>CM075688.1:9511982-10778445 GCA_037954015.1 Psophocarpus tetragonolobus
ATTAATGTAGTTTATTCTCTAAAAATGCATTTTTTTGTTCTCTTGAAGAGCTTAATTTGATAATTATACATAAGAAAAATCTCTATATTCAGATGTTTGAAGGTATATATTTCATAAGTTTGCATAATATTTTAGATTTTGTATAAGACTTAGTGCATGAGAAAGATTGTGTTAGAATGGTAAAAATTAGATTATATTAGTTATATGTATAATTGATTAATATTATTATAATCAAAATATTTTTTTTGGGTAATAAAGTTTGCTAAAAAGTTATTAAAGATAATCAATTTCAGCATGACGTAATACAAAGTTAACTTTCATAGTGTAAAAATAATTGAAATTAGAAAAATAATCCTAAATTTTAAATTTTAAAGTTGTAGCTTCATAAAAACACCTTACTTTTAAAAAAAAATCAAATTTAAAATAAAGTCCCAAACAATTTTTTTTACAAAAATAGTTAGTTTAATTTGCTAAATAAATATAGCGCATGATAGCATAATTATAATTTATCTTTTATTAGTTTTTAAAAATATCATGATAAGAAAACTTACAATAAATTTTACTTTCTTTTACATATGTTATGTTGTATATTATCTACCACATATATAAGATAAATAATAGCTCTGTCATAAATGGATGCGAAAGGTATGGGATGATCTAATGATGACAAAGCGAGGCTTTCCGGAGGTCAAGTGGGCGTTGGGTGGAGATTTTAATGCTGTGTTGGACAGGAGCGAGTTTACAGGGAGATCAGACTATCATTCAGTCATTGAGATGTCTGATTTCAAATTCTTTGTTCATTCTATGGGGCTCCTCGACATCCCAGTCATCAGAAAAGGACCAACGTGGATTAGTCCGAATGGAGAGTCATCGAGTAGGTTGCACCGGTTTCTATTTTCCACGGATCTGATGGAGGAGTGGGGAATCATAGCACAAAGAGTGGGCTCTAGAGAGTTCTCTGATCACAGTTGGATAATCACAGAAGTGAAGTCTCAGAATTGGGGTCCTAAACCGTTTAAGTTCTTTGATCACTGGTTACAGGAGCCGGGATTTAGGGACCTAGTGAAAAACTTCTGGGCAGAACACCATGGGCAAGGTTGGCGGTTGTACCATCTAGCTTGCAAGCTGCAAGGTTTGAAGAAGACGATTAAGACGTGGAAACAAGGCGACGGGAGTAAAGACGAGAAGTTCTTGGCTGAGAAAGTTCTGGAATTGGAGACTGCGGATATCCACCTAGGCCTAGGAGTCACTGGGAGTGACAGCCAGAGACAAGAAATCTTATCGGAGTATTGGGGAAAGGCAAGGCGTATGGAACAGTCCATTTTTCAGAAATCTCGGGTAAAATGGGCTCGTCAGGGGGACAGGAATACAAGCTACTTCCACAGATGTTTTAAGGAGAGATGTTATGCTAACTCCTTGCTGTCACTTACATCTGATGAGGGGTGGTTGGAGGGAGTTCAGGATATTCGGCAACACGTGTTCAACCATTTCTCAAGGCTCTTCAATGAGGATAGACAGCCGAGAACAAACTTGGACGGGGTGTCTTTTAATCAGTTGAATGATCATTAGAGGCAGAGCCCAGAGGAGCCTTTTTCAGCGGAGGAGATAAAGGAGGCAGTTTGGGCTTGTGAGGGTGGTAAAAGTCCGGGTCCCGATGGTTTTAGCTTTCATTTCTATCAATCATGTTAGGATATAATAGGGGAAGATGTGGTAAAGGCAGTTCAAGAATTTCATCAGTCAGGCGCTCTCCCAAGAGCAGCGTCATCGTCATTTCTTACGCTTATCCCCAAGGTGGCAAAGCCGGTCAGGTTAGAACAGTATAGACCAATCTCCTTAATTTCAAGTATTCACAAGATTATATCTAAATTGCTGGCATTGAGAATGAAGAAAGTCATGGGGCACTTAATCTCAAAGTGTCAATCAGCTTTTTTGCAAGGCAGATCAATCCTGGATGGAGTATTGGTAGCAAATGAAATTGTGGATTGGGCAAAACGGAAAAAGAAACCATGTTTTCTGTTTAAGGTGGATTTCCAGAAGGCGTTCGACTCGATAAATTGGGATTTTTTAGATTATATGTTGGCAAGGATAGGGTTTGGGTGCACATGGAGAAAGTGGATGTTCAGTATCGTGAGGAATAACCAGGTTTCAATTCTAGTTAATGGAAGCCCGACAAAGGAGTTTAAGCCGGGGAGAGGATTGAAGCAGGGAGATCCACTATCCCCTTTCTTGTTCCTTTTGGTTGCTGAAGGTCTAGCTGGTTTGATCAGGTCAGCGGTAGGGAAGGGGGTGTTTAAAGAGCTCAATATTGGGGCAGCGGCAAAGTTCTCTATCATGCAATAAGCAGATGATGTCTTGATGATGGGGGAAGCTGATCTGAAATCAGTGTGGTATTTGAAGGCCATACTCCGGGGGTTTGAGCTGTCATTGGGGCTAAAGGTGAACTTCAGCAAGAGTCAATTTTTTGGCTTAAATGTTGGAGCCTCATTTACATCAGCAGCAAAAAATCTTTTGAATTGTTCAACCTCTTCACCGCCATTTAAGTTTTTGGGGGTTCCGGTGGGAGCGAATCCAAGGAGGGTACAAATGGGGAACCAATCATTCAACAATTTCAGAGGAAATTGGCATCGTGGAGGGCGAAACAAATGTCGTTCGCAGGAAGGTTAGTGATGATAAATTCAGTACTGTCAAGTCTTCCGTTATACCTATTCTCCTTTTACAAGGTGCCTAAGAAAGTCCTAAAAGTCATCACTGGTCTACAACGGTCCTTTCTGTGGGGTGGGACTAGCCAGGAGAACAAAATTGCGTGGGTTAGCTGGAATCAGGTGTGTCGTCCCAAGGAAGAAGGGGGTCTGGGAGTGAAGTGCATGTGGAACTTTAATCTGAGTCTGTTAGCAAAGTGGAGGTGGAGGCTATTAATAGAGCCAAATGCAATATGGGTCAGCTTGCTGGAGAGTAAATATGGATCCACATACAACTCTAATCAAAGGCAACACAATTTAGCCTCCGCTTCGCAGTGGTGGCGGGACTTATGGGACATTGATGGGCCTAAAGCAGAGAAGCCAGACTGGTTTGTGGATAACGTCAGGAGAAAAGTGGGGAACGGAAACGATACGTTGTTTTGGGAACAGAATTGGATTGGTGACGGTCCTCTCAGTTTAAAGTTCCCCAGGCTTTATGGGTTAGCGGCTGATAAAGGCACCAGTATTAACCAGAAAAAGCTACCAGCCGACGGGTGGAGTTGGGTATGGAGGCGGGTGTTATTTGTATGGGAGGAAGACCAGCTCAGTCAATTACTTACTACGCTACAGCCAGTAGTAATTGCGGTCGACAGGTTGGATAGATGGACCTGGAGGTCTAGTAGGGATGGAGGGTTCTCAGTAGCCGAGGCTTATGCAGTACTGAGCTCGCATCAGAACTCAATGATTTTCTCCGAGGTGGAACCCAATCAATGGAGACGCATGTGGAAAGACAGACTCCCATCAGAGGTAATTGCATTCTCTTGGAGATTATTGATAGATAGGCTTCCCACCATTGATAACTTGCTGAAGAGAGGCGTTGAGATTCCAGAAGAAGGGGTTCTCTGTGTACTCTGCAGAAGCAATATGGAAAGCAGGACTCATCTGTTCTTAACGTGTGTCAAAGCTCAATCAGTGTGGAGTAATATAATGAGCTGTCTGGGAATCCACGGACCTATCCCAGGGGATCTGCATCAATTGTTTTCATCATCATCAGCATGGGTGGTTGGAAAGAGGAAAAAGAAGTGCAGGTATGTTTTCTGGCTGGTTGCTTGTTGGGGAATCTGGATGACTAGGAACCAGATTGTCTTTGATAGAATTCAGGTGGAGTCAGTAGACATTATGATGACTATTAAGATCATCTCCTGGAAATGACTGTCATACTCTTTTGGGTTTAATAGGGGGTGCGCATTCTCGGACTGGTATGCTAATCCGAGAGAGTGCTTATTAAATATGTCTTAGGCGGTGAAAGGTTAATTACCGCGTTCTAATTGGACATCAAGTAGTATGGTATCTGCATCCTTGTATTTTCAAGAAACTCTTGGTTTCTCTTCCAAATAAATATTTGCTTTTAAAAAAAAAAATAAAAAAAAATAGCTCTATAACGTACGAGATTATTCAGTATTTTTTTATCTTTTTAATAGAGTTGAATTAAGAATTAGGAGTTTTAAAAAACTCATACACTCTTCCCAAATCAATTAATTTTGACACCTTTGACAATTAAGTAATATTTCTCATCTTGTGTATTGTACCTTAATAGACATTAAACATAGTAAAAAAAGAGTCTTTTTGTTTAATTAAGGTTGAAAACTTGAAATACGGTCAAGGTAGGGTCGTGGCTATCAGTGGCCATTCAGACAATGGCGTTAGAATCTAATTAAAATTTTTATATATTTTTTGTAAGAATTAATTATAATTATAATTATAATGCAGTAAGTTTTATTATATTATTTATAATTAGTTTGTTAGTAAAACTATACAATCTAAAAATATGTATGTATTATTAGATATTGTTATGAATTATTTGGGAATTTTAATTTATAAGAAAATATTCATTTGAACAAAATTTAAGACATGAAATCATGTTAATATTGTCTTTTGGATCTAATAGTTTAATATTATAAAAAAGAATAAATTAAAAGATATTATATGCTAGGTTTTTATTCCCAAGGTGACAGACCTTGATAAGTAAATAACATGCAGTGGAGAATATTCATGATAGAGGAAAAAATATGTTTGACAAAGAGAAAAATTTATGAAAGTAAAATATATTATAAGATTTAGGAAGAATGTAAGTGAAAAAGTTTTGAAAGGCGTGCTTCTGATTTATTAGAAAATATTTAAAATAAAAATAAAAGAGATATGTTAATTACTCTATAAATGTGTAAGTAATATCGACCTATGTATAAAGGAGAGAGAACGATAACAAACACTCATTAAATATAATAATTAATAGATATTGAATTTTACAAAAAGTTGATAGTTAATTTTGTTATTAAATAAATTTTTATTTGAACAGTTAATAATGCATTTTTTATTTATTTAAAGATAAAAATGTTTATAAATATTTTTTATTCATATTTTATTTAATGTAAAAAGAAACTTTAAAAAATAAAAAATAAAGTAATTTTAATATTTTTTACTACTTTTTTTAACATGGTTGAAAATTATAAATAAATAAAAATAAAACATGAAAATGTTAAAATATAAACTAAAAACATTGAAATTATTTTATTTTTAATTTTATTTTTCTTTATTTTTTAATTTTTATTAACGTTAAAATAATAAAATAGTAAAATAATGTTGAAATTATTTATATTTAATTTAAAATTTTTTTTGCTATATATCAAATAAAAATTTATAACATTGATAGAGATTTTTATCCTTCAAATAAAGTAAAAACACAATAATAAATGTTTAAATCAGAATTCATGTAATAATATAGTTAGTTATGCATTTTTACAAAATTTAATATTTATTAATCATCTTTGACACCATAAAAGAGTTTTATCTTAACAGAAAGAACCATTGAAAATGAGTTGACTTGTGAATTGATTTATCATGAAATGTAAAGGATAAATCTGTGACTTTTTTTTCTTTTATATAAAAAAAGAAAAGAATTATTTAAATGATTCATTTCCTACATTATTTACTTAAATAATTTTTTTTACTATTCATGTTAAGAAATTGGTTAACGAGAATTCATTTTTCAATGTGATTTACTATTATTTATGTAAAAATTCTATAAAAAATTGGTTACTAGACAACCAATTTTTTATAGACTAGCAACCAATTTCTTATGGAGCATTTTCTCAAGATTTTTTTTTTTAGAAAAATTTTAAAATTTTCTAAAATTTATTTTTTATTTATGTATATTGTTTTAAATAATCAACTTTAAAATTAAATTTTTTAAAGTTAATTTATAGTTTATTTTATTTTATTATGTTTTTATTTTTATGTTGTATATGTTATTTTGTTGTTTTAATTTTTTAAATTGCTTTGTAATATATTTTTCACTTTATATTTTTTAAGATAATTTTTTTAAACATTGTTACCAAAATATTTTAAAAAATAATTTAAAATATTAGGTTTAAAAATCTTAACTTAAAATCTTTAAATTGAAAAATAAATTATAAAGCATTCTAAAAAAATTTAAAATAATGGAAAAGATACATAATATAAAAATAAAATATATAAAATATAAAATGAAATATAAATTAACTTAAAACTTTTAAATTATCCTTTTTTAAAATTAATTTGCATTTCATTTTGACTTTTCATGTATTTTATTTTTATGTTGTGTATCTTTTTTATTATTTTATATTTTTAAAATTATACCTCTTTAAAGTTAAGGTGCATACAAATTATATTTTGAAAATAAAATAATTTAAAATTTTTTTAAATTAATTTTTATTTCATTTTTTATGTGTTTATTTTTATATTGTGTATCATTTTCGTTATTTTTATTTTTTAAATGCTTTGTAATTTATTTTTTAGTTTAAAGTTTTTAAATTAAGATTTTAAAACCTAATATTTCAAGGTTTTAAAAAAATTATTTTGGTAAAAAGCAGTTAAAAATTTAAACTTAAAAACTATAATCTGAAAAATAAATTAAAAATCATTTAAAAAAATTAAAACAAGGAAAAAACATAATAACGTAAAAATAAAACACATAATAAAATATAATATAATATAAATTAACTTTAAAATTTTAAAAATTTTAAAATTAAAATTCATGATTTAAAACAATATACATAAATAAAAAATAATTTTAAAAAAACTTAAAAATTCACCAAAGTTTTTTCAGATTTTTTAAAAATTCATTTTAATTTCTATTTAATTTATTTTTTACTAATATAGGTTTTTCTAAAGTATGATTTTAAAAGTTTTTATTTTAATTCTCCAACAATAAATTTCTCAACATAAATAGTAAAAGAAGTTATTTAGATAAATAATGTGGGGTGAATGATTTAGGTAATATTTTTTATATATAAAAGAAAAAAAATCACAAATATTTTTTAATTTAAAATGAAATATTTCTTATATTCTAATAATACTTTATTTCAATTTCAATAAAAAATTAACGAAAACTATATTTATTTAAAAAATATATTAATGATAATTTTATAGAATAATAATAATATATTTTTTAGAAATCAAAATCACATTCTTCAAAATCATTTATTACAAATATAAAATATAATTTATATATTAAAATATTTATTAATTATAACTTATTTTTTAGTTGTATAAAATTAAATATTTATTTTAAAAATAATAATATAAATAAATTCTTTTTTAATATACAGTGACAATAAAAAACTTTGACCCCAAACATGTGTTTTGAAAGAATTAGTTTATGAATATTTGTGGAGTGTATTCTTACTTTCTTTAGTTAATTTTGGTCTAATTCATTGAAGAGACCAAAAGTTAAAAAAAAATAAAAAAGAAAAAGCATGGGTGATATTGTATGAGAATTAGTAAAAGGAAAGAAGGTTCGTCCCAGGGTGGCTGCAGGGCACATGATTATGATAATGATACCTCCCTCTCTTCACTTTTGACTATTGACTTCCCCCATTCGATCCATTCTTCTCTCGCCTTTCCCAGGTTCGTTTCTTTCTCTTCTTTCCTCTTTCCTTTTTCCCTTTTTCCATTTCATCCTCCATTCCCCCAATCTATAAACCCTCATTTTTCTTCATCTACCTCCAATTCGGAAATTTTTATGTAATTTACTACTTTTTTTTTTTTTTTACTCTTTTCCCCCCACCAAAACAATATCTGCCTATTTTTTCTCTTCTATCCTTTCGTGTTTGTTTGATTCTCCTGCTTAACACATCTTTATCTTTTTCTTTAGATTTCTTTTATATTGCTGTTGCATGTGACGATTTCTTTCAATTCCGTTCCAAAATTGGCCTTCGTGGTTTACGTGTGGCTGTGTCATTGAAAACGCGTTTTGTTTGTTATGACTTATGAAACGTAGCAATAGGTTTTTTGTTCACGAATACTCCGTGTAAAATATTGATTCATTTGTTGCCAAAGTGTGGTGGGCGAGGATTGTGATGGTTAAGGCCCTTATATATGTTAAGGATAAGTGATTAACTTGTATGGACATCTAATGATTTGGGTTTTGTAGATGGCAAGTGGGTTTGGGGAATCAACAGGGAGGTCACCCCCAAGCCCCTCCTACTTCAACAGCAATAGTAACAATGATGCTGGCAATTTTGAATGCAACATTTGCTTTGAATTAGCGCAAGACCCTATAATTACTTTGTGTGGTCATCTTTTCTGCTGGCCCTGTCTTTACAAATGGCTTCACTTTCACTCACAGTCGCAAGAATGCCCAGTTTGCAAGGCCCTTGTGGAGGAGGAGAAGTTGGTTCCCTTATACGGGAGAGGAAAGACGTCCACTGATCCGAGATCAAAATCTATACCGGGTGTTAATATCCCACATCGACCCACTGGTCAGAGGCCTGAAACTGCTCCTCCTCCTGAAACAAATCATTTTCATCAACATGGGTTTGGATTTATGGGTGGCTTGGGAGGATTTGCGCCACCCCCAATGGCAACCACAAGATTTGGGAATTTTGCGTTGTCCGCAGCGTTTGGTGGTTTTATACCGTCTTTATTCAACTTTCAAATGCATGGGTTTCATGATGGGGCCATGTATGGAGGTGCCGCTGGTTTTCCTCATGGATTTTCCAGTACATTTCACGGTGTCCATGCTCACGGATTTCCTCTGCGCACTCATCAAGGGCAACAAGATTATTATCTGAAGAGGCTGCTTCTATTTGTTGTTTTCTGTGTTCTTCTTGCTTTGATTTGGCAATAGATTGGGTACAATTTCAGATTGCTAGCAGAACCAAACTTCTACTCTGATAGGTCTTCTGGTGTCCTCTTTGTTTTGTAACTAAGGAGTAAGGATATTGTTCATATAATAATATTGTCTTAATGTCTGATTACTCTTGGAGTTCTGTTATTTGAAATTGCTCGGTGGCACTTGTCTTGTGTGGTATCCATGTATGAAATTTAATACATAAAGCATGAAATTAACATACTCATTATTAGGAATAAGGGTCTGGGTACCAGTTGTATCATCCATGTATATCAATTTAATAGTTATTATACAAGATTGATACTACAAGATAGCTGAATTGGTTTATGCACCTTGTTTTCTTTTATATTTTTATTTTTTAAATTACTTGTTGAGATGCTATTGCTAAGGTTATTCGTAAAATTATTTTGATGCGTACTATTCACCAACTTTCTGGAGTTAAGGGTTACTTAATTGCTTATTTTTAATTTCAACTGTCTTAGATGTGGGGTTGTGCACATTTGGTGATGTTTACATTCAGCATGTTTTTGTTCTTTATTTTTCGGTTACATGATCAAGGATGGTTTTAAGCATTAATAAGACAAGTATATAGAAATCTAAGACTATGTTTAGAAAGGTTGAAAATGGTGGAATGAAATGGTATTAAATTCCATCGTTTGGATATATAAAAACAGGATGGAATAAGGTGAAAATGGATGGAATATATACCATCCATTACCATCGTTTTGTCTAATTTTTCTTCCTTTCCAAATTGGGAGGAATGAGATGGAACAAAATCTTTGAGCTTTCATAGTATCATTAAATTACTTTTCTATCCTTACCCTCTTTACGTTCGTTCAATGTCGCTCTCAGCCTCTCTAGTGATATAAAATGCAGCAGTCACACTACTTGGAGGAGAGTTCCTTAACAGTTTCAATGTTCAAGATGCAATTCACTGCAGCACCCAAGGTAATTTCCCCCTTTCTCTTGTTCTTTGTAATTCAAGAGCATGAGTGCCTGCTGTAACTTATCCTTGTTGAACTATTTTTTAATCTTTTAGTGGGAAACTGGGAACGCAAGAAAGAGTTACGCTTCAGTATAACCCAGGGTTTGACAATTTTTCAATTTTAACTCCCACCTTGTATGTTTTCAATTTTAACTTACACCTTGTATGTTCCACAATTTTTATGCAACTAAAGACTATGATTTGGATTGTATGTATATTCACCTAAGGTATAAATTCCTATACGTGAAGTATAGTAATTCATAGGTCTAGTTTTTAACATCCTACGTGAATATATCTTGTGCTTTTGTTTAGTTCTGATCAAAGGAATTAAAAGGAAATTCTTGTTTTTTTGGATAAGCAATTAAAAGGAAATTCTTATGATTACTAAATCCGATTTGTGGTATGAATGGGTGAGAGAGCGAGGTGTGCTGTTTTTTTACCTTGAGTTAATTTGATAGGCTAATGTTTAAGCAATCCTGCCGTTGTTCTTTCTAACAAAGTAAGTGATTTTTTTTTTTTTTTAAATCATAGATTTTTTCCATTGTAATTGTATATTGCAGTTCATTTTTTTAAAACAAGGATAATATTAGAATGGAATAAAATATTAATTTATTAATTTTATTCTGCGTTTTCCTTACCCAAAACTATGGATTGAGAATTTTTTTCAATTAGATTATAATATATGCAAACAATGGAAAGAAGGTTTTAATACTTTATGTTCTATTGGACTCCATTCGATTTTAATTGATCCCAATCTCATCTCTTTCCAATCCAAAATACTAGTGCCATATCTATTCATGCCATATGGGTCTATTTTATATGTTTGGTTTGGATGTAATAAGATTTTTAGCCTGTTTATAACACATCGTAGAGATGTATAAAGATAAAACTGGGAATAGTTGACAAATTAAAACCTTTTTTAAGAACAGTATGACTGTTTAAGTGGTCTGCCTGTATGAATTTTTTTACTGTTGTTATGTTTCTACACTCTACGTGCTTTTTTGCTAATTACACGGGATGTCATGAGTGCTAAACTGTTTATCATCATCATTAGCTGAAATACGTTGTGAATAATCCATGTTTGGTGTAATGGTTAGTTTTTACATTGGCTGCGGACAACGCCTAACACAACCCTCCTTTAATGGGCTTGGAACAGGCTATGGAAACCACAGACGGAGTTTCTAATCTGAATATCATCATTGTAATATACTGTGAGGCCTCATTTCAATTGCATGTCTAAAAGTCGGTATAATGACTACTGTGTACTATTCTGTTACGAACTTTGGTTAGGCCTAACATTAGTCTGGAAATGATTTTCTAGCTTTGTACTCTAGTTACTACTAATGAGATGTATATGTTCCGTATATTGAAAATAACTTTCATTCTTGTGTTCTGCTAACCCAATAACGGTATTGTGCCATTTTGCACACTGTGCTTCCTTGAGCTTGATTAACTAGGCTGCGTCTGAAAAAGTTCCTTCTACGGAGCCAAACACCCAACTCTTTCCTTTGAATTTCTAGTCTTGCTTTTCTAGCAATCAAGTGACATGGTTAGATTGTGTTTTTGCAATTAATTGTCATAGATGAAACCTTTGCCTGATTGAAATTATGTTTTTGACCTTGGACGAAAGTTAATTAATCTGCAGGAGCTGTGAAATGGTTGAATGATCCTATACACACGTCATATCTGCTTGTTTGAAGTTGAGTGGAATTAATTTTGATAGAATTAATTTTAAGACGTTGAATAGGAATGTTTTTAAATTAATTACATATAAATTTTACATTGAAATGTGTATCCTGATTTGGAAAAGTGGTGCGACGAAGAATGATGATGGGGAATTTTAACACTGACGAAGCTTGGTATAGGAATTTGTAAGGTTGCATTTGTTTTGGTATGCCAAATTTACAGTTAAATATGATCGTAGGTATTGATAGTTAGCATCTGTCATTCATTTTTTGTTCTTGTGTGTATTGTTTCCACATGGGAGAGTTAAATTAAGGATTCCAGCATAGACGCCTAGCTAGTTACCCAGCATTCTTCATGGAGGGTCATGCTAATTAGATTTTTCTATTTGTTTTAATTAAATAGTTTAGTCATACAGATACACAAACAATTAAGCAGTTCAGCATAAAAAAAATTAAGCAGTTCAATTTTTGCATTCCCGTCCATCGTAATTATATATATTTTTTAAATGGTTTCTTTTTTGAGAGTCCATGGTGCAATAAAAAATCAGCTTTTACAGTATTAAAGAGTGGGAAAAGATCTGAAAGAAAAGAAAAAACAAGTTGAAAAATAATCAAGTTACAAATTTTCAGCTTTTTAAAAACAGCTTAAATTTTGAAGATTTATTTTCTAAATTTAAGCTTAGTTTTCGAACATCTAATTTATTCTTTAAAACATTACTTCAAAATTTAAACTTTTCCAAACACATTAAATACACTCATAAAACTTAAAATGATATACCAATATGAGCTGAATGATAGTTTAATAATAAAAATAATGTAATATTTAGATTTTATATCCAGCTAAAATATGTAATTTTAGTTTTATATTACTAATCATCAACAACTTATTAAGAATAATATGGATAGAAATGACGATGAATAGGGTTACTATTACGGTTTTCATTTTGTCATAGGTAATTAGAGATTGTTGCTCATCACTAACTCATCCAAAATATCAACAATACTCTATTTTTTTCCATTGCCTCATTCGTGCTGCCCTTCTCCGGTTGCTTGTGCCACCTCCACACCACACTCATTCTATCCGAAAATGGAATAATATATTTTTTTAATATTTTAGATAAATGATTCAGAATATACAATTAGTGTGTTTTAAAACCAAGTTGTCTTAAATAGATAAATAGGTGTGGAATCAAATATGTCGGGAGCAATGAACATGAGTTTTGAATTAATTTATTTGAAAATGACATAATTTTATATAAATAATGAAAGACATAATTTGGAAAATTCATAAAATGATAGTTGTCAATAACAAAATGGTAGGTGTCAAAAACAAATTCCTATATCTCACTATTTATTAGTTAAATTAAAGATGATTTACTTACATTTTCTTAATAATTAAACATAAAAAATTAACACATTAACAACTAACATTTAGCTAATAAAGAAATAATAATTGAGCATCACTAAAACCCTCTCCTTAATAGTCTACTACTAAGTATATAACATAGGTGATAGGTCTTATAATACATGTCTCATATCCTTTAATAAAAAAATACACCTATCTAGCCTATATTTGTGAGAGTAACAATTTTAATATTCATCTTTGTATCTATCGGATACCTACATTCTCATACCTACAAATTACAATCCATATTATACTTATATATATATATATATATAATAATAATAATAATAATAATAATAATAATTATAATTACAAACAAACATAATGTAAACAAAATTCATACATAATATTAAAAACAAGTAAACATAACAATAATTTGTTCAAAAGCATTACAAAAATAATAATCTAATATAATAATTTTTTATAAGCAATTTAATATAATAATTTAAGTTTATGTTCTAAATATTTCAAAACAAAATATTACTAGTTATAAAATTCATTTTTATAATAAAATTATAATTACTTAATTATGTAATATTATATAGAAGAAAATCCAGTTATTGTTTTCATATTATATATGCAAATGTGTGTGCATGTCTTTTGCGTGCGTGTTAATAAATACTTGTTCCGTACCCAAATTCATATATTTTAAGGGTACCAAAATGTTCAATCCACTTTTACATCTAAATATGAAATATATTTTTGTTTTGTTTGTGTTAACATATATTAATTCAATTACTATTACTTAAAAATACTAAATTATTTACTTACCGTCAGCAAAGTGTAATTGATATTAATTTAGTTTTTAAATATTTATGATAACAAAAAAGTCATTTAAAAGGAAAATAAGTCATTTTATCAAATTATTATAAATCAAAATAAAAATGAAAGATTTTAAAATATATTTTTTTAAACTGTATGAAAGTCAATTGAATCTTTTATAAATTAAATTAGCAGTTTTGGCTAAAATGGTTAAATATTAGTTTATTAGGTTTATGTCTACATATTTTAGATGTTCATTTTATCTAATTCTTCTCGATAATATTTCCTTTATAAAATAAATATGTTCTAAAGTCAAGAATAAAATGTTTGTTTTTATCTTCTTTCAGAAACAAAATATTAGTATACATAATCGAATAGATAAATTTTAAGGAGAAATACATTTGAATAATTCAAGAAAAGATGGTAGTTATTTTTTTGACATTAGGTTGACGATAGAAACTTTGGTCTGTTCTTTTTTGGTTCCACTTTCATGCAATTTGGCCTTTATTTGACTTTTATTGATGAGACTTGCATATTTTTCATGTGTCTTAATTGATTGGACTTGTGAGATTTTACATTAGGTTTCTACTAACATCTCTTTGGTGGATAATTTGTTTTTCTTTTCAATAAACTTGGTAAAAATTGAATGATATCATATTACTTGCCATTTTCAATATCTTTGACTTGCTTCTTTTTCTACCTTTTTTCTTCATTATTATTTTACATTTTTTCATTAAAAACATCTTTAATAGTTCATTATTGTCTTATAAGGTTTCTTCTTTTTAGTACTTGTAATGCATTTAACATTTTTGCCAAAGTGATCTTACTCATATCCTGTGTTTTCTAGGGTTATTATAAAAGTTTCATGTTTTTAAAGTATGATTGTATATATGAATTTTGCTACAATGGCTTAATTAATTTTTTTATCTTTTATATTTTTTGAGATTTGATTTAGTAATGGTTAAAATGTTTTTTGTTTTAATCTCTTTTAAATTCTAGTCTTTTTATTTTAAAAAAATAAATGTTAAAGGATAAGGTGAGTAACCAAATGTAAGATTCTATTTTGATCATATGTGTTTGGGAAGTTACATGCGGAAAGAGAAAAAACATGGAGATGACAAAAACAAGGATGCTTGGACACATCATTTTAAAAATAAATAATAAATGAAAATACATGTAATACTTAATGAACACAGTGAATAAATATTTATTTTTCTGAGTGGATAGGATAACTTGTTATGGACTATTTTTAAAAATGAAATTAAAAAAAATATTTCAAAAAAATTTAGAGATAAAACATTAATTAAACCATTATTAAATTACGTAATTTAATGTCCAATAATCGTACCTTTCTAACAATGTCAAACAATTGGCTCATACTCTATTCTTTATAACTCAAATTCTGTCGATAAATTTAACACTTGCATGCTTCCTATCCTTTCGTCTCCTGCCTTTTTTCCTCTTTAGGTAATCCCAATTTGTTTTCGTTGTTTAAGAGTCATAATTATAGCGAAAACAAAGTGAAAAAAAAAAAAAAAAAGAACGTGCTTTTACCTCTGTCTTTTCCTTTCTTTGTGAATTTTTATCTGAACCATGCTGGAATTGTTTGGCAATAAGGGAACACTAATTGTAGGCATTTCCAATAACTTGGAGATCTAAAGCTGCTAGGTATACTCTCTATTCTCAGTCTAAAAATAGTACCTTTTTCCATCAATGATAAGAAGAGCAACTTGTGAAAACTTGACGTAGATTCCACTTTCACATATAAGAAAATAACTTTTGTAATGATTTTTATTCTTTTATCAGGAGTTTTTAAGAAAATAGATGTATTACATGGAAAAGATTGTTAAACTTTTATTCATAGATTTCATATATAAATCTAAAGTTTAATATAAAATTCAAATACTAAGATTATCTTAATATTAAAAATCAAGAGTAAATTAAACTTATATTTCATGAAAGCATCATTGTAATTTACTTCTAAAATGATATATTAAAATTTTTAAAATATGAAAACAACTTCTAAAAAAATATCAATTTTCAAACTACAGATATTTAATTTTAAACAGATTCCACTACAGTATTAATGCTTGTTATGTTATGTGGATAGAGTTATGGGCCCTCCTTTTGGACATTAGGTAATTGAAATTTGAAAACTTTGTTCTCATAGGCAGGCAGAAGGGATGGTGCGTACCTAGCTTGAGCATCTTCTTACAAAAACATTAATTAACGGACTTTGGCCACACTAGTTCCTTGGTTTGGACCATTTTGGACACAGCATCAACTTCACACTTCTTTTATATTCCAGAATATGCATTATGCCGCGGTACTCATTCTGGTTCGTTAATCTATTCTAGCTTGATTTTTGTTAAAATAAAAAAATAAACGGAGCATAGAAGAAGTAAGATTTGATGATATATTTCTAGTTTGAAAATCAGATTTTTGCACAAGTTTTTTATTGGGTAAAATAAACGGCGAATTATAGTTACTTAAAATTAGACATCATTAATTAATATCTATAAAATTACCTTTTTTTGAAAACAAACAACTTTTAACTAAATTTGCAAGCAACAAAAATGTCTACAGAGATCTTTTAATCCTGAAAATTAAAAAGTTTCTATTGTCAACACTTTTTTTTTAAGATTTTTCTACAACACTCCAAGGTGATATTTACCATTTCCATATATTTGGAGGATCTCCTTCAAATAAACAAACATCTTTATTTTATTTTCGTGCTTAATAAAATTTGAAACAAAATAGTTGAGATTTTGGTACCCAAAGAGGCATGAGAACTACAACAACATTATATCCTTTTATAAAATTTAACATGAAAACTTTTTCTAAGCTTCTTCTCAATTGGAATGTTTTCTAACTTCGCAGCTTGTTCTAAAACATTATGTGAGACTTTTTCTTCCATTCAATGGGAAAAAATTGTGTAGCTCATATTCTTAAAACATAAGAAGTAATTTCTTTCTAGAATTTGTCCAACATTCAAAAGATTTTGTTTTATGACACAAGTAAAACATTCGAAATATATTTTGCACTTGTTGGAGTTTGAATAGTGACAACTCTTTTTCTTTTGACATTAGCAAATCCTCCGTTGCTAATGGTGACTTTGGAGACATAAGACTTATCCAAATTTTTGAAAGAAAAATTATACATAAACATCTCCTGTGCTATTACGCACTTAATGAGAAGAAGAAAAAAAAGAAGGATATATAAGTATGATAGGATTTATGATATAATAGGATACGAGAGATAGAAATAAATAACAGGTGTTGATAAGATGTATAAATTAGAAAGATGTATGTGTATCATTACTCTTTTTGAAAATGCTAGCATTCTAGGTCATATGATTTGAGCACCCACTATCAATAAGTCAAACTTTTGTTATAACTTGTTTGACAACAACTAGTAGCAAATAAATGCTCTTTCTTTTGTTTTTCAAACTTAACAACTTGAGCTTGGTATATTTATTGGATTGCTTTATTTTTGCGTGCCTTCTCCACATGACAAAGTTGATTGCATGTGATACATTTGATGTTTGGCCTAAAGAAACAAAAATTTTCAATATAATTCCTCTTCTTACAATGGTGACAGGGTGGATATCTTTTTCTAACCTCCTCATTTCTTATATCTTTCTTTTGCATAAAAAAAGGGCTTTTTCACAAAACTTTTATAATATTATTTGCCTTTTGTATGTGACAAAAACACCTTCAACTTTTTCTTCCATCCTCAAAGATCTTCTATGAGACATTTATAAGTTATGTAGTTGATATTTTTGAAAAATCTTTATTTTCTTCAAGAGATGAATTTTTTTACTCAAACCTCTTTGGAAGACAAACCACATTTTTTTTCTTAACCCATTGATCACTAAGCTCTTCATTAAGCAATTTGATTCGTGTAACCACCGTAGAAAGTTTATCTGTAAAATCTTTTACAAATTCACCCTCTTTCATCTTCATAGCTTAAAACTCTCTTATTAAATTCAACACATGCATTCTTTTCATTCTTTCACTCTCTTGGAACTCCTCTTTTAGTTGATCCCATGCCTTGTTTTGCTATCTCAAGAGTCATAATTTTCATAAAAAAATATCATCATGTAGTGCTACTTGTATAATAGCAAGTGCTTCGTCTTGTTTTTCTACTTCATCATTGTGACTTTCCATTTGAGCTAGTGTTGGATTTTATGATAATGGATGTGGATCATTTTCATTTTTCACTACTTCCCACAAACTTTAAGCTTTGAAATAGATTCTCATTTTGCTGCCCATAAATAATAGTGTATAGCGACATATATAGGAGGTAGGGGCAAAAAATTACTATTAGAAGCCATTTTGGTGTTTCGAGGTTTTTGTAGTGTGGGTTATGTTTAAGCTTTGAAATAGATTCTCAATTATGAATAGTTTTTTATATCCTAGTTATCATAAAAACCGTGTGAAAAACAATATTAGAGCACTTGAATAAAAACTAGTTTTTTATCTTGACCTTTAATAAAAATTTCATGGTCACATTTAACTTGAAAAGGGTCCTTAATAATTTACAAACCGTGATACAATCTTAAAGAAATAATCTACCATATTAAAGATAATTATGATGTCCAATCTACGTTATTTTCTGAGAAACATAATATTGCTTATAGTGTATATTAGTAAAACATTCTCTTACTACATTTACTTGCTGACATATTATTTTTTTATTTTTAATTACTCATATTTTATTCTTTGATTAAATGATGTGGTTAGAATAATTTTTGTTAATTTAGGATTTAACATAAAATGTTTAAATTGATTTAGGGTGTGTAGAACTCCCTATTTCCAAACTTGTAATGTAGATTAGTCATTAATAAACTCTCAATTAACTAAAACTATTCTAATTATGTCATTTAATTAAGTCATGTGGAAAATCAATGTTAATAGTTTAACACTTCTAATGATAATTGAAATATCATCAAATTATAAAATAAAAGGATAAAATATGAATAATTAAAAAAATAAGAAAAAAATACAAACAATTAAAAATAAGGAGACAAATGTCAATAATTAAATAAATTAAAGAATACAAATTATAATTTAGTCTATTATAAAACATAAAAGAATTGCCTAAAAAACCGCAATATATTATACTTTCTCTCACAATCCTTTTATTTTCTCACTTTACTTAAGCCAAAATGTTTTTTAATATAAGAGTGTTTCAATTTATTGACGCCTAATGTTTATTCAACTAATTATGATATCATATGTACATATTACACTCATGAATTTTTTTTTTTTTCACAATCTCTTTATTTTCTCACTCTACTGAACTATTCAAGATGTTTTTTTCTTTTTAATATAAAGGTGTTTCTTATTTATTATGTCTCATGTTCACTTCTACCGAGCATACTTTAATTAAATTTTAACTAATTAATTGTGATATCACTATAGTTCGAGCTAAGCTCAAAGCTATTCTTAAAGGACTACAACTAGCATTTGCTAAAGGTTTCATAACATCATAGTTGAATCTGATCAGATTCAAAGACTGCTATTACTGTTCTGCAAAAAAAGTTGCTCCCTTCATCGTCCCCTTGCACATACATCTCACTCTATACGGCACACGACTTTTCAAGTCTCCTAGATTGTTTGGCAACATACTTACAGTTGATGCTTTGATTGCTTATGCTTTTAATTTGGACAGTGCTTGTGTTAGCAAGCTGGCTCCGATGACAAGAGGTCTAGTTTAGATAAAAGATTATCATGTTGGTTTTTATTACGTTTGGTTATGCTATTGCCTTGTTTGTAAGTTTTTCCTTCAGGGGCCTTAGGGTGGCCCATTAGGGTTGTTTGTCTGTCTTTCTGATCTTCTTGTCTATGGAGAGATGACATGAATGAAAAATTTCACCTATCTTCCTATTGTTCCCTTATCTTATTGGTGCTTTTCATTCTCATTACTCATGCCTCCGAGAACATAAAACAAGGATATCAGTGAGACACTCCTTGCCCTTACTGAAAAAGTTACTGCGTTACAATCTCACAACTTGAGGAACAACAACAACACTAGACTGCACAAAACCTTTAATTCCAAAAGGCGATTGAAGTTCACAAGATGCCTTGCATTCTTCCATATCCTTACTCCAAGATAAGTTCTCTGAAACCTCTAATTTCCACCCATCCTTGTCCACCTCTCTTTCCCTCAATTTATCACATACAACATCTACACCATGTATATCCTACACCATTCCTATGTCTTCAGCCCGTGTGTAACATACCTTCCAGCCTCCACTTACATTTGTGACCACCCCTACTGTTTCCATGCCCTTGTACCCACCACCCCTTCCCCTCCTCTTCCACCAACCACCACCCATAAAAAATCTCAATATTGACCTTAGCCTCTTTGATGGTTCTACTACACCTCTAGAATGGTTGTTTCAAGCCCAACATTTTTTCCAATATTACCATGTTACATTTGAAAATTGGATTCACATTATGGGATTTTACATGAAAGGAAACATTATTAGCTGGTATCAATGGATGGACCAGACCCATCAATTTTTTGATTGCCATTCCTTTACTAGAGCCTTAGAACTTCGATTTGGTCCTTCCACCTTCATCAATCATGAAGCTGAGTTGTTTAAGCTCAAACATACTAGATTAGTTACTAAGTATGAAACCTAATTAGAAAAGTTGTGCAACAGAGTAGTGGGACTAAGCTAAACATCTATTCTCAATTGTTTCCTTTCGGGCCTTAACCCATAAATTAAACGTGAGTTTACCATTTTACACCCTTAATCTATTCCACAGGCAATAGGGTTAGCCAAGCTCATTGAGGAAAAAATCAAGGATTCTAAACCATGACCATTTCAAACCACTAATGCACCCTTACACCCAGCCACCCACATTCCTCCAAATACATCCACCCAACCTTCGACCCAACCCACTACATTGCTATAAAAAAAATATCCTTTGCCTATATGTAAGAAAGCAGTGTCCAAGCTCTATGCTATTACTATGATGAAAAGTTTGTGATAGGTAACAAGTGTGCTAATGGACGTTTCCTACTTTTGCTAGAAAATGAATCTGATATAGAAACAACTATCTTACCAAATGTTGCTAATCTTGATATTATCCACTTTCAGCTCTCACTGAAGGCTTTGCTGAGGCAACCCTCACCTAAGGCTCTCAAATTTCATGGTAACATTGCAGGTTTACAAGTTTTAGTTCTACTTGACACTGACAATTCTCATAATATTTTGTAGCCTAGAATTGCCAATCATTTGGGTCCGTTGGTTAACCCTACCCCCAATCTCAAAGTTATGGTGAGTAACGGTGAACACCTATTTTGCGTTGGATATTGTTCTGAAGTTTTTCTCTTATTACAAGGGTATAAATTCAACATTCCTTCTTATTTATTTCCCACAGAGGGTGCTGGCATTGTGTTAAGACTTGAATAGTTATCTACCTAAGGTCCTATTTTTGCAGACTTTTCAGTTCTGAGTTTTTCCTTTAACCACAACAATACCTAGATTACATTAAAAGGCTCCCCTTTCCTTTCTCCAACCCTATCCACTTATCACCAACTTTGCCAATCTATCCACACAAATGCTATTGCTTCTTTCTATTTACTCACCCTCCACACCGTTAATCCTCTCACACCAGTAGCTATTGAACCACAAACCTTTAACCCTTTACTCATATACCCGTGGATTTTCAAAATCTCCTCACCAAATGCACCAAACTTTTCACCAAATCTCATACATTACCCCCTTTTTGCTTTCATGACTATAAAATCCCTTTACTACCTAACTCTACCTTATTAACATTAAACCCTATCGCTACCCATTTTCCCAAAAGGAAGCCATGACTACCATTATCAAGGAAATGTTAACATATGCCATCATTGTCCCAAGTCACAACCCTTTTTCCTCCCCAGTTTTACTGGTTTGAAAAAAAATGGAACATGGAGGTTTTGTGTCAACTATAGAGCATTAAACGCAGTTACCATAAAGGACTGTTTTCCTATCCCAACTGTGGATGAATTGGGCTCAGCTAGATTTTTCACTAACCTAGACCTAAGAATAGGGTACCACTAAATCATATTTTTCCCTCTGACACTCACAAAACAACCTTCAGAACTTGTGATGGTCATTATGAATTTTTGGTCATCCCCTTTGGGCTAACCAATGCTCCCTCTACTTTTCAAGAAGCCATAAATGATCTTCTCAAACCTTATTTGCAACGGTTTGTTATAGTATTTTTTTTATGATATCTTTATTTACAACAAGACAACCAAATCTTATTTAGTTCAGTTAAGCATTATTTTTTACCTAATGAAATCTAATTCATTTTATGCTAAGTTAACTAAGTATGTTTTTTCTATGACCTCAGTTTATTATTTAGGTCATATTATTTCACAGGGTTGTGTTAATCTTGATCCTGAAAAAGTGAAAGCTATCCAAAATTGGCCAGAGCCATGTTCATTCACGAATTTAAGGGGTTTCTTAGGGCTTGCTGGTTTTTATCATCGCTTCATTCACCATTATGCCTCTCTCTTCACTCCCTTTACCGAATTGTTAAAGTTCAACAATTTTACATGAAGCAAGAAAGCCATAGAGGCCTTTACAAATTTGAAAAATAAAATCATAACTCCCTAGTATTTACGTTGCCAGATTTTTCAAAGCCATGTTCCATGAAAACTGATGCTTCTACAAGTTGTTGTTAGGGTAGTTCTCACACAAGATGGGTGACCTCTTGCTTATTTCAGCAAGAAAATGAGGTCACAAATATAGGCATCATTTGCTTGTGTGCTAGAGATGTTTGATGTAATAGATGCCATTAAAAAGTGGTGTCAATACTTAATTAGAAGAAAGTTTCAAATATTCACAGATTAATAGAGTCTACCCACTTAGTTTCTAGAACTATATAGACTCTAAAACAACAAAAATGGACTTGGAAGCTTCAAGAATATGAGTTTGACATTATATACAAACCTAGAAATCCAATGTTGTCATCGATGCCATTTCATAACGTGACCAGGAAGAAATTCTTGTAGAAGAGAACACAACTCAATCAAATTTTTTTCCTTGACTTCCAGCCCCACTCTAATCATCCTCTAAACAATCAGAAATTACTTTACCACAACATAAGGAAAAGGAATCATAAAAAATTTATAGAAGACTCACTTACAGTTGAAGGGGCGATTATCCAAGGTGGGTTACCTTTTATCCATGGTGATGTCTGTATGCCTAATATAGATGATCTTCGGCCTAAGTTGATAAGAAAATACCACAACATGCCTTTAGGAGGTCATTCGGCCTTGAAACCCACTCTGGTGAGACTTGCAACATCTTTTTTCTAGCCTAAAATGTACACCAATGTCCAACAGTTCTTGAAACAATGTTTGGTGTGCTAGCAAAACAAACATATGCCAACAAAAAAAAAGGTTATTACAACCTCTCAAAATACCAAGAAGAGTGTGGAAAGATTTAACAATGGATTTCATAATACACTTATTGAGTTCATTTGGTTATATAATGATCTGGGTTATACGTGATAGACTCACTAAAGCAGTGCTTATTGCTCTTCTTGCCCACTTTACTACCCTTGATTTGGCTGCACAGTTTTGCATGGAGATATGTCATTTGCATGGAATGCCTAAATCCATCACTTCTAATAAAGACCCCTTTATTCCTAAGTTCCTTTTGGAAGGAATTGTTTAAACAATAGGGAATTAAGTTACTATACAATACTGCATACCACCCACAAATTGATGGACAAACAGAAGTAGTCAATAGAAATGTCAAGACTTATCTTTGATGTTTTTGTAGTGAACATCCTAAACAATGGTTCAAGTTCTTGTATTTGGTTGAGTACTAGTTCAACTCCGCCTACCACCCGCCCATTGGAATGTGTTCCCTTCAAGTGGTGTATGATTCATCGCTGCTATTGATCATGGATTACGTGCAAGAGTTAGCTCCTATCACGACCTTAGATACATCCCTAGAAAATAGAAACAAGGTTTTGAGAGACCTAAAGGTTGACCTTAAAAGAACAACATAAAGCATGATGGCCCAAGCAAATAAGCATCGTGCAGACATTACCTTTGAAGTTGGGACTTTGTGTGGCTACGCTTCACCCCTTATGGGCAACAAATGGGGACTTACCGACCGTTTCCTAAGCTTGACAAAGAATACTTTTGACCCTTTGAAATACTCTGCCACATAAGCTAGGTTGCATATGAACTGCATCTTTCGGCAGAATCACAAGTGCACTCGGTGTTTCACATCTCTTTACTGTGACGCTACCAACAGACCATCTCCTCCAACTCGCATTCATCCTCTCTCACAGTTCTCTGAGGTACATGGGTCTAAGGGAAAACAGGTTCTAGTTAAGCATGATGAATTAAAACAAATGACGAAACATTTGACTTAGAACATGATCCAACCACTTTAATTGAGAAAGACACTTTTGAAAGTCCTCCTTCATCTGAACCATTGATTTCTTCAACAGATTTGGCATTAGGATCATCCAAACATAAAGAAATTATCCAGCAAATCAAGGCGCCACATGTCCCATCATCATTGGACCCCAAACCTGGTTGCCCACCTACCCTCATTAAAGTTGGCATGTCTCAGCCTTTGCGTGCCTTCATTAGAGCATATCCAATGGTAGATCAAGATTTTTTATCTTACCCAACTTTTTGGTGGACCCTGTATTGCCACATCATTCCGAAGATCAACTCTATTTTTAACTCCAACAGAAGAACACAATTTGTGATCTTAGAACACGTTTAGTACATCACGCATTGCCACATCATTAAATTTAATATTTATTTTCAGTTATTGTGAAATAACTTAAATTAAACAATTATATTAATTAAATTAAATAATTATGTTATTTAAGTTAAATAATTTATATTAAATAATTATACAATTTAGATAATTTTAATTAAATAATTATATAGTTTAATTATGAAAAAAAATTGCAAAGAAAAAAAAATTAAAACTAAAATTTTTATGAATAAAAAAATGCTTTAAATATAGCATAAAACATATCATTGATAAGAAAAATACAAACATGAAGATTGAATAAGGAAAACTAATGCAAAAATACAAACATAACGATAAAACTAAATTTTCAGCATCATTGTCACTGAAACGTTCCCAAATATCTTCTACCAAATTTGCTTGAAGTTGTTGATGAACGCCTTTTGTATGCATGTAATGTCATGTTTGCAAGTATGCAGCAAAGGTTGGATGAATTTCATGATATACTTCAATGTTTGAACTATCTTAGGTAATATGATCATAATCAATATCAGCATTACCAATGTATGTATCTCGTTCATTTTCAACAATTATGTTATGTAATATGATGCATGCCAACATAATGTTCTTCATAATACTCATTTACCAATTACTTGATGTACCACATATAATTGCCAAACGAGATTTTAGCACACCGAAAGTTCTTTCCACATCTTTTCTTGCTGCTTTTTGATGTTTTGCAAATAATTTTCTTTTTTCTCCTTATGGCATCAGGATTGTTTTAACAAATATAGCCCAATCAGTATAAATTCCATCAACAAGATAATAATCCATATTATATTGGGTTTCATTGATTGTAAAATACACTGAAGGAGCTTGACCTGGGAAAACATCATTAAACATAAATGATTGATTTAACACATTAATATCATTGTTAAAACCTGAAACTCCAAAAAATGCACCTCAAATCCATAAGTCTTGCAATGTGACAACTTCAAGTATAACTATGGGTTTGCCATTATCACCTCTACGATATTGTCCCTGCCAAGCAACTGAACAATTTTTTTATTCCCAATGCATGCAATCAATAGAACTCAACATACCCGAAAATCCACGTGTTTCTCTAAGTTGTAACAAGCGATTGATGTCCTCATTGTTAGGCTTTCTCAGGCACTCATCTCCAAATATCTCGTTGATACCAGTAACAAAAGCTTCTAAACATTCAACTGCAGTGCTTTCACCGATTCTAACATACTCATCAATATTATCCATAGGTGATCCATATGCCAATATACGTATTAGTACAGTGCACTTTTGCAATGGAGAAAGGCCCTATCTACCAGTAGCATTATGTCAAAAACCGTGATTTGTGCAGCAGTAATTGACGTGACGTAATTTTAGGATGTCTTTATATTTAATGTGCTGTATTCATGCAGCAGTTGTGTGTTGTTTTTATTAGGATCATTTATGTTTAATTAATCCCGTAATTATAGGGATCTGTTTTTAGGATTAGCAGTCTGCATTTCCTAAAATATGTAGCTGACTCATGTGTATTTATAGAGGTTAATAACCTCATAATAATAAGATAAGAAACTATCCTATTTCTTCTAAATTTCAGATGGTATCAGAGCACCCGATCCCTGGGAGTCTCTGACCGTGCCGTCAAACCTAAACTGCAGCCTTCATTGCTGCGCGACCTATAACCTAAAATCACAGCCTTCATTGTTGCGCTACCTTTAAGTCTTGGCGCTAGCCTTCATTGCAGCAAAATTCTCTACCTTAATCTCACCTTGTTATGGCTCAAGTTGTGAACCTGGAAACTGGGGATAGCCCTGAGAAATGTAGAATATTTATCCAACTTATCGGTTAAATGGTAAGAACTATATCAAATGGTCTCAAATCATTAGGACCATCTTGAAAGGAAAAGGGAAGATCATTCACTTGACCGGTAATGCACCTAATGAAACTGATCCTAAATTCAAATCATGGGATGAAGAAGACTCTATGATTATGGCGTGGCTGTGGAATTTGATGATTCCAGAAATCAGTGATACCTGTATGTTTCTGAAATCAGCAAAGGAAATTTGGGAGGCAGTTGAACAAACTTATTCTAAGGCGAAAGATGCTGCTCAAATCTATGATGTAAAAGTGAAAGCCGTGGCTGCCAAACAGGGAAATAAATCAGTCATGGAATATGCCAATCAACTCAAGTCTCTATGGATGGAATTGGATCACTATCGAGTTATAAAAGCAAAGTGCTAAGAGGACTCAGCAATTCTAAAGGAGTATATTGAACAAGATAGGGTCTATGATTTTTTGGTAGGCCTAAACCCTGAATATGACCAAGTCTGAGTCCAAATCCTGGGAAAAGAAAAAGTTTCAGGGCTTAATGAAGTGGTGGCCATTATCCGGAGTGAAGAAAGCAGGAGAGGGCTGATGCTGGAAAACCCAACCATCAAAAGCTCTGCAATGATAGTAGAAGGAGGAACAATTATGATTGCTAACCAGAGAAAAAACTGGGTTCCCAGTATAGAGAAAAAACATGAGGAGGCTTGGTGTACTTATTGTAACAAGCCGCGCCACACAAGGGAAAAATGTTGGAAATTACACGGAAAACCCCCAAGCCGAGAATGGGGGCTGAAAGATGGAAAGTCCTCAAGCAGAGAATGTGGATCGAAAGGAGAAAACTCAAGCCGAGAATGGGGGCCAAAAACCCCAAGCCGAGAATGGGGGCTGAAAGGAGGCTTACACAAAAAAGGAGGGCAAGGACAAACATACATTGCTAATGGGCAAAGTGAATAATCTGTACAGTTGAATCATGAAGAAATAGAACGGGTAAGATCAATTCTTAGTAAATTGGAGAAGCCCACAAGTACAGGTACGTGCTCATTGACATATTCTAGTAAGTTTCCATTTTTGTTTGGGTTCAATGTTTCAGATACACCATTTACACATTATTGGATATTAGACTCTGGAGCCATTGACCATATGACCCCCTTACCCAAATACTTCTCCACATATTCCCCATGTCCTAGCAACAAGAAAATTTCCACCGCAGATGGAACCCTTATAACTGTAGCCGGACAAGGAGAGGTCCAAATAAGCCCATCCATGACTTTAAAAAATGTCCTTCATGTCCCTAAACTATCTACCAACCTGATTTCTATACAAAAACTCACCAAAGATCTTTCGTGTAATGTTGTCTTTTACAGCAATGCTTGTATATTGCAGGACAAGAACTCGGGGAGGACGATTGGACATGCTAGAGAATGGAATGGCCTATACTACATGGAGAATCCTAATCTGCCTACCAAGAGTCTTATATCTACATCCACTATGACCAATAAAGAGAAAGTTCAACTTTACCATTACCGGCTAGGACATCTGTCATTCCGAGTCATAAAAGTGTTGTTTCTTTCCCTGTTTAAAAATTTAAATGTGGAGAGTCTCCATTGTGAGGTGTGTGAGTTTGCGAAACACAAGCGTGTACCTTTTCCCATTAACAATAAGATGAGTTCTCTCCCGTTTTCTCTTGTTCACACTGATGTATGGGGTCCTGCTTATGTTCCTAATATCTCAGGTGCTAAATGGTTTTTAACATTCATTGATGATTGCACCCGGGTGACTTGGGTGTTTTTATTAAAACAAAAATCTGAAGTCAGCTCCGTTTTTATCCAATTTGTCTCAATGATTAAAAATCAATTTGGGGTTAGTATCAAAAGAATTAGGTCTGACAATGCCAAGGACTACTTTAATCTTGTACTAAACTCCTTTTGCCAACGGGAAGGGATAATCCATGAGTCCTCATGTGTGAACACACCTCAACAGATGGAATTGCAGAAAGGAAAAATGGGCACCTATTAGATCAAACTAGAGCTCTACTTTTTCAAAACCATGTTCCTAAGAGATTTTGAGGGGAAGCTCTTCTTACTGCCACCTACCTAATTAATAGGTTACCCACTAAAATTTTAAACTCAAAAAGTCCCATGGAAGTTTTATCCTCATTCTACCCCACTTAGACCCTACAAATAAACTCCAACCTAGGATTTTTGGGTGTGTATCCTTTGTGCATGTTCATAGTAATGAAAGGGGAAAGTTGGATCCTAGGGCTGTTAAGTGTGTCTTCTTAGGGTACTCTACCACACAAAAGGGGTACAAATGTTTTCAACCCTTCTTAAAAGGATTCTATGTGTCAAGAGATGTCACCTTCAATGAACAAGAAAGTTACTTTAAACAGCCCCATCTTCAGGGGGAGACAGTAAGAGAGGAATATGAGACTCTCATGTTCCCAAATATGATGTTCAGACCTAAAATTGTACCTGAAACTGAGGGAAGTATTGAGCATTCTGCACCGGAACCACCTGAACCAGTGAGACCTCCTACATCTGCACCTGAACCAACGAAACAGCCTGCACCTGCACCTGATGCCAGAGGAAATTTTGGGAAAAACCTAGTATATTCAAGGAGAGAAAAGGCCATTCCAGGATCCGACAATGTTCAAGAATCCAACCCACCGTCACTGCATGAGGTAACACCTTCAAATCCTATAAATTTAAGTGATTCTAATGAACACTTGTCTGAAAATATAGAAGCACAGGTGGACCAAAATCTGGACTTGCCCATTGCCCTTAGAAAGGGAACTAGAACATGCACCCAACAACCACGTTACCCATTGTCAAATTTTTTATCCTTTGAAAAATTCTCTCCTACCCATAAAACTTTTCTCACTAACCTCAACTCCACACACACACCTTCCTCTGTATCTGAAGCATTGACTGACAGGAAATGGAAACATGCCATGGATGTGGAAATGGAGGCGTTACACAAAAATAGAACATGGGAACTTGTCATCTTACCTCCTGGAAAAAAACCAGTTGGATGTAAGTGGGTGTATACAATAAAGTATAGGGCCGATGGGACAATCAAACGTCACAAAGGAAGGTTGGTGGCTAAAGGCTTCACTCAAACCTATGGGGTTGATTACTTGGAAACATTTGCCCCGGTTGCTAAGATGAACACGGTCAGAGTAATATTGTCATTAGCAGCTAATAATGATTGGGATCTGCAACAATTTGATGTGAAGAATGCCTTTTTGCATGGAGATCTTGAAGAAGAAATATACATGGAATTGCCACCTGGTTACAATGGACATGTTGCTGCTGGAACTGTTTGCAAACTAAGAAAGGCTCTATATGGGCTGAAACAATCCCCAAGAGCATGGTTTGGAAGATTTACCAAGGTCATTACAGGTTTGGGCTACAAACAGAGCGAAGGAGATCACACATTATTTATCAAACATTTAGTTTCAGGGGGAGTAACACTTTTATTAGTGTATGTAGATGATATTATAGTAAGTGGGGACGACAAGCAGAAACAACAAGTGTTAAGTGAATGTCTTGCCACTGAATTTGAGATCAAGACGCTAGGAAGACTTAAATATTTTTTGGGAATTGAAGTGGCTCATTCCAAGAAAGGGATCTTTATATCTCAACAAAAGTATATTACTGACTTGCTTAAAGAAACAGGGAAGACAGGTTGCAGACCAGCAAATACTCCAGTTGATCCAAATATAAAATTGGGAAGTATGGAGGAGGATATTGCTGTGGACAAGGAAATGTATCAAAGACTTGTGGGCAGGCTTATCTACTTATCTCATACTAGACCAGACATTGCTTTTGCTGTAAGTCTAGTTAGTCAATTTATGCACCAACCAAAGAAAGCTCATCTACAAGCTGCTCTTAGAATTGTTCAGTACTTAAAAGGAACCCCCGGAAGAGGAATTTTGTTCAAACGAAACAAGAGTGTAAGTCTTGAAGCATATACAGATGCGGATTATGCAAGGTCAGTTGTAGATAGAAGATCAACCACGGGATACTGTACCTTCCTTGGTGGAAACTTAGTCACTTGGAAGAGTAAAAAACAAAGTGTAGTGGCTAGATCAAGTGCTGAAGCGGAATTTCGGGCAATGGCTCACGGAATATGTGAACTTCTATGGCTGGAGATTATATTGGAAGACTTGAAGATAAAGTGGGACGAACCTATGAGATTATACTGTGACAATAAATCGGCAATTAGCATAGCCCACAACCCGGTGCAACATGATAGAACTAAACATACTGAAGTTGATAGACACTTTATCAAGGAAAAACTTGACAGTGACATGATTTGCACATCATATGTATCTACTCAGAACCAACTTGCAGACATCCTCACTAAGGGACTGAACTGCAGTAACTTTGAAGGAATTATATCCAAGCTGGGAATGGAAAACACCTATTCACCAGCTAGAGGGGGAGTGTCAAAAACCGTGATTTGTGCAACAGTAATTGACATGACGTAATTTTAGGACGTCTTTATATTTGATGTGCTGTATTCATGCAACAGTTGTGTGTTGTTTTTATTAGGATCATTTATGTTTAATTAATCCCGTAATTATAGGGATCTGTTTTTAGGATTAGCAGTCTGCATTTCCTAAAATATGTAGCTGACTCATGTGTATTTATAGAGGTTAATAACCTCATAATAATAAGATAAGAAACTATTCTATTTCTTCTAAATTTCAGACATTAGTTCTCATTTGGAAATATGGATAACGAGAACTAAGAGCATCCACTATCAAAGAAACAATGGCTTTTTCATTCGGAATCTCCTCCGAAATTGAACTTCATTGTATACACAATTGTCAGAGAAGTAGTCGTTTGATAGATGTGTATGTCCATTTTCACGATTGTGATTTATGGTTCTTCTTCTGCATCTGGGTTGGCTACTACTTGGTTCTTGTTGTTGGAGTTGTTCTTCGTGGAGTTGCCGCATATGATAGTATAGTTGAATATCAGTGTCGTCAGTAAGTGCTTCATGAATAGTTTCTCACCATACTCTCTCGAACTCAAGGTGACGAGACATGATAATACTAAATAAAATGAAATAAACAGATACAATAAGATTGCAAAAGAAGATGTCTATGAATAGAGGGCATGTAAAAATTTATATACAAAATTCATAACAACTAGTTTTTTAATGACTAGATCTAACAGATAGTTTTTTAACGGCTACTTATAACAATTAGTTTTTTAACAACTACTTCTAATAACCAGTTTTTAAACAAGTTAATTATAAATAAATAAATTAAAATGATTTTATATTAAAATACTTTTAAAGGCATTACAACATATTTGATAATTAAAATGACAACAACATAATTAAAATTAGTGGCACAGACACACAACTAAATACATAATTAAAAATACTGACACAAACACACTACATATCGAGTCCAAGGTTGTTACAAATCTTTTGGCAAAATTTTTTGTGTTTTTTGCGTTGCTCGGTCATCATATCTAATGTGTCCTTCATAATGATCTGATACATCTTTAGCATATTTTCAGTTTTAATTGTTTTGGCAATTTCCTTGTTGACAACATTTCTTTGTTATATGTCAGTATAAATGTTAGTGAAATCCACAACTGTTGTAGATGATGTTGATACCTCTCCTTTGCCTTTCACTTTTTGGCCGCCTTTTGCCCATTGGATGAGAGATTGATGTCAATGTTTCAGCTTTAGTAACCTCAATCGATGTTTCAGGATTAGATGATGATGAGTAAGTCCCACTTGCATTCAGCTTTGTTTCTTTTGAAGGACCTTCGTTACAAGTTCCTAACCATCTTGGTCATTCCTTCAACATACGTCATGCATGCTCAAGTGCAAAATCTTTTTGAAAATCTTGCTTCCAAATAAGATACGCATTAACCATTACATCAATCTCATTGCAACCGCTTTTCTTTAAAGTAGTAGCTTGGTTGTAGCTACCGTTAAAATTTTGAACATTGTGGTGAATCTTTTGCCATTGAGATCTCAATTGATTGTTTGACCTTTCATTGAAATTACCATGAAAGTTGTTGTAATGCTTAAGTACTCTTCTCCAAAATGCATTTTTTGATTGATCATCATCGACGATTGGATCGATCGACGCATTGTGCCATGAGCTGATAAAAAGTTTATCCTCTTCAATTGAAAAGAAAACACATGCACCCTTTTTATTTTGTGAGGTAGTTTCTCCTCCATCATCTGTTGGCAAAATTTCTAATCCAATTTAGGTAAAAAATTGAGAAAAATTATGTATCACCTTCCTCACTTAATAGAGTTTTGCACGACTACAACTAGTACGCGATGGTAGTGGCAAATACAGAAAATAGTAAAGAGGATTTTGAGAATTATCATTTGTTGATGGTGGTGGTCGGGGCAAGAAAGGAATTGAAGGAGAAGGATTTTGGAAATTTTCGGGTGGTTGCGGAAAGTATGGAAAATAATAAGGAGGATTTTGAGAATTATTATCTGTGGGCATTGGTAGTCGTGTCAAGGTCGGAGTTGAAGGAAATGAATTTTGGTTATTTTCGTTTGGTGGTGGGATTTGGTACGCTTGAAAAAAATATTTGTAATAGAATTGCTAATTGTGTTGATTTGAATCCATTTGACAAGAAAAAAAACTAAACTTGACACAGACAATCACTATTATAAGACAAAGAATGAGTCTGGAGGGAAGATGAAAATTTTGGGGTAAAAAATTTCATCTATCATACTTCAATTTATAGATAAAAATTACCCAACTTTTTAAAAAAATAATTAAAAAAAAAACCCCAACGTTTCCCTACCTACCTACCCCGAAAACCCAACGTTCACCTATTCTCTCCCCCGCCCCCCCACCCCAAAACACTTTTTCCTCCCCCCTTCCCCCTCCATATTTCATCTTCTTTCTTGCCCCCTCCTTCCCCCCATGTTTTCTTCTTGCAGCCCCCCCAGACTACCATTCCACCATTGCGCCTCTGCTAGCCTATACCTCATGTCACCCATCCCCCTTCTCTTCCTCTTCTTTTCTTTGTAATAAAGTTTCCAGTTTTATTTTTTGGATTGTTATTTTTGCTTTTTTTTGTTGATCTAGAGTTGCTTGTTATTATGTTAATGAATTTGCTATTTTTCTTCTTCATCTGTGATGAGTTCTTCTTCATCTGATTTTTAACTTCATTTTGGGTTTATTTTCCGGATTTTAGTTGGTTTGGGCGGGTATGAACAAGAGAGAGACAATAAAAATTTTTTTTTTTGGGTAAAGAGTTGATTTTGGGTGTTCTTAAAGAAGAACAAATCTCCAAGTAGAGATCACCCTTGTCTTTCTCCAATAGTGTTCTTAGTAAGATTAAGATCTTGGTCTCAAGATCAGGGTCTCAAGAACACTATTGGAGATGCTATTAAAGCTATCGCGTCTTAGCATTTAGTTACTGGTCCAACAATTGACATACAAAAATGTCCAAAGATGTTCCCTTGTTGGATGCCACATCTCTTAGATCTCACACGTCCCAAAACTACGTGACACCAACTAGCTCCCATCTCTCCACACCTCTTGAATTCCAGCCTTCGGATGGCACAAACAAAACATCCCCACCATTCCCAAATAGCACAATCCGTGCCTTAGCAAGGTCTCCAATCTCAGCCAGTTACATCAGTGTTAACCTTGAGGACAAGGTTAGTCCTTCAACAGTGGGCATTGTTAGTAGGTTGACTCAGATGGCAAGAGGCTCAGTTTAGATAAAAGATTATCATGTTAACTTTTACTAAGTTCAGTTCCTCTATTGCTTTGTTTGTGTGTTTTTCCTAGAGTCTTGGTGTGGCCCATTAGAGTTGTTTGTATCCCTCTTTTTAATCTCCTTGTCTATGGAGAGATGTCATGAATGAAAAATTTTACCTATCTTCTTATTATCCCCTTATCTCATAACTTAGTGTTATTCTAATAGCTCATTTAATCTAATATTCCTCAAACAGTTTGTACTATTTTTGGCTCTCCTCGTATGTTTGTTTCTTTAGTATTACTTTGTTAGGTAATTTTGCCATTCGAAACTTTTCAGAATAAAAACAAAAACTGGTTATAATATCAAAACATACATTACCTTTTTATGGTTTGGTGAGGAAAAATGTCTTGTCACATTTTATAGAAATGCAAATTACACGTGACAAAATTGTAATGTCATTTATTTTGCAAGTAACAAGAGTATAGCACCCCTTACTCAAGTTTTTTATGCTATGTATTATATTATTATTTAAATTTTATTTTTTAATTGTAATTTCCTATTTTAAAATTTTCTGTCGGAAGTAAGAAATATTATCTATAATCTCTAAATCCAGGCACAATCTTTTGTTCTAACTAGAGTTTAACTCTATGGCTAGGTCCAAGAGTTGTGGGTGATTAATCATGAACGTTTTGGACTTCTAGTGAAAATACGAATTATGAGATAATTTGTTAAGTGGAGCAGCTCAGGATCTCAATTTTCAGCGGAGGGACAGACCCATTTTATTCCGTTTATGTAGCACATGTTTATGTTTTGTTTTTGCACATGATCTTATGGTTCGTGGACCTCCGGTACCAGGATGCATTGCACATTCACTCACGTTAAATGTGACAATGCCACAGGTTACGTGACAAGAGTGATTACCATAAACGTAAGGTGCATGTGACAGTATTAAAGTCATCTTCTAAGGCCACGAGGGCGTGTATTTTAAAAATAAAATATAATTATAAATTTTGATAAAATAATAATAAATAATATTCTACTAAAAAATTAAAAGTTTGAAACGAATATTTATAATTTGGAATAAATTAAATTGATTGAAGTATAACTGATTTGTCACAATCAAATGTGTGGATTAACTTATAGGAGTAGTTTCAATTTAACTAGAGATATCTCAAATTTGAATCCTAATATGCAATTAGGATAAATAGAGGAAAAATTTGTTGTCCATAATTATCCTCTAAGTTGCTTGAGTAGGATGTGATGCGTGAATTATTGTAAATAGAAACAAACAATCAATTCACATCCTACTAATTCCTACAAAAATATTTATAAGTATTTATCCCTAAATTCTCATGAGACAACATTTAAAGAAAAATACAATTAACAAAAAAAATTATTATTGATTGAGTGCAATCAAATAATCTCCATAAGAGATTAATTAACTCTAGTGGATTTTCAAGACTCCTGATAAAGACTCGTCGAAGTTAATATCAAACAAAACTAGTTTTTCCCAATTTGTAATATAGGAAGCAACTTAGGTCATCTCTCAAAGATACAAGTCATATATGGTTTAGATTTCATCAAAAGGTTAGAGAATATGGGGTTTTAATCATACAAACGAAAATAAGAATTATAAAGAACAAGAATTGGTTTCAGAATAAAAATAGACAATGAAAACATAGATTCGATGTGCTTAGTGATATGCTTGAGTAATCATAATTCAAAGAATTATGTAAAATTGTATCAACACTCACAGGTAATCCAATTGAATCATATCACAATTGCAATCCTTAAATTCTCATGAATTTTCAAAAATCTAGTAAGTTGAAATAGTTACTCAATCAATCACCTAGCCTCTTGCAATTTAGATCGATTGATTTTCGAACCAATTTGTATCTGATTGAGAAAATTTTCTACTTTACTCTGGACAAATGCACCAGTCGTATATAGTATCGAATAGATGTATCGAGTCGATCCCACAAGAACTAGATTGATACTCTAAGAATCCTAATAACAATTACTTGCAAATAATGATAAATAAATTAATTTGAAACTATTCTAATGTTGTGAAAAATAAAATGCATAAAAGTAAACTAAGATTAATATGATAGGAAGATTGGTAGGATTTCGTTCTCACTATGTCATCATCTAATGCATATATGACTTACAAAACAATGTTTATCACTCACGTTCCCATCACCCATAAAAATATTCTTAACCTCGATCTCTTGCAAGTAAAAACTGAGCTATTTGAGTATTAGACTATCACTCTCGTGCATAATCTAAAGTCGAATAACATGCTTTAAGTAAGAGCTTAAGATGATCAATGGGTTTTACTCTCTCTCTTGAGCAATAAACCCCATTGAGAGCTCTTCTCATTTCACAAGTTAAAATCCTCTCTTGAGCTAATTCAACATGTAAAATCCACAATAAATATGAAAATCAAAGCATAGGGTAAAGAGGAACTCTAACAATAAGCAATAAACATTGTATTGATAAAATCAAAATATACAATAGAGTTCAGACATAGTTACAAACAAAAACTCTAACCACAAAACCTAGTCGTCCATGGATGTAGAGAACATGATTATTGGAATGGAGCTACCAAATGTGATGAAAATGGTGAAGAATAGAGGTAGAATGAGGAAACCTAGGGTTTTTTACCACAACCTCTCTTCATCTCCCTTGTTTCGCAACTTTTTTTGTTTAATGGGGGACCTATTCACACACGGCACTAGACGGCCACTTTGTGGGCGCTGGGCACCAAGAAGAGAACAATAACCCCTCTCGGGTTTATGTACATTGCGCGACCACCGACTAGGGCTGGACAACCACTCCTTGTCTGCTGGGCATAGTTCCAAACTTTACAGTTCTTCCTACACTTCTTCTAGCCTCATTCAAAAACCTAACTCAAATAATAAGAAACAAGAAAATAAAATTAAAAAATGCACAAAAGTAAATGTATAATAAATTTTTCTAAATGTTCAATTTTCGTATAAAAATGAGAAAAACAAGACTTTATAAGTTGGAATGAAGATAACTATTCTATTTTACCTGTATTAAAATAGGTAATTTAAACATTTATCAATATAAAAGAATCTTGCACAAATTGGAGAGAAGAAGAGAACAATAAAATGCAATTTGCATGAAGAAAAACGCACAAGATAGATCAGCATTCATACTCTACTACGTGATTGCATCGAAGGCTCAAATTGATTCAGAATTTAGCTTTCCATAAAGATCTCCAAGGAAGCTTGCATGAAAAGGAAGAAAAGAAGATGAGAGAACACAAACTTGTGGAGGAAGAAAAAGAGAGAGCCATATGAAAACTAACTCTACAAAAATGAGCAAAAATTGTTACAAGTAAACTGGCCTTTGGCCCAAAACAAAATTGGTCTAAAAAATCCAACAAAAACTACTAGAAAATAAAACTAAAAATCAAAATTAAAGAAAAATTACAAAAAATACAAAATACAGAAAAATATTAAGATATAAAACATAAAAATATAAAGACAGTTAACCCAATGCAAAGCCAAGTCTAATAAAGTCTACTAACCTACAAAATAAAAGAAAATATATGAAAAAGACCCGAACGTGACCCAAATATGAAAATGAACTAAAACAAAAAATTAAAAAACAAATACAAAGCTAGAAAGACTAAAAAGGATATAAAGTGTGTATAATAAAATTCTCTATCAACTATGGGTTTTGAGAAGATGTGAAGAAAATTAAATATGATTTGAAAGACAATTGATCAAATAGTTGACATGCAAAGCATAAATTAAATTAATACGAATTCCCAATACCATGGAACAAAAATCTTAAACCATTAATTTCTATCACGAGAGTAATTATATTCATAAGTCTATTCCAACAATAGAAAAGCTAATTTTACCAATGTGATAGCAAATGGCAATGCAAAGAATCAACCAAACTACTCAAATATAACTATGTTACCAATGTACCCAAGTTTAGCTATTTCAACCCATAACCATTCTGTGCACATCAAGTCTCACTTATATTTCACTCTTTCTTTTTTGTATTTATTTTTTTTTGGAAATATATATATATATATATATATATATATATATTAGTTTCCTCCCTTTTTTTCTTGATAGTGTACATATTATGACCTAAGAAGCATGTACACAAACACAGACATGGACATGACACAAGGACGTGGTTAAAATAAAAAAATATAGTGGTGCGATCCTCAGGTTGTAAGGCTTTGGATCTCTTCAAGAGGTTGCTTCAAAGAAGAAGATGGAGATGGAAGGTGAAGAAATGAAGGTTGAAGGCGCTACCTAGGAGGATAAGTCTTGAGAAGACTTGCAACAAGGGAAGGTGCCCTTGATAAAAGTCATTGAAGATATCTCTCTAATGGAGAAAGGAATAAGACACTCAAATAATTTTTCTCTCAAGATTTTATAAAATTCAAGTGTAAAGTGTTACAAATGCAGGAAGGTTGAATTTGTAGAAGATGGAATGAATTAAAGGGGGTGGTGGATGTCCTACTAACTAAGGTCCAAGCAATTTCTTAAACATGTGTTAATTGTGTGAACACAATTAGCACATGATTAAGTCTAAGAAGATCCAAACATGGCCCTAGATAGGTGGATCTTGGTCCCTTCTTAAATTTGAATTTGAATTTTGGAGGGAGTCCACATGGAACCTCAAAATTCAAATTCAAAATAAGCGAAACAAACTTATGCCAAGTAGGTGCCAACATGGAGGAAAGAGGAGAGTTGGTGCCACTTAAGGGGAACCAAAGATCCCACATGTCTCCTTGGTGTTATGGGTTGGTTAAAAGGGTGCTAAGATGAATTTGAGAGTGTAGTTAGTAATAACTACACGTCCAAAACATGTTAAAGCCCAATTAAACAATACACCGCACCTAGGAAACTAGTCACACCTCCTAATACAATCCAAGCTAAAAATAAGGCCAAAATACATAGCCAAAATACAAACCAAAAAGCCTCCCATGAACAATTACAAACTCAGGTTAAGCTAAGCTAGGAATAAGGAGACTATGACTTAATCTTGATGTCCAAAAGGAGGTGAGGTTTTCCTTCCTCTCTTCTAGCCATGTCCTCTTCAATCCTTCTAACCATGACCCTTGTGAAAGGATGTAACATACGTCGTTACAATAATACCTAGAGTTCAATAATGAAGCAAATAATAAATTTTGTATTTGAATACACGAATTCTTACGTAATAAACAAAATATAATTATGAAATTTAGGTCTCTAGAAAACAAAAACAATTACAAGTACATTATATTCTAAAATCGTTACAACCAATACTACAAAAAAATTTTGTTTTATTAATAACAAACTAGGTCTTCAAGCCTCATTCGATTTCCAAAACTTCTTCTTGGGGGTCAGAAAACAACACTTTTAATGAGATAATAATCTCAGTGAAGAAAACAAGCTTTTAAAAGAGGTTCGCAAATAGTGTTGTTCCTGGCCAGTGCGGAATCCAAAAAAATAACCATAGAACCCGCAATAATAAAAAAGATTTTTTTTAAAAGCAAAGTATAATTTATTTCAAATAATTCCTAATATGAATAATTAATAAAGATAATAAAAGGATGGTGTTTTAATTAACACCCTCGCCATGCACATAATAAAAAATAAAGTGATACTCCTGATCATTCACTCACATTCTACAGTTCCCAGAACTAGGTTTTCAGTAGATTCTTCATATTCCCTACAATTGCATCCCATTGCCTTCCCCAGGCTATTATGGAGGTATCTAAAACCTCTTCCCCATATGAAACGGAGGTATCTCATACATCCATCCTAGATAAATGTATCTCAAATTTCACCCCTCATTCCAAATGGAGGTATCTCAAACAATTATTAAAACAATTTTCAAACACTGAAAATAACTTTTAAAATCATTCCATAGAGGGTTAAACAAGGTGTTTTACTCACCTCTTGAAGCGAGATCCCACTGCTTTAATTTGTTTTCTTCTACTCCTATGTCCCTCTTTCTCAACCCTAGAATATTCAACTAATCTATGATATTCTGAGGGAACTAGTTACTCTTATATATAATAGCTTAGGCTTGATTTTCCCCTCTCTGTATTTTTTTATCTTTTATAAAAGATTAGTTTTTACAGATTAAATTCAAAATGGTATCAAATATTTAATTATTTTATCTTATTTATATTTTAAAGGAAATATTATTTGAATCCTGTTATTTCAAGTTATATAAAATCTTTTATTTATTTTGTCTTATTTCTATTTTTTTAGCAATCTAATCTTCTCTTAGCTGAAGAATTATTTGAATGTTTGTAGTTTAAAATTTAAGGATATTATAAAGGACCCTTGTTAGAGAGGATTACAACATATAGGGCATGTAGACACAACATATATATATATATATATATATATATATATATATACATATGTGTGTGTATAATAATAATAATAATAATAATAATAATAATAATAATAATAATAATAATAACAACAATAACAACAACAAAAATAACAACAACAATAATGAAACTTATATATACATATGATAAGTTTAACAAAAAGTAGTAAGAGGTATCATATTTCATAATTCAAAAAATAAAGAGAAACAATCATAATAAAAAGTCTCAAAAAAAGAAAAGAAATAGTAAATGTCACTAACTAAACCCTCACTTTTGTTTAGCATCATTTTATTGAATGAAAAGAAAAACCCAAACTAATTAGAACTAAAAATAAAAAAAAGAAGTACTAGACATCAAACATCAGGAGGATAGTGAATCCTCCTCCATACATTCTTCATTGGAATGTTCTCTGATTTTTTTCTTTTTTGATGTGACCATGCCTAGCCAAGGACCTATCACTAGGGCCATGGCTAGAAGGATTGAAGAAGACCTAGCCCTTGCAAACAAAGGAAGACTTTACCTCCTATGGAGAGTGAAGATATTAGGCTAGGGACTTTAGTTAATAAAATGTAATTTTCCTTTATTTTAATTTTGAGGAGCATTAAGAATTTAATTTAGGACATGTATTTAGTCCATTTTTTATTTTTAGGAGGTGTCTTAGGAATTTAGAGGGTGGATTTAGCTTTTTGGATCTTTATGAAGGAAATAAGGGGTAGCCTTGATATCTACACCCCTCTTTTCTACATAAACCCCCTAAGCTAATAAGAAGGAATCTTGACCCTTGGTTTGAGAAACTTGGGCACCAAGTTTGATGATCTAAGGAGGGAATTGTTTCTCAATTCTCCTCCCTTAGATCTCTCATTTTAATCCTAGCCCTTCTTTTTTAGGTTATCTTGTTCAAGAGGTTAGCTACCTCTATAAATAGGAGCTCCTCCCTCACTTGTATTTTTTACACTTGAATTTAATCCTAGAGACCATATTGGTTGAGGTTCTTACCTTTAAGTGTCCCCATTTCTCCTTTGTGAGAGCTTCTAAGAGTTATCAAGGGACCCCTCCCTTGTGGCCTCTCCCCTTTGGCTTATTAAACCTAGTATTTGTGGCGCCTCACCCCATTCCTTTCCTCTCCATAAATCCATTTCCCTTCCAAGTGACTTTAGAAAGGATCCTTTGGGCACGCGATCATCAAAGATCACATCAAGTGGTATCAGAGCCACTTTCTAAAGGTCATGTTCTTTCTCAATTTTATTTTTTTTGCTTTGTTGTATATTTCTTTGATCTCTTTATTTTAAAGTCCTTCATTTTTTGTCATCTCTATTTCCTTTATTGTCTAGTAGTATAGTTTTTTTATTCTTGCTATTATATGCGCTTTTTTTTCTATCTACGCACCTATTTTCCATTTAATTTGATGCGATTTTATTTGTCCCTTTCTTTGCATCTTATTTTCGTGTTCAAGTTGCATAATTTTCCCTTGGTTTTTTATGTTAAAGTGTGCCTAAGAAGTTGTGACCATTAAACCCACACGGTTGAGGATTTTTCCACACCATTATGGTAATCAACTTTGGCCACTTTGTTGTGCCTTTTGTTTTGAGTCTCTTGCTGAAATTTTTGCTCTATTTTTAGGTGTGTTATTTTTTCTTAATCTTGAGTTTTTCAAATACTAGTCATGTTAGTTTCCTATTTTGTCTCATTTAAATTCCATAGGTTTTAGCCTCTTAAAATTTTTACAAAAAAGCTTTCAAAAACATTTTGAATTGAGCTCCTAAGAGGTGAACCTCTTAATGAGTCTCTTAAGTATTTTATGCTTTTAGTTCAAGCATATTAATCTCTTTGTTGTTCTTAAATATTTGCTCAATTCAATCTTTATATGTTTCTTGTTTTATGTTGAATTATTAGTAGCTTTCCACTTGGTTTACCTTCACTATTGGTGCCTCTTTATGGAATTTTAGCTTGGGTGAATTGTGTTAGTAATTTGAGCAATCAATTTACTTCAAAATCAGCCCTAAATAATTCCTTAAGCACCATTAGTTCAGTGGTATTTGGAACTACTAAGTTTTTTTGCCTTTAGTTGCATGCATTGCTTGAAAATTGTGTGACCTTACTTTGTGCTTATTCACTCAAGCGTTATAATTTCAAGCATTCTCATTAAAATTTCAATTCAACAAGTTATTAGGTGCAGCAAAAAGATTAGAAAAAGTTAAAAAAAAATAGAAAAAGTTCAAGTTAAAAAAAAAAGAAGAAGATAAAGAACTCAAAGGAAAGACAAATTTGAAGTTGTGTACCTAATAGTAGAAACATTTGATATGAGGAATCAATTGTGATTAAAAAAAATTTACTTGAGTAAGCTTTTTAGTTTTGGTCACTTAAATTTTATTAAGTGTGCAACTATTGGTTTCATTTTTTTGTTTGAGTCTTTTTTCATCTCTACCCTTAGAGCTAATCTAGGAAAGTTATTTGTGTGCTAACTTTCTTTGTGAGCCTTATGTTTTCTTGCTTGTCTTTTTTACTTCGTTGAGTTTGTCATTGTTTAATCTATCCACTTGGATTTGTGAACCTTGTTTTGTTATTCACCTTTGTTTGTTGTCTTGTGTTGTATTCGGCCTTGGTAAGGAAAGGTTGGGAAAGGTTCCATATATAAAATTTTGGCAAGTCCAAACAAGAGGAAACAAGGGTAGCATTCTTGGGGTGAGTTGATGCAACTCAAATGGGCTTGATCAAAAGGAGACAAACACCAAAAAAGCTTGGAGTGAAGACTTTGTTTTATTTTTTTTTTATTCTTTGTATTGTGTATACTTAATTTTAGATTGGGAGTTTGCGTGCCCTCCCTTGGTTTGTAATAATTTTGGTTAATTTTAGCGTAGTTTCTCGTTAATTAGGTGAAGAAGGGAGAAGTGGTACACTTCCTTCAACACCTTAGGAGCACGATTAGAGCCCTTTCTCTTTTACATTCTTGCATTTTTATTTTATTTTATGTTATTTTGAAAACACGTGTAGAGGCTAAGAGTTCCAAAGACTCATCAAGCCACCTTAGGTGAGAAAAAAAGAAGAGAGGAGTGTTGCTTGAAAAAAAAAAAAAGTTTTTGGCCTACCCTTTAGTTTTTAGCATCCAGGCACCATGACTTCCCACACACATTCTAGTGCACAAAGTTGTTCATCAAGTAAGAGTGTCAACCAAAGAAAACCTTCCAAGGGAGACACTCTTGAAAACCTTAACTTAGAATTTAGGGAATGGATGGCTAAAGAACAAGAAAGGAGAGAAGAAAAGGAGAGAAAAAAAGAAATAAAAGAAAAGGAAAAACAAAAAGAGAAGGAAGAGTTAAAAAAAGAGATGTTGGAAATGATAAAAGAGAAAAAAGAGCGAGAAGAGAGAAGGCAAAGAGAGAGAAGAGAGGATGAAGAAAGGAGAAGAAGGAGAGAACTAGAAAGAAAAAGAGAAAAAGAGGAATAAGAGAGAAGGAGAGGAGAAGAGAGTAAGAGGAGAGATGGGAGGGAAAGTGATAGAAAAAATAAAGGAATTCTCATAAGATCCTCATCTAGGCATTTTAGCTCTAGTGAAGAAGAGTACTATAGAAATCAACATAAGCATCACTCTCATTCATCATACAATCATCATTCTCCTCAAGAGAACATAAATCATGCTAGGGAACCAAAGGTAGACCTACCCCATTTTCATGGTAGGGAAGATGTTGAGACTTACCTAGATATGGAAGTCAAAGTGGAACAACTCTTTCAATGCTATGAAATTAGGGAAGAAAGGAAAGTACCTTTGGCCTCCCTTAGTTTTCAAGGTTCTGCTTTGCATTGGTGGGATGGGTTAGTCAAGGATAGGGCCCGTAAACAAATGCCTGACATTCGCTACTGGAATGATTTAAAAACTTGTTTGCGAAGAAGGCACATTCCTTCATATTATGAGAGGGATCTTTTGGATAGGCTCCAAAGACTTAGGAAACATAACCTAAGTATTGAGGAGTATAGACAAAAGATGGAGCTTCTCATACTAAGGGCCAATATCATTGAGGAACCCAATGCCACCCTTGCTAGGTTTTTGTGTGGATTAAGCTCTGACGTTAGAGATAAGGTAGAACTTCTTTCATACTCAAACCTTGATGAGTTGTAGAACTTTGTGTAAGAGCTGAGAATCAACTCAAGAGAAAAAGCTTTAAAAAAGATTCTCCCTCTTACTCAAAGAGAGACCAACTTAAGGGAAACTCTTTCAAGGGTTTTCCCAAAGAGGAACCCAAGCATTTTCAAGATACAAAAGCACCTCATGTAGAGAGAAAAACCCCTACTACTAAGCCTACTGAGAGGCAAAGTAGTATCAAATGCTTCAAATGTCTTGGGAGAGGCCACATTGCCTCTCAATGCCCTAACAAGAAAACCATGATCATAAGGGGACAATACATTTGTAGTGAGAATAGCTCATCTTCCTCCTCTAGTAAGAGTGAGGAAGAAGGGGGACATACTTTTAAACAACAGTGTGAGGAAGCTTTTTCTTATGAGGGGGACCTCCTTATGGTTCAAAGGCTTCTTGGAAGCCAACCTCTAGAGCTTGGCCAGTCAAAAAGAGAGAACATCTTCCATACAAGATGTAAAGTAAATGACAAAGTATGTTCTCTCCTTGTTGATAGTGGCTCCTGTTGTAACTGTTGTAGCTCTAGGTTGGTTGAAAAGCTAGCCTTGACTACCATGCCCCCTCCCAAACCTTACAAATTGCAATGGCTCAATGAGCAAGGGGAGATGGTAGTCAACGAACAAGTTATGGTTCCAATTTCCATAGGATCTTATAATGATGAGATTCTTTGTGACATAGTTCCTATGGAGGCTGGTCATATCCTGTTGGGAAGACCATGGCAATTTGACAAAAAAACTATTCACCATGGTCACTCCAACCAAATAATTCTCACCCATAATGAAAAGCGCTTCAAATTGTATCCTTTGTCACCTTCTCAAGTGGTTGAAGATCAATTTGCGATGAAAAAGAAAAGAGTTGAGGAAAAACAAAAACAAAAAAAAATACAACAAGCTTTACCCTTAAAGCTTGAAAAGGGTAAAGAGAGAGAGTCCGAAGGTGATGCCCCTTCAAAAGGGAATATTAGTAAAAGGAGCCTATTTGCTACTAAACGTGATTTAAAAGAAGCTCATTTGACTAACAAGCCCTTTTATCTCCTCTTTTGCAAAGAAGCATCAAATGTTTCTCCCATTTTGCATTCTTCTGCTGAGAGCACTGCCACAACCCATGCACATGAGCACCTTCCTCAAGGGGTTCAAGATATTTTAAAAGAATTTGATGACATATTCCCTAATGAGGTTCCGAAAGGACTTCCTCCCATTAGGGGTATAGAACATCAAATTGATTTGGTGCCTGGCGCAAGTCTACCTAATAGACCTGCCTATAGGACCAACCCCATGGAGACCCACGAGATTGAGTCTCAAGTGAATGAGCTGTTGGAGAAGGGTTGGGTTCAAAAGAGCCTAAGCCCTTGTGTTGTGCCAGTCTTGTTGGTGCCCAAGAAGAATGGCCAATGGAGGATGTGTGTTGATTGTCGTGCAATCAACAACATCACCATCAAATATAGGCACCCAATCCCCCGTCTTGATGACATGTTAGATGAATTGCATGGGGCAAAAATATTTTCAAAAATAGATCTTAGAAGTGGTTACCACCAAATAAGGATCAAAGAGGGTGATGAGTGGAAAACTGCTTTTAAGACTAAATTTGGTCTTTATGAGTGGTTGGTTATGCCTTTTGGGCTAACTAATGCCCCAAGCACATTCATGCGCTTAATGAATCATATACTAAGGGATTGCCTTGGTAAATTTTGTGTAGTTTACTTTGATGACATTTTAGTTTACTCTAGGAACCTAGATGATCATTTAGGACATCTAAGGCATGTTTTTTCTCTTCTTAGGAGTAATCATCTTTTTGGTAACTTAGAAAAATGCACTTTTTGTGTAGATAGTGTAGTTTTCCTAGGTTTTGTAGTTAGCACAAAAGGGGTTCATGTTGACCCCGAAAAGATAAAAGCTATTCAAGAATGGCCCACCCCAAAGAGTGTGACAGAGATCAAAAGCTTTCATGGTCTCGCTGGATTTTATAGGCGCTTTGTGCCTAATTTCTCCACGCTCTTCGTACCAATAAATGATTTGGTGAAAAAGGAAGTTCCTTTCCTTTGGGGTGAGAAACAAGAGAAAGCCTTCCAGCTAATTAAGCATAAACTGACCCATGCACCAGTCTTGGCATTACCTAACTTTTCTAAAACATTTGAACTTGAATGTGATGCCTCTGGTGTAGGTGTGGGGGCTGTCTTGTTGCAAGGAGGGCACCCCATTGCGTATTTCAGTGAAAAACTCAATGGTGCCCCCCTCAACTACCGCACCTATGATAAGGAGTTTTATGCTCTAATTAGGGCCCTTCAAACTTGGGAGCATTACCTTGCTCCAAAGGAGTTTTTCATTCATAGTGACCATGAGTCACTAAAATATTTGAGGGGTCAAGGTAAATTGAACAAAAGGCATGCAACGTGGGTGGAATATCTTGAATCCTTCCCTTATGTCATCAAGTACAAGAAAGAAAAACAAAATGTGGTGGCTGATGCTCTTTCTAGGCGTCATGCCCTTTATTTATCCTTGAGTGCAAAAATCTTGGGATTTGATGACATTCGGGCTATGTATCTGTCTGATAAGGATTTCGGCCCCATATTTGCTACCTCTGCATCTGCATTTGCATTAAAGGCCCATGATGGGTACTTCATCAGTGAGGGGTATCTTTACAAAGGGAGTAAGCTTTGTATACCCCAAGGGTCAATTAGGAACTTACTTACAAAAGAGAGTCATGAAGGTGGGCTCATGGGGCATTTTGGGATTTCAAAAACCCTCATGCTTTTACAAGAGAAATTCTTTTGGCCCCATATGCGTAGAGATGTCCATAGACATTGCTCTAAATGTATAGCTTGCTTGCAAGCAAAGTCTAAAGCAATGCCTCATGGACTATACACACCTTTACCTGCTCCATCTGCACCTTGGGAGGATATTAGCATGGATTTCATCCTTGGGCTCCCAAGAACCCAACGAGGTGCAGACTCCATATTTGTGGTGGTGGACCGATTTTCAAAAATGGCCCATTTTATTCCCTGCCACAAAGTGGATGATGCGAACAACATCGCAAGACTTTTCTTTAAAGAGGTTGTCCGATTGCATGGTATACCCTCTTCAATAGTATCAGATAGGGATGTGAAGTTCCTTAGCCATTTTTGGAAAACTCTTTGGGCTAAGCTGGGAACTAAACTTCTTTTTTCCACTACCTGTCACCCTCAAACTGATGGGTAAACAGAAGTGGTGAATAGATCTTTATCCACTATGCTGAGGGCTCTCCTTAAAGGCAACCATAAGTCTTGGGATGAGTACCTTCCCCACATTGAATTTGCTTATAACTGAGTGGTTCATAGAACCACCAAGCATTCTCCTTTTGAGGTGGTCTATGGCTTTAATCCTCGTACTCCTCTAGATCTTTTACCTCTTCCTCTTTCTGTTGCTGTGCATAAAGAAGGAGAGGCAAAAGCCATTTTTGTAAAACAATTACATGAGAGGGTTAAAGTTAACATAGAGCGCCAATCCTTGAGAGATGCTACTTTCGCCAATAGGGGGAGGAAAGAAGTCATCTTTGAAAAGGGCGACTGGGTATGGCTTCACTTGAGAAAGGATAAATTTCCTTCTCAAAGGAAGTCCAAACTTATCCCTAGAGGAGATGGACCTTTCCAAATCCTTGAGCGGATCTGTAATAATGCCTATGTTTTAGATCTGCTTGAGGATTATGGGGTAAGCACCAGTTTTAATGTTTCTTATTTGTCTCCATTTGTAGGTGCTGAAAATGACGAAGACCCCATGGATTTGAGGTCAAATCCTCTTCAAGGGGGAGGAGATGATGTGACCATGCCTAGCCAAGGACCTATCACTAGGGCCATGGCTAGAAGGATTGAAGAAGACCTAGCCCTTGCAGACAAAGGAAGACTTCACCTCCTATGGAGAGTGAAGATATTAGGCTAGGGACTTTAGTTAATAAAATGTAATTTTCCTTTATTTTAATTTTGAGGAGCATTAAGAATTTAATTTAGGACATGTATTTAGTCCATTTTTTATTTTTAGGAGGTGTCTTAGGAATTTAGAGGGTGGATTTAGCTTTTTGGGTCTTTATGAAGGAAATAAGGGGTAGCCTTGATATCTACACCCCTCTTTTCTACATAAACCCCCTAAGCTAATAAGAAGGAATCTTGGCCCTTGGTTTGAGAAACTTGGGCACCAAGTTTGATGATCTAAGGAGGGAATTGTTTCTCAATTCTCCTCCCTTAGATCTCTCATTTTAATCCTAGCCCTTCTTTTTTAGGTTATCTTGTTCAAGAGGTTAGCTACCTCTATAAATAGGAGCTCCTCCCTCACTTGTATTTTTTACACTTGAATTTAATCCTAGAGACCATATTGGTTGAGGTTCTTACCTTTGAGTGTCCCCCTTTCTCCTTTGTGAGAGCTTCTAAGAGTTATCAAGGGACCCCTCCCTTGTGGCCTCTCCCCTTTGGCTTATCAAACCTAGTATTTGTGGCGCCTCACCCCATTGCTTTCCTCTCCATAAATTCATTTCCCTTCCAAGTGACTTTAGAAAGGATCCTTTGGGCACGTGATCATCAAAGATCACATCATTTTTCTTCTTCCTTTTTGCCTTAAGTTTCTTCTTCTAACTCATCACTATTTTTCTCTCCACTCCTTGGGTTGAAACATGCTAGTTTCTAACATTTATGGGCCAATTTACATAAGTAGTAAGCCATGCAATGGTGGAGAACTGAGCAGTAGGAACCTCCTCTTTTATGTCAATTCTAAAAATTTCTCGTTTTTTCTCCAGGTGGTTCATGGTGTCAAATATGTTGAAGGTCACCTCTTCAACTGGCACAATCAATTTGTATTTACCCTTTCCCACATCAATAATACCTTGTGCTATCGTAAGGAACAATTTCCCTATAACGATGACACATCTAAATTTTCTTCCATGTCCATTGTAACAAAATCTATAGGAAATATTTAGGGCTAACCTTGACAAGTATGCTTTCCACCACCCATAAGGATGTTTAATAGACTAGTCTGCAAGTTGTAGTGTCATGTGAGTTGGCTTCACATTAACATCACTAACTCTTTCAAACAAAGATAAGGGCATTAGATTTCTGCTTTCCCATAGGTATGGAAATTTTATATCAATGGAGAGTTTCGTAATAGCTATGACAATGGTGAAATAACTATTAGGATCCTTGTGCTTAGTAGACAATTTTTCTAAAATATGGCATTGCACCATATCGCTAACTCAATGGTGTTTTGCTTAGTGTACTTGTTTTCCTTTACCTAGAGCTCTTTCATGAATTTGACATAAATAAGACCTCATTATAAGACTTCTAAGTATGGGTAGGTGACCAGTAACAACATTTTGTAGATGTCCAAGGATTAGGCGAGCAACTTCTCTTTGTCCTTTGGAATTGGAAATTTTGGGTAAGGTAAGTCTAGGATTAATTTCTCACTCTCTAACCTCTTTACCCATCTTTCACCTTCATTCTCATTTTTCAAAATTTTTCCTATTTATTTATTTTTTATTATTCTTGACAACCTCTCACATTCTTTTCTCCTCTAGTCTCCATAGTGTCATATACTCCTCTCGATGTAAAAATGGCATTATGTTTTCCCTGTGGGTTGGTTTAGATAAGAGCAACAAATTCAATCTTAGTTTGCTCAGCCAATTCTATCACTTGTTTTTCTTGTTGCCCAACCTATGTCTCCAAACACTTGAATGATGCATAATTTTTTTTGGGTTAAGTTAGACTCTGTTCTAGTTTACTAGTCCTATCATACAAATTAGGCTTTTGTCATGAAGGGGTTTATTTTAAGGATGTGCACTTGTCAAAATGGGATGTTATTGATATCTCCCTATGTTCTTATTACCATAGGAGTAATGCCTCCCTTAATTGTAGGGTTTTATTCTCATTTACCTTGCTTCTTCCTCCATGATTTGAATTGTATATGCACACTCTTGTGTAGAATGTTTACCCCCATATATTACATAATTCATAATTTTGTGCTTTTTTCATCGTAAACTCTTTTTTTAAAATTATATGATATAAGTGTGTGAAATAAATAGAAAGAGAAATCAAATTTAAGTTTAAGTATAATTAATTAATTAAGGGATACCGTATTATTTATAGTAATCTTAAGTGCTATTTTGGATGTATATGATTGAGATTAAGTGAATTGTGGAATTTGAATGAAGTTAGATTAGTGGGAGCTGATATATATTCTGTCAAATTAAATATTCAAAAATATAATCGTGAGGTTACAATTAGCAAATCAAAATTACTAAACATAACCCGAGCTTCTTTTTCCTTTTTTTCTTTCTTTTTCTCTCACTTCTTTTTTTTTCTCCTTATCTCTACCATGTCCCTCTCATCTCTCTTTCTTCACCCAAATCTCTCTTCCTTTGAATGTGAACCTTCAGGTTGGTGGAATCGGACGGAATCTCTTCCATTGATCCTGATTTTGAGAGTAGATCATCATAAGTAAGTTTGATCCTATGTTTTTGGGTTTTTCTCTGTTCCTTTTGATTTAATATTTCCCATTGAAAGAAAATCCTCCTTAAAATCCTAATTTCTTAGGTTCCTATTTGGTTTTGGGATATTTGAGTGGTTTCTATGATCGAATTCTACTTCCTTCTTAAATTCAACTTTAAAAGGAGAATTAGGTAAGGGAAGTTTGATATTTATTTAATTGAGTAAAACTTGGTGCCAATGCATTTGCATGTAAGTGATTAAGACTTTGATAGATGTCTTAAGCTTTGAATATGTTGTGTGGATTTTGTGAATGACTTGTGTCATTTTTTTATCATGAAGAAACTGTGTTTGAATTGTAATTTGAGGTATTTTGAAATATGGATGATATGTTAAACTTATGAATGTTTTGAAATTTTTGACTGGTTGAATTAATGATTAATGGAATGTGTTGTGGAGTGTTATGAGTAGGTAACAAAGCCATGATTGTGGTATATTGACTTAGAGAAACACAGTGGCCATTGTGATCTTGGTATTAAGGTTGATGAAGACAAGATAATACTGGTACCAAGGTTGATGAGGATAAGTGTGTACCTAAAGGATGTACTCAGATAACAACTAATTATTAGATTGAGTTAAGAGGATGTGAGACAATAGTTGGGTATCAAATCAGTATGCCTGGACTTCAACTAGTCATTAAATGGGCTAGGTAGACTTCAAATACTAGTGTGAATTAAGTCAGATAGGCTGTCGAGTATCTGAATTCAATGAGTTTCCTAAAAGCGTCAAGTTCTATGATTAAATAAATTTGGTTGTTTATGTTTAAGAGGAACATAAGTATGATTGCTTGTTTGGTGATATTATATTAAGTAACTATAAATGTTAAATGGTGTTGTTTTTGTACTTATGTGGATTCTCTGATTTCATGAGCTTACCATTACATTGTATGTGTTTTTTGTATGGCTGTGATGATCCTGCTTTGCAGGAAGTAGATATCAGTGATGGGGCTGAAGGAAAAGGCTAGTATGACTGAAGATGGCGGTTTGGCTCTATAAGGACCTCTTTTTGAACTAGCACAAGATATGTAGATTATGGTGTGTCAATGTGATGTAATTAGACTTGTTGCATTGTGCAGTGTGTGATTTATGCCTTTATTTAAATTTTTAATATCTTGAGTGTAATTTATGTTGTAAATGATTTTAAGGATGAAGAGTAATGTTAATTTTATTAGTAATTATTTGAGATGTTAAAATGGTTTGTAATATCTAAGGTAATTGAGTTACCTCCTTCATCTTTAGTTCTTCTAACTACTTAGTGAGGATACTAATATGAGCAAAGAATGCATCCTGTGTATTGAGTTCTAACAAGCTTCCACTCATTGCTAGCGTGTTTTTTTCGTGTTAAGCATCATAGTATCTAGCCAACATAAACTTTATCAATTCTTGTATGCTTCCTCTAATGTGGAGTTTTTTATAATACTTTCATGTGTAGCTGCATCTAGTAGCACCCTTGGTTTGCCTTTCAACCTCTTCAGAAAATTTAGAAGCTGATCCACCTGACTTACCCCATGGTTGGGGAATTTTCTCAACAAACCCTTGAACCTATCCAAAGTTTCATAGAAAAGTTCATCTACCTTTTGGTGATAGTTTATAATCTCCTTTCGAGCAACTATCATTTTGGTCTCTTGGAAGTATTTAGTCAAGAAGTTGTTCTCTGTGTTAGCTCGAATAGTAAAACTTTGCAATGGTTGGGACTTTAGCCAAATCCATTCTCTCAGTGATTGAAAATGGAAAGAGTCATGTAAAGGTTCTTCTCCTCTGTTGGGGTTATTGATAAAGTAGTTTATTATACAAACTTTATATCTTTTTTAGTTCTTCTAACTTTGTAATTGTTTCTTAATTTTCTGTTTTAGTTCATTTTCATATTTAGGTCATGTTTGGATCTCTTTCATATATTTTCTCTTATTTTGCAGGTTAGTAGATTGTCTTCGATTGGACTTAATTTGCATGGGCTAGTTGTCTCAGTAATTTTGTAATTTTCCTTTAATTGTAATCTTGGGCTTTATTTTTTAGTAATCTTTGTTGGGTTTTTATGCCTATTTCGTTTTGGGCTAAAGCCAATTTAGAGTCACACTTTAGTGTTTAGTTTAAAGTCTAATTAGTCAGAAAATATATAGTCTATCTTAATTACTTGTAACAACTTTTGTCTCATTTTTCAGAGCTAGTTAATTATAAATATTTTCTCTCTTTTCTTCTCCATAAGCTTTAATCTTATGCTTCTTCTCTTTTCTTCTCATACAAGCTTCTATAGAGATCTTCATGGAAGGTGAAATTTTGAATTGATTTAGGGTCTTCGATGTGATCGTGAGGTAGATAATGATTCCAATTTATTTTTTGCATTTTTATTCATGTGAATTGCAATTGATTGCTCTTTTCTACCGTCCAATTCGTGTAAATTCTAATTTGTTTTGGTATTGATTCAGATTAATTAATCTGAATTGCAAAGGTTAAGTGATGGATTGAGAACTTATTTCAACCGATTAGATTTCTATAAATTCATGAGAATTTGGGATTGCAATTGTGATACAATTTGATTGAATTACCTTTGAGTATTGATATAATTTCACATGATAGATAGGAAAAGTAAAGCTTAATAATAATGGTAATTTTTAGCTGATAGTTATTACTATGTTAAAAATAATTATTTTAGTTATGTGAAAATAAAAAATAAACTTGTGTTAGTCAATTAAAGAAAAAGTAAAATGTCTACATTTTCAAAAATTGGGAGTAAGATGTATAAAAGAAATTATTGGAGATAAACTTTGTAAGAAAAATAAAATTTCGGGGATAAAGTTTGTAAAGTGAATACTTAATATTTCAAGAATAATCGGTAGGGAAGTACAAATAGAGGGAGGAAAATTGAAGCATTTGAACAGGCCTGGAGCCCTGGACTACTCAGCTATTCCGATTCCATGTTTAAAATGTGACGACAGTTTATGAATAATGTAAAATTAAGATGAGCTGCACATAAAAATGAAAATGATTAACAACCAATAAGTTGGGTATTCGTACGTCTGACATTTTTGTACCATCACCTAACAGTGTCCTCTCAACAGAACTCTTAATCCAATCATTCTTTTATGAATTTATCTTAATTATTTACTTAATTAATAATCCTTAATGTATGGAAGATTCGGTTGCTGGGGTATTGTTTTCGGATGAGGGTGTGATACTTCAACATATATACCGTAAGAAGAAAACAAAAAGGAAATTAAAATGGCTTGACCACGAACCATGAACAACATTCAGTGTGTGTTGCTTAGATGAATACAAAGGAAGCCGTAAGAACAACGTTTGCTGCGATGAAGAAACACAGCGAATACGAAGAAAAATCACCACCCAGACTCTTTACTAGTCGTCTGTCTCAGTCACTTTAGCATAAAGTACTCTACCATTTTCAACTTCTAGTCCAAGTTGGAAGGGAGAGGCCTCTCATATCTTAATTCATTACCAAGGACATTCCTAATATGTAATCTATTTAATCAGTCTCGATTTTTGCTTCTTTTTTTTTATATCAAAGTGTTGTTATTACCAGAAAGAATTTTCCTTCATTCAAAAATTAATTAAATCCAAAATTTTATCCATATTTAGTTATACGCGTAATTAACCTTTTCTCACCAATATTTTGTATGTTTTAATTTTGATTCTCGTTGAGGTATTTTTTAAATTCTTTTTAAATTTTATTTATTTAAAAATAATCTTTTCTATTAACAAAAAATTATTAAATGGTGACATGATTGATATGATATGTACTCTATTTAAAAATAGAATTAGGAGGTTGTTGGTAGAAAGAGAAAAAGAAAGATAAAAATATTCATTATAAGAATGTTTCAATCTTTTAAAAAAAAGTCAATAATAAATAAAAATACACGTAATATGTAATTCTTAGTAGAAATTAAGGGTATCTCTAACATTAATAACTCTTGTCATTTTATTTATTGCATTAAAAAGAGTGTTTGATAGTCCATACAATATTGCAAAATTGTTAAGCAATTCGTACTCAATTTTAGTTCAATAAAAAAATTATAAACAATTTCAAAAAGTCATAATTTTATAATTTTTTTCAGTTGTATATTGTTATTAATTTATACTAATTTAGTAAAAAATTATCTTTTTTAATCCTAAGCAATCGATATTTGATAAAACAATTCATTAACTTTTAGTAACTTAAATTTTCATATAAGATTATTTTAATAAAATATTACTTCAGACAACTCATTAATATTTTAAGTAATTTATAAGTATCTTCTATTAGAAAAAATTATTTGCTTACGCAAACGTGATGATGTTTAGTAGTTTTTATTTTTATAATGATAGAAAGTATTTTTAAAAAACTAACCTACCTCATGTGAAAAAAGTCTCTTGTTACAGGAGCTATAACTTTCGGAAGTGAATGTTAGGTACTCAGCACAATTTTAAACTAAGAATCCATATATTTTTAAAATTTGTGATTTCTCCGTTATGTTCTAATTAACTTAAAAAATAAGTCATCAGAAGGTGTCAATTTTTTTAAACAAACTATTTGACAAATACTAGACGATTTTAATAGAAAAAGCCAAATGGTTATTCAATTCACTATTATAATAAAAACCACTTTGTTATCATTTTATAAAATTAATATTAGCGTTAGTATAGTAGTTTAATAAATTATTTAATAAAACAACATTTCAAAATATGAAGTCCCATTGTTCAAGTATAAAGAATAAAATTTTCATAAAGAAGTATAGAGAACAAAACTTTATGACAAGCATTGTACGCGGTAACGCGGGGAACTCACTCTGTCTACATTTAAAAAATTTTAAAAGAATAACAAAACGAGTGTGGACATGAAGAAAGCTAACACATAAAAAAACAAATATATAATTTACATACTAAGATACGTTCCCCACTTAAATGGAGTACTCCACTCTCCACATGCGACGAGATATATGGGTGTAAAAGTAAGTGGAGCCCTCTTTTGTTGTGGAACAAATGCTTTAGTTTCTGAATTAAGTTGAAGTGAATAGCTAAATAGTAGTTTATGGTCTGATATAAAACGATAGAAAGGAGAAGTAATGGTGAAACGAAAGAAATTCAGAGTTGAAGAAGGAGAGTGAGGGACCCAAGCTTGAAATGTGAACACAATGTACCAAATTCCCCTCCCCTCCTTATATTCTTGACTTTCACCTCTCCCCGGCGTGGCCAGCCACTCTCTTTTCTCTATTTTTTTTGTTTTATATTAGCTTTGTTACCCAATTATAAGCCACCAGCTCATTCATTTCCAATATTCTGTCCTCTCGTAAAAAAGAGCTATGAAATTGAAGGCAATAAGAAGAGGAAAAGCAAAAGCAAAAGCGGGAGCACTGGTATTGTTTCTGATTGTATCCCTCTTCTCTTCCAATGACGCCACCATCAACAGCCATGAGTTCAGAGAAGCCCCAGAATTCTACAACTCCCCAGATTGCGGTTCCATCAGCGACAGCGACAGGTACATATGTTGGGAGGAGGCAGTACATGTGGCAATGACAGTGGACAGAACATACATCAGAGGATCGATGGCGGCGATCCTCTCGGTCCTCCAACACTCCTCCTGCCCGGAAAACATAGTGTTCCACTTGGTTTGCTCCTCAAGGTCAAGGGCGTCCGTCCTACGCGAGGCCATATCCAAGTCATTCCCGTACCTCAAGTTCAAGCTGTACACCTTCGACGAGTCCGAGGTGTCGGGGCTAATATCAACCTCGATCCGGTCGGCGCTGGATTGCCCCCTGAACTACGCGCGGTCCTACTTGGCCAAGCTCCTTCCACTATGCGTGCGGCGCGTGGTGTACTTGGACTCGGACCTCATTCTGGTGGACGACATTGCCAAGCTGGCAGGGACTCCATTGGGGGAAAACACGGTGCTGGCAGCCCCTGAATACTGCAACGCCAATTTCACCTCCTATTTCACCCCAACCTTCTGGTCCAACCCTTCGCTGTCTCTCACCTTCACCAATAGGAACCCCTGTTATTTCAACACCGGGGTCATGGTAATCGATTTGGAGCGCTGGCGCCAGGGGGATTATACTACCAAAATAGAGGAATGGATGGAGTTGCAGAAGAGGATGAGAATCTACCAATTGGGTTCTCTTCCTCCCTTTTTGCTTGTCTTTGCCGGGAATATTGCTTCCGTTGATCACAGGTGGAACCAGCACGGCCTCGGCGGTGATAACTTTCGTGGCCTCTGCAGAGATCTGCATCCTGGCCCGGTCAGTCTCTTGCATTGGAGTGGCAAAGGTAAGCCCTGGGCTCGATTGGATGCTAATAGACCTTGCCCTTTGGATGCACTTTGGGCACCCTACGATCTATTCAACACTCCCTTTTCCTTCGATTCTTGACCACACTTTTCCATTTTAATTCCATCCGATGCCATTTTCATCCATACACATACATATATAGTTTTATATATATATATATATATTATATATACAATACAATTTGAAGTAAGTGCACATAAGGCAACGCGCAGATTCAAACGGGGAGGGGAGGAGGAAAGGTGAATTTTTAAAGTGACGGGTAATTGTAATTCTATTGCTGTTGTTATTGTATTTTATCCAGTTATCAACTGTCAAATAACTGTTCATATAAGGAGCTTCCATATATTTTGCATGCCTCAATTCCTCAACTTCTTATTTCTACTCAACAAAATTCTGTATAGAGTAATGGGCCTTCATTGCTCTTCCTTATTCGGATCCACTTCTTCACTTTCCTTATTTTTTCTATTTCGCCATGGTAATCATTCCCAGTTAGTTTGGTTTTCCTCCAGCATGATCATGTGTTCATGCACGTGGAGGATTACTTTAGTCTAAGCATCTCAATCCTAAGTTGGGTTGATATCATATGATACCATATTCGATTCCACACGACCGTCAAAATAACATTACTAGCTCGCCGGGTTAAAATATCAAAAGCACAGAATCCTATACATATCCGTGTTGAATAAGAAAGTTTAGACTTCATTTCAATACATTACGGAATAATTAATGCTTATTGGTTTCACTCACATTATCTTAAAATATGGAATAATTAATTCCAATTGTTAAAATAATATAAATTTATATAAACAAGTTTTTCAAGATAAAAATACTCTTTTCCCGTACAATCGCGTAATAATATAAAGAGCACTTTAAAGAAAGAGAAATTTGTTTCATAAAAGAGCAACCTTTTTACCATAAAAGAAGTTCAAAAACGCTAAATAATATAAAGAATTAAAGATCGTGAATATTTGCTTACTTGGAATTGGTTATTTGCTCGGGTGTAACACGATGGTTAAAAGAATTTGATGGTCAATGAAATGCGAGAGAAAGTTTGGCTTTTTTTTTTTTTTTTGTATTGTTATTGATATTGAGAGAAAGTTTGGCTTGGTCACACCTAGAGACGCTAGAAATTTCAAAGACGTTTTTTATTTCTTTAAGTGATTGTATGTTAAAAACCAAAAAGGATATTTTTGTCTTGAAAAAACCTGTTTATACGAATTTATATTATTTTAATTACTGAAATTAATTATTCAATATTTCAAGATAATGTTAGTTAAACAAAGAAGCATTAATTATTCTTAAACAGTCACCAACTATTAAAATTTGTAATATTTTATATTTTTTATTATAAAATTTATTATTCTGGTTAAGATTCTATATGGTCATACAAGTGAATTATTCTGGTTAAGATTCTATGCGATCACACAAGTGAACGCAGCGAATTCATTTCTCTTTAAAACACTCGTTAGCTAGACCCTTTTACAAAAGTATGAAATACATTTTTCATTCATGAAAATTTATTGGCTTTCTAGTTTAATGTTTTATAATTTTTGTTTAGTTTTTTCTTTGTGAATATATAGTTTTTAATTTTTATTGAAATATACTATGTTTTTTACATCTCTCCCTCCTCACTTCTTCTCACATCCACTTTGCCACTACACCAATTTTATAACTCTTACAAAACTAACATTACTAACCACATTAGCATTTTTACTATAAAAATATATTTAACTTTTTTTATAGGATTAATATTTAATTGGGTTTAGATACTTATAAATATATTTTAATTAAACCACAAATTAAATGAAATAAAATATGAAAATTAAAGTAAAATAAATTATTTGTTAAAGATTAAAAATATTTCAAATAACTTATCGATTTATGTAAATTTCTGTTTAATATGGAAATATGTGATTACTAAGTAAATGCACTTTTAATGTATAGAAAAAAGAAAAATAAAAACCAAATGGTAAAGAATTAAAAAATAAATTTATTAAATACTAGTACAATATAAACATTTATTATTGTGTAAAAATAGTGTGTAATAATTTCATTAAATAATTATAATATTTTATTAAAAGAGTAATCAACGTTGTTTTTAAGTCCTTAATAATTTATTTAGCCCAAATATTAAAAACGACAAAACATAACTTCAATATATGAAATTAGAAAAAAAATGAAGCTTTGAATTTCTAAAATGCACCTGGTGTAGTTCCTTTAAGTTGACTATAGTCAGACTTGACCCAAAGATAAAACAATTAAAATACAAGCTTTAGATTAATTGATAAAAAAATTATTGATTATTAATTTTTATTAAAAAAAAAGATTCACATGTTGATATATATAAAAAAGTCCAATATATAATTTTAGCATTTAAAATCATTTTTTTTCTTCAGACAGAGAGAGAAAAAAAATTATTAAAAGGGTTACTAATGTTATATATCTTAAATAAAGTTGTCGTTGAAGACGTAAGTGATTTTAGACCAAAAATTAACAATATAGTATATATATTTTTAAAAGAATACTTAAATTTGTTAATATATATATATATATATATATGAGTTTAATTGGTATACACTGTCAGTGTAAAATATTTTTACACTGACATTTAATTATGACTTTTCATTTATATAAATTTTAAAAATCTTTACATTGACAGTGTATACCACTTAAACTATATATATATATATATATATATAAATTAAATTTATAAATTATAATATTGTTTAAAATTTTTAAATTTTAGAACATATTTTACTTCTATTAATGATTTTAAATTTCTTTATATTTTCCTTACTTTCTTAGTTCACAACTTATAGCAATTTTTTAATTAAATTTTTGCATAGAATAATATATTACAAAAAGAATTCAAATTCTACATTAACTATAGAGAGTGTTAAAATACAATATATAATTAAGCCTATCCCTACATCTTGAGGTATTTTTGGGAGTTGAATTAAATTCAAACTTACGTTCTAAGATAGTATTAGAATTTGTTCTATATTATCTATGCAATGTGAGTGGTGTATGGAGAAAGAAACCTAAATTTCAAATTATTAGAGATAGTATCAAGAAGAGTGTTAAAAAAGTTCTATTAGAAATTCTTATAATATTAAAATATAATATATAAATGCGGAACAATCTTCGCTCTTTGAATTAGGTTTTAAAGTTGAGTGATGTTTCAATCTATATTTAAGATAATATTATTAGTATTTTACTTATTAAAAAAAATGTATTGTGATTCTAAAATCTCAATTCATATTTTATTTTGTTAATTTATGTAACAACTAAAAACAACTCTCTTTTTTTTGTTTAATATATACTAGTTTAACTTGAAAAGTATTATAACTCAAATTTGACAAAAAATAGAGTGATGAAATCGACAAAAGGTCAAAGTCAAATTTGCAATTAATATTCACGTAGCATAGCATTTAAATACTTGCCAACCATTATACAGAATAAGTCTTCTTTATAAAAAAGAAAATTGACAGAAGCAGAAAGAGTTATATAAATATATCTTGAATGACAAGTTTCTTTTAAAAATATAATTTACTTTTCTTTTTTTTTTTTTTTTGCATTTATAAAATCTTCTTCTTTGCATTGTAGATTGCAGTATTATAAAATGGATCATAGATATTATTATTCACTTGATAACCTGTTAGATATTATTATTAATATTCTTTACTTATTTCCGTTTCTTATTCATTAATCTCCTTTGTGACCATAAAACAATTATTGCTGATCCTTTGCCTTACTTAGTATTTATTTATTGAAAAAAGAAAAGTTGTGTCGGTAGACGAAGGAAAGAAACGTGCGAGAACATCAAGATATGTGCAAAGGTAAAGGAAGCTTTCAATAATGACTCCTGGCAACTAGTAAGTGGCTGAGGATGGTGTTTCTGACCCTTTAATTAATTGTGAAGACTTTCCAATTTCCCCATTTCATTATTCGGGTGAATATAAGTCACACCCTTGGATATGGGTTTATGGTTCAGTTTACATCAGGCCTAGACTGTCAGGCTTTTTTAAAAGGGAATTGGTTCTGGTATTGGTCTATTTGGTTTTGGCACCCATCTATTTTAAAAAATTTTCAAATTATTTTTTCTTTCAAATGTACCCACATTTTATTATATTTCGGAATAACATTCCATAATATAAAAATTACTTTTGGGAAAGGATGATTTTTAAAAAACTGTATTTTAAATTAGAATTCGAACAACCATTCCAAAATACGGAAATTCATTTTCAGATTGGATGTTCCAGAATATGTAAACTACCTGAAATTAATTTGCTAATACATTTTCCAGCATTGCCTTTGGTTCATTTAAATTCTTCACTCTGCATTGAGATTTCAAAGAAAATTAGGCTCTGCATAAAGGAATAGAGAATGGTATTTTTCATAGAGTCATTTACCATTTCCCATCCCCCATTTTGATCACTAGGATATTATCTCTATCTTCAACAACAAAGAGGAGCCACAAAGTTTTGCAATGTAGCTTGTTGGATGCCAATAGGCCTAACTTACAATTTTAGCACTTGTATAATTCTTTTTATCATCTTCCGTCAACCTATAACATGTTTGTTTTTCAAGCGCAAACTTAAGATTTGTGAATCATTGATTTAATCTCAAACTTCGTATACAACAACTTGAATTGGAAACCAAACATGCACATAATTACACTTATATATCCTGGTTTCTGTTTGTTTACTACATTTCTTGATTTGTTTTGAAATTTTCACTAATTGCTTCTTCATTATTGGTTTCTTCAACCTTCAGCTCTATTCTTATCCATCAACACAACGTCAATTCTTTACTCTTTTCTCCTATTTATTTGCTTGGCAAAATCTGTGGTAGAACTCCTAGCTCATTTGTATATTTGTTGTTACTTGTCCTTTGTATGCAATAACCACTATTTATGTTTCCCCCTCCTCCTCTCCACCTCCATCCATCCTTTATGTTTTCTCTAAGTTTGACTTCTCTCATCTTGTTTTGTATTCTCTCCAACATCTCTTTTTCCTACTCAAAAAGCTCCTTCTACCATTCCCATAGTCATTTCCCCTCCCTCCTCCACATCACCCTAACAAAAGTGGTCTTATTCCTTACTATAGAGTTTGTCAAATTCTTCACACATATTTTTCTCTCCTATTCATATATCCTCCCAAAACAAGATTCTTGAACCATTTCCAATTTTCAGACTATGTTAGTTAACAGTCACCTTTTTCGTCCGCTCACCCTATCGTCAATTGCATGTAGATCTTTCCCATTTACCTCTTAGCTTCTATCTTCTACATATATATGGATTTCACAATCTTGACTCAAAAGTTATTATCCTTTGTTATTAGCCTCCGCCACCATTTTCCTTGTAGTACTAGATTAAAAATACAATATTTTTTACCCCCCAAGCTCTTATCTCCTTTTCCTTGCACCCCAATTGATTTTTCTCCTTCTTTCACCTCCCCCTATAAATTTTTTTTGGTAAAGATTCCATCTCGACGATTATACCTATTGGTTCAAAAAAAAGAAGAAAGGGAGACAATAAATTGACATTGTTGTTAGGAAACTTTGACTAGCACTACTCTCCTTGCCATTTATATAGATTTGTTTTCCCGTGATGATAATCTTTTATATCATATCTAGTATTGGTGTACATGTCTCCTTTTGATTTGAGGCAGCTCAAATAGGTTGGCTCAAATACTTAAATTGTAAGGAGCTAGTCTTGCAATTCAACAAAGAGTGGTCATGTTTAGCTATTCTTCGTTTACATTTATCCCATCAATTTGTTACTTAAGGCTATTTAAAACACCTTTTAAGCTAATAGAATAACCTGTTTAAAAAATCATCAATAAATATTTATTGTCAGTATTATTACTACATTAAATTTGTTATAACATGTTAAATTCTTATTCATTTGTCTTTTTAAATGTTAATACATACTAAGTCAACAGGATAAAAAACAAAAATAGAAAGCTACAAAAAACAAAAAGCTATAGAATATAAAAAAAAAACAAAATATGGCGAAAAACTGCAAAATACAAAAGATAGAAAACAAAATACAAAAATATAAAATACAAAAAATATGAGAAATGTAAACAAATAGAACAATACAAAATGCAAAAATAAAATTTTAACTTCCTAACTAAAAGAAGCAAATAAAAAATAGAAAATGATCATAAAGCTAATCCCTTATTTGAAATTTGGATTGTCCTCAATGTAGGAATAAAATGAAACCAAGAGAATAAATGTAAGGTGAACCAAAGGGGCTAAAACTTCTCTACATGGTTCCTCATGTAATGAAATCAATCTTACTCAGATAGTCAACCAAAAGTTTGTCCACACCGTTCCTTCCTCCCAGATTGAGGTCCATGTCCAAATCTTGTGAAGAAGTCCATTTTATCTTCACCCTCAATTTAGAATGTGTTTACATGTCATGTCAAAATGAACTTCTTAATAGGATTTTGACATGAAGAAGTCTATTTTTGTGAAGAAGTCCATTTATCTCTATAGTAAACACATTAATTTTGGTCCTAATTCTCTTAAAAAAAATATTCCCTAGAATCAATGTAGAGCCATGACTGGAAAACTCATCCTGCATATCTAAAACATAAAAATTAGAAGGGAATATCAAGCTATTAACTTGCACCAGAATGTCTTCCAAGATTTTAAGGGGCTACATAATGCTCTTATTTTCCAATCATATGATAATACTAGTTGGCTCCAAAATACCAAGCTTAAGGGACTTAAAAACCAAAGAAGACATAACATTAGTTGAAGCTTCTAAGTTTAACATGACATCTGTAAAAATACATTTTTCTATGGTGCATGAAATTGTGAAAGTGTCAAAATCTTTTCATTTTTGTGGCATAGTATATTGTGTAATGGTAGAAACATCTTAAGTTACAATCATTTCAAACACATTTTTTCCCATCTTCACTTTCTCATCTTTCTTCAATCGCATCTTGTTTGTACATAACTCCTTGAGAAATTTTTCATATCTTGTAATGGGCTTAATTGCATCTAGAAAGGAGAGTGTTGACTTTCACCTTTTTGAATGTTTCCAACAACTCATCATTAACATCAAATTTATTTGAGGGGTTGCTCTTGTTGAAAAAGACAATAAAATATGTGAAGGTGCAATAGGTACAGTGTTTCTTTTATGTTGCAACATAGAATCTACAAAATTATCATTTTTTGAAAATTGACCATCAGTAGCAAGTTTAGTAAAAGGTGCAATAGAAAAAGGTACAATAGCAGAAGGAAGTTTAACAGAGGTTGCAACACCAAAATTCTTCAAAAAGTTAATCACTGGTTGAGATGGAATTTAACTAGAACCTTGAAATTGCACCTAGTTTATGGTGGAAGCTAATTGATCGTATAAGTTTGCAAATCCTTAATTGTGGCATTTACATTCTATTGGGACTGAATACTGTTGGTTTCCATCTTGTTGATCAAGTCTTCCAATGAAGGAGAAGGTGCAATATCTTGTTGATGTCATCTCAAGATTCAGATCGATTAATTTGAATTGCAAAGGCTAAATGATCGATTGAGAACTTGTTTCATCCAGTTAGATTTCTGAAAATTCATGAGAATATTGAGATTGCGATCGTTATCTAGTTCAATTCAATTATTTGTGATTGTTGATGCAATTTCACATGATTATTAGAATTATGATTACTCAAGTGTATTTCTAGGAACCTTAGATCATTGTTTTCTTTCTCTTTTCATTCCTAAATCGATTTCTTGTTTCACACATTTCTTTTCAATTCTGCATTAAAAACCTCCATATTTTATAACGTTTTGATAAGATCTAAACCATATATGATTTGTATCTTTGTGAAATGACCTAGGTTTCTCCCTATATTGCAAAATTATGGGAAACTAGTTTTGTTTGATATTGACTTTGACGGGTCTTTATCAAAATAGGGTTGTTGCTGAGGACACAAGGTATTTGTGTTTAGATTTTATCTTGCTCACTAATTTTTTGTGTTTTTTTTTTATGGTTAACAAGTGCTAACAAGTTCATAGGCGTTGGAATTGGCTCCGAATCGCAAACCAAAAGTAAAAATGCTTTAGTTTTCTAATAGAGGTATTGTTAGTTGCCATCTTGTTAACCAAGCCTTCAAATGAAGGAGAATGACTTGTTGTGGCTGGTATGATTGTGATGCAATCCCACCTAGTATACATCATGGTTGGGAGGATTCAAGAGAGACTTGACTTGGAGGGGAGCTTGGATGAAGACATAAAGCCACATTCGTAGGTTTTTTACCTTGTAAATATTTTAATTAGACTTAGCTAATTAGGGGTGCATGGTGTTTTCCATTAAGGCCATATATTTCAGCCATTTCCTTTTAAAATGGGATGTACAGGTGTTTTAGTTATTTTAGAGGAGTATGCTTAGAGAGAGATCCTTTTTGTTGGCATGTGGGCTTATTTTCTCACTTGTTTGGAGTTGCTATTTGCACCTTTGGGGGATTAATTAGGTGTCACCTTTTTAGGGCCTAAGACTTGACTTAATTAGTTTTAATCCTAATAAATTCCAACTCTCACATTATCTAGAAATATGTGTTTGAACTCTCCCATTGGAGTTAGAATTATATTTTAGGAACTTCATAAGTTGAATACTTGTTATCTGGAAATTTTTGTATGAACATATCTTACTTTTTTGTACTATCTTTCTGTGTAGTTAACCAAATTTAGTTTCCTTTATTGTTTTAGAAAATAGCCATTTAGGGCTACAGGTTACACTCAAGAATCACATACAAATGTTACAAATTGACTAGTTATGTGAGTTATAAGTTGCATGTCTAATCCAGCGAGTAGAACCTATGTTTGTGTATTATAAGCTCTGCGACGTAACCTAAACGACCTTATTAGGTTTCGTGTTCTTAATAAAAGTTGCAGCCTTATATGTTAGGTTCCTGTTAAGGTTCGAATCACTAAAAAATGATATATGTAACTCAAGTAATGAATAAGTTAGTAAGTAAAGGTCAAGCTGTCAAATTTGGGGTTAATAATTGTGAGTTTATAATTTTTAAAAATAGTAGATGATAAAAATAACTTTAGACATCAACATAAAGGTTTTAGGCAAATGTATTATATTTCTAATAAAATTTATACCACCCTCATATAATTAGTATAACTATAAATATTGTATTTAGACTACACGATGCAATAAAAGAGTAAGATAAGAAGGGATATTGCGAGTTATAGTGGTATTGATTGTTGTGGTATGAAATATTGTGATGTATCTTATAATTATGAGTATCATGAATGATTAAATGTTTGAAATTTGTTTGGGAAGCATAGATTGAGGATTTGACTCACTATATGATATTTGTATTGATTACAGTTGAATGTATAATGTGTTGACGATCGAGCATAGTCAGGGTGTGTGCCTAATGATATGTGATCCCAGCTGCGGTTGGGGGTGGATTATGATGACATTATCAGATTATTGTAATGTTTCTTATAATTGTGTGTGTCATGAATGATTAAATGTTTGAAAGTTGTTTGAGGTATGTAAATGGGAGATTTGTTTCACTGTGTGATATTGATGTTGATTTCAACTAGACATATAGTGTGTTGATGATGATGCTCAAGTGTGCCTAATGAGGTGTCATCCCAGCTACGGTTGGGGATGATGTGTAATGACTCAATTAAATATTGATATTATTATTTATGCTAATGATAATGGTCAGGGTGTGCCTAACGAAGTGTTATCTCAGCTACGGTTGGGAATGATATGTAATGACTCAATTAAATATTAATATTATGATTTATGCTAATGATGATGGCCAGGTGGTTCCTAACGAAGTGTCATCTTAGCTGTAGTTGAGAGTGGAATGTGATGACATAATTAAATGTTAGCATTATGATTTATGTTGTGGGGGATATGCCATATGAATATGGTAGTTGAAGAACTTTTGTAAGGATTGCTCATTGTGTGGTGCTCTGGACCAGACTTCTTTGGGTAGCTTTGGATTACATGGTTGTACCTACGTGTTACTAGCGTAGAAGAGATGATTCAATCCTCTCTAACAAGGTTCCCATCACAAGGGTCATGATTAAAAGGATTGAGGAGGACATGCTAAGAAGGAGGGTGAAAGAACTCAACACCTCATGGACATCAAGATCATTAGTATTTAAGCCATAGTCTTCATTTTCATGCTTGTATTTTATGCTTTTATTTTGAACTTGTGGAGGTATCCTTAGTTTTCTTCCTTGGTCGTGTATTTTGGCCTATTTTTGTAATTGTTTGATTAGGAGGTGTAGTTACTCTCTTATGTGGAGTGTGCTAAGTAGATGGGCCTTTTTGGAGAGTGATGGACGTGTGGGTTTGATAACCACACCCCTAGATCTTTCTCACACCCTTTTAAATCACATATGAAGCATGAGGAGACATGTGGGCCCCCTTACTCCCTCTATGAGATGTCATTTTCCTCTCTCCTCCCATGTGGTGCCTACATGAAACTCTTATTTGAATTTGAATTTTGGAGGGGGTCTACATGACACTTCCAAATTCAAATTCAAAATTAAAGGGAAGATAGATCCATGATCTTAGGACCTTGTTGAATTAAGTAAGTGCTAATTAGTCATGTGCTCAATTAACACTTAATTAAATCAATTAACCTTCCCCTAATCATCCTTGATTTAGATGTCTAACTCAAGGCACATGGCCTAGGCTTCCTCCTCTATAGATTAGCACTTCTTCCTCATGTAACATTTTACACTTGAATTTTAACCAAAGCTAGAGAGATTTCTAAATTTGAGTGTCTCCATTCCCCCTTTAAGAGAACCTCCTTCACAGCTTTTATCAAGAGCTCATTTGGTTATGGCAAGCTTCATCATGGCTTATCTTCTTAGAAGTGGTGCCTCCAACCTCCATTCCTCTCCTATTCACCTTCATTTTCTTCCTAGTTCAACCTCTTGAAGAGATCCTTGGGAACATGCCAACCTTGGATGCATCAAGAGGATTCACTTCGGGTAGACTTATAGTGAGATGGTTGTACCGATGTGTTACTAGTGTAGAAGATGACTGCTTCGGGTTCGTACCTGAGAGCATGCATGAGTGTGATAGTCAGAGGAGTTTTGTAAGGATCACCCATTGTGTGGTGCTCTGGACTAGACTTCTTGGGTTGTTTTTGCATTTCACGGTTGTACCTATATGTTATTGGCGTAGAAGAGGATTCACTTCTGGTAGACCTATGGTGAGATGGTTATACCTATGTGTTATTGGCATAGAAGAGAACTGCTTCGGACATGTACCTAAGAAAGCATGCATGATCATCATTAGCATGAATGAATTTATGTTGTGGATATATAATTTTGGTCATGGGTATAGAATGAATTTATATGTTTATTTGTTATACTTTAGTTAACTGTCCATTCTCTTTATATGTGCATTAATATGCATGAGATGTATCCTCACCCCTTGCTATTTGTTCCATTTTGTTTCGGCTGAACATCATTTTCAGTTGTGCAAGATCATGATAATATTGTTGATGATGAATGATTCAACTTTTCTTTAACTTTCCGTTGGGATGCTTTGATTAGGTGTGACTTTGGACTAGGGAAAATTATTTAATATTTTTCCATTGTGAAGATGAATTATTCAATATTTCAATAATTTTTAGTAATTGAGAATCTTGTAAAGCTCATTTGTAAATCTTAATATTTACTTGTATGCTATGTTTTATTATATTATAATTTTTTAAAATAAGTGTATATTGGGAAATGTGAATCCTTTGACCTAAATGCAAAATCTACTGTTATAATAATAACAATTGTATTATTATTTTTTTAATTAATGAATAAAGTGTTTGAGGATAAAAGGGTGTCACACAACACTTATGCATGAACCTAGGAAACCTACTAGTTGATTTTCACAAATCAATACACAAAATAAAAAATAAAGAACAATATCACCTGATAATCTTTGAACAATATTTGCAGGACAAGTTATACCATGAGAATATAAAAAAAACTAATGTATATCTTGTGTTCTTGATAAATCTTTGTTAGATCTTGGCTTGACTTGATCTAACAGGTTTAGAGAGCTTTTTCCTTTCTCCAGAATCTCAAAATTTTGATCTCAGATTGATTTTAAAAAACATATAATCGTTTTTTTTTCTAGTTTTGAAACAAAAATCTTTTATACAAAAAGTTCAAAACTCTATTTTAATATATTAAAACGAGTTTTAATTGATTAAAACATTCTAAGTTCAAAACCAGGTGCAACATGAGCAATTTAATCGATTAAGTTAAGTTGCTAATCAATTAAAATGTTCTAGTGCTTTTATCAAGTGCAGCAAGATCAATTTAATCAATTAAGTTAAGTATTTAATTGATTAAATGAGGTAGATAATCGATTAAGAGGACATTTAATAGACTAAAATAGTAGCATGCCTCTCAATCCATTAAACAACTTCATAAAGCAATTACTTACTTTCAACATGCAACATCAATGAGATTTGGTAGATTTTTCAAAACTTTTTAAGGGTCAATAATCTCATTCATGTATGACTTAATAAATGCTTAAAATGAGTCAAGATCAAGGATATGCTTAATTAATTTGAATCAAGATAAAACTACCTATATGTATGCATGTTATGATTCACACACATTCATACAATAAAAGCTATAATATTCAACTTAGGAAAACTAGCGTTCATCATCAAAACTAGAAAAAATTACACAAAACTATATTTTGACTTCTTTGCATCTTTGAGAGAATCTCCAACAACTCTAGTTTGTCAGAAAAGAGAAACGCCACATGAGGATGACGAAAAGGAGAAACACTATGTAAGGATGGAGGAATTTGCTTCAATTTGCCAGAATCATCAAAACCCGCTTGCCATTATTAAAATGCAGTCGATACGACTAAGTTCCCCATTCTTTTGTAAAGACCAATCAACCACTTTGATAATCTCCTTAGAACCTCTAAAATTACCTATGAATAATTGTTTAAAAATAATCAATGTTACATTAAACACTCAACCATGACATTTTAATAGTTGGACCAAAATTGAGAAATTCATATAATATGGATGAAATCTCACAATTAAATTTTACAAGTACCAAAATTAATAAATCAATAAACTTGGGACCAAAATTATATTTAAGCTTAAAAAATAACTATCAATCAACTATGTTAAACCTTATCATTCCTTTGAATATATTTAATAGTATATTTTATCAAATATTTTAATATGTTTTAAATTTTTTAATGTATTTTTTATTATTAATTAAATTTTATTGAGAACTTCAAAATCATAAAATTGAATTTTTAAAAAAAAAGGTGTATAATGAATTAATTTGTAGAATCAAGAGGAAAAATACACAAGTTTTTAATAAACTTCAATATTTTGTACAATTAATTTATTGAATAGTATATGTTTAATCCTTTGAAGGTCGTCGTAAAATAGTCAAACTTAACGCACCAGAGTAACTGAAATTTGGGTAAAACCGCCTATATTTATCATGTTAAACACTTAAAAAATAATGAAAAAATGAACACGGAAAATAGTTATATCAATCCGTTTGACATTGGAGTCCAACTGCTATTCTCCACCTTCTTGAACACGTTGTAGGCTCAATCCGGAAAATGCAAAGAAATAGGGCGACATTTATTCTGCCTTGTTGAAATTAATTAAAGAAGTTACTTTGTGAGAAAGAAGTCAAGTCGCGTGTCCATAGTCATGGGTCGGTCTCTCACGCAATTTCATTGCAATCGCACCACTATCATTCCTATGTCAAACTCAAGCTCCTTGTTTTGTAATTGCACACAAGTTCTGAGCCATGATCTCCTACTTCCATTCCTATATAATTAATTAAACACCACCCCCTAGCCAAGGTACAACCACACCATGCCATCTGCCAAGTGGTTATTCTCTTACAAGAACTTGTTCAAGATAATAGCCTTTCCATGCTTAACTCCTCCGAAGCCCAAATCATCATTACTGGCCGTAGGCAGTGACAAAACTACTACTACTACACCACCCTCCTTTTTTGGGCACGAAGGCCCAAAATACGAAGACAGGCTCAAAGACGTTTTTGATCACTTGGACGTTGACAAAGATGGCAAAATTTCGAGCACCGAACTAATGGATTACTTTGCGTCCGTGGGTGAGTCCGTGAGCCATAAAGTGGCGGAGAGAGTGATCAACGAGTTTGACTCTGACGGAGACGAGTTACTTGATTTCGAGGACTTTGAGAAACTTGTGAAGCAAGATAGTGAGGAATTGGAGGATGTTCTCAGAAGTGCGTTCGAGATGTTCGAGGTTGAGAAAGGGTGTGGGTGCTTAACGCCCAAGGGCTTGCAACAAATGTTGCGGCAACTGGGAGACGTGAAATCACACGATGAGTGTGCCGCCATGATTCGAGCCTTCGATCTTGATGGCAATGGCTTCCTTGACTTTCACGAATTTCAGCGGATGATGTCCCCAACTTCTTAGGTTTGTTTGGTTTTTGCCTCTCCTCCTCAACTCTACTTCAGTCACAAAGTGTAAAATAACTTATGAAACTAAACGTTTTGATTGATGGACGTATAATATACCTCTTCAAAAAACAAAAGTGTATATATAATACACCTATCACTTTGCTTGTTTACATTACATTAAATGAATGTTAAAACCTACATTAGATTATATAGATAGGAACGGATTTAGTCACTTTAACCCGGAACTGAACAATAACTTTTGCGAATTTTATATCATTGGATTAATTTAAGGGTTATATTGCGACGTGTTTTAAAATAAGTTTTTCCCCACCTGCCAACAACATAAGAGAGAAACAAAGGAGGCAAACCCTTTTACACATGACAAAGAAAATACCAAAGTGTCAAACCAAAAGCTCTTTTGCCACCATCATCTTCATGTCCCTCTTATTTAACCATCTTCACCCTTTCTTCTTTTTTACCTCTCTCAAAATTAGTGAGTAATTTTGTTTGTTCTAATTTTTTTTTAATGACTAAGAGAACATCTAAGAAGTGAGTAGCAGAAATAGAACCTATTGAAAGATTTGATAACGAAGAGGTGTAAATGGCAATAACACAACACTCTGAAATATCAGACTAAAATAGCTCAAAAAAAGATGGAGACAATAATATAAATAAATTTTATTAACTAAGAAAATGAAAAAAAAACAGTTATACAACATCATTAGATATGATACATAGGAAAGGAAAAAACAAAAAGGTAGTATTGGGAGGTAGAAGGTGCATCTTATGTATGCGTGAAGTCAATTTAAAGCATCAGAGCCAGCACAAGTCTTCAAAACGGGACTACAAATCCATTGCATAAAAAACTTCCTTTCATTCCTATGGTTAAGATTGAACGTCCTCCCTTGCTCATCTTTCATAACGAACCCAATGTAATTGTCGCCACCACCAACTTCGTAGAAAGCCTTGCAGAGGTCTCCAATCTTGGTGGGCGTGCCACCAACGTCACCATTAGGGGATGTGAAGTGGTCGGATCCATTGCTTTCCATTTAGCCAAGGACGGCGAAGGGGTTCGGGGGCACTCTTTTCCGAAGTTGTCCACCCACACGCAGTTTGAGCATGTAAACCAACTTGGAGGGGAAGGTGAAGTAATGGAAGCCAAAGATGGCACGACAGAAGTTACGACGGAGTTGGAGCACTAGTTTCTCTCTATACATTGTTGATGTAGCAAAAGAATGAAAACTTATTTTAAAACACATGTTGCAATATAAACTGTTAGATTAATCCATGACACAGAATTAGCAAAAGTTACTGTGCAATTCCAAGGTTAAAGTCACTGAATCTGTTCCCATTATAAAGAAAAGTATAATCTTATTTTTACATGTATCTTGATACATGAGAGATCATACTCAGAGAGTAATTATTAATAAAGTTAATGTATCTCTCTAAGGGTAAATTGGTACTTTACAGATACTCTTCTTATTGTTCCACAACGACGACAATGAAATGGGTACTTGTCAATGACACTCTTGATGCTCAAGTTAGATGTGTTTGTAGAGAGCAATAAATGAGTGCAAAAATGAATACTAACTACGCTGATACCTTAGCATTGTTTATATTTATTGGTTGGGTCTGCTCTGGTTAGACTTTATCCGAGTAATTAGAGATTTAGGTAATATGATGGTAATCCAGATTTCACTTAATAATCTTGTTCTAATAACATTAATTATTAGTTATAATTTGATCCTTCTTAATTCTGATTTGTGTCATCCTCTCTGGAGGTCTTTTGGTCGAATACCTCTCTTCACGTACCTTTCTACATAAGTGCTTAAACCTTCGTTGTAACAAAAATTTTGAGGATTTCGGTCTTCAGCTTGACCGAATACCAAATACCCTCTTATTCTCTTTATTATTCTTATTTATTGGTTGTATACTGTATAGTTAGTTTACTAACAATTCTGTGTGCATGTTAAATTTTATTAGAGTAAATTTTTCGTTCTTTAATAGTATTATGTTAATTACTTAAATTTTTTGGACAAATTTAATTATTTAAAATAGTTTATAAAGGTATTATAAAAATATACATCCATTTTAATATGATTATATAAAGTAAAATATGTGCATGATTAATATTTTAAAAAGTAATTTAAATCCTTCTTTAAAAAAATTTATATTTGAGTATAAATTATGTAGTAAATAATATTAATGTAAATAATTTAATTCATTAAATCAAATAAAGTATTATCATAAAGTCAAAAAGTTATGAAATGTTCAAATTTTAAATCAAATAAATGACTATGAGTCAAAATTCACACAAATGCATGGATGAATGAATAGATAGATTATATATGAAAAAGCTTTTTTCTACGAATGTTTTCAAAACTGAACCACATATAATTTATTATTACAAAATTATATAGATTTTACTTTTGAAATGAAAATAATACTTTATTTCACGTAATTTGTTTCAGTTTTTTGTGATTTAAATTTTACCTTTTAAATTATTAAAAAATTAATTAATAAACAATAATATTATAAATAAATAACAAAAGTTAAAATATTTTAAATAAAGTTATCATGGGATACATACATACATATATATATATATATATATATATATATATATATATATATATATATATACTTTAATTAGTATTCTCTTAAATATTTTACTATGGGAGAATATAATTAATTATAGATATTTATCTTAATAAAATCTTTATGTCTCAAGAAATGACTTGGAGGGGCCTATACTTAGAAAATTAACAGAGGAACAAGACCAGACATTACCCCTTATGAAAGTTAGAAAAATAGTGTTCCAGTTGAACAAACTACTCATAGAAGATACAAAGGAGTTTTTGTAATACCCTTTAACTCACAATCATTATCTTTTGCGTTGTGAGACTTTCTCAACACTAAAGGGCTCACATTTAAGCACCAACATGGTTCTAGCCAGATGAATACCTTACATCGTTACTAACCAGATTCTATAAGGATATCTTTAGATTCTTTTCTTTCGGCTTTAGAAATTTCAAAGTGGTGCAATCCTCGAAAGGTATGATGCTCGTTGAGAAGTGCTTTCCCTTGATCTTTGCTCATAGAGGTTCCTTGAGGTAGAAATGGAGGTGAAAGACTAGGAAATGGAGGAAAAGGTGGCGCCACTTCTCGATAGAAGATAAGCAAGAAGGAAGCTAGCCACAAGAGAAAGAACCCTTGATAATAACATGGAAGAACTCTCACTAAGAAGAAAACAAATAAACACTCATAGGAGAAGAGCTCTTAATTTTAGAGAAATGATTTTCATTTAAATAAATGTTAAGAGCTTAGAAGAGGACGAGAGCTCAATATATAGAGCAAGTAATGGATCTATGTGCATAGAACTAAACTTAGATGTCCACAGTCTTAATTGGGGGGATTAGTTTACTTAATTAAGTGTTAGTTTGATTAGAAATCAATTAGCACTTAATTAATTAAACTAGATCCAAACAAGGCCCTAACTTTATGGATCTATGTTCCCTCTTAATTTGAATTTGAATTTTGGAGGGAGATGACATGACAACCCCAAACTTTATATTTAAATAAGAAGCAACAAGAAAGGTCGTGTAGGAAAGAAAACATGAGGTGACGCCAACTAGAGCGAGCAAGGATGACTCACATGTCTCCTACATGTTTTATGTGTTGGTTAGAAGAGTTTTAGAAGGAATTAGGGGTATAGACATTAAATCCCACATGTCCCAACTCCTAAGTTAAAGTCCAACTAATTAACACCCTTCATAAAAGAGACTAAACACATATCCTAAAGAAAAATAAGCATATAAGTCAAAATACAAGACCTAAAATAAAACTAACTATACCATTAAACTCCTAAGAGCTAATGACTAATACAACCTAAAATAGACTAATTATTTACAAATTAATGGATCATGCCTAAACTAAGCTCTTTCAAGCTTCGTCCAAGTCATGGTCCTCTTTTATTGATCCTAGCTTAATTCGTTACTAGGCAGACTTGCATCACAAAGTGTTGTCATAATTAAAGTTTTATTTACTCATATAATTTAATTACTTTAAGAATTACTCAAGAGAGAAAATAATACTTAATGTACGAATTGATAACTATTAAAAAATATTTTGCAGTATTTTCTAAAAAATATGTAAAGATCAAAATTCAAAAAATTATAAGAAAATATATATATATATATATATATATATATATATATATTCAAGTCTAATATTTTCATTAAATCAATATTTATCGTTAAAGATATTCCTCAACATGTTTCGAAATTTTTTATGAAATATACTTTCAAGTGAAGTTAGAAAAACTTATTTATAATATAGTAAAATCAATTTAGAGTGTGTTTGGAATAGCTAAGAATACTACATTATTTTAAGTACCAGTAGTAGTGAGTGTGGCTTAAAACAAAGTTTGAAAATAAATTACTTAAATATTAAAGCTATATATTAAGCTCTTTTTAACAACATATGTGATTTTTTATTTAACATATGGACTCTTTTTATTTAATAAAAAATAATAACAAATAATTTTTATATGTGATACTAAATTTTGTGCTTTAATTGTTTTACTTTCAACATTATAACATAACTTAGTATAAGACTATTTCAGTTTAGTAATAAAGTCTCTTTCTTACTCTTTTAAAAATATTTTTTAATATAATTATATTTATTTTTAAAACATAAAATTTAATGAATCTCACATTTCATTTAATATTTTCTCCCTCTATTTTGTAATTTTTAACGTATAGGTTAGAAAAGTACATTCCTGATGAATTGTATGTACATTATTTGATGGAGACAAGTTTCATAGCCTATAATTAAAACCTAATCATTGATTCTATCATATAAGAATATGAGTAGAATGAGATTAAGCATGAATTTTAGAGAAGAAAAGGACAAACAAACCTTATCATCTAAGAATATGAGTAGAATGAGATTAACCAGGAAAGTAAGAGGAGAAAATGATAAACAAAGAAAATGATAAAACTACTTTAATCTCATTAAAGATAATCCATCTATGAAAGTTTGGTACAAGGAGGTGCTCCTTGTTAAAAGTTAAAAAGGAGAGATTCTCTCTCTAGAATACTTGTCTTGTACAATTGTAGGCAAATGGTCACAATTCACAAATCTCATTAATAGTGTATTTAAGGACCAAATAAGCTTCTAGTCACTGCTGACCTTCAAATGTTCCTTTTCTAACATATTGTCCATGATATGGTGATACGCAGTTTACACAAAGTAAGGTCATTCGAATTGAATTTCCAATAGATTTCTTCGTCCTACCATGTATTGTTTTGATGCTCAATGAGTTCTCCAACAATTAAATTCTCGCAACCAATCATTGGGGCCATAGAGATATGAGGATTTTCTTTGGAATTTAGCCAAGGATCCTTCCAAACATTAATTTATTAGCAATTGTAGATTCTCCATTTCATTCATTCTCTTACAATTGCCCGTGAAGCATAGATACTCCACCAAACATAACTTGGATTACTTCCAAACTGAGCATCCAAAAAAACTCCCACTTGGAAAATATTTAGTCTTGAAAACGTTGGTAACCATAGCATATTGGTTGGTTATGAGTCTCCAATCTTGCTTCTCTAGCATTGTAAGATTAAAAGCATGGAGTTGTCTACATCCCAAACCTCCAAAATCCTTCTTCATTGCAAGCTTGTCCCAATGTAACCAATTAATTCCCTTCCCCTGTGAAACTAGTCTTGGTTCCCCACCAAAAAGAGTTTAGCATTCTCTGGAGCTCTTCCTCTAGAGTTGATGCAAGAAGAAATATGCTCATGCATATGTTGGGATGGATTGTGCAACAAACTTGTTTAATACCTTTTTTTCTCTGTTGACATGTCTTTGACGCCCAGTGATTAATACATTTTCAAAGGTTGTCCTTAATGAAGGCCATTTCTATGAACCAAACTTCAAATCAAATCATTATTTTTTACCAAAACATGTTTAAATCTAAATTGATAGATAAGATTTCCGATAATTTGTTTGTGTTTATCATCATTTACATATTTGTAGCAAATACTATAAAAAAAACATCTTTTGAACGTAACAAGAAAATAATCTCCACTTAAATGGATTAGCCCAACCACTATCATGCAGTTGATACAAGTTTGCAATCTTCTTATCCCCTTCAGGAAAATACACTCTACTGTTTTCTTTTTCAAATGCAACTCCAAAATTCTTACCAAATCGATTTTCAAGAGTAACCTTGCCCGAGATTTTACGATAAAATTTGAGACTGAACAAATTTGGAGGCCTAATATTTTTTCTGTTCCAAAACAAATCCAATCATATAAGTTTTTTTTTTATATAGAAAAATATTAATTGATAATGTGTTATTTTTATTATTTACAAAATTCAAACTTCCAAAATATAATGAAGAACACAAAATATGTATTATAGAATCAAGTATTTATAAAAGAGAATACAAATTATACATAATCTTTTCTTCGTGTTATTGTGATACTTACACGAAACACCTATGGTAGTCATTGTTATTCATATTGACAAAGAAGGGGAAATATGCAAAATCAAAAACATCCCACAAGCCTTTCTCCTTTATATAATTGCATACATGGAGAAATTCGAGAATACTATAAATCGTTGGCATTGGAATATGTTACAGATTTGTATTAAGAGATAAGAGTTTTTTGAGTCATTTCTTGAAAAGAAGCCCCAAATTAATATTATCCTTATTCTTTGAAAATTGAACTTTTATTTATTCTTGTGTTTTGACATACAAAAAGAATTGTAGGAGACTTTATTTCTTTTAATGTAAGTAAAATTAACAATTGTAATCCCATGAGTGAAATTAAAGGAATAAACTTCAAGTTGCGATCACTTAATGACTATTTCTACTCAATAAGATTATTGTATCTCAAATTATATCTCTATAGAACAAATTATTCATTAAATGGATTAAAACTCTCCATCAAGTCTCAAGAATCATTAAGAATATGTATGAACTCACAAGAATATCAATCATTCATTAAAAAAATATCAATTCATAAATCTATAGGTACATCAACTCTTAATCCCAACACAAGAGTTTTAAAATCTAAATCTCAATTCATTACCAAAGAAACACACCAATGTTGAACTTAGTCACTTTTTTTTATTATGAGCAACTTAAAACATAATTATTCTTTCAAAAGCTGCAGTTACTATATAATCCGGAATACCAGCGTTAAGAACACACTTACAAAGAATAGCTAGGATTTGATTTACTCAGTTCGAAATTTAATCACAGGTAACATTTCTCATCCCCTTTCAAGAATGTATTCCACAATTATCAAACTTGAGTTCTCACCCCGAAGTTTTGCATGTATCACCAACTAAGTTACACTCATTGCAAAGAATAACTAGCTAACATTATAAACAAATTTTCTCTCCATTGTTTGTACAAAAAATGGACGAAAATAACTAAGAGACATTTTTAAAACAAAATCAATTCCCCCTTTGGCCTTTTGCTTTCACGGGCATTCCTTTCCAAGTTTAGGTCTTGCAAATATTACAACCTTGATTTTCTGTTTAAATTACGGCATTACACTTGAGAAACAAAGAAAGCGATACAGCAACAAGAATTTTAATAAAAAGCCTGCATTAGTGTTAATCAACTAATAGAGCTCATGTCTTACAAATATATACAACACTCTTCCCTAATCCGCGGTAAGCTCAGTAATGATCTGCTACAGGTCTAGAAGGAAATAGCCTCAAAAGAAACGTCATCAATGACCAAAGGCACACAACCCCCAGTATTTGGAAGGTGGCTAACATTGCGAACAAAGCTCCACTTCTTTCTACCAATTCAGGGCTAGCAGGAACCTCCTTCAGAGAGAATATCAACTTCTCAGTAAAACTAGCAGCTTTTGTAAGCTGATATAGTCTGTATATCTGGCAAAACAATTTAGAACGTTATAAAACTAATTACAGACAAAGTCAAATTTCAGCTTTAAAATCTTAATCGATTAAAAACAAACATCTAGACAAACCTCAAATATAACCGGGACTAGAGGCCAGCAAGACGATCCACGATGATCCAAAAATTTCTCAAATGCAAGTTGAGCAACACAGCCAACTAAAAATGGAGTAACAGCAACAAATGCCGCCATGCGAGCTACTGACCATGTCACAAACAAAAGAATGAGAGGAGCAATTATCTTCAAACCCATTGTGAAAAAAGCAGAGAATAGGTATCCTCTGAGGCCAGTGATAAGACCCCATCTTTTTGAACTGTACTGCAAATAAGGCCTCTGGACATGATCAGTAACATGTAAGAATGTCGCGAGTCCAATGTAGAACAGTGCCTCGTGAAAGAATGAATTCACAATATCTGCATTTTTTGGGATATAGAAATGTGCATAAGAGATGCATATCATTCATTATACGAGGTTCTTACAAACAGGACTATGAAAAATAAAGAATTCCATCCAAACACCCTGGTATATTTTAATAGCAAATTTATTAATTTAACTTCCTTGCCCAAACACAGTAAGCAAGGGTACACTGTCAAAATGAACTCACAAAAACACAATTTTTCAAAAATAACAAAGTTATACAATAAACAAAGGATTCAATCTTCCATAATGTTACTATGTTAGTGAGAATTCTTCGACAGGTTAGTGAACTAATTACTTCCACTGAAGTCTACATCGACAGTTTCACTCCACTAACAAAATCCAGAAATACAGCAAAATGCAAGGGGAATGTAATAGCATGAGACTTCTTCAATTAAACAATATAGTATTGTTCCACAGAGATAACAATGTCAATATTTGACATTAGTTGTGCTTTTCTCTAAGAATTTCTTCGAGCACAACAGCACAGGTCAAAATTCTTTGACACTGTTCTTCCCCCACGTTTGGTTTAAGATTGGTATGGGTTCTCAATTATATACCAATACAATTCTTTTTCCCAGTACAAGACAAATACTAGATAGGTAATCATGTCTGTATAATATCAGAGGGCTGCATTAAAACTGAGATTGTAGAATAGTTGAAAGAAAATGTTTTTATATAAGATAATGAGATGATATTTATCAGTATCTGAAGTTTGGACATCACTCTGCTAGTTATATTGAGCCAATAACCAACTTGGTATTAACAGCCTAACAGTGTATGATAATGCAGACGAAATAGAGGAGTGGCATCACATACAAACAGCACTACAACCATCCTAATATCCTATGTTGTGGTAGTTTTTTCCCATTTTGACTTTCTACAACACAAACAACTAACATCCAATTTAAATATCAAGCAATAGGGTCAAAAATAAATTAAAAAAATACAGACTTCTATAAATACCTATCAAAATCATATCATTAAGGAGAGCCTCAACCACATTGTCAACTATGAATTGTGGCAGAACCAAAGATGCTATGAACGCAGCAGGAGCTAAGACCCAAAAGAAAGAGCCACCCTTTTCTTCGAAGGGGGCAGATTCCAATTTCCCTTCTTCTACCGATTGGTGCGTCAACCCACAAAAAGAGATAGAACCAGATTTACCATGAAATGGTTCCACCCCGTTAAACGTAGTAACGGGCACACTAGAAATTTGGTTGGGAATTGGTTGAACTTTCAAGCCACCATTTATATTGGAATCAGAAGCACGTACAATAAGGCTTTGGAATTTGTTCAATACCAACGGCGAAGGCTCTTTAATCACCCATTTTAAACCTGAAATATTTCAAATTCAAAATTTATTTCCGGTGTTATTCTGAAAAGGCGAACACAGTACCCATACAATGAGTCGGGGAAAAAACGTACATTTGGAGGCGTTTCGAAACCGGAATCTTGGTGTTTTATTTGTGAAAGGAGCGTGAGTTCCAAATGCTCGCGACTGCGGATAATCGGTAACACGTGGGTGAGCAGTAGCAGAGAATGGTAACATAAAAAAAAAAAATCATTGGCAGTGTAGGTTAAGTTTACTCACTGATAGTATAGGATGATTGGAATAGTGAAGCGGTTGAGAGGGAAGAGCGCAACAAAGGGTTTGAAGTTGAAGTTCCATCACTTACTTTAGGGTTTTAGAACTATAGAATTACAAGTTACAATTTGCAACAACTACTACAAGGCTATCCTTTCTAGCCAGTTCTCCTCAAAAACCTTTTATATTCCCTCTCCTGAGTATTTAATGATCCCTTCCATTGCACATCTAAAATTTATACTATTTACATTCTAAAATTTTGAGTAAAAAATCCTAAAACATAACTATGGAGTTTCCTATTTTATTTTAAAGTAAATGTATTTCTTAAATAAATAAATATTAGTTAAAAATAAAATATAATTGATAAATTAATAATTAATGTTATTTTAAACTTTGAAAAAATAGCTAAATAGATATATTTTTTTAAAACCTGACAATTAATAAAAGTAAAGGAAATAATAAATAAATTATATTATAATTAAAATCTACAATAAATAGATATTTTCAACATCTAAATTATATTTTAAATTTATAGTATAAAATAGTCGATTACACTATGTATCTATGGGTGAACTTACTGATTGAGCCAGAGTTGAATGAATTGAGCTAGCCAAACTAATGCTACTTTCCCATAGTCAATTTAGTATATGGATCGGCTTTTTATAAAGTTAAGTTTAAAAAGTGAAGTTTGGTTTAAGGTTTAAATGATAATCGCATCTTTAAATATTTATTGTTTTAGGCATCTGAAGATACCTTAAGAGTGAACTATTCCATGCTTTAAAAATATAAACGCATAAACATTAAAAGAAAATACTTACAAAGGGAGAATAAGAGGGGAGGGGTTGCAGAAACCTTTGATTTTATTGCACAGAAAAGAGATTTACAAGAGGAGAGAAGAGAAGTGTAGAGAGAAGAAGGAGAGTATTTGGAGGCAAGAGAGAGAAGTGTTTTTCGGACCTGCTCAGCATAAGAAACTTGTGGTCTATTTATACACAAAATTTGTAACCGGAAACCGGCTGAGAAGGTAACTTGTTGACTGGTGACCTGTTGTGTAGGTTTCTCCATGACTGGCAACCTGTCTTCAAGGTAAATTTTACCCTTCAGTCTATTACTTCGGTAAAGAAGTAAAATTACTTTGTCACAGGTAAAATTTTAGCTTGTTCTTCTTACTCGAGAAAGTGTAGTCAAGTCTTGTATTTCTTCCTCCATTTGTTCTGGGAGACTCTGATCTTCAGTGTCGTCACAGTCGGAAGGAAAGGAGGACAGTCCAGGAGTGTTCTGACCATAACAGCCAGTTTCTTCATATATTTCTTTATATAACCTTTCCTTTTCAAAATGTTTGACGAGAGAAAGGTTAGCCTCTATTGGAAATGGGTGAAATTTATTGCCCATTGTCTTTTTCCAATATAATTTTGTGTTTGATGTTTCCTTCAACAGTATAAAACCCTCAGAGTCTTGTTTGGAGAAGTTCCAGTTGGATCCTTCAGTGTATGCTTTCCAGAGATTATACTGGTAGGCTTTGTCTTTATTTAAGGATAATCCTTTGAGAGAATCATGCTCTAACAGGGTCAGAGTATATATCTCAGGATTTACCTCAGTAAATAACTTTATCACATGAGTAGGTGAACTATCATGAGTGTGAATACTTCTAGGAGAAGTAGTGATTTGCAGAGCCACCTGCTGCATGTGTTCCGCCTGAATATCATTTATGACGGAGTTTAGTGTTGAGGACAAGACTGAAAACTTGTCTGTGGGAGGTATCACCAAAGAATGGAGACATCCTGCTTCCATAAGTAGCATGGGAGTTATCAAAACATCCCTGTATAAGTGTGCTTTGAAAGAACCCAAATTTATCTGAGCCTTTCTTATTATGAATTTTAACTGGCATGTGCAGTCTTTGTTTACAGTTTTGCAATAATCAGAAGATTCAAAACAAGGATTTCTGTTATTGAAATATTTGTGTACTTTTACGAATAAACCGTCGTATTTTATTGTCTCAGAATGGACTTCAAACAGAAAGTCTTGTATTATCCCGAATTTACCCAGAAGGATGTTGAGATTTATTTGTTGTGTCATACTACAAGCAGCAGTAGCATATGTCTGTGTTTGAGCACGAGGCTCTAACTGTAAGGCAGTTTTTATTTTTTCTTCGTCAATTGTTTCCAATCGAACTGCCATTTCGGCTTCTTCCAATGAGTAGAAACCTTTGTAAGTGCACCAAAACTGGTCCTGTTTGGCCTCATTGAGGTCTCTGAAGGATGTATAAACACCCTTGTTTTTTCCTGTTATCAAGGCAAAATGTGTGAAACCTTTCTCAGAAGGAGAGGCCGGAGAAGTCAATGCTACTCCTTTATTGTCATGACAACAGAAATTGTATAATGCACTTATGATGCTTTGTTTCACCTTAGTGACTTGGAGTTCATTTTGTGTTGTGTATTTTGGAATATTCCAAATGTTGTCAATTAAAACATTTAATTTGACATTTGTGTTATCTCTTCCAGGGTACTGGAAAATATTTGTGAGGATTGGCAATTCTTGTTTGCCATATTTTGTAAATTGGTCCACCTGAAAAGGGGACTTGACTTGTTTGGGGCCACTGGCTCCTTTCTTTGTATTTTCCATCATGTGGACTTTTGTCTCGATGACCTAATAGGTCTTTATAGAAGATCAGGCTTTTACTTGATGTACCTGGAAAGTATGTCAGCACAAGTATTATCAGAACCTTTTATATGTTCAAAATAAATAGTTTTTCCTAAAAAATTTATGTAATCTTTAAAAAGCAACCATCTTTTATGTGGTTTTTTATCATTATTAATTTGGTTTTTACCATAAGAAACTATGGCTTCACAATCTATTCTGATTGTTATTTCTTTTTTGTTTATTAAAAATAATTTGAATACATCCATTGCGTGTATAATAACATTTACTTCGTAGTCTGTACTAGTTTTATAAATTTTTGGCTTTGTAGTATATTTGCCAGAGGCATATCTGCAAATTTGTTCTTCTGTCTTGGGTATGTGTTTATTTTTCTTACGTTTAAGGATGGCTCCCCATCCAAGTTTACATCCATCACATTCGATTATTAAGTAATCTGAATCTAATGGTAATTGTAAAACTGGTAGATTTGTTACCATATTTTTTATTTTCTGTACTAATTTTATATCTTCAGAATTGAATTTTCTTTCTCCTTTTAATGAAGTTTTATTATATAAAGGAGATGTGTATTTTCCTAGATTAGGAATAAAATTTCTTGTGTAGTTTAAAAGTCCTAAAAAGGATCTAAGCATTTTAATTTCTTCCATTTTATCTGGAAAATCTTGTATTTTCTTAGAAATGAGGTTGGATTTTAATAGTTCCATTACCTATTTCCGTTCCAAGAAATTCAATGAAATTTTTGCTAATTTCCATTTTTGATTTTGAAACTATTAATCCGTAATGTTCCAATTTATATAAAACTTGTTTTAGATGGTGAAAGTGGTCATCTTTTGTTTTAGAAAAAGTATGTCGTCGATGTAGACGCATGTAAATGTTTTATCATTTTTGAAAATGTTATCCATTTTTCGTTGGAAAACAGCAAGAGCGTTTTTAAGACTGAATGGCATGACGTTCCATTCAAATAAACCTTCAGAACAAGAGAAGGTTGTCCATTTTATTGATTCTGGATCCATTTTAACTTGATGAAATCCACTTTTTAAATCGAATTTAGAGAACCATTTGGCATCTTGAATTCGGTTTATTAAAATATCTTTAGATGGGATTGAATATCCATCTTCTACTGTATTGTCGTTTAGTCTTTTATAATTGTAAACCATTCTTGATTTACCTCTTTTTTGTTCGGAAGATTTGTTGACTATAAAAGCCGGACTTCTGTGTGGGCTAACACTGGGTGATATTACCTTTACTTTTAGTAAGTTTTGTATATGATTTTGACATTCTTCTTGTTCCCAATTATTAAATTGAATGCCTTTTGTTTTAATGATTAAGTCTGGATTGATAATTCCTAATTTACAGGTTACTGGATCTCTATCCCAAAATTTTGTAGGATCTTCTCCTATTATGTTTGTTTTATTTAACCTGTCAAGAATTTGTTGAATATTTTCAAATTTTATCGATTTTGAAATTTTTATTGAGGAAAAAGTCTCAGCTGTATTATCTAGTATATTATAGTCTTCTTTTATTTCATCTAATATGTATAAGAATTCTGTAGTACAGTCGCATGTACCTGAAAATGTTGAATTTTTGCAATTACAATTATTAGTAATGATTTCTTGTTTTAATGAATCACCACTAATTATTGGTGTCATCTGTGTTTTATCACTTATCATGACATAATCTTTGTTTATTGTAACTGATCTATTTTGTCCTAAAATAAAATCTAGGCCGATTATCATATTTTGTTTTGAGGGAACTAAATTTTCTACCCTCATTGTTTTAATGAAAATTTTATGACCAAAAAAATCACAATTTGTACTAAACTGAAGAATAACATTGTTAACTTCTTCATCATTTATCATAATTTCACCAGACATTGTTCTGATTTTTTGGATATGTTTACTTTTAATTATGTTTTGATATGGATTTATAGTTTTACATATAACTGTTTCCGAGCATCCTGTATCTAATAATGCTTGTATCATTTTTTCTGTCGATGGTTTGTTATTTATTTTTGGAAAAGTTAGTTTAACTAATACTTTTAAAGTTATTAGTTGTTGTTTGTTGCAAACGAATGGGATACATTCCATTGTTCCCATCATGTTATTTTGTTCAGCTAAGTAACTGGACTCTGGGAGATCTATTTTAGTTTTCTCTTTTATTAGTTTTTCTAAAATAATTACCTTTTCTTCTAGACGATTTATGCGAGTTTATAATACTGAAACTCTGGTATCAGTTAAGTCTTTGTTACATAATTTATTTGTATTTTCTTTCTTTTCTAAAGAGGGTATATTTTGTTCCTGTATATTTAAATGTTTTTCCACACATTCAATAAAAAAAATTTTATAACAGAGTAAGCAATGTGCCCTTTTTGATATGTGAAAATACCTTTCACAGTAAGTGCAGGGGATTGATTTTGTCCCTGAATAAAATTGTATTTTATGAGGACAAAGATTTGTATCTGTAGTTTTCATTAGACAATATCCTAGATCGTCTAATATTTTTCCCATTTCGTTATATTCTTCTCCCATTGGGAAATTATTTTCTTTGTTGGGATATAAATGACTGTATTCGTTATTTGTAAATTCATTTATTAAATCATAATTTTTATGAACCTTTTCTGGGTTTACTTCATCTGTATATTCTGTTATACTAATAATAGATAATATTTCAGAGTCAGTAGAAACCTCTTCGTCAATGGGAAGAAGATTCATATGACATGCTTTTATTAGGGCTGCTTCTTTTGTGTAAAGATTTGCAATATTTGGACAATCTCTCGAAAAGTGTCCTGATTGACTAAAGGCAAAACATTTTAGTGTTTGTTTGTAGGTTTTGTTATCCCTAAATTTTCTAACATGTCTATTGGGATTTTAGAGTGGGTTTTCTAGCATTAGAAGCCCTTATTGTGTATGTTTTTCTTGGAGTTCTTGGTCCTAAGAATTTTTGGGTATTATATCTTTGTTTGTTTCTAGCTATATTTTTTGTTTTTAAATTTATTTTGTGCATATTGTTGGGGTGTGTATATTTGTTTGCATATCCCAGCATCAGAATGCTTGAGCTATTTTTGTATAGCTATATGGGAGCAAGTGTCTTCCATTATTTTCATAATGTGTTGTATTCGTATAGAGAGGTTATTTAGCATGGGAGTAACCTCATCATTTTTCCAACTTTCTCTAATTTTTTGTCCCAGTTTTCCTGGAAGTTTGAGAAACATTTTGTCTCCTATATTAACATCATGAAAGCAACCAGCTATAGATGCATACAAGAGATAGTCTTGACAGTATTCTTTTATTTTACCAAAATATTCAATAGACAGTCTTTCTAAATGTCCTAGATAAATTTGTTGTCTAATTGTATTCCCATCATTGGCAGATTGTGAGGTAAACAATCTTTGTATAAGGGAACAAAAATTGTAAATATTTGGACCTGGTTCAATAATCAGTGTATTTAGATCATTAGGGAAATTTTTCTTAAAAGATTCCCATCCAGATCTAGCGATGTCGCCTAAGTATGTTTCTCCTTTAGCTATCATTTCTTGAGCAGACAGTACATCTTTCTCATGATGTATGCCATAATCTCAGATTACAGCTGCTGTCCATTATTCTATGTATGTTGGAAGGAGTTGGGGATCTATTCCTCCTATGTTTAAAAGCAAGTTTGGAATTTGAAAGTTTGGTTCAACTGGTAATCTTTTACAATGTGATATATATTTATTATTACTAAGGATAATATTTTGTACAGTTTCTCTGGGAAGAAATCCTTGAGAATAGTTTTGTGTACCAGCATGATCTAACCTATAATTTGTAGCTGTGAATTCTTCATATTCATTTATTAATCCTACTTTTGTATGTTCAGAAGTTGTAGATAAATTATCATCTTCTTTGTCTTGTAATTTTTCTGTAAATTGATAAGAAAATTCTTTTTCTTCAGTTTCTTGTTCAATTTTTAATTTTTGTAAAAATGTATTAACGATATTATTTATTTAATCATTTTCTTTATTTTCTTGAAATCTTGTAACTTCAATGTGTTCAAGAGGAAAATTATCCCATGGTTCCCAGTTAGGATTATTAAAGAATCTATCCCAGGGTTCTAAATCTAGAGGATCTTGTCTAGACATAGTTTCTAGAGTTCCTTGCCTAAGCATGGCTATGTTTGCTTGATGATGATTCCATTCTTCTTTAGTAATATCATCATCTTCTTCATCATCACTATCTATAATGTTCATCATACCAATATGATCATTATCAGGAATAGCAGATGTACTATCCTGTCTGTTTTGTTCTAAATCCGTAAGTGGGGTATTTCTATAGTCTGTGAAGCTTAAACTAAGGCCTCTAGATCTATTGTGTATAATAGCAGAGTTTGGATTTATGATTGGATTTCGTTCATCCCTTTGTAGATGAGTTTGCCATAGATGGCTCTCATTTCTTCGTGTGAATGTCTGAGCTGGCAAAAATTGTGTGCCAATAGAGCTTATTGCTTCTTCTAATGGTCTAGTGTTTATTCTATACATGGAAGAAATATAATTGCTTATTCTTCCTATGAAAGTAATGTCTAGGTGTAGGTTATCTCCTATCCAATTTGTTCCAAAACCTATTGTTTGTACTTCTAGACTAATATGATTAATGAAGTCTGGAAGGGTGAGTGTAAAGTTTGGAGCAAGGTATATTAAGGATATGGGCTGATTCAAGTCAACCTCTAAGATCCCAATAATACTTTGAGAATCATTGTTTTGAAATCTGGTATCATGGAGAACTATCAAAGCTCTCGTACCAATCATATGTCTAGCTAGGGATCTTACTCCTATAGTAATTAATCCCATATGGACATATCTCCCGTGTTGGTTTAGGAGTTGTGTAGCTGTTTGTTGAGATATTAAAGGTATTATCTCGTATGTGTTATCAGGAAGGTGAAAATCTTCTATCCTCCTATATCTGTAAAGACTAGTTCTTTCGAAACTCAACCAGCCTATATTGTATAGTTGTCTATGATTCAAAGAATCTATTCTTGAGTTGGATCCTATTTCTGTATTTTGATGTATATCTACTAAGTCTTCTAATCTTCTGACATTAGTAGTTCTTCTTCTATTTAGAAATCTATCTAAGATTCCTGGGTGTTGTATGAGATCTTGTCTCCTAGTTTGGTGTTCTCTTATTCGGCGAGAAGTTCCTGGAAACCTCTCTGATGTTTGATTCCTATTAGATGTACTATCCATAGAAATATCTTGTAATTGTGTTTGTGTACTATTATCTGGTCTAAAATTCATATTTTAACTAATAGTTTTGTCTTTGTTGGAGGTATTGTTCTCCTGTTTAGTTTGATTCCTATTACTGGATTCAGCTATATCTGTCTTTGCTATTACTTTAACAAATTTGTGAGTATTTTTACATACTGTTCTAGTTTATGTATTTGTTCCTAAAGATAGTCTAGAAACTTTATTGACTAAATCATTTATATCATCGGATATATTTTAGTTTTTATTTAAATAAATAAGATTAGATAGTTTCCTAGAAACCTCTTCTAGTAAAGCTATTATTGTGTTATTTTGTCCTATTAATATTGTATGAACATAATCTGCATCATGAGTAGGTTTTATATATCCCACTAGAGGGGACTTTGTTAAAGATTCTACAGCTGCAAGAGCTGAGTAGTAGTCTTTTCCCTTAAAAGGTTGTATATTTGCCATTTGTTTGAAAAATTTATTTTTCTTTATAAAATTTTTAGAGTGTATAAGAGCGCAAAATAAGAATACAGAAAATAAAAATACAGAAAATAAAAGAGCAGAAAAGCAGCAAGAAATAAACAGTAGCAGAAGCAGAAAAACAGATATATTAGGTAAGGTATCCACGGAATACACTGTAAAAAAACAAATATTAAAGAATATAGAAAATCATAAGACTTATCCGAAAGTAAAAAAAGAAACTCTTTTTTTTTTTGCTTAAAAATATACATCTGATCTTGGTGTCGCAATATGCACGTGTTTCTCAACCCATCAAGGTAGGAAACTAGGGACTTACAAAGGCTCTCCACTGGCCATCACTGCCCTTCAACTACCATGGGTATCCTAGCAAACACTATACACGCTTGACAGATGTCTATTTTCAAACAGAAAATTAAGATTTACATGATAAAAGAACTGTCCTTGGAAAGAACCAGGGCTCTGATACCAAGAATAGGAGAGAGAGAGAGAATAAAAATAAAGTAAGAGAAGAAGAAGAGGAAAAAGGTAGAAGAAGATGAGAAAGAAGGTGAAGAAGAGGATGAAGAAAACTTAAAGAAAAGATTCATATTAACAGATCAACATTATACGATACTGAATCTGCCATAGCCAGTTAGACATCTTCGTATAATATTGATTAAATCAAGTTTATAAGCTACTGAATCTGGCATAGCCGGTTAGACATCTTCTTTATAAACTTGATGAAAAGTAAATTTAAAAAATTAAGGTGAATTGAAGTTTGGGTGACTAAATCCAAAGGCAAATTAACTTTGCTTAACGGTGGGTTCAGACTCTAATCTTATAGAAACATCAAATTTTTTTTATATAGTGTTTATAAATATTAAAATAAAAAAAATATACAACTATAATTAAATTATATAAAATATATTTGTTCTTGAATCCAAGTAGACTCTTAATGAGAATATACCTAGACTCAAAGAATATCAAGTTTAGGGAGTGTGAATTCGTTCCTCTTTGCAAGTAAAAGGGGCTGTATTTATAAGTATCGTGGGGAACAGGTATTCCAGGGGATTTGGGATGCATATAACCTATTATATTATGATTAGGTGATTAGGATTCTGGATATATAACATTGATATAGATAAAGTATGGGTAAGCGCGGGGAGCAAAAGTTAAAGGAAGATAAGTTGCGGGAGCAACGCTTGCGGATGGTTATAACTTTAGATGCTCGGTCAATGTAGGGAGACAAAGTTTGGTTATTTGGAAGCTCGGTCAACATGGGGTAGCCAAGGGTACACAACCCCCTAAATATAAGCACCTAAGGGTGGGAAATGGCTTATATGTAAGAGCTCGGTCAGCGTCGGGCAACCAGGGGAACACAGCCCCCTAGCCGTGAGCACGCAAGAGTAGGAAGCGACTTAGAAGCAGGAGCTCAGTCGGTGGAGGGAGGGAGGTTGTGAAGTGGCTTGTTGAGGAAGCTAAAAGCGAGATACGTGTGTGATTGAGGGGATGTGATGGGGTTAGGTGGAATGGCCCACGTGTCACTTGGGTATTGGCGAGCTTTTTAGAGCTTGGGAGTGAGTTGTTTCCTTACCCGTGCCCACGCACATGGTCTTGAGGGATATAAATAATCCAAACTGTGGCATATCAACACTGTTGCTTCTCACTTTTACTTCATTGGTGCTCGCAGGCATTTTCCTTGCTCGTGCTATGGTGTGGTGTTTCATTGAAGCTTCGTCGACACTTATGTGGTGCTTATTTTGTTGCTTTGTGTTATCTTTATGTATTGTTGTGTTTTTCGTTGGCTAGGATGTTTTTATTGATGTCTGGTGGGTTGTTTATTGTTTTCTCTTTTTCCTTTACGTTTTTGTTTTTGGTGGTGGTCTAGTGGTGGATTGGTGGTGTTTGTATGGTTTTCAATGGTGGTTTTGTTGGTTGTGTTAGTGGTTTATGGGTGGTTGTGGTCATTTGTGTAATGGCTTATGATGGGTGTTTTAATGGAAGTGAATCATTTTGCATTATATCATGAGGCGAAGGCTAAAATTTTGAAGGACAGGTCGGCATTCGGGGAGTGGCCAATGTTATAGAGTAATCAGATGAGTGGTTTATGACCCAAGACGGTAATGACATCACTGTTGTGGTGGAGTCATGTGTTTATTTGGAGCCTTTATGTGTGCGCACTCAAGAAGGAGAGGAAGACTTTGTTTTTCTCTATGAGATGTTTTTCACAAAGTTGGAGGGTCGACTTTTGTTTACGCTCTTTGAGAAGCCAATGTTGAGTGAGCTTAATGTAGCGCCGACCCAGTTGCACCCTAACAATTGAGCCTTTATAAAGGGCGTTTGAGATTTTGTGTAATGCTCTCGAGGTTACAACAACTCATCAGAAGATTTCCTAATTTTTTTTAATTTACGTGCACTAAGAAGACATCGTGGGTATCAATTTTGAGTGTGCCTAAGAGGAAGCTTCTTAACTTATTCTCTTTTTCGTAAAAGAGTTTTTAAGATAAATATTTTTTAGTTAAGCCTACCTAAGAGATGGTGGGGTTATTGGATGGATATCCTTGCTATTGAACTTAGAAGGCGAGGACGAGTCGAAAGATGGACTTAGGGGATCTTTTAGAGGTCGATCAGTTAGAAGTGGAGGAAATGGGGAGGTTGACATATTTCTCGACCATGTTCAGAACAGTTCGGGTATTGGAGGTGAAGTATTGTTTAGTGGATTTGAGCATTTATAATAGTATAGGCCCTAACTTTGTATTATTTTGGTCTATTGTTTTTCCCTTTTTTCTACTTTTTGATGTTGTTTTTTGGTTTGTATTGTAAATAGGACAACTCGGAAGGCGATGGTACCATCTAAGAGGGAGATGCAAAGGTTTCAAGTTGAAAGGGAAAAGCAAGCTCAAGGGGCAGTGACGAGGGTTGTGGTTGTTGCAACTCAGGAAACGGTGATGGCCCTTGAGGCAAATCTAGTAAAGGAGGGCAGTCGACAACCCTTACTCAGGTCTTGTAGTTTGGGATGAGCGGGAAGGGAAAAAAGAGGAAAAGGGTGGAGGAGGATCCTCCGGTGAATGTAGTGGATATGGGGAGGTGGTGAGGGAGGCTCACAGGTCAGTTGCTGAGTCGGAGTTTTTAGAAGTGTTGAGTGAGAACTTTGCTTTGGGAATGCAAGGTCAACCATCTGTGTCATGTTCATCTTTTTGGAGTGATAACTTTCTACACTCTGTTCATAATCATATGTATCTTACCTTGAAAAATTTGTGGCCTTTACCTAATATATTTCTTCAAGCATTTAGTAACATCTGTTCCTCACAAAATTTTCAAATCAAAAGTATATTAGGTGCATCTAAAAGAAGTTAAAAAAAGAAAAGTCAAAAGAATTTTGAAAGAAAAAGAACAAAAGTGATAAAAGAAGTAAAAAAAAATAATTAAGTGAAAATTGATGTACCTAATAGAAAATTCATTTCAATGCAAAAGAGGACTCTAAATTGCTTGAGATTGACTCATATATTATTTGGCTAACTTCATTTGTATTGGTGCAATTTTTGAAAATTATTTGAGTCATTTTGCACTTGGATAATGTCCATTTCAAATTATGTTTTTCTTGCTTTTTGCTTGCATTCTTGTACTCTTGGTCTGTGCTTTGGTTGGTGTCACTTTGTGTGTAGAGAAGCCTTTGGGAAAAGGGGACCTCCACAAGGGTAGCCTCTTAAGGAAGAGTTGAAATAACCGAGAATGACTTGAACAAAAGGAAGAGCAAGGACACAAGAGTGAAACACTTGTGACGAGGCATCACCCTAACTTCGGTTAGGGGTGGAGTGTGATGACGTGATTAAATGTTAGAATTATGATTTAAGTTATGGCTGAGATGACGCATGAATATGGTAGTCGAAGAAGTTTTGTAAGGATAGCCGATTATGTGGTGCTCTAGACCAGACTTCTTGGGTTGTTTTGCGTTACCCGGTTGTACCTACATGTTACTAGCGTAAAAGAGGATTAGCTTCAGTTGAACCTATGGCGAGATAGTTTTACCTACATGTTATTGTCGTAGAAGATGACCGCTTCAAGCGTTTACGTGAGAGAGCATGCATGACCACTATTAGCATGATTGAATTTATGTGTGTAGATATATAATTTCTATCATAGGTATGGAATAAATATATATGTTTATTTTTTGTACTTTAGTTGACTGTCCATTCTCTTTATATGTGCCTTAACATATGTTAGACATATTATCACCCTTTGCTATTTATTGTTGCATTATGTTTGTGCTGAATGCCATTTTTAGGTGTGCAAAAATCATGATGATATTGTTGGTGTTGAATGATTCAACTTTTCTTTAACTTTCTGTTGGGATGCTCTGATTAGGTGTGACCTCAAACTAGGGAGAATTATTTAATATTTTTCTGTTAGGATTATGAATTATTCAATATTTCAATGAGTTTTAGCAATTGAGAATCTTGTACAACTTATTTGTAAAGCCTAATATTTTCGAAAATAAGTGTATATTAGGATATGTGAATCCTTTTACCTAAATGTAAAGTCTATTATTTTAATAATAACAATTTTTTTGTTATTTTTTTTAATTAATGAATAAAGTGTTTGGAGGTAGAAGGGTGTCACACTCCATACAGTAACTATTTATTTATTTTATGTACTTTGCTATTAGAAAGATGTTTTGATGCATTCCTCCCTAGCATGGGTCCAATCACAAGGGCTATGACTAGGAGGATTGAGGAAGATATGACAAGAGAGGAGGGTAAAAGACATCAACTTCTCATGGAGATCAAGATGTTAGAAATTAGGCCATAGTCTTCTTTTTAATCCTTGTAGTGTATGTTTTTTAATTTGGGACTTGGAGGTGTTTTTAGTTTCTTTTTTGGCCTTGTATTTTGGCCTTTATTCCTATTTTAAATTAAAAGGTGTAGCTAGTCTTTTTTGTGGAGTATGTTGAGTAGTTTGGGCCTTTTTGGAGAAGCTTAGGAGTGTGGTTTTTGTTAACCACACCCCCTAAGTTAGTTTCACACCTCTCTAACTCACACATGAAGCATGCGAACATGTGGGTCCCTATGGTTCCCTCTAACTAGCACCATTTTCTTCTCTTTCCTCCATGTGGCACCAAATTGGCATTCATGTTGCTCTCATTTTTTAATTTGATTTTTGAGGTGCCATGTGGCTTCCTTCCAAAATTCAAATTCAAATTTAGAGGGGACCAATATCCTTAAATTTAGGAACATGTTTGGATCTTCCTAGAATTAATCAAGTACTAATTGGCTCTAGCTCAATTAACACTTGATTAATCTCTCTTAACATCTCCTAATGGTGGACGTCCACCACCTAAGCTCTAAAGCCCATTATTTCTCTTATAAATAAGCATCTCTCCTTATCCATTGTACATTTTATACTTGATTGAATATAAATACCTTTTGTGAGTAAATTTGAGTGTCTACTTTCTCCCCTTTCTTGAGAGTTCCATGACTTTTATCAAGGGCTTTTTCCCTTGTAGCAAGCTCCTTTCATGGCTTATCTCTTCCTAGAGTGGCGCCACCACCACTATCTCCATCTCCTCCATCACTCATTTCTTCAAGGAACTTTTCTAGAAGATGATCTTGGGAGAAGCATTAGCAATGATGCATCATGTTTGGTTGTTCATCACCCATGTCTGGCTAAGCCCCTTTCTCTAAGGTTGTCATGTAACTCTTTGTGATTCCCCCTTGCACTTTGCATTATTATTTAATGTCATCCAATGATTAATTTACTTCTATATTTTATTCGTTACATCTTAATTGTTTAAATAGTCATGATCATTGATGTTTGGACAATCGATCTAGGAAGTAAGTAGGTTATTCCTTCGGTAGAATCAACCAAATTCATCAGGCGAACCTCCAATTGGGTAAAAAAAAAATTTCTTAATTTGGAATCTTGTATAATCAAACTAGATAACAAATTAGGATTATAGTGTGGTGTGAATGATCAAACGTACTACAACAACATAACAACTTATCGGTAATCATTAAATAACAAAGAATGAGAATGCTTAGTAAATAGGGGGCAAAAACATTTTAGTGAAATCACAACCCTAGGTCTTAAAACATTGACTTCTAAAGCCAATTTTCTCTCTTATTTTACTTATCACTCCAAATCTGAATTTTTGTGACTCTCTAAAATATTGATTTGCTTAATTATTCTTTTATCTTTAAATTGAATTAATTGAGAACTAGATTTGGTCCTTTGGATGTGATATCCGAACTTAGGTCCACTATTACTATTGAGTAGGGTATGCTTGCTGTAAGCAGTTATATTTTACACATCAAAGCACCTTCCACAAATGTTTGATTATTTGTATACATTTAGATCTTTTTCAAAATATTTTGAATGACTATTGAAGCAATATCTAATCACCAATTGGGAGGGTTTAATGGCTTAGAACAATCAACCAAGAGAAAGGGGTGAATTGGTTGTTAAAATTTTTTCTGAAACTGTCTTCAAAAATAGACTTTTTAAAGTTTGAATATAAGTGTTGAATCAAGTATGCTTACAGTAATTTTGGAGTGATTAGAATTTGATCTCTTTATGATTAAACCAATCAAGAATGCACAAATTAATTCGCTTCAAATTATAGATGAATTTATCAAATGAATCAAATAAGTGAATTGAAACAGAAGCAATTTGAATCATAAAGAGAGATATGATAGAGAAAGAAATAATACACACAACAATTATACTGGTTCACCCAACATGGGGTATATCCAGTTTTTCAATGCTCAAGACTCCCTGTCTTGGATTGAAAGTGCACTAGAATCAATTAAGTTTATACACACAAACTCACAAGCATATGAAACCGCATATGCAAGACTTGAAAACTATCAAGAATTGACTCTACACCATGCAACACCTATGAATGAAAACAACTAACCTAGGAAACCTACCTAGATTATCTTTATGCAATCAAAACATAGGAAACAAAAAAAGATTGATATCACCTAGAATAGTTAACAAAGATATAGCAGTTCAAGTTTATCAACAATCTACAAAGATGGAGTAGAGAGTATCTTTGATTCTTAAGTGGTCTTTGTTTGATCTTCTTTGAGCTTGTTGGGAAAGGGTGTAAGAGCTTTTCTCTTTTTCTGAAATCGCATAAACTTGTTTTCTAAAATTGGTGTTTAAATTTTGGGTCTCTTAGACAAGTTTTAGTTTCGTTCTTTTATATAAAACGTTCCCAACACTGTTTTAATAGATTAAATCAAATATTTACTATATTAAAATGTTCTAAGCTCGTTTCCAGATCAAGCAAGAGCAATTCAATAGATTAAAGTAAGTGCTTAATCGATTAAATCATTTTTTGCACAAGTTTTAGCCAACAAGATCATTTTAATCAATTAACATAAGTATTTAATCAATTAAAATGGGTAAAAAATCTATTATGAGGGAATTTAACATATTAAAAAAGCGCAACCTTACATCTTCATCCATCAAATTACTTCACAATGCAATTCCTGGCAACATCTTGCAATATCAATGAGATACAAGATGATTTTCCAAAACATTTTAGGTTGATATCTCACTCATGCTTTCATTACTAAACCAAGTTTTAAGAATAATTGAAGATTAAAGATATTTCTACACTAATAAATCAAGATTATAGCTATTTGTATGGATGCATGATATGTATCACAAGCATTTAAGCAATAAGGCTAGTAACATCCATAATAGGTAAGACTAGAATTTATCATCAAAATTTAACATCAATTATACAATTTTGTCTTCTTTGAATCACTAGGGTCGATGACATGATTAGCTATTCATTAACTTGGTCTAATTGGACCATCGATTCCCAAATCAATTGTCGAACCCACTGGCATGCATGAACTTGATTTTAAAATATATTGATAATTTAATTATAATTGTTTAAATTATATAATAATTAAATATATTTAATCTGGCTAACATTAAAAAAACTACTGTAGCAACTATCAATACTCAATAGTATGTGAAAAAAATGCATGTGTTTTCAAATCTTAATTGATTACATAAGTATTCTGTAAATAAAAAAGAAAGACGAAAAGAGAAAGATGTTTTAAATAAAAAATATTATAGACAGAGTTCTTTTTTAACTAATTAATTTTTTATTTAATTAATTGTGTGAGGTGATGTGAGCCCAGGGCAAGTTAGAAAAGGGATAAATTTTTAAAAGTTTGATTTAAATGAATGTTTTCCTCTCAAATTTAAATTACACTTATATAGTTACAAAAATATATAAAGATGATAAGGAATAGGATGAAATGAAAAGAAAAGATTAAAAGTTTGATAAAATACTGGGAAAATTTATTAAAATCAGGTGGATGGCAGATAATTTAGATAGAGATTTTAGACGTATACGAATAATACTGAAACAAAATAGTTAAAGTACAATACATGCTTGCAGAGAACGTAAACTTAAAAGAAGAAACACAGTTGGAGAAAACTTAGAATGATTCATATATTCATATTTAAGAGGTTGCTTTCTTCAAGGAGGTGAAGGTAACAGAAGCACCCAAGGCGGAGTGTCCGATCTGAACCTGAAAGGAATCGTAACGAAGAAACAGCTCGACGACGAGAAGTCTAGAAAACAAAACCACAAGATCCTTGCCAGCACACTGCTTGTTCGCAAGGGTGGGACCCTCTGTCTCAGGACCGTTGGACCAAAGCACGTATTGGAGCAGTTTCTCTCCTTCACCCACGAAGCGGTCCGGCACAAACTTGTCGGGATTCTCAAATATCTTAGGATCCTTAGTCGCAAACGGCTGATACCCAAACAGCATCTCTCCTTTCTTCACCTTAAACGCGTTCTCGTGGCTCTCGATCACCAAGTCCGTCTTCGCCTTTGCGTACTGAAGCGGCACTGGTGGCTCAATCCGAAGCGCCTCGTAAATCACGGACTTCATCAGCGACATCTTCTCTACCGCCGCTATGGTCACCTTGCCGCCGTTGGACTTCACGGCGCTCCTGATCTCCTCCACCAGCCGAGCCTGAAGTTCCACACCGGCACTTGCAACCCATTTCACAATGGTGGGAAAGAAAATCTTGATGCCGCCAAAGGAATTAAAGCAGGTGGTGAATAAGAGGTTGTGGCACGCTTCTTCTCTGGGGATGCCTAAACTGACGGCTTCATCGAGCGCGAACCCGGTGGACTTGTAGAAGAAATCGTAGAGTCTCTTGTAATCTTTTTTGATAAGAAAAGGAGGGAGAGGGAAGGTGTGGATGGTGGGATCTTCGAGGAATTTGGGCAGGCCCAACGCCTTAATGGGTGCGATTTGGAACAGCAGCCATTTTTGTATTATGCTTGGGCCGTCTGTTCCGAGGCTTGTCTCGGGTGGGTTGGTGCCGTAAAGCATGCGACAGAGGAAGTTAAACCCTGCTTGGTCGTTGGCGTTTCCGAAACCAGCTTTTCCTTCCTCGGCAATGCCCTTTTCCAAGGATTCGAAGAGGGCTGTGTAGGTTGAGTGGAACTCCGGGATGACGTAGCTGCTTCGAGATTTGAGAAGGAAGAAAAGGAAGGTTTTGAGTTGGGTGTGCCGGGCTTCGGAGGGGTCGAGGTAGGAGAGGACACGGTAGCCGCCGGTGAGTTTGGTGGAGGGCATGAAGGTGCCGGTGAAGACGTTACGCTTTTCGACTTTGGTGACGTCGAAGAGGATTGGGAAGCTTTTGGCGTCGAGCAAAACAATGACCTTTGGGTTGGAGGCGATGAAAGGGCCAGGTGGCATGTTGGAGCGGAACACGGTGGACTTGTATTTTTGGGCCCGGGATTGGAAGAATTTCTCAGGCCCTTGGTTGTAGAAATAGTCCAGCCGGTCTTTGATGGCTCCTATGAAAGGGAGACCGTAGCCTCCCGGGATTTCCCGCATTGGAAGGTTGCTGCTCTCCGACGACATTGTTTCTTATGAGACTCCGCCTTTGCTCGTCGCTAGTAAAACTACAACACTTCCACGCATGCACTGCACATCAAAATTCTAGTTTCACCATAGCACCAGTTACAACAAGGAATTGAAGGACGATTTTAATGTGACAATCAATAATGCAGCAATGCTCTCTTTATACTGTACCATGGCAAGAGGACTCACTATTCTCATCTTATCTTCTGGGGCTCCTTGCCAGATCACACACTCCTGCCAATTTTGCATGTGTTAAATATGAACTACTTAATAATGTTCTTCACCTAACCACTTCCTCTCTCGACTAAGGTGAATGCTAATAATTTTTCTCAAATTAAATTTTGATTGTATTTATATATCACTTTTAATAAAAATAAAATTCTTAAAGTTTTTACCAGTGCCCCAGCACTGCGTAAATAAATATAAAATAATTAATTTCACACTAATTAAAAAAATTAAATATATTTAATTTAGAAATTGAATTGATATATACAATCTAAAAGATTTTTATACTATATTAAATAAATAAATTTATCATAAATAAAAAGGATTCCAATTAAATATAGTATAAAAATATTTACAGATACGAGTTAAACTCTTACTTTAATTTATAATTAATTGATTTAGTTGTATTCAATTCCACCACCAAACCAACTTAAAGATAAATATTAAGAACTTTGCAACGAATCCTACAAATCCGAAACCAACACATGCAAACGTTGGAAAATAGTTTTTACAGATAAATATCAACTAAAATGTTTTAAAAATGACAAATTTTAATTTGTACGAAAAGGTTTGGCTAAGTTGTGACGCAGACGTGGTCCTTCAAAAGAGAGAGTACTTTATAAATATTTTCATTTCTTTATTAATTGTAGAATAGCATGGTATCTATTAACAAAAATAGCATAAGTATTTGTGGTTAGAAAACTTTGTACCGTTCATCACCTTACAATAATCGACCTACATGCTTTTAAGTCACTTCTCACTCTTAAGTGTTTGTTGCTTGGGGTTGTGTATCCCTATCATTTTATGTTGTCTGACTTATTTAACTTAAGTCACTCCATGCCTTCTAACTTACAAATCCTCTTATCCTTAACCCCTCTCCCTGAGGATGACTGGCCTCATAAAAGACATAAGTATCCCCATACGTGACCACCACTCTCGCACCTTATCTTCCTGTAACCACTGCTCCCCACACCTACCCACACTTTATCTATATTAATGATATATCCAAAATCATAAATGCATAATCATATCACATATACATATCCTAGGCTTCTTGGTATACCTGCTCTCTACAATACCTATAAATATATCCTCCTACACTCGCAATGGGGCAACGAATACACACTCCTTAAATTTGATGTTCTAAGTCTAGGTATACTCTCACTAGGGTTTACTTGGATTTGGGAACATTTGGCGCCCACTATGGGGCAACGGTAAACACATTATTTGTGTCATCATTACTTAGGCCCTCACATTCTAGGTAATGGTATCAGCAACCCACTATCGTTCCACCACTAACAACAGTGACGAGCACCCTATGTGGAGGAGATCGTAGCAAAACTAGCTGAGCTAAGAAGACAGAATGATGAAGCCACCACTAGGATTGATGCAGCACAAGTCGAACTTAGAGCCCAGGCTGACGGTTTATGATGACTAGAGGGATACATTGAAGCTCCAAGGGACTTCTAACCCTTCTGAACCAACATCCTTGAAGCTCTAGTTCCTTTACACTGCCTCATCCCCAAGATGGAGGCCTTTGAGGGCACTTCTAACCCTAAGCAGGACCTGAAGAACTTTTGAGCCAAATGATGATTAATGGCGAGGTGAAACCATCTGATGCATGTTTATAGGAACCTTCAAGGTCATTGCCCTCCCCTAGTTCAGTGCCTCCCTGACTCATCCATACACAACTTTGAAGACTTCAGATAGGTATTCATGCAACAATTCTCTACCAACAAGTGACAACCACCTTGACAACTAACTTGGTTGGTATTCGTTAGTAGCATGACGAGACCTTGAAGGGATTCATCGCACGATCGTATGCATTCCCAATCCAAATGAAGAAATGGTTAGGGTGACACTCTACAAAGGATTATGATCAGGTCCTTTCATCGAGTCCTTAATTCATCAAAAGCCTGATTCCCTCATCGACATCCATTCCCAAGTCGCTTGCCAAATTGAAGTTGGCGAGGCCATGAAGCGCAAAATGGACTTAGAATGATGAAAGGCAAGGCACAAACGCCCTTCGACAAAACATCTCAAACCCCGAAACCAATAGGGAAAACTGACAACCTATTAGGGAACAATGACTGAGATTACGATCATACTCAGACTCGGCCTGAAGAGTCAACCGATTCCATCTCGCTGACAGTCCCTAAAAGGTAAATACTGAAAGAAGTCTACCATACCAATTTGCTGCAATTAGGCATTGTAATCAAGCTTAGAGCCATAGGGACCAGCCCGAACCTGCCCTAACTTAGACGGGAAGGAACCGAGTTAACCAGGTTAGTTTGGTTTTTCCCCAATTTAAAACATCGGGTTCGAGGGTGGATGGGTTGTGTGATATCCGCCTACCCTCACCCTCGCCCTCGCCCTCGCCCTCGCCCTCGCCCTCGCCCTCGCCCTCGCCCTCGCCCTCGCCCTCGCCCTCGCCCATGCCCCAATGTAAAATACAAATATACCCTTTGTCTATTCTAAGTTAGTAACCTAAACTTTCGCTTACTTATCAATGTTGTTGCTCACCCCCTTTTTGCAATTTTATGAACCCTAGCAGTAACAAAGACTCCCTAACTCTCAGTTTCAGTGATTTTTGTTGGTTGCTGTCTCTGTATTGTCACTGACTCACTACCTCTTGCCACACCTCCCCTCTGAGGACCTTTCAGTGAGGCATTTCATAATCTGTTTTATAATCGTCGATTGATTTCATTCTTTTTGTCTCTTTAGTTAGTCATTTTTGGGTTTGTATCTTTTGGGTACTTAATTTATTCTAACTAATCCTTTTTGTCAAGTCATGATGATTTCTTCACATTTCTTCCATTTTGTAGTTCATTGCATCCATTGTTGCTCTTCTATAGTTTCCCATTTACCTCTGTTTCTGAGTTTTGGGAGGTTTTTCTATGCGTGAAATCAGAGATGCATCAAATACAGAGGGGATTATTTTGACAAAGACTACTTTATTCAGAATATTGTTGTTGGAGTAAGACAAATTACCTCATTGAAAATACAAGTATGCCACTAAACTCCATGCTTTAAAGTTTTCATTTTTTTCATGTACTAATTAACAACAATTTTTTTATGATTTTTTAGTGTTATATTATTCTCCTCATACATAGGTATTAACTATACTGGTTGATATAAAGTTAGCATACGCATATTCAAAGACTCAACAAGGTTAGTAATAATTGATTTAAAACTTTGAAGATATTAAAGTTTCGTAAAAGCTCAAAAGACAATGAAGGACATATTAAGGTGTTGTGGTATTCTAATGTGTTCTCCATTGTTTGACTTTGTTTGATTTGTATAATTATGTTGAAATTATGCTTAGTTTTTATTCATTTACACTTTAATTAGTTCAAATTTCCTTTACTTTCTTTGAATCATGTGTGCTTATGTTTAGGACTTCTTTTCCACTGTTAAATTTTTGTTTTGAGTCAATTTTGTGCATAATGAAGTTCCTAAGAAACACCAAATTGTGAATCCACACCTCTGTGGCTTTCTCCACAACACTTTGGTTCAGGTGTTTTGACTTCATTTTTGCATTTCCTTTGTTGTTCTTGTTCATTCTTGCTGGTTTTAATTGTTAGGATTTAATTTTCTATTTTATATTCTCAAGTATTTGCCATTAGAGTCTTGTTTAGTCCTTAATATTGTCACATTAATTTTCTAGATTTTACCTCTTATTTTGAATTTTTTTTTGCTTTCAAAAGTGTGTTAGCTTCTTGAAATTGAGCTTCAAAGAGGATTATCCTCTTGATTAAGTCTCTAAAAATCATCTCATGCTTTTAGTTCAAGCATGTTCATTAAAAGAAATTCTCAAAAAAAATAAAATAAAAATAGTAGCTCAATTTCTCCTTATGTTCATTGTTCTTGTTGAATTTAGTAGCTCCTTTTGTGCTAAATTTTGAAGTGATTGTTTGGAGGTTTGCTTGAGAGAGTTCCTTAAGGATTTTTGAGCCAAAAACTTGTGCAAATAAGAACCTCTAATGTCATCTAAAAGTTGTTGGTGCATTGCCTAAAATAACTCTACATTTTAATGAATTTTGAGTTACTTGTAATTTTTATTGATTGCACTTTGAATTGAAATTTTTGTCCCTTAGCTTGTACTTCTTCTCAAGAATTTACTACCTCTAAATTCCTCATAAAATTTGCAATCTAAAGAGACATTAGGTGCATCTAAAACAAAAAAGTAGTCAAAAGAAATTGAAAAGAAAAGAACAAAAGTACAAAAGAAATAAAAAAAGAATTAAGTACAAAATAGATATACCTAATAGAAATTTAAAAATTATAAAAGAGTTCCTAAAATTGGTTGTATTTACTTGAGAACACTTCTATTAGCTCTTGGCCATAGCTCTTTTCATTGGTGCAATTTTTCAAAATTTTTGTGTCTTTTGCTTTTTTGTCCCTACTCATAATCTAGTGTTTTTTCTATGAAATTTCTTTAGTGTGCGTAACCTTTTTTCTTAGGCTTAATTTTTAGTATTTTCTTCTTTGAATTCATGTCTCTATTATTCTTTCCAATTGGATAGTATCTATTCAAATTGTGCTTTGTTACTTTTGCTTGTTCTATCTCTTTGGATCTTACTTTGGTTGGTGCCACTTTTGTATAGGGAAGCCTTTGAGAAAGGGAGCCTTCCACAAAGGTAGCCTCTTAAGAAAAAGTTGAAATAGCCAAAAGGACTTGAAAAAAAGGAAGAGCAAGGACACAAGAGTGAAACATTTGTCAGGAAAGCTTGGAGAGAAGACTTGAAGACTTTTCCATTTTATTTGTTAATTCTTTGTTGTAATATGGCCTCTTATTCTTTTATGGAGTGTTGGATGCCCCTAAGGGTCACTGCTTTGTGTGTAATAGTTTAGTCTCTCAGTTTAAGGTGTGATGGAGAAGTTGTACACTTCTTCACATCTTTAGGAGCTTGTTTAAATCCTTTCTCTTTTTAGTTTTTGCCTTAGTTTACCTTAGCTTGTTTCATGCATTTTTAGAGGAATGTATGGAGTTATAAAGGTTTTTGCACTTGTAGGGATTCGTGTAAGTTAGTGTTGTATGCTTATAAATTTATTTTAGGTGGTGTTTGAGTTCCAAAGACTCATACATCTTTTAGTTGAGAAACCAAATCAAAAGGGGTGAGATTAGTGGATCCTATTCCAAGTATCCCATTAGTTCCTACTATGGCCCAAATTATCCCTTATTTTACTCTTCTTTTTCCTATCCTTAATAAAAAGAGAAAGAGAGGAGTGTAGAGAGAGAAAGAACAATAAAAAAGAGGTATAGAAAATAGAGAAAAGAACTAGAAAAGCAAGAGAGAAAAGGGAGGGAAAAGAAAGAAAGAAAGAGATTAGAAAAAGAAGAGACAAAATAAAAAGAGAGAAAAGAAAGGGAAGAGAGGAGAAAAGAGAAAAGAAAGAAATAAAGGAAAGAGAAAAGAAAGAGAGAGGAGTATTGGAAGAATAGAGAGGAATATTGGGAGAATGAAAAGAAAAGAATATTGAAGAATAGAGAGGAAGAATGGGAAAGAGAGAGACAACTTGCCCTTAAAAATAAAAGAAAAGAAAAGAAAAGAAAAATAGAAAAAGAGGTTGATAGGAAGAATTCTTAGTGAAGATGCTACTTTGGCTCAAATGAGGATCTTAGAATAGAACAATCTTCCAACCAATCATTAAAAACCAAGTTGAAATTGAGATTGTGCCAAAAACTTTTGAGCACATTGAATCACAATCTCAAGTTCAAGTTGAATATGATTCTCCAACAAACACTTTAACAAGTGTTGGACTTGCATCATTACCTTTTTAGAAACAAGTGTCTCAAGTCCAATGCTATGTGAGAGAAGTAAAGCTTCATGAAGGATACTTTTTGGATTCCAAGGGGTACCTTATTCAAGAAACTTCTCTCTTGGAGAAAGGTGAATGTGAAGTCCTACTTGACACTTCACCAAGTTTTGAACTTAAGCCTACCTTAGTATGATTTAAACAAATTTCTCAAGTTCAAAACTTGGTCAAAAGTAAGAGAGAAGAAGACCTTCAAGAAGATCACTCTTATGTCCTAAGGGAGGATCTTATTAAAGAAACTTCCCTCCTAGGACAAGTGCAAGTGGAGGTTGTATCCAAATCATTTGAACATAACAGTCCACAACCTCTAATTGCAGATAGAGAAAATATTTTAGCAAGTGTGGAACTTGAGCCCCTTTTCGTAAAGCTCAATCAAGAATCTCAAGTTCAATACTTAAAAGAAAAAGAAGTTGTCTTTTAAGAAGACTTCTCTTTGCCATTCAAGGGGAATCTTATTGATGATAACTTTCCCAATGCATAAGTGGAGATTGAGGTTGTGCCAAAAATATTTTGAGCACAATGAACCACAACCTCAAGTTCTACTGGGTGCCACCTTAGAAACTTCTCCAATTGTTGAGCTTAAAACATTATCCTTTGAGCTCAAACAAGATTCTCAAGATTTGAAGGAAGTTAAGGAATCTTTTCTTACACAAGTACGTGTAGAAGTTGTGGCAAAGCCCTTTAAGCACAATGGAACACAACCTCAAAACACTACTTATGAATGTGGCCAAGTGTGGTCAAGAGATTGGGCTACAAAGTTTTTCTATCCATAGCCAATCTCAAGGCCCACTAAGAGAGACCTTGAAAGAAAGTTCCACCCTAGGCCTATCATCATCTCTTGGGGTGAACAACAAGATAAAGCCTATCGGGCTTTCTTGGAAGATTGCTCCAAGGCACCAAATCTTGTCTCACTTCCTACTCGGATGGGACTAGCCCTTATTGTATTTGTAGTTGATTGAGGAGCTGTTGTGTGGGGGCATATGCACAACAAACATTTTTCTAAACTAAGTGCACACCCTCACCACCCCAATTCTATAAGGTTACACTTTGGGCCTCTTATGCTTATCACAGTTGTAGATAATCACATACTCATTCCTATGTACGTGTTTTTGCTAGATTGGAAAAAGAGGAAGAAAGACCATAAAATTTGAGGTCAAATCCTCCTCAAGAGAGAGGATAAGATGCATGCACGCCTAGCATAAGCTTGAACTAAGACCAATAAAGGAGGAGTATGGCTTGGATGAAGCTTGAGGAAGCTTAGTTTAGGCTATGATCTTTTGTATTGTAATAATTAGTGTATATCTAGGCTTGTTTAGGCACCCTTAGGTCATTAGGATTTTAGGGGTGTAGCTAGTTTAATTTCTGGCCTTATATTTTGGCCTTTAGGTTCTTTTTCCTTTAGGAGGTGTGTTTAGTCTCTTTGTGGAGTGTGTTAATTAGTTGGGCTAGCTAGGATGCATCTGGACGTGTGTTTATTCATTTCCACACCCCTAATTACTTCCAAAACCCTTCTAATCAACACATGAAGCATGTAAGAGACATGTGGAACCCTTACTCCCTCTAAATTGACACCACTTCACCTTCTCACTCCTACATGGCTTTTCTTGTTGCTTCTTGTTTAAATTTGAATTTTGGATATGCCATGTCATATGCCTCCAAAATTGAAATTCAAATTAATAGGGAACATAAATCCATATTTTTAGGGGCTTGGGGCTTATTTAGATCTTGGTTGAATTAATTTAGTGTTAATTAGTCATATGCTCAATTAACACTAAATTAAACAACTAAACCCTCTACGTAAAGTGAGTTAGACGTTCAACTTGAGGTTAGGCCCATAGTTCCATGCTAAACTCTATATAAGGAGATCCTATCTTTCATGTAATCTCTTAACACTCATTTGAATGAAAATTACCTTTCTCTAAATTGAGAGCTCTTCTTCTTCTTAGAGAGTGTTCTTTGTTCTCTCCTTAGTGAGAGACCTTCATGCTATTATCAAAGTTTCCTTCCCTTGTGACTAGGTTCACTACTCAATGTTTATCTCCTTCAACAAGAGTGACGCCTACTTCTCCTCCACTTCCTATTATTCCACCTTCCTTTCTACCTCAAAAGTGAACTCTATAAGCAAGGATCTTAGGAGGCATTCTTTTACCTCAAGATACTCACACATGCCTTGAGGAGGAATGCAACAATACATCTCAAACAACTTGATGCATAGACGCCTACCATGAGCTTGAGCTAAGACCAATAATAAAGGAGCATGACTTGGATAAAGCTTCAAAGAGCTTATTTTAGTACATGTTCCATTAATTTGTATTAATTTGGCCATTTTTAGGGGTATAGTTAGTTTTATTTCTGGCCTTGTATTTTGGCCTATAGGTTCTATTTTTCTTTAGGAGATGTAATTAGTCTTTTTGTGGAGTGTGTTAATTAGTTGGGCTTAGCCTAGGAGCTTTTGGAAGTGTGGTATTTATTTGCACACCCCTAATTGCTTCTAAAACTCTTCTAACCAACCATGAAGCATGTAAGAGACATGTGGGCCCACATTGCTCTCTTGTTTCACTCCACATGTGCCTTCTCACTCCTACTTGGGTAATTCTTATTGCTTCTTAATTTAATTTGAATTTTGATGATGCCATGTCATTTCCCTCCAAAATTAAAATTCAAACAAGAGGGAAGATAATCCCCTTTTTTAGGGCCATGTTTGGATCTTTAGTTGGATTAAATTAGTGTTAATTGAGCACATGCTAAATTAAGCCAACTAACCCTTGATTAGTCTAAATGACATTCATGTTTAGTGCTAAGGACCATGATCCATTCCTAGCTCTATATATGGAGCACTCCTTCCTTCATGTAGCTTTTAACACTCATTTTGAATGAAATTACCTTTCTCTAAATTAAGAGCTCTTCTTCTTCTTAGAGAGTGTTCTTTGTTCTTTCCTTAGTGAGAGTCTTTCATAATATTATCAAGGGTTCCTTCCCTTGTGGTTAGCTTCATCATTTGTCTTATCTCCTAAAACAAGAGTGGCACCTACTTCCTCCTCTATTTTCTTGTCTTCCACCTCCATTTCACAAGTTCCATGGAAACTCTAAGAGTAGATCCTAGGTGGCATTATTCATCCTCAAGGATTGTTCAACCATGGCTTGGGGTGAATGCATCACCTAGACTATGCCTACTCATGCTTCATCCAGGTCATGTTCCTCCTTTATTGGTCCTAGCTTAGTTCCTTACTAGGCAGATATGCATCAAGTGGATTATCAATTACACTAAAGAATAATAGCTCAAAATGAGTCTTACTTCATTCAATCAAGTGTGATGATACAAGAGGAGGGAGGAAGTATATATAGCCAAAAGGAAGAGCTTGGACACTCAAACCAAGGAAATGTGAGACTTGGGAAATTAGGATTAGGCCTAATTAACCCAAGCTTAATGGCTTAGTTAGACACTTAGCACTAATCCAAGGGGTGCAAATAAGAGCTCTTATTTTATGTGGATGGACAAGCCCAATACTCCTAAAATAAGGGCATATTCAAAACTTACCCCTTCCTTTTTACTTCCTACACTGACACACCTAATTTTGAAAGGAAAATGGCCTAAATATATGGCCTTAGAGAATAAAACTATGCACCCCCTAATTTTATCTAGGTCTAAAAATATTTACAAGGTAAAACCTAAGATTATGGCTCCAAGTCTTCATGTAACCCATCCGAGCCAAGTCTCTCTCTCTTGAATCCTTCTACCCTTTTGAAGAGGATTTGACCTCAAATCCTGAGGCTTTTTTTCCTTCTTTTTAATGTTTCCAAGAAAATAAGGAAAGTAGTAAGAGCATGCAGAAAAGTGTGATGTTTAAAGGGAGTGAGAATTCTTTGAGAATACCTCTTAGGAATAGGGTAGTGGAGGTAGGTACTTAAGTTTGAAATAGTGTGGTTGTGCCTCCACACAACAGTTCCCTATTCTTAGTGTAATCCTCCCTAGCAAGGGTCCTCTCACAAGAGCCATGGCTAGGAGGATTGAGGAGGACATGGCTAAATGAGAGGAAGGAAGAGCTTACATTCTTTTGGACATCAAGATTAGGCCATAGTCTTCGTTTTTTAGCCTTGTACTTGACGCCATTTATTTTCATGTAGATGAAGGTGTATTTAGTATTTCTTTTGCCTTTGTATTTTGGCCTTTATTTCCTTTTTATTAGAAAGAGGTGTAACTATTATTTTATGTTGAATATGTGTATTAGTGGGTTTTTTAGGGCCATGTGGACGTGTTGGTTTGATAACCACACCCCTCTAGCTTATCCCACACCCTCCTAAGTCACACATGAAGCCTGAGAGACAAGTGGGACCCTTATGTTCCCTCCAATTGGCGCCAACTTCTCTATCTCTCCTAGTTGGCATTTTTAAATTCAAATTTGAATTTGGAAGGAGTCTACATGATACTCTTAAAATTCAAATTTGAATTTAAAAGGAACATGTGCCACATTAGTAGGGCCTTGTTTGGATCTTCTTAGGATTAATTAAGTGATAATTGGCTCTAGCTCAATTAAGACTTAATTAATCATCCTAATCCCCTACTAATGTTGGACGTCCATCATCTCTCCCCTTATGCCTATGCTTCACCTCTTGTTTCATTTTTACACTTTAATTTTATAAAACTTGAGAGAGCTTTCTACTTTTGAGTGTCTTCTTCCTTTCTCTATTAGAAAGAACTTCTAATGAATTTCATCAAGGGCTCCTTCCTTTGTGGCAACTCTTCCCTAGGCTTATCCTTCTAAGGTGGCACCTTCAACCTCCATCTTCTGGCCTATCATCCTTTATCTTCTTCCTTAAAGCAACCTCTTAAAGAGATCCTTGGACTTGCATCATGAGGAGTGCACCAATTCCACTCCTAATGCACTGAGTGTAAGTCTCATAAGGTTTGAAATTTGTTGTGATACCATCCTTGGTGCACTAGAGCACTCATCCAAGAAAGCTTAATAAACCTTGTCTTATTGTTCACCCCAAGAAAGGATGATGCGCCTTGGGGTGGACCATTCTTTCATGGTCTCTTGATTTGAACTTGAGATTGGTTATGAGTTAGCAAAGGTTTTGGCTCAATCTCATGTTCAAAGGTGGCCTCATCTAGAAGTAGAACTTGAGGTTGTAAGGCATTATGCTCACATGATATGGGCACAACCTTAATTTCCACCATTTCAAGGGAAGGAGTAGATTGAATAAGATCATCTTTGGGATCCAAAGAGCAATTTTCTTGAAGATCTTCCTCCCTTGCAACTTCTCCCAAATCTTCAACTTGAGATGCAATGTCAAGCTCACTAGTTATGGGCTCGAGCTCATCAGTTAGGGAAGTAATAATTGGTGCCACCATGGATTGATGGTAAAAAGTTTGTTCAAGAAGGAGGCTATGTTTAAAGTCCATTCTTTTTGCAACATGACTCTCCTTTTGAACAATAACCTTGCAAAATGGCTCTACACACCGAGTCACACAATTCTAGCAATAAGAGTGTGAACTAAGTGGTTCCCCTAAGCCAATACTCTTGATCATTTTGTTAGTGAGTTTAGAGAGTAGTGTATGGGAGAGAGTGAAGCAAGAAAAGAGAGGGAGGTAAGAAAGGAGAAAATGAGGGAAGAAAAATAAAAAGAGAGCTAAAGAGGGAGAAAAGAGAAAGAAAAGAGAGGGAGAAAAGAAGGAAAGAATGAGAGAATAAAAAGAAAAGGACAAGAGGGAAAAAGAGGAGAGAGATAAAAGAGAGAGATTAGAGAGAGAAGAAAGAGAAAGAAAATAAAGATTTGAAAGAGAGGAAAGATAAATGACACAAGTGAAAGGAGAGAGGAAAACGAGAGAGAAAAAAAAGATAAAAAGAAAAAGCTAAGAGAAAAAGAAGAGGGAATAGATCTAGCTCCCCTAGGAGTGAATTCACGAATGAGGAGGATGGGTATAACGGGAGGCCTAGACCTAGGGAGAGGAGAAATCAAAATAATGAACCAAAATAACAAAAAATAGATCTCCCACCCTTCTTTGCCAAAGATAATGTGGAAGTATACCTTGATTAGGAGATGAAGGTAGAATGACTCTTCAAATCCTTTAAAATTAGTGAAGAAAAAAAAGTTTTTCTAGCCACCCTTAGCTTTCAAAGGTATGCTATGTATTGGTTGACGTTTCTTGAGGAAGAAAGATGTCGTTTTCATGATCCTCTTGTAAAATATTGGAATAATCTCAAGAGGGCCATGAGAGGGAGGCATATTCCCTCTTATTATGAAAGGGAACTCCTTGATAAGCTTCAAAGATTAAGACAACACAACATAAGTGTTGAAGAATATAGACAACAAATATAACTTTTAATAATGAGTCCTAGAATAACTGAAGAGCCTAGGTCCACTTAAGCTAGATTCTTTAATGGTTTGAGCCTTGAGATAATGGATAGAGTTTAGCTCTTACCATATAGGGATCTAGATGATTTGGTTCAGATTTGTATAAAGGTGGAGCAATAAATGAAGAGGAGGACTTCTTCTAGGAAGAACTACTCTAAAAACTCCTCCCACTTTTATACAAATAGGGACCAAACCAAGGGGAGTTCTTCCAAGAGCCACCCCAAAGATGAACCTTCCACAAGCATGCATAAAAAGAGAAATCATTTGAATCAGAGATGACCCCCCTACTAGTTTTAGAGATAGTAATATTAAATGATTTAAGTGTCTTGGGAGAGGCCACATTGCTTCCCAATTCCCAAAAAAAAAGACCATGATCATAAGCCAAGACATTGAAAGTAAACCATCTTCCTCTTCTAGTGAGAGTGAGAAAGAAAGGGGTAGCATGCACATAGAGGAAACTTATGCTTGTGAGGGAGACTTGTTGATGGTTAGGAGGCTTCTTAGAAGCCAACCGTACAATCCAACACATCTTAAAGAGAGAACATCTTTCACACAAGATGTAAAGTTTATGATAAAATATATTTTCTCATAATAGATAGTGGCTCTTGCTGTAACTGTTGCAGCACTAGGTTGGTAGATAAGTTATCCTTGACTTCTATTCCTCACCCTAAGCCTTATACTTCAATGGTTGAATGAGAGTAAGGAGGTAGAAGTTAATCAACAAGTATAGGTGTTTTTTTCATTGGGAACTACAAGGATGCTATATTATGTGATGTAGTACTAATGGAAACGGCTCATATCCTATTAGGGAAGTCATGACAATATGATATAAAAGCTTTTCATGATAGCCACTCTAATGAGATTACCCTCTCCTACTTGAGCACAAAGTTCAAGTTATGTTCTCTTACACCCTTTCAATTGTTATAGGACCAACTCATAATGAAAAGAAAAAGGAAAGATGAAGAGAAAAACAAAAAATAAAAAAAACAAGCAACCATTGTTAGTTGACAGGTTGGAAGGAAGTGCCACTTCCAAGAAAGTTGTACTTAAGGAAAGCCATTTTTTTACAAAAGTGAACTTAAAACATAGTCTCCTCATAGAACAACTTCTTTACCTTTAACTTGAGAAGGCACCGTTGCTTACACTCTCAAGTGTTAAGCTTGGATCTCTATCCTTTGAGCTTGATCATGCATGCCAAGTTCAAGATTTAGGGGGAGACATGGAAGGGAAGGATAACCTTCAAGAAGATTACCTCTTGGTTCCCAAGGAGGATCTTATTAAAGATGATTTTTCCATTAAGGAAGTAGAAGGCTTTTATGTCTATTGTCACTATGTTTTCTTTGACCTCTTCATAAAATTCAAATTTGGCCTTTTTGTGCATTCAATGATGATGCTTCATTGATTAGAAGTCAAGTTTTCATGTAGAAGTTTTCCTAACTTCCACTTCAGATGATCATGATAGATGATGAGTTTGTGATCATGTTCTGTCATGCTCTATTTTTCATGTACGAAATAGAGTCTATATATTTGCACTTGATCTTCGATTCTTTGATTGAGTAGGTTTCGTCTTGCTTTGTTTAATTTATGTATGATTAAGTTATACCTTCTGATGTAATTCGGCTCAAGGCCCTTGAAGGATATATGAAGAAGCTTTATTCCATTGTATAAATTAGAATTTAGGACTTTTTATAATTTTGTTGATTTTGACTTTTTAGTAAGTTGACTCCTAAAGTCAACCTTCCATTTTAACCATTGTATTTAGGTTACCCTTTTAGGTCATCTTTTATTTTTCTAAAAGGTACTATAGTCATCATGTTAGAGTTTGCTAAGATGGGCTAGCTTTTAGAGAAGATGAATATGTGTTATGTTCACCCCTCTCATTATGGGCGCACCCCTCTAAGCATGTATAAGGCATGACTACTATTCCTACCTCTTAGTTGCTAGATGCCACACCCACTAATCATGCCTTAAGCATGACTACTTTTGACCACCTCTTTATACTATTTACACCTTTTTGTATCTAGACTAGATTAGGGATAAATTCATTAGTTGGTTATACATGACCATAGTTAGCTAATCATGGTTAGATGTGACTCAACTAGAGTTAGCCTAATCTTGGTTAGATTAACTATGGTCTAGTTAGCCTAACCTATCCCTTCTAGCCTATGAATAAGACCTTTCACCTACATATAATCATTTTTGGATCATTGAATATAATTTGAGCATTTTAGCTTGGGTGTGAGCCTTGAGTGAGTGTGAGAGAGAGTTCTTTTCCTCCTTGGCCGTGAGCCTCTCTCCCTTGGGAGAGAGTTCTTCTAGCTTTTATCAAGGTCCCTCCTTGTTGCAAGCATCCTAAACCCATCTCTCACCCTTGAGAGTAGTGTTTTCCCCTTCATTCCTTTTCTATCCAAACTCCATTTCACATTAATCCAACCTCTTCATGGAAGTAGATCTTAGGGAAAAGTTGAGTCTTCATCACCTTCACTTTAGAGGCATGAATATTTTGGTCTTAAACTTATTCTAAGATAGGTTGTCTTCTAACTTATATAAAATGGTTATTCAGATGAAGCTTGATGAAGTATTTCTATGAGATGGATATTCATCTTCTTCTGAAGATGTTTGAGTTAGTCCAGCTCTTCTTGCTCTTGCATGTTGATATTTTCTTCGTCTTTATCAAAAACCCATCATTGGATGATGTTAGAAGAGAAGAGACTTACTTAGTCTTCAATAGTAAAACATTATCTTTAATTAAAGAGGGTGTCTTGATCTTCTGATGTGCAACAAATGTTGTTCAGCTAAATGGTTTTAAGAAAAAATTACATTTTGGACATTTTGATTAATAAATGCTCTTTTTCTTTTGACAGAGGGCCTAACTTCTAATCTCTCCACCTTTTGATCTTGTATCAACTACTTCTTGGTAGCTCATTTGATACTACTATCTCGTGACTTTTTTTAATTTCCAACTTCTAACTTAATTCTTCTGTAGCTTTGGACCTTCTTATACAACAATCTTTAGATCGTGATTTTCTTTTGTTTCCTGATGACTAGCGACTCTTCTGATAGAACCTTCTTGTTTTCATATCTTATTATTGTTTAGACCAAATCACCTTATGATAATCTTTTATGCTTCCTTTCTAGACTATTGAATGAACTTTTTGTCGCATTTCAATTGTCTCTGAGTTGTCTTCTTTTATTTGTTCCTACTATTAACATAACTCATACAAAGATCATTAGATGATCAGGCTCAATACATTTGTTATTATCAAAACCACTTAGGATGATTTTCTGTTCATTTGATTGTTCGAATCTTTTTTACTTAATAGATAGTAACAAATCTAAATAAATTCATATTTTTACACTTTAATTAGTTTCGTTTTGTTGAGGTCCACATGAGAAAGTAGTTGCACTCAGTTTAAGTTCAGCAGAATCAATAGTTCAAGATTATTGAAGTGATATATAGTTACATCCCTTATATTACCATTTATCACAATTACAAATGAGGACTTTTTTAAAAATAATTCTAAATTTTTTAGGGACCATATTAACATAAAATTTGACAAACAAAATTAATATTTTGTAAAAATTTTATAGGCACCTAATACATATTTTGTCATGTAAAATAATGAAATCATAAATGAAATACGAAGCACCGAGTTACAAGTTTTGTTGATCCTCTTGATTTGAGTTACAAATTTTGTTGATTCTCTTGATTGGAGTTAAAAACAGTATAAGAGGTTTACAACAAAACACAACCTACTCAATCCAATAAACAAACCCCAAAAGAGTAAATCATTATACAACAATGGTGATATTTTAGTCATGATTATGTATGCTCATACATCTATAATTGGTTAAAGCAATGCTTTTCTTTTGATTCCTTTCATATGCATTATTGTCGTCCGAAATACGAAGTCTCAATTCAATTTTATTCACTTTGCCGACATGATTTTTACTTGTTTTGGATTTTAGTCGTGAATGGTATTAAACATTTATGGGACAACTTTCAGTACAACTATAGGCATATGGACCAACAGTACATTTGTTTCATGTTTTAGATTTTTTATCGACTTTGTCCACGGATTCAGAAATCCAACAGACAATATAAGGATATGTTTGGATGATATTTTTGTAGAAGTAGAAAAAACGTGTTAAGAAAAAAAAGTAAAAATAGTTTTTTCATAAACTTTTTTAAATTAAATGCGATTTTTAATAAGTTTATTTTTAAAAACTTTTACATTTTTTAAAAAGTTATGTAAAAACTTTTTTAACGTATTGAGAAAAGTAATTTTCTTTTAAAAAATATATGAACAGTTTTTTAATTTTGACTTTTTTTAATTTTCTTCTCTAAAAGCTTGAATTAACTCGTAAGAATTATTCTAATTTAATAAGAAATTTAAAATTTGAGTTATGCAAACATTTAGTGCAAACTATGTTTGAACTTTTCTTAAAATACAAAGGCTTATTTAACATATTTGTTGGATTGTGTGATGTCGCTATCTTCTCTATGGAAAACAATTTGTGTTGTATGAAATTTAACCTGCTTTGATATTTTATGATAGACTGGATTTTTAGCGAAACATAATGTACTTTGATTGTCACAATAAAGTATATATTTTTGTACATCCAAACCAAGCTATTAATAAAACCTTACAACCATACACCTTATTTGACTCCTTCTACTAAGGACATGTATTCCGCTTCAGTAGTAAACAAAACAACTATAGATCAGACGGAGTGTTGCTTGCCAACCAACGACACAACTATAAAGGTATAGTGAGAATCTGCATAGCTAATGAGACTATAACTAATATCATTGGAACCATAAACCAAATATATTTTACTAGTATCTTTTAAATATGTTAATTTCTACCGTTCCTTCCAAATTTAATAAGCATTGATACTCTCTTTTTTTTAACCAATCAAATTACAAATTTTATTTTTATCTTTTTTTTATAAATTAAAACAAGTTTTATTTATTTATTTATACATAAATCCTTTAAAAAATTTATTTTACTATTTTGAAAAGATATAGATTAAAGTAACTAATTTTAAAGAAGTTGATAATAAAATTATTTTTTTAAGAATTTATATATAAATAAATAAATAAAACTTATTTTAATTTATAAAAAAAATAAAATAAAATTTATAATTTGATTGACTAAAAAAAATATCAATACCTCTTAAATAGAAGACAGAATAGACTTTTTCTTTAAATATTGAATATACCCATAAATCTGCTTACCACACTCACTCGGTATGTTATGCGTACTAGTGGCGCTTATCGCGTTTTAAACCTGCAAACTGTGAATTGTATAACATCAAGTATTTGTATCAATAGGGGTAGGTTCATGCTGCTTTCTAGGTAGGTGAGGAGAACATCAATTACTTATAGTTAGATCGATGGTATATTTATAAGATGTGATTGTGGGATAAAATATTTAATAACTTCAACGATATATAACAACTTAGATTTATGAAATCCAATTGACAACTCTCATTTTTTTCTCCATCTTTCTTTTTATATCATCATATCACTAATATTATCCATCACTATGCCAAAATTTTCATATTTTTTAAAAATAAAAAATTTAAAAAATTGACCGAAAACTATTTAAAAAAAAACAAAAACAAAAAATACAACTAACCAGAAAATGCTTTTGACAAGGATTTTATCACGTTTCAAACCTGCAAAAGTTTCAATCGCACACCTCAATTATATGCCTAAGTACCGATAGGTGATGCTGTTTTACATTGATAGGTGGGGAACATCAATTATTTACATTTATATGATATATTTGTGACATGTCATGCGGGTCAAATATTTAATACCAAATAATTATATATATATATATATATATATATATATATATATATATCCATTTACTTTAAAAATATAAAAAACTTATTTTATATCTGATATTTTTTTAAAGAGAAATAGGATGTTTACTACTTCATGTATATTTATTAATAATAAAGAGAATTTCTTCTTCATCCGTCAAAATATGTATTGTATCTTTTAAAAATAAAAAGAAAAAACTTATTTTGTTAAAAAAGATATTCAAACTCATGACCTCTCTCTTCGATATATATAGACTTTGTCACTAGATCAACTTGTAACTTTAAGAAAAAAACTACTTTAAAATATTTATATATAATATATAATTGTTCTACTATATCTATAATTTATAATATATAATATTATATTATATACTATATTTATACTATTAACTTTGATGTCCACTTTTCAAAACACTCATTCTACTCTTTTTAAGAAAAAAAGAAAAAACTATTTTATTAAACAAAGATTCGAACACATAACTTCTCTTTTTTTTATATATAGATTTTACTACTAGACCTTATAACTTTTAAAAAAAACTACTTTAAAATTCTTATGTTTGACATCCATAATTGTCTTATGATATCTATACTCTATAATATATAATATATAATATATAATATTATATACTAAATTTATAATTTTTAAAAATTTATTTTGTTAAAAAAGAGATTCAAACTCAAATTTATATCTATAATCGATAATATATAATATTATATTATATATTAATATATGCACATCATCACAAGATCTACTTTACCATAAGTTGATCTTCCTTAAACACCATTAATATTTGTATACTTTTGATCACAAATATTTTTAATAAAAATACAAATATATGGACACAACAACATTTTGAATTCTATTTAAACTATCTCATCTCTTCATTTTTTTAAATTCATTGCAAATCTGTCATATTTGTTGATGATCTAACATGTTTTTATCATGTTATCATAATCAAAGAAATATAAAAATTAAAAAAATATATTTCAAAATATACTAAACTAAAATTATTATACGCAAAATGACATAGTAATTTTTTTATATTTTGCCACGTTATTACAAACATATTAAATCAAAACTCTAAAATTCTTATAAAATATAAAAATAGAAATGTGAATATTCAGCGCTATCACACCTGTGTTTTTGCTAATTTTTAATAAACCAAATTATTTTATCGAATTTTCCTTTTTCAAGAGTTTTTGCATTCAACATTCATTTTTCAAATTAATTATTTTATTGTCTCAATTATGAATTTTCTTTCTTCTTTCTTTTCCTAGAGAATTTGGAAGGTTTAATAACTTTTATTGTATTTAAATTATTTTTAATTCACTTTGAGGGATGTGTGGAAGTTTAATCTAGCTTTGTTATGCAAGAGGAAGTGGAGATTGATGGAACCTAATAGTTTATGAATGTTGATAGATTTAAAATATTCTTAAGCGTAACATCGTAAATTGTGACAGCCAAATGTGGGTTGTGTGATACAGAGTTAGAATCCAATTTTCATTTATTTTTGACTTTCTCATTGTCTCCTAAAGTTTGGATGGAGTTATGTGCATGGGGTATCTATGATGTTACATTCAAAGACTTGTCTTTAAGGACTTCAATTATTTGAGTTGTCAATGGTAACAAGGGAGTTTGGAAGGCCTGACAATTGGTGTGAATAACAAGCTTTTGGCACATTTGGAAGTGCCAAATGTGTCTAATATTCAGTTCAATACTTAAGAATGAAGTTGGATTGCAAAATTAATAACACATAACTTTGTCATTTTAGGTTGTTTGTGTTTTAAATTTGGATTTCTTTAACTTGTAATTTAGCTTTTTAACCACTTGTTCTCAATCTAAAAGACATTCTTGTGCTTTCCAGATTTTCAATTTTAATAATACTGATTGTCCTATAAAAAAAATTTACCGTTTGTGCATGTGCTGCCTCACCATGCACAAATTAAATTTTTTTCAAGTAACCAAATTTCTATTTTTTAATTTGATTACAAATAAAATTAAAAAGTTAACGAGTTATCCAATTTTCCTTTTTCCGTTTTTTTGCATTCAACATTCATTTTATTAAGGTAACAATTGATCAAAATATTTAATTATTTTATTGTCTCAATTATGAATTTTCTTTCTTCTTTTTTTTCTTAGATGAATTTGGAAGGTTTAATAACTTTGATCATATTTAAATATTATATTTAAATATTATTTTTAATTCATATTGTGATCTTGTTATTAAAATATTTAATTAGATTTTATTATTTTTTATATAAATAATTCAATTAAGTTATTTAATTTTAAATGTTTAATTAAGACTCTTATATTTAAAATAATTGGATTTGATCTGTTTAAAATCAATTTTGATAAAAAGTTATACCGTGTGCTAAAATGGACAGATAAAAAAGTTTCTGGATTTAAATCTTTTTATTAAAAAAAACTAACACATTAAAAAAATTAAAAAATAACATTTGATTCGTAAAAAAAATGGCTAAATCAATCTTGCATAGAAATAATTCTATTTATTTTTTTATTGGATTAAATTTTAAAAATTAATAATTTTTTATTTTGTTTGCTGTGTGATAAAATTTCGTCCCTAATGTCTTTTTCCAGTTCCGATTCGTACCAAAGGCACATGCAAATCGCAGGAATTTGTGTCCACCAAGCAGGCTGGCGTCCCAACAGCTATACCGAGAAGACACACAGCATTTATATAAATAAATTAATATTTTAGTTTATAAATCATATGTAATAAATATTACTTTTAATAATTAATATTTAAATAATATATAAATATATTAAATATATAATTTATATTTTCAATTTAAAAAATAATTTAAGTTATGATATAATATAATTTTTAATTATCGATAATTTTTTCAAAGTAAATTAATTAAAATCTTATTTAGAGATAGTGATAAAAATAGAATTATTGTTTTTCTCTTTTTATAATTAACAATTATATTCTACAATTTATGCCAATTGCAATTACACCTCAATGTTAAAGGCATTTGGACATTTGGGAGTGTAACACCCTGTTTATTTTAAAATCAATTGTTTGTATATATTATCTAAATTAAATTTTTTTATTATATAAAATAAAATTAAAAAATTAATTATAGATGTATAAAATTAAAATAAAAAATATTAATTAAATAAAATTGAGATAAATAAAAATATATATGTTTTAAATACTTTGACATTAGTAGAACTAATTCAATGTTTTGTAGAAAACTTTGACATTAGTTTCATTATGGGTATGTGAAGATAACATGTAGAAAAAAGTATAATAATAATTCATCAAAATTGTTGAATTATACGAGTATGTGGTGTTATTTAAATTATACTATACTAACGAAAATACAGGCACTGCCATGTTTGTATATTCGTATTTTTATTTTAATATGTTATAATAATTGTAGGGTTTTAATTTATTATCTTTTGTAAAATTTTATATTTTGAAATATAAATTGTTATGTGACATGTTTTGAAATATATTTTGTTAATTTTATATTTATGATAACATGATAAAAACATATCAGATCATCAACAGATATGTCAAATATATAATGAATATGAAAAAATGGAAAGAGGGGAGTTTCAATAGAACTCAAAATATTGTTGCACCTGTGTATTTGTATATTTATTAAAAATATTTATCATGAAATATATGCATATATTAATAGGGAGAAGTTATATTTGTGAAAGTGGGAACAATCATAAAATGTTTAGAAGGTAAAATAGTCATACAATGTGGACACCAAAAGATCATATATAATATATAATATAATACCATATATTATACATTATAAATATAATTGGAAAATTATGTATATTGGATATCAATATTTTAAAGTAATTTTTTTGTTAAAGTTATAAGGTTGATTTAATGGTAAAGTATATGTTTAGGAAATAAGAGATTATGGGTTAAAGTCTCTCTTATAACAAATTAATTTATTTTTTTAATTTTAAAATCGATTTAAAGATAGAATAGATATTTTAAAAAGTAGATATTAATAGTATAAATAAATAAAAAAAAAAAAACTTGAAATAGGTTTAAAAATAATAACTAGTCATAAAAGGCTATTATTACACTTTGATATGTTGTCACAATAATAGCCACAAATTTGAGAAAACTTTCTAAGAAAGTAGCTTAAAAGTGGACATGTAATTAAGCAAACTTCTGGAAAGTTTTAGAAGTACAACACCTAGGCATAAAGTAGTGACAAAATATGACTAACTTTCCTAGGCTATGAGGCGGTGAAAAATAACCAAAGCTTAACAACCCACACTCGTATGTTAAAATAATGAAAGAAAACTTTGCCTAGAATATGATGTGGGCTGCTGAGTAAAAAAAAAAGGAGTTAAAAAAAATTGATGGGAAATGATATAAAAAGTTAAGGCCGTAGGAATTTTTATGGAAATAAAAAATATATAAATTGATTAAATGTAGGCCATGGAAATAGACGGCGGAAATGGCTTTATATACAAGTTAAGGCAACAAAAAATTTTTACATACAGCCTTCTAATACCAGCAACATACAGCCAAGCCATGGTGTATTCATAGAGAAATAAAAGAAGTAGAAAAGACAAAAAAGACTTGAAAGAAAACTAACAAAGCTTGGAGAAATAGGTATGCATCTTATATTTAATTTTATTCATAAAATTTAAATTAGATTTTAATGTAGAATAGATTTCCTTGATTAAATTAGTTTTAGAAATTCTAGGTTGTAATATATGAATTTTAAAATATTTTATGGATTTAGATGATTTTTAGTATATTTTAATCTAGATGTTGTTATGATTATGTTGATTTTGATGTTGATTATAAGTAAAAATTATTTGTCCAAGAGAAAATATGAGGATAAGAATAAAAATAAATAATTAAATTTAAGACCTCCAAGTTTCAAAGATAGAAATAATTATAAAATTATCTAGAACTACAATATCTACAAATACGTGGTTTGCGTTAAAAAAAAACTTTTATTTTGAGTCACAAAATCCACATATATTAAGAAGATTCTCTATAATTAATTTTAATTAATTAGTATTATTATATAATTAAATTGAAATTAGCAGTAATGTAGTTTTTAATATTTAAAGTGTTTTTGGAGATCAATTAATTGAATATCAAAATTGTTCAACTAATTTTAAAGTTGTTAAATAAGTGTTCCTATTGTGATGTGAATGATGCATATATAATTTTGCACCATAATGCATAGTGCATAATATGCTTTTGAGTCAAAAGATTTTGAGGGAAAAATATTGAAAAGGTTTGCGAACTTAATTTTATATGAATTACTGTCAAGAACAGTTGACAGTAAAATACAAAAATGATTTTGAAATAATGTTTTCAAAAGTTAAAATTCACTATCAAGAAAGAATAATACATGAGATTGAGAAAAAGAGTAAGTAGAAATATTGATGGTAAAGAAACTCATTTATTTGAATATCTAGTTATTCTTGATAATGAATAGGATTTAGGCTAAGTTGGTATACAAGATCGTATGGTCTAGGGAATGTTGGGGTATTGGTGATTCCCCCATATAATAAGTTCTTATTGGCTCTGTATCGGGGTCACCTTCCGGGTACACTGACACTTTCTCACTTCTGTATATCGATTTGGTCTAGTAGGGCGTTGGGAATCACCGGACAGGGTGATGATAAGCTCTTATTTCACTAGACACCCAAAAGGAAAAATCTCCATGGAGTAATAAGTCAAAATGATTTTGAATTTTTTTTTAAGTTAAAATTTGCATTTCATAAACATTTTGCATCTCTTATAGACTATTTGATATTGATGATATACTATTTTTCATTTGACCAATATTTTAAACTTGATTGCTTATTTAAATTTCATAAGTGAAATTAAATATTTGATTCATACTCAGACGGAATGTCTGATCCATATTTCCCCTAAATCCTAGGGGTTTGATTATGCAAGAAAAGACTAAAGTGCTTAACAAAGAATACTTGATGCAACCATTGCATTAAGATTTTTGGGAATATTTTGGAAGTCATGATATACTGAAATTATTATTTTGTAGAACATTGTCTTGCTAGTTTATATAATATTTAAGTATAAAACTAAGAAAATCAGAAATTAAACTAAATTTGTAAGGGGGTTATAGGGAGAGTCTATGGTGTCTTTTCTAATTTGAGGGGTATTGATACTTCTTTTTTTTAACCAGTCAAATTGTAGGTTTTATTCAAGTCACTTTTTAATAAATTAAAATATTTTTATTTATTTATTTATAAATAAGTGAATATGTCTAGGATTTACAGTAAAATGATTTTATTTAAACACTTATTTATAAAATTATTTTATTGTAAATCCTAGTCATACCTACTTATTTATAAATAAATTACTTAAATTATTCTAAATAGAATCATTTTAATTTACTTATTTAAAAATTATTTTTATTTATTTAATAAATTAAAATAATTTTTAGTTATTTATTTATAAATAAGCTCCTGCCTCGCAAACATTAAGCATGCATTAGGTACAATGGTGCACAAATAAATTTTTAAACTTTCACTATCATTCTAAATAAATTACTCTAAAGCCTCACTATACTATTTATGCTCTAAGTTATTAATACAATATTCTAGTTGCATTAAAGAGTCCTTCTTATAGTGAACTCTAACCCAACTTCATGACTTTTGGAAAACATCTTCCCAAACCTTTGAGACACATAATTGTGTTCTTCTATAAATCAAATCATTCCTTGTCATCCAGGTACCCCATATACAACCTACCAGACTATGATCCATATGTCAATATCTTTGTTCCCTCTCATTAAACCAACATGTTGTGAAGAGAAGTTTTAAGGAAGTACTTGAGATCTACCAAACCACCTATAACAACACAATATAAAGGTGCATACATAAACGACAATACATTAGTGACTCTAGTGTTGCTTGACTTATAGGGCATAAGTCTCCATTCAATACACTGATTTTTCTTACCAATTCATACTTTATAGATATTTGATTTAAAGTCACTGACAAAATTTGAGACTTTTGATGGAACTTTTGTTTTTAAATAGCTTTATAGAATTTACAATTTTGAGATTGACTGCTAAAATGAATTTTATTGTAAGCATTTTTCACTAGGTCGTTATCTTCATTGGTTGACACATTCCCTACTTCTAGTTATCTTTCGCATTATGCTTTAACTTCACCTCATGAAGTGTTGTCATGAGACCTTTTTCCCAATCTCTCTCTCAATTGAGAAGAGATCTCCTCCATTGGAGATTCTATTCCCATATTTCTCCCCTCCACCTTCCAACATCTGAAATGGTTACTTCTTTCTTGATGCGACCATGCCTAGCCAATGACCTATCACTAGGGTCATGGCTAGAAGGATTGAAGAAGACCTAGCCCTTGCAGACTAAGGAAGACTTCACCTCCTATGGAGAGTGAAGATATTAGGCTAGGGACTTTAGTTAATAAAATGTAATTTTCCTTTATTTTAATTTTGAGGAGCATTAATAATTTAATTTGGGACATGCATTTAGTCCATTTTTTATTTTTAGGAGGTGTCTTAGGAATTTAGAGGGCGGATTTAGCTTTTTGGGTCTTTATGAAGGAAATAAGGGGTAGCCTTGATATCTACACCCTCTTTTCCTACATAAACCCCCTAAGCTAATAAGAAGGAATCTTGGCCCTTGGTTTGAGAAACTTGGGCACCAAGTTTGATGATTTAAGGAGGGAATTGTTTCTCAATCCTCCTCCCTTAGATCTCTCCTTTTAATCCTAGCCCCTCTTTTTTAGGTTATCTTGTTCAAGAGGTTAGCTACCTCTATAAATAGGAGTTCCTCCCTTACTTGTATTTTTTACACTTGAATTTAATCATAGAGACCATATTGGTTGTGAGGTTTTTACCTTTGAGTGTCCCCTTTTCTCCTTTGTGAGAGCTTCTAAGAGTTATCAAGGGACCCCTCCCTTGTGGCCTCTCCCCTTTGGCTTATCAAACCTAGTATTTGTGCCGCCTCACCCCATTCCTTTCCTCTCCATAAATCCATTTCCCTTCCAAGTGACCTTAGAAAGGATCCTTTGGGTACGTGATCATCAAATATCACATCAAGTGGTATCAGAGCCACTTTCTAAAGGTCACATTCTTTCTCAATTTTTTTTGCTTTGTTGTTTATCTCTTTGATCTCTTTATTTTAAAGTTCTTCATTTTTTGTCATCTCTATTTCCTTTATTTTCTAGTAGTATAACTTTTTATTCTTGCTATTATATGCGCTTTTGTTTTCTATCTACGCGCCTATGTTCCATTTAATTTGATGCGATTTTATTTGTCCCTTTCTTTGCATCTTATTTTCATGTTCAAGTTGCTTAATTTTTCCCTTGGTTTTTTAAGTTAAAGTGTGGCTAAGAAGTTGTGACCATTAAACCCACATGGTTGAGGATTTTTCCACACCATTGTGGTGATCAACTTTGGCCACTTTGTTGTGCCTTTTGTTTTGAGTCTCTTGCTGAAATTTTTGCTCTATTTTTAGGTGTTTTATTTTTTCTTAATCTTTTGTTTTGTCAAATACTAGTCATGTTAGTTTCCTATTTTGTCTCATTTAAATTCCATAGGTTTTAGCCTCTTAAAATTTTTACAAAAAAGCCTTCAAAAAAATTTTGAATTGAGCTCTTAAGAGGTGAACCTCTTGTTGAGTCTCTTAAGTCTTTTATGCTTTTAGTTCAAGCATATTAATCTCTTTGTTGTTCTTAAATATTTTCTCAATTCAATCTTTATATGTTTCTTGTTTTATGTTGAATTATTAGTAGCTTTCCACTTGGTTACGTTCTCTATTGGTGCCTCTTTATGAAATTTTAACTTGGGTGAATTGTGTTAGTAATTTGAGCAATCAATTTACTTCAAAATCAGCCCTAAATCATTCCTTAAGCACCATTAGTTCAGTGGTATTTGGAACTACTAAGTTATTTTGCCTTTAGTTGCATGCATTGCTTGAAAATTGTGTGACCTTACTTTGTGCTTATTCACTCAAGCGTTATTATTTCAAGCATCCTCATTAAAATTTCAATTCAACAAGCTATTATGTGCAGCAAAATGATTAGAAAAAGTTAAAAAAAAATAGAAAAAGTTCAAGTTAAAAAAAAAAGAAGATAAAGAACTCAAAAGAAAGACAAATTTGAAGTTGTGTACCTAATAGTAGAAACATTTGATATGAGGAACCAATTGTGATTCAAAAAAAAAATTACTTGAGTAAGCTTTTTAGTTTTTGGTCACTTAAATATTATTAAGTGTGCAGCTATTGGTTTCATTTTTTTTTGTTTGAGTCTTTTTTTTATCTCTACTCTTAGAGCTAATCTAGGAAAGTTATTTGTGTGCTACCTTCCTTTACGAGCCTTATGTTTTCTTGCTTGTCTTCTTTACTTCTTTGAGTTTGTCATTGTTTAATCTATCCACTTGGATTTGTGAACCTTGTTTTGTTATTCACCTTTGTTTGTTGTCGTGTGTTGTATTCGGCCTTGGTAAGGAAAGGTTGGGAAAGGTTCCATATATAAAATTTTGGCAAGTCCAAACAAGAGGAAACAAGGGTAGCATTCTTGGGGTGGGTTGATGCAACTCAAAGGGGCTTGATCAAAAGGAGACAAACACCAAAAAAGCTTGGAGTGAAGACTTTGTTTTATTTTTTTTTATTCTTTGTATTGTGTATACTTAATTTTAGATTGGGAATTTGAGTGCCCTTAAGGCCCTCCCTTGGTTTGTCATAATTTTGGTTAATTTTAGCGTAGTTCCTCGTTAATTAGGGGAAGAAGGGAGAAGTGTAACACTTCCTTCAACACCTTAGGAGTATGATTAGAGCCCTTTCTCTTTTACATTCTTGCACTTTTATTTTATTTTATGTTATTTTGAAAAAAACGTGTAGAGGCTAAGAGTTCCAAAGACTCATCAAGCCACCTTAGGTGAGAAAAAAAAAAAAAAGGAGTGTTGCTTGAAAAAAAAAGTTTTTGGCCTACCCTTTAGTTTTTAGCATCCAAGCACCATGACTTCCCACACACATTCTAGTGCACATAGTTGTTCATCAAGTAAGAGTGTCAACCAAAGAAAACCTTCTAAGGGAGACACTCTTGAAAACCTTAACTTAGAATTTAGGGAATGGATGGCTAAAGAACAAGAAAGGAGAGAAGAAAAAGAGAGAAAAAAAGAAATAAAAGAAAAGGAAAAACAAAAACAGAAGGAAAAGTTAAAAAAAGAGATGTTGGGAATGAGAAAAGAGAAAAAAGAGCGAGAAAAGAGAAGGCAAAGAGAGAGAAGAGAGGATGAAGAAAGGAGAAGAAAGAAAGAACTAGAAAGAAAAAGAGAAAAAGAGGAAGAAGAGAGAAGGAGAAGAGAAGAGAGTAAGAGGAGATATGGGAGGGAAAGTGATAGAAAAAATAAAGGAATTCTCATAAGATCCCTATCTAGGCATTTTAGCTCTAGTGAAGAATAATACTATAGAAATCAACATAAGCATCACTCACATTCATCATACAATCATCATTCTCCTCAAGAGAACATAAATCATGCTAGGGAACCAAAGGTAGACCTACCCCATTTTCATGGTAGGGAAGATGTTGAGACTTACCAAGATTGGGAAGTCAAAGTGGAACAACTCTTTCGATGCTATGAAATTAGGGAAGAAAGGAAAGTACCTTTGGCCTCCCTTAGTTTTCAAGGTTTTGCTTTGCATTGGTAGGATGGGTTAGTCAAGGATAGGGCCCGTAAACAAATGTCTGACATTCGCTACTGGAATGATTCAAAAACTTGTTTGCGAAGAAGGCACATTCCTTCATATTATGAGAGGGATCTTTTGGATAGGCTTCAAAGACTTAGGCAACATAACCTAAGTATTGAGGAGTCTAGACAAAAGATGGAGCTTCTCATACTAAGGGCCAATATCATTGAGGAACCCAATGCTACCCTTGCTAGGTTTTTGTGTGGATTAAGCTCTGACATTAGAGATAAGGTAGAGTTTCTTTCATACTCAAACCTTGATGAGTTGGTAGAACTTTGTGTAAGAGCTGAGAATCAACTCAAGAGAAAAAGCTTTAAAAAAGATTTTCCTTCTTACTCAAAGAGAGACCAACTTAAGGGAAACTCTTTCAAGGGTTTTCCCAAAGAGGAACCCAAGCATTTTCAAGATACAAAAGCACCTCATGTAGAGAGAAAACCCCCTACTACTAAGCCTACTGAGAGGCAAAGTAGTATCAAATGCTTCAAATGTCTTGGGAGAGGCCATATTGCCTCTCAATGCCCTAACAAGAAAACCATGATCATGAGGGGACAAGACATTTGTAGTGAGAATAGCTCATCTTCCTCCTCTAGTGAGAGTGAGGAAGAAGGGGGACATACTTTTGAAGAAGAGTGTGAGGAAGCTTTTCCTTATGAGGGGGACCTCCTTATGGTTCAAAGGCTTCTTGGAAGCCAACCTCTAGAGCTTGGCTAGTCACAAAGAGAGAACATGTTCCATACAAGATGTAAAGTAAATGACAAAGTATGTTCTCTCCTTATTGATAGTGGCTCCTATTGTAATTGTTGTAGCTCTAAGTTGGTTAAAAATCTAGCCTTGACTACCATGCCCCATCCCAAACCTTTCAAATTGCAATGGATCAATGAGCAAGGGGAGATGGTAGTCAATGAACAAGTTATGGTTCCAATTTCCATAGGATCTTATAATGATGAGATTCTTTGTGACAGTTCCTATAGAGGCTGGTCATATCCTGTTGCAGAGACCATGACAATTTGACAAAAAAACTATTCACCATGGTCACTCCAACCAAATAATTCTCACCCATAATGAAAAGCGCTTCAAATTGTATCCTTTGTCACCTTCTCAAGTGGCCGAGGATCAATTTGCGATGAAAAAGAAAAGAGTTGAGGAAAAACAAAAACAAAAAAAAAGCACAACAAGCTTTACCCTTAAAGCTTGAAAAGGGTAAAAAAAAAGAGTCGAAAGGTGCCCCTTCGAAAGGGAATATTAGTAAAAGGAGCTTATTTGCTGCTAAACGTGATTTAAAAGAAGCTCCTTTGACTAACAAGCCCTTTTATCTTCTCTTTTGCAAAGAAGCATCAAATCATTCTCCCATTTTGCATTCTTCTGCTGAGGGCACTGCCACAGCCCATGCACTTGGGCACCTTCCTCAAGGGGTTCAAGATATTTTAAAAGAATTTGATGACATATTCCCTAATGAGGTTCCAAAAGTACTTCCTCCCATTAGGGGTATAGAGCATCAAATTGATTTGGTGCCTGGCGCAAGTCTACCTAATAGACCTGCCTATAGGACAACCCCATAGAGACCCAAGAGATTGAGTCTCAAGTGAATGAGCTGTTGGAGAAGGGTTGGGTTCAAAAGAGCCTAAGCCCTTGTGCTGTGCCAGTCTTGTTGGTGCCCAAGAAGAATGGCCAATTGAGGATGTGTGTTGATTGTCGTGAAATCAACAACATCACCATCAAATATAGGCACCCAATCCCCCGTCTTGATGACATGTTGGATGAATTGCATAGGGCAAAAATATTTTCAAAAATAGATCTTAGAAGTGGTTACCACCAAATAAGGATCAAAGAGGGTGATGAGTGGAAAAATGTTTTTAAGACTAAATTTGGTCTTTATGAGTGGTTGGTTATGCCTTTTGGGCTAACTAATGCCCCAAGCACATTCATGCGCTTAATGAATCATGTACTGAGGGATTGCCTTGGCAAATTTTGTGTAGTTTACTTTGATGACATTTTAGTTTACTCTAGGAACCTAGATGATCATTCAGGACATCTAAGGCATGTTTTTTCTCTTCTTAGGAGTAATCATCTTTTTGGTAACTTAGAAAAATGCACCTTTTGTGTAGATAGTGTAGTTTTCCTAGGTTTTGTAGTTAGCACAAAATGGGTCCATGTTGACCCTGAAAAGATAAAAGCTATTAAAGAATGGCCCACCCCAAAGAGTGTGACAGAGATCAAAAGCTTTCATGGTCTCGCGCGCTTTGTGCCTAATTTCTCCACGCTCTTCGCACCAATAAATGATTTGGTGAAAAAGGAAGTTCCTTTCCTTTGGGGTGAGAAACAAGAGAAAGCCTTCCAGCTAATTAAGCATAAACTGACCCATGCACCAGTCTTGGCATTACCTGACTTTTCTAAAACATTTGAACTTGAATGTGATGCCTTTGGTGTAGGTGTGGGGTCTGTCTTGTTGCAAGGAGGGCACCCCATTGTGTATTTCAGTGAAAAACTCAATGGTGCCCCCCCTTAACTACCCCACCTATGATAAGGAGTTTTATGCTTTAATTAGGGCCCTTCAAACTTGGGAGCATTACCTTGCTCCCAAGGAGTTTGTCATTCATAGTTACCATGAGTCACTAAAATATTTGAGTGGTCAAGGTAAATTGAACAAAAGGCATGCAACGTGGGTGGAATATCTTGAATCCTTCCCTTATGTCATCAAGTACAAGAAAGGAAAACAAAATGTGGTGGCTGATGCTCTTTCTAGGCGCCATGCCCTTTATTCATCATTGAGTGCAAACATCTTGGGATTTGATGACATTCGGGCTATGTATCCGTCTGACAAGGATTTCGGCCCCATATTTGCTACCTCTGCATCTGCATTCGCATTAAAGGCCCATGATGGGTACTTCATCAGCGAGGGGTATCTTTACAAAGGGAGTAAGCTTTGTATACCCCAAGGATCAATTAGGAACTTACTTACAAAAAATAGCCATGAAGGTGGGCTCATGGAGCATTTTGGGATTTCAAAAACCCTCATGCTTTTACAAGAGAAATTCTTTTGGCCCCATATGCATAGAGATGTCCATAGACATTGCTCTAAATGTATAGCTTGCTTGCAAGCAAAGTCTAAAGCAATGCCTCATGGACTATACACACCTTTACCTGCTCCTTCTGCACCTTGGGAAGATATTAGCATGGATTTCATCCTTGGGCTCCCAAGAACCCAACGAGGTGCAGACTCTATATTTGTGGTGGTGGACCGATTTTCAAAAATGGCCCATTTTATTCCCTGCCACAAAGTGGATGATGCGAGCAACATCGCAAGACTTTTCTTTAAATAGGTTGTCCGATTGCATGGTATACCCTCTTCAATAGTGTCAGATAGGGATGTGAAGTTCCTTAGCCATTTTTGGAAAACTCTTTGGGCTAAACTGGGAACTAAACTTCTTTTTTCCACTACTTGTCACCCTCAAACTGATGGGCAAATAGAAGTGGTGAATAAATCTTTATCCACTATGCTGAGGGCTCTCCTTAAAGGCAACCATAAGTCTTGGTATGAGTACCTTCCCTACATTGAATTTGCTTATAACCGGGTGGTTCATAGAACCACCAAGCATTCTCTATTTGAGGTGGTCTATGGCTTTAATCCTCGTACTCCTCTAGATCTTTACCTCTTCCTCTTTCTGTTGCTGTGCATAAAGAAGGAAAGGCAAAATCCATTTTTGTAAAACAATTACATGAGAGGGTTAAAGCTAACATAGAGTGCCAATCCTTGAGAGATGCTACCTTCGCCAATAGGGGGAGGAAAGAGGTCATCTTTGAAAAGGGCGATTGGGTATGACTTCACTTGAGAAAGGATAGATTTCCTTCTCAAAGGAAGTCCAAACTTAGCCCTAGAGGAGATGGACCTTTCCAAATCCTTGAGAGGATAAGTAATAATGCCTATGTTTTAGATCTGTCTGAGGATTATGGGGTAAGCACCAGTTTTAATGTTTCTGATTTGTCTCCATTTGTAGGTGCTGAAAATGATGAAGACCCCATGAATTTGAGGTCAAATCCTCTTCAAGGGGGAGGAGATGATGTGACCATGCCTAGCCAAGGACCTATCACTAGGGCCATGACTAGAAGGATTGAAGAAGACCTAGCCCTTGCAGACAAAGGAAGACTTCACCTCCTATGGAGAGTGAAGATATTAGGCTAGGGACTTTAGTTAATAAAATGTAATTTTCCTTTATTTTAATTTTGAGGAGCATTAAGAATTTAATTTGGGACATGTATTTAGTCCATTTTTTATTTTTAGGAGGTGTCTTAGGAATTTCGAGGGTGAATTTAGCTTTTTGGGTCTTTATGAAGGAAATAAGGGGTAGCCTTGATATCTACACCCTCTTTTCCTACATAAACCTCCTAAGCTAATAAGAAGGAATCTTGACCCTTGGTTTGGGAAACTTGGGTACCAAGTTTGATGATCTAAGGAGGGAATTGTTTCTCAAGCCTCTTCCCTTAGATCTCTCCTTTTAATCCTAGCCCTTCTTTTTTAGGTTATCTTGTTCAAGAGGTTAGCTACCTCTATAAATAGGAGCTCCTCCCTCACTTGTATTTTTTACACTTGAATTTAATCATAGAGACCATATTGGTTGTGAGGTTTTTACCTTTGAGTGTCCCCTTTTCTCCTTTATGAGAGCTTCTAAGAGCTATCAAGGGACCCTTCCCTTGTGGCCTCTCTCCTTTGGCTTATCAAACCTAGTATTTGTGGCACCTCACCCCATTCCTTTCCTCTCCATAAATCTATTTCCCTTCTAAGTGACCTTAGAAAGGATCCTTTGGGCACGTGATCATCAAAGATCACATCATTTCTTTTCGTAACAACAAAGAGCCTAGAGAATGTTTATTTAAGACATACACCTCTTCTCCGTGGGCATTCCCAAAACCTAAAAATAGACCCATTACCAACCGAATTTGTGATGCTTTCCACGGGTGTTCAAACTTTTTATTAGCTCTATTCAACCCCCCTTTGTAGAGCTAATTTATCAAATTCAAAGGCAAAAAATGATTTGATGTGTGCTCTATCAGAAGAAGAGTACACGATGGTTCACACCTTCAAAGGATTAAGGAGATGTCGGACACTCTCATGGTAGCATATAAGGGTTCCACATAGATGAAAAAAACAACTATATCTCCCTATTAGGTAGTACGAGCTATTTTGGTATGAAAGAAACTGATAATATACAAAGTTTGTTCAATAGGTAATAGATATTGTATTTACTTTTATTCGTTTAAGTTATTTTTGTTAGATCATATATTTATCTTGTTATATTTTAAATAGCGATAATAGATAATGTATTTTATGTAGCTATATATAAAATAGTTACGTGAGCATATTTAGGTGATTACTCTAATACATAAATCACCATTAGAAAAATAATAGTATACAAGAGACAACTTTTCCTTGAGTAGAACAACTCATTTTCTAAACTTCTATGGAATAAAGTTTTAGTACTTGTTTGACAAAATATTTATAAAATTTTTTTTAGTATTTTCTTATTTAAAAACAAAAAAACTCATTTGGTTACTATTTTCTTAAAAAAATTTTCGAAAACAGTTTTTTTTTAAGTTTTTAAAAAGTAAAAAACAGCAATAACTTTAAGAAGTTTTTCTTTTCAATTTTATGTTTTTTTTTAAAACTCAAAGTTCAATGAGAATATTTTGTTTTTTACTTTTCATTAATGACATCTCCATAAATATAAACAAGTTTTTTTTTTTCATTTTTACATATTTGGAAAAGGTTTTCAAATAACACTTATCAAACAAGTTTTTTTTTTCTCCTCTTCCAGAAAACAATTTTTGAAAACTATTTTTAAAAACTTTTTTCAAAAAATAAAAAACAAAATCAGACCAATCAAACACTTAATATGTGTTTCCTTTGGGTTTTTTTGATGATTGAGATTCTTTCATATAATTTAATTATTGTGACTTATGTTTCAATGCAATATTATATTTGTGATTTATAAATTTTATCCTTACTAACATATTGTTTAATATAATCACACCTAGCATGGACTCTAACTAGGAAGATGGAGGAAGACATGGTAAGGATGAAGGTTGAAAACCTTAGGCCAGAATCTTGAATTTGATTTTCTTGTAAATATTTTTAATTTTGTTAGAATTAGGGGTGTGATTAGTTTTCTTTTAGGTCATGTATTTAAGTCATTTACGTTAGTTTAGTACATGGATGTTCCTTTAGTTAGATTGTTGAGTGTACGTAGTATGTAGATTTTTAGCTTGTGGAGGTTGGGCTCCTTTCACACCCCCTAGGTTTGGTTTGATAGCCCTACTCTTGAAAACTTTTGTGTTTCAAAAAATTTATCTTTTGAATGAAACATTTATTTACAATTTGTTAAGATATTGTTATGTGATGAAGGGTGTTACAAAAGACAATAATAGCACTGTAATTTTTACTGCTAAAAAACAAAGAAACTTGTATAAGATAGATTTAAGTGAACCATTAGCTCAGAAGGTCACTTGTTTGGTATTTACCAAAGATGATCATTGAGTTTGGCATAGAAAAGGTGGACATGCTATGTTAAGGTTAATTTTAAAGTTGAAGAAACTTAACCTTGTAAGAAGATTTCCACACATGTCATTTAAAAGTGATATGCTTTGTGAGGTATACCATTTAGCAAATAGACAAAGGAGTCTTTCAAAAGTAAAAACATTGTTTCTACAGAAATAAATCTTGAACTTCTACACATAGATATGTTTGGTCCAACAAGAACTGCTCCCACACCAGGTAAAAAATATGGTTTAGTCATTGTAGATGACTATACTAGATAGACATGGGTTATATTCCTAAGCCACAAGGATAAGTCCTCAACATTTTTTTATAAATTATCCAAGAAGGTAAAAATGAAAAGGGTATATACATTTTTCTATTAGAAGTGACCGTGAAAGAGAATTCGAAATTAAGTTTTCTGTAAACGTTTGTAACAAGTATGGTATCTCCATAATTTTTAAACTTCAAGAACTCCTTAATAAAATGGCATTGTAGAAAGGAAAAATAAATCTCTTCAAGAGATGGAAAGAACCATTCTTAATAAAAAATTCTACTTGTAAGCACTTATGGGCAAAAACAATAAATATGGCTTGCTATTTACGAAACAAAATTTATATTAGGTCGTTGCTATTGAAGACTCCCTGTGAATTATGGAATGAAGGAAAATCCAACATATCATATTTCCATCCTTTTGGATGTTAGGTCTTCATTCTAAACACCAAGGGTAACCTTAGGAAGTTTAAGTCCAAGAATGATGAGGAATCCTATGTGGATATTCAGAAACTACTAACTAAGGCTTATAGAGTTTATAACCTTAGAACCAAAGTTGTATAAGAAGTTATTTTTGTAAGATTCAAAATCTTTTGCATATTTGAATCTTAAAGACAAGACTAAAGATGAACCAACTGAGAGACCAAAAGATCAAGTGTTAGAAGGTGAACCAGATGGTGCATGTATATAGTCTATTCGAGGAAACATTAGACCATTTTTAGAGCTTTCTAAAAACTATGATAAGGAATTATTAGAGCTTTCTAAATCTTTTGCATATTTGAATCTTAAAGAAAAGACTAAAGATAAACCAACTAAGAGAGCAAAAGATCAAGTGTTAGAAGGTGAACCAGATGGTGTATGTATATAGTCTATTCAAGGAAACATCAAACCATTTTTAGGAACATAGAGAACCTACTTAACCTGACCATATCCAACGTCTCAGATCATAGGAGATTGATTCAAAAAGCTTTTGCACTCCCCTTGATCTTTCTCCTTGAGGTTCCAAACACCATGAAATGGATGATGGAGGGGAAAGAAAATAGAGGTGGGGCGCCACTCTCAAAGAGAGATAAGCCAAAGTGTTTAGGTTTACCATAAGGGAAGGAACCCTTGATAAAAACAAGATAGGAAGAGATTCCTCAAGAGATAGGATCCTCAAGACCTTTTACTAAGAATGTGCTCACAAAGAGACTATTTTCATTCAACTTCAAAGGTGAAATTTACAATGAGGGGGAATAAGTATATATATAGCCCCATGGGAGAGCTTGGGCACACTTTCTAGGCAATGTGGGACTTAATTGAGGCACCTAAGTTCACCCCCATGGGTGCAATTAGCATCTCGTAAATTGAATGGGTTAGCCCAAAATCATGTCTTGACTTATGCACCCATTCTAAGCTTACTTCTCATTTTTAACTAAAGACACCTATGCCTTCTAAACTAAAAAGAATAGGGTCGAATATACATGGCCTTAAAGGAATTAAAAAAATGCTCCTATTTAGCTAATTAAAATAAAATATTTACAAGCTAAAAATGAAGACTATGGCTTCCAATCTTCAATGAGCTTTCATCCATGTCATGCCTTCTTTGAATCCTCCTAACCATGATGCATGCTAGATAGGATTGCATCATCTCCTCCCCTTTAGAGAGGATTTAACCTCAAATCCTGAGACATTTCTTCCTTTTTTTTCAAATTCTGCAAGAAAATAAGGAAAACAGTAAGTATATGCAGACAAGTGGTTTTGGGGGGAGTGAAAGGTCTATAAGGAGGCCTCTTAGGAATAGGGTAGTGGAGTTTGGCACTAAGGCGTGAAAAGAATTTAGTGTGCATGTGCCTCCACACAGCAACTCTTCATCCTCCTCTTATTGCACTGGATACTAGTCTCAAAGGTTTTGAAATAGTAAGCGAGATTAGTCTAAGTAGAATAGAGCACTCATAAAGTTGGACTTAAGGGTGTGGATCAAGGTGCTCAAAAGGTATAGGCACATCCTTAAATTCAACTTGTTCTTTTTGTAAGAGTTGACAGGAAGATTTTTCTATGTAGAGAACCTCCTTTGAAGGCAAAGGCGGATCTTCCTTAGACTCGATCTTCCTACCAACAACCTTATTTTCATTTTTATCCCTCTCTTTCTTGAGCTTCATGATCTTTCTATCCTCTATAACCTCGATAGGGGTAAGAGGAAGTAAGGTAATTTTTTCCCCTTTATGAGAGAGAGTGATTTTATTAGTGAAGCCATTGTGCAAAGTTTCCTTATCATGTTGCCATGGCTTTCCCAACAACATGTGACTAGCTTCCATAAGGACTACATCACATAACACTTTGTCGTGATACTTCCCTATGGAGAAGTTAATCTCCACTTGCTCTCTTACTACTACACCATCTTCATAATTAAGTCCATGCAAAGAATAAGGTGAAGGATGAGGAGTAGTAGCAAGTGATAGCTTTTCCACCACCCTTGTGCTACAACAATTACAACATGATCCACCATCCACAATGAAAGAACAACTTTTGCCCAAAATTTTGCATCTTTTTTGAAAAACATTCTCTCTTTGTGTTTGGGTTTCCTTACAAGGATGGCTTCCAAGAAGTTGTTTCACTTTGAAGAGATCATCACATGAATGAGTACCCTTTTCATTTGATGTTCCCTCTAATGTCCTTTCTCTTTTGGGGCAAAACAAAGCAATGTGTCCTTTTTCTAAACACTTAAAACATTTAGGACTTCGAGAACGAGTGTTCGAACTAGTGGTAGGGGTGTCACTCATACTTAAGGGTTTTCTCTCAATATGATTTCTTTTAGATGACTCTCTTTTGGGTTTAATTATAGAAGAGTTTGTCTTTTTCTTAGGATGCCTCTTAGGGTTTTCCTTCTTACTAGAAGAAGCATGTGAATGTCATGGGTTATTCTAGGTTCTTCTAATTCTCTATAACATGTGTAAATGTTACTATGAGAGCTCTTATAGGTGTCTCTCTCTTTTTGTATCTTCTCTTCTTCCTTTCTTTCTAACTCCTTTTGTTCTTTTTCTCTCTTTTCCAACTCTTTCTTCTCTTTTTCTCTCCTTTCTCTTCTCTCTTTTCTATCTAACTCTTTTCTTTTGTTTTCTTCTTTTTCTCTTTCTTTCTCTCTTTTCTCTTTTTCTCTTTTCTCTTCTCTTTCTTTTTCTCTTGCTTCTCTTTCTCTCTTTTCATTTTCCCTTGTTTTTTGTCTCTTTCGTCTCTTTCTCTTTGATCCCTCTATTCTCTTTCTCTTTTCTCTGCTCTTTTCTTTCTTATCTTATTCGTTCCCTCTATTCTCTTTGTCTCCTATATTCTTCTCTTTCTTTTTGTCTTTTCTCCTTTCTTTCTTTTCTCTTTTTTTCATACTCTTCATTTTCTCTTTTTAATTTTTTCATATATTCCTCCCATTCTTTTTCTGTTTTATCTTCCCTACTTTTATTAACACTCCTAACACTTTTAGATGTGTGTGATGACATTTAAAAGTGCAAGGCCTAAGGAACTAAGTAAAATGCAAGAAACACTCTTCTCTTTTTGAAGTTGTCTCAACTAAAAGTGACTTAAGCCTTTGGAACTTAAGCACTTTCCTAAACATTGAAAAAGAATAAAGAAATTTAAAGCAAAACTAAAGGATTCTAATGTGCTCCTAAGTATGAATAAGGGATACCAATTCCTTATCCACACTAAAATGAGAAACTAAGATTTATTAAACACAAAAGAGGTGACCCTTATGGGCATCCAAAACCTCTAATTAAAAAGGCTTTAAGAAAATACACCCAATTTAAAAATACAAGAAACTAAAAGAAGTCTTGAATGCTCCTTCTTCCAATGCTCCTCACCAAGTGTTTCACTCAAGTCTTGGCCTCCTCTTCAAGTTTTCTCTTCCTTAGCTTAAATCAACACTTCCTAAGGATGCTATCCTTGTGGAAGTTTCAACAAATGGCCACCTAACCAAGAAAGTAACGCCCAACAAGTACCAAGGGAAGCAAGATTTTAAAAGCACAAAAACAAGAAAAGCACTAGCAAGAATAGGTACACATCCAAGTGGAAAGAATTTATTTAAACAAACTCAAAGAAAGCCAATAAGGACAAGCAAATAATAAAAGGTCTAGAAAAAAACTAAGGACACAAAATAAAACCTAGAATTGGTCTAGATCAGAATGGACTAAAAAATAAAAAGACACAACCAAAATGATCAATGATTTGCACAATTTTTTAATGGTTATGGCTAAATCATAGACAAAGTATTTCAAGAAAGATTCATGAATTTTAAATACTCCTTTAAACAAATTGAAGCAACTTAAGGTGCACTAAAATTTTTATGTTTTTTTTCTTTTTAACACTTTTTTTTCTACCACTTTTTTTTTTACTTGTTTTGATTTATTTTTTTTAAAATACTTTTGCTACACCTCTTAACAAAATTCTAACAAAAATATGATAAGGAGTGTAATGAGGATAGGTGCTTGAATTAAAATAGATGGATAACCACAAAATTGAATCAAAAAGTGCAAACCAAAGAAAGCAAAGTAGTTTAAGATGCAGTAGTAAATTTAAGCGAACAAAGAAGGAACTAAATGAGCTTAGGCCAACTTAATTTCTCAAGGATTACAACCGAAATACATGCCCAAATGATCCCGAAACAGCCAGCAAAAACAATTCACTAAAGACTAGCACAAAACTTTAAACTACTAAAAAAAAAAAAGACTCTACGAAGAATTGAGCAAAGTTTGAGAAAATATTTTTTTGAAACATGCTATGATCTAAAGCATGTGGGACTCAAGGACACAAGATCAAGAGGCATGACCCCTTTGATGCTCAATTCCAAGAGAGAAACACACTTTTTTTATGGTAAAAATAAAAGGCAAAACTATGTAGAATTAAGAGACAATAAAAAGACTACAACATGACCAACTAAGACACAACTTGGAAGATTAAAAACTTAAATTAAATAACACAAAATATATAGAAATATGCACCTAAAACAGAGAGCAAGGGGCTGGAAAAATAGAATAATAGGTGCAGGAAAATAGAATTAAAAATTCAAACAAGAAAACAATGTGCATCCAAAGATCAAGACCACAATGTATGACTTACTTCACAAATTTTTTGAAGTCATTACAATGACCTTCTTAGGATTTGCACAAGAATAAGGAAAAAAATAAAAAGTTAGGCAGAAAATTAAAGAAACAATCCTAAAGGAAACATATAAAGATTCAATGGAAAAGAACAAGATAAAATGAATCTAGAAAGCAATAAAAACAAGGAAATAAATTGCATAAAATGAAAGCTACTAAAACATAAACTAACAAGACATAAAAGGAATTAAATGACAAGAATTAAAGGCTAGAAAAAATAAAGAAAACAACAAGAACACTAAGAAGAAAAGCTGGAAAAAATTAAAGAAAATTAAGACTAGAAAAGAATCTCATGGAGTTGGCTCTTGATACCAAAAGCTTTTGCACTCCCCTTGATCTTTCTCCTTAAGGTTCCAAGCACCATGAAATGGATGATGAAGGGGAAAGAAAATGAAGGTGGGGCCCACTCTCAAAGAGAGATAAGCCAAAGTGTTTAGGTTTGCCACAAGGGAAGGAACCCTTGATAAAAACCAAATAGGAAGAGATTCCTCAAGAGATAGGATCCTCAAGACCTTTTACCAAGAATGTGCTCACAAAGAGACTATTTTTATTCAACTTCAAAGGTGAAATTTACAATAAGGGGGAATGAATATATATAGCCCTATGGGAGAGCTTGGGCACACTTTCTAGGCAATGTGGGACTTAAGTGAGGCACCTAAGTTCACTCCTCATAGGTGCAATTAGCATCTCCCAAATTGAATGAGTTAGCCCAAAATCATGTCTTAACTTATGCACCCATTCTAAGCTTACTCCTCATTTTTAACTAAAGACACCTATGCCTTCTAAACTAAAAAGAATATGGCCGAATATACATGGCCTTAAAGGAATTAAAAAAAAATGCTCTTATTTAGCTAATTAAAATAAAATATTTACAAGATAAAAATGAAGACTATGGCTTCCAATCTTCAATAAGCTTTCATCCATGTCATGTCTTCCTTGAATCCTCCTAGCCATGATGGATGTTAGATAGGATTGCATCAGAGATCCTACAACAATGTGAGAACAAATGCTTCTATTCATCTTCAACAGTTAACCTTCATCTTAGAGATCGAATAAAAAACTTTGAATGAAGCTCTAGAAGATAAAATTTGGATCAAAGAAATGCAACAAAAGCTTAACTAATTTCAAAAAACAATGTCAAAAAGTGTGTAGAGCTGCCATAAGGCAAGTTAGTATTAGGTGCAAAGTGGGTCTATAAGAACAAATTGGACGAGGAGGAAAGGTAGTGAGGAATAATTCTATATTAGAGGCCAAATGTTACTTATAAGAAGGTAAAGACTATACACAAGCTTACTAGTCATAAGATTTGAGGCAATACACATCTTATTATCCTTTGTACTTATAGTAATATCATGCCATACCAAACGAATGTTAAGAATGCATTCTTTAATGGTGACATAGAAGAATAAGTCTATGTAAAATAACCCTTAGGGTTTGAAAGTACTACATATCCCTTCCATGTTTTCGAACTAAACAAAGCTCTATATGGTCTAAAGCAAGCTCATAGAGCTTGGTATGAGAAACTTAGTTCCTTCTTATTAGAACATGGCTTTATACGAGGGAAGGTAGATAGTACTTTGTTTTGCATGGATTTCAAGTCTAACTTTCTTATCATTCAAATTTATGTTATGATATTATCTTTGGTGCTACTAAGGAAACTCTTTGTCATGAGTTTTCTAAGTTTATGTAGCACGAGTTCGAAATAAGCTCGATAGAATAACTGAAGTTCTTCTTAGGTCTACAGATAAGACAATCTATAGAGGTATCTTTATAATCAGACTAAGTATGTGAGAGAGCTTCTGAAGAACTTCAACCTGAAAGATGATAAGGATATGAAGACTCCAAAGCATCCTACTACCATTCCCAGCCTAAACAAGGAGGCTAAGAAGGTGGATAACACTGTTAATAGACAAATGATTAGATCGCTTTTGCACTGGCAATGTTTGGGCTAAACATCATGTTTAGTGTTTGCCTATGTGCATGATTCTGGTCTAAACCTAGGGTAGTAAATTTATCAGTCGTTAAACACATCTTTCGTTAGCTCATAAAAACACCTAACCTTTGTATTTACTATAAGTGAAGAGTTTATTTCAAGTTAATTAGGTACTATGGTGTAGACTACATTGAAGATAGAGAGGAAAAGAAGAGAAGAAGGGGAGGTTGCCACTTCAAAGAAGGAAACTTGGTGACACGGACATGAAAGAAGCAAGACACAATTACGTTGTATATAGTAGAAACAAAGTACGTAGTATTTGTTAATTATTGTGCATAACTTCTATGGATCAAGATCCAGCTAGAAGACTACAACATCTATGAGAGTAAAATTCTTATTCTGTGATAATGAATCTACCATGAGTCTATCTAGGAATCTATCTTGCATTTAGGTACTAAACATATACAAATTAAACATGATTTTATAAGATTTCAGTGGAAAACTTTATAACAATAAAATGACATACCTTGTATCTTAAGTTCTAGTATTAAAAGGATGTTGTATCCAATTAATCCAGTGTTCTATCAAAATTTATTTTATTAAGTTAACATTCTTTTTGTGAGAATTTTATTTGAGTTTAATTAATATACACTGTCAGTGTAAAAGATTTTTACACTGACATTCAATCGTGACTTTTCATTTATATGACTTTAAAATAGTCATGAGTAAAGTCAACAAATCTACCATGAATGAAGGGTTGTGATTGAATATCAGTGTAAAAATCTTTACACTCACAGTATATACCAATTAAACTCATTTTATTTATTAGATAATTTATGTAATTTCAGTTCCTACAAATTTGTGATGGTTTTGAGTTTTGACACATTAGATTTCCCGTAACAAAAGAAGAAAAATCCAAAAACAGAATGGAATGGGATGCAGTAGACAGAAGCCATAGGAAAAGGGGACAAAACCTAAGCTCGGATACATACCATGTTAGATGAGATACTAGCATAGAAAGAAAAAGGTGTTTTCCTTTCACTGAATTCTGTACAATGATAGAACAAGAATATATACATCAGAAATGCCTCCAATTCGGGAAACTATGTAGGAATAATATGATTAATATGGCTGCTATAACTAAGCTATCAAATCTTATCAAATCAGCTCGATATTTCTGTTAACAATCTCCTATTATTTGCTCTATCTCTATTAGTACGTTAACATAGATATTGTTATTAAATCTAGAACAAAATTAAAGATTAAATAATGGAATGAAATAGATTAAGCTCCATCCTCTTCCATGTTATTTTCACAAACTAAACAATAAAATTTAGCCAATTCATTCTCTCCTATTCAACCTTCTACCATTAATCCTACGTAACCGAAGGGCACTTTCTAACATTTGTCACAAGGATTAGTTAAATTTCTTCCGTAAACTATGTTTCTCCTAAACTGTTATTTACCTAATTTTATAACATACAATGGATTCTAACGATCCCTGTGTAGAAGCATGTCCTTCCCACCTTAGTGAGACATGAATTCGGGTTTGTTTGAATATGTTTACCTCCTTCGAGGTAATTTAAATGATTTACAAGCAAACTATTGGTGGAAATAGAAAAATATGTTGGCTCAATCAAATGACTTGCTTAGAAAACTACTTGACGAAGGAGAACTTTGCTCACTGAACCACAACTCTTGGTCTTGCACCGAGACCGGTGAGTTACTATTGGGCGTTGGTAATGACTTCAAAGCAAGAGGCCCAGTTTGGTGGTTGAGGTGCCTTTTACCCTTTGCCCCAACATTCCGCATTGAGGTGCTTAGTGGTTTCTCACTTTCATTGGAGGAGGAGCAAGAGGACAATTCTGTTGAGGTTGCACAATTATCTGGCAATGTTGTCCACCTACTCAACCTAAGTTGCTCTAACTCAGAAGCCACTTCTGTCATGGATGGCCTCATGTCCCTATGGAATGCAAGGCATCTGAATGCAAGCTCAGCCACCTTGTGTATGGAGGAAAGGGTCCAAGGATCACTTCTTGCTTCAGGTTCAAGGAATGGGTCTATAATCTCATCCAAAAGCCCTTTCCTGATCCTGTCCGCGGCAAGAGAAGCCAGATTCACTTCATTATGTGCACGTGAAAAGTCCACAACTTTCAGTCCCGTTATGATCTCAACAAGAACAACACCGAAGCTATACACATCACTCTTGTCAGAGAGGTGAAAGTCTTGATGATACTGTGGATCAACGTAGCCAGGAGTTCCCTGAGGGGCTGTTGAAATGTGTGATATTTCGGTCATCCCAAGTCTAGAAAGCCCAAAATCTGCTACTTTCGACCTGAAACAAAAATCATCCATGGACATCTAGCTATCATGATATGATGAGACTAGTGTATAAAACTACATATGATAAGTGATAAAGTGAAATTTGTAAAGAATAGTATGAAGCATTATAGATCAAAATTTGTCCTTCATTGATAGATTATGATTTATGAGTCGGACCCGAAATCGTAGTCCAAAAGTATGTTGCTGGACTTGATGTCGCGGTGGTAAATGGGGGGACTAATGGCGGAATGAAGATGTGCAATGGCTTGTGCTGTTTCACTGGCAATTGTGAGTCGAACTGGCCAAGGAAGACCCTTCCCTCTCTCCTTTTGCAAATGCTGACTCAGTGTTCCATTGGGCATGAACTCGTACACAAGGATTTGTTCTCCGTATTCAATGGAGCAACCCAACAAGCGAACTAAGTTGGTGTGGCTCACCGAGGAAATGAGCTTTATCTCGTTCATTACTTGCTCAATACTTTCATTGTCTCTGTGTTTTATTCTTTTGATGGCAACCCATTCGTCGTTGTAGAGTTTTCCAGCATACACCGTTCCGTATGCCCCCGTTCCCAGCCGTTGTTTCTCTGAGAAACTATTCGTTGCTTTCTCAATGTCTTTGTAGGGATAGATAGGAACACTATTGTTGCCAGTGGCTTCGGTTAAACGCCTCTTTGTACTTTTAGTCACTCTTAATTTTGAACGCTTGCGGAAGAAGCGACATAGTGAAACTAGAGCAACCATCAGCGAAACACCAATAACAAACCCTGCAATAACTATTAAAATTTAAAAGTGGGTAGAAGAGTAAGATGTGCGGTTGATACTGAAAATATTAGCACAGGTTACCTCCAATTAAGACAATGAATCTCTTTGTTCCTCCACATCGACCAGACATGTACTTCCCTGGGCTGCATGACGATGCTGTGGTTACAAGCACAAATTTACATGAAACGATTAGTAAGCAAGAAATGTTAAAAACTAGAATGAACTAGATCCTGTGAACTTGCATAATAGAGTTTTTAAACCGGCAAGGCAACTGAAATTGTTATGTCAATTCGTGACAGTTGGATGCTCTGCCCGTTGTACATACATTTGAGGGATGTACATGCTTTCTCAATTTGAATATTTATATAAATGTATCTTTAATAGGTTAATATCTTGTATCTTAATTTAGTGTTGATTAACAAGACTTAATAATTCCGTTCAAGATTTAGTGATACTTAAAAACTCAACATGTTTTGCAAACTGAGTTAGACTCATTTAAGTCGCTTTTTTTTGTAAGATGATGCTACTGTGCTACACTTGTCACTAAGTTTTACACTACATGAGGTTTTGGTGTCATTTGCTGCGGTCCTTCTAGGTATTGACTGTTGAGGACCAAAAGGTTTCAATGTTTGGGAAAATTAAGAACTATTATGCTTTATTTTGTTTACTGTATCAAGGAACGGTAAGACATTAGAGGAAAAATGAATTACACAGCTATGAACTATCCATGTGCATTATTTATTATTATCAAAAGTATTAGGATTGAAAAAAAAAGTTACATGCTTAAACTCTTTATTCTTAGTTTTCATATTTTATATTCTTGAATTTTATATATTTAAACTCATTACTTTTAATTTGTTTATGTTACTTCCTTTCATTTTATATAATTAAATGAATTATTCTTAATGGTTTCTTAATTGATGTATTTATAACTTTTTGTTTAAATATTTAATTTTATCTTTTCTTCTTTCAATTTATGTTTCATTTTAACTTTTTATATTTTTAAACTTTTATTGGCCTTTATCTTGATGACTCAATGTTCTATATTTGTATGTTTGTAGTTTAACTCAAATGATTTGAAGGATTACGTAGAATTAATCATCTCATCGGTACAACTTTTTAAGAAATAAACATTAACTTTTAAGGTTACTTTCTAAAATTATTATAATTTTATTTGAAAATTGTCAATTTTTTTCTTTCCACTTAATATATCTTTTACCTAATTAACGAATGCAGTTAATTTAATCCTATCTTTCGATCTTTATATATATATTAAAAAAAGCATTTATTGTAAAATAATTAAGAGCATTTTGAATGCTTGGGATAATTTAAAAAAAAAAGTGTTATTAAAGGAGATAAAGAAACTTTAAAATTATCTTAAATTTAGGAATATTTTCTCAATTTTTCTAAGAAACATTCTAACTAACATTTATTTTTTAAAATTTGTAGCTTTTGTCTTTTATTTTAAATATAGACAGTTTAGTCTCTTAATTAAGGATGATAATTGTGCACGTTCCCGCGGGTACTACTCTACCTCTGCGTGAATTTTGATAGAGAAAATTCGTGTTATTGGTCTTAATCACTTTGTCCTTATCTAAGAAAATCGGGAATGAGGTTGAGGTGGGTTTGTTGGTCCCTTACCTATCCCTGCACTCGACCCTGCTTTATTTTTATGTTAAACAAAATTTTATATATATTTTTTATTTTAATTGTTTGTGTACAAATTCACACCCATGTGGACCATTAAAAATAAAATATAATTAATAACTTAATATATAATCTATTTGATAATTAATAAATTAAATATAATTAATAACTTAACATATAATTTATTTAATAAATTATAAGTTAATTTAAATTATAAAAATAATATAATGAGTACATGTAGATATATCTGAACCCAAAAATACTTGACAAGTACAAGGATGAAGATTAAAATTTCATACTCATCCCGCTATGCACTTTTTGGAGATGGGGATGAGGAGAGTCAAACCCGCCCTGTTGTCATGCCTACTCCTAATTTTAAGAAATCTATTATTTTGTTTTTTTTCTAAAATTAAAAAGCATTGATAATTAAAAATTCAATTCGATTTGACTCAAATTTGACAACTTAATATAAAATTATTTGTTTAATTCATGTCACACTCAATATTAATTAGTATGTATTAACAATATAAAAGAATATTACATTAATATTTAATCACATCTTTTTATTTATACAACTTTTAACTATTAATGTTTAAATTTAACCAACTTATCATAAATTAAGGTTGTGATTAACATAAATTAAGAGTTGCAAGTACATAGTAATTAAACTCATATTTTATATAAAAAAATTTATAAGTGGAAACTTTTACATATAATCAGAACTAAAAATAATTTTTTGAGTAGAGATTTTCTTTCCCTTAAATTGAGATATCATTCAATATTCTTCCTAAATTTTAATTTCAGAAAAAGAAAATAATTCAACTCATCATTTTAGGGTGAATTTGGGATAATTATTAAAATTCAATTATTTTAATAATCAATTTTAAGAGAATTAATTTCATTTTAATATAAGAATAAGATTTTATATAATAAAATAATATAAAATTAAATATAAAAAACTATTAAAAAATTAAAAATTACAAAACTTCATATCATAAAAAAATAAAAAAAAAAACCTTCTGCAAATTTTAAAAGATTTGTCCAAACATGTAGTTGAATTTAAAACAACATTTTCTTTAAAAAAAAACACTGAATTCATGATAATCCATCTTTTTGAAACATATATACACTTTTAAAGTGCCTTATATTTTAAAAAATATTTTCAATAATTCCAGAATTATTATTGGCGGATCACATATAGATGGAAAAGTGGACGAAGAAAAGAAATAAGTTATTGCAATACGAGCAAAACCCTTGACTATTTGTTTTCAATAATTTAACATTTGGAGAAAAACGAATGAATTAATAACCATACATTAATCACAGTAATTCAATTTATCTAATTTATTTATGAGTTTAATAATTATATATTAATCATTAAATCACAACTTTTTATTTAAAGTATTAATGAATAACAAAGAAAAATAAGAATTGTAATTGAATGACAATTTTTTATTGACAGATCTTTCTTTTTTATTTTATTTTTTTAAGATGAATTGATAAAATTATATTTTTTTAAGGGAACGGATAAATTTATATTTGAATATGAATAAATTTGTTGAATTATTAGTATATGATTTGTTTTATTACCTTTAACTAAATTTATGACACTTTTTGCAGGAGAAATATGTTAGTATGTGATATACAATTATTTGATGAATCGACAAAGTTTAATCATAAAAAAAAAAAGAAAAGAAAGGGAGAGTAAAAATTGATAGACTTCGTTATACTATATTTTTTTTCGTGTTTTAATTATAACATTATATTTCTTAATTTTTAAAATATTAAATTATTATAACATTGTATTTCTTAATTATTAAGTGACAGGTGGATTAAGAAGTGATACAAATTTAATATTGTAACATATTATGTTATTTAATAACGTGACATAGTCAATAGTTTTATTACTGTTTTAACTTTAAGTCGTACTTGACACTTACCATTATTAAATTACTGTCTTTTGTCAGTCAATTTTTGTATTTGTCTTTAATAAAAATTCAACAATTTTAAAAATTAAAAACATAATATCATAATTTAAAAGTAATAAGACATAAAGTGTAATTAAGAAAAAAACAAAATGATTTCCCTTATTTCTTTTAATTATTGGATTTTTTAAATTGAAATATTTAAAAATTTGTTAAAATTTTAAAAACAATTATTAGATAAACATGTTAAAATAAATAATATTTTTAATAAAAAATCAAAATAACTTATTATTGATGAATAGATAATAAATACATGATAAACCAAATTAATATTATACCTTACAATATGATAGCAATACTCATACATATTCATAGGCCAAAAATAGAATAAAATGCAACAAATGGAATATAAATAAAATAAAATAAATTAGGAAAAAAAGTAAATTATGTGAACATAATTTGTATTAATTATACATGCATCATTCATTCTTTTGATTTATCACAAAACTCTTAATTTGATAATTTCGTAAGAGTGGCTTAAAAAAAAGTTGTGCCTCTCCATCCTACACGACACTAAAGTAGGTGCAAATATCACGGACATTCCATACATTCTTCAGATATTAGACAAATATCTTTATTTTGTCATATATTATACGAACATATTTTATGTTTACTAAGATAAGTAGAGGATATGTGAAAAAAATAAAAAAAGTGCATGTGTGATATGTGAAAAATAAAAAGATATCCATGCAATATGTAAAAAAAAAATTGAAATTTGCAATTACGATTTTAACTTATTTACTTTGCAGGATACAACTATTATATTATATTATTATGAGTTTAATTAGCTTAAATTACAAGTACAAATAATATAAAAAATTTTATATTTATATTTAATCATTTATTTATATAACTTTTAAAATATCAATTGATAATATTAATAAACTTACTATAAATAAAGAATTATGATTGAATGTTATTGTAAAAATTATTATACTAAAAATGTATACTAATTAAAATTTTATATTATATGATTACAAAAGTTAAATAATTAATGTGAGCACTCCTTAAAAGAAAAAAACAAAAGAGTGTTGTAATCAAATTTACCTTTAGAAGTGTTCGGATAGTTGTCGCACTAAATTTTTTGTTTGTTTTAAAATGGTATATAAATTTATATTATTTTAATTTTATTTTTAATAAAATTTATTAATAAATTTTAATATTATATATAAAAGAAAATAAGTTATCTCATCCAGGTATAATTTTATTATTTTCTTAATTAATTCATGAATATGTTAATTTTTTAATTCTCAATATTTAACATAATATATATTATTTCTTAGATATTTTTTACTTATCTCACCATTGCTTTTCTTATTTATTTGTTTTTTAACTAATTGTACAAAATACTATCATTTTTATTTTATATCTTATTTATTTTCATACATTTATTTTATTTCAATGTTCCTATTCCATTAACCAACTAAGTCATCTTATATTTTCTTTATTATCATTACAAACTTATTATAATGATTATCATAAAGAGTACTGATCAATAGGTAAGAAATTGTTTCAATTTCATCAAAGATCTCGAATTAGTGATGATATGTGTAATTAAATCTAACAAACATTGTGGTTTAAACATGCTTTTGGTGTTTAATAAATTTACAAATTTTGTTTTTGTTCCTATTAAATTTTTGTGTGTGTGTGTGGCTTTTAATATATTTTTTTTTTCATAAATTTTTTTAGACAACACTTTAAAAAATTGTAAAAAATAGTTTTGATAATGTTTTAGAATCAAAACAAAATTGAAATTTTATTAGGGACTAAACACAAAAAAAATATTTATTAAAATAAAAAACAAAATTTACTTATTCATGAGTGACTAACGATATATTTTAAAAAAAATTATTATAATTATCTTTTCACTTCGCTAAAATCTTAGATCCATACCGGTTGTAGTCAGTACGAATCTGGGAAGTTGAGATAATTTTCTTTAGAAAAAAATTATGAAACCCACCGAACCCAATAAAATTTTATTGATCCCAACTATATCAGGATTTGAGGCTAAAGAATAGGCAAATCTATGCTATCCAGAGAAAAGGGGAATCTATGTCTGAATACGAGAAACTCAAACTTCAAATTCAAATAATTAAAGGCGGCTGTATCTTCCTTTGTATTTTCTATAAATTTTTAAACAAGAAAAAAAGAAGAAGAGAAAGCATTTGAGTAAAAGAAAAGGTTCAACTGTGATGATTTATGCGATTGCTATGTGCTATACGGATGGAGCAATATTGTAGGAACTCTTAAACAACAAAAGTTGGAACGATTCAGTGATATATGCCGCGTAGGCTGAGTATTTTTTGAAGAATAAAATTATAGCTATTAATTGAAAATTAATATTTGAAATATGATAAAAGTTAAATATATGTATAATAAATTTGAAATTAATTATTATTTCAATAATTAATTTTTAATTAAAAGTAATAGATATATTTTGTTTTAATATATGATCACTTAGAATTAGGTTAATAGCAGAGGATTCAAATATTTATTATTTGTTGCTTTTTTTTTCTCTTTTTATAATTTTTTTTAATATTCTTTTTTTTCTCTCTTAATAATTGAAATTTGTTTCTTTCATAAAAAATTAGTTTTTTTATTATTTATATATATAGACATAAACGAATGTAAATTTAAGAATAATTTATTTTAGAGTTTTGTTAACAGAAGAATTTAAGTTGATTATAAATGGTAAATTTCTATCAACAAAGAAGGCAATAAAATTTTCCCTTTATATTTTTCCAATAATTTTTAACTTATTTAATTCTTATGAAATATTAAGGCATAATAGTATTATTATAAATTTAAGCTTTTTACTTCTTATTATTATTATTATTATTATTATTATTATTATTATTATTATGGAACAGATTATAAATTGTCACTTGTTAGATTAATTTATACATTTACATTTACTATTTTAAAAGCAAAAAATAATTAAATATTCAATGAATTCTAAATTAAGAGAATTTAACTTAATTAGTCGTATATGAATGGTTTTAAACTTAACAAAAAAAAATAAAAAAAAAAACATCCAATTTCTACCTAAGATTATTAGGTGAAATTTCCTTTTCTTGTGAGCATGGAACTCTTCAAATGTAGACAGAAAGGGGGGAAATATAAAAAGAATGAAAAGACCCTTACTGGAGCAAATTATGGTAAGAAAATTTGACCACTTGGCCACTTGATTAGTCCGGTTGACTTAAATTCCCCGTAATCATGGCTACTCCAATAAATTACGTGACACGCATGTATAGGTCATCTATTTCTTTGCATCCTTTCTTTATTTTGGTTGCTACCGGGTCCTACTTGCTTCCTTTACTTTTCACTTATTCTATTCATTCATGCTTTCTTTCACTATTTATTTATACACACTTAATTTTATTATAAGTATTTGTTTTATTGTTTCTCTAAAGTATCACTTTTAAATTGTTCAATTTATGACTAATACCATATAATTAATGTGAACTCAAATATGTGTCAATCATGATTTTATATTATTATTTCAATATTAATACATAAGATTTTTTATTTAATGCTAATTAATAATTATTAAAAGACTAATATGTTTGTTAAAAATTTTTAGCTTTAATTTTTACCCCCACAAAAATTGTAATTACATGATTTTCGGGCAAACAGAGTTTTGTTTTAAAATATGATTTCTTTTGGAGTCTAATGAGTATATTCTGCAAAGTAAAAAGAAAACATTTGATTAAAAATCTTTATTTATATAATTTTTGAAATGTTATTAATAGTAAAGTCATAATGTTTAATACTGTAATTACATGTTAATTAAACTGTTTTTTTAATCGTATATACATTGTGGCAGGTTGGCTACTTAATGTATAAAACGATAATTTTCATCATGGAATTATTTCCAACATACAGAAACAAAAGCCCGTGATCAGCTTATGTCAGCATAAGTGATAAGTGGAAAAAGGGATGTAAATTAGTAATAAAGTTGGTTGGTGTAAAATTCAAACGAGACAAAAGAAAAACGTTTAGCTTAAACTAAATCTTTGTAGGTGAAACATTAACTTAATCGCGGATATTATTCTAGTCTGAACACGCTATGCTTTCAATTTTCAACAATCATACGATGGAAGAAGTGGGATGAGTACGTACAGAACAAGGTTGAATCATGAATGTCTAATCTAACGGATTATTAATCTATCATAAAAGCTAAACGAACAAGGCAACAGGGTGCAAGAAAGTCAATCAACTAGCATGGGCGACAATTCAAGAAAACTAAGGAAGTTAAAAAATAAAAATAAAAAAAGAGAGAACTAACCTTTGTGGCAACCAGTTCCGGCCAGAAAGCCATCGCCGATGAACCCTTCGTGACAGCGACACCGGAACCCGGGCTTTCCGTCAACCGTCGACTGAACTGTGGTACAATTGGCGTGATCAGAACATAGACATCGATCTCCCTGGATCCACCATCCAAGTTCAATGGTATTTACATCCAAAGACAAAGGCGCACCCGAAATGTTTTTCGATTCTGGCGATGAAAGGGACGACATAAAGTACTTGCACTCGATTGATTTCAACATTAGGCGATTCACGAAGCCGTTGGTTCTGTTCTCGAAGTAGCAGCTCAAATCGCCTGAGGTGTTGCAACCCACCGATTCGAAGTGGGTCAGCACCAGAGTCTCCGGTATGGAGCACGGTAAGAGCGTTTCACTGCAGTTTTCTACGAGGATCAGGTTTCGTGAAGTGGGTGCGTATTTGTGGCTGAACAGTTGGTGAAAACTATCGAATGGGCGATTGCATTGGGCTTCTATGCTCACAATTATGCTGTCTGTGTTCACTGATCGGATTGGGAATTCTCCGACGAAGGCTCTACCGCCAGTGCAGTTCAGGCGGATTGCGCAGCCGGAGGAGAATCCAAAAGGGTAAGGGAAGGGTTTGAAGGAACCGCATGTTTGGCGGCACTCGCGGTTCTTCACTTGGGAATTGGTTGTTGGAATGAAAAATACTAATTCAACCAAAACTAAGATGTACAATAAAACTGGTGTTTTTTGTTTAGTGATCATAGTGGAGAATATCTAAGAGAGGGTGATTCACATTGTTATAGGGAAAACACCAACAGAAATAAGGGTCAACTTTTTCGACACGGTTTGTTGGAGGAGTGTGGGTGGGACTTTGGAGAGTGTAGAGTGAGAAATATGTGTTTGATGCGAGAATATTGAGGATGATGGGAAAGTACATGTGATTTTCTAGATAGGAGTGAGTTTTGATTGTGAAAACTGAAAACCTATGGACGAGAGAGACGGAATTCGTTGAGTTGAGAAGACTAATTAAGATGGTGGAAAATTGGTTTATACATGGAGAGACAAATATAACACTTATGTACCTTTGTATGGGTAATTTAGTATGCTTCCGGAGTGCTCCTCTTCGTCATCGAAGAGAATAATGTCAAATAGAGGAATGACACTTGCTCATTCACACAGCAATAATGAACATAATTATCTTGATGCATGTCTCCCTTAATCTTTTTCTAGAGGTTTTCTTTTTTAGTGAAATGGTTTGTGGAGAGGTAAGAAGTGAGGTGGTTTTAGGCGCCACTTAAGATAAGATAAGCCTAAGAGGGAAAGTTTGCCACAAGGGATGGAACCCTTGATAAAAACCTAAGGAATTCTCAAAGAGGGAAGGTGGACACTAAGAGAATTTTGGCCAACTCAAGGTTTTTCCATTCAATCAAGTGTAAAAAATACAAGAGTGTGAAGGAGCACCTTTTTATAGAGGAAGCTAACCTCTTGGACAAGTCATGAAGGAAATGAAGGGCTAGGATTAAAATGAGTCATCCAAGGGAGGAGGATTGAAGCCCAAAGTCCAATCAATACCCTCCTTTAGATGAGAATTGGTGCCCAAGCTACCTCATCCAAGGGCCAAGATTACTCCTTTATTAGTTTTGGGTTTTATTTAGCAAAAGAGGGTGTAGTTATCAAACTACCCCCTTATTTCCTAAATAAATGCCCAAAAGCTAATCTTACCCCTTCTTATTATGAAGACACCTCCTAGAAAATTAAATGGACTAATACATGTCCAAAATAAAATCCTAGGTTCCTAAAATAAAAATTACAAGTAAATAAGTCATGGCTTGCATAACTTGATGGTCATATGGAGGTGAGATCTTCCTCCCTCTACTCTAGCCATGTCTTCTTCTATTCTCCTAGCCATGGCCCTAGTGATAGGGTCCTTGCTTGGGGAGAATGCATCATCCCCTCCCCCTTGGGAAGGATTTGACCTCAAATCTGATAGGTCCTCCTCTTCTTCATCAGTACCTCGTTGGGTTCGAGGCAGGCCAAGGATGAAATCCATACTAATATCCAGCCAAGGTGCAGAAGGAGCAGGTAAGAGTGTGTACAATCCATGAGCCATTGTCTTAGACTTAGCTTGCAAGCAAGCAATGCATCTACGACAATGTCTATAGACGTCTTTCTTCATATGGGGCCAAAAGAATTTTTCTTGTAAAAGCAGAAGAGTTTTGTTAATTCCAAAATGCCCCATGAGCCCACCCTCATGGCTCTCTTTTGTCAACAGATTTCTCATAGATCCTTGGGGTACACAAAGTCTGCTACCTTTGAAAAGGTACCCCTCACTCACAAAGAACCCATTTTGGGTTTTACATGCAAATGTAGAGGCAGCATAAATGGATCCAAAATCCTTATCAGAAAGATACATTTCTCTAATATTATCAAATCCAAGAATCTTTGCACTTAAGGTGATGTAAAGGGTATGTCTACGAGACAAAGCATCACCCACCACATTATGTTTTCCTTTCTTGTATTTGATGATATAAGGGAAAGTCTCAAGAAATTCTACCCATTTAGCATGCCTTTTATTAAGCTTGTCTTGACCCTTCAAATACTTAAGTGACTCATGGTCACTATGAATGATGAACTCCTTGGGTACAAGATAATGTTCCCAAGTTTGAAGGGCCCTTATCAAAGAGTAAAACTCTTTATCATAGGTGGGGTAGTTTAAGGCAGCTCCATTTAGTTTTTCACTAAAATAAGCCACGGGATGACCACCTTGTAACAACACAGCTCCCACACCCACTCCCGATGCATCACACTCTAGCTCAAAAGTTTTAGAAAAGTCAGGAAGAGCTAAAACTGATGCATGGGTCAGTTTCTCTTTGATAAGTTCAAAGGCTTTTTGTTGTTTTTCACCCCAAAGGAAAGGAGTATCCTTCTTCACCAAATCATTGATTGGTGAGAAAAGTGTGGAGAAGTTAGGCACAAAGCGCCTGTAAAAGCTCACGAGACCATGAAAACTCTTGATCTCAGTCACACTTTTTGGGGTGGGCCATTCTTGGATGGCTTTGATTTTGTCGGGGTCTACTTGAACCCCATTTTTATTAACTATAAAACCTAAGAGCACCACACTCTCCACACAAAAATTACATTTTTCAAGATTTCCATAGAGTTGGTGTGACCTAAGAATGCAAAAGACGCGCCTAAGATGGCCTACATGTTCATCTAGGCTCTTGCTATACACTAAGATGTCATCAAAATAAACAACACAAAATTTTCCTAAGCAATCCCTAAGGACATGATTCATAAGCCTCATGAAGGTGCTTGGGGCATTGGTAAGCCCAAAAGGAATTACCAACCACTCATACAACCCAAACTTGGTCTTAAAAGCGGTTTTCCACTCATCACTTTCCTTGATGCGGATTTGGTGATAACCACTCTTAAGATCAATTTTTGAAAATAATTGGGCCCCATGCAATTCATCAAGCATGTCATCAAGCCTAGGGATAGGGTGCCTATATTTGATGGTGATGTTATTGATTGCTCGACAATCAATGCACATCCTCCATTGGCCATTCTTCTTAGGCACCAACAAAACTGGCACAGCACAAGGGCTTAGGCTCTCTTGAACCCAACCCTTCTCCAATAGTTCTTGGACTTGAGATTCAATCTCCTTGGTCTCCATGGGATTAGTCCTATAAGCAGGCCTATTAGGCAGGCTAGCCCCAGGTACCAAGCCTATTTGGTGTTTTATACCCCTAATTGGAGGAAGTCCTTTGGGAACTTTATTAGGGAATATATCACCAAACTCCTTTAAAAGCTCTTGAACCTCTTGAGGTAGGTTCTCAGGTCCAAGTTCTATGGCAGTGCTAGAACTAGAAGGGAAAAAAGTGGAGGGGGAAGAAATGGGGGATGTCTCTTTGCAAATGAGGAGATAGAAAGGTCTGTTAGTTAAGGGGGCTTCCTTTAAATCCAATTTTGTCGCAAATAAACTCCCTTTACTAATGACTTTCTTGGAAGGGGCAACTTCCAACTCAACCTCTTTACCCCTTTCATGCTTTAGGGGTAAAGCTTTGCTCTTTTTTTTTCTCCTCATCTCTCTTATGTTTCATGATGAGTTGGTCCTCCGCTACTTGTGAAGGTGTTAGAGGACACAACTTAATGCGCTTATCCTTATGAGTGAGGATGATGTTATTGGAATGACCATGGTGTATGGCTTTCTTATCAAATTTCCATGGTCTTCCTAGCAAGATATGGCCAACTTCCATTGGGACTATGTCACACATGATCTCCTCTTTATACGACCCAATGGAAATTGGAACCTTGACTTGCTCATTGACCTCCATTTCCCCTTGCTCATTGAGCCATTGAAGCTTGTAAGGCTTAGGGTGGGGAAATGGGGTCAAGGCTAGCTTTTCCACCAACCTTGAGCTACAACAATTGCAGCATGACCCCCTACCCACAATGAGAGAACATATTTTGTCATTCACCTTACAGCGAGTGTGGAATATGTTCTCCCTTTGAGATGAGGACACTTTCAAAGGTTGGCTTCCAAGAAGTCTTCTTATCATTAAGAGGTCTCCCTCACATGCATAAGCAGTTTCATCACAATCAGATTGGTATGCATGAACCCCTTCTTCTTCGCTCTCACTAGAGGAGTGTGAGCTAGACTCACTACTATAAACATCTTGGGCCCTCATGATGATGTTTCTCTTAGTAGGGCATCGAGAGGCAATGTGGCCTCTCCCAAGACATTTAAAGCATTTGATACTACTAACTTTCTCGTGAGAGTTAGTAGTAGGGGTTTTTCTCTCTATATGTGATGTTTTATGCTCTTTGAATTGCTTGGGATGTTCCTCTTTGGGGTAACTCTTGAAAGAGTTCCCCGTAGGTTGGTCCCTCTTTACATAAGGTGGGTTATCCTTTTTAAAAGTTTTCCTTCTAAGTTGATTTTCCACCTTAATGCAAAGTTGAACTAACTCGTCAAGGGAATTGTATGAGAAGAGCTCCACCTTATCACGAATTTTGGGGCTCAACCCACACAAAAACCTTGCCATGGTGGCCTTGGGTTCCTCAATGATACCCGCCCTCAAGATAAGAAGTTCCATCTTTTGTCTATACTCTTCTATACTAAGGTTGGTTTGCCTTAGCCTTTGGAGTCTATCCAAAAGATCTTTTTCATACCAAGAGGGAATATGTCTTCTTCTTAGAGCACTTCTAAGATCATTCCAATATCTTATGGAAGGCATATTGGTACGGATTCTCTCATTGGTTAACCCAACCCACCAATGCATGGCATGCCCTTGAAGCTAAGGGTTGCCATTGGAACCTTTCTTTCTTCTCTTACCTCATGGCAAGTGAAGAGTTGTTCTACCTTGATTTCCCAATCAAGGTAGGCTTCCACATCTTCCCTCCCATGAAATGGGGGGAGATCAATTTTGGGCTCCCTTGGAGGGGCCCCATTATTATGCATGGATGAATGGGAGTTTCTCCTAGGATGATTGTAGTATTCTTCCTCACTTTCACTCCTATGGGTATGTCTAGATGGGGAACCTAAGACTATCCCTTTCATTTTGTAATTCTCACCATTACCATGCTTTCTTTTTTCTTCTTCTTTCTCTTTTCTTCTTTCTCTTTCTTTTCTTTCTCTCCTTTCTTCATCTTCTCTCCTTTCTCTTAATCTTCTCTCTTCCTTCTCTCTTTTTTCTCTCTTTTCTTCCTCTCTTTCTTTTATTTTTCTTTTCTCCTTGGACTCTTTTTCTCTACTTTTTTCTTCTCTTCTCTCTTGTTCTTTTGCCATCCACTCCCTAAAGTCCATGTTTAAGTTTTCTAGAGTGTAATCTTTAGAAATATTTCTTTGGTTTACACTCTTGTTTGATGAATAACTATGAGCACTAGAGTAGGTGTGTGATGTCATTGTGCTTGAATTTCTAAGAGGAAAAAGGTGGCTAAAAAATTTTCACAAACAAACACTCCTCTCTTTTTGTGTTTTCTTGCCTAAAATGGCTTGATGAGTCTTTGGAACTCTTTAGCCTTCTAAGCGCTTTGAATAAGAAAAATAAAGTAAGAATTTTAAAGCAAAAATTCAAAAGAGAAGGGATCTAAAGCGAGCTCCTAAGGTGTTGAAGGAAGTGTACCACTTCTTCCTTCTTCACCTAATTGTCGAGAAACTAAAAAATTGATTAAATTTTATTACAACCAAAGGGAGGGTCTTAAGGGCACTCAAACTCCCAACTACAAAATTAATACACCCAAATTAAAGAAAAAGTAAAGTCTTCAAAAAATTATTCTCCAAATGCTCCCTCAAATCAAAGTCCTCACGGCTAGGTGTATTTCCTTTTGAGGTGATCCCTTAGGCTCTTAGTCCAACCTTCCAAAATATGCTACCCTTGTGGTAAGCTCCTTTTTCAAGCTTTCTTCCAAAAGTGACACTAACACACAAACCAAAGAAACCAAAAGTAGCAAGGGGAGGTGCGAATAGAAACTCAAAAAGCAATAAAAGATAACACAATCAAAAGGACACTTAACCAAATGGTAAGAGTATATAAGACAAACTAGCAAGATGATTTAAAAGACAAGCAACAACTAAAAGGTAAACAAAAGAAAGAGAGCACACAATGGAATACCTAAGAATGGCACTAGATTAAAGAGTAGAAGAACACAAATATCAAGTTCTAGTGTACCAAAAGTAATAAAATTTCTTTTAAGGTTTCAAGTTCAAAGTTGAAGCACCTGCTAATTTTAGGTTAGGTACATCAAATGAATTTTTTTTCAAACTTTCTTTTCTTTTGTTTGTTCTCTTTTTTTTTTTTTTTGAATCCTTCGTTGTTTTTTTTGTATTTTATTTTAGACTTTGTTTTCTTGTTGTTTTTTTTTTAATATTTACTAGATGCACCTAAATTGATTGTGAATTTAGTGCTTGATAACAAAAAGTTATGCGCTTGGAACAATAAAGAAAATTAAAAGCAACAATTTAGGTACTACTAGAAATGACTTCAAAATGCAAAGTAGCTATAGATGTGTTAATGGTTTAGTAGTTTGGTGTGCCACTGGACTCAAGCTCTGTTAAGTTTTTAGTAATTTGTTGAACACAAATACCAAACTTATAGCTTAAGTGAAAGCACCCACAAACAAGAACTACCTTTACCACACAAATGAGCTACTAGTTATACGTATAAGGAAAATAAAGACAAAGGAAATTGAGCAACTATTTTTGAATTTTTTTTTAAGAATATGCTTGAAACTAAAAGCACATGAACTTCTAAAGAGACTTAGACATGAGGTATGACCCTCTATGTTGCTCAATTTAAGAAGTTTCAAATTTTTTTTTGTAAAAACAAAAGAGGCTAAACTTAAAAGGAATTAATAGACAAAATGGGAAACTATAAACATGACTTATAGACAACTACACAAGAGTATAAAAGTGAAAAATAAAAGCTAAAAATAAAGCAAAAACAAGGCAACTAGGTGCAAGGAAACACAAGAATTTGGTCTAAATTTCTTGACCACAAGGTTGTGGAATTCACCACAACGGCATGGATTTTTAGCAAGAAATTCTCAAAACCAAAATTCAAGCAATAAAGCACCCAACTCAAAGCTTAAGCGAAAATTAATGAATATGGGAGAGACATAGATGCAAAGAAAGAACAATATAAATTGCATCAAGCAAAAAATAAATGGTACAAATAAACTATAACTCAAAACAATAAACTCAAGACATAAATGGAAATGATAAACAATAATGGAAAGCTAGAAAAAATTGCGGAAATTAAAGATAAAATAAAATAGGAAAACGGAAAGAAAAAATAAATGAGATAGGAAGAGAGTTTAGACCTCTAGAACCAATGCTCTAGATACCAAATGATGCATGCCTCCCTTGATCTTTTTCTAGAGGTTTTCTTCTTTAGTGAAATGGTTTGTGGAGAGGTAAGAAGTGAAGGTGGTTTTAGGCGCCACTTAAGGTAAGATAAGCCTAAGAGGGAAAGTTTGCCACAAGGGATGGAACCCTTGATAAAAACCTAAGGAATTCTCAAAGAGGGAAGGTGGACACTAAGAGAATTTTGGCCAACTCAAGGTTTTTCCATTCAATCAAGTGTAAAAAATACAAGAGTGTGAATGAGCACCTTTTTATAGAGGGAGTTAACCTCTTGGACAAGTTATGAAGGAAATGAAGGGCTAGGATTAAAAGGAGTCACCCAAGGGAGGAGGATTGAAGCCCAAAGTCCAATCAATACCCTCCTTTAGATGAGAATTGGTGCCCAAGCTACCTCATCCAAGGGCCAAGATTACTCCTTTATTAGTTTTGGGTTTTATTTAGCAAAAGAGGGTGTAGTTATCAAACTACCCCCTTATTTCCAAAATAAAGGCCCAAAAGCTAATCTTACCCCTTCTTATTACTAAGACACCTCCTAGAAAATTAAATGGACTAATACATGTCCAAAATAAAATCCTAGGTTCCTAAAATAAAAATTACAAGTAAATAAGTCATGGCTTGCATAACTTGATGGTCATATGGAGGTGAGATCTTCCTCCCTCTACTCTAGCCATGTCTTCTTCTATTCTCCTAGTCATGGCCCTAGTGATAGGGCCCTTGCTTGGGGAGAATGCATCGTATCTCAATACATGGACATCTATTTTATTGATGTACTTTTATTCGTTGGGTTTTATCCAAATAATTACAGAGGTAATACGATAATAATTCAATTTATCTAATGACCTTATTCAAATGATGTTAATAATTACTTGATTATTATTTAATCATCTTTAAGTTTGGTATGTGTGTTCCTATTGAATGACTTTGTAGCCTTCAGTCTTCAGCCAGGTTGAAGATCGAATACCTTTTTCTTTCATAACCTTGTGGGGAGGTGCTTATGCTAGCCTTCAATCTTCACCCTGAACAAAGAACAAACATCATTTCTTTTCGTATTTTGAGAAGCATGTTGTTTGTCAAATATTGAATTCTCTCTTGACACTTTGGCTCTTGCCTAGGTTGTATATTCTACACTTTTCCCCAAACCTTGAGTGATGAAGTAGTGAAAAGGTCTTTAAGAAAAACAAAAGAAAAAAGAAGAAACCAAGTAAATAGGCTAAGTAAGGTTTTTGTTTTCCATCATATGGTAGATGAATTAGGTTGTGCAAGTTAGGGTTTTTGCTTCTCGCTCTAAGGTACGTGAATAGTTGCGTAATCGTAGCTGTAGATTCCTTCTTTTACCTTCTTTTAGTTTCCATTTGTCAAGTACGTTTTTCATTTCTTCCCCCTTCTGGTTTCTTCATTATGTCTTCATCTTCTTCCAAAATACCTTTTTCTTCTCATAGTGTAAGGGTGATGCCTCCAAATTTTCTGAACACTCTTCTTCATCTAGGGAAGGTAACAATGCACTAATTAGTGTTTCCCTTTATTTAGATCTTGGAGTACCTACCACTTCTACAAGGGCAGGCCCAGAGGTCATCTTAGATGATGAAAAGGAACACTCAATTAAGATTATTGAAGGGGCTAGGCCTTCCACTAGTGCTAAGTCAAAGTGTTTGGTTACGTGGAAGGTTACTATGATGGTCCCCAAGCCGAAATGTTGCAGAAATCCTAAGAGGTATTTCTCCCCTATTACTAATCACACTTATTACTGAGCAAACAACGAGGTAGGTACTAATTTCTCGTGTTATTCAACCAAGTCTTTTCTACAAAGTTTTGCTTGACACGTCAAGTTATGTTCTTTTGATCACTTTGACCTACTAACTTTTTCAATAAAATCTTGGCGAAATGATGCATTTGTTCATCCAGATGTCGTGCATCTCAGAAAGGATCCAAAGGATCCTAGAAACTTTTTTTTCTCATGATTGTATGTTATGTGACTTCCATATCTGAATTCCATTTGATTTTTCACAATTGAGGTTCGTTGTATTCTAAGCATTATGCCTACACAACTTCATCTGAATGGGTGAGATGTTACTCAAGCTTTTCGAGCACTATGTCTTTATATTTACACAAAAGCCACTCCTGTTCCTCCGATATTTCAGTACTTGACTTCATGAAAAATGTAAGTGGGTATCATTATATGTCCGACAACCCATTATTCCAAGCCTTCACTACTTGTTATAAAAAATTAAAATCAATTACTTTAAAATGATAATAAATCCTGGCGCGGGTCGAAATCATTTCAATGATAATAAGGGTGCTAAACTATTTCCTTCAGAGCTACTCCCCCTAGAGAAATTAATTGATGCCTACTTTCTAGATTTGTTATGTTGGACCTTTCTATTTCGAGGCTAGTGAGTTTGTTCCAGTCCTTTCATATCCATTTAAAGACTTAGAGAATGAGTTTTTTTTTACGTTCGTATATGTTATTATTTTTGTTTGAATTGTGCTGATATTTCCATTGTTTTCTTGATGCAAGTATCATTATGTTGGCTGGTGATTGTGTGCTAAATTTTTGAAAAAGCTAGAAAAAATGTGCCTCTTAAGGTGATCTTGAGGTTGTTTTTCCCACGGAATTTGTGTTGAACAAAAACAAGGAAAAAGAGAAGAAAAAGGGGAAATGCAAGCATAAAAAATGGCAAAGAGGGAGAAGAAAGCTTCCAAAAGGAAGGCGAAAAAGTTGAAGCAATCCACTTTAGGTTTGTCTTACTTCGAAAATGCTATTATTCCACCCTCCTATCATCCACCTTCTTTTCAAAGGACTTTGATCCTCTTTTCTTACTCAGCAAGGCTTTTGATAGCCTTTCATATTCTAGCTGAGAAACGTTGGAAAAAATAGACCCAATTCTCCAATGGGTTAACCATTGCGAGTTAATAATGTAAGCAAATGTCATTGGGGAACATCTCTTTGCTACGGATATTTCTAAGCTAAAAAATAATTTAAGTGTTTGTAATAATCTCTTCAATTCGCCATCAAGGTGAACTCAATGCTTTCAAATGAAGTTTCCAACCTTAAGGCCGAAGCCATTAAGGTTCAAGAGGATCATAAGGTGAAGTTCTGATAAGATTTCTATGTCTTATATATAGTTGAAGGGTGCCAAAGTTGCACTTCTACAAAGTGAATTAAAGGAATTTAAAGCATAAGGTGAGAAGGGCAACCTTTTTGAAAAAAATCATTTATTTTTTAGGAATTAAAAATTAAACTAGGAAAAGAGTACTTATGATATTTTACAAAGGAAATCCTTAGCTATAATAATACTTGAGATGCATAGAATTCCAAGTTCATGGAATAAGCTTGACGGTGAGTTGTTTGAGATTGTATGCTTCATTTTCTAGGTCTTGATTTATCCAAAATGATCTTTTCCAATTGGCTGCCAACTTTCTAGCCTTTCTATCTCATGTGCATCCCTAGTGGCTCTCCATACCAAGTCACATTTTCAAAAATTCCTAAGGTTAGGCACGCGAATTGAATCTTTTGGCCATCCTTTACTTGCAAGCTTCAACTACAAATAGCATTTTGTCCTTGACTTCTTCTAGGCAATCCAATTCAGATTGCATGCCTACCTGGTTGTTGTTCTCATGAAAGTGTAAAAACAAAAATGAAGGTTCCCCTACCTCAAATGGAAGCATTGCATCAGTTCTGCAAGTCAGTAGAAATGGGTCTCATTTGTTGTTATTGAGGGTGAAATGGTAGCCCTACAAGATTTCTAATAATTGTTTAACTTATTACTCCTTTATGCCTACAATCCTCCTTTTGACTTCTCCTAGAATAACTTTATTAATTGTTTCGACTTACCCATTAACTTGTGGGTGTTCAACAGTTGTTACCATGTGCTTGATTTCAGGGCCTTTAAGGAAGCAATTTAGTTTTGTCAATGAATTGTAAACAGTTATGTGGGATCCTGAATCTCGTTAAGGCACAAGGTGAGAAGGATAAACTTTTTGGTAAAATATCTTTATTTTTTATGGATAAAAAACTTAACAAGAATTCTCATCCTCATTTTTGCTCCCGAAAATCATCCCCATCATTGTTCTTATACCTAATGGGTATGGGATTTACGTCTTATCCATGTCCCATTCGGATACCAAGTATACTTGTTGATGTGATCTTTGATGATCACGTGCCCAAAGGATCCTTTCTAAGGTCACTTGGAAGGGAAATGGATTTATGGAGAGGAGAGGAATGGGGTGAGGCGCCACAAATACTAGGTTTGATAAGACAAAGGGGAGATACCACAAGGGAGGGGTCCCTTGATAACTCTTAGAAGCTCTCACAAAGGAGAAAGGGGGACACTCAAAGGTAAGAACCTCAACCAATATGGTCTCTAGGATTAAATTCAAGTGTAAAAAATACAAGTGAGAGAGGAGCTCCTATTTATAGAGGTAGCTAACCTCTTCAACAAGATAACCTAAAAAAGAAGGGCTAGGATTAAAAGGAGAGATCTAAGGGAGGAGAATTTAGAAACAATTCCCTCCTTAGATCATCAAACTTGGTGCCCAAGTTTCTCAAACCAAGGGCCAAGATTCTTTCTTATTAGCTTAGGTGGTTTATGTAGAAAAGAGGGGTGTAGATATCAAGGCTACCCCTTATTTCCTTCATAAAGACCCAAAAAGCTAAATCCACCCTCTAAATTCCTAAGACACCTCCTAAAAATAAAAAATGGACTAAATACATGTCCCAAATTAAATTCTTAATGCTCCTCAAAATTAAAATAAAGGAAAATTACATTTTATTAACTAAAGTCCCTAGCCTAATATCTTCACTCTCCATAGGAGGTGAAGTCTTCCTTTGTCTGCAAGGGCTAGGTCTTCTTCAATCCTTCTAGCCATGGCCCTAGTGATAGGTCCTTGGCTAGGCATGGTCACATCATCTCCTCCCCCTTGAAGAGGATTTGACCTCAAATCCATGGGGTCTTCGTCATTTTCAGCACCTACAAATGGAGACAAATCAGAAACATTAAAACTGGTGCTTACCCCATAATCCTCAGGCAGATCTAAAACATAGGCATTATTACCGATCCGCTCAAGGATTTGGAAAGGTTCATCTCCTCTAGGGCTAAGTTTGGACTTCCTTTGAGAAGGAAATCTATCCTTTCTCAAGTGAAGTCATACCCAGTCGCCCTTTTCAAAGATGACTTCTTTCCTCCCACTATTGGCGAAAGTAGCATCTCTCAAGGATTGGCGCTCTATGTTAACTTTAACCCTCTCATGTAATTGTTTTACAAAAATGGATTTTGCCTCTCCTTCTTTATGCACAGCAACAGAAAGAGGAAGAGGTAAAAGATCTAGAGGAGTATGAGGATTAAAGCCATAGACCACCTCAAAAGGAGAATGCTTGGTGGTTCTATGAACCACCCAGTTATAAGAAAATTCAATGTGGGGAAGGTACTCATCCCAAGACTTATTGTTGCCTTTAAGGAGAGCCCTCAGCATAGTGGATAAAGATCTATTCACCACTTCTGTTTGCCCATCAGTTTGAGGGTGACAGGTAGTGGAAAAAAGAAGTTTAGTTCCCACCTTAGCCCAAAGAGTTTTCCAAAAATGGCTAAGGAACTTCACATCCCTATCTAACACTATTGAAGAGGGTATACCATGCAATCGGACAACCTCTTTAAAGAAAAGTCTTGCGATGTTGCTCGCATCATCCACTTTGTGGCAGGGAATATAATGGGCCATTTTTGAAAATCGGTCCACCACCACAAATATGGAGTCTGCACCTCGTTGGGTTCTTGGCAGCCCAAGGATGAAATCCATGCTAATATCCTCCCATGGTGCAGAAGGAGCAGGTAAAGGTGTGTATAGTCCATGAGGCATTGCTTTAGACTTTGCTTGCAAGCAAGCTATACATTTAGAGCAATGTCTATGGACATCTCTACGCATATGGGGCCAAAAGAATTTCTCTTGTAAAAGCATGAGGGTTTTTGAAATTCCAAAATGCCCCATGAGCCCACCTTCATGACTCTCTTTTGTAAGTAAGTTCCTAATTGATCCTTGGGGTATACAAAGCTTACTCCCTTTGTAAAGATACCCCTCACTGATGAAGTACCCATCATAGGCCTTTAATGCAAATGAAGATGCAGAGGTAGCAAATATGGGGCCAAAATCCTTATCAGACGGATACATAGCTTGAATGTCATCAAATCCCAAGATTTTTGCACTCAAGAATGAATAAAGGGCATGACGCCTAGAAAGAGCATCAGCCACCACATTTTGTTTTCCTTTCTTGTACTTGATGACATAAGGGAAGGATTCAAGATATTCCACCCACGTTGCATGCCTTTTGTTTAATTTACCTTGACCCCTCAAATATTTTAGTGACTCATGGTCACTATGAATGACAAACTCCTTGGGAGCAAGGTAATGCTCCCAAGTTTGAAGGGCCCTAATTAGAGCATAAAACTCCTTATCATAGGTGGGGTAATTGAGGGGGGCACCATTGAGTTTTTCACTGAAATACGCAATGGGGTGCCCTCCTTGCAACAAGACAGCCCCCACACCTACACCAGAGGCATCACATTTAAGTTCAAATGTTTTAGCAAAGTCAGGTAATGCCAAGACTGGTGCATGGGTCAGTTTATGCTTAATTAGCTGGAAGGCTTTCTCTTGTTTCTCACCCCAAAGGAAAGGAACTTCCTTTTTCACCAAATCATTTATTGGTGCGAAGAGCGTGGAGAAATTAGGCACAAAGCGCCTATAAAATCCAGCAAGACCATGAAAGCTTTTGATCTCTGTCACACTCTTTGGGGTGGGCCATTCTTGAATAGCTTTTATCTTTTCGGGGTCAACATGAACCCCTTTTGTGCTAACTACAAAACCTAGGAAAACTACACTATCTACACAAAAAGTGCATTTTTCTAAGTTACCAAAAAGAGGATTACTCCTAAGAAGAGAAAAAATATGCCTTAGATGTCCTAAATGATCATCTAGGTTCCTAGAGTAAACTAAAATGTCATCAAAGTAAACTACACAAAATTTACCAAGGCAATCCCTTAGTACATGATTCATTAAGCGCATGAATGTGCTTGGGGCATTAGTTAGCCCAAAAGGCATAACCAACCACTCATAAAGACCAAATTTAGTCTTAAAAGCAGTTTTCCACTCATCACCCTCTTTGATCCTTATTTGGTGGTAACCACTTCTAAGATCTATTTTTGAAAATATTTTTTCCCCATGCAATTCATCCAACATGTCATCAAGACGGGGGATTGGGTGCCTATATTTGATGGTGATGTTGTTGATTGCACGACAATCAACACACATCCTCCATTGGCCATTCTTCTTGGGTACCAACAAGACTGGCACAGCAGAAGGGCTTAGGCTCTTTTGAACCCAATCCTTCTCCAACAGCTCATTCACTTGAGACTCAATCTCTTGGGTCTCCATGGGGTTGGTCCTATAAGCAGGTCTATTAGGTAGACTTGCGTCAGGCACCAAATCAATTTGATGTTCTATACCCCTAATGGGAGGAAGTCCTTTGGAACCTCATTAGGGAATATGTCATCAAATTCTTTTAAAATATCTTGAACCCCTTGAGGAAGGTGCTCATGTGCATGGGCTGTGGCAGTGCTCTCAGCAGAAGAATGCAAAATGGGAGAAGGATTTGATGCTTCTTTGCAAAAGAGGAGATAAAAGGGCTTGTTAGTCAAAGGAGTTTCTTTTAAATCACGTTTAGTAGCAAATAGGCTCCTTTTACTAATATTCCCTTTTGAAGGGGCACCTTCCGACTCTCTTTCTTTACCCTTTTCAAGCTTTAAGGGTAAAGCTTGTTGTATTTTTTTTTGTTTTTTTTTTTCCTCAACTCTTTTCTTTTTCATAGCAAATTGATCTTCAGCCACTTGAGAATGTGACAAAGGATACAATTTGAATCGCTTTTCATTATGGGTGAGAATTATTTGGTTGGAGTGACCATGGTGAATAACTTTTTTGTCAAATTGCCATGGTATTCCCAACAAGATATGACCAGCCTCCATAGGAACTATGTCACAAAGAATCTCATCATTATAAGATCCTATGGAAATTGGAACCATAACTTGTTCATTGACTACCATCTCCCCTTGCTCATTGAGCCATTGCAATTTGTAAGGTTTGGGATGGGGCATGGTAGTCAAGGCTAGCTTTTCAACCAACCTAGAGCTACAACAGTTACAACAGGAGCCACTATCAACAAGGAGAGAACATACTTTGTCATTTACTTTACATCTTGTATGGAAGATGTTCTCTCTTTGTGACTGGCCAAGCTCTAGAGGTTGGCTTCCAAGAAGCCTTTGAACCATAAGGAGGTCCCCCTCATAAGGAAAAGCTTCCTCACACTGTTGTTCAAAAGTATGTCCCCCTTCTTCCTCACTCTCACTAGAGGAGGAAGATGAGCTATTCTCACTACAAATGTCTTGTCCCCTTATGATCATGGTTTTCTTGTTAGGCCATTGAGAGGCAATGTGGCCTCTCCCAAGACATTTGAAGCATTTGATACTACTTTGCCTCTCAGTAGGCTTGGTAGTAGGGGTTTTTCTCTCTACATGAGGTGCTTTTGTATCTTGAAAATGCTTGGGTTCCTCTTTGGGAAAACCCTTGAAAGAGTTTCCCTTAAGTTGGTCTCTCTTTGAGTAAGAGGGAGAATCTTTTTTAAAGCTTTTTCTCTTGAGTTGATTCTCAGCTCTTACACAAAGTTCTACCAACTCATAAAGGTTTGAGTATGAAAGAAGCTCTACCTTATCTCTAATGTCAGAGCTTAATCCACACAAAAACCTAGCAATGGTGGCATTGGGTTCCTCAATGATATTGGCCCTTAGTATGAGAAGCTCCATCTTTTGTCTATACTCCTCAATACTTAGGTTATGTTGCCTAAGTCTTTGGAGCCTATCCAAAAGATCCCTCTCATAATATGAAGGAATGTGCCTTCTTTGCAAACAAGTTTTTAAATCATTCCAGTAGCGAATGTCAGGCATTTGTTTACGGGCCCTATCCTTGACTAACCCATCCCACCAATGCAAAGCAGAACCTTGAAAACTAAGGGAGGCCAAAGGTACTTTCCTTTCTTCCCTAATTTTGATAGCATCGAAAGAGTTGTTCCACTTTGACTTCCCAATCTAGGTAAGTCTCAACATCTTCCCTACCATGAAAATGGGGTAGGTCTACCTTTGGTTCCCTAGCATGATTTATGTTCTCTTGAGGAGAATGATGATTGTATGATGAATGAGAGTGATGCTTATGTTGATTTCTATAGTATTCTTCTTCACTAGAGCTAAAATGCCTAGATGGGGATCTTATGAGAATTCCTTTATTTTTTCTCTCACTTTCCCTCCCATCTCTCCTCTTACTCTCTTCTCCTCTCCTTCTCTCTTCTTCCTCTTTTTCTCTTTTTCTTTCTAGTTCTTTCCTTCTTCTCCTTTCTTCATCCTCTCTTCTCTCTCTTTGCCTTCTCTCTTCTCGGTCTTTTTTCTCTTTTCTCATTTCAAACATCTCTTTTTTTAACTCTTCCTTCTCTTTTTGTTTTTCCTTTTCTTTTATTTCTTTTTTTCTCTCTTTTTCTTCTCTCCTTTCTTGTTCTTTAGCCATCCATTCCCTAAATTATAAGTTAAGGTTTTCAAGAGTGTCTCCCTTAGAAGGTTTTCTTTGGTTGACACTCTTACTTGATGAACAACTATGTGCACTAGAATGTGTGTGGGAAGTCATGGTGCTTGGATGCTAAAAACTAAAGGGTAGGCCAAAAACTTTTTTTTTTTGTTTTCTCACCTAAGGTGGCTTGATGAGTCTTTGGAACTCTTAGCCTCTACATGTTTTTTCAAAATAACATAAAATAAAATAAAAGTGCAAGAATGTAAAAGAGAAAGGGCTCTAATCGTGCTCCTAAGGTGTTGAAGGAAGTGTACCACTTCTCCCTTCTTCACCTAATTAACGAGGAACTACGCTAAAATTAACCAAAATTATTACAAACCAAGGGAGGGCCTTAAGGGCACTCAAACTCCCAATCTAAATTTAAGTATACACAATACAAAGAATAAAAAAAAATAAAACAAAGTCTTCACTCCAAGCTTTTTGGTGTTTGTCTCCTTTTGATCAAGCCCCTTTGAGTTGCATCAACTCACCCCAAGAATGCTACCCTTGTTTCCTCTTGTTTGGACTTGCCAAAATTTTATATATGGAACCTTTCCCAACCTTTCCTTACCAAGGCCGAATACAACACAAGACAACAAACAAAGGTGAATAACAAAACAAGGTTCACAAATCCAAGTGGATAGATTAAACAATGACAAACTCAAAGAAGTAAAAAAAGACAAGCAAGAAAACATAAGGCTCACAAAGGAAGGTAGCACACAAATAACTTTCCTAGATTAGCTCTAAGAATAGAGATGAAAAAAGACTCAAACAAAAAAAATGAAACCAATAGTTGCACACTTAATAAAATTTAAGTGACCAAAACTAAAAAGCTTACTCAAGTAATTTTTTTTTGAATCACAATTGATTCCTCATATCAAATGTTTCTACTATTAGGTACACAACTTCAAATTTGTCTTTCCTTTGAGTTCTTTATCTTTTTCTTTTTTTTTAACTTGAACTTTTTCTATTTTTTTTAAATTTTTCTAATCTTTTTGCTGCACCTAATAGCTTGTTGAATTGAAATTTTAATGAGGATGCTTGAAATAATAACGCTTGAGTGAATAAGCACAAAGTAAGGACACACAATTTTCAAGCAATGCATGCAACTAAAGGCAAAACAACTTAGTAGTTCCAAATACCACTGAACTAATGGTGCTTAAGGAATGATTTAGGGCTGATTTTGAAGTAAATTGATTTCTCAAATTACTAACACAATTCACCCAAGCTAAAATTCCATAAAGAGGCACCAATAGTGAAGGTAAACCAAGTAGAAAGCTACTAATAATTCAACATAAAACAAGAAACATATAAAGATTGAATTGAGCAAATATTTAAGAACAACAAAGAGATTAATATGCTTGAACTAAAAGCATAAAAAACTTAAGAGACTCAATAAGAGGTTCACCTCTTAGGAGCTCAATTCAAAATGTTTTTGAAAGCTTTTTTGTAAAAATTTTAAGAGGCTAAAACATATGGAATTTAAATGAGACAAAATAGGAAACTAACATGACTAGTATTTGACAAAACACAAGATTAAGAAAAAATAACACACCTAAAAATAGAGCAAAAATTTCAGCAAGAGACTCAAAACAAAAGGCACAACAAAGTGGCCAAAGTTGATTACCACAATGGTGTGGAAAAATCCTCAACCATGTGGGTTTAATGGTCACAACTTCTTAGGCACACTTTAACATAAAAAAACCAAGGGAAAATTAAGCAACTTGAACACAAAAATAAGATGCAAAGAAAGGGACAAATAAAATGGCATAAAATTAAATGGAAAATAGGCGCGTAGATAGAAAACAAAAGCGCATATAATAGCAAGAATAAAAAACTATACTACTAGACAATAAAGGAAATAGAGATGACAAAAAATGAAGGACTTTAAAATAAAGAGATCAAAGAAATAAACAACAAAGCAAAAAAAAATTGAGAAAGAACGTGACCTTTAGAAAGTGGCTCTGATACCACTTGATGTGATCTTTGATGATCACATGCCCAAAGGATCCTTTCTAAGGTCACTTGAAAGGGAAATGGATTTCTGGAGAGGAAGGGAATGGGGTGAGGCGCCACAAATACTAGGTTTGATAAGCCAAAGGGGAGAGGCCACAAGGGAGGGGTCCCTTGATAACTCTTAGAAGCTCTCACAAAGGAGAAAGGGGGACACTCAAAGGTAAGAACCTCAACCAATATGGTCTCTAGGATTAAATTCAAGTGTAAAAAATACAAGTGAGGGAGGAGCTCCTATTTATAGAGGTAGCTAACCTCTTCAACAAGATAACCTAAAAAAGAAGGGCTAGGATTCAAAGGAGAGATCTAAGGGAGGAGAATTGAGAAACAATTCCCTCCTTAGATCATCAAACTTGGTGCCCAAGTTTCTCAAACCAAGGGCCAAGATTCTTTCTTATTAGCTTAGGGGGTTTATGTAGAAAAGAGGGGTGTAGATATCAAGGCTACCCCTTATTTCCTTCATAAAGACCCAAAAAGCTAAATCCACCCTCTAAATTCCTAAGACACCTCCTAAAAATAAAAAATGGACTAAATACATGTCCCAAATTAAATTCTTAATGCTCCTCAAAATTAAAATAAAGGAAAATTACATTTTATTAACTAAAGTCCCTAGCCTAATATCTTCACTCTCCATAGGAGGTGAAGTCTTCCTTTGTCTGCAAGGGCTAGGTCTTCTTCAATCCTTCTAGCCATGGCCCTAGTGATAGGTCCTTGGCTAGGCATGGTCACATCACTTGTACTTGTTTGTACCCACAAAAAAAATGATAATAATTTTTCAATAAAAAATAAATGTGTGAATATAATGATATTACTTCAAAAATTATCTAATAAACACAAAATTTTCAATTTGTGAATTAAATTTCAAACATTTTTATTTTATTAAATACAAATGTAAAATCATTTTTGAAATTCCAAAATTGTAATTTATGAAGAAAACAAGAATCTAAATAGTCATTTGGATTGAAAATTAGGTCTAATAAATCAAGGGTAGGAGTTTGGGATATTTTAGTAATTAAAATAAGGAAGGTGGGGACGAAGATGTGGTAGGTATATATATCCTCATCTCTGACTTAATAAATGAGATTTTTCCATACTTGTATTCATTTTGGTCAAATCGGGATTTCTTGTCAATTTCAGGGCGAGTTTGAGGATTACCCACGGTATGGATTTATCTATCATCCCTAGCTCTTTTAACTTCCTCTGAGCGAGGATCTAGTTCAAGATCTAACACTGAAGATGGTGTTACTATGCTAATAATGCTTGACTCTTGGTTTTTCGAACGAAGCTTAATCTTTAAACTAGCTAAATTACATTCTCTAGCTTCCCTCTAGTCTGCATAGATTGTTATTATTTGGCTTCCTTTGTGGGTAATTTCATGGCCAAGTGGGGATTAGCCTACACTACAATGTACCTAATTTTGATAACTCAACTGGGAGTGTCATCTGGTCCGAATTTGGTATAGAGATCTATGCAGCCTCTTGTTGATACTTTCTCACTTGAAAACATTATCAATGGCTTGACATGGGGTACAAGCTGAGCTTCTGGAATGTCTAGCTTGTTGAAAGTACTTTAATACAAAACATAATTTAAACTTCCTTGATCGACGAGAATTTCGCATATGATGCAATTGGTGATTTATTTACTAATCACCATTGGGTTATCTTGTTTGGGATCTACTGCCTTAAATTCCTTATTAGTGAAGGTATCAAGCATCATTCTAGGAACTATGTAAAATGTTACAGAGTTGAATAACCTCATCATCTGATGATGCCTTTTTCTAGATAACGAGGTGGCTTCTCACAAGAGCGACTTCTTATGTGTCTCGGGTTTCCTAGGGTAATTCCTCTCACAAGAGCGACTTTGGCTCCTCCTCCTGCTAAATGTTCCTGATATTGGTACTTATTTTCTTGTTCAGAATCTACATTTTAATGATCTTGGTATTGACTTATCTTTGGCCGATACACATAATCCTTCAAGTGACCTTGTTTAATGAAGTCTTCTATTTTATCTCTCATGGTAGTATACTTTTCAGTTAACTATCAATTGTTTCTATGATATCAATACTGCTTTGATGGGTCAACATTTGGAGTAGTGTCGGCTTTTTGGGGCATGACCATTAATTCAATGGCTAAAACTTGTTCTATTACCCTAGTTCAACTAATGATAAGGGAGATGTTTTAAGTGCATCTTAGGCCCCTGGGGGCGACTGTAGAAATTATCCTTCTTTTTATGTGTCCTTCTCTCTCACGGTCCTTCTTGTGATGACATTCCATTTTCCCCTAAACCTGATTTATAAATTTATCTAATTGTTCTATTTCCACGAAGAAGGTTGCTCATCGTCGCATATCATGCATATCTTTACGAGGTTTTCAATACAAACTACACAACAGTTGGGTCAAGATTACATATACTCAAAGCTACTTTGTCAAATCTTTCCATAAATGCACAAAGTGTCTCTTTCTTCTCTTGATGAATGCTTATGGTTCCACTAAAGTTAGTTGATGAGGTTGATTGGTGGAGAACCGATTTCTGAAATAAGAAGTTAATGTTTCAAAACTATTAATGGAATTGGGTAAAGGTTTGGTAAGCCAGCTTATCGTTTGACCCTTAAGACAAGTAGGGAATATTCGACATAATATAGCAACATCTGAAGTATATAATCCCACTTGAGTCACATAAGCATCCAGGTGTTCATCTGGGTACCATATTTTTCTGAAGCCACATTCTCCTAGTTCTACGGGAGGGGTGTTTCCATAATCCCTAATAAGAAAGGGTAGTGATGCCTAGATTGTTTCATTTTCATGGTGGAGACTTATTTGTTTGTGGTAGGAGCCACATTGCTTAAAGAAGGGGTTGTTGAATCCTAACTTTCCTTGACTCTATCATCATGTTGATTGGAGCTAGGTATTTAACATGCCAAGTTCTATTCTAGCTTCTAAGATTGGCATTCTCTCACCTTAAGTTCAACATTTCTCCGACATGTTGTTACCTCATGTTTGTTATATCCTCCTGCAATAACCAAATAGCTTCTAAAAGACTTGTTTCATCCACCACTTCAGCATGCTTTGCATTTGTTTGTGCTTGTGAGGTTTTTTCCTGGTCTCTTGCATTGCTCCTGGTGACTACCATTTCTACTCAATCTTCCTATGGGTAATTTACTATTCTTCACGAATGCTCCTCTTCATCTTCAAATAGTATAATGCCGAATGGGGGTACATAACAATGACATTCCAACGCTTAAGTAAGATATATGTTTGGTGAAGAACAATAAATGAGTATATTAATAAACAATAACTACCTCGATACCTGAGCATCTATTTACACCTGATTGATGGGTCTTTACTTGTTGGGATCTATCCAAATAATTAAGGATTAGGTAATACAACAATTATTCATTTTTTACCTAATGACTTTATTCAAACAACACTAATTACTTGATTATTGATTAATGATCTTCAGGTCTGTCTGTGTGTTCTTATTGAATGACTTTGTAGTCTTCGGCCAGGCCAAATATCCTTTTATAATTTTAATATTTTTTATATTTAATTATTAAAGTTTAAAGAACAAAAAGCTCAACTAAACAAAAAAGCTGGTAGTCCAATTAGCTCAACTACCATAGCCCACACTCATATTTAATTTAATTGGCAACACCTTGTCCTACAACATCACTCAACTTCTATTACAGACTCACATCCCATTCAGATACACGCATACACAGATATTCACTCACAAGTCTTAACATTTTCAACTAGCACACCACACTTTTAATTTCCTTATAATATGTTAATCTAATATGATTTGATCCATTATTGATGGTTTAGATTCGACGATTAATTTTTTTAAAATATTTAATTTGATCTAATCTAATAAAAATGAGTTGAATTATATTTTTATAATCATTTTATTGGTTCAAGTAATCATCCTCAATGGCAATGATTGATATTATTGAAAATCTCGAGCATATAAGGTCGATTTTCTCCTTCCAACAATATTTGCTCCATATTCTAAATAAATGTGCATGATAAAATTTTATTTTACTTCATATCATATCTCGTATTTGTGAATACCTTGAACATGATCAATCAAAATAATTAAACCTTTTAAAGAGGGTGAAGGATTGGTGTTTCCACCTCTATTTAAACCTTTTACTAATTCTGTGTCATTGGATTAATCTAACGGTTTATACTGCGACATGTATTTTAAAATAAGTTTTAATTCTTTTGCTACATCAACAATGTATAGAAAGAAACCAGCGCACCATCTCAGGCTTCCACTACTTTACCACCAGACTAACCTTATAACTCCTCTATTTAACAAAAAAATTTAGAACAAACAAAATTACTCACTAATTTTGAGAGAGGAAGAAAGGAAGAAAAGGTAAAGATGGTTAAACAAGAGGGAGAAAAAGATGATACTGGTAAAAGAGTTTTTTGTTTGACACTTTAGTGTTTTTTTTTTCACATGTAAAAGGGTTTGCCTCCTTGGTGTGAGGAAAAACTCATAGTTTTTTTAACTGTACTAGTGTCATTCATCGTTCTTTATTAAAAATTATTTACAATAACTTATTTTTTTATGTAATAGTAATAATTCTTCCTTCACTAAAAATAAGATATAATTAATAAAAAATAATTAATATAGTCTTAATGACATTAAATAATTGCCAGGTAAAGACGGAAACTTGAAAGGAGAGGAGCGTAATAATGACATAAAACCCTTTTCAAACGGAATGAGTCACCGTGTTTTGAATAATCTGGGTGGGCGCTGAACTGCTGGTGCCACTTTCTCACGAGTGGTCTAGTCAACATTAATTTGGGAAGGGGAAGGGATCAAGCAATGAGTGTAGGGATGATGAATTTATAAGAAATTGTGCAACAAAAATTAAGCAACACTTCTATTGTCGTGAATTTTGCTTATTTATATATTATGTATTTTTCAATTATAAATCGTCTAGAAACAAACTTAAGGGTGTGTTTGATGACTTGATCCGCTCTTAGGCCAGTACTACAAAAAGAATAGTCCAGATGAGGAATACATTTATTAATATAATTTACAATGATAAAATAATATTATTGTTTTAGTATATATCACGTAGAAGTTGCTGGTAAAAAATAAAATACAAAGCTTAATTATGTTATAAAAAGTAATCATGAAAAGCATGTAACGAGGTCGCAGTCTCGCAGAGCATGGAGGTTACAATATCTTTTTTTTTTTTTTTTTTGAAAAAACAGGGATTACAACATTTATTTATTATGATAGTAAAAAAAAATTCTATTTATTAAATCAAACGTAAAAGAAGAATTTGTTTTTTTTCCGGTGCTCACAATTTATCAAACTAGACGAGCCTAATTGAAAATTACTTGTGAATTGAAAATTTTATTTTTAATAATTATATTTAGATTAAATTGTAGATGCACTCTCAATTTTTATGAAATTACATATAATTTTGTTATATTTTTTTACACTAATCTTTTTAAGTTTAAAGATATTAGACTAATATTTTTTATATGTTTGAAAGCATTAGATTAATATTGGAGTTAAAGATTATGGAAAAATCCATAGTAAAGAGATGGATAAGGAAGAAATCGTAAGTTCAAATTTTTTGACTAACAAAATTAACAACTAACATTTGTACAAAGAAGAAAGAGTTTAATTGATAAACACTATGACATTCAATCACAACTCTTTGGTGAATTTGTTGACTTTAGTCATGACTATTTGAGAAGTCACATAAATAAAGAGTCATGATTGATTGAATGTCATTGTAAAATTTTTTTTACACTGACCGTATATACCAATTAAACTCTAAAAAAATCATTATACTAACATCTCTCTCAAATTTTATACAAACACTCATTTAGGAGTGTAGAAATAATACTTAAAAAAATATAAGTACATTTATAATTACACTAAATTTCAGGAATGATATTGTAATTTACTCTTATATTTTCCATTCAAAAATTACCTCTCCGTTAAATTCAAATCTATTTACACAAATCTCAAATAAATAATTATATTTAAAAATAACCATCCCGTTTCTGATAGGATTTAATTGTAGTATTAAATTTTAAAAACTATAAATTTGAAAGTACTCTTTTTCTTACAACTTTCAAAATACTCATTTAAATCTCTTATCATGTTAAAATTAGTTTAAATGTGTAACAGTGAGAATGATTGTAGTAAGGATCAATTACAAATACATTTATAATCTGTTTTTTTATGCTAAAACTAAATTTAAAAAATATTTTTTACTCAATTTTGAAAATAAATATAAAAATATTTTAAAATCAGTAAAATCTAGTTTATTTTAACCAATTTATAAATGCATTTGAAAACTTATAAATATATAAAAAGTCAACTAAATATAAGGGTGTTAAGATATCATATTAGATCGAATTTGGGATAAAACAAAAAACCGACGAAATCAATCTAATCATATGGTTTTTATAGGTTTGTAAAAAAACAAAGTGATTCAACCCGATTAAAAATGAATTGGATTCACGAATATAAAATTGTTTTTTACATCTATTTGGTTTTTTCATAAAATAAAGAAAATAAAAACATTAAACATAAAAGTTTGAAAATAAAGTATTCAACGTAACTTATTTTTCAAAATAATATATAAAAGTATATTAAGTATTATATTAAAGATAAAAGTAAATTTTAAAAGGTTAAAATCAGTAAAACTAAATAACTAGTAGTTTTCAATCATGACTTCAATATTACTTCATTGAAGCTATAAAGGTGGCTACCAGCGACGTGAGGTGGTCACTATAGCTTAGGAGGTGAGCGTGAAGACACATGTTCACTGATAATGGTGCAGTCGGTGCTTGGGTAAAGTTGCGATGATTGGCAAAACTATTAGGGTTTGGTTTATGAGTTTAGAGAATGTGAGTGCATGCATGTGTGCATGTGTGTGAGAAAGATTGGTTTAGAAATCAACGAATTTGCAGAGTTCAAATCTGTGAACCGATCCAATAAGGTTGAATCGGATTGGATCGAATTTGATCTAGATATTCTCTCATTGGTATCCCCATCCCTGTTTCCTCAAATTCATCCTCATCTCCATCTCCAATGCTCAATAAGTATTAGATTTTCGTCGCATCCCAGTTTTCATCAACTATCAGGTTTACCTGAACCCTTCTTGTACCTGCAAAAAAAAAATACAATGAATTTTCAAAGAAAATTAAATTGTTTGAATATAATGATTTCAAAAGTTATGTAATAAAGACAATTTGTAATTTGTATGTAAAACCTTTATTGACATAAAAGAAATTGTAATTTGTGAAACAAAGCAGAAATCCAAGACATCATTTAGTTTGAAAATTAGATATAATAAATGAAGAGTAAGAGTTTGTAATATTTTAGTCATTAAAATAAAGGTGAGTATGTGGGGATACAAGGATGGGGGATAATGATGATGTGAGTATCTATATCTTTGTCTCATCCTCATTGCTAACTTAACAAATCAAATATTTTTTGTATTCATATTCATGCTCTGTCAAATCAGGAGTTCTCTGTAAACTTCAAGATGTATTAAAAATTACCCACAAATACATATTTATTTCACATCTCTAATTTGTCCCTCTCATTATTCTCTTCTTTAAATATATAAATAGATTTCAGCCGTTTAATTGAGTTCTTGAATCTGGAGTAACCATAGTTTGGCGTTCATACTTCACTCATTCGCATTGGATTTACAAGTGAGCTAATCTCCATAATCTCACCGCCATGACATTATTAACATAATTAATTACATGAGTCCATACTTCAAATTTAATTAAAATCATTATCAGGATGAAACTTTAAGTTTAGTAGATGAAATCTTAAGTTTAATTGAATAAATTATTAATTCCCTAAAAAATATTAATGAAAAATTATTATAAGAAAAAATAATTAACTTAACCCATAAATTTTAGTAATTAGGTATAAAAGGTTATATATAAAATAATGTTGGATTATTAAAGTTTTACCTAATTAAAATAGACTTGTTATATTTTAGCCTATAAGTTACTGATTAATTATTGTAATTTAGTGGTAAGTATTATTTCTAGTTCAGGACATTCTTGAACTTTTATGTGAAATTTAGTATAAAGTATTTGATGCATCCACTTGATGCTTTCCCCTTGATCAACTCCCAAAGGTTCTCCAATTTGTGAAATGGTGGATGGTGCGACAAGAGAATAGAGGTGAGGGCGCCACTTAGAGAAGATAAACCAAAAGTGGAAGAGCTTGCCACAAGGAAGGGATCCCATGATAAAAGCTCAAAGAATTCTCTCAAGAAGAAAGAAGAGGGAGACACTCAATATAGAAGACAATGCTGTCGTTTATAAAATCAAGTATAAAACTTACAAGAGAAGAGATGGCTCCTATTTATAGAAAATGGCATGGAGTGGACGCCCCACTCATAACACAAGGCTCAAGCATGGACTAATTAAGGGTTAGTTGAGCTAAACTCATTTAACTCTTAATTAGTTTCAAGAAAATCTAAACACGACCATAGAAAAGGGAATCTATGCTCCCTCTCAATTTGAATTTGAATTTTGGAGTGCCATGTAAACTCCCTCCAAAATTAAAACCAAACTAACTTGCCAAGTAGGATGCCACCTGGGGGAGACAGAATGAACAGTGCCTAAATGAGGGGGCAAGGGGGCTCACATTGTCTCTTGTTTGTTGTGTGTTAATTAGGGAGGTGTTAAGAGAGTTTTAGGGTGTGGTTAGCAATCACACGACCCACACTCCACAAAAAGGCCCTCCTAATTAATACACCTAAACTAAGAGCCTATTTACACCTCCTAATTAAACTAAACACAAAAAGCCAAAATACAAGGCCAAAATACAAGAAAGAAAGCTACACTTACTAGAATACAAATACAAGATAACATGCTAGCTAAGGACTAATGGCGTCTCCACATTGTGCTCATAAGAAGGTTAGGTTTTCCTCCTTCTCCATCTGCCAAGTCCTCTTTTATCCTCCCAGCCATGACCCTTGTGATTGAGTCCTTGATAGGGGTGAATGCGTCAGTATTATTTGTAGTTATTAACCTAAGAAGAAAAAAATATTGAATGATAACAAAGAATTTAAGTTTGAATGTTACCTTTCAAGAATTCTCGTTAGTTTTTTGTAAAAGACATCGTCCATATTTTATTGAGTTTTAAAAAACTACAACATAAATTATTAGATATCATATATAATATGACATATTTTACTATGTATAAATTTAGTAATGTAATAATTATATTAATAACTTTTTATAATCTCAAACATGAAGATATTTTCACGCTTATGGAATTTGGTAATATAGTCATGAGCAGTGACATCTTCAAGCATCCTATTAACAAAATGATGAATTAGAAATTACTTAAAATATAATAATGTAAGCTTTGAGTAATCTATGATAGATAGCTTTATGATGATCGTTGTATTTTTTCTCTTATTAAATTAAAACACATACATTTTAGAGAATTTGTATTGTTTCTATCTTAAAAACAAAAAGAAAGCAATTAACTATAAAAGTAATCATATTGTTTACCTATTTATCTTTTGACGTAATAGCTCTTTTTTAAACGTTCTCCAAAGCTAGGTTTTATCTTCTACCACTGTTCAACGCCATCCAATAGAGTAAAATTTTAAACGGTGAACCTGAATAAAGAATAATAAAATTTAACTGATTGACAATAACTTCACAAGGAGAAGATAAAACCGTAAATTTGAATTTAACCTTGTTGTCGATAGGGACTGATAACTACCTAAATTACCTATTTTTACACAGGTATAATAGAGCAATTATCCTAATTCTTCCTCATTTAAGACCTTATTTTCCTTTGTTTTCACTTAAAATTAGATTCATCTCAAAAATTAATCTTAGGTTTTCATTTATGCATATTTTACTGTTATTTTAGTGTTTTTCTTTGTTTTGAGTCAGGTTTTCAGAAGGATACAAAAAAGACAAGAACAACCAACATTTTTTGTGGTATGTATCACGTTTGAGCACCCAGTTGGGCGCCTGTCAACCCAAGAGAACTACTTTTCTAATTCTGGGCGCCCAACAACCACCAACTCGCCGTCCAATGTTCGTTACTACTTAATGCCTAAGTTGTTATGGCGCACAGTAGCCACTTTTCTACCATTGGGTGCTCATGCTCTGTCAAGTCACATAAAAGAAAAAAAATCATATTTTTAGGGGGTTACATAGTAGGGTTACGCACTGAGACAGATAGATGCAAATCTCCACACTAGAGACCGCTTTAAGACGTCCAGATGTGGTTCTCCTCCATTTCTTCCACCTTCACTTCCATTTTTGTACACTCCATCCCTTAATCATGTCTTACATCCTCATGGTTGGCTACGCGCATCATTGGTTGGGGTTCATTTGTAACTATGTGATGCAATCCCACTAGCATGCATCATGGCTAGAAGGATTCAAGGAAGACTTGGCTTGGATGAGAACTTGATTGAAGACTTGAAGCCTTAGTCTTAGGATATTTCATTTGTAAATATTTTATTATCGTCTTAAATATTTGGGTGGTGTGAGGTTATATGCCCTTAAGGCATGCATTTTAACCACTTTCTTTTAGTTTAGGAAAGTAGGTGCTTTTAGTTTAAAAACAGGAGTAAGCTTAGCATAGGTGCAAGTAGATAGGCATGAACTTAAGATAACTCATTCACTTTAGAAGTTGCTAATTGCACCTATGAGGGTGAACTTAGGTGCCTCACTTAAGGCCTAAGATTGGGTTAATTAGTCTTAATCCTAATTTAATCCAAGACCCACATTGCCTTGGTTTGTGTGCCCAAGCTCTTCCATTGGGCTATATATACTCTTGCCCCTGTCTTGTATTCCCCAGCTTTAAAGTTGAATGAAAATTTTCTCCCTTTTAGAGCACATTCTTAGTAAAAGGTCTTAAGGATCCTCTCTCTTGAGGAACCTCTTCTTAGTTGGTTTTTATCAAGGGTTGTTTCCCTTGTGGAAAACCTAAAACATTTTGGCTTATCTCTTTTTGAGAATGAAGCCCACATCTCCATCTCTTTCCCCCTCTATAATCTATTTCTCTGGAGCTTGGAACCTCTTGGAAAAGATCAAGGGGAGTGCAAAAATCTTTTTGCATCAAGTGTTATCAAGAGTCAACTCCATGAGGTTCTTATTTTTTTCCTAGTCTTAATTTTTCTAGCGTCTATTTCCTCTTGTTCTTGTTGTTCTTCCATTTTTTTCTAGCCTTTAATTTCATGTCATTTTAATTTCTTAAAAGTCTTGATGTTTATGTTTTAGTAGTTTTATTTTCTTGCAATTTTAATTCCCAGTCTTTATTGCTTTCTAGATTTAATTTATTTTGTTCTTTTCCAATAAATATTTGTGTGTTTCCTTTAGGTTTGTTTCTTTAATTTTCTACCCAGCTTTTTTTATTTTGTTTAATCTATGTGCAATCCTAAGAAGATCATGATAATGACTTCACAAAGTTTGTGAAAGAAGCCACACGTTGTGGTTTTGATCTTTGGATGCACTTTGTTACTCTTATTTGATGTTTGTATTCTATTTTTCTAGCAATGTATACTCTATTTTCCTACCCTTATTTCCTATGTTTGAACATGAATTTTTCACTAATTTTGGGTCATTTATTTTTAGTTTTTCATCTTCCAAGTTGTGTCTTAGAATGGTCATGTTTTAGTCCTTTATTTTTCACTTTAATTCCATAGTTTTACCTTTTAATTTTTACAAAAAAAAAAGTGTGTTTTCTTCTTGAGGAATTGAGCATCCAAAAAGAGGAACCTCATGTGCGTTCATGTCCAAGAAGTACCACATGCTTTAGATCATAGCATTTTTTAAAAAAAAATCCAATAATTACTCAATTCTTTTCCCAGAGTCCATTTCTTTCATATTATCTTAGTAGCTTAAATTTTGTACTAGTATTTTTGGTGATTTTTCTTTGGATGATTTGGAGACTCACTTTGGTGTTTTAATTGGGTTGAAGTTCTAAGCATTTAAGCTTGCCTTAAGCACCTCTAAATCTCCTCTTTGTGCCTTATTTTTAGTCACCTTAATTTTAGTACATTTTAAGTTATCTTTTCTTTGATTTTGCACTGGCTTTCAATTTTGTGGCTACTCCTTTTTCTAATTATTTCAAATGTTTAATACCTGTGCACTCTTAATTATATTTGCTTCAAAATTGTGATAAGGGGTGTAGCAAAATTGTTTAAAAAAAAGTAGAATCAAAAGAGAAAATAAATAAAAAAAAAGTGTTAGTAGTAAAAACTATTTAAAGGGGAATTAAAAAGAGAAAAAACAAAGTGTTTACTACCTAGGCCAATTCTAGGAATTTCTTTTGTGTCCTAACTGTCTATTAACACCCTTGTTATTTTTTTGTCTTCTTTTAAATTCATTAAGTTTGTCTACATAAATTCTTTCCACTTGGATGTATGCCTATTCTAGTTAAGTGAATTTCTTGCTTTTGCTTTCAAATTCTACTTCCCTTGGTCTCTTTGCTTGGGCGGTTGTTTTCCCTTGGTAAGTGGTCAAAGTGTTGAAACTTCCATAAGGGTAGCATCCATAGGAAGTGTTGATTTAAACCAAGGAAGATGAGACTTGAAAAGAGACCAAGACTAGAGTGATAAACTTGTAAGGAGCACTTGAAGAAGGAGCAACACTCAAGGTTTCTTTTATTTTTTGCATTTGAATTTGAGTGTAATTTTCTTTAAAGACCTTTTTAATTAGAGGTGTTGTACGCCCATAAGGGTCACCTCTTTTGTGCATAATAAATATTAATTTCTTATTTAGTGTAGATAAGGAATTGGTACCCCTTATTCATACTTAAGAGCACGTTTAGAATCCTTAATCTTAGTTTTAATTTCTTTTATCACTTTCATGTTTTAGATAAGTGCTTAAGTTTCAAAGGCTTAAGTCACTTCTAGGTGAGAAAAATTTAAAAAGAGAAGAGTGTTTGCATATTAGTTCCCTAGGTCTTGCACTTTGAAATGTCTTCACACACATCTAGGAGTGTTAGGAGTAGTAATAAAACTAGGGAAGCTAAAAGACAAAAATAAAAGGAGGATTATGAGAATAGAATAAAAGAAGAGTGTGAAAAATAAAAGGGTGAGAAGAGTGATTATTACTTTAGTTATAAACCCACCTTGCCCACATATTCATTCTCTTTTGATTGGGAGAAAGTACAAAAAGAAAGAAAAGAATTTTAGAAAAATGAGCGAAAACAAAAAGAAAGGAGAAAAGAGAACAAGAAAAACTAGATATAGAAGAGAGAAGGGAGAAGGAACAAAAAGAAAAAGAAAGACAAGAAAGAAGAGAAAAAGAGAGGGAAGAAAGATGGCAAAAATAAAGAGAGGGGCGAGAAAAAGAGTGGCGAAAAGAAAAAGAACAAAGAGAAAATGAATGACAAGAAAGGAAAGAGAAAAGAGAAAAAGAATGGGAAGGGAGAAAAGAAAAAGAAAAGCGAGAAAGAGAGAAAAGTGAAAAGGATTAGCAAGAGAGAAAAGAAAAAAAGAAAAGAGAAAGAGTGGAAAAAGAAAAAGAAAGAGAAAAGATAGAAAAAGAGAAAAAAGAGTTAGAGAGAAAGAGAAGGGAAGAAGAGAATAAATTATGCAAAATAAGTTTGCTCCCCTTGATCTTCCTCCAAAAGGCTCCAAAGCTTCCAAGAAATGGAAAAGTGGGGCACCACTCTCAAAGAGAGATAAGCCAAAATGCTTTAAGTTTTCCATAAGGGAAGAAATCCTTGATAAAAACCAACTAGGAAGAGGTTCTTCAAGAGAGAGGATCTCCAAGACCTTTTACTATGAATAAGCTCAAAAAGAGACTAATTTCATTCAACTTAAATGTGAGATTTACAAAAAAGGGATGAGTATATATAGCCCAATAGGAGAGCTTAGGCACACTTTTCTAGGAAATGTGGGACTTGGACTTAATTAGGATTAAGAATAATTAATCCAAGTCATTAGGCCTTAAAAGTGGCACCTAATACTAATCTCAAGGGGTTCAAATAGCTCATCCAAACAAGTGCAAATAAGTGAGCCCAACATGCCTAAAAAGGATCCCACTCTAAGCATACCCCTCTAAAACATCTAAGGACACCTATACCTTCTAAACTAAATGAAGTTGGCCGAAAATACATGGCCTTAAGGGAAATAAATACGCTTCTATTTATCTAATTAATATAAAATATTTTCAAGCTAAAAATAATGAAGACCATGGCTTCAAATCTTCAATGAGCTTTCATCCATGCCATGCTTTCCTTGAATCCTCCTAGCCATGATGCATGATAGGTGGGATTGCATCAAGAAAGAAAACAAGAGTGATGCCTTTGAGAGTACCCTTAGTGAAGCATCTACCTCCATTAAGGACTTAGAAGAGCCTAGCACAAGCCTTAACCTTCAAATCTCTTCTAATGAAATAGATGAACCTAAGAAACCTCTTAGGAAAAAGGCAATCCTTTCTAGAAACAAGAGAGCCATCCAAAAGAAAATTAGAGAAACCCTTAAGTGAACATGGCACCCCTACTAGTTCGAGCACTCGTTCTATAAGTCCTAAATGTTTTAAGTGTTTATAAAAATGGCACATTGCTTTGTTTTGCCCCAAAATAAAAGGGACTTTAAGGGGAACATCAAATGAAAAGGGTACTCATTCATGTGATGATCTCTTCAAAGTGAAAAGGCTTCTTGAAAGCTATCCTTGTAAAGTCACCCAAACACAAAGAGAGAATGTTTTTCAAACAAGATGCAAAATTTTAGGCAAAACTTATTCTCTCATTGTGATTGTGGATCATGTTGCAATTTTTGTAGCACATGAGTGGTTGAAAAGTTAGCACTTACTACTACTCCTCATCTTTCACCTTATTCTTTGCATGGACTTAATGATGAAAAAGGTGTTGTAGTAGGAGAACAAGTAGAGATTAGCTTCTCCATAGGGAAGTATCAAGACAAAATTTTGTGTGAGGTAGTCCCTATGGAAGCTAGTCACATGTTGTTGGGAAGGCCATGGCAGCATGATAGGGCAACTTTACACAATGGCCTCACTAATAAAATCACTTTCTCTCATAAGGGGAAAAATATTACCTTACTTTCTCTTAACCCTACCAAGGTTATGAAGGATAGAAAGATCATGAAGATTAAGATAGAGAGGGATAAAAATGAAAATAAAGTTGTTGGTAGGAAGACTAAGTCTAAGGAAGATCCACCTTTGCCTTCAAAAGAGGTTCTCTACATAGAAAATCTTTCCACCAACCTTTACAAAAAGAACAAGTTGAATTTGAGGATGTGCTTGTTGGAACCTAAGGCATTGCATTGAAATTTTGGTTTTGTTTTTCCTCTCTTTGGTGTTTCCTTTAAATCAATTTTATGGTACCAAACACGTTTATAGGTGTGGTACTTGTATTGTGTGTTTAGATAGGCTTGAGAATGTATTTAGGATTGTCTTGGATAGATTTCATTGGCTGGGTTGTGTTGGAAAAGCTTCAAAAATGAGATTTTGTGTGTGGTAATCGATTACCTAAAACAGTAATTGATTACTCTGCGAGAATTTTGAGATCAGGAATTTATGCTCTCTATGGTAATCGATTACCTAAAATCAGTAATTGATTACTCCCGAGAACAAGAACTTTGGACCAGTTTTGTGTAGGATATCAAGTAATCAAATGGGTAATCAATTGCCCTGCATCAAAACTAATATAAAAGCATTTTGAAAATAGATTTTACAACTTTTGATCAATCTAATCAAGTGCTTGCTTCTCTTGTACAATTTTTCAGAATTCTCTCTGAGATTCAGACCCATTTTTTATTGTTTGAAGGTGCTTCAATTTCTAGATTTAAGGAAGAGACTATTGAGTTTTGATCTTTTCGTTTAGATATTCTTTACTTCAAGTGATATTTTTCTGTACCTTTCTTTGTGTTTTTGCACAAATTTGAACAATCTCTTGAGATTGTTGGGAAATCTTGCAGCAGGGTGTTGCAAGTGAGGCGTGTAAGTGGCGAAATGTCATGGTGTAGCAAACTCTTGTGGGGTGCAAGAGGAAGCCTCAAATGTGGTGTGCATGTACTGAGATTTTAGTGGAAAGCAGATTAGCGGAACACCAAGTTTGTAAACTAGATGTAGGTCAGGTTGATCAAACCAATATAAATCACTGTGCAACTTCTTTCTTCCTTAAACTCTTTAATTTTAGTGTTTATTGAATGCTTGGAGCACTAACATCTGGGTTTTGTAGCTGTATTTCATTCATTATGTTTTTTTTGCTACAGATCAAATTCTTTATATTCATTTTCTTGTTATTGAATTTGGGTTTTGACCCATATATTTGTGGGTTTGATTTTCACTCTTTCTAATCTTTCCTTTTGATTATAAATTACTTGTAATAAAACTCTTGTTAAGTTTTTTCTTCTATTTCATTTGAAATCATTATTGGAGGAATTGAATTGATTGGTATTTTGCCTTAAGGTTTGAATCCTTGAAAACCCATTTTGTAAAAGAGGTAAATTTTGGAAATTTCTGAAAGGGATGTTTTTCAAAATACTCTGATACTGTTGAATAGAAAAATTTCTAAAAAATAATTTGGTGAATCCATTCAACCCCCCCTTCTAGATTCCCCCCTAGGTGGTTTGGAACGAGGAAAGACGGGAAGGCTAGTAGGGTAGACTGATTGCGGCAGAGGTCTCCTTTAGAGGAATGCGCGGATGTGCATGAGCTAAAACGCTATTCTTTGCCCACTCAATAACAAGCAGCTAGCACAGTGAGCTGTGGTGAAAGCTCTTTCCAATGGTAAGTTGCACGGACCAATAATGCTTATTTGAGCACTTTGATCTACACCCTCAAGTCCAACTTAATGAGTGCTCCATTTCACCTAGACTATTCTCGCCCACTATTTCAAAACCTTAAGGCTAACATCTAGTGTAATAGGAGAAGGATGAGGAGTTGTTGTGTGGAGGCACAAGTACACTAAAAACTTTTCAAACCTTAGTGTCAAACTCCACTACCCCATTCTTAAAAGGTCTATAGACCTCTTACTCCCTCCAAAATCACTTGTCTACATACATTTACTGCCTTCCTTATTTTCTTGTAGACATTGAAAAAGAGGAAGAAAAACCTTAGGATTTGAGGTCAAATCCTCTTCAATGGGAAGAAGATGATGCAATCCCACCTACAATGCATCATGAGTATGAGGATTCAAGGAATACTTGGCTTAGATATTTTCTTTGTAAATATTTTATTGTTGTCTTAGATATTTGGGAATGAGGTTATATGTCCTTAAGGCCATGTGATGTATGCCTCCTTTGATCTTTTTCTAGAGGTTTTCTTCTTTGTGAATGGTTTGTGGAGAGGTAAAGAGTTAGGTGGTTTTATACACCACTTAAGGTGAGATAAGCCTAAGAGGGAAAGTTTGCTACAAGGGATAGAACCCTTGATAAAAACCTAAGGAATTTTCAAAGAGAGAAGGGTGGACACTAAGAGAATTTTGGCCAACTCAAGATTTTTTGCATTCAACAAAGTGTAAAAAATACAAGAGTATGAAGGAGCACCTTTTTATAGAGGTAACTAACCTATTAGACAAGTCATAAAGGAAAGCAAGGGCTAGGATTAAAAGGAGTCATCCAAGGGAGGAGGGTTGAAGCCCAAAGTCCAATCAATCCCCTCCTTTAGATGAGAATTGGCGCCCAAGCTAGCACATCCAAGGGCCAAGATTACTCCTTATTAGCTTGGGGTTTTATTTAGGAAAAGAGGGGTGTAGTTATCAAACTACCCCATTATTTCCTCAATAAAGGCCCAAAAGCAAATCTTACCCTTTTTTATTACTAAGACATCTCCTAGAAACTTAAATGGACTAATACATGTCCAAAATAAAATCCTAGGTTCCTCTAAGTAAAAAACTAAAATAAGTCATGACTTGCATAACTTGATGGTCATATGGAGGTGAGGTCTTCCTCCATCTACTCTAGCCATGTCTTTTTCTATTCTTCTAGCCATGACCCTAGTGATAGGGCCCTTTCTTGGGGATCATGCATCACCATGTATTTCAGTCACTTTCTTTTAGTTTAGGAGAATAGGTACTTTTAGTTAAAAGGGAGGAGTAAGCTTAGCATGGGTGCAAATAGATATGCATGAACTTGGGCTAGCCATTCGCTTTAGAAGTTGCTAATTGGATAGGGGTGAACTTAGGAGTCTCACTTAAGACCTAAGACTTGGGTTAATTAGTATTAATCCTAATTAACCCTAAGTTCCACATTGCTTTGGTTTTATCAAGTGTTCTTTCCCTTATGGAAAACCTAAAATACAACTTGATGCAAAAAGATTTTTGCACTCCTCTTGATCTTCTCCAAAAGGTTCCAAGCTCCAAAGAAGTGGATTATGGAGGGGGAAATAGATGGAGGTGGGGTGCCGCTCTCAAAGAGAGATAAACCAAAATGTTTTAGGTTTGCCACAAGGGAAGGAACACTTAATAAAACCAACTGGGAAGAGGTTCTTCAAGAGAGAGGATCCTTAAGACCTTTTACTAAGAATGTGCTTACAAAGAGACTTTTTTCATTCAACTTCAAAGGTGGGGACTACAAGAGGAAGACAAGAGTATATATATAGCCTAATGGGAGAGCTTGAACACACAAACCAAGGCAATGTAGGACTTGGGCTTAACTAGAATTAAGACTAATTAACCAAAGTCTTAGGCCTTAAGTGAGGCTCCTAAGTTCACCCCATGAGTGCAATTAGTAACTCTTAAAGTGAATGGGCTAGCCCAAGTTCACACTTATCTACTTGCACCTATGCTAAGTTTACTCCTATTTTTTAACTAAAAGTACCCACTCTCCTAATCTAAAAGAAAGTGGCTAAAATACATGGCCTTAAGGGCATATAACCTCATTCAGAAATATTTAAGACAACAATAAAATATTTACAAAGAAAATATCCTAAGACTAAGAATTCAAGTCTTCAATCAAGCTCCTATCCAAGTCAAGTCTTTCTTGAATCCTCCTAGTCATGATGCACTTAGATGGGATTGCATCACTATGCCTGAACTTATATGTGGATTTTGATGTTTTTAATGTAAGTTTATTACTCACAAAATCATATTCACAAAATCAGTTTATGTATAATGTAGGTGAAGAGTCCCGAATTGATTTGTAGTAAATCGATTGTCTAAAATTTGCATATGAATTCACCATTCTCGGTGAACCTTCTAGTTGCATGTTGAAACTTAAGCTGAAAATTAACCCTCTTAAAAGGCAACAAGAGAAATAAAAAAAAAAAATAAAGAAAGGAAGGAGATGAAGAAGGTGAAAGGTTTTACAAGAGGCAAGAAGAAGATATAAGTTATATTAAATATTAATGTTTACTTACAACAATAAAAAAGAAGATGACATTAATGTTTTTAGCGAAGATGAAATATGAAATGTTAAATGAGTAATAAATGCTGTGTTGATTTTTCTTTGATAAAAGTGCTGTTTTTCATTGAAACTAGTTGTTTTTTGTTGAAACTAGATAAAAGTATTGATGAATACACAACCCATCGATTATTAGAAAGACAAATATTTTAATTTTAAAATAATAAAATAATTTATAAAAGAGTAAGTATTTTATAAGCTTTTTTTTTATATACTAAAAACAAAATAAAACTACCCAAATGACCAACTCTCACATTATTTACCTGAATAATTTTTTTTTATTCATGTTGAAAGATTAGTTGGTGGGAAACCCATTTTACAATGTCATTTTTTTTTTATATAAAAAGCTATAAGAAATCGGTTGTCCATAAATTAATTTCTTATAGGACATGTTTTTTAGATTTATTTTAGTCAATTTTTAAAATTTATTTGCTATTTATATATATTGTTTTAAATCATGAATTTTCAAATTAATTTTTTTATTTAATTTATATTTTATTTTATTATGTGTTTTATTTTTATGTTGTCTATCTTTTTTCATTGTTTTAATTGTTTAAACGCTCTGTAATTTATGTTTTAGTTTATATTTTTAAGTTAAATTTTTTAAACACTTTTTACCAAAGTATTTTAAAATAATTAAAAATATTAGGTTTAGAAATCATAATTCAAAAACTTTAAACTAAAAAATAAATTACAAAACATTTTTAAAAAATTTAAAATAAACAAAAACATACACAACATAACAATAAAACAGATAAATAAAAATAAAATAAAATACAAATTAACTTAAAAAAAATTTAAATTATACTTTTTTTACAGTTAATTCGTATTTTTTTTGTGTTTTATTTTTATGTTGTATATTTTTTTCTGTTATTTTAAATTTTTAAAATATACTTTTTTAAAGTTAACATGCAAACTATACTTTCAAAATGAAATGATTTTAAAATTTTTTTTAAGTTCATTTGTTTTTAATTTTTTTATGCGTTTTATTTTTATTTTGTATATTATTTTTGTTATTTTATTTTCTAAAATTCTTTATAATTTATTTTTCAGTTTAAATTTTTTAATTAAGATTTTTAAACCTAATATTTCAAATTATTTTGGTAAAAATCATTTAAAAAATTTAACTTAAAAAATATAAACTGAAAAATAAATTAAAAAACGTTTTAAAAAATTAAAACAACAAAAAAGATTAAAAATATAAAAATAAAACAAATAATAAAATAAAATATAAATTAACTAAAAAATTAATTTTAAAATTCATGATTTAAAAAATATACATAAATAAAAAATAAATTTAAAGAAAATTAAAAATGATTAAAAAGATAAATTTGGAAAAACAAAAACACCTTATAAGAAATTAGTTGCCTAACAATCAATTTCTCAATATGAATAGTGAAAGAGGTTGTGTAGGTGAATAATATGGAAGTAGGTCATTTGGATAGTTTTTTTTTTTAATTTTTGATATATAAAATAAATAAAAAAAGCCTAAAATAGTAAAAATACTTTGAGAATATTTAGAAGAAAAAAAAACAAAGAAAGTTGCTAAAATAGTTCGAAGACGGCGCAATATGTGGGGGAGGCTTCTTTTCCTGTCTCTCTTTCATTCTCCGTCGGCAACTTATTCTTTTTTCGTTAGAGATTCAAAATCTCACTTTTGAGGTCGCAAGGGACGCAACACGTGTCCCCTTTTTCTTAAAAAATTATATTTTTTCTTATTTTGAAAAAATTGTGCTTTACTAAATCCACTCCCTTATAAATGCTATTCGCACTCGGCCCAAAAAAAGAGTTTTACGGTTTGCACTTCCATTTCCTGCTAAGCACAAACCCTAGCTATTATGGGTTTCTATTTTCTATCCGCACCCCGGTTACTTCTAAACACACCCTTTTTCATTTAAACCCAAAATTTTTATATTTTTTTCGTTCTTGCTACAAAAGTAATCTTTCTTTTATATCTATTTCATGGAAAAAGAATATCCATAAGTTTTGTATCATGAAAATATTTAAATTTGTCTACTCATAGTTTAATGTGACATTTTTTTCTACCTCGTGAAATTATGAGAATACAAATCATGATAATTTTGTGTATTTAAACTTCTCACTTAATAAATTTTAGTTGTAATAAAATTCTTCTATAAAAGTAATTTACAAATAAAATCTTGTCTTTCTTATTACTATTTTTATGTGTATAAATAGATTAACTAGATGTGACATCTTTTTTATCTTGAGATTTTAAGGCATAAGTTGTAACAACTTTTTGCTTTAAATCTCATCTCTAAAAAACAAATTTATAATTTGTGACAACTTTGTGCATTTAAAATTCCCCCTTAATTAATTTTAGTAAAATTCTTCTATAAGTATAATTTATAATAAAAATCCTAACTTTCTTATTAACATTTTAATTGTAATATTTTTTTAATAGAGATAAACGAATTAACTAGACGTGACATCTTTTTAATCTTGGAATTTTAAGGCATAAGTTGTGAAAATTTTTTGTTTTAAATCTTATCTCTAAAAAATAAATTTATTAGTCAAATTTTTATTTCTAAAATAGTAAAAATATTTGCAAGATAAAATGTTCTAATAAATTGACTTGGGTGTATACCCCTGTCGATTTTAAATGAGCTGTGATAGTTCGAAAAGTCTAAACTTAATAAAGTAAAATTAAAGATAAAACATGTCAACACACACACTTAAGAAGAACTGCATAAACTCTGATTCTCTATTGCACTGAAGATATGTAGTAACAGGAGATCACTTTAGTTGAGCTAAATAAATAAATAGATAATAACCCTCTTTTCTAAAATATAATATTAAAATATGGTTACATATAATAATAATAATAATAATAATTTTTTTTTCTATTAATAGTAATAATGGTCATAGTAAAGTTTTTTTAGGATAAAATAATATTTTAAAAGATAGATATCTTCCTTACGTCGTAAGATGCTAATACCTTCCTTACGTGTAATTGACTGCTGAATTCAAAATTTGGTTCCATTGACCATTTTTTTTTATTTTTTAGGTTTTTTCGATGTTTTCCTTAATAAACATTGGGAGTGACTCCTCTGACTTTTAAATTATTTTTCGCAGTCTTGCCGAGACTCACATGTCAATAGATGGCAACTCCATTGGGGATATTTAAGAGTCAAACCTATCATAATTAATTAAGCAAATTATTTCTACTATTACTATATTTGTCTCCTTTTTATTTTTCTGTTTTCTTCTTCATTTTCTTTATTTTTTTTTGTTTCCTTCTTTCTTTTCTTTATTTTTTTTTGTTTCCTTCTTTCTTTTCTCTTTTGTTATATGTATTTTTTACATGTTGTATATAAATGTGGTTAAAACCTTAGGTTAGAGGATTTTATATGCTATATGTGTGTTATTTGTTTTGTAGATTGGGTAGTTTTGGAATTACTCTCATCACACACTTCACTTACACGATTTTCATACACTTATAAGTGAGGTCCTAAACCCAGACCTAAGTGCAACTTAAGATAAGTAAGAGGTTGAGCAGTGGTAATCTTTTAGATGTACATCCTATTTGGTTATCATGAAGGCCCCGTGTAGAGTTTCATCCTTTAAATGATATGATCACTTCTAATAGTTTACCTATGGTTGTGATTAATATTCCAAAAGAGGGTCCTTGGCTCTAGGGACCTTGTTTTAGAACCTAAGAACCACCTATCAAGCAGGAGCACATACTAGAATAAACTGTAGAATTGTCAATTCTTAAGTACACCTTTTGTAAGACACAATGGGAGCAGTATCATATCCTTGCATTGGAACCAACATAACATATGAAAAAAAAATTGCAAAAACATTTGTCATTATTTTATTTCATCTGCATCTCATTTCATAGAAGGATTAAATAAAAAGAGTGAAGAGGTTGGAGTGGTAGTGACATGAAAAAAAAAATACATTTCTCATAAAAACAACATCATGCATTTTATTAAAAATAAGAGTTAGGATCATCATAGCATGTTGCATTCTTACAGGTTTTTAGAGAGTGTCGACACGTGGGTTCTCGACGGGATGACGAAAATTAGTTTATGAAAATCAGAGGAGTCGCCACCAATATTTATTTAGGAAAACATTGAGAAAACCTTTTAAGTGAGGTGGTCTATGAAACCAAATTTTGGGTTCGGGAGTTTATTACGCGTAGGGAAGGTATTAGCACCATACGCATCCGTCTTAAGGACGGTTGCCTCTAATTAAATATGCAAAACTAGATAACTTTAAAAATATTTATTTTACCCTTAAAATAGTTGAAATATAACAAATACTTTTTATTTTATTTTTGCTTTTAACATTTTAATGAGAAAATTATTATTGAAAAATTTCTTTTTATAAAATATTATTAATATTTTAATTTTTTAATTGACTTATTTTATTTTTTATTTTTCGGGGGCTCGATAGGAGTAAGTTCCTGCTCCTACGTATCTCCACGTGTAATGGAGAATCAAAGTATACGTAGTTCTTGATAATAATTTGTTTATTAGGTTTTTTTATTTTAGTAATTAATTTTATTTTTGGGTTTATTTTAAAATATTATTACAGCGACCAAATTAGAAGTGCATCCAAAGTGGTTAGGATAATTATGTAGCATCACCGTCAAATCAGAAGTGCATCCGAAGTGACAATTATTTGTTTTAAATAATTTCAATAGCATGATAATGATTGTACTAATCAAGGTTTTATAAAATAAACCAAATTAGAAGTGCATCTAAAGTGGTTATTTTAGTTTTCGTAATGATCAAATTAGAAATGCATCTAAAGTGATCATTATTATATTTTTCTTAAATAATTTAAATGACGTGATAATATTTATTACAACTAAAATTTATAAAAGACCAAATTAGAAGTGTATCTAAAGTGGTTCTTTTAGTTTTTGTAATGGTCAAATTAGAAGTGCATCTAAAGTGACCCTCATTAAATTTTCCTTAAATAATTATAACCACTAAAGGTTTTATAACTTTTAAAGGAAAAAATATATAAAATAGTTATTACAAATTTTTATTTCTTCAAATTAATATTATTAACATTATTATTATTGTTAGATTTAATTGAAATTGTATTAATTGTTATTTCCAATATTCGTAACGACATGTTAACTAGCAAACGTAAATAAGAGAAAATAATAGAATAAATAAAATAAAAACTTATAATTTATACTCAAAAAGGCTAAAAATAATACATTTTGGGCTTTAAAATGAAAGAAGTACATTTAGAAAAAAACAAACAGTGCAAACAGTAAACGGAGGTGAAAACAGCAAAACGGGTCAGGACATAAAACAAGTGCGCATAGTAAAAAAAACGAGGTGCGGATAGTACCTGTCTGTTATTGGGCTGGGCACAAATAGTAAGAAATGGAGGTGTAGACAACGGCGGGCTGTTGGACCTAAAGGGAGTGTGAGTAGCAGTTTCGTGGAGTTAAACTTAAGTAAACTATCTAAACCCTAAAAACAAAAAAGATAACGGAAAGTGAAATATGCTCCTTTACGCTAGATCTGCACACAGCTTTTTCAAACCTTCTTGAAGAAATTAAAAGAGGGAGAGATAGCGTGAAGAAGAAAAAAAAGAAGTAAGTTCCTCCCCGTCGTGCTATTTCCGGCACCACTCCATGTAATCGGAAATCAATTCCGGTGGTAATCAAAAGAGTAAGTAATTTTCTATCTTATTTCAATTCTTTTTTACTGGATTTTAAAAAGAATAATATAGATTAATACGTGTTTAGCCTTCAAAAACTCTTTTTTTTGTTCTCTACCTCGCTCTTTTCTCCTACTCTTTCAGACTATTTCTTCTCAAACGAAAAAGTAATTTTTCTTGAAAAAAAATCTCTTCCGGAAAAAAGGTCCCCTCTTCTTATTCAAGTACCCCTTTTATAGAATCAGCTTGAAATCGTTTTACTCACAAAAATTTAAAATTTTTATGTTCAGATTTTGTGGGATTATGTTAGTGATGTAGTTGAGCCAAAGAGAATCTCCATTGATTCAAAGAGCTCAGGCATGACAGTGGTTCAGGTTGACCACTCTCCTTTCATTTTCATCATCTGATTTATGTGATTTTTGTTGTTAGTATTTTTTATTTTTCTATGAAAATTTTTATCTTGAGTTCTTTAGTATTGAGGTGTATTCGGAACATTATTATGTAGGTTGACAGAGTATGGAAATGATATTTTATTTATTTATTTATTTATTTATTTATTATTTCTTATTTATTTATTTTTATTTTTTTTAAAAAAATGGTGCGTACGTATGTTTTTTTAAAATATTAAAGTTTTTTCATTTAATAACATATTTAAATTACAACTAAAATCATTTTAAGCATCTTAATATATGAATTTAGCCTAGACCATCAAATTCTTTTGATTAATTATTTTAACCTGTTTTATGGCTCTTCTTTAAGCCTGCACCGAGTTGTGGGGGTCTGGCAAGTCCGAATACGATCTGGTACAATTTGATTTGTAAAAAATCAATAGATAAGACAATGCCCAATTTTTTGTCTATCCCGTGGTGAATTAAAAGGAATTGTTTAAATTCTTTCGAACTAGCTTAACTAATAATTAAGACGTGCAACGTGAATTATTAACAAGTTAGTTGAATCTCTAATAAGGCCTTTCCATATGAAAGAAACAAAAAAGAAGACTTTAAATATTTTAACTAATGAGTTTGTGTAAATAAAAAAAAAACATCTCTAACAAGGCCTTTCGCATTCTGGATTTATTATTTTATTTATTTATTTATTTTTATTTTTTTTAAAAGTGGTGTGTACAGAGAGAGAGCTATAAGGACCTAATACTCGCTGCAAATATTTTTAAAACAACATAGAATAGGATTTCAAAAGGACTCCGAAGTTGAAAGTTGCGTAGCCTAATGAGATGAGCTTGAAGAACCTTGCTAGAAGGTTAAAGACCATTCAACAACAAAATTTTGTTGGGAAATACGATAATATTCTTGATTTGTTAGAGGTGAATATTCAAGAAGGAGCTCTCACTGCCCTAACCCAATTCTATGATCCTCCATTAAGGTGTTTCACATTTCGAGACTTCCAATTAGCTCCAAAGTTGGAAGAGTTTAAACATATTTTGCGGTATTTCTCAAATAGTGAAATGCCATATCTTTACATGGGGCATTATCCTTCACTGCCCATAATTTCCACATTCTTGAACATTAAAGTGGGAGAGCTAGTGGGTAAGAAAAAGATGAAAGGAGGCGTTGATGGTTTCTCAAGAGGATATATTGAAAAGTATGCACAACGCCTTGTTGAAAATGGAGAATGGAATGGTTTCATGGATGTGCTCACTCTCCTCATCTATGAGATCGTTATCTTCCCAAATCTTGAAGATTTTATAGACTTTACAGCTATCGATGTCTTTTTAGCCTAGAAGCAATGAGGAAGAAACCTAATGCCAACTATTCTTGCAGACACGTATCACACCCTTAGCTTGTGCCATGAAAAGAAAAGTGGAAACCCTTTTGTTTTGCTTACCTACATTGTACATATGGTTCACATCTCACATGCTTAAAGGAAAAGGTTGAATAGGAATTAAGAGCAAAAATAATTGGGCTCATGATCTTGCCAATCTCAATGAAAGAACAATATCTTGGTGCTTCCATGGGCTAGAAATAATTGATTTGATCTCTCGTTGTGGAGATTTTCGTAAGGTATAACTCATAGGAACCAAAGGGTGTGTAAATTATAATATGATCCTTACTTTAAGACATTTTGGTTACCCCATAAAAAGTTAGCCAATTGAGGAATCAATAACTCCTTTTATTGTTCATAGATTGAATCAGAACTTGGAAATGATCCATAAAGTTAGACAAACTTGAAATCAAGTTGTTCATAGAAGAAAGGAATTAGAAGTTGGAAGTTAGGTGGCCGACAAAAGTTATAATTAATTTCAAGAAAGGGTGCAAAAAGTCAAGCTACCTTTTCGTGGTTCAATTCCAGTTGTTGAAGATGAGCCTGGAGACCCCTCTATAGGCCTATATGAAATAGAAAAGCTTAAGGAGAAATTAGAAAAATTTGATGAAGAAAAAAAAGGTTGAAAATAGAATTGGAAAAAGCTCATCAAGAACATCAAATCGCACAAAAAGAAAGTGTTTGATGGACGGGCATTGCAAAAGAAGCCAACAAGAAAGCAAGAATATGATGAGGACATAAAGAGCAAGGAGCTTGAAGCACTTGAAGGACTTGGAGGACCTATGACAAGGGCAAGGACAAGGAGAGCTAAGGAAGCTATGCAACAAGTATTGGCAGCCGTTTTGCAAAAAAGAGCCAAACATTAAAGAAATAAAGTTTAAAATTGTTAATTGTCTCATGACTGAAAAGAACAATGCTTGAGCTTAATGGAAGAGAAGTTTGGAATAAATTAAACTCATTTTCTTAGAGTTTACTTAGTTAATGCTGGGCGACCAGAATTGTCTAATTAAAGTTGCAGCCACCTAGGTTATCAATTTTAATTAGACTACATGTTTAATTTGCTTTGGCAGTTACACTTTGTTATTAAGCGGCCCATTATTAGGTTTTTTATTAAGCTTATTTTGTAACCTCAGCTGAATGTAGAAAGCCACTAAACCTACATACAAGTTGAGTTTATTAGGCATATATATTTGTGCAAGACTCATATGTAAGGTGAGAATATTTTTGAAATAAAAAAACTAGTTGAGGTTTTCTCTCCTTTGGGTTCTTGACAATCCAAAATCTTTTGAGATTTATCAAAGGTATTTCGCCCCTTTGTGTGTGCAATCTCGTAGACATATCTTTCATCCTTGGAACTGTGGAGTCTATCAATTTCAATTCCATTTTCTATCTTTTCCATTCATACTCAATTCTGCCCATCAAAACTCTATGATCAATTGCACAGGAAAGTCCTACACTATTCAAAAACTTGTTTAATTGTTGACTTTCAATAACTTTTAATTTCCATTATGTGTCTAAAAGTTTGATAGTAATTCTAATCATTTTATTTTTGGCAATTGTGTGCATTCCATGTTGATCAATTTTGTTAAGGCGGCAAGCTAAATTCCTAGGGTCCTTTCAGAATCCTAAACTTACAAAGAGGATTCATATCAGAATTGAAGAAGAAACAAGCTCAAAACAAAAGACTATTTCAGTGCTGCTAGCACATAGCTAGGAATGCAAAAGATGAGAAAGGGATGAGGCTAAGGCTGATGCTTTGCAGTGGAAGAAAGTCTATAAAGAATCCAAAGTGGCAGAAAGGAACACTCGCAAGCAGCTTGATGATTTAAAGCAATAATTAAAATGGTTGTGGCCGAATACAAAAGCAGGGTTGAAAATGAGAAGAAATTGAATGAAAACCTAGTATTGGATCACAAAGTCATAATAAGTAAGAAGGAGGAATTAGTAAACCAGCTAGAGCATCTAAATGAAATTATTGAAAGGTTATAGCAAAAGCGTGATGTTTAGGCGCATAATTTTTTGAATAAAGCTTTAGAAATTAAGAGGATGCATAACGAAGTCTTGTACTATTTGAGAAGGGTTGAGTGGATGATTGATCTTCTTCCCACGCCTATTGAGATTTATCAATTCATTGACTATTGTAGAGACATGATAACCCACATAAGAAGCATGGTCAATAGTGATGAATGATGATTTGTATCTTTGGTTGTATTTTTATATTTTGTAATATTTTGTCCCCTTTAATGGCATGTACTTCCTTTTATTATCAATGAAGTTGTTACTGATGTTTTACTATTCAATTCTAGTTCTCTTACAACCTAGTACTTAGGACATAAGGTTCTATAGGAAAAGTTAAAAAAAAAAGAAAAAGAAAAAAAAAAGGAATTAACACATGCGATACTTTGAAGTCTTGTATTCTCTAAGGCTTAGTACTCAGAACGTGATATTCTCTAGGAAAAGTCTAAAAAAAGACATTCATAAATAAATTTTCACATCTCACAGAGGCCTAGTACTTAAAACATGATATTTCGGAAGAAGAGTCTCATGAAAGATAGTTGTGTTCGTCTGACTAAGGATGGAAAAAAAATCCGCACCCGCAGATACCCTTGGATAAAAACTTGTGAAAATATCCGCACAGATAGTATAAATGGGTATCCTTACCCGCCGGTACGAGTTTTTTTCTACCTACTCCTTAATAGGCACAGGTATGGGTATCATAGTACCCGTACCCGCAGGTACCCACTACCCGCTAAACTAAAATGATATATATATATATATATATAAGTTAAAAAACATTATATTTTTGGAAAATAAATCAATTTAAAATATTAATTATTAAAATTCATTGATATCAATCTTATTTTTTTATGAAAACTTCATAGTTAATAAAATTATTTATTATAAAAATAGCGATAATATAAAATAAAGATTTTATTTGTATTAAATATTTTCTTATAATATATTATATTAATCTACTTTTGGATCTAATTAATCTTCTAGAAACTAGTATAATTTTATTTCTAGATTTTCCAAAAAATAAATGATTTATTTGATAAAACTTTTTATAAAAAATATTTAATTTTTTTTAAAAATATCCATGGGTATCCGCGGATATTAAAAAAACCTGCATGTATTTCTATAGCGGGTACCCAACGGGTATTTAGCGAGTAACGGGTGACGGGTTTTTATAGCGGGTCGGGTACCTGTGCCTGCCCCGACCCGTTGCCCTTTCTACCTCTGACTAGATGTTTAGAAAAATAGTGTTGATGTGCAAATTAAGAAATTTATGGTTCTCTAATAACCTTGCATTTCTAAGAACTAATGGAGTAACTACATTTTCATTTCATTTATCATATACTCATAAGACATTGTTCAACAAAGTGAAAAATAGAAGATAAAAGATTGAAGCAAAGAAATCATCCATGTGACACCCTTATGGGACTTGTGTTAAGACTAGAATTGTGGAAGGATTTATGGAAGACTTGGAACAACAACACGAAGCACTAAAAGAGGAAATGCACCAAATGAAACAATAAATGGACAAGATCGTGGAGATGCTACAATCCATCAAAGACACAAATAGGAATCATTCCGAAGAACCTCAAGTCATGCCTTCCCATCCTCCTGGATTTAACTTGGTTCCACAATTTAACGTATCAGTACCATTACCTCCATATGCCCAATGGTGTAGAAGTTGATCACCCCACTGCTGCTACAAATCCCCCATATGGCCTTCCTCTAGATTACACCCCAGCAATAGCCAGTAACCCTAAAAATAATCCCCACATCTCTACTACTATACCTCCTAACCAAACACAAGCCTCAGGACGAAACCTTGAGACTAACGAGTCACAGATTCCACTCCAAAATCCCACCTACATACCTCCTGATAATGCCATTTCACCTAAGGGCCTACCGAAATACTAATGTATCAACCCTAAACCAACCATTGTGGTTCACTCTAAACAGATTGAAGACAACCTATCCAATGATAAGTTGCACTTTTTAAAAGAGCAATTGAGGACTATTGAGGGAATAGACCATTATGCTTTTGCTGCTGCTGACTTATATTTAATCCCAAATGTTGTAATTCTACATAAGTTCAAGGTTCCTGAGTTTGATAAATACAAAAGAAACTCTTGCCCAAGAAGTCATCTAACCATGTATTGTAGAAATATGGTTTCATATGCCCACGATGACAAACTCCTGATTCATTTCTTCCAAGAAAGTCTAATAAGGGTAACTCTTAGTTGGTATATGAACTTAGAGCGAGAATGAATACACACTTGGAAGGACTTGGTAGAAGCTTTTTTGAAGAAATATAAGTACAACATGGATATGTCTCCACATCGTACACAATTACAAAACATGATGAAAAAAGAGAATGAAACTTTTGAGCATAATGCTCAATGATGGAGAGGGGTGGCTGTTCAAGTGCAACCTCCTCTATATGAAAAAGAGATGGTCACCATGTTCATTCATACTATAACACCCCAAATTCCTACCCATTTCAATTATGGATTTTTATGGAAAATTTGTCAAAGGTAATTAACATATGAAAAATTTTAAAATACTTATACAAAATATTTTGATACATCATTTATCACTGCCCAGTATTAACCTATCTTAGAGCAGTGTACCTTTGACAAAAAGAAACTTATTAAGCAACAAAATATCTTAATACATAGCAACATCAAACATAAACTTAGGCATATAAGAAATCTCAAACATTCCTTATCTCAGTTGACTGATTTGGTTCCTTTACATCTTGAAAGCATATGAAAAGATACATGCAAAGCAAACACACAGAGGAGTGATATAATTATCAACCATAAAGGTTAATCTTAATAAACTATACAGACAATAGGGGCCTAGATTTATCCTAGAACTCAGTTCCTCATATTCCCAACTTAATCTCACTTATCTCATCATTGGACTCAATCCCATTTGACTCTAAACATGGATCCATGACTATCTATGATGATTCACCGCTAATCATCAAGGATCTTGTTTGAGAAGTGAGTGGCAGTTGTATATCTTACTAAAATTAGTATGATAATTCTCTCAAGAGATTTTGCTAAATTGCCCAAGGCACCAATCCTCTACAATATTTGGCCATCAGCCAATTAAGGCGCTAACCCTACACATCAATTTTAGGGCACTAACGCTACACATCAATTTGACCCCCTATAAGGTTAAGAATAAGATATACTCCACCAATCATGAGATGTTAAGCACTATCAATTATTCTAAATAAATGAATATTGCCACCAAGTAATATCATGGACCACTCCAAATGTTCATCCACCTAATGAAACATCCCAATTCCAAACACCAACAATTGGAATATTCATTTACTTATAATAATCCAAGGATTTCTAATCCAACTTTTCATTTGTTAGTGTACCAAGCTGTGACTTCCCAACCAACATACTTGTGCTTTTGCACTACATCACTACTAGGACACCTAGACTTTTGCTAAGTTCTCCTCACTACATCCTATTACTTTCTTAAGGAATAGACAAATTATATAATATTCATACTAAATCACAATATCATCAACCATGATTCAAGTATAATTTGTGTAAGCATCATAATTCACACAATAGATAAGTTTCATATTAAAATCAGTTAAGAATTAATAGTAATTAAATCTTTTAGTAATTACTAAAATAATCCTACAAGGCATAATTTCTGATGTGGACAAACGGATTATACTGCAACCATAATGCATACTCAGCTTGCCTTCTTATCTTACCTTTCTTTAACAAATCATTTATTCATTTTGAAAGCACAGGTTTAAATTTATTCCTTTATCATTTGATTAGTTAATAACTTTGCTTATAATCAACAATAACACAGATAGAAATCACAAACAATAATTGACAATTATAAATAAAGGACTAGAACATTGTCTGGAGAACAACATAGAGTCAGAATATCATCTAGAGAAATAAAACAAGGACCAAAATATCACCTAGAAAGAAGGACACAAAATTATCTAGAAAGAATAGTTAATGGACTAAAGTAACTTCTGGAAATAATGTCAAAGTAACAAAAAAGGAAAACCATTACCATGCCCAGAAGATTATTTGGAATGAAAGATCGAACAATAATCTGGAGGGTATAAAGAATGATCAGAAAGTAATTGGAATTAAGAAATAGCAATCACAGTGATAAACACCATAAATCATAAAAGCAATAACTAAATAAACACCACGCTCAAGAGATTATCTAGAATGAAGGATCAGACAATGATCTAGAGGGTGCAAAGAGTGATCGAAAGATATGAGAAGAAGAGAGTCAATTAGGAAATAGAAATCATGGTAAACATCATAGATTATGAAAGAAATAACTAAATGAAAGCAAGAACAAGTAACAACATACATAGATTATTAAGATTAACACCTCTTATGGTTTATAACTCTTACCCCCCTTAACTCGATAAGAGGATTGACTGAGAGTGGCACCGAACTTCAGCAACACTTCCATAACTTCCACCTTTCTTCCTTAAGAACCTCTCTTTCTCTCACTAGAAGCACTTTCTCTCTCTAACCCTCAGCTGGATGTGTCTCCCTATGAGCAACCCAACACCCGTATTTATAGTTGGAGATTGGTCAAATTTCGCTGGGCGGGTTAGGATCCACTGAGTGAAAACCTCTGTGCACCACCATTCTAGTACCTCCAAACCGCCATAAAATTCGCTCAACAAAATTAATTTTCACTCAGCGAATTTCTTATACTAGGCAACCTCAAATTTTTGAAATAAAAATGTTTTCTAACTTATCATTTATCTACTTCAACAATTGGTTACATATATAACTCAATTTTACATCATCTATTAACCTGATAATTGGTCACATATAGAACTTATTTCTAACACTTCATCTACTAACCTGATAAGCAAATTAAGGGTGTTACAGATATGCTCTAATCACCTTTTATGATAGGATGATTGGAAACATATCATCAAAATTTTCAACCCTGGCTGTCATTGGTGAAAGAGTTGAGATAGGAGTGAGAAGTAGGAAGATTTCTCATGTGCCAACAAGAGTGATGAGTGGAAAGAAACCCTAAACTATTGAGAAAAATGAATGCCATAATGCTTACTTCCACCATACCCAACTATAACCCTATCCATTTCATGCCCAATCATCGACCTCACTTCATGTATAGTGCACAAACATCTATAGTTTCACCACTACTATATCCACAACCTTATCTACTCGAAATGACTTATCAACTATCTTGACCACAAGCCTAGCATCTTCTACCCCTCAAATGAAATAACTAGTAGCTCCAAACCCTAACACAGACAACAATCGGAAAAAAAGGAAACAACCAAAAAAGAACATTCTCCCATATTCCAATGACCTACGTTGAACTCCTGCCCCATCTTATTCGTAACTCTCTAGTTGTCTCTTTCCTCTTGAAACTTGTTCAACCACCATATCTAAATGGCTATGATTTGAATGTCATATGTGATTATAATACAGATGCTATAGCTTATTCTATAAAAAAATGTTAGGGGTAGAGGCATAAGATTCAAGATTTGATAGAAATGGGGATGTTGACTTTTAAAGAACAAGGGCCAAACATTGTGAATAATCCACTTCCAAGGTACAACAATCCATCAGTGAATGCTATTGAGGGGGAGCTTGCCCAACAATTCATAAAGGAAGTAGAGAGGGTTAAAACCCCTATGAGGGTTATCTTTGCAAAACATGTGCAAATTTGGAATGATTGAGGGTGGAGCCTTTGAAAAGGATGTTTGTGATTTTCACCCAAAAAGTGAACACTCTATTAAGGACTGCCATGAGTTTAAGTGGATGTTGCAAGACTTAATGGACTTGGGTTTGGTTCAAATTGGTCATTTGCGGCCAAGATGTGTTAATGGCCTAGTCAGAAGAAAAGCAAGTTGATTTCACTCCAAAGCCATTGATAATTCAATCTATGAGAAATGCTTCGTAGATTCCTAAACCCTTGGTTTTGGAAGTGCCAACCCCTTTTCCTTACAAATATTCTAAAGCAAATCCATGGAAGTATGATGCAGAAGTGCAAGCAACCAATGGCATGAGTAAGGACAAAAGATAGATTTTGGTGTTGGAGGAATTGTTACAAATATTGTAGGTGGAGGTGGAATGACTCGCATTGGTAGAATCTATACCCCTGAAGAATTTAGAAGCAAATATCCAATAAAGCACGTTAAAAGGAAAGAAAAGGAAATAATTGAAGTAGAGGTTGTGGCAGAAAGGAAGGTCACAGACAATGGAGTAGCCAATAAAAAGAAAAAGGAAATATTAGATGATAAAGCTTTAGAATTTCTCAAATTCATCACACAGAGTGAACACAAACTTATTGATTAGTTGAATTGTACCCCAGCAAGAGTGTCTCTCTTGATACTATTAATTAACTCAGAGAGTCATAGGAAATTATTGGTGTAGATTCTCAATGAAGCACACGTGGCTCATGATATTACGTTGGTCAAGTTTGGGGGTATAATTGGAAATATCACTGCTAACAACTACCTCACCTTTACGGATGATGAAATGCCAAGTGAGGGAAGGGGGCGTAATAAGGCTTTGCACATCTCATTGAAGTGCATGGATAATTTCATAGCTAGAGTGTTGATTGACAATATATCCTCTTTGAATGTGATGCCAAAGTTAACTTTAGATTGGCTATGTTATGATGGGACTCACATGAAGCCGAGTTCTACGATTGTGAGGGCTTTTGATGGATCTCACATAGAAGTGATTGGAAATATTGAAATTCTTATCTAAATTGGCCCTTTCACTTTTGAAATCACCTTCCAAGTTATAGATATCAAGCCAACATATAGTTGTTTGTTGGGTAGGCCATGGATCCATTTGGCTGGAGGGGTTCCTTATACTCTGCATCAGAAGCTAAAGTTTGTAGTAGATGACAAGCTGGTAATTATTTTAGGTGAAAAGGATATGTTAGTGAGTAGCCCTTCCTCTACTCGCTACATTGAGGCAGCTAAAAAAGCCCTTGAAACCTCTTTTTAGTCTTTAGAGATAATTAGTACTGCTTATGTAGTGCCTCTACAAAAAAATCTGCAACTTTCAAGAGCAACATTGATGGCAACAAGAATCATATTGAGCAAGGGATATTAATTAGGTCGCAGACTGGGGAAAAACCAGGAAGGCATTGCAAAGATATTAGAGTTGTCCAAGAACAAAAATTGTTGCAGACTAGGGTTTAAACCCATTAAAGCCAACATGAAAAGGATGATATAAGAGATGAAAGATATGAGGTTGGCTCGATTAGAGAACAAAGAGCCAAAGACCAAAAGGATTTCCATTTGTGACCTCTATATGAACTTCAGAAGTAGAGGATTATTTCATCTAGATCAAGTGGTTATGGCTAAAGAGGAGCATGATGTCGATGATCACACTAACCTAGTGTACCCATGTGGCCTTCATGAAGAGCTTAACAATTGGAAGATTGTCGAATTTCCTATGATTTTTAATTCACTTTTAAAGTAATTGTAATGCAAAATTTATTATTATACTAATATCTTAGTTAAGATGGGCTTGCATGTTAATGTTTTGCTATGTGATTTTAATGAAATGAATTTTGCAATAGTTTTTAGTTATCTCATGTGTTTCCTATTCCTTTTTCACTTCGATCTTAATATTCCCTTATTTTCTTCATTTATTCCTTGTTAAAACCTAATTGCATATCTGAAAATTATCATTTTAAAAATGATAATACTAATATCCCTTGCTACAACTTTAATCATCCTATCTATCAAGTTTATGAGGAGAATGATGATTTAGAAACTCCTCCTGAGTTGAAGTGGTTAGTATATCTTGAATTAGAAAATTTGGCAAATTAAAATGATAAAAAAAAGAAATCAAAGTTGGTACTACCATAAATGGAAAAGAATGAGACAAAATGCTTAAACTTCTAGCTGACTATGTTGACATTTTTGCACGGACGTATCAAGATATGCCTAGACTAGATCATAGCATAGTTGAGCATAAACTCCTATTAAAGCTAGAGTATCCTTCAATCAAGCAAAATGATGCAAGCCTCCCTTGATCTTTTTCTAGACGTTTTCTTCTTCTTTCTCTTTTCTTCTTTCTCTTTCTTTTCTTTCTCTCCTTTCTTCATCTTCTCTCCTTTCTCTTATTCTTCTCTCTTGCTTCTCTCTTTTTTCTCTCTTTTCTTCCTCTCTTTCTTTTATTTTTCTTTTCTCCTTGGACTCTTTTTCTCTCCTTTTTTCTTCTTTTCTCTCTTGTTCTTTTGCCATCCACTCCCTAAAGTCCATGTTTAAGTTTTCTAGAGTGTAATATTTAGAAATATTTCTTTGGTTTACACTCTTGTTTGATGAATAACTATGAGCACTAGAGTGGGTGTGTGATGTCATTGTGCTTGAATTTCTAAGAGGAAAAAGGTGGCTAAAAATTTTCACAAACAGACACTCCTCTCTTTTTGTGTTTTCTTGCCTAAAATGGCTTGATGAGTCTTTGGAACTCTTTAGCCTTCTAAGCGCTTTGAATAAGAAAAATAAAGCAAGAATTTTAAAGTAAAAATTCAAAAAGAGAAGGGATTTAAAGCGAGCTCCTAAGGTGTTGAAGGAAGTGTACAACTTCTTCCTTCTTCACCTAATTTTCGAGAAACTAAAAAATTGATTAAATTTTATTACAACCAAAGGGAGGGCCTTAAGGGCACTCAAACTCCCAACTACAAAATTAATACACCCAAATTAAAGAAAAATTAAAGTCTTCAAAAAATGATTCTCCAAATGCTCCCTCAAATCAAAGTCCTCACGGCCAGGTGTATTTCCTTTTGAGGTGATCCCTTAGGCTCTTAGTCCAACCTTCCAAAATATGCTACCCTTGTGGTAAGCTCCTTTTTCAAGCTTTCTCCCAAAAGTGACACTAACACACAAACCAAAGAAACCAAAAGTAGCAAGGGGAGGTGCGAATAGAAACTCAAAAAGAAATAAAAGATAACACAATCAAAAGGACACTTAACCAAATGGTAATAGTATATAAGACAAACTAGAAAGATGATTTAAAAGACAAGCAACAACTAAAAGGTAAACAAAAGAAAGAGAGCACACAATGGAATACCTAAGAATGACACTAGATTAAAGAGTAGAAGAACACAAATATCAAGTTCTAGTGTACCAAAAGTAATAAAATTTCTTTTAAGGTTCCAAGTTCAAAGTTGTAGCACTTGCTAATTTTAGGTTAGGTACATCAAATGAATTTTTTTCAAACTTTCTTTTCTTTTCTTTGTTCTTTTTTTTTTTAATCCTTCGTTGTTTTTTTTTGTATTTTATTTTAGACTTTGTTTTCTTGTTTTTTTTTTGAATATTTACTAGATGCACCTAAATTGATTGTGAATTTAGTGCTTGATAACAAAGAGTTATGCGCTTGGAACAATAAAGAAAATTAAAAGCAACAATTTAGGTACTACTAGAAATGACTTCAAAATGCAAAGTAGCTATAGATGTGTTAATGGTTTAGTAGTTTGGTGTGCCACTGGACTCAAGCTTTGTTAAGTTTTTAGTAATTTGTTGAACACAAATGCCAAACTTATAGCTTAAGTGAAAGCACCCACAAACAAGAACTACCTTTACCACACAAATGAGCTACTAGTTATACGTATAAGGAAAATAAAGACAAAGGAAAATAAAGACAAAGGAAATTGAGCAACTATTTTTGAATTTTTTTTAAGAATATGCTTGAAACTAAAAGCACATGAACTTCTAAAGAGACTTAGACATGAGGTATGACCCTCTATGTTGCTCAATTTAAGAAGTTTCAAATTTTTTTTTGTAAAAACAAAAGAGGCTAAACTTAAAAGGAATTAATAGACAAAATGAGAAACTATAAACATGACTTATAGACAACTACACAAGAGTATAAAAGTGAAAAATAAAAGCTAAAAATAAAGCAAAAACAAGGCAACTAGGTGCAAGGAAACACAAGAATTTGGTCTAAATTTCTTGACCACAAGGTTGTGGAATTCACCACAACGGCATAGATTTTTAGCAAGAAATTCTCAAAACCAAAATTCAAGCAAGAAAGCAGCTAACTCAAAGCTTAAGCGGAAATTAATGAATATGGGAGAGACGTAGATGCAAAGAAAAGAAAAATATAAATTGCATCAAGCAAAAAATAAATGGTGCAAATAAACTATAACTCAAAACAATAAACTCAAGACATAAATGGAAATGATAAACAACAATGGAAAGGTAGAAAAAATTGCGGAAATTAAATATAAAATAAAATAGGAAAACGGAAAGAAAAAATAAATGAGATAGGAAAAGAGTTTAGACCTCTAGAACCAATGCTCTGATACCAAATGATGCATGCCTCCCTTGATCTATTTCTAGAGGTTTTCTTCTTTGGTGAAATGGTTTGTGGAGAGGTAAGAAGTGAGGTGGTTTTAGGTGCCACTTAAGGTAAGATAAGCCTAAGAGGGAAAGTTTGCCACAAGGGATGGAACCCTTGATAAAAACCTAAGGAATTCTCAAAGAGAGAAGGGTGGACACTAAGAGAATTTTGGCCAACTCAAGGTTTTTCCATTCAATCAAGTGTAAAAAATACAAGAGTGTGAAGGAGCACCTTTTTATAGAGGGAGCTAACCTCTTGGACAAGTCATGAAGGAAATGAAGGGCTAGGATTAAAAGGAGTCATCCAAGGGAGGAGGATTGAAGCCCAAAGTCCAATCAATACCCTCCTTTAGATGAGAATTGGTGCCCAAGCTACCTCATCCAAGGGCCAAGATTACTCCTTTATTAGTTTTGGGTTTTATTTAGCAAAAGAGGGTGTAGTTATCAAACTACCCCCTTATTTCCTAAATAAAGGCCCAAAAGCTAATCTTACCCCTTCTTATTACTAAGACACCTCCTAGAAAATTAAATGGACTAATACATGTCCAAAATAAAATCCTAGGTTCCTAAAATAAAAATTACAAGTAAATAAGTCATGGCTTGCATAACTTGATGGTCATATAGAGGTGAGATCTTCCTCCCTGTACTCTAGCCATGTCTTCTTCTATTCTCCTAGCCATGGCCCTAGTGATAGGGCCCTTGCTTAGGGAGAATGCATCATCAAAGGTAGCAGACTTTGTGTACCCCAAGGATCTATGAGAAATCTGTTGACAAAAGAGAGCCATGAGGGTGGGCTCATGGGGCATTTTGGAATTAACAAAACTCTTCTGCTTTTACAAGAAAAATTCTTTTAGCCCCATATGAAGAAAGACGTCTATAGACATTGTCGTAGATGCATTGCTTGCTTGCAAGCTAAGTCTAAGACAATGGCTCATGGATTGTTCACACCCTTACCTGCTGCTTCTGCACCTTGGCTGGATATTAGTATGGATTTCATCCTTGGCCTGCCTCGAACCCAACGAGGTGCAGACTCTATCTTTGTAGTGGTAGATAGATTTTCAAAAATGGATCACTTTATACCATGCCACAAGATAGATGATGCGAGCAACATTGCGAGACTTTTCTTTAAAAAAGTTATCCGTTTACATGGAATTCCCCAATCCATAGTCTCTGATAGAGATGTAAAGTTCCTTAGCCATTTTTGGAAAACATTGTGGGCAAGGCTAGGAACTAAACTCTTATTTTCTACCACATGTCACCCCCAAACTGATGGGCAGACTGAGGTAGTAAATAGATCTCTATCTACTATGCTTAGGACACTTCTTCGAGGAAATCACAAGTCTTAGGATGAATACCTACCCCATATTGAGTTTGCATACAACCGGGTGGTTCAAAGGACCACCAAGCATTCTCCCTTTGAAGTTGTTTATGGCTTCAACCCCCTTACTCCTCTTGATATCTTGCCCTTACCCTTCCCTTCTTCTGTTTACAAAGAAGGAATAGTAAGAGCGGATTTTGTTAAAAAATTACATGAAAAGGTAAAGGTCAACATTGAACATCATTCAGAGGAGTATGCTAGTAAAGCCAATAGGGGCAGGAAAGAAATTATCTTCAACGAAGGGGATTGGGTATGGCTTCATTTGAGGAAGGATCGCTTCCCTACTCAAAGGAAGTCCAAGCTTAGCCCCCAAGGAGATGATCCCTTTCAAGTCCTCAAGAGAGTGAACAATAATGCATACATATTAGATCTCCCTGAGGACTATGGTGTCAGTACTACCTTTAATGTTTGTGATTTGATCCTTTTTGTAGGTACTGATGAAGAAGAGGATGACCTATCAGATTTGAGGTCAAATCCTTCCCAAGGGGGAGGGGATGAGGCATTCTCCCTAAGCAAGGGCCCTATCACTAGGGTCATGGCTAGGAGAATAGAAGAAGACATGGCTAGAGTACAGGGAGGAAGATCTCACCTCCATATGACCATCAAGTTATGCAAGCCATGACTTATTTACTTGTAATTTTTATTTTAGGAACCTAGGATTTTATTTTGGACATGTATTAGTCCATTTAATTTTCGAGGAGGTGTCTTAGTAATAAGAAGGGGTAAGATTAGCTTTTGGGCCTTTATTTAGGAAATAAGGGGGTAGTTTGATAACTACACCCTCTTTTGCTAAATAAAACCCAAAACTAATAAAGGAGTAATCTTGGCCCTTGGATGAGGTAGCTTGGGCACCAATTCTCATCTAAAGGAGGGTATTGATTGGACTTTGGGCTTCAGTCCTCCTCCCTTGGATGACTCCTTTTAATCCTAGCCCTTCATTTCCTTCATGACTTGTCCAAGAGGTTAGCTCCCTCTATAAAAAGGTGCTCCTTCACACTCTTGTATTTTTTACACTTGATTGAATGGAAAAACCTTGAGTTGGCCAAAATTCTCTTAGTGTCCACCCTTCTCTCTTTGAGAATTCCTTAGGTTTTTATCAAGGGTTCCATCCCTTGTGGCAAACTTTCCCTCTTAGGCTTATCTTACCTTAAGTGGCGCCTAAAACCACCTTCACTTCTTACCTCTCCACAAACCATTTCACTAAAGAAGAAAACCTCTAGAAAAAGATCAAGGGAGGCATGCAACACAAAATTTAAGGCGAATAAAGCCAGAGGTATCTTTGAAGATCAAAGAGAAGGTTAATAAACAATTTGATGTTGGATTTCTTGTAGTAGCTAAATACCCTTAATGGGTTGCCCATGTAGTACCAGTCCCAAAGAAAGATGGAAAAGTCAGAATGTGTGTCAATTACCGAAATCTGAATAAAGCTAGCCCTAAAGATGATTTTCCTCTAACCCATATAGACATGTTGGTAGATAAAACTACTCAACACTTCTTCTTTTCCTTCATGGATGGGTTTTTCGGATACAATCAAATAAAAATGGCATCTGAAGACATTGAAAAGACCACATTCATTACACCATGGGGAACATTTTTCTACAAGGTAATGTCATTTGGGTTGAAAAGTGCAAGGGCAACATATCAGAGGGCGATATTGATGTTGTTCCATGAGATGATGCATAAAGAGATAGAGGTATACATAGATGACATGATCGCTAAGTCAATAAAAAAAGAAGAGCATATTGTTAATTTACAAAAGTTGTTTGATCGCCTAAGGAAGTATAAGCTTCAATTGGATCTAGCTAAGTGCACTTTTAGTGTGAAGTCTGGCAAGTAACTGAGGTTTGTGGTTAGCGAGAGAGGTATAGAAGTCGATCCTGACAAGGTACGAGCAATCTTGGAGATGCCAGTATCGAGTATAGAAAAGGAAGTATGTGGATTCTTAAGGAGATTAAATTACATTGCCAGGTTCATATCCCAATTGGTTGCTACTTGTAACCTAATTTTCAAATTGCTAAGTGAAAATCAAATAGTGGTGTGGAATGAGGACTGCCAAAAGGCCTTTGAAAGGAGTAAGAAATACTTGCAAAAACCTCTAATTTTAATACTATCAGTATCAGTAAGACCTCTCATTATATACATGACAGTGCTCAAGGAATCTATGGGTTGTGTGTTGGGGCAATATGACGAATCTAGCAGAAAGGAACATGTAATTTATTATTTTAGCAAGAAGTTCATTGTTGGAACCAAAGGCATTACATTGAAGTTTGGTGAAGTTTTGGTTTTTCTTTTCCTTTCATTTTTTTTCTCTTAGATCAATTTTATGGTAGTAAACACATTTATAGGTGTGGTACTCGTATTTTGTGTTTACAAGGTTAAGAATGTGTTTGGATGGTTTTTGTTAGATTACATAGGCTGGGTTGTATTGGAAAAGCTTCAAAACTAGGTTTGTGTGTATGGTAATTGATTACCCTATCAGAATTTTGGGATCAGGAATTGATGCTCTTTGTGGTAATCGATTACTTGAAATTAGTAATCGATTACTCCTGAGAACAAGCACTTTGGACCAGTTTTGTGTAGGATATCAGGTAATCAAGTGGGTAATCAATTACCCTGCATCAAAACTGATATAAAAGCATTTTGAAAACAAATTTTACAACTTTTGATCAATCCAATCAAGTGTTTGCTTCTCTTGTACGTTTTCCTAGAATTCTCTCCAAGATTCATACCCATTTTTTATGGTTTGAAGGTGCTTCAATTTCAAGATTCAAGGAAGACACTATTGGGTTTTGATATTTTTGTTTGGGTATTCTTCACTTTAGGTGATGTTTTTCTGTGCCTTTCTTTTTGTTTTTGCTCAAATTTAACAATCTCTTGAGGTGTTCTTGAGATTGTTGAGAAATCTTGCAATAGGGTATTGCAAGTGAGGCATTGTGAGTGGCGGGGTGTCACAGTGTAGCAAACTCTTGTGGAGAGCAAGAGGAAGCCGTTCTTTCGTGGTTTAAATCTTTTTGGGATTAAAATTTGTATGTGTCGTGTGCATGCACTGAGATTTTAGTGAAAAACGGATTAGCGAAAGGCTAAGTCTGTAAACTAGATATAGGTTAGGTGGACCGAACCAGTATAAATCATTGGGCAAATTCGCTCTTCCTTACACTATTTAATTTTAATCTTTTTACTGAATTCCTGGAGCACTAATAACTAGGCTTTTGCAGTTGTATTTGATTCATTAAGTTTTCTTGCTGCGAATCAAATTCTTTACATTCATTTGCTTGTTATTGAATTTGGGTTTCGACCCATATTTTATGGGTTTGATTTTCACTCTTTTTAATCTTTCCTTTTGATTCTGAATTACTTGTAATAGAACTCTTGTTAGGTTTTTCTTCTATTAAGTTTGAAATCATTATTGAAGGAATTGAATTAATTGGTGTTTTGCCTTAAAGATTGAATCCTTGAAAATCCATTTTCGCAAAAAGGGGTAGATTTTGGAAATTTTTGAAGGGGCTGTTTTTTTTTTAAATACTCTAATACTGTTGAATAGAAAAATTTTGAAAAATAATTTGGTGAATCTATTCAACCCCCCTTTCTAGATTCTCTTTGGGACCAACATTCACAAATTGTGAAATAAGATACTCTCTGTTGGAGTGAACATGTTGTGCTCTGGCTTAGGCTGCTCTTACGCTGAGGCAATATATGTTATGTCATACTACTTGGTTGGTTTCCAAAATGGATCCAATTAAGTATATATTTGAGAAGCTTTCTCTTACTGGTTAGATTTCTCGGTGACAAGTTTTACTGTTAGAATATGATATTCTCTATGTCACTTAAAAAGCTATAAAAGGCAGTGCCTTAGCCGAATACTTGGCTCATCATCCCATTGAAGATTATCAATCGATGCAGTGTGAATTCCTAGATGAATACATAATGACATTATTTGAAGAAAAATATTTAAATGGAGAAAAGTGGACATTGACGTTTGACGATTTTTCAAATGCATTAGGGCATGGAATTAGAGCGATGTTAATTTCTCCTAATCACCAATCCCTTGGGAAGATAACCAATTGACTGATGCTTTAGCTACCCTGTCTTCAATGTTCAAGATAAGTCAAAAAGTAGATGTGCCACTTATAAGAATACAAAGTTGAGAACAACCGACTTATGTCAAGTAGTAGAAGAAGAAGAAAGGGATTGAAAGCCCTGGTACCATGATATCAAGCAATATGTTAAAGATAGAGAGTATCCTCCCAGTGCTTCTGAAAATGAAAAAATAACCTTGAGAAGAATGGCCACGAGATTTTTCTTGAATGGTGATATTTTTTATAAAAGAAACCATGACATGGTGTTGGTTAGGTGTGTTGATGCAGTTGAAGCCAAGAAAATAATGAAAGAAGTTCATAAATATTCATTTGGTACATATGCAAATGGACATGTAATGGCGAAGAAGATTTTAAGAGTTATTAATTGGTCAACTATGGAGGTTAATTGTTGTAACTATGTAAGGAAATGTCATAAATGTCAAAGTATGTTGACAACATCCATACGCCATCAACATCTTTGAATGTTTTAGCTGCACCATTACCATTTTCAATGCGTGGAATTCATGTGGTTGGATGAATTAAACCTAAGGCTTTGAATTGGCATTATTTCACCCTTGTTGCCATTGATTACTTCACCAAGTGGGTTGAAGCGACATTGTACACTAGTGTAACAAAAAAAGTTGTGGTTAAATTCATCAAAAGAGATCTAATTTACTGGTACGGATTGCCAAGCCACATCATTACTAACAATGAGACCAATTTGAACAACAAAATGATGAAAGAATTATGTGATGATTTCAAAATTCAACATCATAATTCTTCACCATATCATCCCAAGATGAATGGAGCAGTAGAAGTAGCAAATAAGAACATCAAGAAGATTGTACAAAAGATGGTAGTAACTTATAAGGATTCGCATAATATACTCCCATTCACATTGCATGGTTATCATACCTCTGTGCGCATTTCAACTTTGGCAACCCTTTATTCTTTAGTGTATGGGATGGAAGTTGTGCTACCTATTGAAGTTGAAATCCCTTCACTAAAAGTCTTGGCAGAAACAAAGCTTGACGAGGCTGAATGGATTCAAGCTCGCTATGACCAGTTGAATGTCATTGAAGAAAAAAGATTAATCACGTTATGTCATGGTCAACAAAGAAGGATGAAAAAAGCTTATGATAAGAAGGTTCTCTCCTAAGAATTTCAGGAAGGTGATTTGGTGCTCAAGAAAATATTACCAACCCAAAATGATCCTAGGGGGAAATAGACCCCAAATTATGAAGGACCATATGTGGTGATGAGGACTTGTCTTCTCCCTAAGATATACTTCCATTAAGAGGTTTGTTTGAAGGTGAAATGGAGTTTGGATAGAAATGGAATGGAGGGGAAAATGCCACTTTCAAGGGTGAGAGATAAGTTTGTGATAATTTCCAAAAGGAGGGATCCTTGATAAAGCTAGAAGAACTTTCTACCAAAGAAGAAACGCTCATGACTAAGGAGGAAGAAAGCTCTCTCTCACACTTACTCAAGGCTCACTCTCAAGCAAAATACTCAAATTATATTAAATGATCCAAAGATGATTACATGTAGGTGAATGGTCTTATTTATAGGCTTGAAAATGTGGGTTAGGCTAACTAGACCATGGGTTAATCTAACCAAGATTAGGCTAACTCTAGTTCATGTGATCTTTGATGATCACGTGCCCAAAGGATCCTTTCTAAGGTTACTTGGAAGGGAAATGGATTTATGGAGAGGAAAGGAATGGGGTGAGGCGCCACAAATACTATGTTTGATAAGCCAAAGGGGAGAGGCCGCAAGGGAGGGGTCCCTTGATAACTCTTAGAAGCTCTCACAAAGGAGAAAGGGGGACACTCATAGGTAAGAACCTCAACCAATATGGTCTCTAGGATTAAATTCAAGTGTAAAAAATACAAGTGAGGGAGGAACTCCTATTTATAGAGGTAGCTAACCTCTTGAACAAGATAACCTAAAAAAGAAGGGCTAGGATTAAAAGGAGAGATCTAAGGGAGGGGAATTGAGAAACAATTCCCTCCTTAGATCATCAACCTTGGTGCCCAAGTTTCTCAAACCAAGGGCCAAGATTCCTTCTTATTAGCTTAGGGGGTTTATGTAGAAAAGAGGGGTGTAGATATCAAGGCTACCGCTTATTTCCTTCATAAAGACCCAAAAAGCTAAATCCACCCTCTAAATTCCTAAGACACCTCCTAAAAATAAAAAATGGACTAAATACATGTCCCAAATTAAATTCTTAATGCTCCTCAAAATTAAAATAAAGGAAAATTACATTTTATTAACTAAAGTCCCTAGCCTAATATCTTCACTCTCCATAGGAGGTGAAGTCTTCCTTTGTCTGCAAGGGCTAGGTCTTCTTCAATCCTTCTAGCCATGGCCCTAGTGATAGGTCCTTGGCTAGGCATGGTCACATCATCTCCTCCCCCTTGAAGAGGATTTGACCTCAAATCCATGGGGTCTTCGTCATTTTCAGCACCTACAAATGGAGACAAATTAGAAACATTAAAACTGGTGCTTACCCCATAATCCTCAGGCAGATTTAAAACATAGGCATTATTACCGATCCGCTCAAGGATTTGGAAAGGTCCATCTCCTCTAGGGCTAAGTTTGGACTTCCTTTGAGAAGGAAATCTATCCTTTCTCAAGTCAAGCCATACCCAATTGCCCTTTTCAAAGATGACTTCTTTCCTCCCCCTATTGGCGAAAGTAGCATCTCTCAAGGATTGGCGCTCTATGTTAACTTTAACCCTCTCATGTAATTGTTTTACAAAAATGGCTTTTGCCTCTCCTTCTTTATGCACAGCAATAGAAAGAGGAAGAGGTAAAAGATCTAGAGGAGTACGAGGATTAAAGCCATAGACCACCTCAAAAGGAGAATGCTTGGTGGTTCTATGAACCACCCGATTATAAGCAAATTCAATGTGGGGAAGGTACTCATCCCAAGACTTATGGTTACCTTTAAGGAGAGCCCTCAGCATAGTGGATAAAGATCTATTCACCACTTCTATTTGCCCATCAGTTTGAGGGTTACAGGTAGTGGAAAAAAGAAGTTTAGTTCCCAGCTTAGCCCAAAGAGTTTTCCAAAAATGGCTCAGGAACTTCACATCCCTATCTGACACTATTGAAGAGGGTATACCATGCAATCGGACAACCTCTTTAAAGAAAAGTCTTGCGATGTTGCTCACATCATCCACTTTGTGGCAGGGAATAAAATGGGCCATTTTTGAAAATCGTTCCACCACCACAAATATGGAGTCTGCACCTCGTTGGGTTCTTGGGAGCCCAAGGATGAAATCCATGCTAGTATCCTCCCAAGGTGCAGAAGGAGCAGGTAAAGGTGTGTATAGTCCATGAGGCATTGCTTTAGACTTTGCTTGCAAGCAAGCTATACATTTAGAGCAATGTCTATGGACATCTCTACGCATATGGGGCCAAAAGAATTTCTCTTGTAAAAGCATGAGGGTTTTTGAAATCCCAAAATGCCCCATGAGCCCACCTTCATGACTCTCTTTTGTAAGTAAGTTCCTAATTGACCCTTGGGGTATACAAAGCTTACTCCCTTTGTAAAGATACCCCTCACTGATGAAGTACCCATCATGGGCCTTTAATGCAAATGCAGATGCAGAGGTAGCAAATATGGGGCCGAAATCCTTATCAGATGGATACATAGCCCGAATGTCATCAAATCCCAAGATTTTTGCACTCAAGGATGAATAAAGGGCATGACGCCTAGAAAGAGCATCAGCCACCACATTTTGTTTTCCTTTCTTGTACTTGATGACATAAGGGAAGGATTCAAGATATTCCGCCCACGTTGCATGCCTTTTGTTCAATTTACCTTGACCCCTCAAATATTTTAGTGACTCATGGTCACTATGAATGACAAACTCCTTGGGAGCAAGGTAATGCTCCCAAGTTTGAAGGGCCCTAATTAGAGCATAAAACTCCTTATCATAGGTGGGGTAGTTGAGGGGGGCACCATTGAGTTTTTCACTGAAATACGAAATGGGGTGCCCTCCTTGCAACAAGACAGCCCCCACACCTACACCAGAGGCATCACATTCAAGTTCAAATGTTTTAGAAAAGTCAGGTAATGCCAAAACTGGTGCATGGGTCAGTTTATGCTTAATTAGCTGGAAGGCTTTCTCTTGTTTCTCACCCCAAAGGAAAGGAACTTCCTTTTTCACCAAATCATTTATTGGTGCGAAGAGCGTGGAGAAATTAGGCACAAAGCGCCTATAAAATCCAGCGAGACCATGAAAGCTTTTGATCTCTGTCACACTTTTTGGGGTGGGCCATTCTTAAATAGCTTTTATCTTTTCGGGGTCAACATGAACCCCTTTTGTGCTAACTACAAAACCTAGGAAAACTACACTATCTACACAAAAAGTGCATTTTTCTAAGTTACCAAAAAGATGATTACTCCTAAGAAGAGAAAAAATATGCCTTAGATGTCCTAAATGATCATCTAGGTTCCTAGAGTAAACTAAAAGGTCATCAAAGTAAACTACACAAAATTTACCAAGGCAATCCCTTAGTACATGATTCATTAAGCGCATGAATGTGCTTGGGGCATTAGTTAGCCCAAAAGGCATAACCAACCACTCATAAAGACCAAATTTAGTCTTAAAAGCAGTTTTCCACTCATCACCCTCTTTGATCCTTATTTGGTGGTAACCACTTCTAAGATCTATTTTTGAAAATATTTTTGCCCCATGCAATTCATCCAACATGTCATCAAGACGGGGGATTGGGTGCCTATATTTGATGGTGATGTTGTTGATTGCACGACAATCAACACACATCCTCCATTGGCCATTTTTCTTGGGCACCAACAAGACTGGCACAACACAAGGGCTTAGGCTCTTTTGAACCCAACCCTTCTCCAACAGCTCATTCACTTGAGACACAATCTCTTGGGTCTCCATGGGGTTGGTCCTATAGGAAGGTCTATTAGGTAGACTTGTGCCAGGCACCAAATCAATTTGATGTTCTATACCCCTAATGGGAGGAAGTCCTTTCGGAACCTCATTAGGGAATATGTCATCAAATTCTTTTAAAATATCTTGAACCCCTTGAGGAAGGTGCTCATGTGCATGGGCTGTGGCAGTGCTCTCAGCAGAAGAATGCAAAATGGGAGAAGGATTTGATGCTTCTTTGCAAAAGAGGAGATAAAAGGGCTTGTTAGTCAAAGGAGCTTCTTTTAAATCACGTTTAGTAGCAAATAGGCTCCTTTTACTAATATTCCCTTTTGAAGGGGCATCACCTTCCGACTCTCTCTCTTTACCCTTTTCAAGCTTTAAGGGTAAAGCTTGTTGTATTTTTTTTTTATTTTTGTTTTTCCTCAAATCTTTTCTTTTTCATCGCAAATTGATCTTCAGCCACTTGAGAAGGTGACAAAGGATACAATTTGAAGCGCTTTTCATTATGGGTGAGAATTATTTGGTTGGAGTGACCATGGTGAATAACTTTTTTGTCAAATTGCCATGGTCTTCCCAACAGGATATGACCAGCCTCCATAGGAACTATGTCACAAAGAATCTCTAGGGCCTATGCCTAGCCAAGGACCTATCACTAGGGCCATGGCTAGAAGGATTGAAGAAGACCTAACCCTTGCAGATAAAGGAAGACTTCACCTCCTATGGAGAGTGAAGATATTAGGCTAGGGACTTTAGTTAATAAAATGTAATTTTCCTTTATTTTAATTTTGAGGAGCATTAAGAATTTAATTTGGGACATGTATTTAGTCCATTTTTTATTTTTAGGAGGTGTCTTAGGAATTTAGAGGGTGGATTTAACTTTTTGGGTCTTTATGAAGGAAATAAGGGGTAACCTTGATATCTACACCCGTCTTTTCTACATAAACCCCCTAAGCTAATAAGAAGGAATCTTGACCCTTGGTTTGAGAAACTTGGGCACCAAGTTTGATGATCTAAGGAGGGAATTGTTTCTCAATTCTCCTCCCTTAGATCTCTCCTTTTAATCCTAGCCCTTCTTTTTTAGGTTATCTTGTTCAAGAGGTTAGCTACCTCTATAAATAGGAGCTCCTCCCTCACTTGTATTTTTTACACTTGAATTTAATCCTAGAGACCATATTGGTTGAGGTTCTTACCTTTGGGTGTCCCCCTTTCTCCTTTGTGAGAGCTTCTAAGAGTTATCAAGGGACCCCTCCCTTGTGGCCTCTCCCCTTTGGCTTATCAAACATAGTATTTGTGGCGCCTCACCCCATTCCTTTCCTCTCCATAAATCCATTTCCCTTCCATATCTCCTCTTACTCTCTTCTCCTATCCTTCTCTCTTCTTCCTCTTTTTCTCTTTTTCTTTCTAGTTCTTTCCTTCTTCTCCTTTCTTCATGCTCTCTTCTCTCTCTTTGCCTTCTCTCTTCTCGCTCTTTTTTCTCTTTTCTCATTTTCAACGTCTCTTTTTTTAACTCTTCCTTCTCTTTTTGTTTTTCCTTTTCTTTTATTTCTTTTTTTCTCTCTTTTTCTTCTCTCCTTTCTTGTTCTTTATCCATCCATTCCCTAAATTCTAAGTTAAGGTTTTCAAGAGTGTCTCCCTTAGAAGGTTTTCTTTGGTTGACACTCTTACTTGATGAACAACTATGTGCACTAGAATGTGTGTGGGAAGTCATGGTGCTTGGATGCTATAAACTAAAGGGTAGGCCAAAAACTTTTTTTTTCTCACCTAAAGTGGCTTGATGAGTCTTTGGAACTCTTAGCCTCTACACGTTTTTTCAAAATAACATAAAATAAAATAAAAGTGCAAGAATGTAAAAGAGAAAGGGCTCTAATCGTGCTCCTAAGGTGTTGAAGGAAGTGTACCACTTCTCCCTTCTTCACCTAATTAACGAGGAACTACGCTAAAATTAACCAAAATTATTACAAACCAAGGGAGGGCCTTAAGGGCACTCAAACTCCCAATCTAAAATTAAGTATACACAATACAAAGAATAAAAAAAAATAAAACAAAGTCTTCACTCCAAGTTTTTTGGTGTTTGTCTCCTTTTGATCAAGCCCCTTTGAGTTGCATCAACTCACCCCAAGAATGCTACCCTTGTTTCCTCTTGTTTGGACTTGCCAAAATTTTATATATGGAACCTTTCCCAACCTTTCCTTACCAAGGCCGAATACAACACAAGACAACAAACAAAGGTGAATAACAAAAAAAGGTTCACAAATCCAAGTGGATAGATTAAAAAATGACAAATAACTTCCTAATATGGTAAGAACCTCTCACAAAGGAGAAAGGGGGACACTCAAAGGTAAAGGAATGGGGTGAGGCGCCACAAATACTATGTTTGATAAGCCAAATGGGAGAGGCCACAAGGGAGGGGTCCCTTGATAACTCTTAGAAGCTCTCACAAAGGAGAAAGGGGGACACTCAAAGGTAAGAACCTCAACCAATATGGTCTCTAGGATTAAATTCAAGTGTAAAAAATACATGTGAGGGAGGAGCTCCTATTTATAGAGGTAGCTAACCTCTTGAACAAGATAACCTAAAAAAGAAGGACTAAGATTAAAAGGAGAGATCTAAGGGAGGAGAATTGAGAAACAATTCCCTCCTTAGATCATCAAACTTGGTGCCCAAGTTTCTCAAACCAAGGGCCAAGATTCCTTCTTATTAGCTTAGGGGGTTTATGTAGAAAAGAGGGTTGTAGATATCAAGGTTACCCCTTATTTCCTTCATAAAGACCCAAAAAGCTAAATCCACCCTCTAAATTCCTAAGACACCTCCTAAAAATAAAAAATGGACTAAATACATGTCCCAAATTAAATTCTTAATGCTCCTCAAAATTAAAATAAAGGAAAATTACATTTTATTAACTAAAGTCCCTAGCCTAATATCTTCACTCTCCATAGGAGGTGAAGTCTTCCTTTGTCTGCAAGGGCTAGGTCTTCTTCAATCCTTCTAGCCATGGCCCTAGTGATAGGTCGTTGGCTAGGCATGGTCACATCACTAGTTGAGTCACATCTAACCATGATTAGAACTCACTATGGTCATGTATAACCAACTAATGAATTTACCCTTACTATGAGGTAGGAGGTGTGGAAAAAAAATGAGCTAGGAGGTGTGGAAATGACCACTACTCCCATATATGGGTTGCATATCTTTCTATGCACACTCTATATAATTACTTAGGTATCCACATGCCTAATTACATGGAAAATGGCCAAACTACAAGGCCTTAATGGGAGATAAAGTGTGCCTTAATTATCTAGGAATTTGAAAAATATTTACAAGTAAAGCATCCTAAGACTGGCTTCATGTCTTCATGTAAGGTCCCATCCAAGCCTAGCTTTCGTCTCTTGAATCCTCCAAGCCATGATGCTAGGTGAGATTGCATCATATCGTCCCCCTTGGAGAGGATTTGACCTCAAACCCTAAGGTTTTTCTTCCTCTTTTTCAATATCTACAAGAAAATAAGGAAAATAGTAAGAGCATGCAGACAAGTATGATGTTTAGGTGGAGTGAAAGGTCTTTGAGAAGACCTCTTTGGAATAGGGGTAGTAGATGCAGGTTTTTAATTTTGAAAAGTGTTGGTTGTGCCTCCACACAGAAGTTCCCCATCCTTTTCCTATCGCACTAAAGGCTAGCCTCAAAGGTGTTGAAATAATAGTTGAGATTGGTCTAAGTACAATGGAGCACTCATCAAGTTGGATTTAAAGGTGTGGGTCAAATTGCTCAAATGGTATAGCACATCCTCAAATTCAACTAGTTCTTTTTGTAAAGGGTTGGTAGGAAGATTTTTCTATATAGAGAACCTCCTTTGAAGGCAAAGGTGGATCGTCCTTAGGCTTGGTCTTCTTACCATCAACCTTATTTTTATTGTTATCATTCTCTCTCTTAAGCTTCAAGATCCTTCGATCCTCCATAAGACGTAAGGTAATTTTTTTCCCCTTATGAGAGAGAGTGATTTTATTAGTGAAGCCATTGTGCAAAGTTGCCCTATCATGTTGCCATGGCCTTCCCAACAACAAGTGACTAGCTTCCATAGGGACCACATCACATAAAAATTTATTTTGATATTTCTCTATGGAGAAGCTAATATTTACTTGCTCTCTTACTACTGCATCTACTTCATCATTAAGTCTATGTAAATAATATGGTGAAGGATAAAGAGTGGTACTAAGTGCTAACTTTTCAGCCACCCTTGTGCTACAACAATTGCAGCACAACCCATCATCCACAATGAGAGAACAAGTTTCCCCTAAAATTTTACATCTTGTTTTAAAAAAATTCTCTCTTTGTGTTTGGGTGTCTTTAAAAGGATAAATTCCAAGAAGCCTTTTTACTTTGAAGAGATCATCACATGAATAAATACCCTTTTCATTTGATGTTCCCTTTAAATTCATTTTTTCTTTTGAAAAAAAAAAGCAATGAGCCATTTTTATAAACATTTAAAACATTTAGGACTTCTAGAACGAGTGCTTGAACTAGTGGTAGGGGTGTCACTTTCAGTCAAGGATTTTTTAATGATTTTTCTTTTAGATGACTCTTTTTTATTTTAGAAGGGATGGTGATGCATGCCTCCCTTGATCTTTTTCTAGAGGTTTTCTTCTTTGGTGAAATGGTTTGTGGAGAGGTAAAAAGTGAGGTGGTTTTAGGCGCCACTTAAGGTAAGATAAGCCTAAGAGGGAAAGTTTGCCACAAGGGATGGAACCCTTGATAAAAACCTAAGGAATTCTCAAAGAGAGAAGGGTGGACACTAAGAGAATTTTGGCCAACTCAAGGTTTTTCCATTCAATCAAGTGTAAAAAATACAAGAGTGTGAAGGAGCACCTTTCTTCATCTCTTCTCTCTTGTTCTTTTGTCATCCACTCCCTAAAGTCCATGTTTAAGTTTTCTAGAGTGTAATCTTTAGAAATATTTCTTTGGTTTACACTCTTGTTTGATGAATAACTATGAGCACTAGAGTGGGTGTGTGATGTCATTGTGCTTGAATTTCTAAGAGGAAAAAGGTGGCTAAAAAATTTTCACAAACAAACACTCCTCTCTTTTTGTGTTTTCTTGCCTAAAATGGCTTGATGAGTCTTTGGAACTCTTTAGGCTTCTAAGCGCTTTGAATAAGAAAAATAAAGCAAGAATTTTAAAGCAAAAATTCAAAAGAGAAGGGATCTAAAACAAGCTCCTAAGGTGTTGAAGGAAGTGTACCACTTCTTCCTTCTTCACCTAATTTTCAAGAAACTAAAAAATTGATTAAATTTTATTACAACCAAAGGGAGGGCCTTAAGGGCACTCAAACTCCCAACTAAAAAATTAATACACCCAAATTAAAGAAAAAGTAAAGTCTTCAAAAAATGATTCTCCAAATGCTCCCTCAAATCAAAGTCTTCACGGCTAGGTGTATTTCCTTTTGAGGTGATCCCTTAGGCTCTTAGTCCAACCTTCCAAAATATGCTACCCTTGTGGTAAGCTCCTTTTTCAAGCTTTCTCCCAAAAGTGACACTAACACACAAACCAAAGAAACCAAAAGTAGCAACGGGAGGTGCGAATAGAAACTCAAAAAACAATAAAAGATAACACAATCAAAAGGACACTTAACCAAATGGTAAGAGTATATAAGACAAACTAGAAAGATGATTTAAAAGACAAGCAACAACTAAAAGGTAAACAAAAGAAAGAGAGCACACAATGGAATACCTAAGAATGACACTAGATTAAAGAGTAGAAGAACACAAATATCAAGTTCTAGTGTACCAAAAGTAATAAAATTTCTTTTAAGGTTCCAAGTTCAAAGTTGAAGCACTTGCTAATTTTAGGTTAGGTACATCAAATGAATTTTTTTCAAACTTTCTTTTCTTTTGTTTGTTCTCTTTTTTTTTTTTTTGAATCCTTCGTTGTTTTTTTTTGTATTTTATTTTAGACTTTGTTTTCTTGTTTTTTTTTTTTGAATATTTACTAGATGCACCTAAATTGATTATGAATTTAGTGCTTGATAAAAAAGAGTTATGTGATTGGAACAATAAAGAAAATTAAAAGCAACAATTTAGGTACTACTAGAAATGACTTCAAAATGCAAAGTAGCTATAGATGTGTTAATGGTTTAGTAGTTTGGTGTGCCACTGGACTCAAGCTTTGTTAAGATTTTAGTAATTTGTTGAACACAAATACCAAACTTATAGCTTAAGTGAAAGCACCCACAAACAAGAACTACCTTTACCACACAAATGAGTTACAAATTATACGTATAAGGAAAATAAAGACAAAGGAAATTGAGCAACTATTTTTGAATTTTTTTTTTTAAGAATATGCTTGAAACTAAAAACACATGAACTTCTAAAGAGACTTAGACATGAGGTATAACCCTCTATGTTGCTCAATTTAAGAAGTTTCAAATTTTTTTTTGTAAAAACAAAAGAGGCTAAACTTAAAAGGAATTAATAGACAAAATGGGAAACTATAAACATGACTTATAGACAACTACACAAGAGTATAAAAGTGAAAAATAAAAGCTAAAAATAAAGCAAAAACAAGGCAACTAGGTGCAAGGAAACACAAGAATTTGGTCTAAATTTCTTGACCACAAGGTTGTGGAATTCACCACAACGGCATGGATTTTTAGCAAGAAATTCTCAAAACCAAAATTCAAGCAAGAAAGCACCCAACTCAAAGCTTAAGCGGAAATTAATGAATATGGGAGAGACGTAGATGCAAAGAAAAGAACAATATAAATTGCATCAAGCAAAAAATAAATGGTGCAAATAAACTATAACTCAAAACAATAAACTCAAGACATAAATGGAAATGATAAACAATAATGGAAAGCTAGAAAAAATTGCGGAAATTAAAGATAAAATAAAATAGGAAAACGGAAAGAAAAAATAAATGAGATAGGAAGAGAGTTTAGACCTCTAGAACCAATGCTCTAGATACCAAATGACGCATGCCTCCCTTGATATTTTTCTAGAGGTTTTCTTCTTTGGTGAAGTGGTTTGTGGAGAGGTAAGAAGTGAGGTGATTTTAGGCGCCACTTAAGGTAAGATAAGCCTAAGAGGGAAAGTTTGCCACAAGGGATGGAACCCTTGATAAAAACCTAAGGAATTCTCAAAGAGAGAAGGGTGGACACTAAGAGAATTTTGGCCAACTCAAGGTTTTTCCATTCAATCAAGTGTAAAAAATACAAGAGTGTGAAGGAGCACCTTTTTATAGAGGGAGCTAACCTCTTGGACAAGTCATGAAGGAAATGAAGGGCTAGGATTAAAAGGAGTCATCCAAGGGAGGAGGATTGAAGCCCAAAGTCCAATCAATACCCTCCTTTAGATGAGAATTGGTGCCCAAGCTACCTCATCCAAGGGCCAAGATTACTCCTTTATTAGTTTTGGGTTTTATTTAGCAAAAGAGGGTGTAGTTATCAAACTACCCCCTTATTTCCTAAATAAAGGCCCAAAAGCTAATCTTACCCCTTCTTATTACTAAGACACCTCCTAGAAAATTAAATGGACTAATACATGTCCAAAATAAAATCCTAGGTTCCTAAAATAAAAATTACAAGTAAATAAGTCATGACTTGCATAACTTGATGGTCATATGGAGGTAAGATCTTCCTCCCTCTACTCTAGCCATGTCTTCTTCTATTCTTCTAGCCATGGCCCTAGTGATAGAGCCCTTGCTTGGGGAGAATGCATCAGATGGTCTTATGCTTAATATGTCTCTTAGGTTCACCTATGTCACTAGAAGACATTTGAAGGTTAAGGTTTGTGCTAGACTCTTCTAAGTCTTTAATGGAGGTAGACACTTCACTAAGGCACACTCTCGAAGGCATCCTTTCTCCTCTTCTCCCTTCTTTTTCTCTCCAACTCCTTTTTCTCTTTTTCTATCTTTTCGCTTTCTTTTTCCTTTCTTTGTATCTCTTTTTATTTTTCCTTACTCTCTCTTTCTCTTTGTTCTCTTTCTCTTTTCTCTTTTTCTTTTCTTTCTTCCCATTCTCTTCTCTCTCTATTTCTCCTTTCTTCCCATTTTTTTTTCTCATTTTCTCTTATTTCCTCCCATTCCTTTAGCTCTTTTCCCCTTATATCTTCTCTTTATTTTCTCTTTTTTTCTCTTTTTTCTTTTCTTTCTTGTCTTTTTTTTTTCTTTTTGTTCCTTTTTTCTTCTCTATCTAGTTCATCTTGTTCTCTTTTTCTCCCTTCTTTTTGTTTTGTCTCATTTTCTTGAAATTCCTTACGTTGTTTTTCTACTATTTCCCAACCAAAAGAGTATGAATATGTGGGTAAGGTTGGTCTATTACTCTTCTCACACTCTTCTTTTATTATATTCTCAGATTCTTCTCCTTTATTTTCCCTAGTTTTATTACTACTTCTAACACTGCTAGATGTGTGTGAAAACATTTCAAAGTGTAAGGTCTAGGGTCCTCTCTTATTAAGTTTTTTCAACTAAAAGTGACTTAAGGCTTTATAACTTCAGCACTTTTCCTAAACGTGAAAGCAATTAAAGGAAAATTAAAGACAAGATTAACGTTTTAAACGAGCTCCTAAGTATGAATAAGGGATACCAAGTTCTTATCCACACTAAACGAGAAACTAAACTATTACAAACAAAAAGGTGACCTTTATGGGCATCCAACACCTCAATTAAAATGGCCTTTAAAGAAAATTACACTCAAATTAAAATGCAAAAAAAGAAAGAAAGCTTGAATGTTGCTCATTCTTCAAGTATTTGCCTCACAAGTGTCTCACTCAAGCCTTAACATCCTGTTCAAGTCTCTTCTTCCTTGGATTAGGTCAACACTCCCTAAGATGCTACCCTTGTGGAATTGTTCAACAATGACCACCTAACCAAGCAAAGAAGCACCCAAGCAAAAGGACCACAAGAAGCAAGAATTGAAAGCACGAAAAGTAAGAAAACAGCCACAAAAATTGAGCCAAAAGTGAAAACCAAAGAAAGCAAAGTAGTTCAAGATGCATTAGTAAATTTAGGTGAACAAATAAGACACTAAATGAGATACTTAATGAGCGTAAGCCAACTTAATTTCTCAAGGATTAAACCCCAAATATATGCCCAAATGATCTCAAAGCAGCTAGCAAAAGCAATTCACCAAAGACTAGCACAAAACTTTAAACGACTAACACAACAACAGAAAAACACTCTAGGAAGAATTGAGCAAATTTTGAGAAAATATTTTTGAAAAATGTTATGGTCAAAGCATGTGGACTCTAGGAATTATGACAAGCGCATATGCTCAATTCCATGAGATTCAACACAATATATTTAAAAGCACAACATACTTTTTTTTTGGTAAAAATTAAAAGGTGAAACAACATGAAGTTGAAAGACAATTAAGGACTAAACATGACTATTCTATAACACAAATTTGGAAGAGTAAAAAAATAAAATGACTAAAAGAGTGTTGGAAACTCACGCCCAAAGCAGGGGAGGGGGCTGGAAAAATAGAATTGAAGAGCAAGAAACACAAACTAAAAGAGGCAAAGGTGCGTCAAAAGATCAAACCACAAAGTGTGGCTTCCTTCACAAATTTTGTGAAGTCATTACCATGATTTTCTTAGGATAACCACTTAGAATAAAAAGAAAATAAAGTCTGGGAAGAAATTAAAGAAAGAAATCCTAAAGGAAAGACATAAATATTCAATAGAGAGGAGCAAAGAAAATTGAATCTAGAAAGCAGTAAAGACTAGGAAATAAAATTGCAAGAAATTAAACTACTAAAACATAAACTTAAAGACATAAAAGGAAATTAAATGACAAGAAATCAAAGCTAAAAAAAAGAACAACAAGAACAAGGAAAGAAAACACATAAAATGAAAGGAATTATGACTAGAAAGGAACATTCAAGGAGGTGGCTCTTGATACCACTTGATGCAAACCCAAGTTTGCCTCCCTTGATCTTCCTCCAAAAGGCTCCAAGATCCCAAGAAATGGATGGATGGAGGGGGAAAGAAATGACTATGGGGCGCCACTCTCATTGGAGAGATAAGCCAAGTGTTTAGGCTTTCCATAGGGGAAGAAACCCTTGATAAAAAACAACTAGAAGAAGTTCCTCAAGAGAGAGGATCCTATTTATAGGGAGTGATGTGACCATGCCTAGCCAAGTACCTATCACTAGGGCCATGGCTAGAAGGATTGAAGAAGACCTAGCCCTTGCAGACAAAGGAAGACTTCACCTCCTATGGAGAGTGAAGATATTAGGCTAGGGACTTTAGTTAATAAAATGTAATTTTCCTTTATTTTAATTTTGAGGAGCATTAAGAATTTAATTTGGGACATGTATTTAGTCCATTTTTTATTTTTAGGAGGTGTCTTAGGAATTTAGAGGGTGGATTTAGCTTTTTGGGTCTTTATGAAGGAAATAAGGGGTAGCCTTGATATCTACACCCCTCTTTTCTACATAAACCCCCTAAGCTAATAAGAAGGAATCTTGGTCCTTGGTTTGAGAAACTTGGGCACCAAGTTTGATGATCTAAGGAGGGAATTTTTTCTCAATTCTCCTCCCTTAGATCTCTCCTTTTAATCCTAGCTCTTCTTTTTTAGGTTATCTTGTTCAAGAGGTTAGCTACCTCTATAAATAGGAGCTTCTCCCTCATTTGTATTTTTTACACTTGAATTTAATCCTAGAGACCATATTGGTTGAGGTTCTTACCTTTGAGTGTCCCCCTTTCTCCTTTGTGAGAGCTTCTAAGAGTTATCAAGGGATCCCTCCCTTGTGGCCTCTCCCCTTTGGATTATCAAACCTAGTATTTGTGGCGCCTCACCCCATTCTTTTTCTCTCCATAAATCCATTTCCCTTCCAAGTGACTTTAGAAAAGATCCTTTGGGCATGTGATCATCAAAGATCACATCAGGGAGTGAGAGGTTAAGAGGTGTGGAAATGAGCTAAGAGGTGTGGAAATGACCCACAATTCCATATATGGGTTGTACGTCTTTCTATGCACACTCTACATGATTACTTGGATACCCACTTGCCTAATTACATGGAAAATGGAAAAACTACAAGGCCTTAATGGGAAATAAGGTGGGCCCTAATTATCTAGGAATTTAAAAAATATTTACAAGTAGAACATCCTAAGATTATGGCTTCATGTCTTCATCTAAGCTCTCATCCAAGCCTAGTAGTCTTCTCGTGAATCCTCAAAGCCATGATGCTAGTCAGGATTGCATCGTGTGGTAAGACCTTGGGATCTATTTGTCACAAATATGGACGACAAAGACTTATCATTCCATACAAATTCTGACGCAGTCAAAAAATATTATACTTGAAAGAAAAAGAGAAACAAATGTTTGGTAGGTTGAAAACTTGAAAAAGGTGACCTAGGTAAAAGTTAGAACAGCCTGGTGGGCTGAAAGCTCTAAAAGAGAAACCTAGGAAAAAGATAGGGTCAACAAAAAATGATAAAAAAGAAAAGGCTCGCTAGGCTAAAAACCTGAAATGACGGTCTAGGCAAAATTTAGAGCAACTCAAAATATAAAATCCAAAAAAGAAATGTGTTAGAATATGGATGAAAGCAACTTAGCATCCTTGGAAAATAGTTTGAAGTGGAAATGACTAAAAAAATGAGAAGAGATTTCTCACAAACCTTTAATATCCTTAGAATCTAGCAAATGGAATGCTCAAAGTTGTAGACATAGAAATTGGAATTGTTACTTGGAATATTCCAATAATCATCTGCTTTGTCTCATTTTGTGTTAATTTTATTCGTGCAATACCCTTTTGTATCTATTGTCTCCTTCTTGTGTTGGAACTAAAGGCTTTGGAAAGCATAGAGTATCCCTTTTGGTGTTTTGCTTTTGGTATTTTACTTCTTAGTTTTGCTATAATCTATTTTATGGTACCAAACATGTTGATAGGTGTGGTACTTGTATTGTGTGTTTAGATAGGTTTGAGAATGTGCTTGGGGAGTTTAGAAATAGATTACATAGGCTGAGAAGTGCTGAAAAATCTTCAAAAGTGGAAACTATGGTAAGGTAATTGATTACCTTATTATGGTAATTGATTAGCCTTCGAGGAATTTTGGGTATTGTGATTACTGCTCTCGGGAGTAATGGATTACCTAAAAATAGTAATCAATTATTCAAGAGAACATGCATTTTGGATAAGTTTTGAGTAGGATATTAGGTAATCAAGTAGGTAATCGATTACCCTGATTTAAAACTCATATAAAAGTATTTTCAAAACTGATTTTTAACTAACTTTCAAAAGGTCTATTGAATGCTTACTTCTCTTAACTGTTTTACCCAAATTCTCTCTAAGAACTATACCCATTTTTTATGATTTGAAGGTACAAGAAATTCAAGATTCAAGGAAGAGAATGCATTAAGATTTGATCTATCTTATTGGGTATTCATCACTACAGGTGATATTGTTCTATACCCTCTTTTGTGTTTTTGCACAATATTTGACAATCTCTTTAGGTGTTATTGAGATTGTTGTGAAGTCTTGCATCGGGGTGTTGTGAGTGAGGTGTTATGAGTGACGGGGTGTCATAGTGTAGCAAACTCTTATGGGGTGCAAGAGGAAACCTCTTTTTGTGTGGTTTGAATCTTTCCAGGTGTAAAATCTATATGTGTGGTGTGCATGCACTGAGATTTTAGTGAAAAGCAGATTGGCGGAAGGTTAAGTCTGAAAACTAGATGTAGGTCAGGTTGATTGAACCAGTATAAATCACTATGCAATTTCTCTCTTCCCTATACTCTTTGATTCTGAACTTTATTGAGATCTTGGATAACCATTGATTGGGTTTTTGCAGCTGAAACAAATTTCTGCAGTTTTTTCTTGCAACAGATTAGACTTTACAGTACTTTTATTTTGATATTTAGTTTGGGTGGTTATAATAAGAATTATGGGTTTGAAATTTAATTCAATTCTTTATCTACCTATTTCTTTTGTGTTTGATAAACATGTTGGTGTAATTCATATTGTATTTTGACTAATTGGAATAGTAAACCATTCTTGAAGGAATTGCTATATATCAAGTTTGTTATCATATACGTTAAAAGGATTGAGTCTTGTCTTGTTTCTTGAAAAACCCATTTGTGAAATTACAAGGTAGATTTTGAAAATTTCTTTAAGGGAAAGCTTTTGAAAAACTTTGATATTGATTTGAATAGAAAAGTTTGGAAAATAAGTACTTTACTAAGTCCACCCCCTGTAAATGCTATTTGCATCCCACGACTCAAATAAAGAGTTTTATGGTTTGCACCTCTGTTTCCTACTAAACGCACCCCCTGGCCAAGGCATTATGGTTTGTGCATTTTCCATTCGCACCCCGATTTCTGCTAAACACACTCTTTTGCATTAAAACGCAAAATATTTATCTTTTTTCCTTCTTTCTATAAAGTAATGTTTCTTTTATATCTATTTCGTGGAAAAAGAATATCTATAAGTTTTGTGTCATGAAAATATTTAAATTTGTTTACTCATAGTGGGGCATTTGTTTTTATCCCTTGAAATTATGAGAATATAAATCATGAAAATTTTGTGTATTTAAACTTCTCACTTAATCAATTTTAGTTATAGTAAAATTTTTAGTAAAAGTAATTTACAAATAAGATATTCACTTTCTTGTTACTATTTTTATTTATAATATTTCTTTAATAGAGATAAAAGGATTAACTGGATGTGACATCCTTTTAATCTTGATATTTTAAGACATAAATTATGACAACTTTTTGTTTTAAATCTCATCTCTAAAAAATAAATTTATAAATTATGACAACTTTGTGCATTTTTAAAATTTTCCCTTAATTAATTTTAGTAAAATTCTTCTATAAGTATAATGATGTATGCCTACCTTGATCTTTTTCTAGAGGTTTTCTTCTTTGGTGAAATGGTTTATGGAGAGGTAAGAAGTGAGGTGGTTTTAGGCGCCACTTAAGGTAAGATAAGCCTAAGAGAGAAAGTTTGCCACAAGGGATGGAACCCTTGATAAAAACCTAAGGAATTCTCAAAGAGAGAAGGTTGGACACTAAGAAAATTTTGGCCAACTCAAGGTTTTTCCATTCAATAAAGTGTAAAAAATACAAGAGTGTGAAAGAGCACCTTTTTATATAGTGAGCTAACTTCTTGGACAAGTCATGAAGGAAATGAAAGGCTAGGATTAAAAGGAGTCATCCAAGGGAGGAGGATTAAAGCCCAAAGTCCAATCAATACCCTCCTTTAGATGAGAATTGGTGCCCAAGCTACCTCATCCAAGGGCCAAGATTACTCCTTTATTAGTTTTCGGTTTTATTTAGGAGAAGAGGGTGTAGTTATCAAACTACCCCCTTATTTCCTAAATAAAGGCCCAAAAAATAATCTTACCCTTTCTTATTACTAAGACACCTCCTAGAAAATTAAATGGACTAATACATGTCCAAAATAAAATCCTAGGTTCCTAAAAGAAAAATTGCAAGTAAATAAGTCATGACCTGCATAACTTGATGGTCATATGGAGGTGAAATCTTCCTCCTTCTACTCTAGCCATGTCTTCTTCTATTCTCCTAGCCATGACCCTAGTGATAGGGTCCTTGCTTAGGAAGAATGCATCATATAATTTATAATAAAAATCTTAAATTTCTTATAACCATTTTTAATTGTAATACTTCTTTAATAGAGATAAAATGATTAAATAGATCTGACATCTTTTTAATCTTGGGATTTTAAGGCATAAGTTGCGACAACTTTTTGTTTTAAATCTCATCTATAAAAAATAAATTTATTACTCAAAAATTTATTTCTAAAATAGTAAAAATAACCTGCAAGATGAAATGTTCTAATAAATTGACTTGGGTGTACACCTCTGTTGATTTTAAATGAGTTATGATAGTTTAAAAAGCCTAAGCTTAACAAAGTAAATTAAAGATAAAACATGTCAACACACAAATACTTAAGAACTATGTAAACTCTTATTCTCCATTGCATCTGGAGATACGTAGGAGCAGGAGACCACTCCTGCCAAGCTAAATAAATAAATAATAATAACCTTTTTTCTAAAATATAATATTAAAATATTGTTACGTACAATAATAATAATAATAAGTTTTTAATAAGAAATTTTTTTCTAATAACAGTAATAATGGTCATAATAATGCTTTTTTGGGATAAGATAAATATTTTAAAAGATAAATAATTTGCTTAATTAATTACAACTTCGTCTTTATGACGAACGTCGTAAGATGTTAATACCTTCCTTATATGCGTAATTGACTGCCGAACTCAAAATTTGGTTTCGTTGACCATTTTTTTATTTTTTATGTTTTAGGATTTTATTATGTTTTCCTTAATAAATATTAGTAGTGACTCATTTGATTTTAAATCATTTTTTCCTGTTACATCGAGACCCACGTGTCGACAAAGCCTTCGATAATAGTACAAAATCCAATACTAGAAAGGACATAGTAGAAGCTATGCCACCTTAATTACTTTTACAATGCATTTAGATGAGGTAATTTTATGGAGTAAATAATTGTTTTAAAGAATTTTAAATGCTTTATTTAAAAAAACTTGTTTGGATAGGAAATTTTAAAAAATTTAAAAATGTTGTCATTTGTAAAGGGCATATTAATATACTAATTTAGTGGAATTTTAAATTCTAACTAGAATGAGAGAATTCTAAATTCTCCTCTCTTTCAACAAAGGCAGATGTGCTGACCTTCGGAGCTAAACTTTCCTGCTCTGTCTTTATTTTTGTCATTTTGTTCCAGAGGTGATGCATTATTGGAATGCTTTCCCTAGGATATTGCTTTAAGAGGCTCCTTAGGTTGAAGAAGATGGTGACAAAGAGGACAGAAACGATTGAGGAGGAGCCACTCTCTAGGATATAAGCTTTGGTTGTAGAAGCTTGCCACAAGGGAAGGAACCCTTGATAAAAGCCACAAAACACTCTCAAAATGTAGAGAGAATAACAATCACAAATCTCTCACAAAATACTAATTTCATTCAAATGATAAAATATTCATACAATAGTGAGTGAGGAGCTATTTGGTGCAATCCTCCCTAGCAAGGGTCCCATTACAAGGGCCATGGCTAGGAGGATTGAGGAAGACATGGATAGAGGAGAGGAAGGAAGACCTCACCTTCTTTTGGACATCAAGATTAGGCCATAGTCTTCACTTTTAGCCTTGTATTTGGCGCCTTAGTCTTCTTTTTTTGTTCATGATTTTGGAGGTGTATTTATTATTTCTTTGGCCATGTATTTTGGCCCTTTTTTTTCATTTCTTTTAGTTGAAGGGAGGTGTAACTAGTCTTCTATGTGGAGTGTGTGCATTAGTGGGCTTTTTGGGACCATGTGGACGTGTGGTTTTTGATAACCACACCTCTCTAGCTTTCCCTCACACCCTCCTAAGTCACATGAAGCATGAGAGACAAGTAGGCCCCCCTTGTTCCCTCATGTTCCATCCATGCTCTTTCTCTTTCCTACATGGCCTTGTTTGTTGCTTCATATTTGGATTTAAATTTTGGAGGGAGATGACATGGCACTCTCCAAATTCAAATTTGGAAGGAACAGAGATCCTTGATCTTAGGGCCTTGTTTGGATCTTGTTGAGTTAATTAAGTGTTAATGAGCCATGAGCTCAATTAACACTTAATTAATTCAACTAACCTCTCCCTAATCACCCTTGAGTTAGACGTCCAACTCAAGCCCTTAGTCTTAGGTTCCCTCTCCTATAAATATGCACCTCCTCCTCTTGTATAATTTTCACATTTGAATTTTGAATAGACTTGAGAGTTCTACATTTTTTAGTGTCTTCTTTCTTTTCCTAATTGAGAGAACCTTCAATGGATTTCATCAAGGGCTCTTTCCCTTGTGGCAAGTCTTCCTTGGGCTTATCCTTTTAAGGTGGCACCTCCAACCTCATCTCCTTTGACTTCCATCCTTCATCTTCTTCTTTGGAGCAACCTTTTGAAGAGATCCTTGGCTTAGCATCATGAGGAGTACACAACTATTTATAGAGGAGATGGGGAGTGTTGGACGTCCAAGGGGCTAAGAAAAAGAAAGAGGAAAAAATCCAAACAAGTCCCTAAAAAATAGGATTTATGTTCCCAATAATTTGAATTTGAATTTTGGCGGGAAGTGACATGGCACTTCTAAAATTCAAATTCAAACAAGCAACAAGACAATACATGTAGGAGAGAGAAAGGTGATGTGGCACCATTTATGAGGGAACAAGGGGGCTCACATGTCTCCTACATGCTTCATGTGTTGGTTAGAAGGGTTTTAAAAGCAGTTAGAGGTATAGAAATGAATAAAAACACGTCTAAATTCTCTTAGGACAAAATCAACTAATTAACACACTCCCTAAAGGGACTAAATACACCTCCTAAATAAAATAAATCCTATAGGCCAAAATACAAGGCCTAAAATTACAAAATTATACTAATTCAACAAACTACTAAAACTACACAATTTATTTAAAAAATATTGAGGCTATGGCCCTAAATTCTTCATGAATCTTATTCCTAGTCATGTCCTCTCTCTAACCCTTCTAGCCAATAGACCTTGATAGGGAGGGTTGCATCAAGAGGTTTCTCTCGCTTTCTTTCGCACTTTCATTATTGCTCGCGTTCTCGCTCGTTTTCTCACCCTCATTATGATACATACGGATTCTCTCAATCTTCTCTTCTCTCTCACTCTTCTCATCTTTGTGATTGATTTTATTTTCATCTTGTATTTCATAAAAAATGTGTTTAGGGTTTAGTTTTATTGATTTTGTTTTTAATTAGGGTTTGCTACATTCTAATAGTGAAGAACAAAAGTTTATTTTCTCTTTTCTAAGCGGGATTCAAGTTGTATAGGTGTATATATTTGTGTTCCTAATTTTTTTATCATCATGAATTTTGATTAGATTTGTGGAGGGCTCGATAGATTTGTCTTGGGAAAAATGATTCGTACATGTTTGATAAAAATTGGTTTAATGATGGACATTGTTGTTAGAAGCTCTCTAGTGGGCTTGTATGCAAAGTGCAATGCATTTGAGAAAGCCATACAACTGTTCAGTGAAATGCCTATGAAAGATGTGGCATACTGGAATATAGTGGTTTCTTGTTGTTACCAAAGTGGAAACTTCAAAGAGGCACCACAATATTTTAGCATAATGAGAAGATTTGGATTTGAGCTTGATTCGGTTACAATCACAACTTCTATTTCATCTTGTGTTAGACTTTTGGATTTGAGCAGGGGAATGGAAATTCATGAGGAATAGATTAATCGTGTGTTTGTGTTGGATAGTTTCATTATGTTTGATATTGTTGAGATGTATGGATAATGTAGTCACCGAGAAATGGCCATAGAGGTTTTTGAGCAGATACCTAAAAAGACTATTGTTACTTGGAATTCCATGATCAGTGGAGATAGTTTGAAAGGTGACAACATTTCATGCCTCAAACTTTTCAAAAGGATGTACAAGGAAGGAGTTAAGCCTAGTGTGACTACTTTAAGTAGTTTAATAATGGCTTGTTCACGATCACCTTGACTATTAGAGGGGTAGTTTGTATATGGATATATAATACAAAATAGAATTCAGCCTGATGTTTTTATTAATAGTTCACTCATGGATCTATACTTCAAATGTGGGAAGGTAGGATTAGCTAAAAACATAATCTTTAAATTAATACCAAAGTCCAAGGTATTTTCTTGGAATGTTATGATTTCTGGATATGTGGTTGAACATAAACTTTTTAAAGCTCCTGACATCTTTGGTGAAATGAGAAAATCTTATGTTGAACAGATGCTATTACTAGCACTAGAGAAAGGTAAAGAGATTCACAATCTAATTATTGAGAAAAATTTGCACAACAATGAAGTGGTCATGGGAGCTCTCCTTGATTGTATGCAAACTATGGTGTTGTAGATGAAACATTTTGATGTGACCATGCCTAGCCAAGGACCTATCACTAGGGCCATGGCTAAAAGGATTGAGGAAGACCTAGCCCTTGCAGACAAAGGAAGACTTCACCTCCTATGGAGAGTGAAGATATTAGGCTAGGGACTTTAGTTAATAAAATGTAATTTTCCTTTATTTTAATTTTGAGGAGCATTAAAAATTTAATTTGGGACATGTATTTAGTCCATTTTTTATTTTTAGGAGGTGTCTTAGGAATTTAGAGGGTGGATTTAGCTTTTTGGGTCTTTGTGAAGGAAATAAGGGGTAGCCTTGATATCTGCACCCCTCTTTTCCTCCATAAACCCCCTAAGCTAATAAGAAGGAATCTTGACCCTTGGTTTGAGAAACTTGGGCACCAAGTTTGATGATCTAAGGAGGGAATTGTTTCTCAATTCTCCTTCCTTAGATCTCTCCTTTTAATCCTAGCCCTTCTTTTTTAGGTTATCTTGTTCAAGAGGTTAGCTACCTCTTTAAATAGGAGCTCCTCCCTCACTTATATTTTGGGACACTTGAATTTAATCCTAGAGACCATATTGGTTGAGGTTCTTACCTTTGAGTGTCCCCCTTTCTCCTTTGTGAGAGCTTCTAAGAGTTATCAAGGGACCCCTCCCTTGTGGCCTCTCCCCATTCCTTTCCTCTCCATAAATCCATTTCTCTTCCAAGTGACCTTAGAAAGGATCCTTTGGGCACGTGATCATCAAAGATCACGTCAAGTGGTATCAGAGCCACTTTCTAAAGGTCACATTATTTCTCAATTTTTTTTGCTTTGTTGTTTATCTCTTTGATCTCTTTATTTTAAAGTCCTTCATTTTTTTGTCATCTCTATTTCCTTTATTGTCTAGTAGTATAGCTTTTTATTCTTGCTATTATATGCGCTTTTGTTTTATATCTACGCGCCTATGTTCCATTTAATTTGATGCAATTTTATTTGTCCCTTTCTTTGCATCTTATTTTCGTGTTCAAGTTGCTTAATTTTCCCTTGGTTTTTTATGTTAAAGTGTGCCTAAGAAGTTGTGACCATTTAACCCACATGGTTGAGGATTTTTCCACACCATTGCGGTGATCAACTTTGGCCACTTTGTTGTGCCTTTTGTTTTGAGTCTCTTGCTGAAATTTTTGCTCTATTTTTAGGTGTGTTATTTTTTCTTAATCTTGTGTTTTGTCAAATACTAGTCATGTTAGTTTCCTATTTTGTCTCATTTAAATTCCATAGGTTTTAGCCTCTTAAAATTTTTACAAAAAGCCTTAAAAAACATTTTGAATTGAGCTCCTAAGAGGTGAACCTCTTGTTGATTCTCTTAAGTCTTTTATGCTTTTAGTTCAAACATATTAATCTCTTTGTTGTTCTTAAATATTTGCTCAATTCAATCTTTATATGTTTCTTGTTTTATGTTAATTATTAGTAGCTTTCCACTTGGTTTACCTTCACTATTGGTGCCTCTTTATGGAATTTTAGCTTGGGTGAATTGTGTTAGTAATTTGAGCAATCAATTTACTTCAAAATCAGCCCTAAATCATTCCTTAAGCACCATTAGTTCAGTGGTATTTGGAACTACTAAGTTGTTTTGCCTTTAGTTGCATGCATTGCTTGAAAATTGTGTGACCTTACTTTGTACTTATTCACTCAAGCGTTTTTATTTCAAGCATCCTCATTAAAATTTCAATTCAACAAGTTATTAGGTGCAGCAAAATGATTAGAAAAAGTTTAAAAAAATTAGAAAAAGTTGAAGTTAAAAAAAAAAAGAAGATAAGGAACTCAAAAGAAAGACAAATTTGAAGTTGTGTACCTAATAGTAGAAACATTTTATATGAGGAACCAATTGTGATTCAAAAAAAAATTACTTGAGTAAGCTTTTTAGTTTTTGGTCACTTAAATTTTATTAAGTGTGCAACTATTGGTTTCATTTTTTTTGTTTGAGTCTTTTTTCATCTCTACTCTTAGAGCTAATCTAGGAAAGTTATTTGTGTGCTACCTTCCTTTGTGAGTCTTATGTTTTCTTGCTTGTCTTCTTTACTTCTTTGAGTTTGTCATTATTTAATCTATCCACTTGGATTTGTGAACCTTGTTTTGTTATTCACCTTTGTTTGTTGTCTTGTGTTGTATTCGACCTTGGTAAGGAAAGGTTGGGAAAGGTTCCATATATAAAATTTTGGCAAGTCCAAACAAGAGGAAACAAGGGTAGCATTCTTGGGGTGAGTTGATGCAGCTCAAAGAGGCTTGATCAAAAGGAGACAAACACCAAAAAGCTTGGAGTGAAGACTTTGTTTTATTTTTTTTATTCTTTGTATTGTGTATACTTAATTTTAGATTAGGAATTTGAGTGCCCTTAAGGCCCTCCCTTGGTTTGTAATAATTTTGGTTAATTTTAGCGTAGTTCCTCGTTAAATACGTGAAGAAGGGAGAAGTGGTACACTTCCTTCAACACCTTAGGAGCACGATTAGAGCCCTTTCTCTTTTACATTATTGCACTTTTATTTTATTATATGTTATTTTGAAAAAATGTGTAGAGGCTGAGAGTTCCAAAGACTCATCAAGCCACCTTTAGGTGAGAAAAAAAAAAGGGAGGAGTGTTGCTTGAAAAAAAAAAGTTTTTGGCCTACCCTTTAGTTTTTAGGATACAAGCACCATGACTTCCCACACACATTCTAGTGCACATAGTTGTTCATCAAGTAAGAGTGATGTGATCTTTGATGATCACGTGCCCAAAGGATCCTTTCTAAGGTCACTTGGAAGGGAAATGGATTTATGGAGAGGAAAGGAATGGGGTGAGGCGCCACAAATACTATGTTTGATAAGCCAAAGGGGAGAGGCCACAAGGGAGGGGTCCCTTGATAACTCTTAGAAGCTCTCACAAAGGAGAAAGGGGGACACTCAAAGGTAAGAACCTCAACCAATATGGTCTCTAGGATTAAATTCAAGTGTAAAAAATACAAGTGAGGGAGGAGCTCCTATTTATAGAGGTAGCTAACCTCTTGAACAAGATAACCTAAAAAAGAAGGGCTAGGATTAAAAGGAGAGATCTAAGAGAGGAGAATTGAGAAACAATTCCCTCCTTAGATCATCAAACTTGGTGCCCAAGTTTCTCAAACCAAGGGCCAAGATTCCTTCTTATTAGCTTAGGGGGTTTATGTAGAAAAGAGGGGTGTAGATATCAAGGCTACCCCTTATTTCCTTCATAAAGACCCAAAAAGCTAAATCCACCCTCTAAATTCCTAAGACACCTCCTAAAAATAAAAAATGGACTAAATACATGTCCCAAATTAAATTCTTAATGCTCCTCAAAATTAAAATAAAGGAAAATTACATTTTTTAACTAAAGTCCCTAGCCTAATATCTTCACTCTCCATAGGAGGTGAAGTCTTCCTTTGTCTGCAAGGGCTAGGTCTTCTTCAATCCTTCTAGCCATGGCCCTAGTGATAGGTCCTTGGCTAGGCATGGTCACATCATCTCCTCCCCCTTGAAGAGGATTTGACCTCAAATCCATGGGGTCTTCGTCATTTTCAGCACCTACAAATGGAGACAAATCAGAAACATTAAAACTGGTGCTTACCCCATAATCCTCAGGCAGATCTAAAACATAGGCATTATTACCGATCCGCTCAAGGATTTGGAAAGGTCCATCTCCTCTAGGGCTAAGTTTGGACTTCCTTTGGGAAGGAAATCTATCCTTTCTCAAGTGAAGCCATACCCAGTCGCCCTTTTCAAAGATGACTTCTTTCCTCCCCCTATTGGCGAAAGTAGCATCTCTCAAGGATTGGCGCTCTATGTTAACTTTAACCCTCTCATGTAATTGTTTTACAAAAATGGCTTTTGCCTCTCCTTCTTTATCCACAACAACAGAAAGAGGAAGAGGTAAAAAATCTAGAGGAGTACGAGGATTAAAGCCATAGACCACCTCAAAAGGAGAATGCTTGGTGGTTCTATGAACCACCCGGTTATAAGCAAATTCAATGTGGGGAAGGTACTCATCCCAAGACTTATGGTTGCCTTTAAGGAGAGCCCTCAGCATAGTGGATAAAGATCTATTCACCACTTCTATTTGCCCATCAGTTTGAGGGTTACAGGTAGTGGAAAAAAGAAGTTTAGTTCCCAGCTTAGCCCAAAGAGTTTTCCAAAAATGGCTCAGGAACTTCACATCCCTATCTGACACTATTGAAGAGGGTATACCATGCAATCGGACAACCTCTTTAAAGAAAAGTCTTGCGATGTTGCTCACATCATCCACTTTGTGGCAGGGAATAAAATGGGCCATTTTTGAAAATCGTTCCACCACCACAAATATGGAGTCTGCACCTCGTTGGGTTCTTGGGAGCCCAAGGATGAAATCCATGCTAGTATCCTCCCAAGGTGCAGAAGGAGCAGGTAAAGGTGTGTATAGTCCATGAGGCATTGCTTTAGACTTTGCTTGCAAGCAAGCTATACATTTAGAGCAATGTCTATGGACATCTCTACGCATATGGGGCCAAAAGAATTTCTCTTGTAAAAGCATGAGGGTTTTTGAAATCCCAAAATGCCCCATGAGCCCACCTTTATGACTCTTTTTTGTAAGTAAGTTCCTAATTGATCCTTGGGGTATACAAAGCTTACTCCCTTTGTAAAGATACCCCTCACTGATGAAGTACCCATCATGAGCCTTTAATGCAAATGCAGATGTAGAGGTAGCAAATATGGGGCCGAAATCCTTATCAGACGGATACATAGCCCGAATGTCATCAAATCCCAAGATTTTTGCACTCAAGGATGAATAAAGGGCATGACGCCTAGAAAGAGCATCAGCCACCACATTTTGTTTTCCTTTCTTGTACTTGATGACATAAGGGAAGGATTCAAGATATTCCACCCACATTGCATGCCTGTTGTTCAATTTACCTTGACCCCTCAAATATTTTAGTGACTCATGGTCACTATGAATGACAAACTCCTTGGGAGCAAGGTAATGCTCCCAAGTTTGAAGGGCCCTAATTAGAGCATAAAACTCCTTATCATAGGTGGGGTAGTTGAGGGGGGCACCATTGAGTTTTTCACTGAAATACGCAATGGGGTGCCCTCCTTGCAACAAGACAACCCTCACACCTACACCAGAGGCATCACATTCAAGTTCAAATGTTTTAGAAAAGCCAGGTAATGCCAAGACTGGTGCATGGGTCAGTTTATGCTTATTTAGCTGGAAGGCTTTCTCTTGTTTCTCACCCCAAAGGAAAGGAACTTCCTTTTTCACCAAATCATTTATTGGTGCGAAGAGCGTGGAGAAATTAGGCACAAAGCGCCTATAAAATCCAGCGAGACCATGAAAGCTTTTGATCTATGTCACACTCTTTGGGGTGGGTCATTCTTGAATAGCTTTTATCTTTTCGGGGTCAACATGAACCCCTTTTGTGCTAACTACAAAACCTAGGAAAACTACACTATCTACACAAAAAGTGTATTTTTCTAAGTTACCAAAAAGATGATTACTCCTAAGAAGAGAAAAAACATGCCTTAGATGTCCTAAATGATCATCTAGGTTCCTAGAGTAAACTAAAATGTCATCAAAGTAAACTACACAAAATTTACCAAGGCAATCCCTCAGTATATGATTCATTAAGCGCATGAATGTGCTTGGGGCATTAGTTAGCCCAAAAGGCTTAACCAACCACTCATAAAGACCAAATTTAGTCTTAAAAGCAGTTTTCCACTCATCACCCTCTTTGATCCTTATTTGGTGGTAACCACTTCTAAGATCTATTTTTGAAAATATTTTTGCCCCATGCAATTCATCCAACATGTCATCAAGACGGGGGATTGGGTGCCTATATTTGATGGTGATGTTGTTGATTGCACGACAATCAACACACATCCTCCATTGGCCATTCTTCTTGAGCACCAACAAGACTGGCACAGCACAAGGGCTTAGGCTCTAACCCAACCCTTCTCCAATAGCTCATTCACTTGAGACTCAATCTCTTGGGTCTCCATGGGGTTGGTCCTATAGGTAGGTCTATTAGGTAGACTTGCGCCAGGCACCAAATCAATTTGATGTTCTATACCCCTAATGGGAGGAAGTCCTTTCGGAACCTCATTAGGGAATATGTCATCAAATTCTTTTAAAATATCTTGAACCCGTTGAGGAAGGTGCTCATGTGCATGGGCTGTGGCAGTGCTCTCAGTAGAAGAATGCAAAATGGGAGAAGGATTTGATGCTTCTTTGCAAAAGAGGAGATAAAAGGGCTTGTTAGTCAAATGAGCTTCTTTTAAATCACGTTTAGTAGCAAATAGGCTCCTTTTACTAATATTCCCTTTTGAAGGGGCATCACCTTCCGACTCTCTCTTTTTACCCTTTTCAAGCTTTAAGGGTAAAGCTTGTTGTATTTTTTTTTGTTTTTGTTTTTCCTCAACTCTTTTCTTTTTCATCGCAAATTGATCTTCAGCCACTTGAGAAGGTGACAAAGGATACAATTTTAAGCACTTTTCATTATGGGTGAGAATTATTTGGTTGGAGTGACCATGGTGAATAGCTTTTTTGTCAAATTGCCATGGTCTTCCCAACAGAATATGACCAGCCTCCATAGGAACTATGTCACAAAGAATCTCATCATTATAAGATCCTATGGAAATTGGAACCATAACTTGTTCATTGACTACCATCTCCCCTTGCTCATTGAGCCATTGCAATTTGTAAGGTCTGGGATGGGTCATGGTAGTCAAGGCTAGCTTTTCTACCAACCTAGAGCTACAACAGTTACAACAGGAGCCACTATCAACAAGGAGAGAACATACTTTGTCATTTACTTTACATCTTGTATGGAAGATGTTTTCTCTTTGTGACTGGCCAAGCTCTAGAGGTTGGCTTCCAAGAAGCCTTTGAACCATAAGGAGGTCCCCCTCATAAGGAAAAGCTTCCTCACACTGTTGTTCAAAAGTATGTCCCCCTTCTTCCTCACTCTCACTAGAGGAGGAAGATGAGCTATTCTCACTACAAATTTCTTGTCGCCTTATGATCATGGTTTTCTTGTTAGGCCATTGAGAGGCAATGTGGCCTCTCCCAAGACATTTGAAGCATTTGATACTACTTTGCCTCTCAGTAGGCTTAGTAGTAGGGGTTTTTCTCTCTAGATGAGGTGCTTTTGTATCTTGAAAATGCTTGGGTTCCTCTTTGGGAAAACCCTTGAAAGAGTTTCCCTTAAGTTGGTCTCTCTTTGAGTAAGAGGGAGAATTTTTTTTAAAGCTTTTTCTCTTGAGTTGATTCTCAGCTCTTACACAAAGTTCTACCAACTCATCAAGGTTTGAGTATGAAAGAAGCTCTACCTTATCTCTAATGTCAGAGCTTAATCCACACAAAAACCTAGCAAGGGTGGCATTGGGTTCCTCAATGATATTGGCCCTTAGTATGAGAAGCTCCATCTTTTGTCTATACTCCTCAATACTTAGGTTATGTTGCCTAAGTCTTTGGAGCCTATCCAAAAGATCCCTCTCATAATATGAAGGAATGTGCCTTCTTCGCAAACAAGTTTTTAAATCTTTCCAGTAGCGAATGTCAGGCATTTGTTTACGGGCCCTATCCTTGACTAACCCATCCCACCAATGCAAAGCAGAACCTTGAAAACTAAGGGAGGCCAAAGGTACTTTCCTTTCTTCCCTAATTTCATAGCATCGAAGAGTTGTTGAACTTTGACTTCCCAATCTAGGTAAGTCTCAACATCTTCCCTACCATGAAAATGGGGTAGGTCTACCTTTGGTTCCCTAGCATGATTTATGTTCTCTTGAGGAGAATTATGATTGTATGATGAATGAGAGTAATGCTTGTGTTGATTTCTATAGTATTCTTCTTCACTAGAGCTAAAATGCCTAGATGGGGATCTTATGAGAATTCCTTTATTTTTTCTATCACTCTTCCTCCCATCTCTCCTCTTACTCTCTTCTCCTCTCCTTCTCTCTTCTTCCTCTTTTTCTCTTTTTCTTTCTAGTTCTTTCCTTCTTCTCCTTTCTTCATCCTTTCTTCTCTCTCTTTGCCTCCTCTCTTCTCGCTCTTTTTTCTCTTTTCTCATTTCCAACATCTCTTTTTTTAACTCTTCCTTCTCTTTTTGTTTTTCCTTTTCTTTTATTTCTTTTTTTCTCTCTTTTTCTTCTCTCCTTTCTTGTTCTTTAGCCATCCATTCCCTAAATTCTAAGTTAAGGTTTTCAAGAGTGTCTCCCTTAGAAGGTTTTCTTTGGTTGACACTCTTACTTGATGAACAACTATGTGCACTAGAATGTGTGTGGGAAGTCATGGTGCTTGGATGCTAAAAACTAAAGGGTAGGCCAAAAACTTTTTTTTTTTGTTTTCTCACCTAAAGTGGCTTGATGAGTCTTTGGAACTCTTAGCCTCTACACGTTTTTTCAAAATAACAAAATAAAATAAAAGTTCAAGAATGTAAAAGAGAAGGGGCTCTAATCGTGCTCCTAAGGTGTTGAAGGAAGTGTACCACTTCTCCCTTCTTCACCTAATTAACGAGGAACTACGTTAAAATTAACAAAAATTATTACAAACCAAGGGAGGGCCTTAAGGGTACTCAAACTCCCAATCTAAAATTAAGTATAGACAATACAAAGAATAAAAAAAATAAAACAAAGTCTTCACTCCAAGCTTTTTGGTGTTTGTCTCCTTTTGATCAAACCCCTTTGAGTTGCATCAACTCACCCCAAGAATGCTACCCTTGTTTCCTCTTGTTTGGACTTGCCAAAATTTTATATATGGAACCTTTCCCAACCTTTCCTTACCAAGGCCGAATACAACACAAGACAACAAACAAAGGTGAATAACAAAACAAGATTCACAAATCCAAGTGGATAGATTAAACAATGACAAACTCAAAGAAGTAAAAAAGACAAGCAAGAAAACATAAGGCTCACAAAGGAAGGTAGCAGACAAATAACTTTCCTAGATTAGCTCTAAAAGTAGAGATGAAAAAAGACTCAAACAAAAAAAATGAAACCAATAGTTGCACACTTAATAAAATTTAAGTGACCAAAAACTAAAAAGCTTACTCAAGTAATTTTTTTTTTTGAATCACAATTAGTTCCTCATATCAAATGTTTCTACTATTAGGTACACAACTTCAAATTTGTCTTTCTTTTGAGTTCTTTATCTTCTTTTTTTTTTTTAACTTGAACTTTTTCTATTTTTTTTTAACTTTTTCTAATCATTTTGCTGCACCTAATACCTTGTTGAATTGAAATTTTAATGAGCATTCTTGAAATAATAACACTTGAGTGAATAAGCACAAAGTAAGGTCACACAATTTTCAAGCAATGCATGCAACTAAAGGCAAAACAACTTAGTAGTTCCAAATACCACTGAACTAATGGTGCTTAAGGAATGATTTAGGGCTGATTTTGAAGTAAATTGATTGCTCAAATTACTAACACAATTCACCCAAGCTAAAATTCCATAAAGAGGCACCAATAGTGAAGGTAAACCAAGTGGAAAGCTACTAATAATTCAACATAAAACAAGAAACATATAAAGATTGAATTGAGCAAATATTTAAGAACAACAAAGAGATTAATATGCTTGAACTAAAAGCATAAAAGACTTAAGAGACTCAACAAGAGGTTCACCTCTTAGGAGCTCAATTCAAACTGTTTTTTAAGGCTTTTTTGTAAAAAATTTAAGAGGCTAAAACCTATGGAATTTAAATGAGACAAAATAGGAAACTAACATGACTAGTATTTGACAAAACACAAGATTAAGAAAAAATAACACACCTAAAAATAGAGCAAAAATTTCAGCAAGAGACTTAAAACAAAAGGCACAACAAAGTGGCCAAAGTTGATCACCACAATGGTGTGGAAAAATCCTCAACCATGTGGGTTTAATGGTCACAACTTCTTAGGAACACTTTAACATAAAAAACCAAGGGAAAATTAAGCAACTTGAACACAAAAATAAGATGTAAAGAAAGGGAAAAATAAAATCACATCAAATTAAATGGAACATAGACGCGTAGATAGAAAACAAAAGCGCATATAATAGCAAGAATAAAAAGCTATACTACTAGACAATAAAGGAAATAGAGATGACAAAAAATGAAGGACTTTAAAATAAAGAGATCAAAGAAATAAACAACAAAGCAAAAAAAAAATGAGAAAGAACGTGACCTTTAGAAAGTGGCTCTGATACCACTTGATGTGATCTTTGATGATCACGTGCCCAAAGGATCCTTTCTAAAGTGACTTGGAAGGGAAATGGATTTATGAAGAGGAAAGGAATGGGGTGAGGCACCACAAATACTAGGCTTGATAAGCCAAAGGGGAGAGGCCACAAGGGAGGGGTCCCTTGATAACTCTTAGAAGCTCTCACAAAGGAGAAAGGGGGACACTCAAAGGTAAGAACCTCAACCAATATGGTCTCTAGGATTAAATTCAAGTGTAAAAAATACAAGTGAGGGAGGAGCTCCTATTTATAGAGGTAGCTAACCTCTTGAACAAGATAACCTAAAAAAGAAGGGCAAGGATTAAAAGGAGAGATCTAAGGGAGGAGAATTGAGAAACAATTCCCTCCTTAGATCATCAAACTTGGTGCCCAAGTTTCTCAAACCAAGGGCCAAGATTCCTTCTTATTAGCTTAGGGGGTTTATGTAGAAAAGAGGGGTGTAGATATCAAGGCTACCCCTTATTTCCTTCATAAAGACCCAAAAAGCTAAATCCACCCTCTAAATTCCTAAGACACCTCCTAAAAATAAAAAATGGACTAAATACATGTCCCAAATTAAATTCTTAATGCTCCTCAAAATTAAAATAAAGGAAAATTACATTTTATTAACTAAAGTCTCTAGCCTAATATCTTCACTCTCCATAAGAGGTGAAGTCTTCCTTTGTCTGCAAGGGCTAGGTCTTCTTAATCCTTCTAGCCATGGCCCTAGTGATAGGTCCTTGGCTAGGCATGGTCACATCAAGTATCAAATGCTTCAAATGTCTTGGGAGAGGCCATATTGCCTCTCAATGCCCTAACAAGAAAACCATGATCATAAGGGTTCAAGACATTTGTAGTGAGAATAACTCATCTTCCTCCTCTAGTGAGAGTGAGGAAGAAGGGGGACATACTTTTGAACAACAGTGTGAGAAAGCTTTTCCTTATGAAGGGGACCTCCTTATGGTTCAAAGGCTTCTTGGAAGCCAACCTCTAGAGCTTGGCCAGTCACAAAGAGAGAACATCTTCCATACAAGATGTAAAGTAAATGACAAAGTATGTTCTCTCCTTGTTGATAGTGGCTCCTGTTGTAACTGTTGTAGCTCTAGGTTGGTTGAAAAGCTAGCCTTGACTACCATGCCCCATCCCAAACCTTACAAATTACAATGGCTCAATGAGCAAGGGGAGATGGTAGTCAATGAACAAGTTATGGTTCCAATTTCCATAGGATGTTATAATGATGAGATTTTTTGTGACATAGTTCCTATGGAGGCTGGTCATATCCTGTTGGGAAGACCATGGCAATTTGACAAAAAAGCTATTCACCATGGTCACTCCAACCAAATAATTCTCACCCATAATGAAGAGCGCTTCAAATTGTATCCTTTGTCACCTTCTCAAGTAGCTGAAGATCAATTTGCGATGAAAAAGAAAAGAGTTGAGGAAAAACAAAAACAAAAAAAAATACAACAAGCTTTACCCTTAAAGCTTGAAAAGGGTAAAGAGAGAGAGTCGGAAGGTGATGCCCCTTCGAAAGGGAATATTATTAAAAGGAGCCTATTTGCTACTAAACGTGATTTAAAAGAAGCTCATTTGACTAACAAGCCCTTTTATCTCCTTTTTTGCAAATAAGCATCAAATCCTTCTCCCATTTTGAATTCTTCTGCTGAGAGCACTGCCACAGCCCATGCACATGAGCACTTTCCTCAAGGGGTTCAAGATATTTTAAAAGAATTTGATGACATATTCCCTAATGAGGTTCCGAAAGGACTTCCTCCCATTATGGGTATAGAACATCAAATTGATTTGGTATCTCGCGCAAGTCTACCTAATAGACCTGCCTATAGGACCAACCCCATGGAGACCCAAGAAATTGAGTCTCAAGTGAATGAGCTGTTGAAGAAGGGTTGGGTTCAAAAGAGCCTAAGCCCTTGTGCTGTGTCAGTCTTGTTGGTGCCCAAGAAGAATGGCCAATGGAGGATGTGTGTTGATTGTCGTGCAATCAACAACATCACCATCAAATATAGGCACCCAATCCCCCGTCTTGATGACATGTTGGATGAATTGCATGGGGCAAAAATATTTTCAAAAATAGATCTTAGAAGTGGTTACCACCAAATAAGGATCAAAGAGGGTGATGAGTGGAAAACTGCTTTTAAGACTAAATTTGGTCTTTATGAGTGGTTGGTTATGCCTTTTGGGCTAAATAATGCCCCGAGCACATTCATGCGCTTAATGAATCATATACTGAGGGATTGCCTTGGTAAATTTTGTGTAGTTTACTTTGATGACATTTTAGTTTACTCTAGGAACCTAGATGATCATTTAGGACATCTAAGGCATGTTTTTTCTCTTCTTAGGAGTAATCATTTTTTTGGTAACTTAGAAAATGAACCTTTTGTGTAGATAGTGTAGTTTTCCTAGGTTTTGTAGTTAGCACAAAAGGGGTTCATGTTGACCCCGAAAAGATAAAAGCTATTCAAGAATGACCCACCCCAAAGAGTGTGATAGAGATCAAAAGCTTTCATGGTCTCGCTGGATTTTATAAGCGCTTTGTGCCTAATTTTTCCACGCTCTTCGCACTAATAAATGATTTGGTGAAAAAGGAAGTTCCCTTCCTTTGGGGTGAGAAACAAGAGAAAGTCTTCCAGCTAATTAAGCATAAACTGACCCATGCACCAGTCTTGGCATTACCTGACTTTTCTAAAACATTTGAACTTGAATGTGATGCCTCTGGTGTAGGTGTGGGGGCTGTCTTGTTGCAAGGAGGGCACCCCATTGCGTATTTCAGTGAAAAACTCAATGGTGCCCCCCTCAACTACCCCACCTACGATAAGGAGTTTTATGCTCTAATTAGGGCCCTTCAAACTTGGGAGCATTACCTTGCTCCCAAGGAGTTTGTCATTCATAGTGACCATGAGTCGCTAAAATATTTGAGGGGTCAAGGTAAATTGAACAAAAGGCATGCAACGTGGGTGGAATATCTTGAATCCTTCCCTTATGTCATCAAGTACAAGAAAGGAAAACAAAATGTGGTGGCTGATGCTCTTTCTAGGCGTCATGCCCTTTATTCATCCTTGAGTGCAAAAATCTTGGGATTTGATGACATTCGGGCTATGTATCCGTCTGATAAGGATATCGGCTCCATATTTGCTACCTCTGCATCTGCATTTGCATTAAAGGCCCATGATGGGTACTTCATCAGTGAGGGGTATCTTTACAAAGGGAGTAAGCTTTGTATACCCCAAGGATCAATTAGGAACTTACTTACAAAAGAGAGTCATGAAGGTGGGCTCATGGGGCATTTTGGGATTTCAAAAACCCTCATGCTTTTACAAGAGAAATTCTTTTGGCCCCATATGCATAGAGATGTCCATAGACATTGCTCTAAATGTATAGCTTGCTTGCAAGCAAAGTCTAAAGCAATGCCTCATGGACTATACACACCTTTACCTGCTCCTTCTGCACCTTGGGAGGATATTAGCATGGATTTCATCCTTGGGCTCCCAAGAACCCAACGAGGTGCAGACTCCATATTTGTGGTGGTGGACTGATTTTCAAAAGTGGCCCATTTTATTCCCTGCCACAAAGTGGATGATGCAAATAACATCGCAAGACTTTTCTTTAAAGAGGTTGTCCGATTGCATGGTATACCCTCTTCAATAGTGTCAGATAGGGATGTGAAGTTCCTTAGCCATTTTTGGAAAACTCTTTGGGCTAAGCTGGGAACTAAACTTCTTTTTTCCACTACCTGTAACCCTCAAACTGATGGGCAAACAGAAGTGGTGAATAGATCTTTATCCACTATGCTGAGGGCTCTCCTTAAAGGCAACCATAAGTCTTGGGATGAGTACCTTCCCCACATTGAATTTGCTTATAACCGGGTGGTTAATAGAACCACCAAGCATTCTCCTTTTGAGGTGGTCTATGGCTTTAATCCTCATACTCCTCTAGATTTTTTACCTCTTCCTCTTTCTGTTGCTGTGCATAAAGAAGGAGAGGCAAAAGCCATTTTTGTAAAACAATTACATGAGAGGGTTAAAGTTAACATAGAGCGCCAATCCTTGAGAGATGCTACTTTCGCCAATAGGGGAAAGAAAGAAGTCATCTTTGAAAAGGGCGACTGGGTATGACTTCACTTGAGAAAAGATAGATTTCCTTCTCAAAGGAAGTCCAAACTTAGCCCTAGAGGAGATGGACCTTTCCAAATCCTTGAGCGGATCGGTAATAATGCCTATGTTTTAGATCTGCCAGAGGATTATGGGGTAAGCACCAGTTTTAATGTTTCTGATTTGTCTCCATTTGTAGGTGCTGAAAATGACGAAGACCCCATGGATTTGAGGTCAAATCCTCTTCAAGGGGGAGGAGATGATGTGACCATGCCTAGCCAAGGACCTATCACTAGGGCCATGGCTAGAAGGATTAAAGAAGACCTAGCCCTTGCAGACAAAGGAAGACTTCACCTCCTATGGAGAGTGAAGATATTAGGCTAGAGACTTTAGTTAATAAAATGTAATTTTCCTTTATTTTAATTTTGAGGAGCATTAAGAATTTAATTTGGGACATGTATTTAGTCCATTTTTTATTTTTAGGAGGTGTCTTAGGAATTTAGAGGGTGGATTTAGCTTTTTGGGTCTTTATGAAGGAAATAAGGGGTAGCCTTGATATCTACACCCCTCTTTTCTACATAAACCCCCTAAGCTAATAAGAAGGAATCTTGGCCCTTGGTTTGAGAAACTTGGGCACCAAGTTTGATGATCTAAGGAGGGAATTGTTTCTCAATTCTCCTCCCTTAGATCTCTCCTTTTAATCCTAGCCCTTCTTTTTTAGGTTATCTTGTTCAAGAGGTTAGCTACCTCTATAAATAGGAGCTCCTCCCTCACTTGTATTTTTTACACTTGAATTTAATCCTAGAGACCATATTGGTTGAGGTTCTTACCTTTGAGTGTCCCCCTTTCTCCTTTGTGAGAGCTTCTAAGACTTATCAAGGGACCCCTCCCTTGTGGCCTCTCCCCTTTGGCTTATCAAACCTAGTATTTGTGGCGCCTCACCCCATTCCTTTCCTCTCCACAAATCCATTTCCCTTCCAAGTGACCTTAGAAAGGATCCTTTGGGCACGTGATCATCAAAGATCACATCAATTATGCATCAACCTCTCCTACATTTGCTTCCTACCCATCTAATGGTTTTTCCTAATCTTTTGTAAAAAATGGAGATACTAATTTCAAAGGTATTGCTAAAACTTAACTTTAGTATCTATTTATCATATGAATTTGGTGGTGTCCACATAGGTGAGCTATTAAATAGTGATTGAATAGATCATAAGGTTTTAGCCATTCTTCCATTAAATAAGTTAATGATTGTTTGAGTAGTTAACTTAATATCTGTAATTGAAAATTGGTCATTGAATGAACTTTTAAAAAGTTTAAAAATTGCATATGAAGAATCCTAGTCCTAATCCTGCATTATGCCCAACAGTGATACTAGGGATTTGAGGATAAAAAGAAAAGTTGGGGTTTTTATAGTTAGGAATGAGATTATCACCACCTGTAAATACAGAGCTGAGCAATTGGAATACAGATGCCAAACACTAATTTGGGATACATTGACAATGAATATGTTTTCCAATTATCAATATAGAAGAAACATTGTCTAAGGAAAGTTTTCTTGATTTAATTTTGTATTAAAGAGAGACTTTTATGTGCTATATAAAACGAATGCCACATGACTGTGTTAAAACCCACAAACCTATAAGTGATGTGGTGAAAGATTTCAATAAAACATTGCTTAAGACACATGCCACAAGATTGTGGTAAAATTCATAACAATTCTGAGTTATGCATTGAAGGAAAAAGTTTTTGACAAAACACAAGTCACAAAACTATAGACGAATGCCAACTATGTGAGAAAGGAAAAAATAAAAAAATATTATTTATTAAATTTTTATATTTTTCAATTATTTGTAAAATTTATATTAAATTTTTGAAAAATTAAAATACAAAGAATTTTAAATTTCTTTATCTAACCAAATTATTTAGATAATAAAGAAAATTCAAATGTACGTAATTCAAATGCCATAAATTTTAAATTCCTATAATTATTAAAATACTCTAATCAAATGCAAAAAGTGATTATATTGTTGTGAAATAAATTAATTTACAATTATATATTTTTAAATATTATGAAGTATAAAAAGTACCTATATTTAAAATTTTGAACTATTAAATATTTTAATATATTTTTAGTTAAATAATTATAAATTAGATAATATAATATATTTTTATAAATTTAATATTAAATTTTCATTTTTAAAATATATTTAAAAATTAAGAAATTCAAGAATTAATTTACTTTATACAAATTAAAATATAAAATTAAAGAATTAAATTGATTTTATTAATATGAAAATTAAATTGTTGTATTTAAATAAAAAATTTAAAATTTAAAAAATTTTAATTAGTTTATCCAAAAAAAACATTTATAAAATAAATAAAATTCCAATAAAACATTTCATATCAATATTAATAGTATTTCAAATTGGTTAAAATGTGTCCTCCAAACACAATGTTAAGGTTATTATTATTACTCGGCACATGTATATATGTACACCACAGTACCAAGGGGCATTGCACCCAGACATCAATTTGTTACACTTAGGAAGGAAACTATGATAAGATTACAAGGCAGCAAATGCATCATCGATCCACTTCTTTCCCTGAGCAGTTGCATCGCTCGTGTTGGTGGAGAAAAAGAAACCTCGCACTGCAGATCGCAACTTATTCATCCGCTTCCGATGACGAATTCGCCGCAGAACCACTTCCTTATCCAGTTTCTGAGAGTTCTGAATTTGTTTTATTTGCAACTGGCTCGTCACAGGCGACGAATCTATTTTCTTCTCAATCTCTCCTAATTCATTTGCTTCTTCTGTGGTCAACTCGGTGATGCCAATTTCGACTTGCTTGCCCTTTGACACTGGACTTTGCCGTTTCGGCGTCTTACAGTGGGAAGACATCTTTTATGAAGGAGTGTGAATACTGAAAAGTGCTTCGGAGTGAGAGCAGAAGTATTGGAATGGAGGGCACTTTTATATATGAGAGGTGGAGACAGAATATCTCGTTTGGGACGCTATTCATTTATTATTAACTGAAAAGGACGGTTGGATGCGATATTCGAGGTATTGATGACACCGACAACGACAACGATGGAGAATCGGACATCAGTATTCTATATTCAGTGTGTCTGGTTGTTATGGTGGTCGGTTTTGGGCTTTCTTGCTCTTCCCATTGTTTTCCACTGTACCATGTTTGTACACTTCACGCATCACTCTATCTTCCATTTCATAAGAATCCGATTCTGTTCAGTTTCTTATTAGATTTCTTTATCTCGTTACTGAGTTAGATACACGTACACAGTTTGATCTTATCCGTTTGGGGATGACTATAGCTAGGTTTTGATAGGCACTAAATTTTAAAAAAGAAAATTCGTATCTCGAAGCACGTTTGCTGTAGGTATAGTCATTTTAAATTTTAAATTTTAGATTTTAAATTTTAAATTTTAGATTTTAAATTTTAAATTTTAGATTTTAAAGTTTAAATTTTAAATTTAGATTCTAGATTTTAAATTTTAAAATTTAAATTGTAAATTTTAAATTGTAAATTATTGTTTCAATTTAATACTTTTAAAATTTGATTCTTTTCAAAATTATCCCTTTACACACGAACCTTGTTTGCACTACGTCATGGTATTAGAATGACGTAACCCAACTTTGGAAGCTAAGTCAAGAGAGGTTGCTCCTCATTTTTAATATAATATATTATATTTTGATTCTATTTGTAGTTCATGTAAAATCTGTGTTTTTTTTAATACACCCTTATGATTTGGTATTATGTGTGTGAATAATATCAAATAGTGAATGATTTGTTTTAATGGGATTTAGAATAAATTCTTATATATTCTTAGAATGTGAATTTAGATTTTACTCAATTTAAAAGCTAGCATAATTAAAGGGTAAAGATAGGAGTAAGTATATGTATTCCGATCCGTGAACGTATCTGCGAATTCTCAAATCCGTGCTTGTTTTGGATCTTTTTTTAAAGAATCAGAATTAGAGAAAATTTTGAGTTTGGTTTGCAAAACTTGCCGACTTTGCATGCTATGTTTGCAAGTTCACGAACTTGACCTGTAACCCATTTAAAGAGATAAATTTTTCATTTTAACTATTAATTGGTGTCAATGTTGTGACTTTTTTTTTCATAAATTATGCTATTTTAGACTTTTAATATTGAAAATATTTAGTATTTTAAATTATTATAAATAATGGTATAATTCTTAGTATCATATATTATAGTTTAGTTAGTTTAAAAATATTATATTTGTTTTAATTTATTTTTAAAAATAATCATATGTGTGTGAATTAGCAAACCAATCTGTTAAGTCCGCAAACTTTGCGAACTGGATACAAACTCATAAAAGTCCAGTTATTATGGCAAAATTAGGCTTATCTAACCCATTTAAAATGCAGATTCGCGGATCAAGTTTAAACAGACCAAATTGATCCGTTTACCCACCCTTAGGTGAAGGTTGTTATTCACTTATATATTTAATTTTGGTCGTATCACTAGTCAATATGAGATTCATATTGAGAATTAGAAATCTCAAGTATGAAATTTGCAGGACTGATGATGATAACAATTTGAGAGTAAGGAGCACGATAAACCCAACAACAAGATTGTTAGGATAAACTCTAATACCATATTAAAATTATGGTTTGGTTTATGGGTTTAACTTAATCTTAATAAATAGTCTGTAAAGGTGAGATTTACACCTCACCTAAATCAACTTTCTCACTTGTAAATTTTAATAGCCACCTTTGACATTATAAGAAGAGGAAAAAAGACACTTAATTACACTAGGTCCTTTTAGTTGTATATTTTTTCTAATTTTTGACATTTTTTTCATAATCTCTTTTTAAATTCTAACATTGTCTCCTCAATTTTTTAAATTGTTGAATTTTTACTTAGTTATCAGTGAATTGATGTTATTGTTATGTGACAAAAATTAACTAACATAGGACAATAATTGAGTGGTAATTTAATAACATAACAGAAACTATGTGATTTGATTTAAAGATGATTTAAAATAGTGAGAAAAAAATTGTAACTAATTTTTTTTATAAGCCAACAATTTTATTAAAACATGTGCAAACACAAGAAATATGTTTTGCACCCAAGAATAAAATCATTCAACAGAACAAAAAAGGTAAAGAAAATCACAATCACTCAATACAATATGTAGAGTTCAACACCCATTCAACATAAGAATCAGAGGTGATTTTTGAGGTGATACTTCACTCCCACGAAGATAGTTGAACAATTTGAATGAGTTTATCGACGTCACCCACTTTAGCTCTGAATACAATCGCACTTTTGACTTCCATATGTGCCACACCTCTACAAATGACATGAGGTTCTAAGTTTTCCTGAACTCCTTTGATCCATAAACCAGATCCAAAAATTGAGAATAGTTCCCCTAACATCAAATAACAGGGTTGGAGATTGCCCCTACTAATTTCATAATACTTCCTAAAACCAAACCGATATCTCACAAGTGAAGAAAAGATAAGCCTTAGAGTCATCGGTAATTCCACATAATGCACATACCTCCTCCCCGGATGAAATGATTCTTCTTCGCAGCAAATGATACTTTGTAGGCAGTCTATATGCCTGCAATTATCAAATCAGAAATTGAACCTTTGATAGAGGTCCAACCTCCCATATCAATTTGAAGAAGTGATGAGATTGTTAGGTAGAATCATCCTTTAGTACCCTGTACGCCGACGCTACTGTATACAGACCAAAACTATGCCTATCCCACACCCATGCATCTGCCACCCCCTCTCGCACCACTACCCTTCCAAACTCTTTGACAACCCCTCCACTAATTCCTCTTCCCATACAAATAATCAGCGTTACCATGACCATTGCCACCTATCTTCTTTGCTTCTTATATCTTTTACAGTCGTTGTCTAGTTATCTACTAACTCACATAGTCAACCAAAACTACTGCTCAACACTGATCACCTATCCACTTATCTTCCCAAAATAAAAACTTGACTACCATCCCCCAACACATAGTACATTGCCCCTGACCACCATTCTAGTCATCCTTGGTTGATTAATTCAATAGAGTTCAAATCACGCCACCACCTAGAACACCTTCGATGGCTCTCGTCTCAACCACCCATACCCAACCCATATTTGGACCCCAACAACCTCCCCTAAAGACTACCCCAATCCACCTTCAGATGCCATTTCCACTTACCTATTAAAGCAATATTAAGAGCACTTAAATCCCTCACCCCCATCCCACCCTTTTTCCTTTTCCCAACATACATTTTCCCATGATACCCAATTGAATCTCCTCATATCCCTTAAACCAAGAATAACAATGAGGCGGGGCGAGGGCGGGTATAAAGGAGATAGTTATGAAATTTTAATCCTTGTCCCCATCTTGTCAGGTATTTTTGGGTTCAGGTATACTCGCGGTTACCCGTTTATATTATTTTTTATAATTTAAATTTAAATAACTTATAATTTATTAAATAAATTACTTTTTAATTTTTAATTTATTAATTAATTAAATAAATTTTATGTTAATTTATTAATTATATTTAGTTTTAATGGTTCATAGAGGTGTGAATTTATACACAGACATATGAGATTTTGTTTAACATATAATTATATGTTAAACATAGAAGCGAGGCAGTGAAGGAGCGGGGACAACTAGCCCACACTCATCCTCGTCCCCGATTATCTTAGGCGGGGACGTAGGCGGAGACTAACAATATAGGTTTTCCTTGTTAAAATCGGGGTAGGGACGAGGCAGTACCTCCGGGGGCGAGCATGATTGTCATTCCTACCCTAAACTGCCCCATAAGATTTTTTTTTTAAAAAAATAGACTTGAGGTGAGAAATAATACCTTTTTGCACCTTGAAGAAAGAGAGAAAATAGATCGGTAAAACATACAATACAGATTTAAGCAGCACCAACCTCCCTGCTTTAGAGAGATGTTTACTATCCCATGAAGTCAATCTTTTGGTGACCATGTTCATCATTGGGGACCACGTTGCTAGACACAAAGGATCAGCATGAATAGAAAGGCCTAAGTAAGAAAAAGGCACCACCCCAAGTTTACAGTTCAATAGAATTGACGGTCTATCGAGCCACCCTTGGAGGTACATTAATTCCAAGGAGTTGGCTTTTGTGGAAATTTATTCCTAGCCCCAAGGCTAACTCAAAATTTTGTAGAACTTTTTTAAGGACCAACATAGATTCCCAATCCTGTTTAGTAAGCAAAAGAGTGTCATCTACAAATTGCAGATGTGAGAACTTCATTCTGCTATTCTTTTGAAGATAACCTTGCCACAAACCCCTACTTTTTGCCTCTGGATCATTTAGCTTAACATCTCGGCTACAATAAGGACAAAAAAGATGATAATGAAATAATTGCAATTAATTAAATTACCTTAGTCAATAAATCTACTTCTGTACTATCCTAAGTTTTTATGGACCTTACAACCAAGTTGTAAAGAAGACCCCTTTTATATATGTCTTTGAAAATATAAACGTATATTGCACAAAAATAGATATTTATTTTAATAAAAAAATTTACATTTTATTACACAAAAAACTCATTTAGATGATCCAATATTAAAGAAAAAATAATATATATATTTTTAAAAAATAGTAATAATATATTGTCTAACCGTCTCAATGTTTTCTGGATTTTTTTAAAAACCATGATTGTGACAGTTATGTAACCATGATTTTCTACATAATTTTTTTATATTTTTAAATTTATAATTTTTTATTAAAAATATTTTAGCATATTTTTTTATATGTATAATAACTATGTTCAATTTTTAGAATACTTTCAAATTTTAACTTTTTAAATTATCATAAATTATAATTTCTGATGAATTAAAAGGATTTTTTATTATTACCTTTTTATAATTTTATATTTATAATTAAATAAAAATAAAGGAACATTAAATAGGAAAAGAAAGAAAGGAATTACTATAGTATATATTGCAAAACATACATATTACCCAATATAGAAATTTAAACAAATTGATTGTCCCCCAAATTGAACATGTGAGTTGATACAATGAAAACAAGAATCATTTAAGTTGTAGGTGACTCTGGCTCATGATCTTAAGGCATATGACTAGATTCAAAGGAGCGTCTTACATCCCTTGGTGACTCCAAATGATGTGGCTGAAATGAAAATGATAAATAAACAAATAATTAGCAATTCAAACTATTATTGTGATAAACAAATAATTAGAAATTTAAACCACCAATGTAATAAACAAATAATTAACAATTTAATAAGGTGGAGAGCTGAGAAGAAAATAGAGAAAGATAGTAGATAGGTGCAGTGAAAAAAAATAGGTTCTATTATATGTATTGTCAGCCTTAGAATTAAACTAAGAGAAAAATGGTATAGATTTATTGACTTTTATCCTAACTTTCTTTAAACTAATGTTATGTGATTAGAAAACGTGAAAATGCTAGTAGATGACCATTAAACTCTTAAACTTATTTTTGGTTTTTTTACTGCAACTCTTAAACTTAAGTAGTTACAATTTTTTAATAGTTTCTTTATTACAAGTGTTGGCTATTGGGTTGTGAACTGATTTAAGTAGACAAAGTATTGATTCTGATTCATTTTCATAAAAAGCATAAGCTCAATCTATAGATGAACAATATGGAATCCTCCCTTATTTATGTCTATTACTATAACTGACTAATTTACTCTCATTATCAGTAACTATTTTTCTTTCCCTTCCATCTAACCCCTTATTTAAGTCTAATTGTACTTACTCTAACTATTAGTAATTAATTTTCCTTCACCTTCCATCTAACTCTTAACAATTTTGTACTATTGCAATCTCTTCCATTCTATTCAAATTACAAGTTTTCAGCCTCTTCAATCAGTTATAGTAAAGGACCAATTAATTATAGCAAAAAACCACAGTATGAATGAACTTCTATAAACACCCAATGAGAACAATTGCACCACAATAGTAAATAGAATCAAAGTAAACCCTCAAACATGTGGTCAACAAAGGACCAACCAGTTTGAATGAATTTCTATAAACACCCAACGAGAACAATAGTACTACAATAGTAAATAGAATAAAAGCAACCCCTCTAAAATGTGGTCAACAATCTAATAATCAATTTACAAACTTCGAAATATATATATATATATATATATATATATATATATTTACTTTACCTCATTTTTGTTTTTGCGAGTTGCATAAGAAATGCAATTTGCTCCTTTAATATGTCTACTTCTGCAACTTATGCCTTAAGACTATCAATTTCTGCAACTTGTGCCTTGATTCTATCAATTTCTTATGTGAAATGTATAAGTTTAGTGATGTGATCTTTGATGATCACGTGCCCAAAGGATCCTTTCTAAAGTCACTTGGAAGGGAAATGAATTTATGGAGAGGAAAGGAATGGGGTGAGGCGCCACAAATACTAGGTTTGATAAGCTAAAGGGGAGAGGCCACAAGGGAGGGGTCCCTTGATAACTCTTAGAAGCTCTCACAAAGGAGAAAACGGGACACTCAAAGGTAAGAACCTCAACCAATATGGTCTCTAGGATTAAATTCAAGTGTAAAAAATACAAGTGAGGGAGGAGCTCCTATTTATAGAGGTAGCTAAGCTCTTGAACACGATAACCTAAAAAAGAAGGGCTAGGATTAAAAGGAGAGATCTAAGGGAGGAGAATTGAGAAACAATTCCATCCTTAGATCATCAAACTTGGTGCCCAAGTTTCTCAAACCAAGGGCCAAGATTCCTTCTTATTAGCTTAGGGGGTTTATGTAGAAAAGAGGGGTGTAGATATCAAGGCTACCCCTTATTTCCTTCATAAAGACCCAAAAAGCTAAATCCACCCTCTAAATTCCTAAGACACCTCCTAAAAATAAAAAAATGGATTAAATACATGTCCCAAATTAAATTCTTAATGCTCCTCAAAATTAAAATAAAGGAAAATTACATTTTATTAACTAAAGTCCCTAGCCTAATATCTTCACTCTCCATAGGAGGTGAAGTCTTCCTTTGTCTGCAAGGGCTAGGTCTTCTTCAATCCTTCTAGCCATGGCCCTAATGATAGGTCCTTGGCTAGGCATGGTCACATCATTTAGTAGAAACAAAAAGGCGTAAAGAATTGTTTAGTTGAACGAATAAAATAGTACTGAATAATTTTTTAATTCAAAAAATGAGAAATCAGCAAAAGGGCTTACCTTTGTCAAAGGGTGGGAGGCTGCTCAGTCCAATAATGGAATCCCACACACTTTTTGAGGTTCAAAATTTATGCCTTGGATTTGTGAGGTAGCCACTTCTGCATGCACAAGGAGACTCAGATTAGTGACCATATTGTTAACTTCAAATTTAAAATCCATATATTAATTCTATTTTTACAACCATCCAACACAAAAAAAAATCTCTTAGGTCACAGACAAAAAATATCTAGCAAATAATTCAATATTTCTACTTTTGAAATTCATCTAGTTTACCAAATTGATCATACTAATTCATTATTAACTATAAGGTTCATCTTGCAATGATTACTGGTGTATTTAACTTCTTAGTGTCTCAAGTAGATAATTGAGTTTCTATATGTGTTTGGGCTTCTTAGTTTCTCAGGTAATTCTTTTTATTCTTACTTTGTATGCAACAACTTAAGCACTTAAATTGATTAAGTTCAACACGTGACATAAGATGACTCTCTGTCTCTAACCAATACTTGGTCAGTATTTCAATCTTTCAGCCCCTATTCTACAAACCAATGCTTAAATTCCTATGTCACATGCCTATTAAAAAAAACGTCATGTGCCATAACTCATAACAGAGTCCTTTAAAGCCTATTTTTGTTTTCAAATCCTAACACTACATTTGTTTCACAACTCCTCAAGATTTAGTATTCGAGCCATTTTATCCCCAATTCTATACCATAAGCATTAAATTCCTTTGTCATAACAAAACCTTTGAAACCATTGAACTGATTTTTTCTTCAAATCTTTTAACGCTACACTTATTTCAAAGTTCCTCAACATTAATGTCTATTTTTTAACACTAAACCCTCCACACTTCATTCAATATAAAATCTTGTTTATGAAATGTAAACAAATCTCAATCATTTTAACTAGTCAAGATTTTGAAACTACAAACCGTACAGAGAAAAACAATCACCCAAAAAGTCAACGAGATGAATTCCTAAAAATTATAATCAAATAAATAAAATAAATAAAATAGTTCAAGATACATATATTACTTTGTTAAGCAATGTGAGGCTGTATAGAAAAACCTCAGTTAAGAAATGTGATTACTTTAATAAGACAATGTGATTTAGCACTGTGATTACTTTGTTAAACAATATGATGATGTATAGAAAAGTCTATATTAAGCAGGTATAACAGGTCTCTATTAAGTAATGTGATTAAGATTTAATTTCTAAACATGTCTATAGAAAATTCTTTTATTGACGTTGTATCCACTTTACCACTTAATGTTGAGAAAATATGTATTTATATAAATTGATACATTTTTCATAGCTAAAGACAAGCTATAGACTTAATTAGGTGTGTGTTGCAAATTTGACTTTTTAAACTTGTTGAGTGGTGTCAAGGTTGAGTTGTGTCTTCAAATCCACCACTAACACTGAATAATGAGTTTCATATAAGTGACACTTTCTACCAGATACAACAAAAATTCACAATTCTAACTTAACAACAACTGCTTCTTCAAAACTGGTGTTGACCACAATGTAAATAATCTTTTAGCTTTTATTTCACTTTTATATTTTATATGCTATCTATTAATAATCTCAGTCGAGTTTATAGTCTCTTATTACAATCAATAGTAAGGAAAACACACATGCCAACTAGTCAAATAATTAGTCTCTTATGATCCATATGGTCTAAACTAATTTGAAAAAACTAATCTATTTTCTAAGATGGTTGATTAGTAATCAAACATATTTGGCCAACTTTCTCATCAATTCAATAAGTAAAAGTGAGATTTCTCTCTAAGTATCATTCAACTGGAAAACAAAAGATTTTTCTTCTTAATCACTAAATGTTATATTTATGATGTCAATAAAATTGTTATTTTTAATTCAATATTAATTAATTCACTAAATGTCTGCATAAACCAAAGTTTGATGTCTTCTTATGTATAACTATAGTAAAAAGCAAAAAAGCATAAAGAATTGTTTAGATGAATGAATAAACTAACAGTGAGTAATTTTGGAATTCAAAAAATAAGAAATAAGCAAGAGGGCTTACCTTTGTCAAAGGGTGGGAAGTTGCTCAGTCCAATAAGGGAATCCCACTCACTTTTTTATATTAAGAATTTAATGCCTTGGAATTGCGAGGTAGCGACTTCTGCATGCACAATGAGACTCAGATTAGTGACCATATTCCTAACTTCAAATTACAAATCAATATATTAATTCTATTTTTACAACCATCCAACACAAAAAAAAAAACTCAGAGGTCACAAAAAATATCTAGCAAATAATTCAATCTTTCTACTTTTGAAATTCATCAAGTTTACCAAATTGACAATACTTGATCATTATTATGTATAAGGCTCATCTTGCAATCCTTACTAGTGTATTTTAACTTCTTAGTGTCTCAAGTAGATAGTTGAGTTTCTATGTGATTGGGTTTCTTAGTTTCTCAGGTAATTCTTTTTATTCCTTGCTTTGTATGCAACAACTTAAGCATTTAAATTGATTAACTTCAGCACATGACATAAGATGAATCTTTGTCTCTAACAATACTTGGTCAGTATTCTAATCTTTTCATCCCTTATTCCATAAACCAATGTTTAAATTCCTATGTCACAGGACTATTAAAACACATTTTTGTGTCATAATTCATAATAGAGTCCTTCAAAGCCTATTTTTGTCTTCAAATCCCAGCAATACACTTGTTTCATAACTCCTCAAGATTTAGTATTCCAACCTTTTTAGCCCAATTCTATATCATAAACATTAAATTCCTCTATCATAATAGAGTCTTTGAAATCATTAAACTCATTTTGTCTTCAAATCTTAACACCACACTTATTTCACAATTCCTCAACATTAATATCTATTTTTAACACTAAACCCTTCGTAATTCATTCAATAGAAAACCTTGTTTATGAAATGTAAACAAATCTCAATCATTTTAACTAGCCAAGATTTTGAAACTACAAACCATATAGAGAAAAACAATCACCTAAAAGGACAGCAAGATGAATTACTAAAAATTATAATAAAATAACTTAAATAAATAAAATAAAATCATATAAATCAGAAAAGAACTTGCTTAAGCATGTATAAAATCTAAAAGCTAAACAAAAGAAAAAATGCTCAAAACACAACACCAAAGGCAGACAAAAAGTTACCTAGGGAGGATAGTAGGAGAAGAAAAAGACTTGATAAAGAGTGAGACAGTGTAGCATGCAATACTATGACAAAGAGGAGAAAAGGGTTAAGGAGACAAAAATGAGAAGTCAAGTGGTGGGTGAGGGTGAGTGATGCAACCTCCATAGTGATTGCTCCCTTGGATCCTCTTCTATGATGAAAGTAGCTGTGAGAAATTATGATGGAGAGGCTAGAAGGTGGTCTATGGTGGCGCCACTACCAGTAGATAAGCCAATGTAAGGAGAGTTTTCCATAAAGGAAAGAGCCTTTTATAGAAGCTTAAGAAGAGCCCTCTCTTTAGAAAGGAAAATACGGATACTCAAAGAAGAACTCTCAAGGACATTGTATTCAAAATCAAGTGTAACCTTACAATGACGGGGAAGGTATGTATTTATAGGACTAGGTAGCTTGTAGGAGAAGTTAGACGTCCCATGCTTAATCAAGGCCCAAGGAGGCTTAATCATGTGTTAATTATACTAAGCATAAGTAACACATGATTAAGGGAAAATGAAGATCCAAAAAAGGCCCTAACTAAGTGGATTTTTGTTCCCTAATTTGAATTTGAATTTGAATTTTGGGGAAAACCACATGGCACTCCAAGATTCAAGTTCAAATTTGATTGGTCATGAATCAGCGAAGTAGGCACCTAGGTGGAAAAGAGATGATTTGGGCACCTATTGGATGGAACAAAGGGGACACACATGTCTCATAGTTGGTTAGAGGGTGTTAAGATGATTTTTGGGGTGTTGTTAGTAAACTACACGTTCAGAAATCAACCCAAAGGCCGACTAATCAACTCACACCCTTAAAGCACTAAGTGAACCTCCAATTTACAAATTTAAAAGGCAATAAAGCCAAAATACACAGCCTCAAAGAATAAAATCCTAAACTAGTAAAACTATGCCTTAAACAATTAGGTTAACCCTAAATTAGCTAACTAGAAGGACTATGATCAATCTTCACTTCAAAAAGGAGTTAAGGTCTTCCTTCCTCCTTCCTAGCTAAGTCCTCCTTTATCCTCATAGCCATGGTCCTTGTGATAGGACCCTTGCTAGGGAGGATTTCTTCAACGAGCACTAAGTGAGTTAGGGTTAAGGAGACAAATTGGAGAAAATGGAGCATTAGGTTAGAGTGAGACGTGAGAGTGAGGGTAGGATGCGTTATGTTTGTGTATTTTAAATATTTTTAATTTTAAACATTTCGATGGTTCATCTCAACTGTCGCAATTTTTAAATTAAAAATAACTAGCTTGACATCACAACGGTTGATGAAGACAACAACCGCAATAAATCTATTTCCTTATGTGGTGGACTGGTTTGGTTAGGCTCATTAGGGTTTTATTTGTTGTGTTTCTTTTAAAATAGTCTCTTCCTAATGAAGGAGAATATTAATGAAATTACTAGTCCCTTTCGCATACCCTAATCTTTGGATTTTAGTTTTGTCCTTACGTTTTCTTCAATAGTCTAGTAGGGAAATCTATAACTACCATTATAATAACCTGATCCATCAAAACAAATGGAAACTAACACCTTGACTCCTTGATGGTTCTATACTAGATGAATCTCCACAACCACCCTATCCCATGCAAAATATATTTCATATTAAAAAAAGGGGAAATTTCAAGGCAAAACTTATGTAACTTAAAAACAACCAACCAGACTAAGAGATTTTTTTTTCTTTTCATCTCGATTGATTACTAATACAACCATGCATAGCAACGAACTAAGCTAGGACTAATAGGGAGTAGCATGACTTGGATGAAGCTTGAAGGAGCTTAGTTTAGGCTATGGAACATTGATTTATAAATGATTAGTCCTTTTTGAGGCTTGTATATGCACCCTTAGGTAATTAAGATTTTGAGGGTGTAGTTAGTGTAATTTTCGGCCTTTTATTTAGCCTTTAGGTTTATTTTTCCACTAAGAGGTGTGTTTAGTCTCTCTGTGGAGTGTGTTAATTAGTTGGGCTTGTCTAAGAGAGTTTAGATGTGTGGCATTTAGTTTCCACACACCTAATTCCTCTTCACATTCTTTTAACCAACACATGAAGCATATAGGAGACATGTAGGCCCCCTTGTCCCTTATTGTTAGCGCCACCTATGCATTCTCTCTCCTATATGGTCCTTCTTGTTGCTTCTTGTTTTACATTTGAATTTTGAGGGTGTCATGTCATCTCCCTCCAAAATTCAAATTCCAATTAAGAGGGAACTTACATCCATTTTCTTAGGGCCTTTTTGGATCTTCGTTGATTTAATTTAGTGATAATTAGACATGTGCTCAATTAACACTAAATTAGATAACTAATCACCCTCATTTAAGGCATGTGGACATTCACTTAGGAGCTAGGCCCATTGATCCATCTTTAGCTCTATATATTAAGCTTTCCACCTCTTGTATCATTTTTAGCACTCATTTGAATGAATTTTACTTCTCTAAATTTAATAGCTCTTCTTCTTCTTAGAGAGTGTCCAACATTTTGTCCTTAGTGAGAGTCTTCATGCTGTTATCTAGGGTTTCTTCCATTGTGGCTAGCTTCGTCTTTGGCTTATCTCTATTAGAGAGTGGCGCCTACCTTTCACCTCTATCTGCTAGTCTTCCACCTCCATTTCTTCAATCTCAAGAACCTATATGGGCAAGATCATAGGAGAGAATCCTTCTACCTCATCATTCTTCACATTATGCTTAGAGCAGGTTGCATCAAGTGGTATAAGAGCTTAGCCTCTGATAGAGGTTATTCTCCTTTGCTCAATCTTCTTTAAATTTTTGAATTATCATTTTCTTCTACTCCATCCATTCTCTATTTTGTTTAGCTTAAACCCATATTGTTCCATAATTTTTACTTGTCTTGTGCTTGTATGTTATTTTGTTCGATTAATTTTATTTCTAAGTTCTTTCTCTTCATTTTAATCGATGCAATTGTGTTGTATGCACTTTGTTTTGATTTTAATATGTTCAAATTGCTTGTTCTTCCTTTGAATCATGTGTGCTTATGTTTAGGAATAATTTCCACCATTAAATTTTTTATTTGAGTCAATTTTGGGCATAATCCAATTCCTAAGAAACACCAAACTGTGAACCGACACCTCTGTGGCGTTTTCCACAGCGCTGTGAGTCAGGTGTTTTGGCTTTATTTTTGCATTTCCTTGGCTGTGTTTTTCTTTTTTTGTGCGTTTTTTCCATTGCTTATTTTAGGTTTTATTTTTCAGTTTCATAATCTCAAGTATTTACCATTTAGAGTTTTGTTTAGTCCTTTAATTGTCACATTAAAATTCTTTAGGTTTTACCTTCTTTTAATTTTCAATTTGTGCTTCAAAAAAGTGTTGTGTAAGCTTCTTGAAATTGAGCTTCTAAGAGATTTATCTCTCTTCTTTAAGTCTCTTAAGAAGTCTCCTATGCTTTTAGTTCAAGCATGATCTCTTAAATAAAATTTTCAAAAAAATTTATGGCTCAATTTCATCTTATAAGTTTTTGTGTCTTGTGTAGTTGTTAATAGCTCTTTTTGTTCTAATTGTAATGTAACTCTCTTTGGTTTTCTTGAGCGAATTTTGTGGTGTTATTTGAGCCAAAACACTTGTGCAAACAAGAGGATCGAATTCATAACTAAAGGCTCTTGATGCATTGTCTAAGTCACTCTAAAATTTTAGTACATCATGAGTTGCTCAAATTTCTTAGATTGCACTTGTGGTTTAAAATTTTGTGCCTCTTACTTATCATTTTTCTCAAGCGTTTAGTATCATTTAAATCCTCACAAAATTGCTAATCAAAATTGATATTAGGTGCATCTAAAACAATTTTTTAAAAAAAGGAAGTCAAAAGAATATTTGAAAAGAAAGAACAAAAGTGATAAAAGAAATAAAAAAATATAAGAAAAATTTGATGTTCCTAATAGAAAATTATTTTAATTGCAAAAAAGGACCTAAAATTTTTTATAATTGCTTGATAACTACTTCTATAGTATTCAACCATTACCATTCTCTTTGGTGCAATTTTTGAAAATTATTTTAGACTTTTGCTTTTTAGTTCTTACTCCTATCTAGAACCTTTCTAGGAATTCCCTTTGTGTGCTTAGCCTTTTTTCTTAGCCTTAACCTTTAGTATTGTCTTCTTTGAAGTCATGTCTCTATTATTCTTTTTACTTGGATAGTGTCCATTCAAATTATGCTTTGTTGCTTTTGCTTGTTCTATCTCTTTAGATCTTGCTTTAGTTGGTGCCACTTATTGTGTAGGGAAGCCTTTGGAGAAAAGGGAGTCTTCCACAAGGGTAACCTCTTAAGGAAGAGTTTAAATAGATAAAAGGACTTGAGCAAAAGGAAAAGCAAGGACACAAGAGTGAAACACTTGAGAGGATAGCTTGGAGAGGAGACTTGAAAACTTTTCCATTTCATTTGTTAATTCTTTGTTGTAATATGGCCTCTTATTCTTTTATTGAGTGTTGGATGTCCCTAAGGGGTCACTCCTTTGTGTGTAATAGTTTAGTCTCTTGGTTTAAGGTGTGAGGCAGAAATGGTACACTTCTTCATATCTTTAGGAACTCGTTTAGATCCTTTCTCTTTTTAGTTTTTGCCTTTTTGTGCTGCCTTAGCTTGTACATTTCGTACTTAGTGTGTGCATGGAGTTCCAAAGACTCTTGCACTTGTAAGTCTTTGTTTAGGAATAATTTGTGAGTGTTTGTGCATTTTCTTAAGTGGTGTTGAGTTCCAAAGACTCATACACTTTTAGTAGAGAAGCCAAAACAAAAGGGGGAGATGAGTGAGTTTTATTCTTGGTACAAACCTTCTCCTAGTGCTTACCATGACCTAAATTCAACTTTATTTCTCAATCCCTTTGAGAGAATGGAAAAAGAAAGAAATTAATGTAGGGAAAGAGAAAGAAAAATAAAAGAAAGGTGTAGAAAAAAGAGAATAAAAATAAAAGAAAGAGAGAAAAAGAAAGAAGAAAAAGAAGATAAAGAGAGGAAAGAGAAAGAAGAGAAAGAGAGGAAAAAGAAAGAAAAGAAAGAAGGGAAAAAGTGAGAAATGAGAGAGAATAAAAATATGAAAAATAAAAAAAAAGAAAGAGAAGAAAAATGGGAAAGAGAAAAGAAGGAAAGAAAAGAATAATATGAAAAAGAGAGACAAGAATATTCGAAAAGGAGAGAAGAGAGGATATGATGTGATCTTTGATGATCACGTGCCCAAAGGATCCTTTCTAAGGTCACTTGGAAGGGAAATGGATTTATGGAGAGGAAAGGAATGGGGTGAAGCGCCACAAATACTAGGTTTTATAAGCTAAAGGGGAGAGGCCACAAGGGAGGGGTCCCTTGATAACTCTTAGAAGCTCTCACAAAGGAGAAAGGGGGACACTCAAAGGTAACTAATATGGTCTCTAGGATTAAATTCAAGTGTCCAAAATACAAGTGAGGCAGGAGCTCCTATTTATAGAGGTGGCTAACCTCTTGAACAAGATAACCTAAAAAAGAAGGGCTAGGATTAAAAGGAGAGATCTAAGGGAGGAGAATTGAGAAACAATCCCCTCCTTAGATCATCAAACTTGGTGCCCAAGTTTCTCAAACCAAGGGCCAAGATTCCTTCTTATTAGCTTAGGGGGTTTATGTAGGAAAAGAGGGGTGTAGATATGAAGGCTATCCCTTATTTCCTTCATAAAGACCCAAAAAGATAAATCCACCCTCTAAATTCCTAGGACACCTCCTAAAAATAAATAATGGACTAAATACATGTCCCAAATTAAATTCTTAATGCTCCTCAAAATTAAAATAAAGGAAAATTATATTTTATTAACTAAAGTCCCTAGCCTAATATCTTCACTCTCCATAGGAGGTGAAGTCTTCCTTTGTCAGCAAGGGCTAGGTCTTCTTCAATCCTTCTAGCCATGGCCCTAGTGATAGGTCCTTGGCTAGGCATGGTCACATCATCTCCTCCCCCTTGAAGAGGATTTGACCTTAAATCCATGGGGTCTTCGTCATTTTCAGCACCTACAAATGGAGACAAATAAGAAACATTAAAAGTGGTGCTTACCCCATAATCCTCAGGCAGATCTAAAACATAGGCATTATTACCGATCCGCTCAAGGATTTGGAAAGGTCCATCTCCTCTAGGGCTAAGTTTGGACTTCCTTTGAGAAGGAAATCTATCCTTTCTCAAGTGAAGCCATACCTAGTCGCCCTTTCAAAGATGACCTCTTTCCTCCCCCTATTGGTGAAAGTAGCATCTCTTAAGGATTGACACTCTATGTTAGCTTTAACCCTCTCATGTAATTGCTTTACAAAAATGGCTTTTGCCTCTCCTTCTTTATGCACAGCAACAGAAAGAGGAAGAGGTAAAAGATCTAGAGGAGTACGAGGATTAAAGCCATAGACCACCTCAAATGGAGAATGCTTGGTGGTTCTATGAACCACCCGGTTATAAGCAAATTCAATGTGCGGAAGGTACTCATCCCAAGACTTATGGTTGCCTTTAAGGAGAGCCCTCAGCATAGTGGATAAAGATCTATTCACCACTTCTGTTTGCCCATCAGTTTGAGGGTGACAGGTAGTGGAAAAAAGAAGTTTAGTTCCATCTTAGCCCAAAGAGTTTTCCAAAAATGGCTAAGGAACTTCACATCCCTATCTGACACTATTGAAAAAGGTATACTATGCAATCGAACAACCTCTTTAAAGAAAAGTCTTGCGATGTTGCTCGCATCATCAACTTTGTGGCAGGGAATAAAATGGGCCATTTTTGAAAATCGGTCCACCACCACAAATATGGAGTCTACACCTCGTTGGGTTCATGGGAGCCCAAGGATGAAATCCATGCTAATATCCTCCCAAGGTGCAGAAGGAGCAGGTAAAGGTGTGTATAGTCCATGAGGCATTGCTTTAGACTTTGCTTGCAAGCAAGCTATACATTTAGAGCAATGTCTATGGACATCTCTACGCATATGGGGCCAAAAGAATTTCTCTTGTAAAAGCATGAGGGTTTTTGAAATCCCAAAATGCCCCATGAGCCCACCTTCGTGGCTCTCTTTTGTAAGTAAGTTCCTAATTGATCCTTGGGGTATACAAAGCTTACTCCCTTTGTAAAGATACCCTTCACTGATAAAGTACCCATCATGGGCCTTTAATGCGAATGCAGATGCAGAGGTAGCAAATATGGGGCCAAAATCCTTGTCAGACGGATACATAGCCCAAATGTCATAAAATCCCAAGTTTTTTGCACTCAAGGATGAATAAAGGGCATGACACCTAGAAAGAGCATCAGCCACCACATTTTGTTTTCCTTTCTTGTACTTGATGACATAAGGGAAGGATTCAAGATATTCCACCCACATTGCATGCCTTTTGTTCGATTTACCTTGACCCCTCAAATATTTTAGTGACTCATGGTCACTATAAATGACAAACTCCTTGGGAGCAAGGTAATGCTCCCAAGTTTGAAGGGCCTTAATTAGAGCATAAAACTTCTTATCATAGGTGGGGTAGTTAAAGGGGGCACCATTGAGTTTTTCACTGAAATACGCAACGGGGTGCCCTCCTTGCAACAAGACAGCCCCCACACCTACACAGAGGCATCACATTCAAGTTCAAATGTTTTAGAAAAGTCAGGTAATGCCAAGACTGGTACATAGGTCAATTTATGCTTAATTAGCTGGAAGGCTTTCTTCTTTTTCTCACCCCAAAGGAAAGGAACTTCCTTTTTCACCAAATCATTTATTGGTGCGAAGAGCATGGAGAAATTAGGCACAAAGAGCCTATAAAATCCAGCGAGACCATGAAAGTTTTTGATCTCTGTCACACTCTTTGGGGTGGGCCATTCTTGAATAACTTTTATCTTTTCGGGGTCAACATGGACACCTTTTGTGCTAACTACAAAACCTAGGAAAACTACACTATCTACACAAAAGGTGCATTTTTCTAAGTTACCAAAAAGATGATTACTCCTAAGAAGAGAAAAAACATGTCTTAGATGTCCGAAATAATCATCTAGGTTCCTAGAGTAAACTAAAATGTCATCAAAGTAAACTATACAAAATTTACCAAGGCAATCCCTCAGTACATGATTCATTAAGCGCATGAATGTGCTTGGGGCATTAGTTAGCCCAAAAGGCATAACCAACCACTCATAAAGACCAAATTTAGTCTTAAAAGCAGTTTTCTACTCATCACCCTCTTTGATCCTTATTTGGTGGTAACCACTTCTAAGATCTATTTTTGAAAATATTTTTGCCCCATGCAATTCATCCAACATGTCATCAAGAGGGGGGATTGGGTGCCTATATTTGATGGTGATGTTGATTGCACGACAATCAACACACATCCTCCATTGGCCATTCTTCTTGGGCACCAATAAGACTGGCACAGCACAAGGGCTTAGGCTCTTTTGAACCCAACCCTTCTCTAACAGCTCATTCATTTGAGACTTAATCTCTTGGGTCTCCATGGGGTTGGTCCTATAGGCAAGTCTATTAGGTAGACTTACACCAGTCACCAAATCAATTTGATGTTCTATACCCCTAATGGGAGGAAGTCCTTTCGGAACCTCATTAGGGAATATGTCATCAAATTCTTTTAAAATATCTTGCACCCCTTGAGGAAGGTGCTCATGTGCATGGCTGTGGCAGTGCTCTCAGCAGAAGAATGCAAAATGGGAGAAGGATTTGATGCTTCTTTGCAAAAGAGGAGATAAAAGGGCTTGTTAGTCAAAAGAGCTTGTTTTAAATCATATTTAGTAGCAAATAGGCTCCTTTTACTAATATTCCCTCTCGAAGGGGCATCACCTTCCGACTCTCTCTCTTTACCCTTTTCAAGCTTTAAGGGTAAAGCTTGTTGTGCTTTTTTTTGTTTTTGTTTTTCCTCAACTCTTTTCTTTTTCACCGCAAATTGATCCTCAGCCACTTGAGAAGGTGACAAAGGATACAATTTGAAGCGCTTTTCATTATGGGTGAGAATTATTTGGTTTGAGTGACCATGGTGAATAGCTTTTTTGTCAAATTGCCATGGTCTCCCCAACAGGATATGACCAGCCTCCATATTAACTATGTCACAAAGAATCTCATCATTATAAGATCCTATAGAAATTAGAACCATAAGTTGTTCATTGACTACCATCTTCCCTTGCTCATTGAGCCATTGCAGTTTGTAAGGTTTGGGATGGGGCATGGTAGTCAAGGCTAGCTTTTCAACCAACCTAGAGCTACAACAGTTACAACAGGAGACACTATCAACAAGGAGAGAACATACTTTGTCATTTACTTTACATCTTGTATGGAAGATGTTCTCTCTTTGTGACTGGCCAAACTCTAGAGGTTGGCTTCAAAGAAGCCTTTGAACCATAAGGAGGTCCCCCTCATAAGGAAAAGCTTCCTCATACTCTTGTTCAATAGTATGTCCCCCTTCTTCCTCACTCTCACTAGAGGAGGAAGATGAGTTATTCTCACTACAAATGTTTTGTCCCCTCATGATCATGTTTTTCTTGTTAGGGCATTGAGAGGCAATGTGGCCTCTCCCAAGACATTTGAAGCATTTGATACTACTTTGCCTCTCACTAGGCTTAGTAGTAGGGGGTTTTCTCTCTACATGAGGTGCTTTTGTATCTTGAAAATGCTTGGCTTCCTCTTTGGGAAAACCCTTGAAAGAGTTTCCCTTAAGTTGGTCTCTCTTTGAGTAAGAGGGAGAATCTTTTTTAAAGCTTTTTCTCTTGAGTTGATTCTCAGCTCTTACACAAAGTTCTACCAACTCATCAAGGTTTGAGTATGAAAGAAACTCTACCTTATCTCTAATGTCAGAGCTTAATCCACACAAAAACCTAGCAAGGGTGGCATTGGGTTCCTCAATGATATTGACCCTTAGTATGAGAAACTCCATCTTTTGTCTATACTCCTCAATACTTAGGTTATGTTGCCTGAGTCTTTGGAGCCTATCCAAAAGATCCCTCTCATAATATGAAGGAATGTGCCTTCTTCGCAAACAAGTTTTTAAATCATTCCATTAGCGAATGTCAGGCATTTGTTTACGGGCCCTATCCTTGACTAACCCATCCCACCAATGCAAAGCAGAACCTTGAAAACTAAGGGAGGCCAAAGGTACTTTCCTTTCTTCCCTAATTTCATAGCATCGAAAGAGTTGTTCCACTTTGACTTCCCAATCTAGGTAAGTCTCAACATCTTCCCTACCATGAAAATGAGGTAGGTCTACGTTTGGTTCCCTAGCATGATTTATGTTCTCTTGAGGAGAATGATGATTGTATGATGAATGTGAGTGATGCTTATGTTGATTTCTATAGTATTCTTCTTCACTAGAGCTAAAATGCCTAGATGGGGATCTTATGAGAATTCCTTGATTTAAATGAGACAAAATAGGAAACTAACATGACTAGTATTTGACAAAACACAAGATTAATAAAAAATAACACACCTAAAAATAGAGCAAAAATTTCAGCAAGAGACTCAAAACAAAAGGCACAACAAAGTGGCCAAAGTTGATCACCACAATGGTGTGGAAAAATCCTCAACCATGTGGGTTTAATGGTCACAACTTCCTAGGCACACTTTAACATAAAAAACAAAGGGAAAATTAAGCAACTTGAACACGAAAATAAGATGCAAAGAAAGGGACAAATAAAATCGTATCAAATTAAATGGAACATAGGCGCGTAGATAGAAAACAAAAGCGCATATAATAGCAAGAATAAAAAGTATACTACTAGACAATAAAGGAAATAGAGATGACAAAAAATGAAGCACTTTAAAATAAAGAGATCAAAGAGATAAACAACAAAGCAAAAAAAATTGAGAAAGAATGTGACCTTTAGAAAGTGGCTCTAGATACCACTTGATGTGATCTTTGATGATCACGTGCCCAAAGGATCCTTTCTAAGGTCACTTGGAAGGGAAATGGATTTATGGAGAGGAAAAGAATGGGGTGAGGCGCCACAAATACTAGGTTTTATAAGCCAAAGGGGAGAGGCCACAAGGGAGGGGTCCCTTGATAACTCTTATAAGCTCTCACAAAGGAGAAAGGGGGATACTCAAAGGTAAGAACCTTAACCAATATGGTCTCTAGGATTAAATTCAATTGTCCAAAATACAAGTGAGGCAGGAGCTCCTATTTATAGAGGTAGCTAACCTCTTGAACAAGATAACCTAAAATAGAAGGGCTAGGATTAAAAGGGGAGATCTAAGGGAGGAGGATTGAGAAACAATCCCTCCTTAGATCATCAAACTTGGTGCCCAAGTTTCTCAAACCAAGGGCCAAGATTCCTTCTTATTAGCTTAGGGGGTTTATGTAGGAAAATAGGGGTGTAGATATTAAGGTTACCCCTTATTTCCTTCATAAAGACCCAAAAAGCTAAATCCACCCTCTAAATTCCTAAGACACCTCCTAAAAATAAAAAATGGACTAAATATATGTCCCAAATTAAATTCTTAATGCTCCTCAAAATTAAAATAAAGGAAAATTACATTTTATTAACTAAAGTCCCTAGCCTAATATCTTCACTCTCCATAGGAGGTGAAGTCTTCCTTTGTCTGCAAGGGCTAGGTCTTCTTCAATCCTTCTAGCCATGGCCCTAGTGATAGTTCCTTGGCTAGGCATGGTCACATCAGGATAGAAAAGGAAAAGAAAAGGAGAAAATAAGAGAAAAGAGATGGAGAGCACACACCCACCATTGAAAATTTAAAACATAAAAATTTAGAAAAAGAGATTGGCGAGAAGAGTGACCTAGCCAAGAGATAGCTCTAAATTCTAGCTTAGGGCAACCTTCTACCCAATCTTTGAAAATAAAATATGAGTTTGAGATTGTGCCAAAATTTTTTAAGCGCATTGACTCAAAATCTCAAACTCCCCTTGAGAATGATTCTTCATCAAGGACTTTAACAAGTGTTGGACTCATATCTTTAGCTTTTGAAAAACAATTTTTTCAAGTCCAATGCTTGGAAAAAGACTTTTTGGAGAAAGGTGAATGTGAAGTCATACTTGACACTTCACCAAGTTTTGAACTTGAGCCTACATCTTTAAGGTTCACATATAATCCTTAAGTTCAAAACTTGATCAAAAGTGAGAGAGAAAAAGGTCTTCAAGAAGATCACTCCTTAAGTCCTAAGAAGGATCTTATTAAAGAAACTTCTCTCTTAGGACAAGTGTAAGTAGAGGCTGTGTCCAACTTATTCGAACATATCTTTCCACAACATCTAATTGCACATAAAGAAGAAAATTCACCAAGTGTTGAACTTGAGCCTTTATCCATAAAGCTTAAGCAAGAAGCTTAAGTTCAACAATTACAAGAAAAGGAAGTTGTTCTTCAAGAAGACTTCTTCTTGTCGTCCAAGGAGAATCTTATTTATGACAACTTTCTCCCTAAGAAAATAGAGGTTGTTCTTCAAGGAGATTTATCCTTGCCATCCAAGAAAATTCTAATTGAAAACAATCTTTCCATGTTATGAGTAGGAATTGAGTTTGTGCTCATACCTTTTGAGCACAATGAAACAAAACCTCAAGTACTACTTGTGGATCAGGTCAAATTTGGTCAAGAGATTGGGTTACAAAATTTTTCTATCCATAGCCAATCTCAAGTTCAAATTAAAGAGACCATCCAAGAATGGTCCACCCTTAGGCCCACCATCATTTATTGGGGTAAACAACAAGATAAAGCCTACTTGGATTTCTTGGAAGAATGCTCCAGTACACCAAGACTAGGCTTACCTCCTATCCAGATGGGCTTACCTCCTATCTGGATGAGTCTAGCACTTAGTGTCTTTGTAGATACTTGGGGAACTATTGTGGGGGGACTATACACAACAAACATTTTTCAAAACTTAGTGCACACCCCACCACCCTAATTCTATGAGGTCATCCAATAGACCTCTTGCTCTTATCATGGTTATAAACATTCCTTTACTTGTCCCTGTACTTGTTCTCTTGCGAGATTGTAAGAAAAGTAAGAAAAGTCTCAAGATTTAAGGTCAAATCCTTTCCAACAGGGAAAAGTTAATGCAACCCTACATAGCAAAGAACTAAGCTAGGACCAATAAAGGAGGAGCATGACTTGGATAAAGCTTGAAAGAGCTTACTTTATGCCATGGTCCATTGATTTGTAAATAATTAGTCCATTTTAAGTCTTGTATATGCACTCTTAGGTCATTAGGATTTTAAGGGTGTAGTTAGTGTAATTTTCGGCCTTGTATTTTGGCCTTTAGGTTTATTTTTCAACTAGGAGGTGTGTTTAGTCTATTTGTGGAGTGTGTTAATTAGTTGAGCTTGTCCAAGAGAGTTTAGACGTGTGGGATTTAATTTCCACACCTCTAATTCCTCTTTACACCCTTCTAACCAACACATGAAGCATGTAGGAGACATGGACCCCCTTATCCCTTATGGTTAGTGCCACATATGCATTTTCTCTCCTATATGGCCCTTCTTGTTGCTTCTTATTTTGATTTGAATTTTGAGGGTGTCATATCATCTCCCTCCAAAATTCAAATTGAAATTAAGAGGGAACGTAGATCCACTTTCTTAGGCACGTGTTTGGATCTTGATTGATTAAATTTATTGTTAATTAGACATGTGCTCAATTAATACTAAATTAGACAACTAATAACCCTCATTTAAGGCATGTGGACATTCACTTAGGAGCTAGGCCCGTGGATCAATATTTAGCTCTATATATTGAGCTTTCCACCTCTTGTACCATTTTTAACACTTATTTGAATGAATTTTACATCTCTAAATTTGAGAGGTCTTCTTGTTCCTAGAGAGTGTTCAACATTCTCTCCTTAGTGAGAGTTCTTCATGCTATTATCTAGGGTTCTTCCTTTATGGCTAGCTTCTTTGGCTTATCTCCATTAGAGAGTGGTGTCTACCTTTTACCTCCATCTCCCAGTCTTCCACCTCCATTTCTTCAACCTCAAGAACCTCTATGAGCAAGATCCTAGGAGAGCATTCTTCTACCTCATCATTCTTCACATTTTGCATGGAGGAGGTTGCATCAGTTCCTCTTTTGTGTCTTCAGCAATATATCCACAATTTGTTTCACATCCTCTCCCTTATGTTGCGTAGCACTGCCCTGTTGGTGTTGTTGCAATTGCAGGTTGACATACAAATTCTAGGTCGAGGCAGAGTTCACTAGAGAGACAGCGATGGGCGAAATTCCAATCTGGAATTAACGGTGGCGAGGATGGTGTTAAAAGACTACTCGATACTGGCTTTAACAGTGGGGCTAGAGAAATTGACTTCACGACCCTATTGATGCAGAGTCATCGAGAATGGATAAGATTAACTGTTTGAGCTCGATTTTGACGATAAGAAGAGGTTGTTGACGTTGTTCGAGGTAGCCAGGATTGTTTGAGAATTTTGCCCAAGTGTTAGTAAATGTACCACATCAGAAAACAATTAACATACTAAGCAAGTCAACGTCTAAAGTTTAACAGTTAACAGGGTCATTTTGACAGATGGACAAAATTTACCCAATTTTTAAAATTGGAGAACAAAATGTGAGCAAAAAAAATGGAGGGACATAACGTGTGCAAGTGACAAAATAAGTGGCACAAAGGATAATTTAGCCTAGTCTTTTTTTTTTACTTTCAAAATTATTTAAATATATATTATAATTTACTAAAAATAACCTCACATTAACATTAAAAAATAAAATTTTATCAAATATCGAACTAGTAGAAATTATAGTAGTACTATTTACCATTATTTGTTTTCCACATCGTTATGCTTATAATTAGAAGTGGCAACGGGATGGGTAGGGTAATGTTTACCCGCTACCCGTCACGCCATAAAATACCGATACCCACTACTCACTTAAAACTCATCGGGTACTCGTTATAAAAATACCATGAATTTTTTAAATACCTATGGATATCCACAGATACTTTTAAAAATATTTTTAAAATAAGATTATTTTTTTTACCTAAATTTTATCAAACAAATAATTTACTACCAGGAAATGACATATTCCTATGGGCAACAACCATCACTAAAAATTAAAAAAAAATTGTAGGTAAAAGTACAATAAACTTTTACCGTTTTTTCGTCAACTTTATAGGGGAGTACAATGACAGGACTTACCTACAATTTTAAAGTATTTGTAGGTAAAGTCATAAACTTATAACCACATTCTTTCACCTGTAGATAAAGGCTACTCACTTATATCTACAGTTATAAGTTGTAAGTAAAAGTCATAAACTTATACCTATGGTAATATGTTGTAAGTAAAAGTCATAAACTTATACTTATTACCTTAACTATAGGTAAAGACTTATCTATAAAATTATTTAGCACGTAAACAATAAAGATCTAAAATAGAACAAAAGAACACAATTGATAATCCACTTTGATAGAAATTCTCATACTTGATATTTTAGAGCTACACAAAAATGAGTTGAAATTCTAACCTTACATTGTGTTTGGATAGAGAATTTTACAAATGTAAGGAATTTAAAATATATTGAATTTGCAATTTTTTCAATTCAAATGATCTCATTTTTCAAATTTTTTGTTTGGATAAGGTAATTCAAATTATGGAATTTTAATTTTCTTGTTTGGATAGTGTATTTCAATTTCTACTAAAAATAAAAATTTATTTTACTAAAAAATATTTTTAAAAAATTGTTCTTTTTAAAAAATAATATAAAATTTTATTTAAAAATAAATTTTTAGTTTCTAAAACTAGTAATGCCTTTACAATAAATAAATAGAAAAATCACAACAGTAAACCTTACATAATTGGTTTTATTTTTTTGACAATATTATAATTTTACATAAATAAATGATCAATAAAATTATTTTATTTTCTTAGAAAATTCATTTTATAAATTCTACTTGATAATTTATTTTATATTTTAATTATTATAATTATTTTATTAATTTAAATAAATATAATAATTTTTAAAATATAAAATATAATATTAATGTGTTGGCAGGTTAGCTCACCCTGCCTTTAACTATTAAATTGGCGAGTTAGGCGAGACAGACAAAAACAGACAAGAGGTTAAATACATTAGTTTGACCCGTAAAAATGAGGGTCAGTTAGTGGTTAGCCCGCTTGACCCACCTCGTTTTGCCACTATAACCGATATCAAGTAAAAAATAACTCCAGTTGATTTTAGTAAAAGAAAATTAGTTTGAAGAATTTCAAATTCTTACTTTTTTGAATGAATTTGAAATTTTATAATTTTAACTAACCAAAATGCTTTTTAAAATATCTAGAATTTCAAATTCTTTTAAAATTCTTCATCCAAATAAGATATTTCATTACAAATCATTTGAAATTTCAAAATAAAATGAATTATCATCTTAAAATTTCCCATTCAAACACACTATTAAGCATTAGAGCGGCTACAAATGCAATTATCTAAATGCTAATATATATGGCACTAATATAAAATCCTTAACAAATGTATAAAGCATATTATTGACATCAAAATCTAATAATTATATAGCCTCATCAATGCATCCATATGTCTCCTTCCTGCACATGACACAAATTTTAAAGAATGTGATCCTAGACAGGATCTTAAAGTACTAAATAGTAACATCATAGTCCATCATATGTCACCTTTTTGTACAGGACATAGATTTTAAATATAATTGGCCATTATACAAGTCTACTAACAAGAACAAATTTCTAATAGAAAGAAAAGAACATGATAGTTTCTATTTTATCTTATCAGCTAGGGAGGTAAATAAATAACTGATAGTCATAGAAAGTCACTAACTTACCGTTGCAAAACTATGTCAACAAATGAAAGAAAAAGATTAGACTTACTGTTGTTTAATAAAAGAAACATAACAAAACAAATAAACTACAAAGTATTAATGGTAAAATTAAATTCACAAAGGTTGTAGGGATAATAGTACCAGTTGTCCAATTAATGATATATGCTTGCATAAATACTTGCAAAAGATAATCTATATTCTTCCATTTAAGAGCACTTATCTATTGGCATAGAAAAACAAGAGAAAAATATAATTTCTTCAAAGTTAAAAAAGCATAAAAAATATATGAGAAAGTAGTAAGAAATGAGAAATATGTTCGTGAGAGATAAACATTTTTCAAATATAACAAAGAGAATAAAAAATTTAATACACAAAAAACTATTTGTAAAAACAATAAATAAAACAAATCTCAACTATATTTTCTCTCATCACCGATTACTACTGAACCTTTAGAGTCATATGCTTCAAAATTTCTGCAATTAATATAAACATTAATTCACTGTTCTGAGACCTATATTACTCATGAAATCATGGAATAATTTTTTGGGATTAGACTAATTTTAATGTAAAGCATACCTATTTAACCAAAAACTCGTGTTAGCTGAATAAATACTTTATATTAGTCTTTCTGATAACTCCAATCTGTAAACCAAAAGAAAATTAGCAATAATATATAATAACTTGTAAGAAAGCAAAATACTAATTTCAAAATATGTGCAGAGTTTGTGCAAGAGATGGACGATACAATTCAACATCATAATAATCTGCATAAGTCTACTAGGTTAAAAGGATATATGCATACTAATAGGACCAATCTATCTCACAAAATAAATTCAATAATTTTAAATATTCAGTTTTTTAATAAACCAAAAGAGGATAACAAGGCCTTAAAAAATGAGTAATGTTTTCTATCAAGATAGTTTGTAAATGTAATCGACATGCATCCAAGCACATGATACACTTTATATCAAGCACAAAAATGAGGAAGTACAATATTCAAAATTTCATATTTCTATTATAAATATAGACAATAATTAGAAAAAATGAATTATGCATGCTGACCTTCCAACAAGAATCCTTGTCTTTAGCTTCCTTAAATAGTCATAAACCTGCATTACACCCATAAAAACAGTAGTACCATCTTTAACCAACTCTAGTCCTCATATGAAATTTTAAAATAATTCTCACAACACAATGACAACTCAAACAACAGAAATAGACATAAACTCTTACCTAAAGGAATCACACGTCATGCAGTAGTTATATATGCAAAATATATATTTTTTTATTAGGAAAACATGAAAGTTTTTATTGCAGTATAAATTATTCGTAGATCAAATAAAAAAACAGGTTACTCTACCTAAAGAAATGCCATTTTCTCTTAGAACGACCTACAATATCATCTCCACTGACAAGTGCACCCGCACACATTCATATCAATAGCATATTTGTCATCCATAGAAGAAAACAATTGCACCTCACGCGTAAAACCTTTCAAATCACATACCTTTAACAATGCTTCATGAAATGACGAAATCCACCTTGCCGCTTCTTCAGGACAGCTTGCTCCTAACTAACAAATACTTGCACTTTGTAATTCAAAGTCATAACTATAAAATAGAAAACATCCATATTCAGAACCTAATAGTAACGTCACCTTTAATTGATAATTGTGATTTAAAGTGTAATACAGAGTGAATATAAAGAACATCTGCAATCAGAACAAATTAATAATGAGCATCATGCAAAGAATACAGATAAAAAACATCGTTTTAACTAATTACTTGCAAGTGATGAATGAAATGATAATTAAATTAAATGAAAGAGAAAGCGTAATAGACCATACAACCAGCGAGAACAATTGGCTTGGCAGGGACTGTGAAGATTGCCATGGCACACTAAGCACAATTTTTTTGCCAAAGGATCAAACTCCATTCAATTCATTCACATCTCACTTCTCCTTTTTAGTTACAGGACTGCTATGCCATTCAACACAACTTCCAAACTCCTTTTTATTAAATCAATTACATAAAGCAGACAAATGAATACACATTTATCAAATTAAAGTAACCAAAAAGTTTAAGATTAAGATAATTATTGATGGGTTATTAGATATTGAATGGAAATGGAAAAGCACTTGTATAGAAATAAAGTCGTAGGACATTAGTAATAAGGAGGGTAAGAACAACTGCATGTGCTTCCTATCAATTTTCTAATGTATTTTGATTTGTTGATAATGTTGGATGTATGAGATTGAATTCTAATTTTGAGAACAATTGTTTTTCCCAGATATATAGAACCAACCAATAACATATTGCAAATTTTTTCAATCTGAACCACATTAAAGTTTGAAGCTTAAGTGTCAAAACTGCTATGTTAGAGATGAAAATATATTCTGACTCACTTTAACATGGGCATCATCGTAAAGTTTGTGAAGCGTGCATCCATCTACGTCGGCTTGGGTGTAGTGACGTCAACCTTGTTGAACGTCCTCGTCATCTTTATTTTTGTGCATCCGAAAAAAAAAAAAAAAACATCATCATTCGTCACTTAATAGGGTCAATTGCGAGGAGCCACAATGAAATGGAAGTAAAACAACAATTAACATTCTCAAAGCTTCTTTAAGGCCTAATATAAAACATACCGACTCAATTTTGTCCCAGTGGATTGCTTCTTTTCCTGAAAAGAAGAAATAAAGGCTAGAATTAAAAATCAGACAATGCATCTAATCTAGATATAAAATAATATGACTGCCTTGATGGGTAATAAAACAAGTTTGTAACAAATGTAAACAAAATAGTAGAAATAAACTCTCCTATCTTGCAAGAATCTATGAGGAGCATTAACAAAAATATAACACTAACCAATCACCACTTTTTTGGAATAAGACATTCAAATTTTAACGTGTAAAACCTCTGAAAGTAAGGGTAAAAACTACGAGTTGTTCAGATCAGAGAAATAGTTCCACTATTTATCAATGAGTGCAAAAAAGTCTCAATTTAGTGCAACAACAATATCAATGTCAATACACAAATTTCAAACAATAAAGCAATAAGCTTACAAATAGAGAACAAGAAATATGAAAATCTTCAAAAACACTATTGCCAAACGAACTAAATATCTCCCACCTCATATGTCTTCTCTATGATCCTAACAGTCAGAATAAAGAAACATACATTTTGAACATTTTGTCCAAAACTCCGCCCGATCCAATGGTGAACGAATCTACAGTGGTGAATTTACGGTTGTAGCTCTCTCTAAAAACAGGAATAACTTTCTCTCTTCTTTTCTCTCAAAACAATTAGTGTGTTTCAGGAACGTCATCTCTCTTTATCTCTGTCTACTCTATTGTGTCAAAGCACCTTCTCAACTTAACTTAATTAAGATATCAGGTGGGCTTCTCAATTTGGGTATTTTCTCCATCTAAGAAGGGAGCGCAATACCCAACAAATGTCTCCCTCATGACTATGTGAAGAGAGCTGCCAAACCAGCGATCTCATAACAAACTTCATAATTTTCTCTTGATAGTGTTTTAGTCATCATATCAACATCATTATCATCAATATGAACTTTAACCAACTCCAGCAACTTATCATCCAAAACATCATGTATCCAATGATACCATAAATCAATATGTTTGAACTTAGAATAGAAAGTTGAATTTTTACCAAGATAGATAGCACTCTGATTGTCAACGAGTAATCTATAGCTGTCTTGCACAAAACCAAGCGCCGGCAAGAATTCCTTTAACCATAGCAACTCCTTGTATGCTTCAGTAATTGCAATGAACTCCGCCTCAGTAGTAGACAAGGCCACACACTTTTGTAACTTAGATTGCTAAGCCACAACTCGCCTTGCAAACTTAATAAAATAACCCGATGTAGACCTTCTGGAATCAATGTCTCCACCCATATCTAAGTCTGAGTAGCCTGCCAAAATAGGCTTATCACCTCCCAAACAAAGTTTCTTATCAATACACCATGAAGATACCTCAAAATCCATTTCAAAGCTCTTCAATGCTCTATTCTTGGATTTGACAAAAACCTATTGATTGTACCAACAACATGAGGAATATCAGGTCTCGTACACAACATTGCATACATCAAACTACCCACTGCAGAAGCATAAGGAACTCTCTCCATGTCTAATTTTTCAACTTCATTTGAAGGACTCAATTCAATACTCAATTTAAAATGAGTCACAAGAGGAGTGCTCACAACCTTAGCTTTTTCCATCTAGAATATCTGCAAACACCTTTTTAATATAATGTTCCTATGATAACCACAACTTCCTTTTCTCTCTATCACGGATGATTCTTATACCATGAATCTGCTTAGCAGCTCCCAAGTCTTTCATGGCAAATGACTCGCCTAATTGCTTCTTCAACCTGTCAATAATAGAAACATCTTTCTCAACAATAAGCAAGTCATCAACATACAATAACAAGATAATAAAGTTATCATCAGAAAGTTTCTAACAAAGACACAATGATTAGAAGTAGTCTTCTTGTAGTCCTATTCACACATAAAAGACTCAAACTTCTTATACCACTACCTCGGAACTTGCTTTAAATCGTATAGACTCTTTCTTAATATACACACATAACCTTCCTTGCCTTTAACCTAAAAATCACCAGGCTGCTTCATATAGATCTCTTCCTCCAAATCACCATGAAGGAAAGCAATTTTCACATCCATTTGCTCTACCTCCAAATCAAGAGTAGTTGTCAAACTCAAAACTACTCTAATGGATGACATTTTCATCACAAGTGAGAAAATCTCATTGAAATCAACACCATTTCTCTGCCTAAAGCCTTTTACCACTAATCTAGCTTTATACCTTGGAGACATAGAATTATTCTCATGTTTCACCCTAAATATCCATTTGTTTTGTAATGCCCTCTTACTCTTAGGCAATCTCACCAAGTCATAAGTGTGATTATCATGCAAGGATTTCATCTCATCTCGCATTGCATCCAGCCATTGTTGCTTTTCTTCACTCTCCAAAGCCTCTTCAAAATACTCAGGTTCTCCATCATCGGTCAAATTCACATATTCGTAAGAAGAATACCTAGTAGATGGTTGTCTTTGTTTATTAGATCTCCTGAGTTGGACTTGAAAGGATTCAGGTACATCATAAGCATTCTCATCAAGTGACCTCTCATGCTCCTCCTGGTCATCATTAATAGGAGAATCTAATTCATCTCCAAGCTGTTGATCGACACCAGCACTTTGTTGTTCACCATGTTTAACACTACCTTTAACATTATCTAGATCATGAATAGGCGATTTGATGCATGATCCCCAAGCAAGGCCCTATCACTAGGGCCATGCCTAGGAGAATAGAAGAAGACATGGCTAGAGTAGAGGGAGGAAGATCTCACCTCCATGTGACCATCAAGTTATGCAAGCCATGACTTATTTACTTGTAATTTTTCTTTTAGGAACTTAGGATTTTATTTTGGACATGTATTAGTCCATTTAATTTTCTAGGAGGTGTCTTAGTAATAAGAAGGGGTAAGATTAGCTTTTGGGCCTTTATTTAGGAAATAAGGGGGTAGTTTGATAACTACACCCTCTTTTCCAAAATAAAACCCAAAACTAATAAAGGAGTAATCTTGGCCCTTGGATGAGGTAGCTTGGGCACCAATTCTCATCTAAAGGAGGGGATTGATTGGACTTTAGGTGACTCCTTTTAATCCTAGCCCTCCCTTGGATGACTCCTTTTAATCCTAGCCCTTCCTTTCCTTCTTGACTTGTCCAAGAGGTTAGCTCCTTCTATAAAAAGGTGGTCCTTCACACTCTTGTATTTTTTACACTTTATTGACTGGAAAAACCTTGAGTTGGCCAAAATTCTCTTAGTAGCCACCCTTCTCTCTTTGAGAATTCCTTAGTTTTTTATCAAGGGTTCCATCCCTTGTGGCAAACTTTCCCTCTTAGGCTTATCTTACCTTAAGCGGCGCCTAAAACCACCTCACTTCCTACCTCTCCACAAACTATTTCACCAAAGAAGAAAAACTCTAGAAAAAGATCAAGGGAGGCATGCATCATTTGGTATCAGAGCATAGGTTCTGGAGGTCAAAATTTCTTTTCCTCTATCTTTTTAATTTTGTGCATTCTTATATATTGTTTACTTCATTTCTGCAATTTTATTCTTGTCTTCCCTTGTTGTTTATTTCTTTCATTTCATGTCTTGAAGTTAATATTAGTAGTTTCTTAATTTTCCTTATTCTATTCGCTATTGTCTTTATTGTTGATGCAATTTTATTTTGTTCTTTCATTGCATCTTTTGTTGCATTTGAAGTGTTCTTGCCCTTAGTATAGCTTTATTTGATGTTTAATGTGCTGAGGTTACGTGCCTAAACAAAAGAGGTAGTGTAAGTCCACATAAGTGTCATTTTGCACAACCTTGTGGCTCTCCTTTTGGGCTAATCCTTGGTGCATTTCTTGCTGAAATTTTTACTCACTTTATAGGTTTATTTTTACTTTTATAATCTCTAAGTTTTGTCAAAAAATGGTCATGTTAGTTTCCTTTCATGTCATATAAACTTCCTTAGGTTTAACCTCTTCTTATTTTACAAAAAGCCTTATAAAACATCTTTGGATTGAGCTTCTAAGAGGTGATCCTCTTGTTTGTATTCTTATGTGTTTATGCTTTTAATTCAAGCATTCTAGTTTCTAAATGTTCTTAAATAATTGATCAATTCAATCCTTTGTATTCTTTCTTGTTTGCGCATGCTTTTGTTAGTTTCCCCCTTGGTTTTGCTTTCACTATTGGTTATTCTTTTGAGTACAATTGTTTGGGCAAATTGTGAGTTGAACTTGGGAAACCAAATCACTCATTTAAAAGCCTTAAGTTACTCCTAAAATACCATTATTTTAGTGGCAATTAGGGGCTACTAAAATTTGTTGTTTCTTTCATTTTAATGTTCACTAGTTGCATTTGTTTACAATTTTTGTGGCTTGTTCCTTTTACCTTTAGCTCAAGCGATTATAATATTGTTGTTCCTCATTAATTTTGCTTTCCATTAAGCTAGGTACAGCAACATTAAGTTTAAAAAAAAAGAAGAAAAGGATAAAACAAACCAAAGAAGTTGAAGTTCGAAAACAAAAAGAGAGGAAAAGAATTCCAAAGAAAGAACAAAAAAAATTATGAAAAAACTTGTGTACCTATTTGATTAAGACACTTTGAGGACTTAAAATTACTTGTAAGAGCTTGAGAACCATCTTAAAAGAATTCAGCCACTATAATTTTAAAGTTAGTGCAATTTGTGAAATTTTGGAGTCTTGTTTAGTTTGTTTTTCATTCCACTCTAGTGCCTTTCTTAGGTATTCCTTTGTATGCTTTCTTTATTGTTTACCTTTAATTGTTGCTTGTCTTTTTTTTTCAAATTCTTTCTAGTCTTGTCAAATTAACCTTATCAATTGGTTAGTGTCCTTTGTTGTGTTTATCCTTTTATTGCTTTTAAGTTTCTATTTTTCATATCCCTTGCTACTTTCTTTGGTTTATTTGGTTTGTGTGATAGTGCTACTTTCTAATAAGATTCAAGAAAGAACTTCCCACAAGGGCAGCATACTTTGGAAACTTGAACTAAGAGCTTAAGGGACAACTCAAAGGGGCAAACACTAGTCGTGAGCTTTAGAGCATATTTGGAGACCAAAGGACTTGAAGACTTTAAATTTTGCATTTTTAATTTGGTTGTAATTAATTCTTCCTTTAGAATTGGGAGTTTGAGTTCCCTTAAGGCCCTCCTTTTTTTATTGTAATAATTGGTTTTAATTTCTTTTAGCTTTAGTTTCTCAAAAATTAGGTGAAGAAGGAAGAATTGGTACATTTCTTTCAACATCTTAGGAGCACGTTTTTAGATCCCTTAACTTTTTAAATTTTTTTTCCTTTCAAGTCTTTCTTTAATTTCTTGTCAAAACGCTTAGAAGGCTAAAGAGTTTCAAAGACTCATCAAAGCCGTTTTAGGTGAGGAAACATACAAAAGGGAAGAGTGCTTTATTAAAAGTTTTTTGCCACCTTTTTCCTCTTAGAAATTCAAGCATAATGGTATCACACACCCACTCTAGTGCTCATAGTTATTCATCAAACAAGAGTGTAAACCAAAGAAATATTTCTAAAGATTACACTCTAGAAAACTTAAACATGCACTTTAGGGAGTGGATGGCAAAAGAACAAGAGAGAAGAGAAGAAAAAAGGAGAGAAAAAAAGGCGAAGGAGAAAAGAAAAATAAAAGAAAGAGAGTAAGAAAAGAGAGAAAAAAGAGAGAAGAATAAGAGAAAGGAGAGAAGATGAAGAAAGGAAAGAAAGAAAAGAAAGAGAAAGAAGAAAAGAGAAAGAAGAAAAAAAAAGAAAGCATGGGAATGGTGAGAATTACAAAATGAAAGGGATAATCTTAGGTTCCCCATCTAGACATACCCATAGGAGTGAAAGTGAGGAAGAATACTACAATCATCCTAGGAGAAACTCCCATTCATCCATGCATAATAATGGGGCCCCTCCAAGGGAGCCCAAAATTGATCTCCCCCCATTTCATGGGAGGGAAGATGTGGAATTCTACCTTGATTGGGAAATCAAGGTAGAACAACTCTTCACGTGCCATGAGGTAAGAGAAGAAAGAAAGGTTCTAATGGCAACCCTTAGCTTCCAAGGGCATGTCATGCATTGGTGGGTTGGGTTAACCAATAAGAGAATCCGCACCAATATGCCTTCCATAAGATATTGGAATGATCTTAGAAGTGCTCTAAGAAGAAGGCATATTCCCTCTTGGTATGAAAGGGATCTTTTGGATAGACTCCAAAGACTAAGGCAAACCAACCTTAGTATAGAAGAGTATAGACAAAAGATGGAACTTCTTATCTTGAGGGCGGGTATCATTGAGGAACCCAAGGCCACTATGACAAGGTTTTTGTGTGGGTTGAGCCCCGAAATTTGTGATAAGGTGGAGCTCTTTTCATACAATTCCCTTGATGAGTTAGTCCAACTTTGCATCAAGGTGGAAAACCAACTTAGAAGGAATGCTTTTAAAGAAGGATAACCCACCTTATGTAAAGAGGGACCAACCTAAGGGGAACTCTTTCAAGAGTTGCCCCAAAGAGGAACATCCCAAGTACTTCAAAGAGCATAAAACATCACATGTAGAGAGAAAAACCCCTACTAATAACTCTCATGAGAAAGTTAGTAGTATCAAATGCTTTAAATATCTTGGGAGAGGTCACATTGCCTTTCAATGCCCTACTAAGAGAAACATCATCATGAGGGCCCAAGATGTTTATAGTAGTGAGTCTAGCTCACACTCTTCTAGTGAGAGCGAAGGAGAATAGGTTCATGCATACCAATCTGATTGTGATGAAACCGCTTATGCATGTGAGGGATACCTCTTGAGGATAAGAAGGCTTCTTGGAAGCCAACCTTTGAAAGTGTCCTCATCTCAAAGGGATAACATATTCCACACTCGTTGTAAGGTGAATGACAAAATATGTTCTCTCATTGTAGATAGTGGGTCATGTTGTAATTGTTATAGCTCAAGGTTGGTGGAAAAGCTAGCCTTGACCCCACTTCTCCACCCTAAGCCTTACAAGCTTCAATGGCTTAATGAGCAAGGGTAAATGGTGGTCAATGAGCAAGTTAAGGTTTCAATTTCCATTGAGTCTTATAAAGATTAGATCCTGCGTGACATAGTCCCAATGGAAGCTAGTCATATCTTGCTAGGAAGACCATGGCAATTTAATAAGAAAGCCATGCACCATGGTTATTCCAATAACATTATCCTCACTCATAAGGATAAGCGCATTAAGTTGTGTCCTCTAACACCTTCACAAGTGGCGGAGGACCAACTCATCATGAAACATAAGAGAGATGAGGAGAAAAAAAAAAAGCAAAGTTTTACCCCTAATGCTTGAAAGGGGTAAGGAGGTTGAGTTGGAAGTTGGTGCCCCTTCCAAGAAATTCATTAGTAAAGGGAGTTTATTTGTGACAAAATTGGATTTAAAGGAAGCTCCCTTAACTAACAGACCTTTTATCTCCTCTTTGTAAAGAGGCATCCCCCATTTCTTCCCCCTCTACTTTTTTCCCTTCTAGTTCTAGAACTGCCATAGAACTTGGACATGATAACCTATCTCAAGAGGTTCAAGAGCTTTTAAAGGGGTTTGGTGATATATTCTTTAATGAAGTTCCTAAAGGACTTCCTCTAATTAGGGGTATAGAACACCAAATAGACTTGGTACCTGGGGCTAGCCTGCCTAATAGGCCTGCTTATAGGACTAATCACATGGAGACCAAGGAGATTGAGTCTCAAGTCCAAGAACTATTGGAGAAGGGTTGGGTTCAAGAGAGCTAAACCCTTGTGTTGTGCCAGTCTTGTTGGTGTCCAAGAAGAATGGTCAATGGAGGATATGCATTGATCGTCGAGCAATAAATAACATTACCATCAAATATAGGCACCCTATCCCTAGGCTTGATGACATGCTTGATGAATTGCATGGGGCCCAATTATTTTCAAAAATTAATCTTAAGAGTGGTTATCACCAAATTCGCATCAAGGAAGGTGATGAGTGGAAAACCGCTTTTAAGACCAAGTTTGAGCTTTATGAGTGGTTGGTAATGCCCTTTGGGGTAACCAATGTCCCAAGCACCTTTATGAGGCTTATGAATCATATACTTATGGATTGCTTAGGAAAATTTTGTGTAGTTTATTTTGATGATATTTTAGTGTATAGCAAGAGCCTAGATGAGCATGTAGGTTATCTTAGGCGCGTCTTTTGCATCCTTAGGTCACACCAACTCTATCGAAACCTTGAAAAGTGTAATTTTTGTGTAGAGAGTGTGGTGTTTTTAGGTTTTGTAGTCAATAAAGTTGGGGTTCATATGGACCGCGATAAAATCAAAGCCATCCAAGAATGGCCCACCCCAAAAAGTGTGACTGAGATCAAGAGCTTTCATGGTCTCGCGAGTTTCTATAGGCTTTATGAGTTTGGGCTTACCAATGCCCTTTGGTAAAGCCCTTTGGGCTTACCAATACCCCAAGCACTTTCATGAGGCTTATGAATCATGTCCTTACAGATTGCTTAGGAAAATTTTGGGCTTTATGAGTGGTTGGTAATGCCCTTTGGGCTTACCAATGCCCAAGCACCTTCATGAGGCTTATGAATCATGTCTTTAGGGATTGCTTAGGAAAATTTTGTGTAGTTTATTTTGATGATATTTTAGTGTATAGCAAGAGACTGGATGAGCATGTAGGTCATCTTAGGGGTGTCTTTTGCATCCTTAGGTCACACCAACTCTATGAAAGCTTTGAAAAGTGTAATTTTTGTGTAGATAGTATGATGTTTTTAGGTTTTGTAGTCAATAAAGTTGGGGTTCATATGGACCCCGACAAAATCAAAGCCATCCAAGAATGGCCCACCCCAAAAAGTGTGACTCAGATCAAGAGCTTTCATGGTCTCGCGAGTTTCTATAGCGCCTTGTGCCTACTTTCTCCACACTTTTCTCACCAATCAATGATTTGGTGAAGAAGGAGGTTCCCTTCCTTTGGGGTGCTAAACAACAAAAAGCCTTCAAGCTTATTAAAGAAAAACTCACTCATGCCCTTGTTGTAGCTCTACCTGACTTTTCAAAAACTTTTGAGCTAGAGTGTGATGCATCGGGTGTTGGAATAGGTGTTGTGTTATTTCAAGGCGGCCACCCTATGGCTTATTTTAGTGAAAAACTAAATGGTGCCGCCCTTAATTACCCCACCTATGACAAAGAGTTTTACTCCTTAATAAGGGCCCTTCAAACTTGGGAACATTACCTTATTCCCAAGGAGTTTGTCATTCATAGTGACTAGAGTCACTAAAATATTTGAAGGGTCAAGGTAAGCTCAACAAGAGGCATGCAAAGTGGGTTGAGTTTTTGGAAACTTTTTCCTATATAATCAAATACAAGAAAGGGAAGCATAATGTAGTGGCCGATGCCATATCTAGAAGACATACTCTTCTTGCCACTTTGAGCTCCCAAATCTTAGGATTTGATTATATTAAGGACCAATATGCTTCTGACCAAGAATTTGGCCCCATTTTTTCTATCTCCTTGTCCAAACCTATTGATGGGTTTCATGTGAGTAAGGGGTACTTATTCAAAGAAAGTAAACTTTGTGTACCCCAAGGATCTCTTAGAAAATTGCTTGTGAGAGAAAGCCTTGAGGGTGGGCTCATGGGGCATTTTGGAGTAAACAAAACTTTACTCATTGTAAAAGAAAAATTCCATTGGCCCCATATGAAAAGAGATGTCCAAACACATTGATCTAGATGCATAGCTTGTTTACAAGCTAAATCTAAAGTAATGCCTCATAGACTTTACACACTCTTACCGGCTCCCTCCGCTCCTTGGGTAGACATAAGTATGGATTTCATCCTTGGACTTCCTAGAACCCAAAAGGGAGCGGACTCTATCTTTGTGTTGGTAGATAGATTTTCAAAAATGGCTCACTTTATACCATGCTACAAGATAGATGATACGAGAAACATCGCGAGACTTTTCTTTAAAGAAGTTATCCGTTTACACGGAATTCCCCAGTCCATAGTCTCTGATAGAGATGTGAAGTTCCTTAGCCACTTCTGGAAAATATTGTGGGCAAGGCTAGGAACTAAACTCTTATTTTCTACCACATGTCACCCCCAAACTGATGGGAAGACTAAGGTAGTAAATAGATCTCTATCTACTATGCTTAGGGCACTTCTTCAAGGAAATCACAAGTCTTGGGATGAATACCTACCCTATATTGAGTTTGCATACAACCGGGTGGTTCAAAGGACCACCAAGCATTCTCCCTTTGAAGTTGTTTATGGCTTCAACCGCCTCACACCTCTTGATATCTTGCCCTTACACTCCCTTCTTCTATTCACAAAGAAGGAATAGCAAGAGTGGATTTTGTTAAAAAATTACATGAGAGGGTAAAGGCCAACATTGAACATTATTCAAAGGAGTATGCTAGTAAAGCCAATAGGGGTAGGAAAGAATTATCTTCGATGAAGGGGATTGGGTATGGCTTCATTTGAGCAAGGATCATTTTCCTACTCAAAGGAAGTCCAAGCTTAACCCCCCTGAGGAGATGGTCCCTTTCAGGTCCTCAAGATAGTAAACAACAATGCATACATATTAGATCTCCCTAAGGACTATGGTGTCAGTACTACCTTTAATATTTTTTATTTGATCCCTTTTGTACGTACTAATGAAGAAGAGGATGACCTATTAGATTTGAGGCCAAATCCTTCCCAAGGGGGAGGAGATAATGTATGCTCCCTAAGCAAGGGCCCTATCACTAGGGCCATGGCTAGGAGAATAGAAGAAGACATGGCTAGAGTAGAGGGAAGAAGATCTCACCTCCATATGACCATCAAGTTATGCAAGCCATGACTTATTTACTTATAATTTTTTCTTTTAGGAACCTAGGATTTTATTTTGGAGATGTATTAGTCCATTTAATTTTCTAGGAGGTGTCATAGTAATAAGAAGGGGTAAGATTAGCTTTTGGGCCTTTATTTAGGAAATAAGGGGGTAGTTTGATAACTACACCCTCTTTTCCTAAATAAAACCCAAAACTAATAAAGGAGTAATCTTGGCCCTTGGATGAGGTAGCTTGGGCACCAATTCTCATCTAAAGGAGGGGATTGATTGGACTTTGGGCTTCAATCCTCCTCCCTTGGATGACTCCTTTTAATCCTAGCCCTTCCTTTCCTTCTTGACTTGTCCAAGAGGTTAGATCCCTCTATAAAAAGGTGCTCCTTCACACTCTTGTATTTTTTACACTTTATTGAATGGAAAAACCTTGAATTGGCCAAAATTCTCTTAGTGTCCACCCTTTTCTCTTTGAGAATTCCTTAGGTTTTTATCAAGGGTTCCATCCCTTGTGGCAAACTTTCCTTCTTAGGCTTATCTTACCTTAAGTGGCGCCTAAAACCACCTCATTTCTTACCTCTCCATAAACCATTTCACCAAAGAAGAAAACCTCTAGAAAAGGATCAAGGAAGGTATGCATCATGATTGCATAGGATCAACATCTGTTAGATTTTTATCCTTTTTGGGTGTAATCTTCTCCACCTTATTAATGTCCTCAATGGTTTGGTCTTCAATGAACTGTACATCACGACTTCTAACAAGCTTCTTCTCAAGAGGATCATAGAACTTGTAGCCAAATTCATCTTCATCATAACTAATGAAGATGCACTGTCTTGTCTTCGCATCCAACTTGGATCTTTAATCCTTTGGAATATGAACAAACGTTTTGCAACTGGAGACATGTAAATGATCATAGCTCACATTCTTCCCAAACCAAATTTTATTTGGAAGTTCACTATTCAGAATAACAATAGGAGTGAGATTAATAACATGCATCGCTATGTATAGTGCCTCACCCTAAAAATGCTTAGGTAATTTAGCATCTAAAAGCATACATCTCACTCTCTCAAGCAATGTCCTGTTCATCTTTTCTGCTAAACCATTTAGCTGAGGAGTTTTAGGAGGAGTCTTCTCATGTGCAATATCATGTTGCTTGCAATAAACATCAAAGGGTCCATGATGCATGCACGCCTAACATGGGCTTGAGCTAGGACCAATAAGAAAGAAGCATGACTTGGATGAAGCTTCAAGGAGCTTAGTTTAGGACATGTTCCATTTAATTTTATTAATTTGACCATTTTTAGGTTTGTATAAGCACCCTTAAGTCATTAGGATTTTAGGGGTGTAATTAGTTTTATTTTCGGCCTTGTATTTTGGCGTATAGGTTCTTTTTTATTTAGGTGTAATTAGTGTCCTTGTGGAGTGTGTTAATTAGTTGGGCTTGGTCCATGAGGATTTGGACGTGTGTAATTTAGTTTCTACACCCCTAATTCCTCTTCACACCCTTCTAACCAACACAAGAAGCATGTAAGAGACATGCAAGCCCCCTTGTCCCCTTGTTTCACTCCACATATGCTTTCTCACTCCTATATGGCTGATCCTTGTTGCCTCGTATTTGAATTTGAATTTTGGAAGTGTCATGTCATTTCCCTCCAAAATTCAAATTCAAACTAGAGGGAACATAAATCCTTATATTTAGGGCCATGTTTGGATCTTTAGTTGGATTAAATTAGTGTTAATTGAGCACATGCTAAATTAACACTAAATTAAGCCAACTAACCCTTAATTAAGCATGTTGGACATTCAACTTGGGATCCTAAGCCCATAGTTCATGCTTTGCTCTATAAATAGAGCATTTCCTCCTTCATGTAGATTTTAACACTCATTTTAAATGAAAATTATACTTCTCTAAGTTGAGAGATCTTTTGTTCTTGAGAGTGTTCATGTTCTTGAGAGTGTTCATGTTCTCTCCTTAGTGAGAGTTCTTCATGCTATTATCAAGAGTTCCTTCCTTTGTGGCTAGCTTCATCCTTTGGCTTATCTCCTTCAACAAGAGTGACGCCTACTTCTCCTCCATTTTCTAGTCTTCCACCTTAATTTCTTCAACCTTAGAACCTCTATGAGCAAGGATCTTGGGAGCATTCTCTTCATCAAGGATTCTTCAATCTTGCCTTGTGGAGAGATGCATCAACTGGTATCAGAGCTTAGGCTCTGATAAGGTTCTTCCTATCCTATCTCTAGCTTTTAATTTTTAGGTTCATTAGTTGTGTTAATCTTCTTCTACTCCAATTCTATTTTAATTTCAGTCCATCCGTGTTGTTTGTTAATTTTCCTTTACTTGTCTTGATGTGTATTGTGTTGAAGTGTATTGTCTTGAAGTGGTTTTTTCAATTTTTGCTTATAAAATTTCAAAAAAATTCTAAGCACAAGTTTTGTGTTAGATCTTCTAAACAATTTTGATTCAATTTTTGTGTTCTTTCATTGAATCATAATTCTGTTTTAGATCTTATTTTTTTCACTGCATATTCTTGCTATCTCTAAATAGAGTATAACTTAACGGTACAACGACCAACAATAAGAACATAAGAAAAATCTTAAATCTCTATGAAATCATTGCAACAAAAAAAGATACACTAAATTTATTGTTTAACTAACAATATAAGTCATGAGAATGAAGAAAATTGAGGTACCACTAGATAAAGAAAATGTTTCATCATAGAAAGATGCAAAGACGGCAAGAAAGGTTTGCGATTAAGGCATGAGAATGGTGGTTGAAAAGAAACTGCACAATCCCATATATAAAAGATACTCACATGCTGTAGTGGCCACCGAGGGCTTATATGCTGAGAAGAAGATGGTCACTGCCAATGAGAAAATTTTCACTTCTATTGTGAAGTCAATAGTAAAGTGAGCTTATCTCAACATTTTGGAGCTTGAAAAACGAAATGGTTAAAATCTTAGGGTTTAAAAAACGGAACCTTCAAGAGTAATGTGTTTGTGACATTGGACATGCAACACAGGAATGGTGAAGAGAGGAAAGAAATATTAAAAATAAATATTTTTTAAATGAATACTACATATATTTTTAATCTATTATTATTAAATATTATAAAATAAATAATGAAGAATAATTATACAACCACCATTATTAAAAATAATTTTCAGTAATATATATAAAATATAATTACATGTGAGGTTTTATATAAGTAATACTTTTATTTACATGCATTTTTTAGTAAAAAATATGAAAACAAAATATTAGTAAAAAATATAAAGTTAGTTAGACTACCAAATTATATATTTTATTTTTATATCTTTAAATATTTAACATAAAATAGTAGAAACCTTTTAGATCTTTCAAGTATCAACATCCAATTATATTTATTAGAATATTGTAAGAGTTTTACCTACACTAAACTGTTGTAAGTAAAAGTTTTTTTTTTAGTTTTACCTACATTTAATTGTGTGTGTAGGTATATGTAAAATATAATGTTAAAAAATCTAAAAATAAAATTACACTAGTAAGTTTCTATAAGATTAATTTGATCTAAAAATAGATTAATAATATGTATATATATATATATACACACACACAAAAAATTAATATAAATAGAATATTCATTTTGCATTATCGATATTTTTATAAAAATAATTTTGAGTTATTCATTTTTTTTATAAAAAAGTAACATTGATAACAATAAAATTTGACAACTAATATTTTAAGTTGATTTATTTAAAAAGATATTATCTTCTTTAAATTGAATATATGTAGTATTTTAATTTAGTAGGTACGGGTAGTATGATACTCATCCGTTAAGGAATGGATAGAAAAAAAGAAAATTCATACCCACGAGTAGCGGGTATCCATTTAAATTACTCATACAGATATTTTCATGAGTTTAATCCAATGATATCTGTGGATGCAGATTTTTTTGCAATTCCTACTTATAATCATGTCATGTATTCTAAACTAGACATTGTTTGAGAGAAAAAAATATAGGAATTATGTATATTGCGATTTGGTTCAGTTTAGGCCAACTTTCAAATTTTAAACTGCAAATCGAACTGAACCACACAGTTTAGAAATTTAATAAATCAAACAAACCCAAAACTATTTTGACTTTTTTTATGGATTTTCTATTGTTTGGTTTAGTTCTTGAGTATTTGCTTGGATTGGAAAGATTTTGAATAACCCCAAATAATATAATTTAAAAAATTTTTAATAAGACATCATATTTTTCATTTAATCTACTTATAAGTTATTTCTATCATTCAATTTAGATCTCTCTAAAAACATACATATCAAGTCACCCACTCTTAAAAAAAATAAAAATACACATAGCATGTAAATATAATTTATTTATTAGTAATGACTTTAGATATTTTATTTTATTTTAATTTAATTTTTCTTTCTTGCATATTTTCTATTATATCTCATATTCTATCTCTATTACAAATTAAGATGAATACACAATTATAAAACCATAATTTTCAAGAATTTTTATGGTCTCTATATTTTTCTTAAATATTTTTTATAAAATATAAAAAAATTATTTTATTGTTCGAAACAAAAAATGTATTATTGTTATTATTTTCATGTTAAAAAATAGTTAAATTTTCTTAAAAACTTTTGAGTTTTAATTAATTTTGCTATTATAACTTTGAATATAATTGTTTTTGGTAACCATGGTATTAGTAATCAACATAATCGGAAACTAAGCGTTCATAAGGTGGGTATTCCCTCAATAAGCTTTGAACATATACATAAGTGTATAAGAAATATTTAATCATTAATTAACTGCACATTGCACATGTATTTCCTATTTTTTTAATTATAATTAATTAATTTTACATTCTTAAAAATGTTAGGGAAAAATTTGAGAAAAAATGTTAATATAATATTTTTAAATATATAGAGAATGTTAATATAATCTTTTTAAACTTAAAGGAGTTAAGTGTGGGAAAATAAAAAAAAGAAGTTACGTGTAATTTGATAAAAATTGAGTGGTATTTATGTAATTTACTTTAAATATTTTCTCTAATTGGAATTACTGCATTAAATTTAACAATTAAATATTATTTAATGCAACAAATAATTTTGTGTCATTTTAATTTAAAGATTATTCATAAATTCATATAGTAATTAATAATTATATTTTTTTAGTTGTTGGTTGAATATAATTTAGTATATTAATTAAAAATTATAATTTAATTTAATTTTTATATTTCGACATCTCAAAGATAATCTTCATTTCATATTGCTTATCATTAATAAAATATCATCATTTTAGTTGTTTTTTTTTATTTAAATATCGTCATTTTAGTATTTTGCTGAATTTATACTTATGTTTTTGGTGAATTATTAACGATATATACAATATGAAATGACATATGAGGATTGAATTACCTTCTGATTCCTCAATAACTTATCTTTTACGGTACAATTTTATTATGAATAAAAATCGATAATTAGTTCACTAAACAAAATAGAAACAAAATACGGGCGTCATTCTCAAAAGGATCGTTGATATAAGAAGTATTAATACCTAGCTTACTGCTACATGTAGAACGTCCACGTATTCCATTCATTAAATAATAAATTCTTCCTAAAACTAAGCAAATGCACGAATCCTATATAAACAAATTGAAAATAATAATTCCAACCAATTTTTAAATAACACTAATAATCAAACGAGTAAAGGCATTTATTTATAGTTCACCGGTTTAACGTACGGTTGTTAATCAGTGGTTAAATTAAGAGAGGAAGTCTAAATAAAATAATATTTTTTATTTTTCATATAAATATTAATTATACTAAATAATATAAAAAAATATGATATTCATAATATTAAGTTAAAAATATCATAAATTATACTTAAAAATTACAATATATAAATCATAACATATAATGAAAAATAGATTAAAAATGTAATTATAAAAGAAAAAAATAATTTTATTAAATACACTTTTGTATTGTTAATTAAGTATCATTTTCATTAATTTTAGTATCAATTAGAAAACAGATATATATTTAGCAAAATCTAAAAATTATTAAAATGAAATTTGTCAATCGGTCAAACTAATTGAATTGGTTTTATTGGTTCATAAATCCCTGTACAATTATTTTTCACTACTATCGAATTGGATGCAGTTTTCAGTTCGACCAATCAAATCAGCCGGTTTAGTCTTATTATGAGAATCATGCTTTTAACACATACATATAAGTAGCAATTCAATAGTTAATTCAAACACAATTTAGCCCAATCAAGCAGAAGCTAACATTAAAAAAAGTTAAACCTTAATTTTTTTTTTTACTTATAAGTTATAACATTGTTAAAGAGTATCCATTAGTATTCACAATATTCAAATCTGAAATCTTATTTAAAGAATTAAGTATGTTACTACTCGAATGAATATAAACTTTTTTTTCTTATGCTTTGATCTTTGGTCTTTCTTATAATTAAATTCAATCAAGTGATTATATATTAATCAAACTTAAATAATATAGTCTTGAATTTATTCATAGGAGATACATCATTCCAATTCTACCAAAGTCCTTCATGTGAAAGATTTATTCATTGCGTAATTGAAATCTACATATTATGTTTTTTAAACATACACAAAAGTGATAATTTTATGAGACCTTTAACTAGAGTAGGTTTAACGTTTGTTCTTGTATGGTAGGTTATCTTAATACATATATTGCAATAACTTTGACCATTTAAATCCGATCATAAATATAAGCAGAGAGACGTGGCGTAAGAAAGACTTGGAGAGGAGAAGCCATGATGTTGGTTAGCCCAATCTGTTCAAGCATATCGACAGGTCTTCCGTCAGGGGTTATAATATCAAACCCATGCAACAGAGTAGCCAATGTTAATTGCATTATTTGAAAACTAAAGGAGAATCCAGGACACATTCTTCTACCTGCACCAAATGGAATTAACTCAAAATGTTGGCCTTTAATGTCCATGTCCCTGTGGGTAGTCAAAAATCTCTCTGGACGAAACTCTAAAGGATCATGATATACTAAGGGATCTCGTTGAATTTTCGAGATGTTAGTCAAGAGACGTGTGCCGGCTGGCACATGATATCCACCAACAATACAATCTTCTACAGACTCATGTGGCATACTAAGTTGTCCAACTGGGTACAGGCGCAATGTTTCCTTAATGATAGATTGGAGATACTCTAATTTTATCAAGTCTGATACCTCTACCATCTTATCCTTCCCGATATGTGTATCTAATTCATCCGTGGCCTTTTTTAGGATTTCACGATTGTTTAGAAGTAAAGAAAGAGCCCAAGTCATTGTTCCCATTGTAGTATCTGTGCCAGCTAAAATTAAAGCCTGCAAAACAATTAAAATTAAGGCATGCAAAAGTAGCAAGTAGCAACATTTGAATGTACTAAGAAGTAAAATCATTATAGTATAATTAACTTTTGACATAGTATCCAAGAATTGTTTTTTAACTATGATGTTATTGATACCGAATAGTCATTTATCACAAACAAAAACTAATACCATCAAACATCCGAACCATATACAAATTGTTATTCCCTTTGGGACAAGCTTATTTCTATATTAAAAGTAATATAACCAAAATTGATTATTTTATAATACTTATCCTATTTATTAATATTAATATCATTGGATATATATATATATATATAAATGTTTTATATTAGTACATTTAAATTAATTCTAATTTAAACTATCAAATTACTTACATGTATATTCAAGTTATTTTTAATAATAAATTTTATATTAAATATGTTTTATATTTTAAGAAATTAAAACTAAAGATGTCAAAACAAACACTTTGTTTTATTAAATTAACCTATTCTAGCAGTAAAATATATTTTATGTATGAAAACAAACATAACAATTTGTTAGAAAATAAATCATATCACAAGTTATTGAGAGAAAATATTGTTATAATTATCCATATTAAAATAGCTGATTTATAGAGATAGTCTTGCATTATTATAAGAATAGAATAGCATAATTGTAGGGATAAAATAGCGTAATTATGAATATTCCCTCTTGTATATATTTCTGATATTTTTATTCAATCAAACACAAGACAGAATTCCTTTTATTTATCTTCTTTACATGTTGGTATCAGAGCAGAGACGATCTTCTGTTAAATCATTCCTTTCCTTTCCTTGTTTCCATCGCTAATAATGGAAATAGTTCTTATTCTCTCCATCATTCTAACCATCCTGGAATGGTCCTTGTTTCCAAATCTATAGATGGAGACAACTATTCAACTTAGCGTAGAGCCATGGTCATCTCTTTGAATGCAAAATCCAAATTGGGTTTTGTTGATGGAACTTTCAAGGCACCTTCTACCGAGGCCAAACCAGAAGAATATATAGCATGGAAAAAATGCAACGACATGGTGTTATCTTGGATCTTTAATTCTTTAACACCTGATATTGTAGACAGTGTTATTTTCTATGACACTGCTCATAAAGTTTGGAAGATCTTCAAAATCGCTTCTCTCAAAGTCATGCACCACGGACTTTTCAGATTCAGAGAAACATTGTTTGCTTAACGCAAGATCAAATGACAGTCACAACCTATTACACGAAGTTAAAAATATTATGGGATGAGTTAGGTTCCTATAGTAATGCAAGCTGCACTTGTCGAGCAGATAATAAAAGGCGCAAATTGATGCAGTTTCTTATGGGGTTGAATGACTCTTATAGTGCTATTCGTGGCCAACTCTTTTAATGAATTCATTACCTGATGTTACACAAGCTTATTCTTCCATCATTCAAGAAGAAAAATAGCGACATTTTGGCACCACATGTGACACAATAGAAGCTTCAGCCATGGTTGTTCAGAAAAATGAATCAACAGCCCTTGTTGTTCGACGTAAACAAGGTTCTTTTTCTCGTCCTAATCGGAAGTCGTTGCATTGTTCTCATTGTGATAGAGATCACCATACAAAAGAAACATGCTGAAAGTTACATGGTTATCCTCCTGAACACCCAAAGCATAGAGCAACCAAGAATGCTTATTCTAATCACAATGGGAGTAGTCAACCTTCAGCTAATAATATCACAGCGACTCCAATGATAGTCTGCAATGACTGGATTAACTGAATTACAACTTCAACAAATGCTATCTATTATACAGGATAATAAATCGTCTTAGTCTGCTAATTCTAAGGCCAACACCGCCAATGTTTCTTCAGGTTTTTCACCACCCAAACTTATAATTGATAGTGGGGTCACCGATCACATTATTTCTTCACCAACCTTGCTTGTCATCAGTAAAGAAAACACTTCTTTACCACCAGTTGTTATGTCGAAAGGTGACCAGGCCCCAATTATCTCAACTGGTACTTTACCTTTAAGTCCAATTGTTTGCTTAAAAAATGTGCTTGAGGTGCCATCTTGCAAAGTAGATTTGATGTTAGTAAGTCAGGTCACAAGAGATTTAAATTGTTCAGTAACTTTCTTTCCTTCTGGGTGTATTTTGCAGGATTTGATGACGAGGATGACAATTGGTTTGGGTAAACGACGAGGTGGACTTTATTACTTGGTTGCAATGACATCAAATAAGTCACAAACTCCTTTCAATCATTAGCAGCCCATGTCACCAAGTCATCTCCTTCTTCAAACAACTCTACTACCTTGTGGCATCGACGACTAGGATATCTATCTCCATCTAGATTAGATTTCATGGCTAAAAATTTGTTAAATTTCTCTTTAGAATCAAATAAAACTTGTGATGTTTGTGCTCTTGCAAAATAGACGCGACTTACTTTTCCAACTAGTTCAATTTCTTCAATTAAACCTTTTGAATTACTTCATTGTGATATTTAGGGACCATATAAAATTCCTTCTCTTTCTGGTGCTAGGTACTTTTTGACTGTTGTGGATGACTTTTCTCGCTTTACTTGGGTTTTTTTCATGTATCATAAAAGTGAAACCCAACGTCTTCTTACCAATTTTTTCTCTTTTGTCAAAAGCCAATTTAATACCAATATAGCCAATATTTGGGTTGACAATGGAAGTGAATTTTTTTCTATGCGAGATTTTTTTACACAACAAGGTACCACTTACCAACATTCTTGCACTTACACACCACAACAAAATGGGGTTGTCGAGCGCAAACATAAACATATTCTTGCGTCAACACGAGCTCTTCGTTTTCAAGCTCATCTTCTCTTACAGTTTTGGGCAGAATGTGTCTCCACTGCTGTCCATATAATTAAAAGGTTGCCCACACCTCTTCTTTCATGTCAGACACATTTTGAGCGTCTATATAGTAAAATTCCTTCTTATTCACATATTAGAGTTTTTGGATGTCTTGCTTATGTTACTAATGTTCATGTTTCTCATAAGTTTGCTCCCTGTGCCCAAAGATATATTTTTCTTGGTTATCCTTTTGGCCAAAAAGCTTACAAGTTATATGATCTTGACATTCACGAAGTCTTCACTAGTTGTGATGTTGTCTTCCATGAGGATACTTTTCCGTATGAATCCATCGACACTTTCCCAACCACCATAGACACTGTCATACCTAATGCTATCCAAGATAATCCTCCTTCTGAGCCTCCTTCATCCACTGAACCAACACCTACAGAAAACATATTTGTGCCTCCCATTACTTCCCCACCCATGGCTCTCTTGCGTCGTTTTAAACGATATCATGGTCCTCCTGCAGCTTTGCGAGATTATATTTGCAATCAAGTAGTGTCTCTCGACCCATTGTCATCCTCATCATCTTTTTCAAATAAAGGTACACGATGTCCTATCTCAAATTTTATCTCTTATGATCGATACACACCTCAACATCGTTCTTTTATTGCCACTATTACTAATGATATTGAACCTACATGTTATGATCAAGTTGTTTCTCACATTCATTGGCAAGAGGCAAGGCAATCTGAGTTGGTTGCTTTGGAGGCCAATAATACTTGGTCTATCACAACTCTTCCTCCTGGTAAGCAGGCTATTGGTTGTCGTTGGGTGTATAAAATCAAGCGTAAATTCGATGGCTCCCTTGAACAATATAAGACGAGTCTAGTTGCCAAGGGATATACACAATTGGAAGGTATCGATTATCATGAAACCTTTTCACCTACTGCTAAAATGGTTACAGTACGCTGTTTATTAGCTTTGGCTGCTGCTCAACATTGGTCTCTTCATTAGCTTGATGTCCATAATGCTTTTTTTCATGGTGATATTTCCGAAGAAATCTATATGTCCCTTCCTCCTGATTTTCAGCGACAGGGGGAGAATCTTGTATGTCGCCTCAATAAGTCCTTATATGGATTAAAACAAGCCTTTCGTCAATGGTTTGCCAAGTTCTCTACAGCTATTCAAGCTGTTGGTTTTATTCAATCAAAAGCTGATTACTCACTGTTTACATGTACAAATGGCAAGTCATTTACAACTTTGTTGATCTACATTGATGATATTCTCATAACTGGTAATGACCCAATTACAATATCCAGTCTTAAACAATTCCTGCACAATCGTTTTTGGATAAAAGATTTGGGTGATCTTAAATTTTTTCTGGGTATTGAGGTCTCTCGTTCTAAGAAAGGTATTTTCTTATCACAAAGGAAATACACTTTGGAAATTGTCACAGATGGTGAGTATCTTGGAGCTAAGGCCGTGGATTTTCCCATGGAACAAAATATAAAGCTTTCCGATGAAGGGGAATTATTAAAGGACCCGTCAATATATAGGCAATTTGTTGGTCGCTTAATTTATTTGACAATTACCCATCCAGATATCACCTATGCAGTACACGTACTGAGCAGATTCATGCACGCTCCATGTAAGTCTCATATGAAAGTTGTAATGCGTGTACTACGATATTTAAAGAATAACCCAGGTCAAGATCTATTTTTTCCTTCACAAAATGATTTATCTTTGCGTGCTTTCTGTGATTCAGATTGGGGAGGTTGCCCAGTATCCTGAAGATCAACTACAGGTTATTTTATTTTTTTGGGATCTTCTCTCATCTCTTGGCGAACAAAGAGGCAGAAGACGGTTTCTCTATCCTCAGTAGAAGCTGAATATAGAGCATTAACTAGTACTTGTTGTGAGTTGACTTGATTACGATAACTGTTGAAAGATTTACGGATATTGCATCCTAAATCGGCATTGCTGTATTGTGACCATAAAGCAGCCTTACACATTACAGCTAATCCGGTATTTCATGAAAGAACTAGACACATAGAGATGAATTGTCACTTCATTCGTGATAGGATTCAAGATGGTTCAGTCACAACTAAATATGTAACTTCAGCTGAACAACTTGCGGATGTGTTCACCAAACCACTAGGAAAAGCAGCTTTCTCTACCATAAAGCGCAAGTTGGCATTTCTTGATATTCACTCTCCAACTTGAGGGGGAGTGTTAGAAAATAAATCATATCCCGAGATTATTCAGAGAAAATATTGTTATAATTATCCATATTAAAATAGTTTATTTACAGCGATAGTTTTGCATTATTATAGGAACAAAATAGCATAACTATAGGGATAAAATAACGTAATTATGAATATTCTTTCTTATATATTTATGATATTTTTATTCAATCAAACACAAGACAAAATTTCTTTTATTTATCTTCTTTACATAATCGTTGATATATTGTTCATTGATAATACCTTGATATATTTCTCTTCCAGAAAATCTGTCGACGTTTTAATCTCATACAACGCTATTTGATTTAAAATTTATTGAACTATACACAAAAAACTGGAAAAACACTTATACGTACACTATTGTTAGCATAAAAAATTTTATATTAATATTTAATTATAATTTTTTATATATAATAAATTTGTTATTTTTATTAATTAATATTTTAAAAATTATGTGAATAAAATATTATAATTAAATATTGATGTAAAATTATCTTAGATTACGGGTGCATAAGTGTTAGACTTTTAAGAAAATTATTATGTAGATGAGATAAATTAACTTTATGAATTATTTATTTTTTATATTTAGTTTTTAAAATTTATGTGGATTAACCTAACTTATCTACAACCTTTTTCTTTAAGCTAGAATGAGTGACGGCATTGATATAACTCCTTTTAATATCTCTATGGATTGACTAGAGGCTCTGGCCACCGACTTAATTAAAAATAACCTATAAAGCAAAATCTCGTTATGCATAATTACTTGCCTGGATTGTAGGAAAAGAGACAAATTTGGATACGACTTTTTCGCCTCAAAGTCTCATATTTTATGGTACGGGTATTAAGGTTTTTATTTTTCGATATTGGACCAAAAAAATAGAATAATTAATTAATTAGCGTTTGAATTGTTAAATTTTTTTTCTGATAATTAAATTGATTTAATTCAGATGCGGAAAAAAATATCAAAAATTAAAAAATTAATTTTATTTTTTTTCAAATCATAAAAAATAATTTTATATCTCAAATTATCTATTAATCTACTAAATTTATAATTTTATAACAAAATATCAAGTGTTTCATATAAATTATATTAGTTATACTATTAAAGCAATTTAATACAATATAAACAACAAACTATATACATCTAAAGCTACTCAATACAAATAAAAATAACAATACAATACCAACAAAGTTCAACATATTTAAAATTATATAATATAAATTGCTAAATTAAAATATAAAATAAATTTAATAATTTATATAAGGGTTTGGTTGAGGTTGGATTAGAGTTTTAACGTGTCAAAACAACGAACTGAACTGACCATGGTCAATTTTACTATGTTCGGTTCAAGTTAGACTTAATCAAGTAAAAGAAATCAAACCAAATAATTGATTTGATTCAAATTGTTTTAGGAAGACAATATATATATATATATATATATATATATATATATATATATATATAGTGAGAGAGCATATGAGAGTAAGAGGAATAAATCTCCGCTATTGAAAGGCGAGAGAGAACAATATCAAAAAAATCTCAATCATTAAGAGAAAACTAAAATTTATATATATATATATATATATATATATATATATAGTGAGAGAGCATATGAGAGTAAGAGGAATAAATCTCCGCCATTGAAAGGCGAGAGAAAACAATATCAAAAAAATCTAAATCATTAAGAGAAAACAAAAATTTATTTCTCACACGCTCGTATAAATTTGGTTTCTTTATATATATATATATATATATATATATATATATATATATATATATATATATATATATATATATATATATATATATATATATATATATATATATATATATATATATATACACTACTATTTTGATTAATCACATGTGAATGAAAATTCTTTGTTTTAAATTAGTGTCTCAATTCATTAATAAAAGTTATATTATTTAATGAGACATATAAAATAAAAAATTATTAAATAATATAATATTTATTAGTGGTAGAAAATAAGAAACCTACTTATTTGCAAAGAAGGGTTTCCTGACAACATTATTAGTTAAGAATTGTTAATCTAGATGAGTCCACCTTACCCGTTAAATTTTTTAAAATAAAATGTATCATACTGAATCGATTTATATTTTTTTTGAGTTACATATTTTTAAATTTAGTTTAATACTATATTAACCCACCGGGCTATTATGCCAAAACAGACACTTTAAAAAAAATCCATTTTAAATTATTATAAAAAATAAAATTTATTTTATATTACAAGTATCTAATTCAATTCAAAACAACACATTAAATAAATCAAAACATATCATAAATAAATTTAAAATAACATACAAATATATTTATATTTATATTTTAATTTAATATATATTTTATAACAACATAATTTTTAATTTTTAACAATATATTATTAAATAGATATCAAACGTATTTTTATATATCTTTTATTTATATATATATATATATATTAATAATATATATAAATTAACAATCTATCAACCATATTTTTATATTTATATATATATATATATTATTTAATGTATTTTTAATAAGTATTATTTTTATTATTAATATATTTTTTTAAAATTTATATATTTATATTTATAGTCTTCTACCGAACCGTCGATCTACATATATGAATCAAACAAAAAAATTCAATTTCTATTTTAACTTTTTTTTTAGAATCAAATCTGTTCTACTTTATAGGTCTACCGGACCCATTTTGGTATCTATGCTGTCGGTGTATCTTTGAAAGAACCATTATTTATCATTAACTTGCTAATGTGCATGTGTCAGTTTAAAGGACCTGTGCAGAAATAATTATGTTACCAGGCATGTAGCTTTGGTTGTTGTTTCGGCGTCACGACCGTCAAACTCTTCACCACCGTCAACAAGGCCAAGAAGCACGTCCATGAAGTCGTTGGTACCCGAATTTCTGTTGCGTTTGTGTTCTTGGAGCCAAACATTAGCAAACCTATCTAACTCTTTTGCGGTCCTCTTCATTTCCTTCTCTTTACCATCCAAATCCAACCATCTCAAATACGGTAGAGCGTCGGACACCGTGAATGAACCACTAAGATCAAACACATCCCTCACTGCCTTTCGGATTCGTTCCTTCTCTTCAGCCTCACCACAAAAACGTTTTCCAACCACCGCTGTGAACATAATGTTTAGCATTATGTCCCCAAACCACCTCTTCATTTCAGTCCCCACCTTTTCGGAACCACTGCTTTTCTTCTTTAACCAATTATTGTAACTCTCTTTCACTGATGCTTTCACCTCTGACTCCATCAGGTGTTTGAACATGTCTACTCGTTTAGGAGAGAGAAGCTCGAGCGTCGCAATTTTGCGTACCTGACGCCAATAAGAGCCGTATGGACTGAACCCAATCATGGAAAAGTTGTACCCCAACACTTCAAAGGCCACAGATTTAGGACGGCTTGCAAACGCTTTGTCGTTGACCGTAAAACACTGTTTTGCCATTTCCCAATTGCTCACAACCAATGTTTTGTGAACACCAAGACGCAAGGTGAAGATTGGGCCACATTTGTCAGCCATGTTGCCCAACGTAACGTGTGGTGCTTTCGACCCACTCAAAAGGTGGAGGTGCCCAATCAAAGGCCACGCACCACTTGCTTCCGGCGGTGCTTTTGTCGTTTTAGCCATGCGGGTTCTGCATCTCCTTGCTATGGATTCAAGAACAAAGAGAAATAAAAGCACCCCGAAGAAAATGATAATTAGTGACGCTCTTGATTGTAAGAAGGGATTTTGCACGTCCATGGTGTTGAAGGATATGATTGATTATGGGACTGGCTAACTAATGATATACAGATGAGCTTCTTGACATGGATAGCAGAAACTAAAAACACTTATATATTATGGAATTCAGAAGGTATTAATCTCAAAACTCTAACTATAATTTTAAAATTGAAATTAAAAAAGTTAGAAGCTTATTTTATTAAATAATACCTGACTATCAATTTATTACTTTCATGTACGTACAATGTAAGTTAAAAAAAATTCACCAAAAAAATGTAAGTTAAAAAATATTACACGAATATTTTCTTATATCTTTCAAATATTATCCTTATATCTTTTCAAATTTTATATTTACATTTAAGAGAGGTTAAACTAATGTTTAAAAAACTAAAAGAATATTTGTATAAATGCATAATTCTTTATAAAGAAGTGGTGTATATTTTAAGAAGAAGCTGAAAAGTGGTGTATGTTTTTTCCTTATCATACTTTTTTCTCTCCTTGCAAAAATGACAAGGACAATCACAAGTCGAAGGGAACAGAGGATTTTTTACTTTTCTCTTTCTTCGGAATTAATGGATAAAGGTCGATCACAAGTTCTAGATGACGGTATGAGTTCATGACGATAAGGGCTGCTGTGTATATGCTCATTTGACATTGGAGTTGACAAAAAGGTCACAAAAATGCCTTAAAGTCTCAAAATCGCATACCATATATGTGGTTCTTTACGCATACGATGTTTATGTTTTTATAATATTTATTTTTTAAATTTCTATAATATTTTTTATGCTTGTTTTTTTTTACGTTTTTTATCTTACAGTTATTTACATTTGTATGTTTTTCATATCTTACGTTTTTTATATTAGAATTATTTACAGTTATTTACATTTGTAAGTTAGAATTATTTAGAATCTTTAATTATTTATGTTAGAATTACTTATGCTTTTTTTAATTTTTATATTTTTTTTATAATTTAGTTAACAAAGACTACATAAATCACACGGCGATTTCTTATTTAAGTGGAGTTTAAATTTTTGTAGTGAGTATCCATTGACAATTGTTATAGTTGGATAAAGACTAAAAAAATCGCAAGTGTGATATATGAGTTTATGAAACTTTAAATGAATTTTTTTTTTTTTGTATTCTTAGTATCTATTGGGTAATCAGGAGAATTGGGTAAAAACCAAGTAAATAATAGGTGCTGCAATTTTATGAGAATTTAAATGTACTTTAATTTGCATTTATTAGTATCTATCGGTTGGTTGCATTTGATTGTGTAATTATAACATAAAGCACCCTTCTTGTGATTTTAAGGAGTTTTTCTGTAAATTCTACAAGTAACCATGCCAAACTTGAAAACAGATATACCTTGATAATTTTTTTAAAAAATAGATTCATTTAAATAATTATTTTTAAAAAATAACTCATTTATTTCAATCACCCGAAAAATAACGGCGAGGAAGTTGCTGAAGAAAGATTTCTTTGTAATTAACGAAAGTAAACGAAATAGAAGAGTGACATAATGGTTTTGAGATTTGCATACAACTCGATACAACTAGAAGGGATTTTGCAGGTCCATGGTGTTGATGGATATGATTGATTATGGAGCTGGCTAACTATAATGATGATATATACATATATATATATATATATATATATATATATACAGAAACCCAAGGATCTACAAACTAGGAGAGAATAGGAAAGATGCTATGCATGAACAGATAAGCCCGGATGTTACACGGTAGTAGTCCGCACAAGACCGGATGTTATGCTAATGCATGCAACAGTTATACCAGAGCACAAGGCCGGATTATGCAGAGAGTATGCAGCAGAAATAATACAAAAAAAGTTGTATTGATTGAAGAAAATTACAGAGTAGAGGGAAGAGAGAGGAGAGAGAGGCTCTGAGTTTTCGTTCGAGCTCCCCCACAACTGAACCGTCGATTACAATTTATAGAATTTTGAAAGTTACTATTACAACAGTAAATTTAACTATTACAACAGTAACTCGATTTTACCGCTACAGTGAACAGTGTACAGTGTACAGTGACTGGCGGCTCCGCAATAGTGAACAGTGATTGAACAGTAATTTTTCCGCAAAAATGCTGCGAGGGTTGGAGTCAGTCTTCGTCAGACTCTTCGATCTGGTAAAATGAACCGGAGGAAGAGGATGCAGACGAACTGTCTTCTTTCTTCGACTTTCCTTTCGATGAACTGGCTTCTGAGTCAGTAGAAAGGAGAGTTAAAATCTGATGAAGATTCTTTGCCAAGGCTTCATCATCTGTTGAGGCTGCAAGGGCAGCTGCAATCTTGGCCTTGCGATTGAGGAATTGGCAGGTCTCTGGGTCTGCCGATTTGAGGCTTTTTGGGTTCTTCTGGAACCATAAAGCCACTCCCTGTGAATTGGCATGGGAAGCATTAAACTGATCCCACCACTTTACTGAAGCTTGTTTCCCTAACATTGGCAAAAGCTTAGGATTTGTTGCATTTTTCTGGTATTGATGTTGCCAGGCAAAAATCCATGCTAAGGAAAAGATTGAGAAGAACCGAAGAGATGGATGAAACGGATTGTTTCCTTCTTCAATTCTTGATTTGAACTGATTGAATCCGACCTTTACTTCTTCAGGAAGGATAGATTGGATGGGTCCGAAGAAATCCCACCACTCAGCAAACCACTGAGGGAAGAAATAACGAACATTTTTCTTAAAATAAATCAGCCACGAGTGCCGATTATGTTTGTTTTGAAACCAAAAAATATTGGTCCAAGCTTGAATATAATCCCAGTAAGTGTAACCAATCGGGTCAAAAGGCTGGGAGAATTTTCTTACCTGGTTTGGTTTCGTTTCGAAATCTTTAAAAGTAAGAACTTTTAAAATTTGAAAAGTGGAATGTGTGATAACGGTGTTATCATTTTTATCAAAATTATGTTTTATTGAAACAGATTTTGAATCCACCAAAATAAATTCATAAAATTTTCTAGTCTTATTGAGACTAAGAGGTTTAAACAAAAATGTTGGTGGAAAGATTTTTTCGCAAATCTTGTTTGGATTGGAATCCCAGAATTCAGGTTCCATTTGGATTGTTGGGTAAAATCTTCCTTCTTTTGGTTGATAGGAAGAGGGTTGTTTTTGAGCAATTGGCTGAGGCTGCTCTACCAATGCTTTTGGATTTAAAGTTATTTTCGATTGGGCTATGTCTGAAATAATGGATTTCAGGTTTTGGCTCCAGAAGAGGTCATCTGTTTCCTCTGAAAAGATTTGTTTCCATGATCTGGATGGAAGATTGGTTAGCCCACAGTCTTGAAGGGCATGAAGGGTTGGGATAGCCATCGCATAATCGGATGGCTTGGTTGCTAGGGTAGAAGACCCTTTTGCTATTTGCGGAGTAGATGACCCCGTTTTGGTGATGGCTTGCTGAGTTGATGACTCAGTCTTATTGGTAGCCTGCTGGGCTGAAGTTCCAGTTTGGGTAGATGACCCTTGATTGGCAGTCTGTAAGGCGACTTGAATGGTTTGGGTATCCTCAATGGAGGAAGATGATTTTCTGTTCGGGATGTTCCCCGAACTGGTTTCCCTCGGCCTCGGGAGGAGGCGACTTTCATTTTTAACTTCGGAGGCATTTCACATGTGTTCGACCCTGAAGAAATTCACGAGTCAGATAATCAGGAAGGGTGTTTGAAGTACCTTTGATATACTCTATCTCGAAATAAAAAATACTTAAGATTGCTTGCCAACGGGCAAAAATTTGTTTTGATGCAAGATTTTTTACATCTTTTTGTAAAATTTCTTTGGCTGACTTGCAATCAACCCGAATTAAAAATTTTTTATTTAGTAAATCAGATTGAAATTTTGAAATACACAGGACAATAGCCAAAACTTCTTTCTTAATAGTAGAATAGTTTTGTTGGGCTTTGTTCCAGTGTTTCGATGTGAATGCAATGCAATTTTCTGTATGATGCATGCGTTGTTTGAGAATACCCCCATAACCTAAGTCAGAGGCGTCGGTTTCTACAATCTTAAAGAGATTGGGATTAGGTAGATATAAACAGGGTAATACTTTGACCTGCTGCTTAATTTGTTTGACTAAATTGGTGTGGATATCAGTCCACGGTGGAGGAGACTTTTTGAGTCTGTTATGAAGAGGTTTGGAAATTATACTGAGCTGAGGAAAGAAGTCAGCGACATAATTTAAACAACCCAAAAATCTTTGAAGTTGCTATTTTTCTAAAATTTGATTGGGGAATTTGTCAGCAAATTCGATAACTCGACAAATTGGTTTGATAGTTCCTTGAAAAATGTAATGGCCAAGGAATTTGATTTTAGTCTGAAATAGACAGATTTTAGTTTTAGAAATGGCTAGGCCGTTTCGTTTGCTTACTTTGAAAAAGATTTCAAGATGTCTAAAGTGTTGATCCACAGATTTGGAAAAGATTAGAACATCATCTATATAGACAATGCAGAAATTAGAATAAGGATTAAAGATATCATTCATGATATTTTGAAACTCGGATGGAGCATTTTTGAGACCAAAGGGCATTACGTTCCATTCGTACTGCCCAAAGGGAACAGTGAAGGCCGTCTTATAGCGATCACTAGGATTGATTTGGATTTGCCAAAATCCAGATTTCATATCGAATTTAGAAAAGATTCTTGCCGAGTGTAATCGGGAAAGAAGATCTTTCTTGTTTGGAATTGGATATCTAATCCATTGAAGAGCTTGATTGAGCGGTTTGTAATTGATAACCAGTCTTGGGGCGCCTCGCTCAATTTCAGAGGCTTTGTTAACGTAGAAAGCTGCGCAAGACCAAGGGCTTTTGCTCTTTCTAATTAATCCTTTGGACAAAAGGTCCTTGATTTCGTTTTGGCAATGAGTGACAAGATCGTGACTCATTTGGATTGGCCAAGCTTTGGTCGGGATTTGTCTATCTGTGAAATCCTTTTCGTAAGGAAGATTAACCATGTGTTTTTTCCTATCCCAGAAAGCATTAGGAAGGTCAGAACAGATGGTAGATTGAAAACGATCAGAAAGACTCTTGATACGTTTCTTGACATGAGGGAGAGAAAGTTGACTCTCGATCTATTTGAAGGAAATTTCTTCTTTAAGAAAGTTAATCTGATTAAGTTTTCGATTAACTTGATTAATATTCCTATGGACGGGTTTGTCTAGGAATTTGAATAAGATTGTTTTTCCCAAATGATGGGTGGTTATACCTTCACCAGAAATCCGAATAGGGAAGATAGTCTTGATGAATGGTGACCCTAAGATGACATCATTCTTAAGGTTTTTGATCAGGAGAAATGGAGTTTCTACCTGAAGATTATCCTTTTGGATGATTGCCGAAGGAAGCTTATACTGGATTTCTAGTTTTGATCCACTAGCAGTCATAAGCCTTTCAGAAGTTTTATGGAAGTATTTGGTCGGAATAAGTCCTTCCAAAATACAATTTGAATCTGCTCCGGTATCAAATAGAGCAATAGTTTTTAGAACAAAATCGTCTACGATAATCGTAACATCAATGTAAAACTTTTGAATGCTACACTGATTAATGAGATTATTGAAGAGGGTATCTTCGTTTGATGAATTATGATCAGATTCATAATCCTGATTACAATTTTCATGGTTATCTGGAACCATGTTATCAGATAAAGCTGCAGTTATTTGAGATATGATAGTCTCATGCAACTGTGATTGAGTTTTGAGTTCTCGAACCTCGGATTTGAGAGAACAAATTTCAGCCTGGAGGTCCTGAATAGTGACTGGTTTGGCTGAAGATTTTTCCAGTCGTTTGTGAGTTTGAGTAAGATCAAACTTGTTATTGACAAACCTATTTTCTGAACGCGTAGGCTTTGGTTTGGAAATGATGGCCTTTAGTTTTTCAAGATACTCCTTCCTATCCTGAGGGTCTTGGATAGATTCTAGAGCATCAAGCAACAGATTTTGCTCATCATTGTGAATGACATTGATGAGTGGAGATTCAGAACTTTTGCTGCTAGAGGAGGAAAGATCATCATCAGCTTGGATTTCGTCAGAAGATGTCTTGGCGATATTGTTTTCTTCTTCTGAGGAGCTATCAAAAGAGTTTATTAAAAGGTTGTTAAGTTGATCCTGGACAATAGGATCAAGATTAAGTTCACGAATCTTAGAGGAGACTCGACAAAATCTTGCTAAGTGACCTTTACGGCCACAGTTATAACAAGTTCTAGTTTCTCTAGAAAGATTGGTATCCTTTTGAGGAGGATTAGTACTTCGTCGAGGAAGATTATGATCTGGAGGCCTACTGGGCTTGGAACGAAGATGACGAGTCTTGAACCTAGAGACTCTGCGATGAGGTCTATTCAGCTGTTGCTGAGAATGTTTTTTATGGGTAGTCTTTCCCGGATTCTTGGAACAAGGAAGATCGAATTGTTGGCAGAAATTTCCCAAATCTCTGCGATTTTGAGCCTTTTCTCTGGCTAATTGTTTTTGAATATTGTCATCTTGACAGATTTTTAGAGCAACCTTTTGAACATAAGCTATGATATTGCCATAACTTAACTGATCATAAGGGATTTCACCGTTAAACTGGGAACGGATCTTTTCCCTAACTTTGTCTCCTAAGGATTTTGGGAGTCCAGCTAGGAAGGTTTCTTTCCAAAAAGGTTGGTGACAGTCATCTCTAGTGTAGACTCGAGTAAGGAAGGTGTCTCTATACCACCTAAAATTACCTAAGGTCTTACACTTAAGAGTTGAGAGGAGATCTCCGGAACGATCTTTGTAAATAGAAGGATCTCCGATAAAATGTTTGACAATGGCCATGATTAATGTATTAACGGCGTCGGGAATAGGCTTCCCTTTGTCAGTAAGGACGTTTCCTTCAGCGTCCATTTTGACTGCCGTAAAGATTTCATGTTTCTCAGTGTCGGAAACATAATTATCCCACCAGCCTTTGAGTTGGCCAGAAAAGCCAGCGGTTAGGATTTCTACTATAGTCTCATCAGAGCTATCTAAAGCAGTCTGATATGCAGTGGAGACCATAGTCATATGTTGAAGAGTATTAAGGATGTTATACTCAGTTTGACCATCTATGTTCCATTCATAGATTTGATTAGCGTTGAATGATCGAAGACTTTGATCATTCTTTTCCTCAAGAAGGAGATCAGGAGCAGTAGCTCGATTGTAGTAAAGTTTAGAAGGCTGCTTCCAGTTGAGAGCCTTGCTAATAATAGGATTGATTTGAGGAACAGACTTACTGCTAGATGCAGCATCCTCAGACTCGGAACCTATGGAAGAAGTTCCTAATTTGTTAATCCTAAGAGATTGGTCCTTTTGGGAGACACTCCTAGTGATTGGTCCTAGCTTAACAGATCCTACCTGTGAAGAACTAGGGGTATCAGGAATAACTATAGAGTTATCTGGATTTGATTTTTCTAAGGCTTTAGTCCAATTCTGATGAATAAGCCTAAATTTATTTCTAGTCTCGGTAGTTAGACTAAAAGGTTTGAACAATGGTTTGGAAATGGAAGGGGTCTCATCATCTTTGGTTCCTGAAGATGAGGCTTTTCCTACCAGGTTTTCTCCTAAAATTTGGAGGTACTTATTGGTATAATTGTTTTGTTCCATAAGGGCTTTAATATCTTGGGCTCCTATGGTTTCATCTGATTTATACTTAAAGGGCGAAGCTAAATACTTATCCTCTAAGTCTGGAATGAAATAACTGCTAGACGGAGGTAGGTCGGACTTAATGAGTTGACCATTCTTTCGGTGCCAGACAGTTAAGGTATTGACAGAGAGATCTTCTGTAATTGCAATTGTCCAAGGAGGATAGATTTTGTTCCTATGAAGGTAGACATTTAACCAATCAAAGAAACAGACATGAGTTTGGACTTTGTTAAGAAATTCATAAAAAGAATCGATGATTTTTGACCTACGGTCACCCTTAAACTTGCTAAGAAACCATTTTCTCTGAGAGGTCCAAGTCTCAGAGTAGAATTCTTCACGAAGGGTTGGTTTGTCTATGGTGTAACTATTTATAGTTGACCATACTGCATTTCAGATTGAGTAGGAGAATGTATTTCTGAAGAAATGTCTTCTTCAGTCCTACTGTAGATATTTCTAGGGATAGAAGATGAGTTATCTAACCCTTGAAGATTGATTTCTGGAGTAATAATTATGGGAATTGAACTCCGATTTGATTGGGAAGCTACAGAAAAAGATCTTCGGGCACTAGTATAGGCCGATCTAGAAGCTTCGGATTTTGAAGAGAAAGAATTTCTCCGATCAAAGATGATTTCTACCTTTCCAGCCTCAGATTGTCTAATTTCCTAGAATTCAGGGGTTTGACGAGGAAGGGTTGGTGTAGCTTTTTCGAGTTGCCAAGAGGTTGGTAACTCTACCTCATCCCATTTGATGAGTTTGGGAACAACAACATTTGCCCTAGTCATATCTGTGACAAACAAAGTTGTTTCCCGATCATTGGTTTTAAGAAGAACCCTTGAGTTACAAGTGTTCATGACCTTGTATTGGATTCGATAGAGAAGAGCTGCAGGGATAGAACCTTCTTTCATGTTTAACCCATGCAGACGAATGTTTAGAAACAATGAATCTAAGACATTTTTATCTAAAAGACTCACCGTTTTGTTTGGAAAACAATTGAAATAAACAGGACCATGTCCTAGACTGGTTTCTACGGTTCCTATGAGGGAATCGTGAAAGTCATTAAGCCTAATACGCGAAGGCACATGAGGATTGAGGCATTAAGACCTTCCCTAACTAGGGGCTTGACGGCTACTTGAACACATCCTATATGGAGGTATTTGTACTTCCTAGAATGTTCAGCTATCGATTGTTTGGTAAGAAGATGGAATTCCTCACCAGCTTGAGGATCCAAAGGGATATTATTTTCTGCAGTCCTAATGATGTAGTCGGAACTACGGACATGTTTGGATTCGTCAGGAATATAGAGTTCATCCTGAGGGATTTTAGGGATTTCCCAATTATCTATGGCTTGATTGATATCCTCAAAGCAGACTTCTTCTTCGAAGATGTTATTTTTGGGAGGTATTTCCTCAACCGATTGATTTTGCTCAGTAAGCAGATTGTTGGTAGACGGAGAAGAAGAGGAAGAAGGTTTGATAGAAAAGCGACGAGAAAAGGAGCGAAGAAAAGAACTCATTTTTTAGAAATCTTCCAGTATCATTACCTTCACTTGGTTCGATAAAATTCTATTATTCTGGATCTAAATCTAGGTTTAACAAAAAATTATCATCCAAAGGTATTCCAGTTTCCAGGTTACAGACAAAACTATTTTTTTTATTTTTATTTTTTTTATAAAAGATAAACTTACCGAATTACAAAATTTACAGAACATTATCTCTTTCAGAATTACTTCATCAATGAAATAATCATCCATGGTAGAGACATCCGCAAAGGCACATAGGGACTTACCGCCTCCCTCGGGCCTTACTGCCAATCCAGCCCCAGGCCAAACCGTTGACACCATGAACCATTACTCAAAGAAGTCATAATAACAAAAGAGATAAACAAACTTACAACGAAAATATTAACGCAGAAGAAAATAGAAAAGAGAAAGACAGAAACGAGCTGGATTTACAAGGCGGTAATCCGCGCAGTACCAGTTATCTGCGTCACACCTTATGAGTTTTTCAACCCGACGAGGCTTACAAAACCGCAGTTTTCGAAAATCAAGGGCAAGTACCCAGGTTTTCAGAAGAAAGAACAACAAATTAAAAGTCTGCATCCCCAGAACAGAATAGCATCAAATCATAATTTGAATGATAAATTAAACTTAGATCCAGAACAATAAAGTCCTTATCTTTTATAAAAAAAAAAAAAAAAAAAAAGAGTTTTGTCTGTAACCTGGAAACTGGAATACCTTTGGATGATAATTTTGTGTTAAACTTAGATTTAGATCCAGAATAATAGATTTTTATCAAACCAAGTGAAGGTAATGATACTGGAAGATTTTTAATAATGAGTTCGTTTCTTCGCTCCCTTTCTCGTCGCTTTTCTGTCAAATCTTCTTCCTCCTCTTCTCCTTCTACCCCCAATCTGCTCACTGAGCAAAATCAATCGGTTGAGGAAATACCTCCCAAAAATAACATCTTCGAAGAAGAAGTCTACTTTGAGGATATCAATCAAGCCATAGATAATCGGGAAATCCCTAAAATCCCTCAGGATGAACTCTATATTCCTGACGAATCCAAACATGTCCGTAGTTCCGACTACATCATTAGGACTGCAGAAAATAATATCCCTTTGGATCCCCAAGCTGGTGAGGAATTCCATCTTCTTACCAAACAATCGATAGCTGAACATTCTAGGAAGTACAAATACCTCCATATAGGATGTGTTCAAGTAGCCGTCAAGCCCCTAGTTAGGGAAGGTCTTAATGCCTCAATCCTCATGTGCCTTCGCGATATTAGGCATAATGACTTTCACGATTCTCTCATAGGAACCGTAGAAACCAGTCTAGGACATGGTCCTGTTTATTTCAATTGTTTTCCAAACAAAACGGTGAGTCTTTTAGATAGAAATGTCTTAGATTCATTGTTTCTAAACATTCGTCTGCATGGGTTAAACATGAAACAAGGTTCTATGCCTGCAGCTCTTCTCTACCGAATCCAATACAAGGTCATGAACACTTGTAACTCAAGGGTTCTTCTTAAAACCAACGATCGGGAAACAACTTTGTTTGTCACAGATATGACTAGGGCAAATGTTGCTGTTCCCAAACTCATCAAATGGGATGAGGTAGAGTTACCAACCTCTTGGCAACTCGAAAAAGCTACACCAACCCTTCCTCGTCAAACCCCTGAATTCCAGGAAATTAGACAATCCGAGGCTGGTAAGGTAGAAATCATCTTTGATCGGAGAAATTCTTTCTCTTCAAGATCCGAAGCTTCTAGATCGGCCTATACTAGTGCCCGAAGATCTTTTTCTGTAGCTTCCCAATCAAATCGGAGTTCAATTCCCAGAATTATTACTCCAGAAATCAATCTTCAAGGGTTAGATAACTCATCTTCTATCCCTAGAAATATCTACAGTAGGACTGAGGAAGACATTTCTTCAGAAATACATTCTCCTACTCAATCTGAAATGCAGTATGGTCAACTATGAATAGTTACACCATAGACAAACCAACCCTTCGTGAGGAATTCTACTCTGAGACTTGGACCTCTCAGAGAAAATGGTTTCTTAGCAAGTTTAAGGGTGACCGTAGGTCAAAAATCATCGATTCTTTTTATGAATTTCTTAACAAAGTCCAAACTCATGTCTGTTTCTTTGATTGGTTAAATGTCTACCTTCATAGGAACAAAATCTATCCTCCTTGGACAATTACAATTACAGAAGATCTCTCTGTCAATACCTTAACTGTCTGACACCGAAAGAATGGTCAACTCATTAAGTCCGACCTACCTCCGTCTAGCAGTTATTTCATTCCAGACTTAGAGGATAAGTATTTAGCTTCGCCCTTTAAGTACAAATCAGATGAAACCGTAGGAGCCCAAGATATTAAAGCCCTTATGGAACAAAACAATTATACCAACAAGTACCTCCAAGTTTTAGGAGAAAACCTGGTAGGAAAAGCCTCATCTTCAGGAACCAAAGACGATGAGACCCCTTCTATTTCCAAACCATTGTTCAAACCTTTTAGTCTAACTACCGAGACTAGAAATAAATTTAGGCTCATTCATCAGAATTGGACTAAAGCCTTAGGAAAATCCAATCCAGATAACTCTATAGTTATTCCTGATACCCCTAGTTCTTCACAGGTAGAATCTGTTAAGCTAGGACCAATCACTAGGAGTGTCTCCCAAAAGGACCAATCTCTTAGGATTAACAAATTAGGAACTTCTTCCATAGGTTCCGAGTCTGAGGATGCTGCATCTAGCAGTAAGTCTGTTCCTCAAATCAATCCTGTTATTAGCAAGGCTCTCAACTGGAAGCAGCCTTCTAAACTTTACTACAATCGAGCTACTGCTCCTGATCTCCTTCTTGAGGAAAAGAATGATCAAAGTCTTCGATCATTCAACGCTAATCAAATCTATGAATGGAACATAGATGGTCAAACTGAGTATAACATCCTTAATACTCTTCAACATATGACTATGGTCTCCACTGCATATCAGACTGCTTTAGATAGCTCTGATGAGACTATAGTAGAAATCCTAACCGCTGGCTTTTCTGGCCAACTCAAAGGCTGGTGGGATAATTATGTTTCCGACACTGAGAAACATGAAATCTTTACGGCAGTCAAAACGGACGCTGAAGGAAACGTCCTTATTGACAAAGGGAAGCCTATTCCCGACGCCGTTAATACATTAATCATGGCCATTGTCAAACATTTTATCGGAGATCCTTCTATTTACAAAGATCGTTCCGGAGATCTCCTCTCAACTCTTAAGTGTAAGACCTTAGGTAATTTTAGGTGGTATAGAGACACCTTCCTTACTCGAGTCTACACTAGAGATGACTGTCACCAACCTTTTTCGAAAGAAACCTTCCTAGCTGGACTCCCAAAATCCTTAGGAGACAAAGTTAGGGAAAAGATCCGTTCCCAGTTTAACGGTGAAATCCCTTATGATCAGTTAAGTTATGGCAATATCATAGCTTATGTTCAAAAGGTTGCTCTAAAAATCTGTCAAGATGACAATATTCAAAAACAATTAGCCAGAGAAAAGGCTCAAAATCGCAGAGATTTGGGAAATTTCTGCCAACAATTCGGTCTTCCTTGTTCCAAGAATCCAGGAAAGACTACCCATAAAAAACATTCTCAGCAACAGCTGAATAGACCTCATCGCAGAGTCTCTAGGTTCAAGACTCGTCATCTTCGTTCCAAGCCCAGTAGGCCTCCAGATCATAATCTTCCTCGACTAAGTACTAATCCTCCTCAAAAGGATACCAATCTTTCTAGAGAAACTAGAACTTGTTATAAGTATGGCCGTAAAGGTCATTTAGCAAGATTTTGTCGAGTCTCCTCTAAGATTCGTGAACTTAATCTTGATCCTATTGTCCAGGATCAACTTAACAACCTTTTAATAAACTCTTCTGATAGCTCCTCAGAAGAAGAAAACAATATCGCCAAGACATCTTCTGACGAAATCCAAGCTGACGATGATCTTTCCTCCTCTAGCAGCGAAAGTTCTGAATCTCCACTCATCAATGTCATTCACAATGATGAGCAAAATCTGTTGCTTGATGCTCTAGAATCTATCCAAGACCCTCAGGATAGGAAGGAGTATCTTGAAAAACTAAAGGCCATCCTTTCCAAACCAAAGCCTACGCGTTCAGAAAATAGGTTTTTCAATAACAAGTTTGATCTTTCTCAAACTCTCAAACGACTGGAAAAATCTTCAGCCAAACCAGTCACTATTCAGGACCTTCAGGCTGAAATTCGTTCTCTCAAATCCGAGGTCCGAGAACTCAAAACTCAATCACAGTTGCATGAGACTATCATATCTCAAATAACTGCAGCTTTATCTGACAACATGGTTCCAGATAACCATGAAAATTGTAATCAGGATTATGAATCTGATCATAATTCATCAAACGAAGATACCCTCTTCAATAATCTCATTAATCAGTGTAGCATTCAAAAGTTTTACATTGATGTTACGATTATCGTAGACGATTTTGTTCTAAAAACTATTGCTCTATTTGATACCGGAGCAGATTCAAATTGTATTTTGGAAGGACTTATTCCGACCAAATACTTCCACAAAACTTCCGAAAGGCTTAGGACTGCTAGTGGATCAAAACTAGAAATCCAGTATAAGCTTCCTTCGGCAATCATCCAAAAGGATAATCTTCAGGTAGAAACTCCATTTCTCCTGATCAAAAACCTTAAGAATGATGTCATCTTAGGGTCACCATTCATCAAGACTATCTTCCCTATTCGGATTTCTGGTGAAGGTATAACCACCCATCATTTGGGAAAAACAATCTTATTCAAATTCCTAGACAAACCCGTCCATAGGAATATTAATCAAGTTAATCGAAAACTTAATCAGATTAACTTTCTTAAAGAAGAAATTTCCTTCAAACAGATCGAGAGTCAACTTTCTCTCCCTCATGTCAAGAAACGTATCAAGAGTCTTTCTGATCGTTTTCAATCTACCATCTGTTCTGACCTTCCTAATGCTTTCTGGGATAGGAAAAAACACATGGTTAATCTTCCTTACGAAAAGGATTTCACAGATAGACAAATCCCGACCAAAGCTCGGCCAATCCAAATGAGTCACGATCTTGTCACTCATTGCCAAAACGAAATCAAGGACCTTTTGTCCAAAGGATTAATTAGAAAGAGCAAAAGCCCTTGGTCTTGCGCAACTTTCTACGTTAACAAAGCCTCTGAAATTGAGCGAGGCGCCCCAAGACTGGTTATCAATTACAAACTGCTCAATCAAGCTCTTCAATGGATTAGATATCCAATTCCAAACAAGAAAGATCTTCTTTCCCGATTACACTCGGCAAGAATCTTTTCTAAATTCGATATGAAATCTGGATTTTGGCAAATCCAAATCAATCCTAGTGATCGCTATAAGATGGCCTTCACTGTTCCCTTTGGGCAGTACGAATGGAACGTAATGCCCTTTGGTCTCAAAAATGCTCCATCCGAGTTTCAAAATATCATGAATGATATCTTCAATCCTTATTCCAATTTCTGCATTGTCTATATAGATGATGTCTTAATCTTTTCCCAATCTGTGGATCAACACTTTAAACATATTGAAATCTTTTTCAAAGTAATTAAACGAAACGGCTTAGCCATTTCTAAAACCAAAATCTGTCTATTTCAGACTAAAATCAAATTCCTTGGCCATTACATTTTTCAAGGAACTATCAAACCAATCTGTCGAGTTATCGAATTTGCTGACAAATTCCCCAATCAAATCTTAGAAAAATCGCAACTTCAAAGATTTTTGGGTTGTCTAAATTATGTCGCTGACTTCTTTCCTCAGCTTAGTATAATTTCCAAACCTCTTCATAACAGGCTCAAAAAGTCTCCTCCACCATGGACTGATATCCACACCAATTTAGTCAAACAGATTAAGCAGCAGGTCAAAGTATTACCCTGTTTGTATCTACCAAATCCCAATCTCTTTAAGATTGTAGAAACCGACGCCTCTGACTTAGGTTATGGGGGTATTCTCAAACAACGCATGCATCATACAGAAAATTGCATTGCATTTACATCAAAACACTGGAACAAAGCCCAACAAAACTATTCTACTATTAAGAAAGAAGTTTTGGCTATTGTCCTGTGTATTTCAAAATTTCAATCTGATTTATTAAATAAAAAATTTTTAGTTCGGGTTGATTGTAAGTCAGCCAAAGAAATTTTGCAAAAAGATGTAAAAAATCTTGCATCAAAACAAATTTTTGCCCGTTGGCAAGCAATCTTAAGTATTTTTTATTTTGATATAGAGTATATCAAAGGTACTTCAAACACTCTTCCTGATTATCTGACTCGTGAATTTCTTCAGGGTCAGACTCATGTGAGATGCCTCCGAAACTAAAAATGAAGGTCGCCTCTTCAAGAGGCCGGGGGAAAGCAGTTCGGGGATCATCCCGGACAGAAAAATCATCTTCCTCCATTGAGGATGCCCAAACCATTCAAGTCGCTTTACAGACTGCCAATCAAGGGTCATCTACCCAGACTGGGTCTTCAACCCAGCAAGCTACCATTAAGTCTGAGTCATCAACTCAGCAGGCCATTACCAAAACGGGGTCATCTACTCCGCAAATAGCAAAAGGGTCTTCTACCCTAGCAACCAAACCATCCGACTATGCGATGGCTATCCCAACCCTTCAAGCCCTTCAAGACTGTGGGCTGACCAATCTTCCGTCCAGATCATGGAAACAAATCTTTTCAGAAGAAACAGATGACCTCTTCTAGAGCCAAAATTTGAAATCCATTATTTCAGACATAGCCCAATCAAAAATAACCTTAAATCCAAAAGCATTGGTAGAGCAGCCTCAGCCAATAGCTCAAAAACAACCCTCTTCCTATCAACCAAAAGAAGGAAGATTTTACCCAACAATCCAAATGGAACCTGAATTCTGGGATTCCAATCCAAACAAGATTTGCGAAAAAATCTTTCCACCAACATTTTTGTTTAAACCTCTTAGTCTCAATAAGACTAGAAAATTTTATGAATTTATTTTGGTGGATTCAAAATCTGTTTCAATAAAACATAATTTTGATAAAAATGATAACACTGTTATCACACATTCCACTTTTCAAATTTTAAAAGTTCTTACTTTTAAAGATTTTGAGACGAAACCAAACCAGGTAAGAAAATTCTCCCAGCCTTTTGACCCGATTGGTTATACTTACTGGGATTATATTCAAGCTTGGACCAATATTTTTTGGTTTCAAAACAAACATAATCGGCACTCGTGGCTGATTTATTTCAAGAAAAATGTTCGTTATTTCTTCCCTCAGTGGTTTGCTGAGTGGTGGGATTTCTTCGGACCCATCCAATCTATCCTTCCTGAAGAAGTAAAGGTCGGATTCAATCAGTTCAAGTCAAGAATTGAAGAAGGAAACAATCCGTTTCATCCATCTCTTCGATTCTTCTCAATCTTTTCCTTAGCATGGATTTTTGCCTGGCAACATCAATACCAGAAAAATGCAACAAATCCTAAGCTTTTGTCAATGTTAGGGAAACAAGCTTCAGTAAAGTGGTGGGATCAGTTTAATGCTTCCCATGCCAACTCACAAGGAATGGCTTTATGGTTCCAGAAGAACCCAAAAAGCCTCAAATCGGCAGACCCAGAGACCTGCCAATTCCTCAATCGCAAGGCCAAGATTGTAGCTGCCCTTGCAGCCTCAACAGATGATGAAGCCTTGGCAAAGAATCTTCATCAGATTTTGACTCTCCTCTCTACTGACTCAGAAGCCAGTTCATCAAAAGGAAAGTCGAAGAAAGAAGACAGTTCGTCTGCATCCTCTTCCTCCGGTTCATTTTACCAGATCGAAGAGTCTGACGAAGACTGATTCCAATCCTCGTAGGCATTTTTGCAAAAAAATTACTGTTTAATCACTGTTCACTATTGCGGAGCCGTCAGTCACTGTACACTGTACACTGTTCACTGTAGCGGTAAAATCGAGTTACTGTTGTAATAGTTAAATTTACTGTTGTAATAGTAACTTTCAAAATTCTATAAATTGTAATCGAAGGTTCAGTTGTGGGGAGCTCGAAGGAAAACTCAGAGCCTCTCTCTCCTCTCTCTTCCCTCTACTCTGTAATTTTCTTCAATCAATACAACTTTTTTTTGTATTATTTCTGCTGCATACTCTCTGCATAATCCGGCCTTGTGCTCTGGTATAACTGTTGCATGCATTAGAATAACATCCGGTCTTGTGCGGACTACCGCCGTGTAACATCCGGGCTTATCTGTTCATGCATAGCATCTTTCCTATTCTCTCCTAGTTTGTAGATCCTTGGGTTTCTGTATATATATATATAGATAGATAGATAGATGGGTTTCTTGATGTGGATAGCAGAAACTAAGAACACTTGGGTAGATCACAGCACGCAAATTAAAAACACTTGATGTGGATATATATATATATATATATATATATATATATATATATATATATATTCAGGTACGAAACGAAATTCAATACTATAACAACGCAATGTGTGTCTAGTGGATCTTCCATGAAACGCACACCATAAGCAATTTTTCGTGAAACATTATAACGTATATATTTCTTTGCGTATATATTTCTTTTAGTCGAATACGTTAGTTTTGTAGTTTGATTTTTAGTCCATATTACTTAGTATTGTGAGATGATGTTCTTCACTTTGTTATATAAGAAAGCTTATGTAAGGTTTACAAATGCACCAAAACAAATGCTTCTTAGTGTTGTTTATTTCTCTCTTCTCTCCTTTAGTGCCTTATTCGCAACAAGTGGTATCAAAGCCCATTTCTTAGTATGCTCTGTGGTTACAATAGTGTCTGATCTTTCGCATCTGAAAAGATTTGGTTAGAGTAAATTTTTTTAGTATGCTCTGTGGCTGCAGCTGTGTCTGATCTTCCACATCAGAAAAGATCTTTTCTCTTGTTCTTAGGGATCTCAGTTTAGAGAACTAGTGGGGGCTTTTCTTCAAAAGTAGTAGGAGCAATGGCAATGGACGAAGGCAAGATGAAGATTGAAAAGTTCGATGGTGCGGACTTTGGCTTTTGGAAAATGCAGATAGAAGATTGTCTGTATCAGAAGAATATGTATCAACCACTCACAGGAAAGAAGTCAGAGGGTATGAAGGAGGAAGATTGGAGTCTCCTTGATAGACAAGCCCTTTGAGCCATTAGACTGACGTTATCCCGTAATGTTGCTTTCAACATTGCAAAAGAAAGGACGACAGCAGGTCTCGTGAAGGCTCTTTCCAACATGTACGAGAAACCATCAACCTCAAACAGAGTTCACCTGATGAGGCGATTGTTCAATCTGTAGATGTCTGAAGGTGTTTCGGTGGCACATCATCTCAATGAACTAAACACTGTTACAATCCAGTTTAGTTCAGTTGAGATTGAGTTCGATGAGGAAATACGGGCTTTAATACTTTTGTCTTCCCTGTCAGAAAGTTGGAATGCTACGGTCACGGCTGTGAGTAACTTATCGGGAAGCAAAAAGTTAAGATTTGATGATGTTCAAAATTTGGTTCTTAGTGAAGAGATCCAGCAGAAAGAGTCAGTTGAACCATCAACCTCTTCAGTATTGCATACAGGGTCAAGAGGAAGAAGTTCAACCAAAGAAAGCGGACGCTGCAAATCAAAGGAGAGATGATCCAAGTCCAGAAATCATCGTAGTTCCCAAAACTCGAAGACGATCAAGTGTTGGAATTGTGGGAAAACCGGGCACTACAAAAGCCAGTGCAGGAGTACACAGAAGAGTCAAGAAGCAAAAGGCGAAGCAAACGTTGCCTCCACCTCAGGAAAAAATAAGGTGTTGATATGCTCTCTTGAAGATAAAGAAGAGTTTTGGGTATTAGACTCTATAGCATCTTTTCACGCTACCTCACAAACAGAACTATTCGAGAATTATGTTCCTGAAAACCTTGGTAAGATTTACCTTGGTAATGAGCAGTCATGTGAGATTGTAGGTAAAGGTGCAATAAAGATTAAGTTAAACGGATCTGTATGGGAATTGAAAAATGTCAGACATATTCCCGACCTGACTAAGAACTTAATCTCAGTGGGCCAGTTAGCCAGTGAAGGCTACACGACAATCTTCCACAGTGATGATTGGAAGATTTCAAAGGGTGCGATGACAATTTCTCGAGGAAAAAAGAGCAGTACTCTTTATAAGACAGCAAAAGCATGTCATTTGATTGTAGTTGCAACAAATGATAGTCCCAATCTATGCCACCAAAGACTTGGGCATATGAGTGAGAAAGGGATGAAGGTCATGCACTAAAAAGGAAAATTACCAGGTCTTCAGTCAGTAGAAATTGACATGTGTGAAGACTGTATACTTAGAAAGCAGAAGAGATTCAACTTTCAGACAAGTAGAAAAAAACCAAAGAAAGATAGGCTTGAGCTCATCCATTCTGATGTTTAGGGACCAACGACTGTCCCTTCCATTGGTGAGAAGCAATACTTCGTAACTTTTATTGATAATCACTCCAGAAAGGTATGAGTTTACTTTCTGAAACACAAGTCTGAAGTATTTGAAGCTTTCAAGATTTGGAAAGCTATGGTAGAAAATGAGACAGGATTGAAGATTAAAAAGCTCAGATTCGACAATGGTGGTGAATATGTAGACACCAGATTCAAGAAGTTTTACTATAAGCACGGAATCAGAATGGAGAGAACTGTGCCAGGTATGCCTCAACACAATAGTGTAGCAGAGCGTATGAATCGAACATTAACTGAAAGAGCCAGAAGCATGTGTATGCAGTCAGGGCTACCGAAGCAATTCTGGGCAAAAACAGTCAATACAACAGCTTACTTGATCAACCGAGGTCCATCAGTACCATTGGAGCATAAAATACCAGAAAAGGTATGAAGCGGAAAAGAAGTAAAACTCTCATATCTTAGATTTTTTGGGTGTACAGCTTATGTTCACATTAGTGATCAAGGAAGGAACAAACTTGATCCCAAATAAAAAAGGTGCACTTTCATCGGTTATGGTGAAGATGAGTTTGGCTACTGTCTGTGGTATGATGAAAACAAAAAGATGATCCGCAGTAGAGACGTGATCTTCAACGAAGGAGTCATGTACAAAGATAAGCATAATACAAGTGCCAGCAACTCAAAACTGAGTGGGCTAACTTATGTAGAGGTGGATGATGCTATAGAAAGTCCACCAGTTGAGAGTTCTCAATCAGAGGAAGTAATTGAATCAGGCAGAGAGTAACAATTTACTTCATCTCCTGAACTACATGTTGTTAACAGATGAAGGAGAGCCTGAAGACTATTCAGAAGCATGTCTAACCACATATGCGAGCAAGTGGGAGCTTGCCATGAAATATGAAATAAAGTCTTTAATCTCAAATCAAATATAGGAACTAGCAAAGTTACCTATAGGAAATAAGGCACTTCACAACAAATGGGTGTATCGCGTGAAGGAGGAACACAATGGCTCCAAAAGATATAAAGCTCGACTAGTTGTAAAAGGATTCCAACAGAAGGAAGGAGTGGATTACACCAAGATATTTGCTCCTGTTGTGAAGCTCAATACTATCAGATCCGTGTTAAGTATTGTTGCCAGTGAAGAACTCTACCTAGAGCAATTGGATGTGAAGACTGCGTTTCTTCACGGAGATTTGGATGAAGAAATCTACATGCATCAACCTGAAGGTTTCTTAGAGAAAGGAAAAGAAAACATGGTGTGCAGATTAAAGAAGAGCTTGTATGGTTTGAAACAAGCTCCAAGACAGTGGTATAAGAAGTTTGAGAGCTTCATGCACAAGGAAGGTTTTAAGAAGTGCAATGCTGACCATTGTTGTTTCTTCAAGAGGTACAACTCCAGTTATATCATTTTGCTACTTTATGTCAATGATATGTTAGTAGCAGGTTCAAATATGAGTGAGATAAAAAACTTGAAGCAGCAGTTGTCAAAAGAATTTGACATGAAAGATTTAGGACCAGCAAAGAAGATCCTAGGAATGAAAATCATGCGAGATAAGCAAAAGGGAACCTTGCAGTTATCTCGGACTGAGTACATCAACCGTGTTTTGCAAAGATTCAACATGGGCAATGCCAAACCAATTAACACATCTTTGGCTACTCATTTTCGTTTATCAAAAGACCAATCTCCTAAGACGGAGGAAGAAAAAGAATTAATGGCTAAAATTCCATATGCTTCAGCCATTGAAAGTCTGATGTACGCGATGGTATGCACAAGACCAGACATTGGTTATGCAGTGGGAGTTGTAAGCAGGTTTATGTCAAATCCAGGTAAAGCTCACTGGGAAGCTGTGAAATGGATTTTGAGATATCTACGAGGCAGTAAGGAGAAATGTTTGTGCTTTAGTAAAGGTGAATTAAAAGTACAAGGCTACATAGATGCAGACTTTGCTGGAGAAATTGATCATCGAAGAAGTACCACTGCTACATATTTACAGTTGGAACTACAGCTGTTAGTTGGATGTCACAAACACAAAAGATCGTTGCTCTATCCACTACAGAGTCTGAATATGTAGCAGTAACAGAAGCTAGCAAAGAATTGATATGACTTCAAGGATTGTTAACAGAGTTGGGATTCATCTAGGAAAAGAGTGTTTTGCATAGTGATAGTCAGAGTGCAATACATCTGGCTAAGAATTCAACATTTCACTCCAGAACGAAGCACATTGATCTCCGTTATCACTTTATCAGATCTCTACTTGAGAATGAAGTACTAACGTTGAAGAAGATACTAGGAAGTAAGAACCCAACGGATATGTTGACAAAGTTTGCCACAATAGAGAAGTTGAGGTTTTGCAGTGTCTCAACTGGCCTTCAAGAATTATTGATAATGAAGGCAACTACAATAAGTGATAATCAAACTCCAAGTGGGAGAATTGTTAGTTTTGTAGTTTGATTAAGTTTTGTAGTTTGATTTTTAGTCCCACATTGCCTAGTATTATGAGATGGTGTTCTTCACTTTGCTATATAAGCAAACTTATGTAAGGTTTACAAATGCACCAAAACAAATAATTCTTAGTATTATTTATTTCTCTCTTCTCTCCTTTAATGCCTTGTTCCCAACACCAATGTGGTCCATGAAGAATGGACATATAGATAAGAATGTTTTGAAGCCTATAGCTACTTGAATATTTTTGCAGTCGGCACATAAGTTTTTCCGTTATTAATAACATTAAATAATGTATAATCAAATGGTTAATTGTTATGTTTAGAGTTTTTCATTATCTCCTACCTGGAAGTTTAATTGCTTATGTGACACTTTTTTTTTTAATTTTGTAAGAGTGAGATTATTTTAATTGTCAAAACATTAAAGTGATGATATTTAAGTTTGGAAAAAATTTTAAAGACATAGAAGTTCTTGAAAGATATTTAGAGGCATATCCTAATCTTTGATCTTTTCTGTCATTTGTACGTACGTCCTTTAATTACTAACGGTACTAGACAATTGTACAGTTAGCAATTAATTATTGTGTTGGTAATGAGAAATTTGAACAATCAAACTATAATAATATAATGAAGTCTTTCCTTCATTAATTTGAGATTTTAATTCGATATTAAAAAAAATTGAATTTTTTTTTATTTTTAAATTTAAAAAAATTTGATAAAAGAAAATGTGGGTATCATATATGTAGTTGGATTGCCACATATGAAAAAGACGGTTAGCGCAACAGACTATGCAATTGCTTACTGTCATTAGTAACTAATTGACCTACATGCAAATGAAAAAAAACTCAAGGACCTAAATGTTTTAAAAAACCTTTTAAGAATTTGCATGCTACTAAAAATCTTTCAAGAGTTTAGGTACCTCTAAAATGAATGTCATCACTTTAATTTTTCATAAATCAAAACGATGTTTCATTCTTAAAAAAAAATTAAACAAAAAAAAAATGTTGATGTGACATATATGCAGTTGGCCTTCTATTTAGGAGAGAAAGAGGTTAATTATGATGACAAACAAACAACAAAAAATTTAATGTTTATAATTAATAACAGCCTTATAAAACTATTTTCAGTCATTTAGTATTTAAAAATTAAAAGGTAGTGTTTTCTTAAAGAGTTAGTTGGTATACCCTGGATAAAGAATTGTGATTGAATTTACACTAATAGTGTGTATATATAATACTTAAAATTTTTCTTAAAATAGTTTTTGAAAACAGTTCTGGTAAATAGGAAGAAAGGAAATCATTTTGTTTTTTAATTTTATATCTTTGTTTTGAAAACTCAAAATACAATCAATTTATGTTTTTTTTCATTAATTAAATTTCAATAAATATGAACAAGTTTTTCTATTTTTATATTTTTAAATAACACTTATCAAATATTTTTTTTTCTTCTAAAAAACAATATTTCTGAAAACTATTATTAAATTTTTAAAAAAAAAATTAAAAAAAAATTAAACCAATCAAGTTGATAATGACTTTAATATCTCTATAAATCTTTTAAAAGCCTGAACGTCGTCGCTTCGATCTTTTATGAATAAAAATGGTATTTGACTAAATTTTGACCGGTAAACCCAATGCAATATGGCGGTTTCTATCGTCCACAGCTTACTCATACAGTGTGCCATGCAAAATTATTTGGAACTGCTACTGGTGGACAAAAATGGTTAAAAAGAAGTTATACCATGTTAGCTCACATGTGATCCTCGACTTCTGACTTACTTTAACTTTACTTATCTTGAATATGGTACATCCTTAATAAAGAAAAAATAAAATAAAATGTGGGTTATAAAACATCTAAGTTTGATATGAGAAAAAAAAAACTCATATAATTTTTATAATGTGTGATTTTTATAATTTTATTATGGTAAATTCAAATATATATGATTGTAGAAACTTAAAATATTTTTTTAAAAAAAAAAATTGAAGGAGTAAAATATATTTTGGATTAAATACATTCTAAAAGATGAGAAAAATCTTTGGCTTTAAATTTTCCATCCAAAAATCTTTTATAAATATTTTAGTAGAAAATCGTTTTTTATAACTTCAAATGCCGTATAAATATGGAACATGGTTACCAGACATGACTGACTTATTGGAATGCACGCCATGAGAGGTAGGCATTCCCATGTTTGGTTTTGATGTAAATTTAGGTGCTGGTTTGGAGATCATGAATTGCATTTAGACCTATTCTGTTCTAGAAGATGGACTGTCGTGTTTGATTTGGACTAGCCTAGTTATTTTCTTTTTTTAAGAGCAAATCAAAATATTTTATTTATATATATTTAAAAAATAAATTATTTTATTATTTACATATTCCTACATCTAGAATATCATCCATCCATTTTATTATGAGCTTATGAACATATCATCCTAATTTATATTTAGTATAAACAATTTAGCATTCTCATACCAATCTAAAAAAACACATCTTCTATTAAAAAAAAAATAACATAATCATTTTCATGACAATAATTTTATAGGCATCAAAATATTTAAAGGCTCCACTAATACATTATAAAAAACAATCGAATTCCTACATATCCAGATACTCAAGCAACCAGTAAACCCGTTCAAATTTATTAGAAAAGCATCTCCGTTCAAATTATATTAAGAAACATAACCCTTTTCATCAACAATACGCGCAGCATAGTTTCTGGTCACCAAATATCCAAAGAGTTTATACTTTTTATTCTAAATATCTCTCCTCTCTTAGTCTTTCTCTTAAAAGAATTGTTGTTTTTTACCTGAGTAAAGTATATGATCGATTAAAATTATAAAAGAATATTACAGAACTAATAAATATAACAAGTCATTCATGTTATATATAAGTTTTATATTGTGCCTTTCTTCCTTTCTTATTATAATAAATAATAAATAATAGATGGGATTGGTAGAGAGATCTTTTCGATTGGGAGAAAGAGATGGTAAAGGAGTTAAGGACTAAATTGGATAGGGTTGTGTTATCAAATGATGTTTAGGATCAATGGACTTAGGTAACTTCAACATTAGGGGTTTACACTATCTCATTAGCATACAAAATTTTGGCAACAGACCCATGACATCACCAGGATATACTTTTCAAATTAGTTTAGGCAAAAGGAGTTCCTCACAAGATTCAAATCATGGTTTAGAGACTGGACAATGATAGGTTACCTACTCGGGACAATTTGGTGAAGCATGGAATTGTACTACCTAAATTAAGTGGATAGGTATGACTTGTGTGATGGAACAAAGTAAACAAGGACTCGTTTGTTATTTTCTCTTTCATGATGAGTTCTAGAGCTTGGATCTATCTATGCACATGTTAGGGCATCTCTACAACACTTCAAGATCAGACCCGAAGTCACAACTTGTAATTTTCAGGTTTGGAAAACAACACTAGAGCTTCATGAGTGGCCTAGTCGTTCGTGTGGTTTGTGTGTCTTAAGCATATCTGGAATACATGTAATGACTCAATATTTCAAATCAAGATGGCTCATGCTCTGGCCATCATTCTGGCAGCTCAACTCAGCTCGTGGGAGTGGAGCAGGGCACAAGGGAAGGAACTTTTGATAGGCACCACTCTTTGATGGAGATAAACCAAAAATTATGAAGCTTGCCACAAGGGAAGGAACCCTTGATAAAAGCCAACTAGAAAGAGTGTTCTCTAGAGAGAATGCTCAAGACACTTTACTAAGAGTGATGGCTCAAAAGGAGACCTTCATAATTCAATTCAAGTGTGAAGAATACATGAAATGAGGGTTGTATTAATAGGTGGAAAGAGAAAATTAGGTAGTTAAGATTAGGACAAAATAACCAAGGTTAATTCTCCTAATCTTGGACCTTCCAACAAGGCCCATTGTTAAGCTAGATTAAACTAACTAACTAATGGAATCTTCCCCTAATATCATGCCTAAGATGAAAGAGAGAGGGAAACATGTTGGCCCTTGTGTTTTTCATGCTTTGTATGTTTGAAAGAGTGGTGCAAAAATGAGTTAGAAGGTGTGGAAATGACCCATATTCCCAAATATGGGCTTCATCTCATGCTTATACCAAGGGAAAAATAGTCAAAATACAAGGCCTTAATTAACGGAAACCTCACACCCCTAATTCTACACTCACTAGAAAACATTTACAAGCTAAATAAACTCAAGATAAGGGCTTTAATTCTTAAATTGGCTCTTATCCTTGCCATGTCTTCCTCTAATCCTCCTAGCCATAGTTCATGCTAGGTGGGATTGCATCATCTTTTCCCCCTTGGAGAGGATTTGACCTAAAATCCTGAGGCATTTTTTCTTCTCTATCCAATACTACATAAAAATGAGTAAAGTAATAAGTAAATGTAAGAGGATATTCATGGGGAAGTAAGAGGTCTTTGGTGAGACCTCTTAGGATTGAGGTAGTGGAGATTGGCACTAAGATTTGAAAAAGTTTGTCTATGCCTCCACATAGCAGTTCCCTATCCTACTCCTAATGCACTAAATGCTAGTCTCAAAGGATTTGAAATGCTCGTGAGAATATTCTTAGTGCATTGAAACATTTATCCAGAAAGGCTTGATAAGCATTATCTTGTTTTTCACCCCAAGAAAGAGTGAATGGGCCTAGGGGTGGATCATTCTTGCATGCTCTCTTGAATTTGAACTTGAGATTGGCTATGGTTTTGCAAAGAGTGTTGCTCAATCTCATGCTCAAATTTAGCGTCATCATCAAGTAGGACTTGAGGTTGTGGTGCATTATGCTCAATGGATATGGGCACAACCTTAATTTCCACTTGCTCAAGGGAAGAATTGTCTTCAACAAGATCCTCATTGGAATCCAAGGGGAAATCTTCTTGAAAATTATCTTTCCTTCCTGCTTCCTGTAAGTCTTGCACTTGAGATGCATTGTTGAGCTTAAAGGTTAATGGCTCAAGTTCAATAATTGGTGAAATGTTCATTGGTTCCTTTGTGAGTTACAGGTAGAGAGGTTATTCAATTAAGAGGCTTCTTTTGAAGTCCACTTTAGTTGCAAAATGGCTTTCCTTTTGCACAACCTTCTTGTAAGGGGCACTTCCTTCCAACCATCAACTATCAATGCATGTTTGTTTTTCTCTTCCTCATTCATCTTCTCTTTCAAAAGAAGTTAATCCTCCACCGCTTGAGATGGTGAAAGAGGATGCAACTTAATTTTCTTTTCTTTGTGGGTAAGGGTGATCTCATTAGAGTGGCCATCATGAACAACTTTTCTATCAAACTATCAAGGCCTCCCTAGTAAGATACATCTCGCTTCCATTGGTACTAAGTCACAAAGGATTTTATCGTTATAATTCATAATGGAGAAGGGCACATTCACTTGTTGATTAACAACCAATTCCTTATCATTCAACCATTGGAGTTTGTAAGGCTTACGGTGAGGAATTGGAGTCAAAGACAACTTGTCTACCAACCTTGTACTACAACAATTGCATCACAAGCCATTATCTACAATGAGAGAACATATTTTGTCAAAAAATTTACATCTTTTATGAAAGATGTTCTCTTTTTGAGAAGGACAAGTTCACAAGGTTGGCTTCCAAGAAGCCTTATAACCATCAACAAGTCCCCGACACAAGGATAACTCAACATTGTGCATGCTACCCCTTCTTCCTCATTCTCACTAGAAGATGAAGATAATTTACTATCAATGTCTTGGCCCCTCATGATCATGGTATTTTTAGTGGGGCATTGGGAGGCAATGTAACCTCTCTCAAGACATTTAAAGCACTTAATATTACTAGTCTTGGATGAAGAGCTAGTAAGAGGGTTTTCTCTAAGATGCATAGAATTAGACTTTTCATGCATGCTTGTGGTGGGTTCATCTGTAAGGTGGCTCTTGGAAGATTATGCAATCCTCCCTAGCAAGGGACCTGTCACTAGGGTCATGGCAAGGAAGATAGAGGGAGATATGACTACAGTGGATGGAGAAAGGCCTCACCTTCTTATGCACATAGAGATGATGCCATAGTCTTCATTTATTTTCTACATTTGTTTTTTGCCTTGTATTTTTCTTAGAGTGGAGTGGTTTCTTCCTTTCCTTGGTTGTGTATTTTGGCCATATTTTTCATGAATTTAGCACTTGGGAGTGTGCCTAGCCTTTCTTGTGGAGTGTATTAACTAATTGGGCTTATTAAGGGTGTTGGTGGGTTGTTTTATTAACTACACCCCTCTTTTCTATTTAAACCCCAATTAGTTAGCACATGAAGGATGAATGAGACAAAATGGGGCCCTTGTTCCCCCTCTTAGGCACCTAAATGCAACTAATTGCCACATGACATCCTACATAGCACTTAATTAGATCTAAAATCCATATTTTTAGAAGAATGTGCCAATTATTTGAATTTGGCTACTCTTTGAATGTCCCTCAATTTCTCACGGCCAAACCTCCCTAGTGTGGTAATAAATAAAGCACTCCACCCTCATATAATGTTTACACTTGATTTTGAAAGAAATATAGAGAGCATATTCTTTTTTTAGTGTCCTTTCTTCTCTTTTCTACAAAGAGTTCCTAGAGCTTTCATCAAGTGTTCCTTCCCTTGTGGAAAGCAACCTTCCTTGAGGCTTACTTGGACTTGGACCTCTTGAAGATGATCTTGGAGGAGTATTCAAAAGGGAATGCATCAATTGGTATCTAGAGCCTAGCTTCTAGAGGTCATCATTCTAACCTTTGTTATTAGTTTGTTTTGTTATCTTCTTCATCTACTCCACTTTCACTTTAGCTTTTCCGTGTTGTTACATCTCCTTATTTTTTTGTCTTGTGTTTAATGTTTAATAGTTCATATCATTCCCTTCTATGTGTGGTGTGTTCTAAATTTTGATTCAATTTTATTGTTCTTATCCATTGAATCATGTGCTATATGTGTTTAGTTTCTTTTACTTTCTGCCTAAGTACCTTGAGTTTCTAAATTCTAGCTTAAGTACAATTTCCTAAGAGATACTTAAATTGTCCACATCCTTGTGGATAACACCACACTTGTGTTGTGAAGTATCTTGGAAGTAACAAAAGCTTCTTGACTTGCGTTTTCATCCTTTGTTTGTGCCCTGTTTTTTAGGTGTTATTTTTTCATTTTATAATCTAGTGTAGTTGTCTTTTAGTGTCTTGTTTAGTCTTTACTTGTCATGCTTAATTCCTTTAGGTTTTAGTCTCTTATCATTTTTACAAAAATCTTGAAAATATTTACCAATTTAGGCTTCAAAAGAGGTTCATCCTCTTGATGTAAGGTCTCTTGTGCTTTTTAGTTCAAGGCACTTTCTCAAATCTTTTCAATTATAGCTTGTCCGTGTACTCTTGAGCAAAAAACTTGTACTAAAATAAGTTAGTTCATACACAAATTAAGCACTCTTGAACTTATTTTGGACCACTTCCAATTCTAGTACATTTGAGTGACTTTACCTTTCTTAAATTGCACCTTAGTTTTGAATTTGGAGGCTTTGCGGTTTTTTCTTTAATCCAATAGTTTAGGATAGTTTTGCTTATCATAAAATTGTTGTTCAATTAACATTAGGTGCATCTAAAGCAAAATTTAAAAAAATGAAAGAGAAAAATCAAAAGAAAAGTTAAAAGAAAGATAAAAATCAATCAAAACAAAATCATAAAAAGAAATTAAGAAAGTGGATGTACCTAGTGCATAAAAGGACTCTAAATTGCTTGGATCCATCTAAATTGTACTTGGTGCAAATTTTGAAAACTTTGAGTCATCTTCATTTTAGTCCTATAATCCAATTCTAGCATTTATCTAGGTCATCTTGTTGTTTGTGCTTCCTTATTTCTTACCTTTTTACTTGCTTGTCTTATTTCTACTCTTTGGTCTTGCCTTACTTAAAACTTTTTCCACTTGGATAGTAACCTTCCCTAAATTTAGCCTTCATTTACTATATTGCTACTCTTGTCTTTTCTCCTTTGTTTTTTGGTGTGTAACGCCACCTTTGGGAAGAAAAGGCTTGAAGGACGAGCTTGACACCAGGATTGACTCCTAGGAAAAGTTGGTGAAAAGCTTAAGGAACTTTATCAAGGTGAAGCAAGGGGCGTGAGGTGCATCTAAGAGTGGACTTGAATACCAAAGCAATTGTTCTTTTATTTGAATTGTATTACTTTTAAGAGTGTTGATATCCTTTAAGGATCAGTCCATTTGTTTGTAATAACTTATTGTTTTTCTTTAGTTTCTCATTAAGTAAAGTGAGAAGAAGGAATTGGTACACCAACTTCCTCACTTTTAGGAGCACATATAGAATCCCTACTCTTTTACCTTTTCTTTCTTTACATTTATTTGTTCAAAACATGTAGTTTGGCTTGAGTTCCTAAGACTCATTAAGCCACCTAAGGAGAAAACTCAATGAAGGGCATAGTTATAGGGTCACCTTCTAGAGGAAGAATACTATGAAGAAAGGCCTAGAAAGAGACAACAATCTCGTACCTTTATGCATGATAACATGCCTCCTCCTAGGGAGCAAAAAGTGGATTTTCCCCCTTTCTATGGAAGGGAAGATGTTGAAGCTTTCCTTGAATGGGAAGTCAAGGTTGATAAGCTCTTTTGATGTTATGACATAAGGGAAGCGCGTAAGGTTCTTATGGCTGCCCTTAGCTTCCAAGGGCATGCCCTTCATTGGTGGGATGGCTTGTGCAAAGAAAGATCCCGAATTTGTATTCCTGAAATAAGATATTGGAATGATTTAATTAGTGCTATGAAGAGGAGGTATATTCCCTCTTATTATGAGAGAGGTCTTTAGATAAAATCCAAAGGCTAAGGCAACAAAACCTAAGCATTGAGGAGTATAGACAAAAGATTGAACTCCTCCTGTTAAGAGAAAATATTAAAGAAGAGCCCAATGCCATAAATGCTAGGCTTTCATGTGGGTTAAGTCCGGAAATAAGGGATAAAGTAGAACTCTTCCCATAATCAAACCTAGATGAGCTAGTCCAACTTTGTATAAGGACTGAGAATTAAAGAGAAAAGGAATGAATAGAGATTCTCAACCTTATACCAAGAGGGACCAACTTAAGGGAAATTCCTCCAAGAGTTTCCCTAAAGAGGAACCCAAGCATCATAAAGAACACAAAACATACTACGGACTCTCAAGAGAGGCATAACAGGATAAAATGCTTTAATTGTTTAGGGAGAAGCCACATTGCCTCTCAATGCCCCAATAAAAAGACCATGATCATGAGGGGACCTAGATATTTATAGTAGTGAGAGTATTTCATATTCCTCCTCTAATGAGAGTGAGGAAGAGAGGGATCATGCATCATCTGATTGTGAGGATGTTTATGCATATGAGGGGGACCTCTTGATGATAAGAAGGATTCTTGGAAGCCAACCTTTGGAGCTAACCCAGTCTCAAAGGGAGAACATATTCCATACTAGAACAAAGTTAATGAAAAAGTATGTTTTCTCATTATACATAGTGGGTCATGTTGTAACTGTTGCAGCTCTCGATTGGTAGACAAGCTAGCCTTGACTCCACTTACACACCCAAAACCTTATAAACTTCGGTGGCTCAATGAGCAAGGGGAAATGGTATTTAATGATCAGTTAGGGTTCTAATCACCACAAAGACTTATTCTAACGAAATTTTATGTGACATAGTTCCTATGGAGGCGGGCTATATCTTACTTGGTAGGCCATGACAGTATGATAAGAAAGTCATCCATAATGGTCATACCAATTAGATTGTCCTCACTTATTTGGATAAAAGGATTAAGTTGTATCCTCTAACCCAGGTGGCTGAGGATCAACTCATCATGAAAAATAAGAGGGATGAGGAGCACAAAAAAAAAACATCATAAACAAAATATCTTCACCCCTAAAGCTTGAAAGGGGTAAGAAGAGGGAGTTAGAAGTCAATGCCCTTTCCAAGAAGGTTGTGAGTAAGGAAAGCCTATTTTCTACTAAATTAGATTTAAAAGAGGCTCCCTTAACTAAGAAACGTTTCTATCTCCTCCTTTGTAAAAAGGCATCTTCTATTTCTCTATCTCTAGCACTGCCAAAGAGATTGAGTATGAGATTCTACTGAAGGGGGTAAAAACACTTTTGACTGAATTTGGTGATGTATTCCCTAGTGAAGTTCCTAAAGGACTTCCTCCTGTTAGGGGTATAAAATACCAAATTGATTTGGTCCCTAGGGCTAGCCTACCCAATAGGCCTACCTATAGGACCAACCCCATGGAGACTATAGAGATAGAATCTCAAGTTCAAGAACTATTGGAGAAGGGTTGGGTTCAAAAGAGTCTCAGCCTTGTGCCTATCTTGTTGACGCCCAAGAAGAACGGCCAATGGAGGATGTGTATGGATTGTTGTGCAATCAATAACATCACTATTAAATACAGGCACCCAATCCCTAGACTAGATGATATGGTAAATGAATTGCATGAGGCTCAACTTTTTTCAAAAATAGATCTTAGAAGTGGTTATCACCAAATTAGGATTAAAGACTCTGATGAGTGGAAAACCGCTTTTAAGACTGAATTCGATCTTTATGAATGGTTGGTAATGCCTTTTGGGCTTACCAATGCCCCTGACATTTTCATGTGACTCATGAACTATGTTCTAAGGGATTGGTTAGGTAGATTTTGTGTAGTTTATTTTGATTACATCTTAGTTTACAGTAGGAGTCTAGATGATCACTTAGGACATCTTAGAAAAGTTTTTCGCATTCTTAAGGAAAACCACCTCTTTGGAAATCTTGAAAAGTGTACCTTCTGCGTAGAGAGTGTAGTCTTTTTAGGTTTTGTAGTCAGTAAACAAGGGTCCATGTGGATCCTAGAAAAATCAAAGCCATCTAAGAATAGCCCACCCTAAAAAGTGTTACAGAGATCAAGAGCTTTCATGGTCTCGTTGGTGAAGAAGGAAGTCCCATTCTTTTGGGGTGACAAATAAGAGAAAACTTTTTCTCTTATCAAGCAAAAACTCACTAATGCATTAGTCTTGGCATTACCTGACTTCACAAAAGCTTTTGAACTTGAATGTGATGCTTTTGGTGTGGGTTTGGGGGCTGTTTTGTTGCAAGGTGGCATCCTATTGTCTACTTCAACGAAAAACTCAACGGGGCCCCTTGCAACTACCCCACCTATGACATGGAGTTTTATGCCCTGATAAGAGCCCTTCAGACTTGGGAGCATTACCTTGCTCCTAAGGAGTTTGTCATTCACAGTGACCATGAGTCACTTAAATATCTGAAAGGACATGGCAAATTAAATAAAAGGCATACAAAATGGGTCAATACCTTGAATCCTTTCCCTATGCCATCAAATATAAAAAGGAAAACATAATGTGGTGGCTGATGCCTTATCTAGGCGTCATTCTCTTTATACCATCCTTAGTGCTAACACTTTGGGATTTGATGTCACAAGGATTTCAGCCCTATTTTTGCAGCCTCTGCATCTGCATGTAAGATCCTTGATGCGTTCTTCATTAGTAAGGGGTATCTATACAAAGGGAGCAAGATTTGTATACCTCAAGGAGCTATTAGGAACTTGCTCACAAAAGAGAGCCATGAAGGTAGGCTCATGGGGCATTTTGTGATTTCTAAAACTCTCATGCTTTTACAAGAAAAATTCTTTTGGCCTCATATGAAGAGAGATGTCCATAGGCATTGTACTAGATGTATAGCTTGCCTCCAAGCTAAATCTAAAGCAATGCCCCATGGTCTATATACACCTTTATCTGCTCCCTCTGCACCTTGGCTGGACATTAGTAATTGACTTTGTCCTTGTCCTTCCTCGTACCTAAGGAGGTGTAAACTCCCTTCTTGTGGTGGTGGACATATTTTGTAAAATGGCCCATTTTATGCCCTGCCACAAAGTGGATGATGTGAGCAACATTGCAAGACTTTTCTTTAGAGAGGTTGTCCGCTTGCACAATATACCCTCTACCATAGTCTCTGATAGGGATGTGAAGTTTCTTAGCCATTTCTGGAAGACTTTATGGTCTAAGCTAGGAACTAAACTCCTGTTTCCACTACTTGTCAGCCTCAAAATGATGGACAAACAGAAGTTATAAACAAATCTCTGTCAACTATGCTGAAGGCCTTTCTTAGAGACAACCACAAGTCTCGGGATGAATACCTTACCTACATAGAGTTTTCATATAATCAGGTCGTTCAAAGGACCACCAAGCACTGCCCTTTTAAAGTTGTCTATGGCTTCAACCCTCTCTCCTTGTTAGATCTCTTACCTCTTCCCCTTTCTCATTCTTTTCGTAAAGATGGGGAGGCAAGAGCAGATTTTATAAAGAAATTCCATGAAAGGGTCAAAGCTAATATTGAATAGCAATCTAAGGGGTATAATGCCTCAGCTAATTGGGGAAGGAATAAAGTTATCTTCAATGAAGGAGACTGAATGTAGCTTTATTTGTGAAGGATTGCTTCTCTACTTAGAGAAAGTCCAAAATTAGCCTTAGAAGAGATAAGCCCTTCCAGATCCTGGAGCGAATAAATAACAATGCATACATATTAGATTTCCTCTAGATTATGGTATAAACACTACTTTTAATGTTTGCAACTTATCCCTTTTTGCAGGTGTTGATGATGAAGAAGACCCTCAGGATTTGACGTCAAATCCTTCCCAAGGAGGAGGAGATGATGCAATCCTTCCTAGCAAGGGACCTATCACTAGGGTCATGGCTAAGAGGATAGAGAAGGATATGGGTAGAGCGGATGGAGGGAGACTTCACCTCTTTATGCGCATAAAGATGGTGCCATAATCTTCATGTTTTTTCTACATTGCCTTCTATTTTTCTTAGAGTGGAGTGGTTTCTGCCTTTCCTTGGTTGTGTATTTTGGCCATATTTTTCGTGAATTTAGCATTTGGGAGTGTGCTTAGCCTTTCTTGTGGAGTTTAACTAATTGGGCTTGTTAGGGGTGTTGGTGGGTTGTTTTATTAACCACACCCTTCTTTTCTATTTAAACCCCAATTAGTTAGTACATGAAGCATGGAGGAGACAAGGAGGGGCCCTTGTTCCCCCTCTTAGGCGCCTAAATGCAACTAATTGCCACATGGCATCCTACATGGCACTTAGTTAAATCTAAGATCCATATTTTTAGGAGCATGTACCAATTATTTGAATTAGGATTCTTTTTTAATCTAACTGTGGCTATAAATAAAGCTCTCCACCCTCATGTAATGTTTACACTTGATTTTGAAAGAAATATACAGAGATTATTCATTTTTTAGTGTCCTTTCTTCTCTTGTCTAGAGAGAGTTCTTAGAGCTTTTATCAAGGGTTCCTTCCTTTGTGGCAAACAACTTTCCTTGAGGCTTATCTTCTTATGAGTGGCACATCTTATCTCCACCTTCTTCTTCATCACCGAATTCAATTTACTTGGACCTCTTGAAGATGATCTTAGAAGAGCATTCAAAGGAGAAATGCATCAATTGTTGGAAGAGCTCCCTTGATTTAGTCCCTATTGGTATAGGAGTGGGAAGAATGATTAAAGTAGTCATTCTTTAAATAAGTTATCCTCTTCAATTGTTGTTCCAATTTTATATAAATATGAACCAAATCATCTAAATCTCTAATTGGAAAGAGATCATTCAAGCCACTTAGAAACCTAGCAAGGGTAGACCTAGGCTCTTCATTAATTCTCGCCCTCATCATGAAAAGCTCCATGTTTTATTGATACTCTTCAACACTCAAATTGTGTTGTTTTAGTCTTTGAAACTTATCAAGGAGTTTTCTTTCATAATAAGAGGGGATGTATCTTCACCTCATAGCCCCTTTTAGACCATTCCAATAACAAATTGAAGGGTTATAATGGTGACACCTATCATTAACTAAAATGGTCCACTAAGACATAGCATACCCTTGGAAGCTTAGGGTTACTAAAGGCACTTTTCTCCCTTCATTCACTTGGAAGCAAGTGAAGAATTGCTCTACCTTCATTTCCCAATCAAGGTAGGCTTCCACATTATCTTTTCCTAGGAAAGCTAGGAGATCTATTTTTTTATCTTTATGATTTTGGTCTCTCTTCCTTCTAGGTCTCTCCCTTCTAGCATGATCCACAAAGTAATCACTCTCAGTACTTACACAAAAACAACCAATAAATAAAGGTGTAAAAAGAAAGTAAGGATACAAAAAGAACCTAGAATGAATCTAGAATGGAAATGGACTAAAAGACAAAAATGACTCAAAGAAGTTTCAATGACTTACACAAATTTAGAGCATTATGGCTGAGACATATACATGCATATTCAAGTCATTTTCAATCAAATTTAGCACTCTTTTAATGATTTAAACAACTTGAGGTGCACTAAAGTTTTTTGTTCTTTTTATTTCTTTTTAACATTTTTTACTAACACACTTTTTTTTTTACTTATTTTCTCTTTGATTTCTTTTCTTTTTTTCTTTAAATGATTTTGCTATATCTCTTTACTAAATTCAAAAGCAAATTTGATGACGAGTTTAAGAATAGCAATCGCTTGAATCCAATGTGAAGAGATAGCAATAAAAAAATTTTAGATAAAAATACAAATCAAAGAAGTAAAGCAACTTAATTGGACTAGTAATTTTAGGTGTTGACTAATAGGTAAAAAAATAATATAATGGGTGTTATGTATAATACCCTAATTTAAAATCAATTGTTTGTATATATTATCTACATTAAATATTTTGTATGATTATAATTAACAAAATTTTGTAGACGTATAATATTAAAATAAAAAGTATTAATCAAATAAAATTGATATAATCAAAATATATATATATATATATATATATATATGTATGTGATCTAAATACTTAAGATTAATTAAGTATACTCGGCAGATTATTAATAGAACTAATTTTATGTTTTGTAGAAAACTTTGATATCAGTTTTGTTTTGGTATGTAAAGATAACATGTCGAAAAAAGAAAAAACAATTTATCAAAATTGTTGAACTATAACAATACATAGTGTTATTACAATTTTACTATATAGTAATAATAATAAAAAAATATAATAATAAAAATGTTAAAGTTGTATCAAAAGAAAAAAAAAGAAAGATTTGCACTATGTTTAAAATAATAACAACTACAAAGTTGAGAAATTTTACTAAAAGATTAGCTTAAAAGTGGGCATGTAATTAAGTAAAATTCTAGAAGATTTTACAAGTATAATATCTGAGCATAAAGTAGTGACAAAACATGACTAACTTTTCTAGGCTGAGGTGGTAGAAAAAAATAATAAAATAACTAAAGTTGGCCACCATATCTTGATACACGCGTACCTTAAAACGATGAAAGAAAACTCTACACCAGACATGCATGACGTGGGTTGCTGAGAAAAAGAGTTGATAGAAATTGATGGAAAATAATACAAAAAAGTTAAGGCGGTGGAAAGTTTTTATGAAAAAAAAAAAAAATATATATATATATTGAGTAAATTTGGGCCATAGAATTAAGCGGTGGAGATGGGTATAAATAAAAGCTAAGACAACAAAAATATTTACATATAACCTTCTAATTTTACCTGCAACATATAATCAAGCTAAAAGAGATTCCAAAAAAATATTGTGTATCCTTAGAAAAAGGAGAAGGAGAAAGAAGAAAGTGGAAAGAAGAAGTCAAAATAACACTTAAAAAAATCTTACAAGTTTGGAAAAATAGTTATAAATCTTATATTTAATTTAATTCATGAAATTTAAATTGGATTTTAATGTATAGTAAATTATTATTATTATTATTAAATTAGCTTTAAAGATCCTATATTATAATATATAAATTTTAAAATCTTTGATTGATTGAGATGATTATTGGTATAAATCTTAATCTTAGTTTTGTTATGATTATGTTGATTTTGATGTTATTTTAAGTAAAAATGATTTGTCCAAGAGAATAATATGAGAAAAGAATTAAATATATATATATATATATATATATAAATTTAAGGCCTACAAGTTTTAAAGATAGAAAGAATTATAAAATAAAATAATTAGTCCACAAATATGTGATTTACATTTTAAATTTTTATTTTTGAATCAAAAAGTTCACATATATTAAGAAGATTATATAATTATTTTTAAGTAATAAGTATTTGATGTGTAAAAATTGCAAGTGTACGATGTTTCAAGTAATAAAAAAAATTGTTCTTTCACAGGAATGTGTGTTTGGCAAAGAAATACTTTTTTTTTTTTGTAAAAGAAAAAATTTATTAATGATAATTCTACACAAATCACAAGAAATGACACTGTAGAGATTAGAGATACAAAAGTTTTCAAAAAGTAAAGACAGATTACAGAATCCCCACAAATAGCAAAGAGATAATACCACCACAAACAATATCAGGTGTCTGAAACGGACCCCCTCAATAACATTTAACAGGGGAAAACAAAAGGTAGAGACCATCCTCAAACAGAACTTTAACCTTGCACCATACGAATACAAAGATCACGCTTAGACAAAATGCGTTTAATGCACAAGATCGGATTAGAAGACCACTCAACAAAAGTTTTGATACCTTACTTATCCCTTTGAGCCATATCCATGACCGTTGCATAGCTAATTGTGAAACTTCTTCTACAAGGAATGAATTACTATTGAAAACCACCTCATTCCTCGCAATCCATATACTCCACAAAGTTGACATCCGAATAATACTTAGAACAGAAATAGTTTTCTTGCCTATTGAATTGCACATCCCCAAGCAACTTGTGAAATTCATTTCACAATCGGCAGGCAAAACTGAGACATATCCTAACCACATAAAGCACAATATCGAAACAGAGAAGCTAGACTTACAAGAGAAACACAAATGATTGACTGATTCTGGTAACGAACAACAGAGAAGGCAGATTACCTCAACCATTGGAAGGATGGAACGTTGAGCCAGTTCAACCTTTGATGGGATTCTTCCCAATGCCACATTCCAAGAAAAAGCCACCACCTTGGACGGAGCTTTTGACTACCATAGCTGACTGAATAAAGGAGACATATCATCTTGTGAAGCTCCACACACTACCTGATAAGCCATCTTTACCAAATATTGATCTGAGACCCCCGAACTTACTTCCCACCCCAAGCATCTCTCCCCTCTTGCCTCATGGAAAGACCAACTAGATCACCCTCCAACTCTCTCACCCATTCATTCTCCCAGCTCAATAACTCCCTTCTCTAATTAAACTTCCAAACCCAATTATTATTACACCATTCACTCATCTCAGAAATAAGCTCCTCCCGTTGATTAGAGAGATAGTATAGCCTAGGGTAAGCATATCTGAGCCCTCCAAACACCTTCCACCCTCCTTCCTAGAACTTAAACAGTGAGCCATCCCCTACCATATGCTTGATCTTACCAGCAAACCAGTCACACACTCTTTCTTCAGAGGTGATTTTTACAATGTCATGCCACCACTGGGAACCACTTCTTAGACGACTAACTGGCAAGTTCCTCCTAATGTTCATCCCGTATCTCGCCACGAACACCTTGATCCAAAGAGCTTCACTCCCCTGCAGAATTTTCCAACGCCGTTTACCAAACAAAGCTTTATTGAACTCCTCAACATCCTTGATTCCCAGATCTTCGCTACTTTTGCCTTTACAATACTTGTTTATTACTTCAATTATTTTATTATATTGTTTTGAATTTAAATAAAAAAAATCAAGTTCTCTAATTAATAAAAAAAATTGAAGTGAATTCTAAAAATCAAAATAAGATAATAGTTTAAAATAAAATAAAATCTAATATTAGAAAATCGTAACTAATATAAAAGGCAGGCAACAGTTTCAAATAAAGTAAAATCTAATATTAGAAAATTATAACTAAAATAAAAGGCAAATTTTTTAGATTTTTAATATCTTTGAAAAATAGAAAATATCTAATAAAATAAAGGAAGGGATAATTCAAGGATTTGAAATTCAAATTTTAGCAAACTTATAGGATTGGGGGATATCACATCATGACTGCCTGTTGAATCAAAATGAATTATTTGTATGCTCTTACTGGTTCTCGTTCTTTGTGAAGGTAAATTAACCTAAGGTAACATTCATCCTCTTTTAAGATACGAAGGTGTATCTAATTGAATTAACCCCTACTTCTGTGGTAGCTATGCTTAATTAAACTTGTTAAGTTTTTTGCTAATTCATTGAGTCCTCGAAGGGTTAAACCTACTTTCGTGATTTAATTCCTAAGTTCTTTTCCTAAGGTTCCAATAATTAAGTTCATCTTTCGATCATTTGCTAATTATCTATTACTACAAAAATGGTGATCAAACATACTGTATTCGATAAAATCAATAAAGAAGTCAAGAGAAACCAACATAATTGAAAGAAGGAATACACATGAATATTAACAAAATAAAATGGCTGGGTAGAAATTAAAGGAATCCTAAAGAAGCACACACAAAGATTTAATTGAAAGAAGCAACATAAATTGAATCTACAAAATAACATAGACTAGGAGAATAAATTGCAAGAAACTAAAACTATTAAAACATAAACTAACAAGACAATAAGGAATTAAAATGACATAAAAGGAAAGCTAGAAAAATAAATGAAGAACAAGAAGAACACTTAAGAGAAAAATGCTAAAAAATTAAAGACTAGGGAAGAAGAAAAAGAACCTCTAAAAGAGTTGGCTCTTGATACCAAATGATACAAATCAAGTTTGCACTCTCCTTGAGGTTCCAAGCACCAAGAAATGGAGTATGGAAGGGAGCAAAATGGGATGGTAGGCGCCATTCCTTGATGGAGATAAGCAAAAAATTATGAAGTTTGCCACAAGGGAAGGAACCCTTGATAAAAGCCAATTAGGAAGAGATTTTTCTAGAGAGAATGTTCAAGGCACTTTATTAAGAGTTATGGCTCACTTCAAGTGTGAAGAATACATGGAATGAGGGGGGGAGGGGTATTTATAGGTGGAAAGAGGGGAGTAAGGTGGTTAAGATTAGGAAGAATTAACCAAGGTTAATTCTCCTAATCTTGGACCTCCCAACACGGCTCATTCCTAAGCTAGATTAAATTAACTAACTAAGGGATTTTTTCCCTAATATCATGCCTAAGATGAATGAGAGAGGGAAACATGTGAGTCCTTGTGTTTTTCATGCTTTGTATGTTAGAAAGAGGGGTACAAAAATGAGCTAGGAGGTGTGGAAATGACCCACACTCACAAATATGGATTTCACCTCTTTCTACACACACTCCACACAATTAATCAAGGTACTTCATGCTTATACAAGAGGAAAATGGTCAAAATTCAAGGCCTTAATTAAAAGAAAACCTCATGCCCCTAATTCTATACTCACTAGAAAATATTTACAAGCTAAATAAACTCAAGACAATGACTTTAATTCTTTAATGAGCTTTCATCCTTGCCATTCCTTCCTTTAATGCTCCTAGCCATGGTCCATGCTAGGTGGAATTGCATCAGGATTATGAATCTGTTATCTTGTGTATGTGAAAAAGGGGTATGATGTGTTTCGAGTGTAAATTAGGGTTTCCTACAATGTAATTCTAATATTGAACAATTTTACTTACACTGGAAGGCATATCTCGTGCTTTACAATATTTTGTTATTAATAACATATCTTTTGGCTTATAAAAAATAGTTGAACATCCTAAATTGATTCTTTTTATAGTTAGAAGTTGAAGGTCATCAAAATTTAAACATTAGGTGAGCATTGGGGACTATGCAACTTGATGATGAACTTGCTTTGATTAATAATGAATTGTTTGGAAAATTACAGTAAGCACGATAAAATTCTCTTTGTATTGATGCAAGATCATGGGAAAACATTGTGGGGTCGATATCATCGTTAAAAAAAACTAACATTACTGACAACACTAACATTTGACCTATAAAAAAATTGATGTAAGATTAATTTTGTGGATGCAATATCAAAAAATTGACTCATGTGCCTATTCAATCCCTACATATTGTTATATGAGTTATTATAAATTTTTTATGTAGCCTCATATGGTTTCTTGTAATTGTGATTGTATAAAAAGAATAAACAACATTCTCAAAGGCAATAAAAAATCCTAGATGACATTCAACAATGTGATGAAATACAATTTGTTCCTTCAAGATATGTAATCACAAACAGGCTATGTGCTCCCTATTAGGAAATAAAAGGTTGTATTATGTAAACTAATGGGCCTACAAGATCAAGTGCCACTTTAATGGAACCATAAAATGATGTTATGGATACGGAAACTACAGATTTGAAAATATTGAGAAATTGAAAGAATGAAACAAAGAATTTATAGAGAAAGAAATTGAGAGTAGGAGGAGTATTATTAACCAAATAATTGAGAGGTTACATTACCCAATGATATAGCTGATGGCTAACTGAATTCTATTAACAAGAAAATAACAGAATAACTGTTTTAACTACCATTCTCCCTCTAATAACGATAAAGTCCTTAGCCATTAAACTAACAATTCTCCACCTTGGCTAGACTTTGTGCTACATAACCTATATGATCTTCACACGTAACTTGAATTTAGGTCCTAGAAGTGCCTTTCTTAAAGCATCTGCTGGATTTTCATCAATGCTGACCTTCTCCAGAATCACTCCTCTTGTAATGATCTCTCTCACAAAATGGAATCTAACATTTATGTGCTTTATTATTTCATGATATGTATGATTATTTGCTAATATTATACCATTTTGCCTGTCGAAAAACACCTTTTGGAACCCCCTTTCCATCTTGCAGACTTTCTATCATTCCTTTCATCCATATAAATTCCTTTATAGCCTTAGTAAGAGCAATGAATTCTTCTTCAGTAGTAGACAAGGACACCATGTGCTAAAGGTTGCACTTCCAATTTACAGTGTTACCACAATACCTAAACACATATCTTGTTAATGATCTTCTAGTATCAAGGCATCCAACATACTCATAATCTACAAAACCAATAACATCATCGATCAGGCTTCCATGCTTAGCATACAAGAAACCAGCTTCTAATTTGCCTTTCAAATATCTAAAAATTCACTATAGTGCTTCCTAGTTTCGTTTCCCTATTTTTCCTATGTACCTACTCACTAAACTAACTACATAAGCCAAATCAGGCCTTTTTCATATCATAACATACATGAGGCTACCTACAACATTAGCATAGGGCACTTTTTTTCATGTAAGCAACTTCCTCTTCAATTTTGCGTGAGTTTTGATGTGACAGTTTGAAATGCAGTGCCATAGGAGTCATAATAGGCTTAAGATGATCCATATTAAAAATTTTTAGGACCTTACATATGCAATCTTTGTGGCTCACTCACAGTAGTCCTTTTACCTTGTCTCTAATGATCTACATACCCAGAATTTTATTCGCAACTTCTATATTCTTCATTTAAACTCACTTTCCAACATCAATTTCACATTTTCAATTTCTTTATTTCTTTTGCAAGTAATCAACATGTCATCTACATATAGGAGTAGGCAAATGACAAAACCTCCTTCAGCTTCCTTCACATACAACTAGTTGTCATAATCACATCTTTTGAATCCAATGTGTACAATGTAGGTACCAAACATTTTATACCATTTCCTTGGGGAGTGTTTGAGACCATAGATTGATCTCTTCAATTGGAACACCTTGTTTTATTCCCCATTCTGTACGAAATCCTCTAGTTACGTCATATGGATTTTCTCCTCAAGTTTACCATGCAAAAATGTGTTCGAACATCCAACTGTTCTAATTCCAAGTCATCCTAAACAACTAAATTCTGCACTATTTGAATTGAGGTATGCTTACCACTAAGGACAAAACCTCATTGTAATTTATTCCTTCCTTCTGTGTAAATCCCTTAACAACTAATCTAGCTTTGAACATGGCCTTCTCTGAGAAGGTTCAAATGAATCTAAGCAACCAAACCAAGAGGGGGGTGAATTGTTTTCCAAAGTCTTTTTCTAATTTTTGCAAAAGATTGATTTTCAAAATCAATTTAACCACTTATATGAAATACTATTGAACCAGGACATTTTGCAGCAGCTTTGAGAACTATTGAAATAGATCTTTTATCCAATTACATACAATAGTGCGCAAGATTAATTCAAATTATACAAATCAAATTATCTAGTATTACCGGAAGCGATAAAACAATGTAATAAAATAAAGACTAGAGAAGGAGAAGAAATACACACAGAATTTATACTGGTCCACCCTTAACTTGGGCTACATCTAGTTGTTTTAGATTCAAGGAAACCTACCTTGAATAAAACTAATCACTAGAATTAAAATTGAGAGTTACACAACAAACTCACATGCATATGACACCTAAGCATGCCCTTTCTTGAACACCTATAAAGAAATATGATTCTAACACATGCAAAAGTGCATGCATGAACAATACAATCTAGGAAACCTACCTAGACAATCAATACAACAAAATAAAACTAAAAGGAGCAATATCACCTGTAATGATTTGTACAAAAATTTGAGCAACAAGTTATATCAACCCAATATTATCAAAGAACCTTGATTTTCTTTTATTCTTGATGGATCTTTTTGTTTTTGCTTTGGTCTTATTGTTGCAGAGGTTTGATAGCTTTTTCTTTTCTCTAGAAACTCAAAGTATCAATCTCTAAAAGATTTTTGAAATGTGTAATTTGTTTTTTGAAAAATGAGTTTCTTCCTTTTATATGAAAAAACTTTAATCTATGTTTTAATCGATTAAATTGAGTTTTAATAAATTAAACTATTCTTTGCACAAGTCCCAAATGAGCTAGAGGAATTTAATCAATTATCATAAGTACTTAATCGATTAAATTGTTCATTAGCCATGATTAAGTGAGAAGGATGAGTTCAATCAATTAAATCTAGTACTTAATCGATTAAATGATTCAGATAATTGATTACGAATTGATTTAACAGATTAAAATAGTAGTTTTGCTTCCTTTAATCTATTAAGTTATGCAATCCCTCCTATCAAGTACCCTTTCACTAGGGTCATCGCTAGGAGGATAGAGAAAGACTTGGTCCGAAAAGACACATCAAGACCTCAACTCATGATGAAGATAGACATATTAGGCCGTAGTCCATAGATTCCCCTTTATAAATATTAATTAGCTCTTAATTTAGTATTTCGACCATTTACTTTGTAATTAGGAAGAAGAAGTGTTATTAGTTAATGAGAGGAGGTAAGCTGAGTTAGGGGACTCTTGTACAAGGCTTGTTGGGCTTCCTTCCCACACCTTTTGATTAGCTTTTGCACCCCTCCTAGGTTTAGAGTAGGTGTCTCTAATCCTAATTAGGCCTAAAGTCCCACATTGCCTAGTTTTGAGTGCCTATCTCTCTCATTGGGCTATATATACACCTAATCTGTCTTGTAATCATCACACTTGAATTTGGAATTGATATAAGACTCTTTAAGAGCATTCTTCTATAGTAAAGTGTCATTGAGCAACCTCTCTCTTGAGGATTCTCTTCCTTTAAGCTTTTATCAAAGGTCCTCTTCCTTGTGGCAAACCTCCTAGTAAAATTTTTCTTGACTTATCTTCTCCCTAGAGAAGTGGAATCAAGTTCCCCTCCATCCTTAACGTTTTCCATCCTCTATCTTCTTAGAGGAAGGAACCTTGGTTGAAGAGATCAAGGGATTGCATCATTTTCTATCAACTTTTGGTGGCTGTTTTTAAGCTTTCATTTCTTTGGTTTGCACCTTTCCTATCAACTTTTGGTGGCTGTTTTTTTTTTCTTCTTTTTTTTTTTAATTTTTGCTGCACCACTCAAACAATTTTGAAGTGAAATATGATGGGGAGTGTAGAGTCAATATGCGCTTGAACTAAAGAGGTACAAACAACTGCCAAAAGTTGATAGGAAAGGTGCAAACCAAAGAAATATAAGTAACTTAACAAGAGAGGGTCCTTGGTAGGCAGGATTGCATCATTAAGTCAATTCATGAATCAATTATGTACATCAATGAGACTTAATAATTTTGAAAAACATTTAGAGGTACCAAATCTCCTTTATGTAGCATAACATAATCACACTAAGATTATAACCAAAGAATCAAAGAAAATTAAGTTCATTTGAATTTGGATAATAGCGAGACCTATATGATACATGCAATGATTCAAGCATAATGCTAAAGCACTCATCTTAGGTATAGCTAGTGTTCATCATCAAAACCATAATGCTACAAGATATAATTAGTCTTCTTTGCTTTCCTGATAGAATCTCTAACATTCTTAACTCCTGCAATTTCATTTTTCAACTTGAATAGCCATATGCAGCTGACCAACTTGACTCCTTTTTGCTTATCCACAAAAGTCTAAGTGTCATTCTTGTGTAAAGAATCCATTTCTTCATTCGTAGCACTAATCTAATTATCAGATTGTTTGCTATTTACAGCTTCCATATAACTTCCAAGTTCCTTCGCTCAACTTCTCCAACAACATTCAATGCAAAGGCAACCATCTCTACATATCCAAATCTGTTTGAAGGATTAATGATTCTTGTTTATTTGTCCCTTGCCAAAACATACTCTTGTTGAGAAGTGCCTCTAATCTACTCATGATTTTCAATTTCAGAGTTCTGCATTAGGCTTCTGAATTTCAAACTTGTGTAATGGGTCCATCTCCAAATGAACTCTCTCATCTTCAGTCACTTCAATTTTTTCCTGACCAGATGGTTCCTTTGATTGGAACATTTTTTATTCGCTGAACACCACATCCCTGCTAATCAGCACTTGAGCGTGACCTTTCTCTGTGCACCACAGTCTATACCCTTTAACTCCTTAAGGGTACCCGAGAAACATACATTTTAAGGCCCTTGGTTCAAGTTTTCTTTACCTTATGTGAGCATATGCCACACATCCAAACACTTTCAAGTTTGCTAAGTTAGGAGGATGACCATTCCATATTTCTTCTGCTGTCTTTAGACCAATGTCAATGATGGACTCTTGTTTATAAGGTATGTTACTGTCATCACAACTTCATCCCAAAAATGTGCAGAACAATTAGCATCAGAAAGTACGTTTGACTCTTTCCATGATTTTTCTATTCATCCTCTCAACCAAAATATTATGTTGTAGGGTTTCTTTCACTGTCCTATGCCTTTCAATCCCATTTTTACTACAAAACTAATTGAATTAACAAGAACAAAACTAAGTACCCTCCTCCCCTCTAATGACCATAAAGTCCCTAGCTACTCAACTAACAAATGATTTAAAACTTGATTAATCATTTTTGCAAATCATCATGTAAAAGAAGTAGATTATTAAAAACATTTGCTCTTGTGGTAAAAATGTCACTATTTGAATTGTTTTAGCCATTTTTTTAGCAAAGGGAGGGAATTTCACTAATGGACAAACATAATGTGTTTATTTAGGTGGACTCGGAGAGAAAGTGTTTATGAAATTACCTTAGTTTTTTACTACTCAAGTAAAACTCTCGTGCAAGCTAGGCAAATCATTGTATGGATTAAAATAAGTTCCTCACTACTAGCTAGTTTGATATAATGTCATACACAAGTTATTAAATATTGCTCCCATATAGTAATGATTTGTACTACAAGTTGATTACTAGTTCAAAACACTCACTAATTCATTCATGGAGGGAGAGGTTAAAGTACATATATAGGCCTTCCTCTTTATATAAATATGCTAGACATGGGTTAATATAAGGTGGATTTTTCTAAGCTTCATCTTCAAAGAATAGTTCATGTGGTAAAATAGGTTTGATTAAAACCTCAAGAGCAGTGGTTTTCATGTTTGTAAGTCCAAATGTAGCACTCATGTTAACCTGAGCATTGGATGGGGTTGTGATTTCAAACGCTTGCAAGAAAGTTGCCAATACCAACTGTGTCATTTGAATGCCAAATGATATGCCAGGGCATGACCTTCTTCCACCACCAAAAGGTAGGAATTCAAAATGTTGACCTTTCACGTCCAAACCTTTATGGGTGCTTAAGAATCTTTCTGGTTGAAACTCTAATGGGTTTGACCATACACGTGGATCCCTATGCATTTTCCAAATATTCAACATAAATCGAGTACCTGCTTTGATTTTGTAGCCACCTAAACTACAATCCTCTGTAAATTCACGGGGACCCGTGAATGGCGCAGTTGGACACAATCGTTGTGTCTCTTTAACCACAGCTTGAAGGTAAACTAATTTTTTAATGTCCAATTCATTCACTAGTCTTTCCTTGCCCACATGCTCATCCAATTCCTCCTGTACTTTCTGCAATGCATGACTATTATTCAACAGCAAAGAGAGTGTCCATATCATAGTAACTGCTGTAGTATCTATTGCCCCCGCAATTATTGTCTGCAAAATACATTTATGGTAAGAATTATCCTATATCTTTCCACTAATTTAAGAAAAAGATGTGAGAATATATATAATTGATAAATTTTATAAACTTTTCATAACTATCAGTAAGAATAAAACTCTTTACTCTTACGGTATATCCTAATCACACTCTAATTTTATACTATTATTCATTTAATGACAAAATATCATACACAATACATTTTTTTTAAAATTTTACGATAATTACTTCAACAGTTATATCAATTTTCTTTTCTTTTGTTAATTAACTGTGTAAAGCTAACGGATAGAGAAAGGCATAAATGTATAATATATTTTAAATTAAATATAATTTTGATATCCTTATTTTACTCAATTTATTAATTTTAATTTTTTAAAATAAAAAATTTTTTTGCTCTAAGTTTATAACATCTATAATTTTAGTCAATTCTTCAATTTAATATCTTATAACATTAGGGATGGTAACAGGGCGGGGTATAAGGTGGTTTGCCCTCCCCACTCTCATCCCTAGAAAACGTAGGGCAAGGGCAAATATAAAAAAGACGAGTATGAAATTTTAATCTTTGTCTCTATATCCGTCAGGTATTTTCAGGTTCGAGAATCTTCCCAGGTTACCCTGTTATATTATTTTTTATAATTTGTATTTAAATTTACTTATAATTTATTAAATAAATTATATGCTAATTTATTTATTATATTTAACTTATTAATTTTGAAATTTATTATATGCTAAGACATTAATTATATTTTAGTTTTAATGTCTAAAGAAGTATAAATTTGTACACAGATATATAAGATATTTTTTAACATATAATTATATGTAAAACATAATAATGAGGCGGCATCGAGTACAAAGATGGGACAGAAACTAACAAACCTACATTTGTTCCCATCCCCTATTATTTTAGGCGAGGACAAAGACGGGATAAAAAACACAAATTTTTCCATAAAATTGAGACAGAAATGGAGCGGTACAACAGGTGAACATAATGATCATCCCTGTATAACATTTCCATTTAAGATACCAATTATGAACCATTTAATTAATAAAATGTAAAAATAAAGATTAGATTAAATTAAGTTGTAATTTTTTAAAGATCCGTGTGTATTTTAGAATAAAAAATGACAATTACAAGTTTGAGAAAATAAGAAAGGAAAGTTGTATTCATTATTCAAGTCTATATTTAGATGGTAAAGCAAAGAAGATAAGGACAGATGTAAATGAAGTAGTGGTGCGTACCGTGCATGTGGCTTTTAAGACGGTCTCAAAATCATAACCAGCAAGGTCGACCTGGTTAATGGCGGACTGCAAGACATCGATGAAGTCTTGTTCTGTTTTGACCTCAGTTGAATCTCTTTTCTGCCGATGCTCTTCTAACCATTGAGAAACGATGTTATCCATTTCTTTGGCCGTCCTTTTCATGTCCTTCACTTTACCTCCCAAATCAAGCCAGCCAAGGGCAGGAATGGCGTCCCCAATCACAGACAACCCCAACAAATGGAAGAACTCTCCGAAAACCCTCCGAATTCGCTTCACTTGTTGCTCATCTTCACTTGCGTCGGAGTATCTCTTGCCTGAAACCATCATCAGAATCACGTTCAGATTCACGTCTCCAAGCCACTGCTTCATCTCCACCAACAAATCACCAGAAGGACCTCTTTTCTTCAACCATGTTCTGTATAAATCTTTCAACGCGCTCCGCACCTCCGAGTGTCTAATATCTCGAAGAAGTTCCAACCGGGCGGCGGAAAGTAACTCTGAAACTGCTATCTTGCGCATATCACGCCAGAAGTCTCCGTAAGGGGAGAACCCAAAATTAGCATAGTCGTATCCCAAGATTCTTGCAGCCGTATATTTGGGCCGAGAAGAGATGACGATGTCAAGAGTCGTGAAACACTCTTTCGCTAACTCCCAAGAGCTCATAACCACTGCTGAGTGCACACCGAATCGAATACTGAATATTGGCCCATACTTGTCTGCTAAGCCTCCCATGACTTCGTACGGAGGCTCACCGGAACCACCTAAGAGGTAAAGATGACCGATCAAAGGCCACCCACCGGCAGCTTCCGGTGGCTTGTGGTCAGAACCTGCTCTACCTCTTTTGATCAAGTAAGAAATGAAGAGTATGCCTATAACTGCAGCAACTGCTGCGTGCAGGTACTGAACTGTAAGATTATCCATCACAATTTTTCGATATGCCCGTGCCTCAGTTGAACGAAGGTTATTGTTAAATTTGAGAAATTATGGTTAGAAAAGTGATAGATATATGTGCCTTGTATTGGCTGGAAGGATGCGGAAGAGTCAAAGCTAGAACGCAAAAAAAGAAGTAAAAAATGAGTGTGTAAGAGTCATTATAGAATTGAAAAAAGAGTAAAGATTAGGATTGATAAACTGACACGACAGGCAAATTTTTTCAGTCCAAACCCATGTTTTGAACATATTCGATCTTACGGTTGGTTTAAATAAATAGACGTTTTTTTTAAAGATTTTATATCCACTCTTCAGATTCAAATTCCTTACTACGCGCATATTTTAATATTTTTTAAAAATTAATTAAAAAATTTTAATATTGTTTAAACTAACTAAAATTATCATTTACAATAATATAAAATATTAAATATTTTTAACAATAAAAATTTAAATTTAATATAAAAATTAATAACAAAAAATTCATAAAATTAAGGTTTTTTTATATATAAAAAAATTTAATAAAATAACTCATCTCTTACCTTATTTACTCAAAAAATTTACCAAAATTTACATTGAACCAATTTCTTAACCTAATTTTTTTTATGAAAAAGCAACAATTTTTTTATAGGATTTTCTTTTCAGATTTTTTTAAAATCATTTTTTTATGTACATATGTTTTTCTAAAGTATTTCCTAAAGTTTGATTTTAAAATTTTTTAAAATTAATTTGTATTTTATTTTTTTTATGTATTTTATTTTTATGTTGTGTATCTTTTCTCTTATTTTAATTTTTTTAAATGCTTGTAATTAAATTTTTATTTTAAAGTTTTTAAATTAAGATTTTTAAACCTAATATATTAAATGTTTTAAATTATTTTCGTAAAAATAGTTAAAAAAATTTAACTTACGAAATCATGTGAACGATATTATTTCGTAAAAATTACTATTCTTGGTAATCTTTTAAAAAAAAAATATTCATGAACATTATAAATATATGAATAAATAGTAATACATTTTTCATATAAATTTTTTAAATTAAAATTTAATTCTAAATTTTATAAATGGTAAATTTGTTAAGTTTTATATCATTATCATAAAAATTTATTGGATAAAAACTAGAATTTTTTTTACTTTGAGGTTAATATTTCTTAAATTATTTTAGAAAATATTTATAAAGTAATTGTAATTATATGAAAAATATAAACATGATTAATTTAGGTAAAAGATAAAGGAATAAATTAAAATAGAAGTTATAAGTAATTCAAATAAAAAGAATTAAAAATAATATGTTTTATCTTTAATAAAAATAGACTAAATGTTAGTTGTTAATATATTAGTTTTTATATAGTAGAGGAATTTGAACCTACGACCTCTTGCTCCTCATCTCTCTATTTTACCACCAAACCAACCTTTTTTTCTTTTGTAAGCTAATGAATTTTATTATCTATGAATAGGTATGCAGAAGCACAAGATGTGCTTACAACCAAATTACACCATTTTAATTATAAACATGCATTCATATAAAATCTACTAACTCATACAAAATATAGGATTCATACGGCATTCAGCATAAGAGTGTGATGTCAGTCTTTGTGCATGACACCAACTCCAGGTTTTCAATTGAATTGCTTGAACTATATCATCAATCCCTTGTAACTTATTATTGAATATTTTATCATTTCTTGCTTTCCAAATTTGCCAAATTCCCACAAACCAAACAAAAGATCATGCTCGGTTTAGCTTCATTGAGTCGCTAATTAATCCCAAGAACTGAGAACATTAGTTTCAGACATATTAGATTTTGTAACAATGTGGATAGCCCCTACCAATCACATAACTTGAACCAAACCTGGTTAGATAAATGACAGTTCAGGAAGATGTGTTGACCTATTTCCAAAGCTTCATTACAAAATGTGCAACCTACATTTTCTTCTCGTAATATCCTTTTTTCTGGAGATTGATCCTTGTTGGCAACCTTTCTGCTTCTAGTTTCAACGCAAGATATTGGATCTTTGAAGGGACCCCTTTTTTCCATATTAGTTTGTAAACTTCATCTATCTGTCGTGAGCCTATTCAAGTTAGTATTTTATATGTCAATCGTACAAAGTACACCCCTGATTCTTCTGTCATCAATCTTCATTCATCTTGCATCCCTCCTGTTAACCAAACTGATTCCAATTTTTATCCTAATTCATCAACCATCTCCTCCTCCCAAGTAAATAACCTCCACATTCATCTCCATTTCTAACACTCTCCCTCATTTCCCCTCATCTCCATTTATCAACTGCTCTCTTAGAATCTGACCCCCTACCCATTTGTTCTACCAAAACACAATGTTACTCTCATTCCCCATGTGACGATTAATGTTTTGAGTCCACCAACTCTCTTGTTCTGTCCCTATACCTTCTATGATTTGTAAATCCACCCACCACCTAAAGCACTTTCTTCCTTCTGTCTCCCAGTGTTTGTCTTTGTGTTGATACCTAAATTTTAAAATTCATTCCCATATTCTATTTCTCTCTGTGGTTAGCTTCCACTTCCATTTTCCTAATAATGCAACATTAAACTTGTGAAACTCCCTTAGCCATAATCCCTCTCCATCTTTCGACCTACATACTCTATCACAAGACACCCAATACACCTTCCTCCTATCTTCCTTCCCGCCCTATAAAAAATAGTTAGTAGAGATTCAAGTTTAGAAATAGTACCTTTGGGAGCCTTAAAGAACGAAAGATAGTAGACTGGCAACGAAGATAACACAGATTTTATGAGCACCACCCTCCATCCCATAAAAAGAAACTTGTTTTCCCAACCCAACAACCGTTTGCACACTACCTCTACTATAGTCTTCCACGTCTCGCAGAAGGATGAATCTGCCCCAATTGGTAATCCCAAATATTTAAAAGGAAAGTCCCCCACCTTGCAATTTAATAACCATGTAGCCCTCTAGATTTAGCTGGTAGATATATTGATTCCCATGAGATGAATCTTGTGAAAATTCACTTTTAATCCTGATATTAGCTCAAAAATTTGCATAATTGCTCTAATTACCTCCATTGTCTCCCAATCCTTGTGAGATAAAAGAATAGTATCATATGCAAATTGTAGGTGTCACAGACACACTTTATCTTTTCCCACCTGGTACCCTTTGCAGACATCTAAATCAACTGCCTTATGAACCATTTGACTGAGTTACTCCGCTGCAATGAGAAAAAGAAATGGTGATAAAGGGTCACCCTGTCTAAGTCCCCTCCTCGTTCTAAATTCTTTCATTGGGCTTCCATTCACCAATATTGATATTCTTGACGAACCCACACATTCCTTTGACCAATTAATAAATTGTCCTCCAAAACCCATCCTTGTCATCACTTCCCACAAGTATCTCCAATTTACTGAATTGTAAGTTTTTTCAAAATCTATTTTCACAAACACTAGCTCTTTTCTCATTCTTCTTGCCTCATCCACCACTTCATTAACAACTAATACCCATCAAGTATTTGTCTCTCTTCCAGAAAGGTTGATTGTGTTTCAGATATCAAAACATCCATAACCTCCTTCATTTGTATTGACAAGACCTTCGCCAAAACTTTATACATGCCCCCAACTAATGCTATTAGACGATACTCACTAATAAGTAAAGAATCAATTTTCTTGAGGATCAATGTGATGAATGAACTATTTGATCCTTTAACGACCCTTTAACGACTTTACCATTCTTATGAAATTCCTCAAAAAAAAGCCACAAAGTCATCTTTCAAAAAATGTCATAACTCCTTTAGAAAAGGAAAATTTATACAATCCAATCTTGGACTCTTGTTACTGTCACACTCACACTTCTCCTTTATCTCCACTTATATAAAAGACTTTTCCAGCTTTTCTCTTAATTCCACGTATAATCTTCTAAGTGACTCATTTAGCTTTGGCCAATTTCTTACTTTTTCCTTAAAGCGGTTCTCGAAGTGCTCTTTTATTTTATTTTAATTTTTAATAATACTATAATATTCGTTAATTGCTTATAAAATATTACTAGGAAAATACATTGCACCAGTTTAATGATAAAAATGTAGTCCGAAGGAGCTACCAAAATATTCTAAGTAATATTTTTTAGAGAAGAATTCTAACTATTCCTTTTCTAAACTTAGAATTTATTAAAAGTGATATAAAATTTTCTGGGTATCATTAGCAAATTTGAAAAGAGAATTATTAAATAAGAAATAAAGCAAAAAAATATTTTAACAAATTTTAATCAACAAATATTACAAGTTTCAGAAATTATTCTGACATTCTTCTTTTAAATTGCTTTTTATTCTAATTTTTCATTTTCTTTTATATCTAATATTTCTATATACTTTTGATCGCCTAGTATGCAGCTAAAAATAGTTTGAATCTTTTTTTTTACAGGCAAAAGATTTTGAACTTTAATGTGTTGCAGATGATAATTGAATACTATCATTAATTATAAACATATTTATTTATGTTTTTAAAATCTGACATCCAACCAATGAAAAATAATTGTTTATGGTTTATTGGTTCAACTATTATTAAACTATTAATTAAATTAATCTTAATAAAATAATATTTTTTATATTAATATACTATAAAAACTAAGATTATAAAATAAAATTTATTAAGGATGTATTTATAAAAAAAAAAATTACTAATAAATACACCTTCATATTACTAAGTTAACCCATATTTTCATTAATTTTTTAATTAAAAGACTTAGAAAAAGGAAGAATGCATTTAACAAAATCCAAAAAGCTTTGAAAAGAATTATGAACTATATGGTTGAATCACTGGTTTTACTAGTTCATGATCGATTTTTCGATTCCAATACAAAATTTTTACCTAATCAATTTCAGTATCAATAGATAATCTTTAACAAAAATTATGAATAAGTCGAATTGGTTGAACCACTGGTTTTACCAGTTTATACTGATTTTTAATTTTAATACAAAATCTTTACCTAACCACTTTCAGTATTAACCTAATTGATTACCAAACAGATTCACCAATTTTCTTGTCAAACCGACCGATTTGGTCCAGTTTCAAAACATAGATATTTACTATAAATTAATATAAAATACAGGTATAAAATAGATTATTATAGTAAACTTGTACTTTTTTATTAAGTTAATATAATAATTTTATTTTTGTTATTATTGTTAGTTTTGTAGTTTGATTTTTAGTCCCACATTGCTTAGTATTGTGAGATGGTGTTTTTCACTTAGCTATATAAGTAAGCTTATGTAAGGTTTACAAATGCACCAAAACAAATACTTCTTAGTGTTGTTTATTTCTCTCTTCTATCCTTTAGTGCCTTGTTCCCAACAAGTGGTATCAGAGCCCATTTCTTAGTATGCTCTGTGGTTGCAGCAGTGTCTGATCTTTTGCATCAGAAAAGATTTGGTTAGAGTAAATTTTCTTAGTATGCTCTGTGACTGCAGATGTGTCTGATCTTCCACATCAGAAAAGATTTTTTCTCTTGTTCTTGGGGATCTCAGTCTAGAGAACTAGTGATGGCTTTTCTCAAAAGCAGTAGGAGCAATGGCAATGGACGAAGGCAAGATGAAGATTGAAAAGTTTGATGGTACGGACTTTGGCTTTTGGAAAATGCAGATAGAAGATTATCTGTATCAGAAGAATATGTATCAACCACTCACAGGAAAGAAGCCAAAGGGTATGAAGGAGGAAGATTGGAGTCTCCTTAATAGACAAGCCCTTGGAGCCATTAGACTGACGTTATCCCTAATGTTGCTTTCAACATTGCAAAAGAAAGGACGACAGCAGGTCTCATGAAGGCTCTTTCCAATATGTACAAGAAACCATCAGCCTCAAATAAAGTTCACTTGATTAGGCAATTGTTCAATCTGTGGATGTGTGAAGGTGCTTCGGTGGCACATCATCTCAATGAACTAAACACTGTTACAACCCAGTTGAGTTCAGTTGAGATTGAGTTCGATGAGGAAGTACAGACTTTAATACTTTTGTCTTCTTTACCAGAAAGTTGGAATGCTACGGTCACGACTGTGAATAGCTCATCGGGAAGCAATAAGTTAAGATTTGATGATGTTCAAAATTTGGTTCTCAGCAAAGAGATCCAGCGGAGAGAGTCGGGTGAATAATCAACCTCTTCAGTATTGCATATAGAGTCAAGAGGAAGAAGTTCAACCAAAGAAAGCGGACGCGGCAAATCAAAGGAGAGACGATCCAAGTCCAGAAATCATCGTAGTTCCCAAAACTCGAAGACGATCGAGTGTTGGAATTGTGGGAAAATAGGGAACTACAAAAACCAGCGCAGGAGTGCACAGAAGAGTCAAGAAGCAAAGGGCGAAGCAAACGTTGCCTCCACCTCAGGAAAAAATAAGGTGTTGATATGCTCTCTTGAAGATAAAGAGGAGTTTTGGGTATTAGACTCTGGAGCATCTTTTCACGCTACCTCACAAACGAAACTATTCAAGAATTATGTTCCTGGAAACCTTGGTAAGGTTTACCTTGGTAATGCGCAATCATGTGAGATTGTAGGTAAAGGTGCAATAAAGATTAAGTTAAACGGGTCTGTATGGAAATTGAAAAATGTCAGACATATTCCCGACCTGACTAAGAACTTAATCTCAGTGGGTCAGTTAGTCAATGAAGGCTACATGACAATGTTCCACGGTGATGATTGGAAGATTTCAAAGGGTGCGATGACAATTGCTCGAGGCAAAAAGAGTGGTATTCTTTATAAGACAGCACGAGCATGTCATTTGATTGCAATTGCAACAAATGAAAGTCCCAATCTATGGCACCAAAGACTTGGCCATATGAGTGAGAAAGGGATGAAAGTTATGCACTCAAAAGGAAAAATATCAGGTCTTCAGCCAATAGAAATTGACATGTGTGAAGACTGTATACTTGGAAAGTAGAAGAGAGTCAGCTTTCAGACAAGTAGAAAAACCCCAAAGAAAGAGAGGCTTGAGTTCATCCACTCTGATGTTTGGGAACCAACGACTGTCCCTTCCATTGGTGGGAAGCAATACTTCGTAACTTTTATTGATGATCACTCCAGAAAGGTATGAGTTTACTTTCTGAAACACGAGTCTGAAGTATTTGAAGCTTTTAAGTTTACTTTCCGACAATGGTGGTGAATATGTAGACACCAGATTCAAGAAGTTTTGCTATAAGCACGGAATCAGAATGGAGAGAACCGTGCCAGGTATGCCTCAACACAATGGTGTAGTAGAGCGTATGAATCAAACGTTGACTGAAAGAGCCAGAAGCATGTGTGTGCAGTCAGGCCTACCGAAGCAATTCTGGGCAGAAGCAGTCAATACAACAGCTTACTTGATCAACCGAGGTCCATCAGTACCATTAGAGCATAAAATACCAGAAGAGGTATGGAGCGGAAAAGAAGTAAAACTCTCACATCTTAGAGTTTTTGGGTGTACAACTTATTTGCACATTAGCGATCAAGGAAGGAACAAACTTGATCCCAAATAAAAAAGGTGCACTTTCATCGGTTATGGTGAAGATGAGTTTGGTTACCGTTTGTGGGATGATGAAAACAAAAAAATGATCCGCAGTATAGACGTGATCTTCAACGAAGGAGTCATGTACAAGGATAAGCATAATACAAGTTCCAGCAACTCAAAACCGAGTGGGCCAACTTATGTAGAGGTGGATGATGTTGTAGAAAGTCCACCAGTTGAGAGTTCTCAATCAGAGGAAGTAATTGAATCAGACAGAGAGAAACAATTTACTTCAACTCTGAATTGGGAAGGTCTTCTCGAGTTCTTGTGCCCAACAGGAGATACATGAACTACATGTTGTTAACAGATGGAGGAGATCCTGAAGACTATTCAGAAGCATGTCAAACCACAGATGCGAGCAAGTAGGAGCTTGCCATGAAAGATGAAATGAAGTCTTTAATCTCAAATCAAACATGGGAACTAGCAAAGTTACCTATGGGAAAGAAGGCACTTCACAACAAAATGGATGTATCGCGTGAAGGAGGAACACAATGGCTCCAAAAGATATAAAGCTCGACTAGTTGTAAAAGGATTCCAACAGAAGGAAGAAGTGGATTACACTGAGATATTTGCTCCAGTTGTGAAGCTCAATACTATCAAATCTGTGTTAAGTATTGTTGCCCGTGAAGAACTCTACCTAGAGCAATTAGATGTGAAGACTGTGTTTCTTCACGGAGATTTGGATGAAGAAATCTACATGTATCAACCTGAAGGTTTCTTAGAGAAAGGAAAAGAGAACATGGTGTGCAGATTAAAGAAGAGCTTGTATGGTCTAAAACAAGCTCCAAGATAGTGGTATAAGAAGTTTGAGAGCTTTATGCATAAGGAAGGTTTTAAGAAGTGCAATGCTGACCATTGTTGTTTCTTCAAGAGGTAAAACTCCAGTTATATCATTTTGCTACTTTATGTCGATGATATATTAGTAGCAGGTTCATATATGAGTGAGATCAGAAACTTGAAGCAGCAGTTGTCAAAAGAATTTTACATGAAAGATTTAGGACCAGCAAAGAATATCCTAAGAATGCAAATCATGCGAGATAAGCAAAAGGAACCTTGCAGTTATCTCAGACAGAGTACATCAACCATGTTTTGCAAAGATTCAACATGGGTAATGCCAAACCAGTTAGCACACCTTTGGCTACTCATTTTCATCTATCAAAAGACCAATCTCCTAAGACAGAGGAAGAAAAAGAATTAATGGCTAAAATTCCATATGTTTCAGCCATTGGAAGTCTGATGTACGCGATGGTATGCACAAGACCATACATTGGTTATGTAGTGGGAGTTGTAAGTAGGTTTATGTCAAATCCAGGTAAAGCTCATTGGGAAGCTATGAAATGGATTTTGAGATATCTACGAGGCACTAAAGAGAAGTGTTTGTGCTTTAGTAAAGGTGAATTAAAAGTACAAGGCTACGTAGATGCAGACTTTGCTAGAGAAATTGATAATCGAAGAAGTACCACTGGCTACATATTTACTGTTGGAACTACAGCTGTTAGTTGGATGTCACAGATACAAAAGATTGTTGTTCTATCCACTACAGAGTCTGAGTATGTAGTAGTAACAGAAGCTAGCAAATAATTGATATGGCTTCAAGGATTGTTAACAGAGTTGGGATTCATCCAGGAAAAGAATGTTTTGCATAGTGATAGTCAGAGTGCAATACATCTGGCTAAGAATTCAACATTTCACTCCAGAACGAAGCACATTGATCTCCGTTATCACTTCATACTTGAGAATGAAGTACTAACGTTGAAGAAGATACTAGGAAGTAAGAACCCAGTGGATATGTTGACAAAGGTTGTCACAACAGGGAAGTTGAGGCTTTGCAGTGTCTCAACTGGCCTTCAAGAATGATTGATGATGAAGGCAACTACAATAAGTGATAATCAAACTCCAAGTGGGAGAATTGTTAGTTTTGTAGTTTGATTAAGTTTTGTAGTTTCATTTTTAGTCTCACATTGCTTAGTATTGTAAGATGATGTTCTTTACTTTGCTATATAAGCAAACTTATGTAAGGTTTACAAATACACAAAAACAAATACTTTTTAGTGTTGTTTATTTCTCTCTTCTCTCCTTTAGTGTCTTGTTCCCAACAATTATAATATATATTTATCACGGTTACTATAATTATTATAAAATTATAGTTCGTCATCATAGTTATTTTTTTAATTGCTTATAAACTTGTTTCATATTGTAAATTATTTTGAGCATATAAAGAATTAAAAATAATTCAAAAAAATTATATTTGGACTATTTTGTTAGACACAAGGTTGTGATAAATTATTCATATGTCAAAATCGTAAGTAATAATATTTCTTGACATAATGGACTTTAAACAAACAATTTTTTTACAGGGACTTTTATTTTTTTAAAAAAATTATAAAAGACTTTAACAAAAGCAATGAGTGACTTACAACTTATGCCTTAAGTTGACTATACAAGAATTGTTTGAATTAGCTATAAGAAAATTAGTAGCTAATTCTTGTAAAAAAATTAGTTGTAAAATTACTACCATATTAGTGAACTATGAGGAGCTAATTAAATAGAAAAAAAAAATCCTAAAGTTAAGTAGCATATTCATTTAATGATCGATATTTATGCATATGAATTGCTAAATGATTTGGTGTTTAGTATAACATATGCGTTTTAAGAAAATAATATTTTATTGGCTAGGTATATAAGTCAATGTCTATAGATAAATTTGTTAAGCCATGGATCTTAATAGATATATATAAACTAGAAAAATATAAGACTGTTTATTTAATATATATATATATATATATATATATATATATATATATTTAGTTCACTGGTTGCTAGATTTAATTGAATATTTATATTTATTTTTTAATTATTGAATTACTTATCATGTTTCCATAGCCTAAAGAATGAAAAAAAAAATCTATTTTAATAGTTTTGAGTTTTTCTTTTAAGAGTTCGTCTTTTAAATTTTGGTTAGACCTACAGACCATTATGTTTATAATCTATGAGTTGCACAAACACAAACTGAATACATATTAGAAAAAAATGAGATTATTTATCTATCAGATTGGATTTATCTAACTCATATTAATTGACAATCTTGTGGATTATATTAGACGTTATACAAGCCTAACCGATCAGGACATCAATATAATATTTTAATTCTTTAATAGCATAAAACCTAAAATTTATAAAAAATAATTTATGATCTCTTGTTTTTTATTTAATATAAGTTGTATCCTGTTGAGTATAACTGTGAAAACTAGTTTGGACGGAACCCGGTCACATATGAGTTAGATAAATCCAATCTGATAGATAAATAATCTCATTTTAATAGTTTTGAGTTTTTCTTTTAAGAGTTCGTCTTTTAAATTTTCATTAGACCTACAGATCATTATGTTTATAATCTATGAGTTGCACAAACACAAACTAAATACATATTAGAAAAAAATGAGATTATTTATCTATCAGATTGGATTTATCTAACTCATATTAATTGACAATCTTGTGGATTATATTAGACGTTATACAAGCCTAACCGATCAGGACATCAATATAATATTTTAATTCTTTAATAGCATAAAACCTAAAATTTATAAAAAATAATTTATGATCTCTTATTTTTTATTTAATATAAGTTGTATCCTGTTGAGTATAACTGTGAAAGCTAGTTTGGACCGAACCCGGTCACATAACTGACTAGTTTTCTTGATAAATTGAATATGCAATTGACCCATTTTGAACTGGTTAGATCGGCTGACTCAAGAAAAATTTAGTGACCTGTACCGAATGATTCAAACCTTGTTGAGTTTGAGTTTTTTTTTTTTTTTACATTTGAAATGACGTCAATTTTTTTATTTTCTTTTTTATTTTTTATGTAACTTACAAACATAAAAAATAAAAATAAAAATTTTATTTTTTTATTTATATATATTTTAATTTTTTATATATAAATTGGTTAAATTAGACTAACAGAATAAAGTTCACCTACTAGCTACGGGTTAATTAACAGGCTGGTTTTATAACACTGCCCTTGAGTACTATTGATTTTGTTGGGCATGATTCTTTTGATAAGTATGGTATTTCGGTGTACATATCTTTGTTATATAGCTTTTATTTTGATGTTGAAAAAAAGAAAGAAAAAGGAATCCAGTAAGAGAAAGGCAAATATAAACAAAAAAGTGATACGACGTTTACAAAAGGAGAGACAAAAAAAAATTTTTAATCAAATATCTATCTAAAGTTTAATCAGTATCGACATTTTAAATTCTGATATTCAATTATAATTTTTTATTTATAATAAATTTATTGATTTTATTTATTATTATTTTAAAAATTATATAAATAAAAATTCATAATTAAATATTAATGTAAACTCTATCTATAATATATACCAATTATTATTTCGGTGGACATATCTTTGTTGTATAGCCTTTATTTTGATGTTGAAAAAAAGAAAGAAAAAGACATCCAGTAAGAAAAAGGAAAACATAAACAAAAAAGTGATACGATGTTTATACAAGGAGAGACAAAAAAAATTGTTAATCAAATATTTATTAAATTTTAATCGTAAACATTATTTATGTAAAAATTTTTATTCTGATATTCAGTAATAATTCTTCATTCATAGTAAATTTATTAACTTTATTTATTATTATTTTACAATGATAATGTATACTAATTAAACTCTATCTATAATATAATGAGATTAGTATATTATTACTCAAATTTAATAATATTCATATATATATATAACAGTTGTGGATATATTTTTTATAGTGAAGTGTACACGTCGAAACTATCATTATTTCACAAAATTTTCAACAACTCCCAATTCTTTATATCAAAATTTATATTTAGTTTTATAGTACTGGATATCTATTTTTAGATTGAAGTGTATACGTAGATACTTGAATAAACTATCATTATTTCACAAAATTTCCAACACCTCCCAACCTTTATATTAATTACATGATTTTGTTGTCTGAATCGAATACTGAGATGAGTTGATTTGGGCTAAGAAAAGACTACTAACCAAAATGTTTGTCTCATGTGTATTTATGCACGAGTTTTACGAGATCAGGGTCATAAATAAATTAAATTTATTTTACTGTTCAAATAATCTAATTTCCACGTCTTTAAACAAAGATTAATATATATCGATAAAAGTTTAAAAAATATCTAGCTCCCACAAATCAACATAGCAAACCATGACTTCCTTTTCTACGTTTGCTCTCCATTGTCTCCTTTACCTGTCTTTTTTTTTCTTTGGTGGCGTTACCTATCTTTCCACTATAAATTAAATCATGGATATCGACCAAGGTGCATCTTGACTTAATTTTTAGGTGTAAGAAAAGAAATTTGATTTTGATATTATGTGTGTGAAAAAAGATTGGTAAGTAGGGCTCATATTTTGGTATACTTAAATGTATTTTAAGAAATTAATTATTTACCCACGGAATGAAAGAATAATAAAAAAACACACTATTTTATAATAATGTATAAAATATATATATAATTTTAAATCAATCAACGCATAAGTACGTATTGATTTTGCTTAACATACTATGTCATTGTTTTTTTTAAGCATGTAACTCATAATAATTATAAATTTAAAACACAACATTGTACGCATCAATTTCTAGCAAGTTCTAAACACAAACCATACCTATAATATTAGGTAATCTCAGAACATTACGTCATTCATAATCTCAACTAATTAAAATACAATACAAAATTATTTAATCGACACAATTCATAAGATAAATTAATTAATTAATAACATGTTACATCTTTATTTTTATTGATTGATATAATGGATGAGGTGTGTTCGAACACATCTAATAATTTTTCAAGCAGTGGAATGATATTCTAATCAAGATGCATTAAATGTTAATGTACATAGTGGATTATTTTTATTTATTTTCATCTGGAAAGAGAAGTTGATATGGTAAACGAGGTTTAACTAAAACTTCAAGTGGGGTGGTTTTGATGATTGTTAGTCCAAACGTGGCACTCATATCAACCTGGGTATTGGATAACGTTGTGACTTCAAATGCCTGGAGAAAAGACGCCAATGCCAAGTGTGTCATTTGAAGGCCAAATTGCATGCCAGGACAAGACCTTCTTCCACCACCAAAGGGAAGTAACTCAAAATGTTGACCCTTTACGTCCACACCTTTGTGGGTAGTGAAGAACCTTTCTGGTTGAAACTCTAATGGATTTGACCACACATTTGAGTCTCTATGCAGCTTCCAAATGTTAAAAATAAATCTAGTACCTGCTTGGACATGATAACCTCCTAAAGTACAATCCTTTGTGAATTCACGAGGACCTGAAAGTGGTGCGGCTGCATACAATCTTAGCGTCTCTTTAACTACTGCTTGAAGATATACTAATTTGTCAATGTCTGATTCATTTACTAGCCTCTCCCTCCCCACATGTTCATCAAGTTCATCTTGAACTTTCTTCAAGACATGTTGATTGTTCAACAATAAAGATAATGCCCAAATCATAGTAACTGATGTAGTATCCGTTCCTCCAGCCATTAGTGCCTGCAATGTCTACCAGTGTTATACTGATTTGAAGAGTCATACGTTACATGGTTAAAAAAAATTTATTCTGTGTAATGACTCTTAATTAAGACGTTACGTCATTATTTGTTTTTATGTTATATTATTATGTAATGATCGGTTATTCTATTATAAATGAGTATCAAGTCATGTAATCTGAGTCAGTAAATGAGAATCTCCCTATTTCATCCGTTTTTATTTTCTAACAAAGTGGCATCAGAGCTACGGTTCTGAAAAGTGAAAAAAAAAAAAACAGAGTGAAACACCTATTGAGGTAAAAGTGAAACACTTGGTGAGTTGAGAGATGACAAACAATAATGTCTTGAATTTGTTTCAATTTCCTCGTCTAACCAACGGAAATTATGATAATTGGTGCTGTCGAATGAAAGTCTTATTAGGTTCCCAAGATGCTTGGGATATTGTGGAGAAAAGTTATATCCAACCTGAAAATGAGGATACTCTACAACTCAATGAGAAAGAGATTTTGATGAGGATGAAGAAGAAGGATCAACAGGCACACATTCATCTATCAGGGCTTAGATGAAGCTATGTTTGAAATGGTGTCAAATGCAGTTACCTCTAAGGAAGCTTGGGAGATTTTGAGAACTTCCCTTGAAGGTGTTGACAAGGTGAAGAAGGTGCGCCTACAAACTCTTCGTGGAGAGTTTGAATCTTTGCATATGAAGGAATTCGAGTCAATTTCGGATTTTGGCAATAGGGTGATGACGGTTGTGAATCAAATGAGACTTTATGGAGAGAAGATGAAACATGTTCGTGTTGTAGAAAAAGTCCTTCGTTCTTTAACTGCAAAATATGATTTTGTGGTTTGTGCAGTTGAAGAATCAAAAGATTTGGAATCAATGACTGTGGACCAATTATTGGGTTCTCTTCAAGCATATGAAAAAAGGTTCAAAAGAAGACATGATGAGCCTTTAGAGCAAGTCTTAAAAGTCAAAGTTTCTTTGAAAGAAAATGGAGAACAAAGTCAAATAGGACGTGGTCATGGAAGAGGACGCGGACGTGACCATGGAAGAGGAAGAGGGAGACGAGATCATGACCATTTTGATAACAATGAAAGTAGTTATCAACAAACCAGAGGTCGTGGAAGAAGAGGAGGAAGAGGTAGAGGCAATCATGGAAGAACAAATGAAAGGAGGTATGATAAATCACACATGTTAAATGTTATAATTGCCATAAATATGATCATTTTTCTTGGGAATGTAGAAACAATGTAGAAGAAAGGGTCAATCTTATTGATGATAAAGAAGAAGGTGAAGAGCCAACATTATTGCTAACACTTAAAAGTGAAGAAGCTGATGATAATTGTTTGTGGTATCTTGACAATGGAGTAAGCAATCACATGTGTGGCTATAAAGAAAAATTTGTGGAGCTTGAAGAGAAGGTGAAGGGAAATGTTTCCTTTGGTGATTCTTCTAAGGTACAAATCCAAGGGAAAGGTAATATTTTAATTTCATTAAAAGATGGTGCTTACAAATTAATCAAGGATGTTTATTATGTTCCTAAACTAAAAAGTAATATTTTGAGTTTGGGACAACTTGTTGAGAAGGGATATGAAGTTATCATGAAAGATAATTTGTTTATGGCTTAAAGACCAAAATTCTAATTTAATTGCTAAGGTTTTTATGTCAAGAAATAAAATGTTTATTTTGAACATAAAGACCGATAAAGCAAAATGCTTGAAGACTAGCATAAAAGATGTAGTATGGTGTTGGCATATGAGGTTTGGTCACTTTAATTTTGGAGCACTCAAGACCTTAGGAGATGAGAAGATGGTGAAAGGGATGCCTCAGATCAATCATCCTAATCAATTGTGTGAAGCATGTTTTCTTGGAAAACATGTAAGAAGAAATTTTCCTAAAGAAGTTGAATCAAGAGCAAATGAACCTCTCCAACTTGTACACACTAACGTGTGTGGTCTAATTGATCCTCCTTCTTTTGGTAAAAATAAATATTTTTTGCTCTTTATAGATGATTTTAGTAGGAAGACTTGGGTGTATTTTTTGAAACAAAAATTTGAGGCATTTGTAATTTTTAAAATTTTAAAGCCCTTGTTGAGAAGGAGAGTGGTTATGTAATCAAAGCTCTAAGATCCGATAGAGGTAGCGAATTCACATCAAAAGAATTCAATGAGTTTTGTAAAGATAATGAGATTTGTCGCCATTTAACGGTTCCTAGAACTCCACAACAAAATGGGATGGTAGAGAGAAAAAATAGAACAATTTTGAATATGGCTAGATGTATGTTGAAAGGTAAGTCTATGCCCAAGGAATTTTGGGCCGAAGCTGTTTCTTATGCAGTTTATTTGTCCAACCGTTCTCCTACAAAGAATGTCAAAGGTCAAACACCTCAAGAAGCATGAAGTCGAGTGAAGCCAAAAGTTAATCATCTTAGAGTCTTTGGGAGCATTGCATTTGCTCATGTACCCGACTAAGGAAGAACTAAACTTGATGATCAAAGTGTGAAGCATGTGTTCATTGGCTACGATGCAAATTCAAAGGGCTACAAATTATACAATCTAAACAATGGGAAGATTATTGTAAGCAGAGATGTAGAATTTGATGAAGAGACATGGAATTGGGAGAAAGAAGAAAAAAATTATGATTTCTTTCCCTATTTTAAAGAAATTGATCAAGAAGATGTACCACAAAATGAGTTTTCTACTCCATCTCTTTCACCGACTACTTCAATTCATGAAGCATCATCTTCTGAAGGGAACTCAAGCGAAAGACCAAGAAAAATAAGAAGCCTTGAAGAGATTTATGATGAAATTGAAATTATTAATGATTTCTTTTGTCTCTTTGTTGACAAAGAACCTTTAACCTTTGATGAAGCAATGGAAGATAAAAGGTGGAGACAAGCAATGGAGGAAGAAATTAATGCTATCAAGAAGAATGACACTTGGGAGTTGTCAAAACTTCCTAAGGGTCATGAAGCAATTGGAGTCAAATGGGTGTTCAAAATTAAGAAGAATGCAAAATGGGAGGTGGAAAGATACAAAGTAAGATTAGTTGTGAAAAGGTATAAACAACAACATGGAGTTAATTATGATGAAGTGTATGCACTGGTTGCTCGTATGGAGACAATTCATCTTCTTATCTCTTTAGCAGCTCAAATTGAGTGGAAAATTTTCCAACTTGATGTTAAGTTAGCTTTTCTAAATGGTTATCTTGAGGAGGATGTTTATGTTGAGCAACCAATGGGTTTTTTTTATCAAAGATGAAGAGAAAAAAATTTTAAAATTGAAGAAGGCATTGTATGGCTTAAAGCAAGCACCAAGGGCGTGGAATAGCCATATTGACAAGTACTTTCAAGATGATGGATTTTCCGTTGTCAACATGAGCATGCTTTATATGTTAAAAATTTTGAAAATGGTGATATTCTCTTTGTTTGTCTTTATGTGGATGATTTAATATTTACTGGCAATAACCCAAACTTATTTGAAGATTTCAAGAAAAAAATGTCTTGTGAATTTGAGATGACAGATATGGGACTTATGTCTTATTACTTGGGATTAGAAGTGAAGCAAATGGAGAATGAAATTTTTGTTTCTCAAGAAAGCTATGCAAAAAAGGTGTTGGAGAAATTAAAAATGCTTGATTGCAACCCGTGAACACTCCCATGGAAGGAAAATTAAAATTGTCAAAGTTTGATGGTGGAGAGAAGGAAGATTCTACTATGTTCAAGAGTCTTGTGGGAAACTTAAGGTATTTAACATGTACAAGGCCGGATATTGTTTATGTGGTTGGAGTTGTATGTCGTTTTATGGAGTTTCCTACCTCTACTCATATAAAGGCTGCAAAAAGAATTCTTCGTTATTTAAAAGGTACAATTGACTATGGCTTGTTGTATTCACCTACTAATGAGTTCAACCTTATGGGGTTTTGTGATAGTGATTTTGCGGGAGATGTTGATGATAGAAAAAACACTACTGGTTTTGTGTTTTTTATGGGTGATTGGGCTTTTACTTGGAATTCTAAAAAACGAGTCATTGTTACATTGTCTACTTGTAAGGTCAAGTATGTGACAACAACCTCTTGCACATGTCATGCTATTTGATTAAGAAGATTTTTGAAAGAGCTCAACATGAATAAAGAAGAAAGTACAAAGAATCCGGTGTTTCTTGAGCGGAGCAACCACATAGACACAAGGTATCATTTCATTAGAGAATGTATTGCCAATAAGGAAGTGGAGATAGTTTATGTAAAGACACAAGATCAAATTACATATATTTTTACCAAGCCACTTAAGTCAGAATATTTTAGTAGATTGAGAGCAAGACTTGGAGTGCAGAAAAATTGTTAGGAGTTTCCTAATTAAGAGAGAATGTTAGAAATAATAATTAGAAATAAATTGTGAGTTGAAGAGTCATACGTTACATGGTTAAAAAAAATTTATTTTGTATAATGACTCTTAATTAAGAACGTTACGTTAGTATTCGCTTTTATGTTATATTATTATGTAATGGTCGGTTACTCTATTATAAATGAGTATTAAATCATGTAATATGAGTTATGAAAATCTCCCTATTTCATCCGTTTTTATTTTCTAACAAATGTAAGAGTTTCTTATATAGCAATCTTAACCATAACTACATCGAGGATGAATTAATAAAATTTGAGAAAAATAGTGGCTTAAATATATTTTGTTTACCGATATATTAGGAATTTTAGGTTAGGTTTTTATTAATTTAGGTTAGGCCAAATAATTTTTTATTAGAACTCAACACAAAAAATTTAATAGGAATCTAATGCCAAATTCATACTAAAACCGAAAGTATATTTAAAATATAATAAAGCGCATTAATAATTTAGTTTGATATAATATATATCCAACATGAATCATAAGGAACAACTAGATATATATTAAAATTGAATTAGGACTTATTTGAATTCACTTTTATGAATTTAAAATTATGTTGAAATGTGAATTTAGGGAAACGTTAAAATGTTTGTATAATTAGTTTTTACTGGCATAATTTTTATTTCATTTTATAGATATATCTATTGACTTATTTTTGTATTAATATATTCATGTTATTTTAATATATGTAAAAAAAATATTACTTGTGCAAGTGCGTCGATATGTAATTATTTTTCATAAAAAGAAAAGCAATCACAATAAAATAATTACACAAAAAATTTTTTGTTAAATAATGATCAACATATTATCATAAATAATTGTATAGAATATTAAAATCATATAGAATTTTCAAAAGAGTCTGGTTAGTAATACTCAACTTATATTTTTAATAACTTTTTATAAAATATAAATGTTACCTAGTTATTGAATATTATGATATCATATCAATCGAAATCAATCTTCTTTAAGTCTTATAGAATTATTATGTGTAATAAATTCTCCCTCCCATAGTAATTCTTCGAGACTTAAACATAATTATGATAACAATAGATATTTATATGTTTGAATTTATATGTTAATGGATATTTACCTACTTTTAAAAAATGTATTACAAAAAAATTAAAATAAACACAAAATAATAAAAGTGTTAGTAGCTATATTAATAGTAAAATCATATTATATTAAATATTTTAAATATCATAAACTTATTTCAAATAATGAAAAAATGTTTATATGTGTTACGGTTAAACATAATAGATGATTAAAGATTAAAAGAATTAAAATTCAAACTCAAATTTTATTTAATCTATGAAATATTTAACTATAAAATTTTAAAATATCATCATATATATATATTAAATCTACAAACAAACAAATAAAATAATATTATTATTGATCACAAAATACTAATTAAACATAAAATTCAAAATAATTATAAATAATAAAATATAATCTTAAGAAAGTTAAAGAAAATAATGCTATATAAATAATATTAAAGAAAGGAAATACAATAAAAAAATATAGTATTTACTTATAATAATATTGATATAAATCTATAATAATCAAATAAAGTAAAAAAATAAATAAAAATATTTATCCCTATTTAGAGCCGCATCTTCGATAGAAGCAATTCCCATGAGTCATTTGATGGTGCATAAAAGATTGTTTAGTGGTTTCATTGTATTACATCATTGTCAAACAACTTCAAGAATTCACAATTTTATAGTTTTTTAATTTTATACTTCTTAAAATTATGATACCTAAAATTATAAATAGTTTTTGGCTTTATTACTTAAAATTATTGAAATATTATAAATCAACTAAAAATATTTTTTTTAATTTTACAAAAAAATAAATAAAATAATATTTTAATTTAAAAACAATGATAATTACATAATACATTTAATGACAAGTTAATAATATTAAATAATATTTTATTCAAACAACAATTGTTTGTGATAAGTTATTTTAAGCAATATTTAATATTAGATGTTGCAATAATTCTCCAAAGATGAATTCTTTGAAGAACGAAATATTTAGGCTAACCAACTTTAGGACAACTACTGTTAGAGGTGTTTTTATTATAAATATAAAAAACTTCTCTATATATTAATAATATAAACGTAAATTTATTTAAAAAAATTCATATAATTTTTAAAAATATTTAAGTTCTTTTACGTAAGTTATTATAGATCCAAATAAATCTAATTTTTAAATATTCAAACATATGACGTGGTAAGATCTGTATGGTTAACATGTAGTTGAAGTCAAAATCCAAATAATAATTGTTTCAGAAAAAAAGGGGATGGAAAGAACAGTATATAGCCCGCCCAAAAAAGGAAACAGTGATCCAATGTGAAGTGCGTGCATCCGGATAATCACTTCATGCAGCGAAATTAAGTTTGAAAAATCAGTTACGTAATCGCATTAGAAATCACAGTTCAACGTGGCTTACCGTGCAGGTGCCTTTTATGACAGAGTCAGCATCGTAACCGGCAAGGTGGACGCCGTCAAGGGCGGAGAGCAAGACATCGATGAAGTCATGTTCTGTTTTGGTGAGACCTGAATCTCTTCGCTGTCGATGTTCTTCTAACCATTCAGAAGCAATGCTATCCATTTCTGCAGCGGTTATTTTCATCTCTTTGACTTCACCTCCCAAATCAAGCCACCCAAGAAAGGGAATCGCGTCTCCAATCACAAGCAATCCCAACAAACGAACAAACTCTCTCAGTACCCTCCGAACTCGCCTTAGTTGTTCCTTTTCTTCATCTACACCTCCCAAACAGTATAGCTTTCCAGCAATCATCCTCAGAATCACCTTCAGGCTGATCTCTCCAAACCACTGCTTCATCTCCACCATAAAAAAATCACCTCTTTTCTCGGCACATGCTCTGTACAGTTCTTTCAACGAGCTCTTTACCTCGGAATCTCTGATGCCTTGAAGCAGTTCCAACCGGCGAGTGGAAAGCAGATCGGAAACCGCTATCTTGTGGACCTGACGCCAGAGATCTCCGTAAGGGGCGAAGGCAAAACTAGCATAGTTGTGTGTCAAGATTTTTGCAGCGGTGAATTTGGGACGAGAGGAGACAACAGCGTCAAGAGTGGTGAAACACTCCTTTGCTAACTCCCAGGAGCTCACCACAACAGCATCATGCACGCCAATTCGTATGCTGAATATTGGACCGTACTTGTCTGCTAAGGCTCCTAAGGTTATGTAAGGTTGACCCGACCCACCTAAGAGGTGAATATGACCTATCAAAGGCCAGGCTCCCGCTGCTGCCGGCAGCTTTCTGCCGGACCCTGTTCTGTCCCTCTTCATAAAGAAGACATAATATGAAATTATTAGTAAGACACCAACTCCGGCAACCGCTGCGCCGTCCATCACAATTTGCACCAACTTTGTTACTGTTGTTTGGTACGATATGATAGTCAGAGGAAGAATGAGAAAATATGGAGAGTTGCAAACTGTACACACTTTATAAAGTCAATTTCATCTTTCTAACATGTATTGTATTGTCTTTCAAAATAAAAAAAGTTTTTATTTTTATATACTAAAATTATTAAACATCAAAATTAATTAAGAGCTCAGATTACATTGCTAGAAGGAAATGGAAAGCGTATATCTTTTAGCATTAACTATTATTTAGATATGTATAATCTATACGGTTAATAAAGGGAATACCACTTTTAATGTTTATTTTTTAAAATATCTATTCTACCCTTACATTTATTTTAAAATTAAAAATATAAATTAATTTGTCATAAAAAGATTTGAACTCATAACCTCTTATATCCCAATATTTTATGATTGTTTCCAATTTCACAAATATAACTTCTTTCTATTAATATGCGCGTATATTTCATAATAAATATTTTTAATAAACATGCAAAGACACATTGCATACATGTTTTTTATCATGTTATCATAAACAAAAAATATAAAATTAAAAAAACATATTTCAAAACATGTCGTATAATAATTTATATTTTAAAATATAAAAATTTATAAAAATATTAAATTAAAATCCTATAATTGTTAGAACATATTAAAATACAAATGTAAATATAAAAGCTTAGAGCCTGATGTTAACGTAATCCAATCAATTGAATTTTTTAGATACATTTTATTTTTTATAAAATATTTTTTTTATCTTCATTAGCACCACCATCAGGCTGCAAAACCCAGGATCTGAATCCAGCTTTCCAATTATCAATTTGATAATAAATTTCAAAATCTGAATTATTTATGTTTTTAAATTTCCAACACATAAGATGTAGATCCGAATTCAACTATAGATGTTGAGCATGTTGCATTTGAAGCACAAGCTTAAGTTCAAGACGATGAGAGATAGGGGACTCGAATTTTTTTATTAAAGTTGACAGATATGAGGAGAAGGTGGGAGAAAAATATGGCAAATCTTTCTGCTAACAAAATTAATATATTAATAATAATATTTATTTATATATTAATAATTAATATTTATTTATAAAAAAGAACTTAAAGACAACGAATTTTTGACAAAAGGATTAAAATAGCAAATAACGAAATATGTCTGGATCTTAAGTTTATTTACATTCGATTTTTGTCCTTTATTTATTAAATTTAGCTATAAAATTTGCCACCGATTCTAAAGTTAAGACATTTTATTTTCTATTTTAAAAAATCAACAATTTATACTGGTGAAAGAATTTTTCCAATAAAGTAATGTTGACAGTAACATGTCATGCGAATATTAATGTTAACTATTATGTTTAAAACAGAGTATTAACATTGATAATAACATGTCATGTGAATATTAATGTTAACTATTATGTTTGAACATCACACAGTATAATTAAATATAAATTTAATGTCAATCGTAACCGACGATAAAATCCTTGGTGACGATTATTCTTGTAATGGCACACCAAACCAACACAAAGTGATTTTTCATCTCCAAATTTGACGATATGATTCTTTAATCATTGAAATCCTATCAACAACCGATGGAAAACACTGTTATTATTATGGTTGTGGGGGATATGAAATTAATATTTAATTTCCTATACTAGGTGAGAGAATACTTAAAAAGATTTAATTTATAATTAAGTATAAAGATTTGATGTATTAAGAGTTTAATTTGGATATATTTTTAGTGGAAAAATGTTTATACTACATCTCATTACAACTCTTGTTATTCATGATAAATTTTTTATTTTACTTTTTAATACTTTAAAAGTCACATAAAAGTCATGATTGAATTTCAGCGTAAAAATTTTTGATTAAATGTAATTAAATAAATAAATAATAATTAAATATTTGAGTTTAATGTAAAAAAACTTTACACTAAACTTCAATCAATATTTTTTAATTATAAGGAAATCCTAATTAAATTCTAAATATTTTTAATTAAAAATATACTATTACATTTAACTAATTTTTACTAATCATTAATTGATAAAGCGAACTTACTAACAAATTAAAAGTCAAACCAACCACGGCAAGCGCTGCTGGATCCATAACTACTATTTGGCACCGAATACCGTTACGTATACACAACTTCTTGTGGACCTGTATCGTGAGCGAAAATGGAAAGCTTATTTTGCCTAACAATCACTGTACACTTGCTCATCACATGAGAATGCCGTTAATTATACCTAATTCTTATTTAAAAAGGCAAAATGAAAATTATTAATACCTGGCTGACTACACTAAGTGATAAAATACAAGAAAGCAAGATAACAGCTGAACATGTGAACTAGGCAAGGACGTGTATTGATATTCCTATTAACATTATTGTTTTTCCAAATTCATTCTTATTTTTATTCTCGATTTTCAAGGTATTTTGGCCATTTTCCATGTAATTCGACAAGTCGGTACCTAAGTAATTATGTAGAGTGTGCATAGAAAGAGGTGCAACCCAAATATGAGAGTGTGGGTCATATTCACACCTCCTATCTCATTTTTGCACCCCTCTTTCTCTCATACAACACATGACCAACATAGAGACCCACCTTTCCTTGTTTCTAGGCACTAGAAATAGGGTTTGTTCCCTAGTTAGTTAGCTTAATCCTACTTAGGGAATGAGCCTTATTAGGAGGTCCATAATTAGGCCACTAATCTTAACCTCCCATTCCCTATAAATAGGATCCTTCACTCATTGTAAATCTCACCTTTGAAGTTGAAGGAAAATTATCTCTCTTGAGCACATTCCTGAGTAAAAGGTCTTAAGGATTCTCCCTCTAGAGGAACCTCTTCCTAGTTGGTTTTTATCAAGGGTTTCTTCCATTGTGGCAAGCCTAAACACCTGGCTTATCTCTCCAAGAAGAGTGGTGCCCTACCTAAATCATTTCTTTCCCCCTCCATTAATCTATTTCCTTGGAGCTTTGGAACCTTTTAGAGAAAGATCAAGGGAGGAAAACATGGGTTTGCATAATTATGGAAGGCATTATTATTCTCATTCGAATAGCCAACATTTTATACAACACCTTGTACATGCACCCCACTAGAGAAATGGGCTGGTAATCACTTAAAACCTTAGGGTTTTGTATTTTAGGCAACAGTACTAAAAATGAGCTATTAGACCCTTTCACTAATTTACTATTGAAATAAAATTCTTTAAAAAAGGTCCAAAAATCCGCTTCAAAATGTTCCAAAATTCCTTAAAAAGTCAAAAGTTAAAACTAAAATCTTATTATTATCACACTCCCAAACAACCAATTTGATCTCTTCTTATGAAAAAGGGTTCTCAAGCGTCAATTTGGCCTCCTTACATAACATCTTTAGATTCAATTTATCCAATTTAGGTTTGTTTCGAATCTTCTCTTTAAACCACTCTTCGAAGTATGCCTTCACCTTCCCCTTCAACTTACCCACCTTCGAGACATTCTTACCCTAAAAAGACATACTCAATATTTCATTGCCCCGTCTTCTCTTCACTACTGACCTATGGAAGAATTTAGTATTAACGTCTCCTTCTCTTAACCATTGCATCCTGGACTTTTGACATAACACGAACACTTCCTCCCTGCCTATCTCTTCAAGCTTAACATAATTTATTTATGAATCACTACATCAACTTCTCTAAATGAATTCTTCGTCCTTCATATCTAACTTATGAATTTTTGCCTTCGCCTCCATAATCTTCTTGTCAATATCACCAAAAACTTTCTTATTCCAACTTTTCAACTTACCTTTTAACAACTTAAGATTTTTCTTTAAGACGAAAGTTTTCCTCCCATGTACCTTTTAGATTGTTCCATTCAGCTTCTGCAAAAGCTTTAAAGTTGTTATCATCAAATCAACAGTTAATAACCCTGAAAGGTTTTAGCCCCTGGTTTGGTTGTTCTTTTGTTAAGATTATTGGACAATGACTTGACACATACCTAGATAAACCCCATTGTTCCATAGTCCCCACCTCTGAAAGAATTCCAATTAACACTAAGAATCTATCTAGTTTGCTCATAGTCATACCATTATTTGTGAACCAAGTGAACTGTCTCCTGGCAAACTTAAATAAACCAGCCTAGTCTTTTCGATAAATTCATTGAAAGAGCACATTTCCTCCTCTCTACTATGCCTCAATTTTTCCTTTCTCTCCTTTTCACATCTAATAGAGTTGAAATCGTCCATCACACACCAACAATCCCCCTTTTCTATCCTCCAAACATGTATTTACTTCTTCCTAACACTCCTTGTTACCTTCCAAGTCACATGGTGAATATAAATTAATAAAATTTTACTTACATTGTTGTCCATGCCACATCCTTATCACCTCTATGAAATGGTTTCCTTTAAAACAAGTTTTTTTCATGAACTTTGATGGATCCCATAGAATCACCAACCCTCTTGAAAAGCCATTTGCTGGTTTACAGACCTACCCCACCTTAGAATTTCCCTGTAATGATTCACACAATGACTCCTGAATCCTCACCAAATTTTTTTCCTGTAAACAAATCATCCTTGATTTATGTTCCTTAATTAATTTCCTTACTTCTGATTTCTTAATTCTTCCGCTAACCCCTGATATTAAGCGAGATAATTTCCATTGTAACCTCACCGTATCACCACCACTCCTCACACTCCCTATCTCTTCTCTCCATATACTCAAATGAACATATAATGTTTGCATTGTTAACACCTAGGATGACTAAAATGCACCCTATTTCCCATACCTTTTCCGCCACATCACCTACTCCATAACCCTTTTCTAGCCATTCCATAATTGCGTTCTCAAGTTGAGCCATGACCACTTATTCTAAATTCTCATCCCCTTCTAATAATTCCCCTAAAAAAACCTTTGACTTCTGCTTTCTCTGCTTTCGAGGCCTTCCCCTCCTCGCCACCTATTTGCATTTAACATTGGCCACCCTTTTGTGGGTATAGTCAACCCTAACTTCAATAAGGCCTTCTTTCTCCTCTATACCATCACCACCCACCTCAGGCCAATGAAGACCCTATGCTGCTTTCTCCGAACAAGGATTGTTTGGCCCCTTGTCACTCAAACAAAAAAGGCCCTTATTGGTGTTCACAACTCGGGATAATTAATCGGGCAACAATGCAACTCACTTATGCATGCCATTTTACGAGATCGTCCCCATTTCATTCTTATGGGCAATTGCATTCATGTGATTGTAACCACTGCCTCCAACATACTCAACGCGTGACCTATCATTAATAAATCATCTGAAACAACCACCACACTACTTGCATAAATTTCACCCTTGGATGTCTTGATAATCTCCTTCACATGGACACCATTGTTTCATTCACAAATAACCATGTCCTCTTTATTTAAATTAGGAACATAAACATCATCGTGAGCCATGTGCTCCTCATCCATCAAACCACATGTATTTAGGCAATTTCTTTTAATACCCTCCATTTGCAATTTGCACCCCAAGGTTTATAATTTTTTGCAAATTCCCAATGTACCCTTACCCTTATTTGATTTTTAAACCTTTGAATTTATCTTTTATTACCATATTTTTTTGCATGATCTTCCTTAATTGCTCCTATTGTGCGCCAAACATTAACTGTTACATTGTGACCTATTGTATATCCCTAATCACTCTTGCAAGTCTTTAGAGTATTGTTCGTTAATGTAAGCATTATTTAGAAAGGAAATAACTCAGGTTTAAGTATGGCTATCTTGATTTAAGGTTTAGGGTTTCTTGTTGATTAGGATTGATTTAAAGTCTTTTTCACATGTCATTCTTGGTATTAAGCCCGTTTCATAGTGTTCCGGATCAACCAATCCAGAACTTACACAAATTACGCTTTCGGAATACAAATTTGTTACAGTTCTAGATCAATTGATCCGGAATGTTCATAATGTATTCTGGATCAGTTGATCTAGAATATATTTTGTACATTCCTGATCATCTGGTCTAGAATACACTTACCAAGTCTCGTTTGCCTTCTAGATCACTTGATCTGGAATACATTATGTACATTTCAGATCAAGTGATCTAGAATGCAATTGGCAAATGATCTGGAATGTAGTCATCTATATAGTGTATTCCAGATCAGTTCATCCAGTAGGTAGACGAAGCTTGATGAAAACCCTAAATAAAGAAGACAACATGTGCATACAACTATTGAATGAAGCTCAGTAAAATAATTTAGGGTAAAAGAATTTAGGGTAAAAGAAGTAAAGAAGATGACCATGAAAAAAATGTAAAATAATTTAGTTTTATATTTTAATAATTTTAATTTATATTTTTAATTAGTTTTAATTTTTAATTTATAAGCCTAGGAATTTATTATTAATAAATATATAAATTAAATTTTTAGTTTTTAATTTTAACTTTTAGTTTTAATCCAACTGTTGAATAGTTACATTTATGTTTTAATTAATTTTATAACTAACATTAATTAAAGCTTAAGTAGATTTGAATTGCAAAATAAAACCAAGTTTGACACTTGGTGTAGTGGTATGAGCTGTGGTGCATTACAATGAGGTCTCAAGTTTGAATCATGCTAAAATCTTTTCCTTTCTATCTTTTTCTAATCAAAATTGTCACGTCATGTTTTAATCCTAACGATCTTATTTTGACGGAAGGGCAATTTGTTAACATTTTTTAAACTTGGGAGGAAAAATTGAAGCAAAAATTTAAAGGGGGACAAAAAGCTAACAAACACTAAATCGGGGGGCACCAAATATAATTTAGCCTAACAAATATAGCAATTAGCAAATTTAAACTAAGAAATAATTTTAATTTTATCTTTGTACAATCTTTTTGTTTATGATAAATTTCCTTTTTATGAACTTATAGAGCAATTAAAAATACAATATATTCTAAAAATAATGTTTTTGGACAAGCATACAAATAAGTGATTTTTTTATAAACAAATTTTAAATAAAATTTTACAACGATTGAAATTAGTTTCAATTTAGTCAATAGAATTGTACCTAAAAAAATTGGAAGAGTAATTATTGTTTGAATGTGTCTCTTTTGTTGGCCTTTGTTCTTGGCGAAAATACGAATCGACAGGTCTAGTGGACACAAGTGGGTACCTGCAATTACACTTTAATGCTCTAGTCAGTGTGAGCTCAATCTAGGGTAGGCAAAGATGTTGTAAAATGTTAGTAATAGTAGTAGTATATTAGTGAGTTTCTAAACATGTATCTGTTACCTTCTATTTATAGTGTTTACCTTTCTTGGCTCGAGGCTACATAATTAGAGGTTTATCTTTTAATCGTAAAGGATGACTTGAATTTATCTTTATTTGTAAAAGATAATCAAGGTTTATCTTTTACCCATAAATGATGATTATGATTTATCTTTATTTGTAAAAGATAATTCAGGTTTATCTTTTACTTGTAAAGGATGACTTGAATTTATTTTTATTTGTAAAAGATAATTAGGGTTTATATTTTACCTTTAAAGGATGATTTGGATTTATCTTTGTCGAGCCATGTTGAGGGTACACTTGGCCTTGAATGGAAATTTGACCTGGGATGGGGGATTCCTTCGGTAAGGGCAAGGAATTCCTTCCGGTACACAACCCCACCAATGTCAAGGAGCAAAGCGACGAAGATGTTTATTAGTGTCAGCGATATAGACCCGGTATTGGTTTTTACCATCAAATATTACAATACATGCGGTGCGGCAATGAATTGCCAAATGAAAAAGTAATGAATCATAGCTATTACTTTGCTGATCCAATTGAGAGAAATGGTTGCACATAAACAGTTATTTTCAAGGGAAAAAATAAAACTTTATGGAAAAGGAGAAATAGAAGGGAAAAAATGGAATGAAATAAAAAATGAGCAAAAGTTAGTACATAGCATAGTAGAAGTTAGTCAATTTGATTTACCAGGATCGAAGTTCCCTTAGCAAGATAACTACTGCTGCTTTTCTCCTTATTAGTTTAAAGCAAAAAAAAATAATTAATCTATAAGAAAAGGGTATATCATAAGGATAAATAATCTTTATAGCATTAGGAGAAGATAAGCACATGAAAAATTCATGATATGAAACCACATTTTTAATCCATGTTGTTTTTAACAATTGCACTAAAACAGTCTCTTCACAATTGGTAACAAACTAGTATAATTTTTTAACAACAAAAACAAAATGAGTGTAATGTAATTAAGAACATGGAGTAGACAGTGTGAATATGGGTGTTTTTTTTAGATTCCCTCCAAGGAATCCTTTTTCTGTAAAACCTAATGGTGTTTTGGAAAAAACCATTGACCATATTCGTAGTTATGTTTGTGTCCACCTTTTCCTCCTCAGTGCTCCAACCCATTTTCCCACTAGCGAAAATTGCCTCATCCTGCTCCTCCTCATCATCATCATTCTTCTTACACTGTTCCAAAGGCACTCCCTGAAGAACAACAATATCCAGTTTTGGTGTCATCTTAACAAGTGCTAAGAGAAATGCAACAGTGGTACACACCTTTCCATCCAATACATTATACACCACTGAGTCAAAGAACCCTAGCAACTTCTTCTCCTCCCTCATATATTTCTCATGATCCAAAACGACTTTCTCTCCTCCTTTATACCCGATTCCCACTTCTTGATCTTCCTAAAATCGGTGAGAAGATTGCCTCATCTTTTTCTACACTGAACAACCCCTCTCTTGACCCCTTGCTGCTGACACAGAGATGATGCTCTAAAGAAGGCATCGTTGTCAATAATGTTAGTGTTTAAAAAATATAGTAAACCAATAATGAGAAAATTAGGACTCTTTTAACCCCACTAACTTTATAAGCATGGAAATAATACAATTTGAAACAAAAAAAAATTATTATAGTGAAAAATTGTGCAATTGAAAAATATCAAGTTCATAACATGATACACATATTGAACCTGTCTTTAATAATTAATAACATGATCCTCAAGCTAACCATGTAACTGGATAAGGAATAGGTAAATCCCGTTTTTCTTCTAATGAAGTTCCCATATTGAAGCTTATATGATTCTTTATAATGTCGTCAATGTTCACAATTTTTTATTTGAAAATCAATTGATTGTGTTATAGTCATATAGCCTAAATGGTGCTAAACCAAATTACTTGCCATGATTGTTTGTATATTTCTTTGTTACAAGAGCAATCCTTGAAATTTTGAATCCAAATAGACTTAGAACTATTAGAAGCAACACACAAAACAAGCTGAAACCAATCATCCATCAATGTGCAATAAAACAAAAAATTTATGTGCATTCAAACATTACTTGATAGCATTATGCATTAACTTAGTTTAGTTTCGAATCTTCAACCAATGCAGCAAAACGGTGTTCCTATTATAGTTGAGCTCACTATAAGAAGTTCAAAGGAGTTCACAGAGAATGTAGTAGACAACAAGATTTAAGTTGGTTTATACCTTCTCTTTGATTTATTCACATGTATCCATGTCACCCTAATGCCTAATTTTCACTAACTTTTGTTGCTAAAATCTACACCTAAAAGTCATAGATGGCTAGACTGAAGTGTTTTTTAAGCATAATTTATGATTTTTTTAAACCCATTATGACTTTGTTCCAAATCATAAAAGATCAAGTTAAGCAAAGGAGTACTTATAAATCAAGTTAAGCATAGAATTACTATCACTCAATATCCTGAAAAGTAATGTCTGCCAAAAGGAAGATTCATTTAGCATAATTAATTGTCAAGGTATGATCTTAATTAAGACATTATTAACTCGAGCCTTTCATCAAATAAGTAGCTAGCAAGAATTAAAATATGACTCATGTCAATAATTCAACCATATTTTTTAATCCATTGTGCTTCAAGAAAACTCATAAGAACAAATAATAGATAATCAATTAAGTTTAGTGAATTTCCATAGAAAATAATAATTCAAACTCAGAGATTGAATTAGTTATGAAATGGAAGTTTTGGAGACTTTGCGCCTTCTAAAAATCCTGAAATTATAATAAGGAGCTTAAGCCTCCAATGTCATTAGTAAGAAACAAACGAACAGAGCAACGTGGTTAAAAGAAATTTGGGATAAATTACAACATTAATGACAAAAAATTTGCAAATGCATTGGGCTTTTGTGTCATTGTGAATTCAATAGCGAAAAATTAAGAGAAACTAATCGTTGCAGACTAATTTCTAAAGAATGCTGAAGATTATGAATCAAACCTTGTGGGTTAAAGTAATAATCAATGAGAAAAACAGTTAAGATGAATTTCGGATGATAGTTGTAATACCATAGTGATAAAGTGGTGACACAACAAGAGGGGAAAATTGATGAGGTTGGGGGAGAAAACAAGCACAATGTCACCTTTGGAGAGTTTAAAGGATGAAAATGAGATTAGAGCTTAGGGTTTTCCCATGGTGGATATATAAGCTTGACAAACAACATAGTGACAAATGTTGGTGGTGGCGTTGATGGAGGAGCGACAAAGTCCAGTGGTGGAAGTGATGGAGGCAACGACAGAGTTCAGTGGCAATGGCCATGGGCTATTGACAAACAAATAAGCAATGACATGAAACAACAAGACAAAGATAATAGAGAATGTGTTTGAATGTTAGTACTGTAATTTAAAAAAATAACTATGATATGACCATGCTTAGCCAATGACCTATCACTAGGGCCATGGCTAGAAGGATTGAAGAAGACCTAGCTCTTGCAGACAAATGAAGACTTCACCTCTTGTGGAGAGTGAAGATATTAAGGCTAGGGTCTTTAGTTAATAAAATTTTCCTTTATTTTAATTTTGAGAAGCATTAAAAATTTATTTTGGGACATGTATTTAGTCAATTTTTATTTTAGGAGGTGTCTTAGGAATTTAGAGGGTGGATTTAGCTTTTTGGGTTTTTATGAAGGAAATAAGGGGTAGCCTTGATATCTACACCCCTCTTTTCCTGCATAAACCCCGTAAGCTAATAAGAAAGAATCTTGACCCTTGGTTTGAGAGACTTGGGCGCTAAGTTTGATGATCTAAGGAGGGGATTGTTTCTCAATCCTCCTCCCTTAGATCTCTCCTTTTAATCCTACCCTTTCTTTATTAGGTTGTCTTGTTCAAGAGGCTAACTACCTCTATAAATAGGAGCTCCTCCCTTCACTTGTATTTTTTACACTTGAATTTAATCCTATAAACCATATTTGGCCGTGAGATTCTTACCTTTAAGTGTCCTCCCTTGGGGCCTCTCCCCTTTGGCTTATCAAACCTAGTGTTTGTGGCACCTCACCCCATTCCTTTCCTCTCCACAAATCCAATTCCCTTCCAAGTGACCTTAGAAAGGATCCTTTTGGGCAAGTGATCATCAATGATCACATCAAACTATATCATTCATATTTTTATGATAGATTGGAAAAGAATTATAGTAGTTAAAAAAGGTAATTAACTATTAAAATTATTGGTAGGTAAAATTTGTAGCAACAAGCAAATGTTAAAATTCTTTATAAAGATTTTTGATAAATTAGTTTTAAATTAATTAGTGAATTTATGTATTTCGAAATATAATAAAAAATTTAATTATTATTTATTACAATGTAAAAGAGTAAAAATTATGAAAAGTAAAATTAAAATTATATAGATAAATAATTTTTTTAAAAAAAGATACTAAAATATGGTTGATTAAATAAATTAACAATAGTGTGTTTTTTTAAAAAGTTAATCTTTAGTAACATTTTTAAAAAATGATACTATACCATGAGTTAATTTCTTCTATAGTAATATTTATTGAAAAAGTGTTATAATATTGTGCTGACATTATCTACAGTGACATTTATTTTAAAAAATATTACTATAGTGTATAAAATTTATTTATAGTAACATTTTTATTAAAAAAATAACAAAGAAAATGTTACTAAAAATATTAAATGTTGTATAGTCCTTATGGCACCATATCCGAGCAGCTTTACCAGAAGGCCATAGTACCAATCTCAAATCTGGATCATATGAGAGAATGCAACCAAATTCTTTAGCAATTTTCAATGCAGTAAGATGAGCTGACTTGCATGGCTCATCAATCAAGCTGATGGAACCATAATGGAATATTTTAGCCTGCCATCATTATCATGAGTATTTGGACTTAAACAAACTTTCAGACCACATTTTTATCGATACAAAAGGAAGTTCAAAACACCTTTTTATGAGATTTTCATCAAGATCCGACTCTTGAAGAAGCATATTAGCACTAGGATTAAGGGAAAACAAGAACTCATGTTCACGATCAGCACTAAGTGTAACAAAAGCTAACGCATTTCTTGCATTTAGGTCAAACTTTACGCCAGATGTCTCAACATTGTTCTGCTTTAAAATGTCAGCCAACATATACCCAAACTCATCTGCTCCAACCTACAACGTAGATGACAAGGAATTAATCCGTCAGTTGAAATTTAGAATTAATAAGGATTTTCATTAATTTAATAAATAAACAACTTAAGATTCACTATGCTATGTTGAATCAGATGCAACACATACGATTTTTATTTAACCAAGTATGAAAGGTAAAAAATGGTAAGCATACCATGTAGCTTAGATGTTCTCAGTCACTTACGTGTGTTCTAAGATTTGAGCACAGGATGTACCTAACCTTATCTTTCTTTAAATACTAAAAAACCAGAGTACAAGTTCCTATGGAAAGACTAGTACCTTGGCCATGACAACAAAACACAAAAGGTTTAAAAAAACCCGATTAATTATGGTACAACAAGCCTACCTTCAAGCAAATATTCAAATTACCAACCAATACAATATTAAAGAACAGAGCACACTGCAACAAGTAAACCGTTCAATTTGAAATTTTAAATGCATAGTAGTATAACGAGTTCTTAAACATGAATAATAACAACAGCAAGATATGGAGAAATAAACACATGTGGTCTTTTTTTCACTAAAACCCCAAGGAAAACCAGTTACATAGTAGGAAACACATTAATCTCTGGCGGATCAATCTCAGAAATGGCTGTGAATTTCTAATAAAAATCTTAAAACAGAGGTCTTACATTGCAGAACTAGGTTGTTTCTTTCAGATACGAGTCATCCTTGCAACAACTAAAACTGCACTATAGTTAAGGAGAGAGCAATTGAGGAAGGCAACAAGCATAGTTCACCAATGGACACTTTAGAAGAACCACAACCCCTCAATGATGCCCAATAATGTAAAGAAGTTTACTCCAAGAAAGTGAGAGTGACACTTGATTGTCAAATAGCACACCCACTTAACCTAAGGCTATGAACATTAATCATTATCAAAGACCCAATTAGGGAATTGAAACTAAGTCAGGCAAGAAAACCCATTCATTTGTGAAAGTGAAGAACAGAAACACCACCAAAAACAAGCTTAAACCTATTGTATGGCATTTTCCACAATAACATCATTAAATTATTTTTTTATTTCATTACACTTGCATTTACATCTGCGTCTGCATTTGCATTTACATCTACATACCGAAGGATGAAGGTCCTGAAAACCACTTCCAACCTCAACCCTAGTTATTCATCTCATCATCAGACTCTCTCCTCCAACAATGATCTAAACAAATTCATCATCTCCTAAAAAGTAAAGTAAGCTACACAGTTTTCCAATCTAAGAAAACCCTAATCCAATTAAATTCCTTAATTCATGGACTTGTCCACTCAAGGAGTATAAAAAATTAAAAACCTACTCCTAAAATGTCCTTAAGAATCTTCATTCTCCTTGATAGAATTAGATTTTCAATTTTTAAAAATTATCGCTTACGGTTTGAATAAAAAACGTTGGTAATTAATTGGGGTTACTGAAACCCTCGCTACATGTATATATTATCCACGATTTTTACAACATCAATTAAAAAATCCTTGTAAAATGCATTTTCTTGTAGTGGTTTCTTCTTTCGTAAGGTCAACTTTAAATTTTTTTTCACTTTTGTCATTAATTTGTCCTTTTTCAAAGGTTTCTCCATGGTGATGATAGTGAGTCACTCATTAAATATATATGAGAGAAAATTGGATAACAAATAAATATTTTGATAGGCTCAATTTGGGTAACTAAAGACAATTATATTCAATTAGGAAGTGACTTGAAAGAAGATCTACAAAATACCTAAAAAATTAGCAAGTAAAGGAGTGAATTCATAAGACACGACTTCAACACAATAGTCAGAGGCTACCAAACTTAGAGATATATACACTTTACAAATAAAAATCAAGAGGTTATTTATAATGTAATCCAGTCATAGCTCATAGCCTCACTCTTTCTATGGTTAGTGTGGCAGAAAAATACATCTTAAGCTATGCTAATTACTCAACTTCTTTATAAAAAGACTCCTAATTTGCTAATAAAAAAATTTTTAGCTAAAGGTGGTGGTAATAACATTTTTAGGCACATTCATACCCATTGTGAGAGACAATATCTCTCAGATTCCCTCCCCACACTTAAAGCTAACAATGTCCCTGATGCTTAAAAATAAAAATTAAAATAATTGAGAAATCAAAATAAAACGAATAAAATGAGAGAAAAGAGAAAAATAGAGAGCACAATCATGCTAATAGGGAGTACGATAATGCTTGAAATAGCTAGATCTCAACACGGTTGTGCTAGTTGGGACATGATTATGCTCGTAAATTCGAGATCGCAGTGCGACCGTGCTAATATGGAGCACGTCCGTGCTATGCAAAAGTACAAAGAAAACAAAATTAAGTTAAAGTTACTAAAAAAGAAACAGAAGCAAAGAAAACCATAGAATGAAAGATTGTCTCCTAACAAGCGTTTGTTTAACGTCCCCAGCCTAATAGTTAAGATGTGGTTAGGGTGGCCTATTTGTGAGCCCAAAACTGCTTACCCAACCAATGGTTCCTTTGTTGGGGTGCCTTAAATGTGTCAATTTTGTTTTCTTTTTTTTTTTTTTGTAATTCCCAAGGGTGCTCATTATGGGGTTAATACCCTTTATGTCATGAATGATCCACCTAATAGTTTCCTTATCTGTCATTGGCACGGTTGATGCCTTACTTTTCCCCTTCCCTATCAGACTTGTGAAACTAATAATTGACAACGGAGGATTCATAATAATAGAATTTGAATTGGATGAAAGAAGTTTTCACCCCAAAAAAAGAGGTTTCTCTGTTAAAGGTTTGAGTTTTGATTCAAAACCTTCATCCAACTCTTTGAAATTAATTGAATAATCCATCTCATTTTTGACCTGTATGAAATTGCAGGCAGCAAGGGGGATAAACTTTTTGAATGTTGCAAAACTAGCTTTTTCTTCCCCTTAACTAACGGTAAGTCTGCCCTGCCTCACTTCAATAACAACATCACGTGTTGAGGAAATAACACGTCATTATGATTGGAAAATCCTTATCCTCTTCCATATCTAACACAACAAAGTCTTTAGGAAAAATAAAATTACCCAGTTTTACTAAAACATCCTCTATTACCGAGGAGGTGTGATGCATTCCCATATAGCATGGAATTAAGCTAGGAATAAAAAAGATAAATTTAAACTTATATCAATTTAACAAAATTTAAAAATATAACTTTTTTAAATTTACTTTGTTATTGTTACATTTTTAATTTTTTTAGAAGTTACTTTTTTTAGATTTTACCTTACTGTTTAAATTTATTTTTTAATTTAAGTTTTGAGTTTCTAAATTTTGTTATCTTTTTAAGTTTTTAAAGTGACTTTTTTTTTTTATTTTGTTATGTTTTTAAATTTTTTAAGTTACTTTTTTTTAAATTACAATTTGAAGTTTTTTTTAATTTAAATTTTTTTAAAGTTTTACGTTACAGTTTTATTTTGTTATGTTTTTAAAATAACATATAAGAAAAAAATATCACAATATTATATAAGGAAACAAACCTGAATATTTGGAAACAAGACAGAAAATTTAAATTTGCGATTTTGATTTGTGATTTTGTGGGATAAATGGAAATTTCCCCATAAACCGCAAGTCTCATCTGCGGTTTATATGGGCATTAACTACTGAATAAAACGTTGTAACCGAAAAAGATGCATATTTAATGCAACCGCAAGTGTGAATTGAGGTCTTAGCCCTTTAGAAATCCACGTTTTTTAACAACTGTTGGTTAAAAAAAGGGCTGGTCAAAGATCACATAAACCGCAAGTCTGACTTGCAGTTTTAGCCTTCTAAAAATCTGTGCTGCTTATAACCATTGGACAGAGGGACGGCGCTGGTCAAAGACCAGTCAAACCACAATTGCCAGTTGCGATTTTAGCATCAATTTGTTCCACACTGAACACCACGTAAGCACATAGTTGATGTGACACATAAAATGCAATTGCGAGTTGCGGTTTGACCATGTCAAATTTGAAAACAGACTTGTCCCAGAAATATTTTTTAAAACAGGCCCACTTAGGTAATTATTTAAAAAATGGACCCACTTAGGTCAATTAGCCTTATGTCCTCTCCATGTGGTTCCTAGACTACTCTCTCTCCTAGGTGACATCTATTTGTCTCTTAATTCAAATTCAAATTTGAATTAAGGGAACTAGATCCACATTATTAGATCTAATGTCACATGAGGGAAAATAAATCCACTTTCATAGGCCCTTGTTTGACTTAACTAGTTTTAATTAATCCTTAGTCTAGTGTAGTTCATTTTGAACGTCCAAGTTAGCTTAGGAAGTTTATGAATAGCACTCACCTATCTTATATCATTTTAACACTTTAAGGAATGAATTTACACTCATATTTTGAGAGTTCTATCTTAAGGTGTTCTTGTTCTCTCTCTAAATTGTGAGAGTTCTTCTATGACTTTTATCAAGAATTTCTTTCCTTGTGGGAAGCTTCTACCAACCATGGCTTATCTTAATTTAAGTGGCGCATATACACCTTCATTCTCTAGTTTTTCCACCTCCATCTTCACCTTGGGAACCTCTTTGGAGCAAGATCATGGGAGGAGCAATCCAAGATTGCATCAAGGTGTTTGTACCTCTTTACCCTTTTCCTTTTGGTCATTTTGGTCCCCTTTATCAAGGATCTCTGATAATAGATGTGGGGTGCCTATTAATTGTGGTTGTAGGTCCTTTAGCTGTTTCCTACTTCTTGTGGTAACTGCCTTTACCTCCTCCCTAGGGTTTGGTTCTGCTTGAGAGGGTAGAGTACCTTGTGCCCTTTGAGACATGAGATTTACCAAGGTGGCCATCCGTGTTTCTAATTCCTTCACTTTTTCATCATTTTGGGCCATGTATTGCATCATAGTGTCTTGCAATGTTGGTGTCTTCTCCTCTAACCTTGGCCTTTGATCCTGAATATGAAGGGGCTTGTATGTGTTTTGTCTGGGAAATTCTCTTGGGTCTCTCCATGCTAGATTGGGATTATCTCTCCACCCTGGATTGTATGTTTTTTAGTAGGGATCATATTCATGGCTTCTCCCTCCGGCATAATTCACATATTCTTTGGAAAACATGTAGCCCATTTTGAAATCTTTAGTTGTGTGGCCTATGTTTCCATAGTCTCCATAAGTGGAAGGAGGGGGAGAAGGGTGTAACATCTGTGTTTGTGCTCTCATCAGGGTCTCTATTTGTTTTTCTATTGCATCAAGCTTTTTATCTACCCTTGAACATATTGCATCAACCTCTAGCTGATGGGCTTCAGCTGGTCTCTTAAGAATTCTTCTATTGGCCGTTTTGTGGTAGGCTGATAAGGCTAGATCTTTGATTATTTCCCAAGTTGTAATTGTTGATTTTTATGCAAACCCACCTAGAATGCATCATGGCCAGTAGGAGTAAAGGAAGACATGGCAAGGAAGTGAGATTATTGAAGACTTAGGTCATTGTCTTAGGATAATTCTTTGTAAATATTAAATTAATTGTAATTTCCTTTAGGCTATGTATTTAGGTCATTTTACCTTAGTTTAGGAAGAAGGTGATGCAATCCCACCTAGCATACATCATGGCTAGGAGGACTCAAGGAAGGTATGGCATGGATGAAAGTTCATCGAAGATTCGAAGCCATAGTCTTCATTATTTTTATCTTGTAAATATTTTATTTAATTAGCTAAATAGGAGAGTATTTTTAATTCCCTTAAAGCCATATATTTTCGGCCATCTTCTTAGTTTATAAGGTATAGGTGTCTTTAGTTAAAAGGAGGAGTAAGCTTAGAATGAGTGTATAAGTCAAGACATGATTTTAGGCTAGCCCATTCACATTAGGAGATGCTAATTGCACCCATAGGGGGTGAACTTAGGTGCCTCACTTAAGGCCTAAGACTTGGGTTAATTAGTCTTAATCCTAATTAAGTCCAAGTCCCACATTGCCTAGAAAAGTGTGCCCAAGCTCTCCCATTGGGCTATATATACTCATTCCCCCTCATTGTAAAATTTCACCTTTGAAGTTGAATGAAAATAGTCTCTTTGTGAGCACATTCTTAGTAAAAGGTCTTGAGAATCCTCTCTCTTGAGGAATCTCTTCCTAGTTGGTTTTTATCAAGAGTTCCTTCCCTTGTGGCAAACCTAAACACTTTGGCTTATCTCTCTTTGAGAGTGGCGCCCCACCTCCATTTTCTTTCCCCTCCATAATCAATTTCATGTGCTTGAAACCTCAAGGAGAAGATCAAGGGGATTGCAAAATAATTTTGCATCATTTCGTATCAGAGCCATCTTCATGAAGATTCATTTCCTCCTCATTTTCTTTAAGTTTCATGCGTCTTTCTTAGCCATTTTTCTGCAGTTTTTTTGCTTTAATTCTTGTTCCTTTATAGACATTTTATTCTCCTTTCATGTCTTGTTAGTAGTAGATTTATTTCTTGTCTTTTAATTCCTTGCACTTTTATTTCTTTGGTTCAATTTCTTGTTCTTTCATTGAATCACTTTGTTATGATTTAGGATTCCTTTTCTTGCCATTTTAATTCCTTCTTCTTCCTCTTGTGATTTTCCTAAAAAAACTTATGTTAATGATTTCACAACCTTTGTGAAAGAAGCCACCCAAGTGTGGTCTAAGCTTTTGGAATCACTTCTTTTCCTTTCCTTTCCTTTCCTTTTTTTTTTTTTTGCTTTAGGTGTTTTTTTCTTGTTGTGAGTGTGAGTTTTATTTTTTTGCACTTTATTTTTTAGCTTTTAATCTTCCTTGTTTTTTTATTTAGATTGTCTTGTTTAGTCCTTAATTGTCACATTAAATTTCCACTTGTGCTACTTTGTATTTTCTACATAAAAAGAGTGTGTGTTACTTCTTGAAATTGAGCATAAAAGAGGTTCATCCTCTTGAGTAAGTCTTCTAAGAAGTCTGCATGCTATTAGTTCTAGCATGATCTCAAAAAAAAATTCAAAATTGTGCTCAATTTCTTCCTATAATTCTTGTTCATTTTAGTAGCTTAGCATTGCATTAATTCTTTTGGGTGAATTGTTTTAGCTGTTGTTGAGATCAAAATAGGTGTGAGTTATGGGCTTAAACACTTGAGAAGTCAACCTTGCCTAGACCCCCTAAAAGTCTCATTAAAGCTTGCTTAACACACTCTAAAATCTGGTGCATGTTAGGTTGCTTTATTTTCCTTGATTTGCACCTTTATTATTAAATTTTGTTGGCTGAATTCTTCATTTTATTTCAAGCATATCTCTTTGTTACACTCCTCATGTTCTTTTTTATTTTTCTAAAATTGTTGAAGAGGTGTAGCAAAAAAAAAAGAAGATGAAATATATATATATATATATATATATAAAAGGTAGAAGACAAATCAAGCAAAAAAAAAAGAGTAGTAAAAGTAATTTTTGCATCATTTGGTATCAAGAGCCAACTCTATGAGGTTCTTTTCTAGTCTTAATTTTCTTTAATTTTTTCCAGCTTTTCTTCTTAGTGTTCTTGCTGTCTTTTTTATTTTTTTCCAGCCTTTGATTCTTGTCATTTAATTTCTTTTATGTCTTGTTAGTTTATGCTTTAGTAGTTTTCATTTTATGCAATTTATTTCCTAGTCTTTATTGCTTTGTAGATTCAATTTATCTTGTTCTTTTCTATTGAATCTTTGTATGTTTCCTATAGGATTGTTTCTTTAATTTTCTGCCCAGCCTTTTATTTCTTTATTGTTCATGTGCAAATCCTAAGAAGGTCATTGTAATGACTTCACAAAAATTGTGAAGGAAGCCACCACACACTGTGGTCTTGATCTTTGGATGCACGTTGTTCTTCTTATTTGAGTTTTTAATTCTATTTTCCTGCACCTATTTTTCTGTTTTTCCAGCCCCTTGTTCTCTATTTTGGGCATATATTTCTGGTTATTTTGAGTCATTTAATTTCAGTTTTTAATCTTCCAAGTTGTGTCTTAGTTGGTCATATTGTAGTCCTTTTATTGTCTCTTATTCTACATAGTTTTGCCTTTTTTATTTTTACCATTAAAAAGTGTTTCTCTCTTGGAATTGAGCATCAAAGGGGTTATGCCTCTTGATCTTGTGTCCTTGAGTCCCACATGCTTTAGATAATAGCATGTTTCAAAAAAATATTTTCTCAAAATTTGCTCAATTCTTCCTAGTGTCTTTTTTTTTGTGTTAGTAGTTTAAAGTTTTGTGCTAGTCTTTGGTGAATTGCTTTTTCTGGCTTTTTTGGGATCATTTGGGCATGTATTTGGGCTGTAATCCTTGAGAAATTAAGTTGGCCTAAACTCATTAAGTATCTCATTTAGTGTCTTCTTTGTTCACTCAAATTTACTAGTGCATCTTGAACTACTTTGCTTTCTTTGGTTTGCACTTTTTGATTCAATTTTGTGGTTGTCCATCTATTTTAATTCAAGCACCTATCCTCATTACACTCCTTATCATATTTTTGTTAGAATTTTGTTAAGAGGCATAGCAAAAGTATTTCAAAAAAAAGAAAGAAATCAAAACAAGTAAAAAAAAAAAGTGGTAGAAAAAGTGTTAAAAAGAAAAAAAAACATAAAAATTTTAGTGCACCTCAAGTTGCTTCAATTTGTTTAAAGGAGTGTTTAAAATTCATGAATTTTTCTTGAAATACTTTGTCTATGATTCATCCATTACCATTAAAAAGTTGTGCAAATCATTGATCATTTTTGTTGTGTCTTTTTATTTTTTAGTCCATTCTAATCTAGACCCATTCTAGGTTTTATTTTGTGTCGTTACTTTCTTTCTACACCTTTTATTTATTTTTTTGTCTTTATTGGCTTTCTTTGAGTTTGTTTAAATAAATTTTTTCCACTTGGATGTGCACCTATTCTTGTTAGTGCTTTTCTTGTTTTTGTGCTTTCAAAATCTTGCTTCTCTTGGTACTTGTTGGGCATTACTTTCTTGGTTAGGTGGCCATTTTTTGAAACTTCCACAAGGGTAGTATCCTTAGGAAGTGTTGATTTAAGCAAAGGAAGAGAAAACTTGAAGAGGAGGCCAAGACTTGAGTGCAACACTTGGTGAGGAACATTCGAAAAAGGAGCATTCAAGACTTCTTTTAGTTTCTTGTATTTTTAAATTGGGTGTATTTTCTTAAAGGCCTTTTTAATTAGAGGTGTTGGATGCCCATAAGGGTCACCTCTTTTTATGTAATAAATCTTAGTTTCTCGTTTTAGTGTGGATAAGGAATTGGTACCCCTTATTCGTACTTAGGAGCACATTAGAATCCTTTAGCTTTGCTTTAAATTTCTTTATTTGTTTTCAACGTTTAGGAAAGTGCTTAAGTTCCAAAGGTTTAAGTCACTTTTAGTTGAGAAATCCTCAAAAAGAGAAGAGTGTTTCGTGCATTTTACTTAGTTCCCCAGGCGTTGCACTTTTAGATGTCATCACACATATCTAAAAGTGTTAGGCGTGTTAATAAAAGCTGGGAAGATAAAAGAGAAAAAGAATGGGAGGAATGTATGAAAAGATTAAAAAGAGAAAATGAAGAGTATGAAAAAGAGAGAAAAGAAAGAGAGGAGAAAAGACAAAAAGAGAGAGAAGAATATATAAGACAAAGAGAAGAGAGGGAACGAAAAAGACGAGAGAAAAGAGCAAGAGAAAAGAGAAAGAGAGAGAGAGGGACCAAAGAGAAAGAGAAGAAAGAGAGACAAGAGAAAAAGAGAGACAAGAGAGAAGGTAAAATGAAAAGAGAGAAATAGAAGCAAGAGAAAAAGAAAGAGAACAGAGAAGAGAAAAAGAGGAACGAGAGAAACAAAGTGAAAAAGAAGAAAAAGAAATAAAAGAGTCAGAGAGAAAAGAGAGAAAAAGATTTAGAAAGAAGGGAGGAAGAGAGGATACAAAATGAGAGACACGTTTATAAGAGCCCCTGTGGAACCTTTACACACTTTATAGGGACCTAGAAGAGTCTAGAATAACCCATGACATTAATGCTTCTTCTAGTAAGAAGGAAAACCCTAGAGGCATCCTAAGAGAAAGATAAACCCTTCTAGAGAGTCATCCAAAAGAAATCATATTGAGAGAAAACCCATGAGTGAGAGTGACACCCTTACCACTAGTTTGAGTACTCGTTCTAGAAGTTCTAAATGTTTTAAGTGTTTAGAAAAAGGGCACATTGCTTTGTTTTACCAAGGAATTTAAAGGGAACATCAAATGAAGAGGGTACTCATTCATGTGATGATCTCTTCAAAGTGAAACGACTTCTTAGAAGTCATCTTTGTAAGGACACCGAAACGGAAAGAGAGAATGTTTTTAAAAAACGATGCAAAATTTTGGGCAAAACTTGTTCTCTCATTGTGGATGGTGGATCATGTTGCAATTGTTGTAGCACAAGGATGGTGGAAAATCTATCACTTGCTACTACTCCTCATCCTTCACCTTATTCTTTGCATGGACTTAATGATGAAGAGGTTGTAGTAGTAAGAGAACAAGTGGAGATTAGCTTCTCCATAGGGAAGTATCACGACAAATTTTTATGTGATGTAAAGGCCATGGCAACATGATAAGGAAACTTTGCATAATGGCCTCACTTATAAAATCACTCTCTCTCATAAAGGGAAAAATATTACCTTACTTCCTCTTACCCCTACCAAGGTTATGGAGGATAGAAGGATCATTAATATTAAGAGAGAGAGGGATAAATATGAAAATAAAGTTGTTGGTAGAAAGAGCGAGTCTAAGGAAGATCCACCTTTGCCTTCAAAGGAGGTTCTCTACATAGAAAAATCTTCCCACCAACCCTTACCAAAAGAACAATTTGAATTTGAGGATGTGCCTATATCTTTTGAGCACCTTGATCCACACCCTTAAGTCCAACTTGATGAATGCTCCATTCCACTTAGACTAGTCTCGTCCACTATTTCAAAACTTTTGAGTCTAGCATCTAGTGTAATAGGAGAAGGATAGGGCATTTCTATGTGGAAGCACATGCACACTAAAATATTTTCAAACCTTAGTGCCAAACTCCACTACTCCATTCCTAAGAGGTCTCTTTATAGATCTCTCACTCCCCCTAAAATCACTTGTCTGCATATACTTACTACTTTTCTTATTTTCTTGCAGACTTTGAAAAAGAGGAAGAATGGCCTCAGGATTTGAGGTCAAATCCTCTCCAAGGGGGAGGAGATGATGCAATCCCACCTAGCATACATCATGGCTAGGAGGACTCAAGGAAGGCATGGCATAGATGAAAGCTCATTGAAAATTCGAAGGCAGTCTTCATTATTTTTAGCTTGTAAATATTTTATTTTAATTAGCTAAATAAGATAGTATTTTTAACTCCCTTAAGGCCATGTATTTTCGGTCATCTTCTTAATTTATAAGGTATAGGTGTCTTTAGTTAAAAAGGAGCAGTAAGCTTAAAATGGGTACATAAGTCAAGACATAATTTTGGGTTAGCCCATTCACATTAGGAGATGCTAATTGCACCTATGGCGGGTGAACTTAGGTGCCTCACTTAAGGCCTAAGACTTGGGTTAATTAGTCTTAATCTTAATGAAGCCCAAGTCCCACATTGCCTAGAAAAGTGTGCCCAAGCTCTCCCATTGGGCTATATATACTCATTCCCCCTCATTGTAAAATTTTACCTTTGAAGTTGAATGAAAATAGTCTCTTTGTGAGAACATTCTTAGTAAAAGGTCTTGAGGATCCTCTCTCTTGAGGAATCTCTTCCTAGTTGGTTTTTATCAAGGGTTCCTTCCCTTGTGGCAAACCTAAACACTTTGGCTTATCTCTCTTTGAGAGTGGCGCCCCCCCTCCATTTTCTTTCCCCTCCATCATCCATTTCATGGTACTTGGAACCTCAAGGAAAAGATCAAGGGGAGTGCAAAAGCATTTTGCATCAGAAGGGGTGCCTTTACTGAGTTTTTAGGAGTAGGCTTAGTGTGTGGGGGCTTAGCTTAGGCATCTTGGGCCTAGTTTTCCCCTCGCCCATAGGTTGATATTTGCACCCCCTTAAGCTTAGATTAGGCGCTACTTTCTTAGGGCTTTAAGACTAGGCTTAATTAGCCTTAATGAAAATTAAGCGTAAGTCCCACATTGCTTTGGATTGTGTACCCAAGCTCTCTTATTGGGCTATTTATACTCCTCCCACTCTCTTGTATCCTCAACATGAATTTGAATGAAAATTTTCTCTTTGTGAGCATATTATCTAGTAAAGGTCTTGATGATCCTTTCTCTTGAGGAACCTATTTCTAGTTGGCTTTTATCAAGTGTTCCTTCCCTTGTGACAAACCTACACATTTTTGGCTTATCTCTTTTCTAAAAAGTGGTAATCCACCTCCAATTCTTTCCCTTCCATCCTTCATTTCTTGTATTCTTGGAACCTCAAGGAGAAAGATCAAGGAAGTGCAAACTCGATTTACATTAAGTGGTATCAAAAGCCAACTCCGAGAGGTTCTTTTTTTGCATTTTTTCTTCTAAGTTTTGTGCGTTAATTTTCAGTCTTGTTCTTGTGTTATTCTTTAATTTTTTTTTCCAATTTTCCTTATTGTCTTTTAATTCTCTCTATTGTCTTGTAGTTTATGTTTTAATAGTTTTTATTTTATGCTATCTAATTTCCTAGTATATATTATTTTGTAGATTCAATTTCCTATGTTTTTTTCCTTGAATCTTGTGTGTGCTTCTTTATGTTTTATTTCTTTAATTTTTGCCCAGCCCTTATTTTCTTTTATTCTAGTGCATTTTCTAAGAAGTCATTGTAATGAATTCACAAATTTTGTGAAGGAAGACACACAATTGTGATCTTGATCTTTGGATGCACCTTGCTTCTTTTTGCTTTGTGTTTATGCTTCTTTAATTTTGTTTTACTTACACCTAGTTCTCTATTTTGGGCGAGTTGTTCTTGCTGTTTTTGTGTCATTTTATTTTAATTTTTACTCATTCAAGTTGTGTCTTAGTTAGTCATGTTATAGTCCTTTTATTGTCACTTCAATTCCATAGTTGTGCCTTTTAATTTTTTCCAAAAAAAAAGGTGTTATGCTTCATAAAAAGTGTGTTTCTCTCTTGGAATTGAGCATCAAAGAGGTTATGTTCTATTGATCTTATGTTCTGAGTGTTCCACATGTTTAGATCATATCATATTTCCAAAAACATTTTCAAAAAAATTACTCATTCTTTCTTAGAGTCCATTGTGTTCACTTTATTATAGTAGCTCAATTTTTGTGCTAGTATCTTTAGGTGAACTTGTTGCTGGTTGTTTGAGATCATTAGGGCTTGTAATTTGCGCTTATTACTTGAGGAATCAAGCTTGCCTAAATCCTAGAACCAACACTAGCACCTATGTCAAAGCCAAAAAACTAGTACTAACACTTGCGTCGAAGCCCATAACCAGCATCTAGCATTGACACCTGTGTGGAAGCCAGAAACCAACACTAACACCCTCATCAAAGCTCGAAACCAGCACTGACACCTGGTTAAGGCCTAGTATTAACACCGACACTTACGTCAAAGCCAAGAGCCACCACCGAAACTTGCATTCAAAGCCTGAAACCAGGATTGGCACCTGCATGCAAAGCTCAAAATTAGCACAATCACCTACATTAAAAGTCTGAAACCAGCATCGACATATGCGTTCAAAGTCCACAGCCAGCACTGACACTGGCATCAAAGCTTGGAATTTGTACCGACCCTATGTTGCAGCACAAAATCAACACCAATACCCATCAAAGCATGTAGTCAAAGGAGCATTGACTTCAATACTTCAAACTCAAGCACCAACTGCATGAAACGTCCACATTGTGCTAACATGTCGAGTATCCGGATAAAATTGATTCACTTCTTTACTTATCTCTTACCATAATAATCTTAATAATTTAATTATTTTGATCATTTGGCAATAAATCACTAAAGAAGGGCAACTGAGAATAACCAATTTTATCCTATCAAGTAGTTAGTTTTGAAAAATAAAATGAAAAGAGACACGGTAGTTAGAAGAAGACTTAATAAGTGGAAAAGCAAAGTGATTATAATAAGCAAGTGACAACACTCATTCTGCCTAAAGCCTAGGAGATAGTGGGAGCACTTGATTACTTGGAAATCATACTCAAATTGCTCATAAAAGAAGTCACTTTGATAAGAGAAAGATACAATTCTGAAAAAGGAAGACACACAAAAATAATCTCTATTTAAATGATTGTGTCATCAAGAGCTTCATAAGAGAATAAAAAATTGTAAGACATTCATAGACAACAAAGTTTGTAAATAATTTCAATCCTTATTTTAGTTTTATTTTTAATGGATGTTATGTATATATAATCACCGTATAGTATGATAAAATTGATCAATGTATATTTACTTCTTAACCTTGAAGGCTTTTTTATTTAGTAGTAACTGTTGTATATAAACAACAAAAATATTATATTTTACTTTTGCGTGAAAAATCTATCATTTTCTTTTTTTTTTAAATCTCCACTTTGTATAAATGTACGTAAACTAAGAGATAGTGCACGAAAAGGTATATAATGCAATTAAAACTCGGGATTTATTTTTTTTTCTTTTCTATTTTACCTTATTTGATAAATTACAATTTTAAATAAAAACATCTATATTAATTCATGTAATGAATTGTGACATTAATTAATTGAGTGACAATTTTAATTTTTAATGTTAATTAATTTTGAATAGCTACTTGTTTTCGTAAATTTGTGTATGGATTAAAATAGAATTATTTTCTTTTGGATAAAAATAAAATATTATCCAACATGAACAATTCATAATATTATAACAATTTTAGCTTTAATGTTATTTGAGTGTGAGAATTTAATGATTTCTATTTTTATAAATTTTTTTATAAAATATTAAAAAAATAAATATAATTTAATTGATAGCGTTAATTGAGTAACATTTTTATCTATCTTTTTTTAGAGATAAAATAAATATTTATTAAGTTGTATAGTTTTATATAATTAAATTTGAGATATTATTTTTAATAGACGTTTAAAATTCATGTAATTGATTTTCGAATCTATGACTTTAAAAAATATTTTATAAAAAAATTTTCAATGTTTTCTCTCTTAAAATAAAATATTACTAACGGCTCCATAAAATATATTTAAGAACCCAATCACAACGAGGAAAACGAGAGACTATTTTAGCAGTAGCACAGAGCCAGAAGAGCATCTCATCGCCTTATATCCAGTTGAGTACCGTGTGTTGAATACATGTCTCAAGCAGTAGTAAACTCTGGAAATATCTTTCTAAAAGCTCCTTTTTTCTTACTACTCCATTCTAAAAGTTGTGATGCTACAATAGATATGGATCGTTCATATCCTTTTATGCATATTTTTATTGAAATTAATTATGTATTGATGAAAAGAAATATATTTTAAGAATTAAGAAATGGGTATTTTGCTCACAAAGTGAAGAAATGCTAAAAAAAATTAAACCATTACTTCATAAAAAGGTATAAAATTTTATATATAATTTTAACTCAGTAAAAAATAACTATTTATTTTGTTTATTTTAAACAAATACAAATTTATGGTGCTAGTAGGGAGAATGACAATCATTCAATTTGGTTATTGTAAGGTAGGGGTAGGATAAGAAACAGGTATGTGGGTTTTTTCACCAACTCGATAAGTGGCGTTTCCTATCATAGCACAACGTTGGGAGTCAAGTAGCTAGTAGTAGGAAGGTAGTAACCCTAACTGCTCTGTTTATATTCGAAGGAAGGGGAGAGAGGTCAATGACTAACTTTCATGCACTAGAGATTGAGACTGACTTAAGCGGGTACTTCCCATTGGCGGTTGCCACCAAAGAGGAAGACATTCAATTGGGAGACGAAGATGAGGTATACATTGAATAGCAAATAAGGATAAAGCTAGGCTTACAGGTCGATAGGAGCAAATACACACTCAATATTAATGTGGTGGATATTCCATGGTATTGTTACTAGAGAGGAGTTGATACGATAAACGAGGTTTGACTAAAATATCAAGCGGAGTGGTTTTGATGAGTGTAAGTCCAAATGTGGCACTCATGTCAACTTGTACATTGTTCAAGGTTGTAACTTCAAATGTCTGCAAAAAAGCTGCTAATGCCAAGTGTGTCATCTGTAGGGCAAATGACAAGCCAGGGCAGGACCTTCTTCCACTACCAAAGGGAAGTAACTCAAAGTGTTGACCTTTCACATCTATGTCCTTATGGGTGGTGAGGAACCTTTCTGGTCGAAACTCTAACGGGTTTGACCATATGCATGGATCTCTTTGCATTTTCCAAATGTTCAAAATAAATCTAGTACCTGCTTCAATGTGGTAGCCACCTAAAGTACACTCGCCAATGAATTCACGTGGACCGGGAAGTGGGGCAGCTGCATATAATCTCATTGTTTCTTTAACTACGGCTTGAAGGTATACTAACTTGTTAATGTCATATTCATTCACTAATCTTTCCTTCCCCACATACTCATCCAATTCATCTTGAAGTTTCTTCAAAGCATGACGATTATTCAACAATAACGATAGTGTCCAAATCATGGTAACTGTTGTAGTATCTGTGGCTGCAGCAACTAGTGTCTGCAATGCAATGATGCAAAAAATTTCAAATTTTGAACAGAACACTCATTTAACCCTCATAGGCCATAAAGACTATCATTTATTGATCTTAAATATGACTAAACAACTTATTTCTCTTCTTTTCTATAACATAACTTATCACATCTTCAACTATCATCTTAAAAAGAATTTTTACATATGTAATAAAAATAGTTAATTTGTGTTCTACATGCATTATTTGACACTAGATCTTCAACTGGAAATCAAACTTTAGTTAACTACATTGTACAATGCGGACACTAACACTTTTTCACTCACCCTACTCTGACTAAAATATATATATTTCTTTCTATCTCCTAATAATAGCTTTCATTTATTTTATTACATATTTTGTTATGTATAACTAAAAGTTTTAGTGCATGCAGCTTACCGAGCATGTGGCTTTTATGACAGTGTCAGCATCATAACCGGCAAGGTCGACATTGTGAAGGGCAGAGAGCAACACATCCATGAAGTCTTGCTCTGTTTTGGTCCCACTTGAATCTCTCCTCTGGCATCGATGTTCTTCTAACCATTCAGAAAAGATGCTATCCATTTCTGTAGCAGTCTTTCTCATATGCTTCACTTCACCTCCCAAATCAAGCCATCCAAGAAAGGGAATCGCGTCCCCAATCACAACCGATCCCATCAAATGAAAGAACTCTCTAAGAACCCTCCGAACATGCCTTACCCGTTCCTCATCTACACTCCCCACACAGTATCTCTTTCCCGCAACCATCCTCAGAATCACGTTCAGATTCATGTATCCGAACCACTGCTTCATCTCCACAAGCAACTCACCGGACCCGCCGCTTTTCTCGACCCATTCTTTCTGTAGTTCTTTCAACAACCTCTGCACCTCCGATTCTCTAATGCCTCTAAGCAGTTCAGCTCGGCGAGTGGAAAGTAGCTCTGAGACAGTAATCTTATGCATCTGGCGCCAGAAATCCCCGTAAGGGGCGAAGGCAAAACTAGCATAGTCGTATGTCAAGATTTTTGCAGCGGTGAATTTGGGACGAGAGGAGACAACAACGTCAAGAGTGGTGAAACACTCCTTCGCTAACTCCCAAGAGCTGACCACCACAGCTGGGTGAACACCAATTCGGATGCCGAATATTGGGCCATACTTGTCTGCTAAGTCTCCCAGGGTTTCGTAAAGAGGTTGACCGGAGCCGCCAAAGAGGAGAAGATGACCGAGCAAAGGCCACCCACCGGCTGCTTCCGGTGGCTTGCGACCAGAACTTGCTTTATGCCTTCTGATGAAGTAGACGTAGTAAGAAATTAACAGTAAAAATGCCACTAGGGTAACCGCTGCTGCGGCCATGACAAATAGAGCAAGGTAAGGCAGTGATTTGTGGATCAACTCTTCTATTTTCGGGGGCCAATATCTTGGTACCGTTTATCTTTTTTCTGTGCCAGTTATGTCTGGGACCTGAATGGTTAGTAACGCGCCAACAAGAGTAAAAGAAAATCATCAAATCGTCACTTACGTGCACGCACAGTTCAAAGAAAAACGTGGTTTGACCTTTGAAAGTGAAATTCATAATTTATGTGAGATTTCCTTTTTTACTAAAAGACAAAACTAATGTAAAATTGTAAACTATATGTCTATATATCAAAGTAGACAGTTTAAGCAACTATTTCTCAACCTAGGTGATTTTCTACCATTGATTTCTGAAGGCTCATTTTGAATGGCCCGAAGCGACTCCGCCAGCTCAATAGACCTTCTTTACTAGTGAGAATCATGGTCGCACTCCTTAGACCTCGTTCCCATCTTGATTTTAGTAGGAAAAATCTGCATTGTTGGTATTATCTCATTTTTGTCTTGACCCCTACTTAAGATAATAGGAGATTAGATAAGTGTGAGTTTGTTAGTCCTCACCTCTTTTCCCGTCCTGCTTCTATATGTTAAACAAAATCTCACATGTTCTACAAATGTACATTCTTATAGATCATCAAAACTAAAATATAATTAATAATGTAATATATAATTTATTTAATAATTAATAAATTAAATATAATTCATAAATTAACATATAATTTATTTAATAAATTATAAATAAATTTAAATATAAGTTATATAAAATAATATAACGAGGTACTCATAGAAATACCCGAACCTAAAAATACTCAATAAAGATTAAAATTTTATACATGTTTTCTTTATACTCACCCTGTCCTTACCCTATCTCGTTATCATCCCTATTCTCTAGGTAACATTTTACTTATCCAAGAAATGGGACAAAGCTTGTATAAAGGTACCTTTCTATAATAAGTTTTCAAAGATACATGTACCCACTATCCAAGTGCCAACCTTGACTAAAAATCTTTATTTAATTAATATATTTATTTTTATAATATATTTATTTTAAATATTTAAATAAATTATGATAAAATATATTAAAAGGAGTAATAAAATTAGTATGGTGGTAAAGTGGAGAGATAGAGAAGAAGTGATTATGGGTTCGAATCTTTCTATTAAAAAAATAATACATTCAGAACTAACATTTAGTCTATAAAAAAATAAAATATATTAAAAAATAGTTGTATGAAAATATAATTTACATATTTTTTTAGGGTGTATGTTAACTATTTTCCTTTTCAAATTATTACTAGTTTTGTGAAAAAAGCTTTTTTTTTCATTTCTTAAAACTATATACATATTGAGAAAATTAGTCATCTGTGCATTTTTTTTAAATAGAAATAGAAATAATAATTAGAAAATAAATTTTAAGCTGAAAAGGTGTTAGTGTGAGTTACCTAAAAAAATAAAAAGTTGTCAATTACATGCACTAAAAGAAATTAATTAATTTTATAAAACCACTAATAATTAGAGCCTTACATAATTATATGTTTATTTATTATTATTATTGTTGTTGTGTAATGTCAAGTAGTCAAATAATGAGATCTATATTTTTTTAATCACCCTTTGCATTTTTCTAACAAAGTGTCATCATAGTTTCAGTTTTGAAAATTAAGAGAATATATTGAATTGAGTGAAACACTTAGTGAGTTGTTAAAGATAGTAAGTAATGCCTTGAATTTGTTTCAATTTCTTCGTCTTACCAATGGAAATGATTATTGGTGTTGTCAGATGAACGTCTTCTTGGATTCCTAAGATGCTTAGGACATTATGGAGAAATATTATATCTAACCTGAAAATGAGGATACTTTATCACCCAATAAGAGAGAAATTTTGATAAGGATGAAGAAGAAGATCAACAAGTACTTACTTCTATCTACCAAGGTTTAAATGAAACTATGTTTGAAATGATGTCCAATGTAGCCACCTCTAAAGAAGATTGGGAGATGTTAAGAACCTCCTTTGAAGGTATTGACAAGGTGAAGAAGGTGTAAGAGATAATGACTGAAACAGACCATACCTAATAGAGGCATGAATTAGGTATAAAAAACTTTGCTTCCATGATCTCAAAAAATAATACATTGATCTTTTTAAGATATTTCGAATTAGGTATCTTTTTGAATGGTCCGAACAACACCCATAATATTAAATGATGCCCCAACTTAATGCCCCTTCTTTACATTACATTTTGTTTATCCAAGAGACAGGAAAAAGCTTGTAACAACAGCTTTCCATAATAAGTTTTCAAATTGCTACTAGTTTTGTTAAAAAGCTTGTTTCTTTCATTTCTTAAAACTATATATATGTTTGTATTGTCAGGTGACGCCATTGCCTCTAACTTGACGAAGGTTTCCCCCTGCAGGTCAGAACCCCACAAGTCACCCTCATAAACTCGGTGCACCGATATGAGACATAGTAAGACCAACCCTCATCCCACCAATTTTTCACCGTCAACAGTTACGGTTACCTAATTAAGAGCATTTATGGCAGCTGCTAGAGAATAACGGTTCCAAAAGGTCAACAAATGTAATTAAAGGAGTAATCAATAGCTTAATCAAGGACCCTCTCAATATAATCATATATATGAAACATGAAGGTTGATGTAACCTCAAAAATGCTCCAAGCAAAGTTGATAATGGAGATGCTTAGGTGTCACTCATAAAGAGATAAGCCATTGAAGAGGATGTTTGCCACAAGGAAAGGAACCCTTGATAAGAACTCTCACTTTAGAGGAGAGAACATGAATACTCTAAGAAATGGAACTCTGAAAATATTAGTAAGTTTATTTATGAAAGTGTTAAAATGATATAAGTGGTGGTGTACCCTATTTATAGAAACAAATCCTAGGTTATGGGCTTATTACAGTGGACGTCTAATTCACATAGGATTAGAAAGGGATTAGCTAAATTAACTAAGTGTTAGTTTAACTAAGAGTTAAGTAACACTTGGTTAATTTAACAAGATCCAAACAAGGCCCTAATATTTAGGATATGTGTGTATAGATTCACCAAAAATATTTCTCAAGATTTTTCTATTCAACTGTATCATAGTAGTTCAAAAATGCCTCTTTTCAGAAAATTTTCAAAATCTACCTTGTCACAAAAATGGGTTTTTAACAAATTCAACCCTTTTAACAGAGCATTAATCAACTCAATTCCTCCAATAATTGTTTCAAGTGTAATTGAAGAAAAAACTTAGCAAGAACGTTTTTACAAGTTTTTCAGAATAAAAAAAAAGGGTAGAAGAGATGAAAAATCAAACCACACTTTTTGGGTTAAAACCAAATACTATACCAAGTTATAAAGGATAAAGAATTAGATCCACAGTAAGAAAACTCATGGATCAATTACAGCTGCATAAAACCCAATTAGTAGTGTTTCAAGAATTCAATAAAACTGAAATTTAAAGGGTGTAAGGAAAAGAGAATTTGCACAATGATTTATACTAGTTTGGTCAACCTGGCCTACATCCAGTTTACAGACTTAGCCTTTCACTAATCTGCTTTCCACTAAAATCTCAGTACATGCATATCACACATATAGATTTTAATGCTGGAAAGATTTAAATCACATAAAAGAGAGGCTTCCACTTGCACACCACAAGAGTTTGTTACACCGTGACACCCCGTCACTCGCAACCTCACTTGCAACACCCCACTATAAGATTTCCCAACAATCTCAAAAACACCTCAAAAAATTATCAAACTTGTGAAAAAAAACAAAGAAAGGTATAGAACAATATCACCTGAAGTGAAGAATACCCAAACAGAAAGATCAAAACTCAATGGAGTCTTTTCCTTTATTCTTTAAATTGAAGCACCTTCAAACCTTCAAAAATTGGTATGAATCTTAGAGAGAATTGTGTAAATCGTACACGAGAAATAAGCACTTCATGCACCTTTCAAAAGTTGTTAAAATCAGTTTTCCAAATGCATTGAGATTAGTTTTGATGCACGGTAATCGATTACCACTTGATTACCTGATATCCTTCTTAAAACTGATCCAAAGTGCTTGTTCTCTGGAATAATCGATTACTATTTTAGGTAATCGATTATTGTAGAGAGCAACAATTCTTGAACCCAAAATTATCAAAGAATAATTGATTACCATTTTTAAGTAATCGATTACCTTGCCCAAAATTCCACTTTTGAAGATTTTTCAGCACAACCCAACATATGTAATCTATCCAAAATCATCACAAACACATTCTTAAACCTATCTAAACACACAATACAAGTACCACACTTATAAATGTGTTTAGTACCATAAAATTGATTTAAGAGTAAAAATAAAGAGAGAAAAAGCAAAATCAAAACATCAAAGTGCCTTATGCTTATACTTCAATGCCTTTGATTCCAACAATCTCCCCCTTTTTGGTTTTGATGAGGCAAACCCACTCTTTAGCTAAGCTTCACTCTTCTAGCACCATCTAGTATCTTTGATCTTGAATCAAGCTTTGATCACACTTGAGAATTGTATGTAAGCTTTCATATGCATTATCAATATCTTTCTAATCCATATCTTCTCCCCCTTTTAGCACTTCAAACAAAAAGGTAAAAAAGACAAGATGCATATAAAAGCAAGTGATATGCAAGCAAAAAGAAATAGTTAGGAGGGCTAAAGTTAGCAAGGTTGAAACTCCAACTAGTGCAGTGCAAATTCTACACAAAAGGGTTAAGAAAATCTGCAGAAAAATGCTGCATAAAACAACCCAGAATGCCAACAAAAGTGTTGCAGATTTTAAGCTTCCATGGTCCTACAAATATGATACATTTTTCAACCTATGTTCCTTGTCAAACAGGGTTCAAATAGCACAAATAGAATAAATGTTACAGTCATTTGATGAAAAGTCAGCCAATATGCACAGATTCAGAATAAAGAATGTAGCTTTCATTGATATTTCAAGTTTGTAGTATAAAAGCTTAATCAGTACAACAATATAGATTTTGAGTTCTGAGACTAAATGTAAACATGCAACAGGCTGAGAAACAAGTAAACATGAAGGAAAATGCAGAAATCTAAAATGAGATAAGCTAAAAGGCAACACCAAAATCAACAATGCAAGTCCTATATACCTAGTCCTAAAATGAAAATGCTCTGACACTGCTAATTCCCAAGTCCAGGGAAAGGGACATCCGACAAATCTAATCTCTCATAAATTGATTCCAAGGAGTCTTTGATGTCCCAGAACCATTTTTCATGCATCATCCACATGTCCCCTATATGTTTTAGGATCATGTCTTCAGAAGGAGTCAGCTTCTTTGGTTCCATAGATTTATCTTCATCTTTAGCTTGTATATTTTCCTTAGTCATCCAGCCTTCATCAGTCTTGATGAGCTTCATCATTTTCAAGGCCCGGTCTTTCACAAAATGGACATCTCTGGCCTCATTGGAGGTATCCACTCTATATCTTTCCAGAGCTTTTGATACAAAGACTACATAGGGGTATTTGTACTCATCTAGACGTCTTGTCTTCATCATGGTGTCTTTTATTACATTTACCTAATTCACCTTGATACTTTTCTTCATTGCACATAACAAAATCATATCCTCTTCCCGGATCTGTGCATGATTATTGCCACAGGCAACCAATATCAAGGCAATGGAGTAGCGAAACAACCTATCATCCACCTTCATGCCTCTAGTGTTGAACATAATCTTCTTCTTAGGATCCTTCTTCATATTTCTTCCTGATTCCCATTCTTCAGGTCTCACCAACATAGACTTGAAAACCTCAAATTTTCTGTAATTGACCACATTCTCCTTGAGGTTATCCATACTAACATTTATTCCAGAATTCACAACTCATCCAATGGTTAGAAAAATTTCATCAGTTAACACAATTTTCTTATTTTTGACTTCTAAAACTAAGTCCCCATAATCATCATGCCTTAGATTGGAGTAAAATACCCTTACTAAGTATGGGTAAAATTTCCCTTTAAACTAAGTGAATTTGGATAACCCTTAGAATTGCAAATCATCATGAAAACTAAATCCATTCTCAGTAAGCTAGGAATAGATGAATACCTTTGGAGATTTGACTTCTCTACTTGCATCACTATTGTTGAAGTGGTTATGTTGCTCTTGAGAGGAGAATTCGTCATAAGAGTAATCCTAGCTTTGGCAAAAGAAACTTGTGTTGGGTGTTTTGGAGCAGATGGCTTCCTAAGAGTAAGTTTTGGTCTGAACTCCCTTCCCATGGTAAGTTTTGGTCTGAACTCCCTTCCCATGGTTGTGCTTGACCCTTTTTCCTCTACTTGAACTCCCTTTTTGCATGGTTAGGGTTTTGGGGCAAGAAAATTGGGATTGAGAGAAGTGGAATCCACTCTTGATTTTGGGTTGATTGGTGTTGATGAAGCTTGAGGAACCCTAGCTTCTCTTGGAATTTTTCGCAAATGAAGCTTATCTCATAATCAATTTAGAGATTTTGGAATGAGTTGGATGCACGCCCTTTTGATTTTTAAACTCAGATTTGAAAATTTTGTACAGGTAATTGATTACTGATTCAGGGTAATCGATTACCTCGAAATCCAAACTTGGGTCTGGAAAATTCTGGGGATAATCGATTACCTGTAGTGGTAATTGATTACCATAGAACAAAAAACCCTAAAATATGCAATTTAAGCAATACCATTCTAATCTATCATAATGTTACGCTTCTAATGCATGAATAATAATCAAATGCACACAATGTCAACCAATTCATGCAATAACAACCAATTCACACAGTATCATTATAGAGTCAATTAAACATGGTTAGAATCAAAGTTCACGAGTGCTCAATATACAAAGCTTTCATTGGAGCTTGTAAAATATTTCTCTTGGTAGTGGTTTGGTAAATATATCAACTAGCTGGGACTTAGTTTCAATGAATTGGACTTCACAATCTCCTTTCTCTATATGATCTCTCAAGAAGTGATAACAAATCTCTATATGCTTTGTTTTTTAGTGAAATATAGGATTCTTTGTCAGATTGATTGCGCTAGTGTTGTCATACTCAAGAGGAATCTTGTTGATTGTGATGCCAAATTTTTCAATTTTTTGCTTTAGCCATGAGGATTGAGCACAACAACTCCCAGTAGCTATGTATTCTACTTCAAAAGTAGATAAGGCAACACATGCTTTTTACTAGTCCATGATACCAAGTTGTTGCCAAATAGATGACAGGTCCACTTGTGCTTTTCTAGTCTAACCTGCAACCTACAAAGTCTGAGTTAGAAAAGCCAATTAAGGAAGGATGTGTACCTTTGGCATACCACAATCTTACATCAAGCATTCCTTTCAAGTACTTCATGATCCTTTTCACTACAGTCATGCGTGATTCTTTTTGTGCAACCTGATACCTAGCACACAAACAAACACTGAACACAATGTTAGGTTTACTTGTAGTTAAATATAATAAGGAACCAATCATTCCCATGTATTTTGACATTTCAACAGGAATCCCTTTTAAGAGCTTCTAGATAGTAGTTGGTTCCTATAGGCATGTTGGAGGCTTTTCACTCTTCCATATCAAAATTCTTGAGCAGCTCTGATGTGATCCTCCCTAGCAGGGGTCCTATCACTAGGGTCATGGCTAAGAGGATAGAGGAGGACATGGCTAGAGTGGATGGAGGAAGACCTCACCTTCTCATGTGAATTGTCATTATGTCATAGTTCTCTTGTTTTGCCCTTATATTGTTTTCCTTGAGTGGAATGGTCTAGTTTTTATTTTGGCCTTGTATTTGGGCATTTATTTTTCGTAGGCTAAGGGACTAGGTGGTATTTGTAGTGATTATGTGGAGTGTATTAACTAATTAGGCCATTAAGGGGTATTGGTGGGTTATTTTATTAACCACACCACTATTTTCTAATTAAACCCCAATTACTTAGCACATAAAGCATGGAGGAGACAAGGTGGGGCCCTTGTTCCCCCCTAATAGGCGCCGAAATTCATCTAATGGCTACATGGCATCCTATATGGCACTTAGTTAGTTCTAAGATCCATGATTTTAAGAGCATGTGCTAATTATTTGAATTTTCACCTATTTGAATTTCCTTCCAAACCTCACACGGCCAACCTTACTCCTTTTGCTATAAATATGACCCTCCACTTACTTGTATTAGCTACACTTGATTTTGAATGAATAGAGAGAGTTTGCTTCATCTTTAAGTGTCCTTTCTTCAATAAATTGTGAGAGTTTCTTTTGCTTTTATCAAGGGTTCCTTCCCTTGTGGCAAGCATTCTTCCTTGAGCCTTATCTCCCTTAGAGTGGCGCCTCTCACCTCCTCTTCTCTTTCACCAAAGCTCTTCTACAATGCAACCTCTTGGAGTTGATCCTTGGAAAGAGCATCCAAAGTGGATCTCATCAAGCTCCTTTGTATATTTGGTTTAACGAAGGAAGATTCCTTTCTCCATTTGGTTGACTTACAAGCTTAAGAAGAAGTTCAACTACCCCATCATTGACATATCAAACTCCCCTTACATTTTGGAAATAATGTCCCCACAAAGAGCTGTGTTAGTGGAACCAAATATAATTTCATCTACATATACTTGAACCAACAAAATATCTTTAGAAGATGTCATTATGAATAGGGTTTTGTCTACCTTTCCTCTTTCAAATTTCTAAGACAAGAGAAATTTACTTAACCTTTCATACCATTGCCTTAGAGCTTGCTTAAGACCATAAAGAGCTTTCTTAAGCTTATACACATGATGAGGAAACCTGTGACCTACAAAACTAGGAGGTTGTGAAACAAACACTTCTCCATCAAGGAAACCATTCAAAAAGGCACTTTTTACATTTATTTTGTATAACTAAAAGTCAAAAACACATGCAAAAGCAAGAACGACTAACATCTTCTAATCTAGCTACTGGAGCGTATGTTTCACCAAAATCTATAACTTCCTGTTGATTATAACCCTTAGCTACTAATCAAGCCTTATTTCTGGTTATGGTTCCTGTTTCATCTAGTTTGTCTTTAAATACCCATTTAGTTCCTGTGATATTCATGCAATCCTTATATGACACTAGTTCCCAAACATCATTTCTCTTAAATTGACTTAATTCATCATACATGGCTAACAACCAAAATTTATCATTTAAAGCATCATCCACACAAGTTGGTTCAATTTGAGAAACAAAAGCCATATTTTCACATAAAAGGTTAAGAGAATGTCTAGTAGTAACTCCTCTCTCAATATCACCAAAGAGACCTCTAGGTGTCCTCCATTCTTTAGATAGATTGAACTTCAACCTCACTTAAGTCTTCCTTTTTCACCAAGTTAATGGTGTCATCTATCTTTTCAAGAGGAATATCAATTGTACCTGCATCATTATCATCTACTAAGGAAATTCCCTTTCTCGAGGTTAGATTTATCAAATATCACATGAACAGATTCTTCAACAGTTAAAGACCTTTTATTAAAGACTTTATAAGTTTTACTACATGTAGAGTAACCTAAAAATATTGCTTCATCTGTTTTAGCATCAAACTTACCAAGATTATCCTTTTTATTTAAAACAAAACATTTGCATCCAAATACCCTAAGATGAAAGATATTTGGTTTTCTACCTTTGAACAAATCATATGTTGTTAATTTAAAAAATGGACGAATTAGAATCATGTTAAGCACATAACATGCAGTACTTTCAACATCAACCAAAAAGTACTTAGGTATGAAATTTTCATTAAGAACTGATCTAGCCAATTCAATTAAAGATCCATTTTTCCTTTCCACCACACCATTCTATTATGGTGTTCTGGAAGCAGAAAAATAGTGATCAATGATCTTCACATAATTTCTCAGATTCATCATTTTTGAATTTACCACCATTGTCACTTCTCAAGGTTTTAATTTTCATCTCTTTTTAATTTTGGATCTTCCTAAAGTTCAAGGTTTTTCTAAAACTATTTTTCTTAGTAGCATTATGAAACCTAAGACCAGCTTTTGAGGATATGCCATGTTGTTTTCCCAAAATGGCATCAAGGTTGGCACTCCCTCTAGTGAACTTAGATAGTTCTTTTGTTAGATAATCCATTTTATCTTTTAGCACTTTGCAGTTAGCACAACTGGACGATGAAGCACGATTGCAATGAGAAGTGGTTTTTAATTTAAAGTTTTCATCTTTCAAAACCTCCACTTCTTTTTGTAAATCATTTATATTGGCTTCATATGCCTTGATCTACTTTTTCAAACCAACATTGACACAATATATTCTTTTTGTCTCACCATGAAATTCAACAAAGGCTTCTTGGAGTTGGTCATACCGATAGTCACAAGAAGTATCAGACTCTGAATCACTTACCTCTTTCTCTACTTTGACTTTAGTCATTAGGTAGAGATTTGCTTCCTGATCACTTTCACTAGAAGAAGTGGTAGTTGCATTGCCTTCCCATACAATGTAGGCCTTCTTCTTATTATTCTTTTTAAGTCTCTGTTTAGGCTCTTCATTGCTTTGTTTCATGGACAGGGAGGGATAATCAAATTTCATGTGATCCATCTTCCCGTATTCAAAACAAGTGAATTGAGAGGTAGTGTTTCCTTTATTGAATTGTTTTTTGCTTCTTGAGGTGTTTCGCTTGTTGTTCTTCTTCTTCTTCATGAACCTTTTGAATTTTCTTAACATTAGGCTCATGTCTTCAAATTCTGAAGATTATCCCTCAGAGCTTTCATTGTCACTGGCTTGATCATTTGCTTTCAATGCTAATCCTTTGACCTTTTTTTCCTTTTACTCTTCTTCTACCATTCTGGTCATGTCCATCTCATACTCTTTGAGCTTCCTAAAGAGTTTAGCATTAGTCATGGTGGCCAAGTTCTTTGACTCTATGGTTGTTGTCACAATAGGTTGCCACTTTCTGTTATCATTATGAGATTTACCAATTTCTTCAAAGTTCATTTCTTGATCAAATTATTACCAAATAACAATAGAATAATAACTAGAAGCAATGAAACTTGTAATACCTTATAATATAACACAATTAACTCCTAAAAATATATAAATAACAAAAATAATTGTTAAGTTGTTCACATGAAAGAGGCACTTATATGAGAAGATATTTGTGGTTGAATTTAATGATGATTGTGTATTGTTTCCTCATCACTATCTGAAGATGTTACAAAAGGTACCACAACATCCTCACCTTCGTTGTCCTTTTCATAATAAAATTCATGTGCTTCATCAATATGAATGTAGAGTTTGTCTTCATCATTAGTTAAATTTGTTATATACAGCTGTGAACTAGTATGATGTTTTGAAGCATTACTAGAAGGCATACATGATGACTTTGCAATTAAAGTTCATGTAACTAGAATTAATCTAGGTTTGGTGCATGTTGAAGTTCGTAAGAAGCACCTTATACTAAAACCACACCTCTGTGGCGAAAAACCACAGTGCTATCGCAAGGTGTTTTGGCTTCAATTTTTCTTTTTCTTGCTTGATTTTGTGGGTTTTTGCTGTTGCTTATTTTAGGATTTATTTTTAGTTTTAATAATCTCAAGTATTTATCATTTAGAATCTTTTTTAGTCATTAATTTTGTAATATCAAGTTCCTTAAGTTTTACCTCATTTGTTTTGAGTTTTTTGCTTCAAAAACGTGTTGTCAACTTCTTGAATTGAGCTTCAAAATGGTTTCACCTCTTGTCTAAGTCTCTAAGAAATTCTTCATGCTTTTAGTCCAAGCATGATCTCTTGAAAATTTTTCTCAAAAAAAATTTCAGCTCAATTTCATCTTGTGTTACTTTGTTCTTGTTTAGTGACCCTTTTTGTGCTAAATTTTGAGTTGATTTTCTTCAAGGATTGCTTGAGAAAATTTTGAGAAACTTTTGAGCCTAAACTTGTGCAAACAAGAAGGTATAAGTCTCATACAAAAACCTTTTGGTGCAATACCTAAGTCACTCTAAATTTTAGTGCATTTTGAGTACTTGTTTTTTCATAGATTGCACTTTGTTTTTTTTAAAACAAATTTGGCGTGCCTTAGCTAGCTAATCTTCTCAAGCGTTTAGCCCCATTAAATCCCTCGAAAAATTTGTAAATCAAAATATAGTTAGGTGCATCTAAGAAAAGGATAACAAAATGATGTAATCCCACCTAGCATGCATCATTGCTAGGAGGACTCTAGGAAGGCATGGCATGGACGAAAGCTCATTGAAGATTCAAAACCATAGTCTTTGTTATTTTTAGCTTGTAAATATTTTATTTTAATTAGATAAATAGGAGAGTATTTTTAATTCCCTTAAGGTAATGTATTTTCGGCCATCTTCTTAGTTTATAAGGTATAGGTGTCTTTAGTTAAAAAGGAGGAGTAAGCTTATAATGGGTGCATAAGTCAAGACATGATTTTGGGCTAGCCCATTCACATTAAGAGATGCTAATTGCACCCATAGAGGGTGAACTTAGGTTCCTCACTTAAGGCCTAAGACTTGGGTTAATTAGTTTTAATCCTAATTAAGCCTAAGTTCCACATTGCCTAGAAAAGTGTGCCCAAGCTCTCCCATTGGGCTATATATACTCATTCCCCCTCATTGTAAAATTTCACCTTTGAAGTTGAACGAAAATAGTCTCTTTGTGAGCACATTCTTAGTAAAAGGTCTTGAGGATCCTCTCTCTTGAGGAACCTCTTCCTAGTTGGTTTTTATCAAGGGTTTCTTCCCTTGTGGCAAACCTAAACACTTTAGCTTATCTCTCTTTCAGAGTGGCGCCCCACCTCCATTTTCTTTTCCCTCCATCATCTATTTCATGGTGCTTGGAACCTCAAGGAGAAAGATCAAGGGGAGTGCAAAAGGTTTTTTGCATCATTTGGTATCAAGAGCCAACTCCATGAGGTTCTTCTCTAGTCTTAATTTTCTTTAATTTTTTTTCAGTTTTTCTTCTTACAGTTCTTGCTGTTTCCTTTATTTTTTCCAGCCTTTTATTCTTGTCATTTAGTTCCTTTTATGTCTTGTTAGTTTATGTTTTTGTAGTTTTCATTTTATGCAATTTATTTCGTAGTTTTTATTGCTTTCTAGATTCAATTTATCTTGTTCTTTTCCATTGAATCTTTATATGTTTCCTTTAGGATTGTTTCTTTAATTTTCTGCCCAGTTTTTTATTTTTTTCCTTATTCTTGTGCAAATCCTAAGAAGGTCATTGTAATGACTTCACAAAATTTGTGAAAGAAGCCACACATTGTGGTCTTGATCTTTGGATGCATATTGTTCTTCTTGTTTGAGTTTTTAATTCTATTTTCCTGCACCTATTATTCTATTTTTCTAGTCTCTTGTTCTCTGTTTTGGGTGCATATTTCTGGGTATTTTGGGTCATTTAATTTCAGTTTTTAATCTTCCAAGTTGTGTCTTAGTTGGTCATGTTGTAGTCCTTTTATTGTCTCTTAATTCTACATAGTTTTGCCTTTTATTTTTATCATAAAAAAAGTGTGTTTCTCTCTTGGAATTGAGCATCAAAGGGGTCATGCCTCTTGATCTTGTGTCCTTGAGTCCCACATGCTTTAGATCATAGCATGTTTCAAAAAAATATTTTCTCAAAATTTGTTCAATTCTTCCTAAAGTCTTTTTTTTTCTTTTTGTGTTAGTAGTTTAAAGTTTTGTGCTAGTCTTTGGTGAATTGCTTTTGATGGCTATTTTGGGATCATTTGGGCATGTATTTAGGCTGTAATCCTTGAGAAATTAGTTGGCCTAAGCTCATTAAGTATCTCATTTAGTGCCTTCTTTGTTCACCTAAATTTACTAGTGCATCGTGCACTACTTTGCTTTCTTTGGTTTGCACTTTTTTATTCAATTTTGTGGTTGTCCATCTATTTTAATTCAAGCACCTATCCTCATTACACTCCTTATCATATTTTTGTTAAAACTTTGTTAAGAGATGTAGCAAAAGTTTTTAAAAAAAAAGAAATCAAAACAAGTAAAAAAAAGTGGTAGAAAAAGTGTTAAAAAGAAAAAAAAACATAAAATTTTAGTGCACCTCAAGTTGCTTCAATTTGTTTAAAAGAGTGTTTAAAATTCATGAATCTTGCTTGAAATACTTTATCTACGATTCAGCCATAAACCATTAAAAAATTGTGCAAATCATTGATCATTTTGATTGTGTCTTTTTATTTTTTAGTCCATTCTAATCTAGACCCATTCTAGGTTTTATTTTGTGTTCTAACTTTCTTTCTACACCTTTTATTTCTTGCTTATCCTTATTAGCTTTCTCTGTGTTTTTCAAATAAATTTTTTCCGCTAGGATGTGTTCCTATTCTTGTTAAGTGCTATTTATTGCTTTTTGCTTTCAAATTCTACTTCCCTTGGTCTATTGCTTGGGCGCTTGTTTTCTTTTGGTAGGTAGCCAAATTGTTGAAATTTCCACAAGGGTAGCATCCTTAGGAAGTGTTGATTTAAAACCAAGGAAGAAGAGACTTGAAAAGGGGGCCAAGACTAGAGTGATACACTTAGTGAGGAGCACTTGAAGAAAGGAGCTACATTCAACTACTTTTAATTTTCTTTGTTTAATTTGGCTGTATTTTAAAGGATATTTTAATTATAGGTGTTGGATGCCCATAAGGGTCACCTCTTTTGTGTGTAATAAACCTTAGTTTCTCGTTTTAGTGTGGATAAGGAATTGGTACCCCTTATTCATACTTAGGAGCACGTTAGAATCCTTTAGCTTTGCTTTAAATTTCTTTATTTTCTTTCAACGTTTTAGCAAGTGTTAGAGTTCCAAATACTATTAACACTTTAGGAGAAAACAAAAAAGAGAGGAGTGCTTTACATATTAGTTCCCTAGGCTTTACACTTTAACATGTTTTCACACACATCTAGGAGTGTTAGGAGTAGTAATAAAACTTGGAAAAATAAAGGAGAAGAATGTGAGAATAGAATAAAAGAAAAGTATGAGAAGAGTGATAAACTAACCTTGCCCACATATCCATACTCTATTGATTGGGAAATATTAGAAAAACAACGTAGGGAATTTTGGAAAAATGAGAGAAAACAAAAAGAGAGGGGGAAAAGAGAACAAGAGGAACTAGATAGAGAGGAGAGAAGAGAGAAAGAACAAAAAGAAAAGGAGAGACAAGAAAGAAAAGAAAGAAGAGAAAAAGAGAATAGAAGGAACAAATAAGACAAGAGAGAAGAGAGCAAGAGAAAAGAGAAAGAGAAGAGAGGGACCAAAGAGAAAGAGAAGAAAGAGAAAAAGAGAGACAAGAGGGTAGGGAAAATGAAAAGAGAGAAAGAGAAGCAAGAGAAAAAGAGAGAGAAGAGAGAAGAGAAAAAGAGAAAAGAGAGAAAGAAAAAGAAAAAGAAGAAAACAAAAGAAAAGAGTTAGAGAGAAAAGAGAGAAGAGAAAGGAGAGAAAAAGAGAAGAAAGAATTGGAAAAGAGATAAAAATAACAAAAGGAGTTAGAAAGAAGGGAAGAAAAGAAGATACAAAAAGAGATACGTCTATAAGAGCTCTTGTGGTAACATTTACACACATTATAGAGACTTAGAAGAGCCTAGAATAACCTATGACATTTATGCTTCTTCTAATAAAAAGGAAAACCCTAAGGGCATCATAAGAAAAAGACAAACCCTTCTATAATTAAACCCAAAAGAGAGTCATCCAAAAGAAAGCATATTGAGAGAAAACCCTTGAGTATAAGTGACACCCCTACCACTAGTTCAAGCACTCGTTCTCGAAGTCCTAAATGTTTTAAGTGTTTAGAAAAAGAGCACATTGCTTTGTTTTGCCCCAAAAGAAAAAGGACTTTAAGGGGAACATCAAATGAAAAGGGTACTCATTCATGTGATGATCTCTTCAAAGTGAAACAACTTCTTGGAAGCCATCCTTGTAAGGAAAACCAAACACAAAGAGAATGTTTTTCAAACAAGATGCAAAATTTTGGGCAAAACTTGTTCTCTAATTGTGGATGGTGGATCATGTTGTAATTTTTGTAGCACGAGGGTGGTGGAAATCACTTGCTACTACTCCTCATCCTTCACCTTATTCTTTGCATGGAATTAATTATGAAGATGGTGTAGTAGTAAGAGAGCAAGTGGAGATTAGCTTCTCCATAGGGAAGTATCGCGACAAAGTGTTATGTGATGTAGTCATTATGGAAGCTAGTCACATGTTGCTGGGAAAGCCATGACAACATGATAAGGAAACTTTGCACAGTGGCCTCACTAATAAAATCACTCTCTCTCATAAAGGGAAAAATATTACCTTACTTCCTCTTACCCCTAGCGAGGTTATGGAGGATAGAAGGATCATGAAGCTTAAGAGAGAGAGGGATAAAAATGAAAATAAGGTTGTTGGAAGGAAGACCGAGTCTAAGGAAGATCCGCCTTTGCCTTCAAAGGAGGTTCTCTACATAGAAAATTTTTCCTGCCAACTCTTACAAAAAAAACAAGTTGAATTTGAGGATGTGCCTATATCTTTTGAGCACCTTGATCCATACCTTCAAGTCCAACTTGATGAGTGCTCCATTCCACTTAGACTAGTCTCGCCTACTATTTCAAAACCTTTGAGGCTAGTATCTAGTGCAATAGGATGAGGATGGGGAGCTGTTGTGTGGAGGCACATGCACACTAAAATATTTTCAAACTTTAGTGCCAAACTCAACTACCCCATTCCTAAAAGGCCTCCTTATAGACCTTTCACTCCCCCTTAAATCACTTCTCTGCATATACTTATTGCTTCCCTTATTTTCTTGCAGACTTTGAAAAAAAGGAAGAAAGGCCTCAGGATTTGAGGTCAAATCCTCTCCAAGGGGGAGGAGATGATGTAATCCCACCTAGCATGCATCATTGTTACGAGGACTCAAGGAAGGCATGGCATGGACGAAAGCTCATTAAAGATTCGAAACCATAGTCTTCGTTATTTTTAGCTTGTAAATATTTTATTTTAATTAGCTAAATAGGAGACTATTTTTAATTCCCTTAAGGCCATGTATTTCCGGCCATCTTCTTAGTTTATAAGGTATAGGTGTCTTTAGTTAAAAAGGAGAAGTAAGCTTATAATGGGTGCATAAGTCAAGACATGATTTTGGGCTAGCCCATTCACATTAAGAGATGCTAATTGCACCCATAGGGGGTGAACTTAGGTACCTCACTTAAGGCCTAAGACTTGGGTTAATTAGTTTTAATCCTAATTAAGCCCAAGTCCCACATTGCCTAGAAAAGTGTGCCCAAGCTCTCCCATTGGGCTATATATATTCATTCCCCTTCATTGTAAAATTTCACCTTTGAAGTTGAATGAAAATAGTCTCTTTGTGAGCAAATTCTTAGTAAAAGGTCTTGAGGATCCTTTCTCTTGAGGAACCTCTTCCTAGTTGGTTTTTATCAAGGGTTCCTTCTCTTGTGGCAAACCTAAACACTTTGGCTTATCTCTCTTTGAGAGTGGTGCCCCACCTCCATTTTCTTTCCCCTCCATCATCCATTTCATGGTGCTTGGAACCTCAAGGAGAAAGATCAAGGGGAGTACAAAAGTTTTTTTGCATCACAAAAAGAAGTTAAAAGAAATTGAAAGAAAATAGTAAAAGTTAAAAGAAAATACAAAAAAAATAGTACAAAATAGATGTACCTAAAAATAAATTCAAAATTGCAAAGGAGTACTTAAATTTGGTTGTATTTTCTTGAGAACCTCTCTAATAGCTCATGGCCAACACCTATTTCACCTGTGCAATTTTTGAAAATTTTTTGTGTCTTTTTGCTTTTAGTCCTCATTCGTAATCTAAAGCCATTTCTAGGATTTTCTCTAGTATACTTAACCTTCTTTCATTTCCCTTAATTCTAGTTTTGTCTCCAATTACTCCTAAGTTTTGTTCATTATAATCTTTCCATTTGGATGGTGTTTCTTTCCTTGTTTTATCATTTTCTTGCTTTTAGCTTCTACTTTTGTATTCTTGGAATTGCTTGGTTTTTTATGCCACTTTCTTGTAGAGAAAAGCTTGGTTGGGAGCGTTCCACAAGGGTAGCATTTTGAGGAAGGGTTGACTAAACCAAGAAGAACTCAAAGAGGTAGAGGAAGCAAGACAAGAGTGTATACACTTGAGGGAGCTAGGAAGGAAGACTTAGCATTTTACTTTCTTGCTTTTATTTGTGTGTTTTCATTTTAGGAGTGTTGATATCCTAACGGATCACTCCATTTGATTGTAATAGCTTAGTTTTCTTTACTTAGTTTCTCGAAATTAGGGTGTGGAGGAGGAAGTAGTACACCACCTTTCATACCTTTAGGTGCACGTTTTAGTCTCTACACTTTTTATTTTCTTGCTTTATCTTGCTCAAACTGTGTAGAGGTGTCTTGAACTCCAAAGGTTCTTACACCATTGGAAATGTGTTTAGGTTGGTTTCCTTACTTATTCCATTCGCTTCTTAGGTTGAAGCCTTGAGTTCCAAAGACTCTTGTCTTTAATAGAGAAAAAACCATTCAAGGGAGAGGAGTGCCTCTTGTTGACTTTGCCTTGCACACAATAATGGAATCACACAACTCTAGCAACAACAGTGTGAACCAAGGGGGCTCACCCAAGGCCAACACTCTTGACAATTTTGTGCATGAATTTAGAGAGTGACGTGTAGGAGAGAGTGAAGCAAGAAAAGAGAGAGGCAAGAGAGGAGAAAAGGGGGGAAGAAAAAGAAAAAGAGAACTCAGGAGGGAGAAAAAAGAGAGAAAGAAAAGGGGAGAGAGGGAGGAAAGAAGAAGAGAAGAAAAAGAAAAAGAGAAAAGAGAAAGAGATGAGGGGGAAAGAAAAGAAAGACTTGAAAGAGAAAGAAGAGAAAGACAAGAGAGGGAGGAAAAAGAAAAAAGAGAAAGACTAGAAAGAGAAGAGAAGGAAGAGAGAAGAAGAGAAGAAAAGAGAGAAAGAAAAGAGAAAAGGAAGAAGAAAGAAGAAAGAAAAGAGAAAAGGAAGAAGAAAGAAGCAAGGAAAAAGAGACAGGGAGGAATCACTAATTAAGGATGGCTAATCAATAGTATATATTTGTCTATGATTATTTTTTTAGAAATTGCCTTTTATTTTTATCAATATATATTTGTTAGAATTTTAATTATAATATTTAAATTATAATAGTTTATAATAATTTAATTATATTAAATGGCATGAAACAAATTTAGTCCCTATAGATTTGTGTTTTTTAATTTTGGTCAACATAAGTATTTTGATTCTTAATAATCTTTACAACTTTGCTGTTCTCCAATTTTATTCTCAATAGTTTGGCGTCAATATATAAGTCTATCTTGTTTATCAAGTCTACGTTTTTAACAAAACCTTTGTATTCATACCACATAAATTAAATATTAAAAATAATAATTGATAACAAAAAATAAAATATGAAATATTTTATAGGTCCCTTAGGGAGGACTAAGCTCGCAACATAATTCATATATGCTGAAAATCAATTTTAGTAAAGTCTAATTTGTATATTCATGGTCACTAAAGATTTTTAATTTCATATTATTTCAATTTAGTCCCTTTAATTTGATTTGTTATATAACTATAGGAAATTTTTTCTTCATAAAATTTTATTTCTAATTTTAAGTTATTTTTAATATTAATTTTACTTTATATTAAATTCATTTAAAAATATAAAATTATTTTATTTTATCTTGTAAATAGTTTAAAATACTTATATTTAACTAGGGTAAAAAAAGCACTCCGTAGCTACATGAAATTAAAAATTAATTATGTTTATTTTAAAAATAAAAGAAAAAATGCAGTTTATTTTAAAAATATAAATAAAGTTGAAAGTTATTTTTAGAGTAGTTAAAACTTGAAAGTTAAACAAATAGTGTAATTATTTAAAATAATTAAGAATAAAAACCTTTAGGAGAAAAGTGTCTAAATAAAATTAACATTGAATAGGGTTATTCCCTTTATAATAGTTATAAATTCATAATTGTGTAGATAGAGATAAAAATATCTAATTAAAAATGACATGAGATTATTTCCTTTCTAATAGATAATTATTTATAATCGTATAGATAACTTGTTTATAAATCTAAGTAAAAAGGGAATGGGATTATTCTTTTTATAATAGAATTATTTAAAATAATTATTAGAGAATAAAAATGTGTGAGTAAAACTAACACCAGATGAGGTTATTCTCTTTATAATAGTAATAGATTTCTAATAATGATATATATATATATATATATATATAAAATAATTATTTTCAGTACTATATTTATATTAATAATTAATTACTATAAAAAATTGAAATAAGAAAAAAAAAAGAATGCGCCGTGAAACAAGAAAAAGAAAAGATAACGCGCCCCAAAATAGAAAAAGTAAAGAGAGCATGCTTAAATAAGAAAAAGAAAAGAGAATGTTCCTCTTATCTTTCCTTTTACCTCGAGAGACAATTTTTGAGAACTCCAACTCATTCAAAGAATCTCAAACCATTCTGTTGAGTTCCTCGTTGTGTTATTAATCCAAATAATCGATGCAGGCAACCTTCCTTTTTTATTTTCTGGCACCGTTTGACATGGTAACCTCACTCCTTCTTCATCAATTTAAAGTTTCTTCTTAGATCAAAGGTTTTGCATTTGCTGCTTGGTGTTTCGATTTTTTTTTTTTATGCATTTGCAAATGACTGAGAAGCTTCTTTTTCTTCCTTTATTTGGTTTTTCAATTTGATTTGGTTGGTTAGATTTATGAGTCTGAGAAATTGCTTTAACGCCTGATTTTTTTTAGCTGTGTAGATTTTTTATTATTTTGTTTTCATTTTGAATAAAAGATTCATCACATTTTGAGCCTCAAAAAACTTCAGAAACTCTTAATTGGTGCCTATGTCCTAAACTTGATTCCTAAAATGGTAATTAGTAAAAGTAAGTTTGGTGAAAAATGGTGAAAATGATAATACTAATACTAAGTAGATAAATGAAGCTCAAAATAATTAGTTAATATAATAGCTTAAGAGGAGTTACATGATCTAGAATATAGTTATGATTAATTCTCTTAATTTTATTTTAATGATATTGATTTTATTTGTATTAATCTTGTATTTTTTTATATTTTAGAATTGGTAATCTATGATTTACTAATTCATTGCTTTTTTATATGCAGGTCATGACTACTTGTGAAAGAGGCCGATAGCAGAAGACAATGAAGTTAGACTTTTAACCAACATCAATCTACTCAATCTCTTACTGATTTTCCATTGCTCGATACTTTTATGTAATTATCAAGTATATTTGTGCAATGAATTTTAATTTTTCAAGTCTGGCTTGATTTATGCAACTCAGTTAATTCATGATACATTATATATATTTTAGACCATTCAATTCGAAAGTGTATCAAATTCGTATTCCGAAAAAGGTTGTCCGGATGGATAATTTTCAAGAGTTAAAAATTGGTTGATCCAAAACACTACAAATCTACCATGAACAACGCGCGAACAACCTTTAAAGCAATTCTAATCAGGAAGAAATGTTATGAAATCCTAAACCATAAATCGTAAACCTTAAATCAAGAAAGTTATACCTGAACAAAATTGTGTTTTTCCTTTTTAAACAATGTTTAAATCAATGAACGATATCCTAAAGACTTGCAAAAATGACTAAAGATATATAATAGGAGACAACATAACTGTTGATATTTGGTACACAAGAGGAGGAGTTGAGAAAGATCGTGCAAAATAAGATGATAAAAACAATAAATTTAGAAGTTTAAAAATCAAATAAAGATATAGATACATTAGGAAGTTGCAAAAAATTATAAATCTTGGAAGGTGTGAATAGCAAATAGGAGGTGTTAAAAAAAATTACCCAAGATAAATTGTGTTACAAGCTATGGCTGAGAATTTGCGAAATTGAATCATCAATTCTTTTAAAATTAGCACTATGTCTTCATTTATTTTGTTTAAAAAAAATAGTTATGTTATATAATGTACTTAAATACAAGAAAATCAAATTAATTTTGTTATATTTAATGCTATTATTTTTAAAATATTTTCTATTTAATTTTAATTATGATTTTTTTTATTTATGATATCAAATTTTAATAAAAATATTTTGGAATAACTTTATTATTTAATTACTTAAAATTAGTAAAATTAAATGATGATAATTATCTTCCCTAATAGCTGCAAATTTATATAGTTTTTGTTTATATGAGTTAGAGATAGTATTATACATTAAAAAAATGTATTTTAGAAGTACCATAATTTAGCTATTAGTTTTTAGGGATTTAAAAGAATAAAAGATAATATGTACGTGTTTATAATTATAAAAAAAACTTTTGAAAAAACCACTGGTTTTATAGAAAAAAAAAAAAAAACTTTCACTCCTAATTATAAAGCTTATGTCACAAAATAACATGGAAGATTTTAATCATTATTAAATCTTAAATTTTTGCTTATTGTAACTTTTTAAGTTTTCATTCTTTTAATTTTTTTTTCTTGCCTTATATTCTTAATTTGTGATGTTGGTCAAATTAATGAATTATTTTGAAAATATAATATAACATGTTTATTACACAAATTAACCAAAAAAAGGATTTAGAATTTGGATAGCTTGAAAGAATCGCGTACTTTACTCAAGAATAATCATATGTGCTACTTAAAGTTTTCATTATTTGATTGAGAGAAAGAATTTTGGAATAAATTTTGGGTGTAAAAAGTTGAAGACTATATATTAAATCATAATCTTTTTTTAAGTTTGTTAATTTTACTAATTAATACTTTAAAGGTCATATAAATAAAAAGTTATAATTGAACATGATGCAATCCTCCCTAGCAAGAGACCTATCACTAGGACCATGGTTAGAAGGATAGAGGAGGATATGGCTAGAGTGCATGGAGGAAGACCTCACCTCCTTATGCGCATAGAGTTCATGCCATAGTCTTTATGGTCCTTGTTAGCATTGTATTTTACCTTCCTTTTCTAGTAGGAGAGGTCTATCCCTTTCCCTTCTCTGACCTTGTATTTTTGGGCATTTATTTTCATACACTTAGGCTTTAAGGGGTGTACCTAGTTCTTTTTGTGAAGTGTATTAGTTAATTTGACTCATTAGAGGTGTGGATGGGTTGTTTTATTAATCACACTTCTTTTTTCTAATTAAACCCTAATTAGTTAGCAGATGAAGCATAGAGGAGGTAAGGTGAGGCCCTTTCACGGCCAAGTTTGAACAATTGTCCACATGGCATTCTACATGGTAATTAGTTAGATAGATCCATGAAATTAAGAATATGTGCTCAATTTTTTAAATTTGGTTTCCCTCCCTTTTTTCACCCATTTTGCACAGCCAAGGCACCTTCATTCTTGATAAATAGACATTTCCTACTATTGTAAAGGTTACACTTGAATTTATGAGAAATTGAGAGCTTTGGTTTATTCTTTTTAGTGTCCTAAATTCTCTTCTTTGAGAGCATCTTGTGCTTTTATCAAAGGTTTTTTCTCTTGTACCAAGCATCACCAACTCTTAGCTTATCTTTCAATGTGATGCCAATCACCTTCATCATCCTTCCTTTCCACTCAATATGTTTCTTCAAGTGACTTTAAGGGTTGATTCAAGAGAGTTTCATGCATTCAAACATGGACATAAAATTCTTTTACATAGTTTGTTGGTACTTTTCTTTGAACTTAGGGAATGAAATTGAGAAGGTAATACTCGCATAAATAAAATTTTTGTCACAAATATATGTAACACGTACTGACTTTCATTGTAAAGGTCATGGCTTGACATCAAACAAGTGGAATTTCATCAATTCCTTTTTCAAGAATAAACTAAAAGATTTATTAGAATATATTTTTTAAGAGACATATAATTTTGCTGGAAGGCGTGGAGTAAGAAGAACCTCCAATGGAGTTGCCTTAGGAATGGTTAAACCCGGGCTTTCAGTCATGTCAACTGGCTGATCTGATGGTGTTGCAAATTCAAATGCATGAAGCAGACGAGCAAGTGTCAAGTGAAGAACTTGGAGTGCAAAGGACATGCCAGGGCATGACCTTCTACCAGAGCCAAAGGGAATGAGTTCAAAGTTTTGGCCTCTAACATCAACTGCATCACTTGTAAGAAACCTCTCAGGTCTGAAGGCAGAAGGCTCATGCCAAACCCTTGGATCCCTATGAATCTTCCACAGGTTAACCACCAAACGTGTGCCAGCAGGGACATGATAACCACCAACAGTGCAATCTTCTTGGGCTTCCCTTGGTCCTAGAAGGGGACCGGCTGGGTATAGCCGCAATGTTTCCTTGATAATGGCTTGAATATATGCAAGATTTCTAATATCCGACTCTCCAACTTGTCGATCCATGCCAACATTCAGGTCCAATTCTTCTTGGGCCTTTTCTAATGTTTGCCGATTGTTGAGGAGTAATGAGATGGCCCAAGTAAGTGTACCAGCTGTAGTATCACTTCCACCAAGTATAAGAGCCTCACCACATATACCAACAACACACATTAATCAAAATACAGTTGAACAGTACTGTTACATACATATGGAATAAGCCAAGTTTGATATAGTTTCTGGTTTACAAAGCTTTTTCAATTATAAGGCCCTTTTGTTAAATATTTTTTTTAATTTATATATATTGGAGGAATATATAGTCTAACATAATGCATTGAACAATTAATGATGAACTTCTAAATATGAATTAAAATAGTATATGTCAATTTAAACTTTATACAAAATTAATTTATTTAATTTTTCTTTTCTTATTGAAAAGTTTATCTAAAGAGCCTCTAAATTACAACTAGATGGCTGAATAAATTGATAATTTTTTATAATTTTCACTAACTTAAGCTTCCCAAATCTGATAGCACTTACATGCTCTTTGGAATTTGGGTAGTCCGGGTAGATATAAACATGACATAAGTAAATCTATCCAAGTACAAGAATCAATTAGATTCATAGGTTATAGGACTTACAAGGCATGTGGATTTGATGCTGGTATCTGAATCATATTGGAAATTTGACAGGTGACCTTCCTTCTGAAGCGACAACATGACATCGATGAAATCCTGCTCACCTTCTGTTTTAACTTGACCATCAACTCTTTGCATACGATGCTCCTGTAACCATCCATCAAGTATGGCATCTAGCTCTTTGGCAGTCTTCTTCATGGCCCTCTCATGCCCCTGCACATCGAACCAACGCAGAAACGGAAGCGCGTCCGAAACCACAAAAATTCCAATCAGATGAAAGAAGTGATTAATAGCCTTCTGGCACCGCCTTGCTTCATCCTCATCACACGTTGCGGAGGCACCAAAGTAACGTTTTCCGGCCACCATTCTAACCACCATGTTCAGAGTCAAATCCTCCAACCACCTGTTCAGTTCCACAAGCACGGGCCGCGACCTATTTTGGACCCAAGAGTTGTATAAGTCCCTTATGCCCATGTTGACTTCAGACACTCTCACATGCTTCAGCATTTCGAGCCTGCGGTTGGAGAGAAGTTCAAGAGTTGCAATCTTTCTCATCTCACGCCAAAAAGGACTATAGGGGGCGAAACCAAACACTGCATAGTTGTACCCCATGTGCTTCGCGGCAACTGTTGTGGGACGTGAGGCTAGTGCCTTGTCATTGGTTGTGAAACATTCTTTTGCCACTTCCCAACTACTCACCACAAATGCTCGACGAGTACCCAGCCAGATGTTAAATGCTGCTCCATATTGATCTGCCATTGTTCCTAATGTTCTGTAGAGAAGTTGGTCATCACCACCTAGAAGGTGTAGGTGACCAATAACTGGCCATGCACCAGCTGGGACAGGAGCCTCTGTGCTCTTGTTTCTTCCTTTATTTCTCTTCCTTCCATGCCATACAAGCACTAACAATGACACCCAAATCGCTATAATAGTTAATTGCAAGGAGGAATCCATGGTTCAGAATTCACTGTGCAAAATGGAGATAGCGCTCAAGCAATTTATCATACAAATCCTACTGAATTTTATAGTCTGAAGCATGCCGTATCATGAATAATCAAAATTTCATTTCCTCCGTCTCGCATTAGAAAATTAAGTTAATGCACTCCGAAATTAAGGTGCTAGCCAACTTGAGAATTAAGTCAAAGCATTTTCTCAGCCACCAACTACTAAAGCTGAGCAGATCATTATCCATGCCATTTATTCAAGCTCAGCAGATCATTATCCATGCCACTTATTCAAGCTCAGCAGATCATTATCCATGGCGCCTTCTTATCTTTAAGTATTTTATATAAATTTTACGCTATCATGTGCCACTTCCTAATATCTAATTATTTATTCCCTTACATTTATCGGTGGTTCAAGTGATAGCAGAGGTTTTAATGGGATCGGATACAACAGGGGGAATATATTTACTGGAGGGTAAATACAATAGCACATTAACATATAAAAATATAAGCACATATTAATATGATATAGATTTCATCCTTCTAATCTGTCCTTTCCATCTTAGAATCCCATACCAAACAAAACATAACTATGTTGAACAGGGATGAAACACCATTTCGACGTAAAAATCGTTGGTACAAACAAGTCTAATTCATTTACCCTCCCAATCTCTCAAGGGGGAAAAAAGCTTGGATAAAAACTAAAGGAGGCTCGACGACGATCATAAAGCATGGCTGTTTCATGCTTCATGTATTGCGGAGTTCGGTCATATCATTATAATATCCCAATACTGGCAAGTATTGCAGAGCTCCAATAATTTAACGATAGAATAGATACACCGAATAAACGACAATGATGATGTCATGAACTAGGACTGATAATAATTATAGCATATGATGGGAGAGTTTATTTTGACTTTCCTTTATTTAATAGGTACTCTTACTTCCAAATTTTTTAAACAGTTAGAAAATATATTTTATACACGTAATATTCTTATGAGTTAAAATAAATTTTATTGGGCTTTGTTGGGTTATTATCGTTGTGGCACACTTTCCACTCCGTTATCGTCATACGAGGGTGAAAGAAGAATATTAATATAAAAGGCACACAGGGTGGAAGAAGAATTTGTTGGAAATAATAGTAGATTGATATTAATTAATTATCTTTTATTATTATCTGATAATTTAAGATATAGTAATAATTATATCTTATCATATCTTATAATATATTTATAATTATTTAAATAAGATTATAGTTAGATTGATTCTATGATGGGTTGAATCAATTATAAAAAGCTCATTTGAGAGGTATCTGCCTATCTTGGAGATTATAAATTTGTCACCCCATTAAGCAAATTATCACACACATTCTCTAAAATAATACCCTAAAAGTAGGTAGTAAAACCCTCAAAAGTTCTTATTGAATTCATATATCTACAATAATTATTGATAGAGCTTTTGTTCATGAAGATCAAGAACTCCAATTCAATATATATAAGGTACATAAATTGTTTTTCCTCTATCTTTTATATTTATTCTCTATACATACTATACTCTTGTATCTATTGATTTAAGGATTTTTTATTTCCATCAGAATTGCATTAACTGAGTCTGAGTGTGAAGAGAGATAGAGAGAAAAATAGAGAACGGATCAGGAGTGAGTGTGAGCAGAAATGGTTCTAACAGGAGTGGTCACGGCTTGACAATGATCAAAATCCACATAAAGGCAACAGAGTTGGAAGTGTGCCACGACAATAGCAGCCCGCGGGTGAAAGCTCAATAAATTTATTTTAATTTATAAAAATGTTACGTGTATAAAATATATCTTCTTATTGGTTAAAAAATTTGGAAGTATCAATACCTATTAAATAAAGGAAAAGCACAGTAGACTCTCCCCATATGATAGATCTTAATTTAAGATCTTGAACTTCTTGTGGAATATATGAGAGTGCATTAATTAAAAATTAAAATATTATTATTTTGAAAATGTAATATTTTCATATTTTATTACATATTTTATTTTTTTAATATTTTAAATTTTTACTTTTCTACCTTTTATTTTCCAGATAAAAAAAAGTGGGAAAGTTAGATTCACATGAAAAATATTAGAAGTTTATTATAAATAAACATATAATTTCTATTTTTTATTTAAATTATTTTAAAATTTGAAAACATTCCAAGAAATATCTCAATATAAACAAACACAATTTTAAATTTACTCAAGCATAATATTTTTAGTTTTATTATTCTTAGAAATATAATATCAAAACTTGAAACACACACCCCTTAAGATCTCTTATATATTTTCTCTACTAGTAAGATCTTGATCAATATTTAGTAAGGCCTATAATTACTAACTGAAATTTATTTTATAACAAAATTAATTGATTAATTATATATTTTCTAACAATTAATTATACACATTTTAATCATTAAGAACATAATAAATTAAAATATATATAAAATAAAAATAATAATAATTACCTTTTTCTTTATATAAATAATTCTAAAAAATCTCAAAAGTATGCCCTTATTATCTCTCTATATCCGTGCCATTCTCTTTCAACACTCAACCCCACCTTTTTGTTTTTTCGTGTCGCTCTCTCATGCCTAAGGATGGCAAAAGGGCGGGGTTAGATAGGGCGACCTGACTCCAGACAGTGCGGGATGGGTTCAAATTCAAATATAAAACAAATGGGTATGACAATCTAATCATCGTTCCAACCTCGTTCAGTATTTTTAGGTTTAGATATTTTTGTGGGTAACATGTCATATTATATTTTTATAATTTAAATTTACTTATTTATTATTAAATAAATTTTATATTAATCAAATTGTCTTATGCAATCTTACCTACCAATGGTCTTATCACAAGGGTCATGATTTTTGCCATACTTTTTTTAAGCATAGAGTTCCACTAGTTATTTACGTTGAGTGTCTACTAAAAGGTGGGCCTTTTTAGCAAGTGGGCGTGTGGTTACTACCACACCCCTTATTTGAATTCTACACCTCTCTAGCACTCATAAAAGCACGAGTAACATATGGAGCCCCCTTGTTACCCCTCTTAGGCACCAATTTCAAATTGAGGAAACAAGATCCATGCTTATAAAGGTCTGATTGGATTATCCAAAGATAATCATGTGTTAGTTGGCTTTTTAAGCTAATTAATCTTGGTTTCTTCTCTTAATTCTCACGCATCATGCTCTATAAATGGCACTCACCTTCATTTTTTTTCCTTTCACTTGAATGAATAATCTAAGATGCAATTTAGGAGAGAGTTTGTTCTCAGTAAAGTGTCTTGAATCTTCTATTTAGAGAGGATTTATCCTAGTTGGCTTTTATCAAGGGTTCATTCCCTTGTGACAAGCTTCATAAATTTTTTTGGCTTATCTCTCTAAGAGTGGCGCCATCCATCACCATCCTTCTTCCTTCCACCTTCATCTTCTTAAGGAATGGAACTTTAATAGAGAAAGAGCATGGGAGAGTAATCAAGGATTACATCATTTAGTATCAAGAGCCTACTCCATAGAGGTTCTTCTTCTTCTCCTTTGATTCGAATTTCTGAATTGTATGTTTATCTTGTTCTTCATCTTCTTTTAAGTTTAACTTTTCATGTCCATTTATTTTCTTATTTGTCTTTTTGTTTTGAATTTTATATTTCTATGCACTTATGTTCATATTATTTTGAATTTTGATTCAATCTTTTTTGTTCTTTCATTGAATCATATGTTCTTCCTTTAGGATTCCATTTATTTTTCCGTCATTTCCTTATGTCTTATTCATCTATGCTTGGTGATTTTCCTAAGAGGTCTTCTGTTAGGATTCCACAACCTTGTGGATGAAGCCACATATGTGTGGTTAAGGCACTTGCGCTTATATTTCTCTATTTTTGCCCTATTTTTTGTGCCATTGATTTTACATTTTTACTTTTTTTGTTATGTTTTTAGTTAGTCTTGTTTAGTCCTTTAATTTTATCAATTAAATTCCTAGTTTAGCCTCTTATTATTTTACAAAAAAGTGTGTTGAAATCTCTTTGAGGAATTGACCTCTTATGTAAAGTTCATATCCAAGCAGTCTCATATGCTTTTAGCTCATAGCATGTTTCTTAAAAGAAATTCAAAAAATTAATTGCTCAATTTCATCCTTATTACATCTTATTGCTTGAATTTAGTAGTAGTGCTTCTTATGCTAGTTTTTAGGTGATTTGTGTTTGGTTTGCTTGAGACATCCGACGTGAACTTGAGCAACAAACTTGTGAAAACAAGATAGCTCCTAAGCACAACCAAATACTCTTGTGAATTACCTAAGTCACCTTCAATTTCTACTTCATTTTGTGTATTTTCTTGTTTGTTCAAGTGTTTACCTTCATCAAATCACTCACTAAGGTTTCAATTCAAAACAAGTAATTAGGTGCGTCTAAAGAATATAAAAAAAAAGTAAAAGAAAACTAAAGAAAAACAAAATCAAGTGCTAAAACACAAAACAAAATAACAAAAAAAAATTGGTTCACATTACAAAAGAGTGTTTAAATTTTATTGAAGTTGCTTGAACAGCACTTGTTTAAGGTTCGACCATTCTCATTTGAATTTGTGCAATTCTTGAAAAGTTTTTAGTCTTCTTTTTCATTTTAGTCCTTACTATAATCTAGAACTAATCTAATACTTCTCTAGTTGTGCTTGCCTTCTTTGTTAACCTTTAATTTTAGTTTGTCTCTATCTTTAATCTTTGGTTTTTGTCTCTACTACTCTATCCACTTAGAAAGTGTACTATTCTTTGTTTTGTGCCTTTTTCTTACCTTCTTTGCTTCTACTCTTGCATCCTGGGTTGCTTACTTGGGGCTCCACTTTGGTGTAGGTAAACCTTTGATTCAGGAGCCTTCCACAAGAGTAGCATCTTAAGGAAGTGTTGAAAAGCCAAAGTAATAATTACCTTGAAGGGAGGAGCAAGGCATTAGGAAGAAATACACATGGTGAAGAAGCTTTTGAAGAGGGAGCTTGAAGACTTTGATTTTTTTTTCTTTGTAATGCAAAGGCCTTTTCTCAAGAGGTGTTGGATGCCCCTAAGGGTCACCTCCTTTTGTATGTAATTGCTACTAGATTCTCATTTTTTAGGTGTGAAGGAGGAAGTGGTACACCACCTTCATACCTTAGGTGCATGTTTAGGACCCTACTCTTGCTTTACTTTCATTTACTTGTCTTTTGTGTTTTACTAGGTGCTTGAGTTCCAAAGGCTCATGTACCTTTAGGTGAGAAAACAAAAAAAAAACAAAAGAGTGAGGAGTGTGTTTGCTTGTCCTTGAACCTTAGTTTTAGTCTTTCCATTCACATCTCAAATGACATCACACACTTCTAGTAATAGTGTTAACCAAAGTCGATCTCCTAAGTTAGGAGACATGAACAAATTGGTGAGTGCTATTAAATAGTGGAGGACAGAAAAGAAAGAGAGATTGAAAGAAAAGAGCGTGAGCTAAGGGAAAAGCAAAGAGAAGAAAAACAGAGAGAGGAAGAAAATAGGGCTAGAGAGAATAGAATAGAAATGATGGAGAGAGAAAAGACAAAGAGAGAGTGATGCATTCGCCCCTAACAAGGGGTCAATCACAAGGGTCATGGCTAGGAGGATAGAGGAGGACTTGGCAAGTAGAGAAGGAGAAAGAACTCAACTTTTTTCAAAGTGAAGATTGGACATAACCCTCCTACGTAGCTAGTTTTAGGGAAGAATAATTATTTACGACATAGTCTTGTTAGTTTAGGATTTTGTTTGAGTTGGTTGTGTATTTTGGCCTTTATTTCCTTTTATTTTGTAAATGGGAGGTTCATTTAGTGCTTTAAGGGTGTGAGTTGATTACATAGGCCTTATGAGGGTTTCTGGACGTGTGGTTCTTCTAAGAACACCCCTCTAACCAACTAAAAGACATGTGGGCCTATTTGTTCCCTCTAACAGGTGCCTAATCCTCTCTCTCTTCCACTTAGGTGTCTGGTTAGCTGATCTCTAACCAACCAAATTTGAATTTGAATTTTGGAGTGTCATGTGGATTCCCTCCAAAATTCAAATTCAAATTAGGGAACATAGGTCCACTTAGTTAGGGCCTTGTTTGGATCTTCACTTTCCTTAATCATTGTTAAGTATGCTTAGCATAACTAACACATGATTAAGCCTTCTTGGGCCTTAATTAGTGAGGTGGATGTCCAACCCCCCTCCGAACCCCTCCCAAGCACTATAAATTCATACTTTTTCCTCATTTGTAATTTTACACTTGATTTTATGACATAGAGCTTTTGCCTTCTAAAATTGAGTGTCTCCTTCTTCTTTCTTTGAGAGAATTATTTGAGCTTTTATCATGGGATCCGTCCCTTGTGGCAAGCTCCTCCATCTTTGGGCTCATCTTTTCTAAGTGGCGCCCTTACCCCCATCTTCTAGTCTCACTATACTCCATTTCACAACTTGGAGAAATCTTGGGAGTTGATCAAGGGTAAGCATCAAGTGGATGCACCATGGACTATTAGCATAGACTAGAGAGGGAAAAAGAGAGAGAGGAAAAGAGAGAAAGAGAGAAAATACTAGAGAAATAAGAAAGAGAGGAGAGGGAAGAGAAAAGAACAGAAGAAAAAGAAAGAGAAAAAGAGAAAGAGAGAAGAGGAGAAGAAAAAAGGAGAAAATGAGAGGGAAAAGAGAGAAAGGAAAGGAGAGGATACAGGTGATGCAATACCACCTAGAATGAACTATTAGCTAGGAGGATTAGGAGTAGAAATGGCATGGATGAAGCATAATGAAGACATATCTAGGCCATAGTTTATTTTATTAGTATTTTTTTTTGTTTTGTATTTTCCTTTGTAATTTGTTGGGTGTAGTTAGCATCTTTTAGGGCCATGTATTTTGGCCTATTTGCTCCTTCTTTTAGACTATGGGTGTCATTAGTTATTTATGTGGATTGTGTGCAAGATATGGGCCTTTTTAGAGCTAAAAGGATGTGTGGTTTTTCTTCCTACACCCCTCTTGTTTGTTTCTCACACCTCTCTAGCAACACATGAAGCATAAGTAACAATTGGGGCCACGTGTTCCCTCCTTTAGGCACCAACTAGCCTCTCTCTCCTAGGTGGCACCTGCATGGCATGGTTCAAATTTAAATTTGAATTAGAGGGAATATAGATCCATTTATTTAGAGGCATATTTGTTTGAGGCAAAATCAATCATGTATTAATTATCTTGTTAGCCAAATTAACACATGATTATCTCCCCAAAGTGGACGTCCATTTTTAGCTCTATAAATACACCCATATTGATTTCTTATATTGAGAGCTCATCTTTCAGTCTTTTGTTCTCTCTAACTTTTGAGAGTTCTTCCTTATGGCTTTTATCAAGGGTTTCTTCCCTTGTGGCAAGCTTCCTTGATTTTTGGCTTATCTCCTTAGAGTGACCATCCATTTATGCCCAAACAATTTCCATCTTCTTCACCTAAGATCCTTTTAGAAGCAATATCATAGGAGGAGTAATCTAATATTCCATCAATAGGTTTAGCCCCTCAAGTTATAGTGAGAGTGATAACTATGAGAGAAGGCAAAAACCTAGGGTGAGGAGAGAAATTCAACATCATCAACCCCAAGTTAAGAGCAAAAAGTTGACATCCCTTCTTTCCATGGAAAGGATTATGTGGAAGCCTACCTCTATTGGGAGATGATGGTAGAATAACTCTTGACTTGCTTCCAAGTGAGTGGAGAAAGAAAAGTCTCCTTGGCAACCCTTAGCTTCCAAGGGCATGCCATGTATTGGTGGACATCCCTTGTTAATGATAGGTGTCGCCATCATAACCCTCCTATTGAATATTGGAATTATCTTAAGAGGGTTATGAGACAAAGGCACATCCCCTCTTATTATGAAAGAGAATTCATTGACAAGCTTTAAAGATTAAGGTAATACAACTCAAGTGTTGAGGAGTATAGGTAAAATATGGAGCTTTTCATGATGAGAGCGGGTATTAATAAGAAGCCAAGGGCCACCATTGCTAGGTTCCTTAGTGGTTTGAGCATGGACATAAGAGATAAAGTTATGCTCTTACTGATATGACCATGCCTAGCCAAGGACCTATCACTAGGGCCATGGCTAGAAGGATTGAAGAAGACCTAGCCCTTGTAGACAAAGGAAGACTTCACCTCTTATGGAGAGTGAAGATATTAGGCTAGGGACTTTAGTTAATAAAATGTAATTTTCCTTTATTTTAATCTTGAGGAGCATTAAGAATTTAATTTGGGACATGTATTTAGTCCATTTTTTTATTTTTAGGAGGTGTCTTAGGAATTTAGAGGGTGGATTTAGCTTTTTGGGTCTTTATGAAGGAAATAAGGGGTAGCCTTGATATCTACACCCCTCTTTTCCTACATAAACCCTCTAAGCTAATAAGAAGGAATCTTGACCCTTGGTTTGAGAAACTTGGGCACCAAGTTTGATGCTCTAAGGAGGGAATTGTTTCTCAATTCTCCTCTCTTAGATCTCTCCTTTTAATCTTAACCCTTCTTTTTTAGGTTATCTTGTTCAAGAGGTTAGCTACCTCTATAAATAGGAGCTCTTCCCTCACTTGTATTTTTTACACTTGAATTTAATCATAGAGACCATATTGGTTGAGGTTCTTACCTTTGAGTGTCCCTCTTTCTCCTTTGTGAGAGCTTCTAAAAGTTATCAAGGGACCCCTCCCTTGTGGCCTCTCCCCTTTGGCTTATCAAACCTAGTATTTGTGGAGCCTCACCCCATTCCTTTCCTCTCTATAAATCCATTTCTCTTCCAAGTGACCTTAGAAAGGATCCGTTGGGCACGTGATCATCAAAGATCACATCAAGTGGTATCAGAGCCACTTTCTAAAGGTCATATTCTTTCTCAATTTTTTTTGCTTTGTTGTTTATCTCTTTGATCTCTTTATTTTAAAGTCCTTCATTTTTTTTGTCATCTCTATTTCCTTTATTGTCTAGTAGTATAGCTTTTTATTCTTGCTATTATATGCGCTTTTGTTTTCTATCTACGCGCCTATGTTCCATTTAATTTGATGCAATTTTATTTGTCCCTTTCTTTGCATCTTATTTTCATGTTCAAGTTGCTTAATTTTCCCTTGGTTTTTTATGTTAAAGTGTGCCTAAGAAGTTGTGACCATTAAACCCACATGGTTGAGGATTTTTCCACACCATTGTGGTGATCAACTTTGGCCACTTTGTTGTGCCTTTTGTTTGAGTCTCTTGCTGAAATTTTTGCTCTATTTTTAGGTATGTTATTTTTTCTTAATCTTGTGTTTTATCAAATACTGGTCATGTTAGTTTCCTATTTTGTCTCATTTAAATTCCATAGGTTTTAGCCTCTTAAAATTTTTACAAAAAAGCCTTCAAAAACATTTTGAATTGAGCTCCTAAGAGGTGAACCTCTTGTTGAGTCTCTTAAGTCTTTTATGCTTTTAGTTCAAGCATATTAATCTCTTTGTTGGTCTTAAATATTTGCTCAATTCAATCTTTATATGTTTCTTGTTTTATGTTGAATTATTAGTAGCTTTCCACTTGCTTTACCTTCACTATTGGTGCCTCTTTATGGAATTTTAGCTTGGGTGAATTGTGTTAGTAATTTGAGCAATCAATTTACTTCAAAATCAGCCCTAAATCATTCCTTAAGCACCATTAGTTCAGTGGTATTTGGAACTACTAAGTTGTTTTGCCTTTAGTTGCATACATTGCTTGAAAATTGTGTGACCTTACTTTGTGCTTATTCACTCAAGTGTTATTATTTCAAGCATCCTCATTAAAATTTCAATTCAACAAGCTATTAGGTGCAGCAAAATGATTAGAAAAAGTTAAAAAAAATAGAAAAATTTCAAGTTAAAAAAAAAAGAAGATAAAGAACTCAAAAGAAAGACAAATTTGAAGTTGTGTACCTAATAGTAGAAACATTTGATATAAGGAACCAATTGTGATTCAAAAAAACATTACTTGAGTAAGCTTTTTAGTTTTTGGTCACTTAAATTTTATTAAGTGTGCAACTATTGGTTTCATTTTTTTTGTTTGAGTCTTTTTTCATCTATACTCTTAGAGCTAATCTAGGAAAGTTATTTGTGTGCTACCTTCCTTTTTGAGCCTTATGTTTTCTTGCTTGTCTTCTTTACTTCTTTGAGTTTGTCATTGTTTAATCTATCTACTTGGATTTGTGAGCCTTGTTTTGTTATTCACCTTTGTTTGTTGTCTTGTGTTGTATTCGGCCTTGGTAAGGAAAGGTTGGGAAAGGTTTCATATTTAAAATTTTGGCAAGTCCAAACAAGAGGAAACAAGGGTAGCATTCTTGGGGTGAGTTGATGCAACTCAAAGGGGCTTGATCAAAAGGAGACAAACACCAAAAAACTTGGAGTGAAGACTTTGTTTTATTTTTTTTATTCTTTGTATTGTGTATACTTAATTTTAGATTGGGAGTTTGAGTGCCCTTAAAGCCCTCCCTTGGTTTGTAATAATTTTGGTTAATTTTAGCGTAGTTCCTTGTTAATTAGGTGAAGAAGGGAGAAGTGGTACACTTCCTTCAACACCTTAGGAGCACGATTAGAGCCCTTTCTCTTTTACATTCTTGCACTTTTATTTTATTTTATGTTATTTTGAAAAAATGTGTAGAGGCTAAGAGTTCCAAAGACTCATCAAGCCATCTTTAGGTGAGAAAAAAAAAGAGAGGAGTGTTGCTTGAAAAAAAAAGTTTTTGGCCTACCCTTTAGTTTTTAGCATCCAAGCCCCATGACTTCCCACACACATTCTAGTGCACATAGTTGTTCATCAAGTAAGAGTGTCAACCAAAGAAAACCTTCTAAGGGAGACATTCTTGAAAACCTTAACTTAGAATTTAGGGAATGGATGGCTAAAGAACAAGAAAGGATAGAAGAAAAAGAGAGAAAAAAAGAAATAAAAGAAAAGGAAAAACAAAAAGAGAAGGAAGAGTTAAAAAAAGAGATGTTGGAAATGAGAAAAGAGAAAAAAGAGCGAGAAGAGAAAAGGCAAAGAGAGAGAAGAGAGGATGAAGAAAGGAGAAGAAGGAAAGAACTAGAAAGAAAAAGAGAAAAAGAGGAAGAAGAGAGAAGGAGAGGAGAAGAGAGTAAGAGGAGAGATAGGAGGGAGAGTGATAGAAAAAATAAACAAATTCTCATAAGATCCCCATCTAGGCATTTTAGCTCTAGTGAAGAAGAATACTATAGAAATCAACATAAGCATCACTCTCATTCATCATACAATCATCATTCTCCTCAAGAGAACATAAATCATGCTAGGGAACCAAAGGTAGACCTACCCCATTTTCATGGTAGGGAAGATGTTGAGACTTACCTAGATTGGGAAGTCAAAGTGGAACAACTCTTTCGATGCTATGAAATTAGGGAAGAAAGGAAAGTACCTTTGGCCTCTCTTAGTTTTCAAGGTTCTGCTTTGCATTGGTGGGATGGGTTAGTCAAGGATAGGGCCCGTAAACAAATGCCTGACATTCGCTACTGGAATGATTTAAAAACTTGTTTGCGAAGAAGGCACATTCCTTCATATTATGAGAGGGATCTTTTGGATAGGCTCCAAAGACTTAGGCAACATAACCTAAGTATTGAGGAGTATAGACAAAAGATGGAGTTTCTCATACTAAGGGCCAATATCATTGAGGAACCCAATGCCACCCTTGCTAGGCTTTTGTGTGGATTAAGCTCTGTCATTAGAGATAAGGTAGAGCTTCTTTCATACTCAAACCTTGATGAGTTGGTAGAAATTTGTGTAAGAGCTGAGAATCAACTCAAGAGAAAAAGCTTTAAAAAATATTCTCCCTCTTACTCAAAGAGAGACCAACTTAAGGGAAACTCTTTCAAGGGTTTTCCCAAAGAGGACCCCAAGCATTTTCAAGATACAAAAGCACCTCATGTAGAGAGAAAACCCCTTACTACTAAGCCTACTGAGAGGCAAAGTAGTATCAAATGCTTCAAATGTCTTGGGAGAGGCCATATTGCCTCTCAATGCCCTAACAAGAAAACCATGATCATGATGGGACAAGACATTTGTAGTGAGAATAACTCATCTTCCTCCTCTAGTGAGACTGAGGAAGAAGGGGGACATATTTTTGAACAAGAGTGTGAGGAAGCTTTTCCTTATGAGGGGGACCTCTTTATGGTTCAAAGGTTTCTTGGAATCCAACCTCTAGAGCTTGGCCAGTCACAAAGAGAGAACATCTTCCATACAAGATGTAAAGTAAATGACAAAGTATGTTCTCTCCTTGTTGATAGTGGCTCCTATTGTAACTGTTGTAGCTCTAGGTTGGTTGAAAAGCTAGCCTTGACTACCATGCCCCATCCCAAACCTTACAAACTGCAATGGCTCAATGAGCAAGGGGAGATGGTAGTCAATGAACAAGTTATGGTTCCAATTTCCATAGGATCTTATAATGATGAGATTCTTTGTGACATAGTTCCTATGGAGGCTGGTCATATCCTGTTGGGGAGACCATGGAAATTTGACAAAAAAGCTATTCACCATGTTCACTCCAACCAAATAATTCTCACCCATAATGAAAAGTGCTTCAAATTGTATCCTTTGTCACCTTCTCAAGTGGCCGAGGATCAATTTGCGATGAAAAAGAAAAGAGTTGAGGAAAAACAAAAACAAAAAAAAGCATAACAAGCTTTACCCTTAAAGCTTGAAAAGGGTAAAGAGAGAGAGTCGGAAGGTGATGCCCCTTCGAAAGGGAATATTAGTAAAAGGAGCCTATTTGCTACTAAACGTGATTTAAAAGAAGTTCATTTGACTAACAAGCCCTTTTATCCCCTCTTTTGCAAAGAAGCATCAAATCCTTCTCCCATTTTGCATTCTTCTGCTGAGAGCACTGCCACAGCCCATGCACATGAGCACCTTCCTCAAGGGGTTCAAGATATTTTAAAAGAATTTGATGACATATTCCCTAATGAGGTTCCGAAAGCACTTCCTCCCATTAGGGGTATAGAACATCAAATTGATTTGGTGTCTGGCGCAAGTCTACCTAATAGACCTGCCTATAGGACCAACCCCATGGAGACCCAAGAGATTGAGTCTCAAGTGAATGAACTGTTGGAGAAGGGTTGGGTTCAAAACAGGCTAAGCCCTTGTGTTGTGGCAGTCTTGTTGGTGCCCAAGAAGAATGGCCAATGGAGGATGTGTGTTGATTGTCGTGCAATCAACAACATCACCATCAAATATAGTCACCCAATCCCCCATCTTGATGGCATGTTGGATGAATTGCATGGAACAAAAATATTTTCAAAAATAAATCTTAGAAGTGGTTACCACCAAATAAGGATCAAAGAGGGTGATGAATGGAAAACTGCTTTTAAGACTAAATTTGGTCTTTATGAGTGGTTGGTTATGCCTTTTGGGCTAACTAATGCCCCAAGCACATTCATGCGCTTAATGAATCATGTATTGAGGGATTACCTTGGTAAATTTTGTGTAGTTTACTTTGATGACATTTTAGTTTACTCTAGGAACCTAGATGATCATTTAGGACATCTAAGGAATGTTTTTTCTCTTCTTAGGAGTAATCATCTTTTTGGTAACTTAGAAAAATGCACCTTTTGTGTAGATAGTGTAGTTTTCCTAGGTTTTGTAGTTAGCACAAAAGGGGTTCATGTTGACCCCAAAAAGATAAAAGCTATTCAAGAATGGCCCACCCCAAAGAGTGTGACAGAGATCAAAAGCTTTCATGGTCTCGCTGGATTTTATAGGCGCTTTGTGCCTAATTTCTCAACGCTCTTCGCACCAATAAATGATTTGGTGAAAAAGGAAGTTCCTTTCCTTTGGGGTGAGAAACAAGAGAAAGCCTTCCAGCTAATTAAGCATAAACTGACCCATGCACTAGTCTTGGCATTACCTGACTTTTCTAAAACATTTGAACTTGAATGTGATGCCTCTAGTGTAGGTGTGGGGGCTATCTTGTTGCAAGGAGGGCACCCCATTGCGTATTTCAGTGAAAAACTCAATGGTGCCCCCCTCAACTACCCCACCTATGATAAGGAGTTTTATGCTCTAATTAGGGCCCTTCAAACTTGGGAGCATTACCTTGCTCCCAAGGAGTTTGTCATTCATAGTGACCATGAGTCACTAAAATATTTGAGGGGTCAAGGTAAATTGAACAAAAGGCATGCAACGTGGGTGGAATATCTTGAATCTTTCCCTTATGTCATCAAGTACAAGAAAGGAAAACAAAATATGGTGGTTGATGCTCTTTCTAGGCGTCATGCCCTTTATTCATCCTTGAGTGCAAAAATCTTGGGATTTGATGACATTCGGGCTATGTATCCGTCTGATAAGGATTTCGGCCCCATATTTGCTACCTCTGCATCTGCATTCGCATTAAAGGCCCATGATGGGTACTTCATCAGTGAGGGGTATCTTTACAAAGGGAGTAAGCTTTGTATACCCCAAGGATCAATTAGGAACTTACTTACAAAAGAGAGTCATGAAGGTGGGCTCATGGGGCATTTTGGGATTTCAAAAGCCCTCATGCTTTTACAAGAGAAATTCTTTTGGCCCCATATGCGTAGGGATATCCATAGACATTGCTCTAAATGTATACCTTGCTTGCAAGCAAATTCTAAAGCAATGCCTCATAGACTATACACACTTTTATCTGCTCCTTTTGCACCTTGGGAGGATATTAGCATGAGTTTCATCCTTGGGCTCCCAAGAAGCCAACGAGGTGCAGACTCCATATTTGTGGTGGTGGACCGATTTTCAAAAATGGCCCATTTTATTCCTTGCCACAAAGTGGATGATGCGAGCAACATCGCAAGACTTTTCTTTAAAGAGGTTGTCCGATTGCATGGTATACCCTCTTCAATAGTGTCAGATAGGGATGTGAAGTTCCTTAGCCATTTTTGGAAAACTCTTTGGGCTAAGCTGGGAACTAAACTTCTTTTTTCCACTACCTGTCACCCTCAAACTGATGGGCAAACAGAAGTGGTGAATAGATCTTTATCCACTATGCTGAGGGCTCTCCTTAAAGGCAACCATAAGTCTTGGGATGAGTACCTTCCCCACATTGAATTTGCTTATAACCAGGTGGTTTATAGAACCACCAAGCATTCTCCTTTTGAGGTGGTCTATGGCTTTAATCCTCGTACTCCTCTAGATCGTTTACCTCTTCCTCTTTCTGTTGCTGTGCATAAAGAAGGAGAGGCAAAAGCCATTTTGTAAAACACTTACATGAGAGGGTTAAAGCTAACATAGAGCACCAATCCTTGGGAGATGCTACTTTCGCCAATAGGGGGAGGAAAGAGGTCATCTTTGAAAAGGGCGACTGGGTATGGCTTCACTTGAGAAAGGATAGATTTCCTTCTCAAAGAAAGTCCAAACTTAGCCCTAGAGGAGATGGACCTTTCCAAATCCTTGAGCGGATCGATAATAATGCCTATGTTTTAGATTTGCCTGAGGATTATGGGGTAAGCACCAGTTTTAATGTTTCTGATTTGTCTCCATTTGTAGGTGCTGAAAATGACGAAGACCCCATGGATTTGAGGTCAAATCCTGTTCAACGGGGAGGAGATGATGTGACCATGCCTAGCCAAGGACCTATCACTAGGGCCATGGCTAGAAGGATTGAAGAAGACCTAGCCCTTGCAGACAAAGGAAGACTTCACCTCCTATGGAGAGCGAAGATATTAGGCTAGGGACTTTAGTTAATAAAATGTAATTTTCCTTTATTTTAATTTTGAGGAGCATTAAGAATTTAATTTGAGACATGTATTTAGTCCATTTTTTATTTTTAGGAGGTGTCTTAGGAATTTAGAGGGTAGATTTAGCTTTTTGGGTCTTTATGAAGGAAATAAGGGGTAGCCTTGATATCTACACCCCTCTTTTCCTACATAAACCCCCTAAGCTAATAAGAAGGAATCTTGGCCCTTGGTTTGAGAAACGTGGGCACGAAGTTTGATGATCTAAGGAGGGAATTGTTTCTCAATTCTCCTCCCTTAGATCTCTCCTTTTAATCCCAGCCCTTCTTTTTTAGGTTATCTTGTTCAAGAGGTTAACTACCTCTATAAATAGGAGCTCCTCCCTCACTTGTATTTTTTACACTTGAATTTAATCCTAGAGACCATATTGGTTGAGGTTCTTACCTTTGAGTGTCCCCCATTCTCCTTTGTGAGAGCTTCTAAGAGTTATCAAGGGACCCCTCCCTTGTGGCCTCTCCCCTTTGGCTTATCAAACCTAGTATTTGTGGCGCCTCACCCCATTCCTTTCCTCTCCATAAATCCATTTCTCTTCCAAGTGACCTTAGAAAGGATCCTTTGGGCACGTGATCGTCAAAGATCACATCACTTACCATATAAGGACCTAGATGACTTTGGTCCAACTTTGCATTAAGGTTGAGCAACAAGTGAAGCGGAACTCTAAAAAAGATTACTCATCATATCTTTATGCAAAGAGGGATCAAGTCAAGGGGAACTCTTCCAAGAACTTCCTTAAAGAAGAGCCACCCAAAGCATCACATAAAGAGCATAAACCATTGCATGCTATAGAAATACCCCTACTAGTTCTACTTCTAAGACTAGTATCATTAAATGCTTTAAATGCCTTGGGAGAGGCCACATTGCCTCTCAATACCACAACAAGAAAACCACGATCATGAAGGGCCAAGATGTTTATAGTAGGGAGAATAGCTCACCTTCCTCCTTTAGTGAGATTGAGGAAGAAAAGGGTTATAAGCAATGATAAACTGAATTTCTACCCTATTTTCCCCATGATTAATATTTGTTTTTAAGGAAAGAATTGCATTTTAATTGGAAAAACTCATTTTTTTTAGTTTATTCTTACTTTAGATAGGTACTTAAGAAATAGGCAGAAAAAAGGACAAATTTTGGCCTTTTAAGAGCAATTATTGAAGATCCAGGTCAACACGACCATGCTTCATCTCAGCATAGTTGTGCTAAGTCAACACCCCAAAAAATTCAGCCAAAAGAAGTAAAACCATGCTTAGAAGCAGCATAATCATGTTGAGATCACGAAGTTACAAGCACGACCGTGCTATAAAGAAACACAGTCGTGCTACCTTATTTGTGAAAGAAGTAATTAAAATAAGCATGGTCATGCTTAATTCTAGCACACCAATGCTATGTAGGCCCTGAGAAAGACATAAAAAATGCTCATATAAATAGAAGCAAAGAAGACAGAAGTAGGGGACTCATACTAGCTCAAAAGAAGAGTTATGTTGGTGACCTAAGAGGCGAAGAACAATGAGGAAACTTGGGTTCGAGGCAATTCAGAGTGCTCCATAGAGTAATTTCTTATCTATTTTTATGTAATCTGTTATTGCAAAGGTATTTAACTTTGTATTAGTCATGTTAGGCTAAGCTCCTCTTTTTCTAAGGTTGTGATGTAACTCTTTGTAATTCCTTCTTGCACTTTGCATGATTATTTAATGTTATTCAATCATTAATTTACTTCTCTTTTCTACCCTAGTATATCCTAATTATTCGAATAGTTATGGTCATCGATATTTGAATTTTAGTTGCATATTAATTGTTTGAATAGTCATAGTCATTGATGTTTGAACAATTGATCTAAGAATTCAGTAGGTTATCATATTCTATTTGTTAACATCTGAATTGTTTGAATAGTCATGGTCATTGATGTTTGAATTATTGATTTGTAGAGCAAATAGGGTTTTATCCCGGTAGAAATGGCCAAGTCTTCAGGCAAACCTCCGAGTGGGTAAAAAAAATTGGTCTTAATTTGGAATCCACCATAGCCATTGGGGATGACAAATTAGGATTATACTGTGGTGTGCATGACGAACCTCACTACAACAAACCATGGTAATTTATTAGTAATTGTCGGATGATAAAGAATAAGATTGCTTAGTAATAAGGGGTAAAAGCATTGTAGTCAAATTACAACCCTACACCTCGATCCATTACATTCCAACCCAATATTCTTTCTTCCTTTACTGTCTACTTTAATTCTGAACTATTGTGACTCAATGATTACATACCACTCTCTTTCATCAACTACTCTCTTAACTATTAAATTTAATTAATTGAGAACAAGATTTAGTCCATTGGGTACGATATCTGGACTTAGGCCCATAGTTACTACTACATAGGGTATGATTGCCCTTAAGCAATGATATTTTACACATCAAGTTTCTGGCGTTATTGCCGGAGAATAGATTATGTCTAGTTCTCAATTAAATTAATTTAAGATAACTGAGTAAGTTTATATTTTTTAAATCTTTTTTTTTCCTGTTTAGTTTACCTTTATTATTTTTTATCTCTTTGATTCACTATTTTTTTTATTCTATCAAGTTGTTGTGGTTTAACCCTTTTTCTCTATGAATAGTTTATGCACACTTAATCTCATAGGCCTACCCTAAAGTATAACCCTGAGATTGAAAGAACTACTTACAGGAATAGAGCAAACAAAGAAGAATGGTAGCGCATGAAAACAACCATGAGGGAGGAGCTGTTGTTGAACCCCTATAGTGGGGATTGCCAGTAACATCCTACTCCCTGACTTTGAGTAGTCCTTGTTTAAACTAAAACCAACACTACTACAGATGATTGAAAATAAACAGTTCAGTGGTCTACCATTAGAAGACCAAGGTGTTCACTTACAACACTTCTTGAGGATAAATGACATTGTGCGCTACCTGATAGTGACTTAAGACATAGCGAGGCTTGTAGCTTTCTCATTCTCGCTAAATAAGAGATCTTTGGATTCTTTCTAATCATTACCAGAGCACAACATCAGTACATGGGAGGAGTGTGCTATAAATTCTTGAGAAAGCATTTCTTTACCACCAAATATGATTAGTTGTAGAGAGATATTGCAAATTTTGCATAGTATGAACAAGAATCACTCGCAGAAGCCTGGGATAGATTCCAACAAATGTTGAGCAGTTTCCTTTACCACAAGTTGCCATTGGGAATAATAATTCATATCTTCTATAGTGGTTTTTCATATTCAAACAGAGCATGTGTTAATACTGCCAGTGGGGGGCCATAGTAAAGAAATCATTGGTTGCAAGAGACCCTGATGGAAGCACAAACACAAAGGCTTTAATCTTTGCCTCATTGTCCTCCTTGCACTTTTAGAGATTGTGGAAAAATAGGTCACACGATTGAAAACTGCAAAATGAGCTACTTAATTGACAATGAAGAAGTAAATTATGCCAGAGGGAGAAGCCATGAATATGATCTTACTAAAAAATATACAATCTAGGATGGAGAGATCACCCTAATCTAGTATGGATGGATCAGAGAGAATTACCAAGGCAAAACCCCTACAAGTCTCTTCATATTCAAAATCAAAGGCCAAGACAAGAGGAGAGATAGCCAACACAGTAGGATATTGTGCTGCAGTACGTTGATGGAAAGATAAAGGCATCAAAGTTACAAAGGGATGAAAGAATGGAGGAACTAGAGACAAAATGGCCACCATGGTGAATCTCACAAATAAAAGGGCACATGGTACTCTACCCTCTCAAATAGAACCAAACCCCAGGAGGAAGTAAAAGATATTACCACACAAAGTTGGAAACAACTGGAAGACCCACAACCACAATCAATAGGCACTCCACAACTATTATTAGAAGTTTCTACTAAAGAGGACCAAAATGAGCAAAAGGAGTAAGGTAAGAGGTTACTAACACCTCGTCAAAATCAATATGTGGAAAATGATAAGGGCAATAAGATAGAAAAACCTCTTTATGAAAGAACTCCAAAACCATAATTAATAGGCACTCCATCGCTATTATCAGAGGTCCCTACTGAAGGGGATAAAAAAGAACAAAAGGAAAAGGGTGAGGAGTTACTGACACCTCCTTAGTTAAGAGTTTCATTCCCTCAAAGATTAAAAAATCAACAGCATGATAAGCAGTTTCTTAAATTGTTAGAGATGTTTAAGAAATTGCATATCAACATTTCTTTTGCAGAAGTCATGGCTCAAATACCAAAATATGCCAAATTCATGAAAGAAATTATTTCCAATAAAAAGAAATCAGCAGATTTTGAAACAATAGGCCTCAACAAGGAATGCTCTATTGTGGTTTCAAATAAATTGCCCCTAAACTGAAGGACCCTGAAAGTTTTAGAACTTCCTCCATCCAACTCAAAATTTGTTATTACTAATCCTTTTTTGTCAACTATCAGTTCCACAGGTCTCACATGAAAAGGAAAAGTAGAGCATCAGTCGTGCCAATGACAGATAAAGAAGCCCTTGGCTGGACCATTTAAGGAAAAAAAGGTATTGACCTTACAAAAAACACCCATGGAAAATATAAGAATAAATTTGTCACACTTAAGGCATACCAACAAAGGAAGCAGTGGGTGATAAAAAATGGACTAAAAAACAAGTCTCTCTAACCACATTTTACTTGTCAGGCTCGGAACGTTAAACAAATTCTTGACAGGAGGCAACTTGTCACTCTATGGTTTTTCTTTCTTTACTTTTTCTTTTCTTTTTCAGTTAATTTTTCTGTTTTCTTTATGCCCTGCATAGAACAGTTGTGCTCCATATATAGCACGATCTTACTCCATATATAGCACAGTTATGCTACAATCTCAACTTTCCAAGCACGGTTGTGTTCCTTGCTAGCACGACCGTGCTGAGATCTAGCCATTTCAAGCATGGTCGTACTCCATTTTAGCAGGAATGTGCTCCCTGTTTTTCCTTTTTCCTCTAATTTTTTTTTGTTCTTCAATTTATTTTAATTTTAAATCATTGAGGACATTGTTAACTTTAAGTGTGGGAGGGAATTCAAGAGTATGTGATAATATTGTCTCCTTACAATGGATGTAAATACACTCGAAGATGCTCTTACTCCTTTACCTGATAATAGACATTCTTATGGTGAAAGAATTTTTTTTAAGAGTTGTTTCTATAAAGAAGTTGAGTAATTAGCATAACTTAAGATAGTGATGTGACCATGCCTAGCCAAGGACCTATCACTAGGGCCATGGCTAGAAGGATTGAAGAAGACCTAGCCCTTGCAAACAAAGGAAGACTTCACCTCCTATGGAGAGTGAAGATATTAGGCTAGGGACTTTAGTTGATAAAATGTAATTTTCCTTTATTTTAATTTTGAGGAGCATTAAGAATTTAATTTGGGACATGTATTTAGTCCATTTTTTATTTTTAGGAGGTGTCTTAGGAATTTAGAGGGTGGATTTAGCTTTTTGGGTCTTTATGAAGAAAATAAGGGGTAGCCTTGATATCTACACCCCTCTTTTCCTACATAAACCCCCTAAGCTAATAAGAAGGAATCTTGGCCCTTGGTTTGAGAAACTTGGGCACCAAGTTTGATGATCTAAGGAGGGAATTGTTTCTCAATTCTTCTCCCTTAGATCTCTCTTTTTAAGCCTAGCCCTTCTTTTTTAGGTTATCTTGTTCAAGAGGTTAGCTACCTCTATAAATAGGAGTTCCTCCCTCACTTGTATTTTTTACACTTGAATTTAATCCTAGAGACCATATTGGTTGAGGTTCTTACCTTTGAGTGTCCCCCTTTCTCCTTTGTGAGAGCTTCTAAGAGTTATCAAGGGACCTCTCCCTTGTGGCCTCTCCCCTTTTGCTTATCAAACCTAGTATTTGTGGCGCCTCACCACATTCCTTTCCTCTCCATAAATCCATTTTCCTTCCAAGTGACCTTAGAAAGGATCTTTTGGGCACGTAATCATCAAAGATCACATTAGATAGTTTTTCTCCAATATTAACCACAGAAAAAGTGAGGTTTGAGCCATAACGAGGTTACATTATAAACAACCTCTTGATCTTTATTTTTAAAGTGGGAATATCTCCAAGCTTGGTAACCTCTGACTATTGTGTTGAAGTTTGTGTATTTTGAATTTACTTCTGTACTTACTAATTTTTGGGGTATTTTGTAGGTCTTCTTTCAAGCCACTACCTAATTGAATATAATTACCCTTAGTTGTCCAAGTTAAGCCTATGAAAATACTTATTTGTCACCCAGCTTTATCTCATATATATTTAACAACTGACCATTATCATCACTATGGAGCAACCTCTAAAAAAGTGAAGAATTAATGGCAAAAGTGGAAAATAATTCAAAGATGACCTCACAAAAGAATAAATCGGACTCTATCTCTTCCAACGAAGAAAAAGATATATCCAAAAAGGATCAAAGAAAGAGAAAAATAAAAGAGAAAAATAAGAGAGAAAAAGAACAAAAAGGGTATGTAGTTTTAACAAGGGTCATTAAAAAGTTTTAAAAATAGGAAGGTTGTTTCTTGAAAATCTTAGAAGCCTTAAAGAATCAAATTTTAATTTTTCAAATATTCTTAGCCCTTTGCATTTTGCTTTTCCTTCTATTTTCCACCCTTGACAAAACTACCATGGCCCCATTACATCCTTGCAAAACCCCATAATTGCTTGTTTTAAGGTGAATTCATTTGACATGATTGATGTAAAATTATCTTGAGTAGCCTTACTTGGATTGATCTTTGAGTGCCAAAAATTCTTTTGTCCCTAAACACCTGTGTGTGGTAAGATGAGCATATTTTCTTGGCAGTTAACCACATTTACTTTCTCTCAAGTCTAATTAGGGTTTCTATGAGAAAACTCCTTTCTAAAAAATAATTTTGAATGTTCTCTTCAGCTAGAATTACTTGAAGGAAAGTAATGTTCAAGTATAGGGAGGTTGATAAACCGGATTTCTACTCATATTTTCATCATGATTAATTTCTGTTTTTAAGGAAATAATTGCATTTTTATTGGAAAAACTCACTTTTTAATGTTTATTCTTATTTTAGACAAGTACTTAAGAAACAAGTAGAAAAAGAGGCAAATTCGGCCTTTTCAAAGCAATTATTGAAGATCTAGATCAGCACGATCATGCTCCATCTCAGCATAGTTATGCTAAGTCAACACAACTCAAAAAAGTCAGCCAGAAAAAGTACAACCATGCTTAGAAGTAGCACGGTCGTGTTGCGATCACAAAGTTACATGATGCAAAAAGAGTTTGCACTCCCCTTGATTTTCTCCTTGAGGTTCAACAGACCAAGAAATGGATGATGGAAGGAAGAAGGATGGATTGGGATGGCGCCACTCCTTAGGAAGATAAGCCAAAAATTTATGAAGCTTACCACAAGGGAAGGAATCCTTGATAAAAGCCAACTAAGGAGAGTTTCCTTTAGAGTGAGGATGCTCAAGACAGTTTACTAAGAATATGGCTCAAATGAGACATTTATCATGCAATTCAACTGTTAGGAGTACAAGAGAGTAGGATAAATATACACAAACCAAGGAAATGTGGGACTTGGGCTTAATTAGCATTAAGGATACTTAATCCAAGTCTTAAGGCATAAGCTTGGGCACCTAATCTAACCCATAAGGGTGCAAATAACTCATCCAAAATGTGAGGGAAGTGAGCCCAAAATGCTACACATAAAAGACATCACACTAAGCCTACTCCTCTAAAATAACTGGAAGAATTTCTTCTTCCTAAACTAAAGATAAATGGGCAAAATACAAGGCCTTTAAGTATGCTAACCTCACCCCAAAATTACTAAGCCTACTAAAAATTTTTACAAGCTAAATGCAATTAAGACAATGACTTAAATTCTTCAATAAACTCATATCCATGTCATGTCTTCCTTGAATCCTCCTAGCCATGATGCATACTAGGTGGGACTACATCATCTCTTCCCTCGTAGAGAGGATTTTACCTTAATTCTTGAGGCCTTTTTTCCTCTTTTCCAAAGCCTATAGAAAAATAACTAGAGCAGTAAGTTCATGCAGACAAATGATTTTTGGAGGGGTGAGAGGTCTATAAGGAGACATCTTAGGAATGGGGTAGTGGAGGTTGGCACTAAGGTTTGAAAAGGTTTTAGTGTGCATGTGCCTTCGCACAACAGCTCCCCATCCTACTCCTAGTACACTAGATGCTAGTCTCAAAGGTTTTGAAATAATGGGTGAGACTAGTCTAAGTGCATTGGAGTACTCATTAAGTTGTACTTAAGGTTATGGATTAATGTTTCAAAAGGTTTAAGCACAACATCAAATTCAACTCTTCCATTTTGCAAGAGTTGGTGGAAAGATTTCTCTATGTAAAGAACCTCCTTTGAATGCAAAGGTTGATCTTTCTTAGGCTCGGTCTTCCTACCAACAACCTTATTTTCATTTGTATCCCTCTCTCTCTTAAGCTTCATGATCCTTTTATCCTTCATAACCTGAATAAGAATGAGAAGATGTAAGGTAATCTTTTTCCCCTTATGAGAGAGAGTGATTTTATTGGTGAGATCATTGTGCATGGCTGCATATCATGTTGTCATGGTCTTGCCAACAACATGTGACTAGCTTTCACAGGAACTACATCACGTAAAATTTTATCTTGATATTTCTCTATGAAGAAACTAATCTTGACTTGTTCTCTTACTACTACACTCTCTTCATAATTAAGCCCATGCAAAGAGAGGTAACTTTTCCCCCATCCTTGTGCTACAATAGTTGCATCACGACCCACCATCCACAGTAAGAGAACAAGTTTTGCCCAAAAATTTTCATCTTATTTTAAAAATATTCTCTCTTTTGTATTTGGGTGTCTTTACAAGGATGGCTTCCAAGAAGTTACTTTGAAGAGATCATCACACGAATGAGTACCTTCTTCATTTGATGTTCACCTTAAAGTCCCTTTTTCTTTTTGGGAAATCTAAAGCAATGTGCCCTTTTTCTAAATATTTAAAGCATTTAGCGCTTATAAATCGATTACTCAAACTAGTGTTAGGGGTGTCAGTTTTGCTCAAGGGTTTCTTCTCTAATTTTATTTTGGATGACTCTCTTTTATTTCTAGAAGGGATTGTATTTTTCCTAAGATGCCTCTTAGGTTCATCTATTTTACTAGAAGAGATTCGAGGGTCAAGGGTTTTGCTAGGTTCTCCTAAGTCCCTATGGGAGGTACATAGATACTTCATTATGGGCACTCTCAAAGGCATCACTCTCATTTTCTTTCTTCTCTTCTTCCCTTCTTTTTCTCTCCAACTCTTTTTTCTCTTTTTCTATCTTTTCTCTTTCCTTTTCTTTTTCCTCTTTTTCTCTTTTCTCTTTTTCTTTTCTCTCTTGCCATTCTTTTTCTCTTAGCTCACTTTCTCTCTTCTCTTTTTCCCTTTTCTCTCATGCCACTCTTTTTCTCTTTGTTCTCTTTCTTTTCTCTCTCTTTCTCTTCTTTCTTCCCACTCTTTTTCTTTTCTTTCTTCCCTCTTTTTTTCTCTTCTTTCTTGTCTTTCTTTTTCTTTCTGCTCCTTCTCTCTTCCTTATCTATTTTTTCTTGTTCTTTTTTTCTCCTCTCTTTGTGTTTTTGTTCATTCTCCCAAAATTCCTTTCTTTGTGTTTCTACTCTCTCCCAATCAAATGAATATGAATATGAGGGCAAGGTGGATTTATAACTATGGTAATAATTACTCATCTCACCCCTCCCTTTTTCCCACTTTTCTTCTTCTCTTTTTATTTTATTCTCATATTCCTCTTTTTGTTTTTCTCTTTTATCTTCCCTATTATTATTACTACTCCTAACACTTCTAGTTGTGCATGAAGACATTTCAAAGTGCAAGCCTAAGGAACTAAGATGCAAAAAATCTTCTCTTTTTTAAGTTTTCTCAACTAAAAGTGACTTAATCCTTTGGAACTTAATCAGTTAACTAAAATGTGAGAACAAATAAAGAAATTAAAGACAAAGATTAAGGACTAACGTGCTTCTAAAGTATGAGTTAGGGGTACAAATCCCTCACTCACACTTAAACGAGAAACTAAAATTTAATATAATCAAAAGAGGTGACCCTTATAACCATCCAATACCTCTATTAAAATGACCTTTAAAATACATCCAAGTTAAAACAAAGAAATTAAAAGAAATCTTGAATGCTCCTTCTCCCAAGTGCTCCCTCACAACTGTTTACTTTCAAGACTTGGCCTCCTCTTCAAGTAGTTGTTCCTTAGCTTAAACCAACACTTCCTAAGATGCTACCCTTTTGGATGTTCAAGCAAATTTGGCCACCTGCCAAGGAGCAAAAAACATGCCCAACAAAGAGACCAAGGGAAAGTGCAAGAATAAAAGCAAGAAAACAAGAAAAGCACTCAAGAAGAAACGGGTACACATCCAAATTGAATATTATTAAGTGACAAACTCAATGAAAGCCAAAAAAAAAGACAAGCAAAAATTAAAAGTTTAGAAACAAAGTTGGCATACAAAAGAAATTCCTAGAATAAGCCTAGAATAGAATGGACTAAAACACAAAAAAAAATGACTCAACGAGGTTCAATGATTTGTGCACTTAATCAAGCAATGTCCAAATTACACACAAGCTCATTCAACAAATTTTCAATCACCTTTAACACTCTTTTTAAAACTTGAAACAATTTTGGAGGTGCACTAAAATTTTTATGCTCTTTTACTTTCTTTTTAACACTTTTTTTTACTTATTTTTATCTTTTGATTTATTTTCTTCTTTTTTTAAAAAAATAATTTTGCTACACCTCTTTAAGCCATTCAAAAGCAAATATGGTGAGGAATGTATTGGACATAAACGCTTGAAACAAGGCAAAGAAAAGGCCACAAAAATTGAATCAAAAGTGTAAACCAAAGAAGGACAAAGTAACTTCAAATGGACTTGTACTTTTAGGTGATTAAAGAAAACACTAAAAATAGATTTTAGGGGGGTTTTAGGCCAGCATGATTGCTTAAGAATCAGTCCAAATACATGCCCAACATAAGGTCTCCAATCAGTCAACGCACAAAACCACCAAAAAAGACTAGCACAAAATTAAGCTACTAAAACAAAAATAAATCATATGGACTCTAAGATAAAATTGAGCAATTTTTTTTCAGAATTTTTTTTTTTGGAATCATGCTATAATCTAAAGCATATGGGATTCCTTGGACATGAACTCACACAAGAGGATACTCCTCTTGGATGCTCAATTCCTCAAGAAGCAAACACACTTTTGAAGAAACATAACACAGTTTATGGTGAAAAAATAAATGGCAATACTATATAGAATTTAAAGGACAAGTAAAGGACTAAACATGACTAACTAAGACATAACTTGAAAGGTTAAAAACTGAAATTAAATGACTCAAAAACAACCAGCACAAGATACAAAACAGAGAAATAAGTGCAGTAAAAACAGAATTGAAACACAAAGATAGAAGAACAATATGCATCCAAAGATCAAGACCATAATTGTGTGGCTTTCTTTCACCAATTTTGTGAAGTCATTACAATGATTTTCTTAAGATATTGCACAATAATAAAGGAAATAAAGGGCTGGGAAGAAATTAAAGAAATAAAACCTAAAGAAGCACACATAAGATTCAATGGAAATAATAAAGAAAATTGAATGGAAATAACAAAGAAAATTGAATCTAAAAAACAATATAGACTAGGAAATTAAATTACAAAGAATGAAAACTATTAAAACATAAACTACTAGACAATAAAGGAAATTAAATGACAATAAGGAAAGTTGGAAAAAATAAAGAAGAAACAGCAAAAACTCTAAAAAGAAAAGCTGGAAAAGAATTAAAGAGAATTAAGACTAAAAAGGAACCTCTTGGAGTTGGCTCTTGATACCAAATGATGCAAAAAGATTTTGCACTCCCCTTGATCTTCTCCTTAAGGTTCCGTACACCAAGAAATGGGTGATGGAAGTGCTAAAAAACAACACGGTCATGCTACCTTACTTAAAAGAAGTCATTACAATAAGCACGATCGTACTTAATTCCAGCACACCTATGCTACATGGGCCTCGAGAAAGACATAAAAAAGCCTAAGTTCTCTTATAAATAGGAGCAAAGAAGATAGAAGAAGGGGACTCGCTCTTGCTCAAAAGAAAAGTTAGGTCTGTGACCTAAGCGAAGAACAATGATAAAGCTTGGGTTCGAGGCAATTTAGAGTGCCTCGTACAATAATTGTTTATCCTAAATCTTTATGTACACTTGATGCATGTACGCCTAGCATGGGCTTGAGCTAGAACCAATAAGAAAAGATCATGACTTGGATGAAGCTTCAAGGAACTTATTTTAGGACATGTTCCATTTAATTGTATTAATTTGACCATTTTTAGGCCTGTATAAGCACCCTTAAGTCATTAGGATTTTAGGGTTGTGGCTAGTTTAATTTTCGGCCTTGTATTTTGGTCCATAGGTTCTATTTTCTTTAACAGGTGTAATTAGTCTCCTTGTGGAGTGTGTTAATCAGTTTGGGCTGGTCCAAGAGGATTTGGGGGTGTGGTTATTAATTTCCACACCCCTAATTCCTCTTCACACCCTTCTAACCAACACATGAAGCATGTAGGAGACATGTGGGCCCCCTTGTCCCCTTGTTTCACTCTACATTTGTTTTCTCTCTCCTACATGGATGATTCTTATTGTTTCTTATTTTAATTTGAATTTTGGAAGTGTCATGTCATTTCCCTCCAAAATTCAAATTCAAACTAGAGGGAACATAGATCCATTTTTTTAGGGCCATATTTCGATCTTTAGTTGGATTAAATTAGTGTTAATACACTAAATTAAGCTAACTAACCCTTAATTAAGCATGTTAGATGTTTAACTTGAGGTACCTAAGCCCATAGTTCATGCTTTGCTCCATAAATAGAGCATTCCCTTATTCATGTAGCTTTTAACACTAATTTTGAATGAAAATTATACTTCTCTAAATTGAGAGCTCTTTTGCTTTTGAGAGTGTTCATGATCTCTCTTTAGTGAGAGTTCTTCATGCTATTATCAAGAGTTCCTTCCCTTGTTGCTAGCTTCATCCTTTGGCTTATCTCTTTCAAAAAGAGTGGCGCCTACTTCTCCTCCATTTCCTAGTCTTCCACCTCTATTTCTTCAACCTTGGGAGCATTCTCTTCATCAAGGATTCTTCAAACTTGCCTTGGGGAGCGATGCATCAACACTATTATTGCAAAGGTTTTTGACTTTGTATTAATCATGTTGGGTTAAGCCCTCCTTTTTCTAGGGTTGTGATGTAACTCTTTGTGATTCCCCCTTCCACTTTGCATGATTATTTAATGTCATTCAATGATTAATTTACTTCTTTGTTCTACTCTGGTATATCCTAATTATTCGAATAGTCATGGCCACTGATATTTGAATGTTAGTTGCATCTTAATTGTTTGAATACTCATGATCATTGATGTTTGAACAATTGATCTAGGAAGTAAGTATGTTATCATATTTTATTTGTTAACATCTTAATTGTTTGAATAATCATGGTCATTAATTTTTTAATGATTGATATGTGAAGCAAATAGGGTCTTATCCTGGTAGAACTGGCCAATTCGTCGGGTAAAAAGGAATCGAACTTAATTTAGAATTTTCCATCGCTATTGGGGATGACAAATTAGGATTATAGTGTAGTGTGCATAATCAAACTCACTACAATAAATCGTGGTAATTTATTGGTAATCATTGGACGATAAAGAATTAGATGGTTTAGTAATAGGGGTAAAAGCATTCTAGTGAAATCACAACCCAAGACCTCGATCCATCGCATTCCAACCCAATATTCTTCCTTGCTTTACTGTCTACTCTAATTCTAAACTATTGTGACTCACTAATTAAATACAACTCTCTTTTATCAACTAATATCATGTCTCTTAAATTGAACTAATTGAAAACAACATATACTCCCTTAGGTACGATATCTGGACTTAGGTCCACTGTTACGACTATCTATGGTACGTTTTCTCTTAAGCAATGATATTTTATGTATCAAGCATGAGCATAGCATGGAAGAGCTCTATCCTTGTGAAGGTGACCTTGATGTGATCTTTGATGATCACGTGCCCAAAGGATCCTTTCTAAGGTTACTTGGAAGGGAAATGGATTTATGGAGAGGAAAGGAATGGGGTGAGGCGCCACAAATACTAGGTTTGATAAGGCAAAAGGGAGAGGACACAAGGGAGGGGTCCCTTGATAACTCTTAGAAGCTCTCACAAAGGAGAAAAGGGGACACTCAAAGGTAAGAACCTCACAACCAATATGGTCTCTATGATTAAATTCAAGTGTAAAAAATACAAGTGAGAGAGGAGCTCCTATTTATAGAGGTAGTTAACCTCTTGAACAAGATAACCTAAAAAATAAGGGCTAGGATTAAAATGAGAGATCTAAGGGAGGAGGATTGAGAAACAATTCCCTCCTTAGATCATCAAACTTGGTGCCCAAGTTTCGCAAACCAAGGGCCAAGATTCCTTCTTATTAGCTTAGGGGGTTTATGTAGGAAAATAGGGGTGTAGATATCAAGGTTACCCCTTATTTCCTTCATAAAGACCCAAAAAGCTAAATTCACCATCTAAATTCCTAAGACACCTCCTAAAAATAAAAAATGGACTAAATACATGTCCCAAATTAAATTCTTAATGCTCCTCAAAATTAAAATAAAGGAAAATTACATTTTATTAACTAAAGTCCCTAGCCTAATATCTTCACTCTCCATAGGAGGTGAAGTCTTCCTTTGTCTGCAAGGGTTAGGTCTTCTTCAATCCTTCTAGCCATGGCCCTAGTGATAGGTCCTTAGCTAGGCATGGTCACATCATCTCCTCCCCCTTGAAGAGGATTTGACCTCAAATCCATGGGGTCTTCGTCATTTTTAGCACCTACAAATAGAGACAAATGAGAAACATTAAAACTGGTGCTTACCCCATAATTCTCAGGCAGATCTAAAACATAGGCATTATTACCAATCCGCTCAAGGATTTGGAAAGGTCCATCTCCTCTAGGGCTAAGTTTGGACTTCCTTTGAGAAGGAAATCTATCTTTTCTCAACTGAAGCCATACCCAGTCGCCCTTTTCAAAGATGACCTCTTTCCTCCCCCTATTGGCGAAAGTAGCATCTCTCAAGGATTGGCGCTCTATGTTAGCTTTAACCCTCTCATGTAATTGTTTACAAAAATGGCTTTTGCCTCTCCTTCTTTATGCACAGCAACAGAAAAAGCAAGAGGTAAAAGATCTAGAGGAGTACGAGGATTAAAGCCATAGACCACCTCAAATGGAGAATGCTTGGTGGTTCTATGAACCACCCGGTTATAAGCAAATTCAATGTGGGGAAGGTACTCATCCCAAGACTTATGGTTGCCTTTAAGGAGAGCACTCAGCATAGTGGATAAAGATCTATTCACCACTTTTGTTTGCCCATCAGTTTGAGGGTAACAAGTAGTGGAAAAAAGAAGTTTAGTTCCCAGCTTAGCCCAAAGAGTTTTCCAAAAATGCCTAAGGAACTTCACATCCCAATCTGACACTATTGAAGAGGGTATACCATGCAATCGAACAACCTCTTTAAAGAAAAGTCTTGCGATGTTGCTCGCATCATCCACTTTGTGGCAGGGAATAAAATGGGCCATTTTTGAAAATCGGTCCACCACCACAAATATGGAGTCTGCACCTCGTTGGGTTCTTGGGAGCCCAAGGATGAAATCCATGCTAATATCCTCCCAAGGTGCAGAAGGAGCAGGTAAAGGTGTGTATAGTCCATGAGGCATTGCTTTAGACTTTGCTTGCAAGCAAGCTATACATTTAAAGCAATCTCTATGGACATCTCTACGCATATGGGGCCAAAAGAATTTTTCTTGTAAAAGCATGAGGGTTTTTGAAATCCCAAAATACCCCATGAGCCCACCTTCATGACTCTCTTTTGTAAGTAAGTTCCTAATTGATCCTTGGGGTATACAAAGCTTACTCCCTTTGTAAAGATACCCCTCACTAATGAAGTACCCATCATGGGCCTTTAATGCGAATGCAGATGCAGAGGTAGCAAATATTGGGCCGAAATCTTTATGAGACGGATACATAGCCCGAATGTCATCAAATCCCAAGATTTTTGCACTCAAGGATGAATAAAGGGCATGACACCTAGAAAGAGCATCAGCCACCACATTTTGTTTTCCTTTCTTGTACTTGATGACATAAGGGAATGATTCAAGATATTTCACCGACGTTGCATGCCTTTTGTTCAATTTACCTTAACCCCTCAAATATTTTAGTGACTCATGGTCACTATGAATGACAAACTCCTTGGGAGCAAGGTAATGCTCCCAAGTTTGAAGGGCTCTAATTAGAGCATAAAACTCCTTATCATAGGTAGGGTAGTTGAAAGGGGCACCATTGAGTTTTTCACTGAAATACGCAATAGGTGCCCTCCTTGCAACAAGACAGCCCCCACACCTACACCAGAGGCATCACATTCAAGTTCAAATGTTTTAGAAAAGTCAGGTAATGCCAAGACTGGTGCATGGGTCAGTTTATGCTTAATTAGTTGGAAGGCTTTCTCTTGTTTCTCACCCCAAAGGAAAGGAACTTCCTTTTTCACCAAATCATTTATTGGTGCGAAGAGCATGGAGAAATTAGGCACAAAGCGCCTATAAAATCTAGTGAGACCATGAAAGCTTTTTATCTCTGTCACACTCTTTGGGGCGGGCCATTCTTGAATAGCTTTTATCTTTTCGGGATCAACATGAACCCCTTTTGTGCTAACTATAAAATCTAGGAAAACTACACTATCTACACAAAAAGTGCATTTTTCTAAGTTACCAAAAAGATGATTACTCCTAAGAAGAGAAAAAACATGTCTTAGATGTCCTAAATGATCATCTAGGTTCCTAGAGTAAACTAAAATGTCATCAAAGTAAACTACACAAAATTTACCAAGGCAATCCCTCAGTACATGATTCATTAAGCTCATGAATGTGCTTAGGGCATTAGTTATCCCAAAAGGCATAACCAACCACTCATAAAGACCAAATTTAGTCTTAACAACAGTTTTCCACTCATCACCCTCTTTGATCCTTATTTGGTGGTAACCACTTCTAAGATCTATTTTTGAAAATATTTTTGCCCCATGCAATTCATCCAACATGTCATCAAGACGGGGGATTGGGTGCCTATATTTGATGGTGATGTTGCTGATTGCACGAAAATCAACACACATCCTCCATTGGCCATTCTTCTTGGGCACCAACAAGACTGGCACAGTACAAGGGCTTAGGCTCTTTTGAACCCAACCCTTCTCCAACAGCTCATTCACTTGAGACTCAATCTCTTGGGTCTCCATGGAGTTGGTCCTATAGGCATGTCTATTATGTAGACTTGCGCCAGGCACCAAATCAATTTGATGTTCTATACCCCTAATGGGAGGAAGTCTTTTTGGAACCTCATTAGGGAATATGTCATCAAATTCTTTTAAAATATCTTGAACCCCTTGAGGAAGGTGCTCATGTGCATGTGCTGTGGCAGTGCTCTCAGCAGAAGAATGCAAAATGGGAGAAGGATTTGATGCTTCTTTGCAAAAGATGAGATAAAAAGGCTTGTTAGTCAAAGGAGCTTCTTTTAGATCACATTTAGTAGCAAATAGGCTCTTTTTACTAATATTCCCTTTCGAAGGGGCATCACTTTCCGACTCTCTCTCTTTACCTTTTTCAAGCTTTAAGGGTAAAGCTTGTTGTGCTTTTTTTTGTTTTTGTTTTTCCTCAAATCTTTTCTTTTTCATCGCAAATTGATCCTCAGCCACTTGAGAAGGTGACAAAGGATACAATTTGAAGCGTTTTTCATTATGGGTGAGAATTATTTGGTTGGAGTGACCATGGTGAATAGCTTTTTTGTCAAATTGCCATGGTCTCCCCAACAAGATATGACCAGCCTCCATAGGAACTATGTCACAAAGAATCTCATCATTATAAGATCCTATGGAAATTGGAACCATAACTTGTTCATTGACTACCACCTCCCCTTGCTCATTGAGCCATTGCAATTTGTAAGGTTTGGGATGGGGCATGGTAGTCAAGGCTAGCTTTTCAACGAACGTAGAGCTACAACAGTTACAACAGGAGCCACTATCAACAAGGAGAGAACATACTTTGTCATTTACTTTACATCTTGTATTGAAGATGTTCTCTCTTTGTGACTGGCCAAGCTCTAGAGGTTGGCTTCCAAGAATCCTTTGAACCATAAGGAGGTCCCCCTCATAAGGAAAAGCTTCCTCACACTCTTGTTCAAAAGTATGTCCCCCTTCTTCCTCACTCTCACTAGAGGAGGAAGATGAGTTATTCTCACTACAAATGTCTTGTCCCCTCGTGATCATGGTTTTCTTGTTAGGGCATTGAGAGGAAATGTGGCCTCTCTCAAGACATTTGAAGCATTTGATACTACGTTTCCTCTCAGTAGGCTTAGTAGTAGGGGGTTTTCTCTCTACATGAGGTGTTTTTGTATCTTGAAAATGCTTAGGTTCCTCTTTGGGAAAACCCTTGAAAGAGTTTCCCTTAATTTGGTCTCTCTTTGAGTAAGAGGGAGAATCTTTTTTAAAGCTTTTTCTCTTGAGTTGATTCTCAGCTCTTACACAAAGTTTTACCAATTCATCAAGGTTTGAGTATGAAAGAAGCTCTACCTTATCTCTTATGTCAGAGCTTAATCCACACAAAAACCTAGCAAGGGTGGCATTGGGTTCCTCAATGATATTGGCCCTTAGTATGAGAAGATCCATCTTTTGTCTATACTCCTCAATACTTAGGTTATATTGCCTAAGTCTTTGGAGCCTATCCAAAAGATCCCTCTCATAATATGAAGGAATGTTCCTTCTTCGCAAACAAGTTCTTAAATCATTCCAGTAGTGAATGTCAGGCATTTGTTTACGGGCCCTATCCTTGACTAACTCATCCCACCAATGCAAAGCAGAACCTTGAAAACTAAGGCAGGCCAAAGGTACGTTCCTTTCTTCCCTAATTTCATAGCATCGAAAGAGTTGTTCCACTTTGACTTCCCAATCTAGGTAAGTCTCAACATCTTCCCTACCATGAAAATGGGGTAGGTCTACCTTTGGTTCCCTAGCATGATTTATGTTCTCTTGAGGAGAATGATGATTGTATGATGAATGAGAGTGATGCTTATGTTGATTTCTATAGTATTCTTCTTCACTAGAGCTAAAATGCCTAGATGGGGATCTTATGAGAATTCCTTTATTTTTTCTATCACTCTCCCTTCCATCTCTCCTCTTACTCTCTTCTTCTCTCCTTCTCTCTTCTTCCTCTTTTTCTCTTTTTCTTCCTAGTTCTTTCCTTCTTCTCCTTTCTTCATCCTCTCTTCTCTCTCTTTGCCTTCTCTCTTCTCGCTCTTTTTTCTCTTTTCTCATTTCCAACATCTCTTTTTTTAACTCTTCCTTCTCTTTTTGTTTTTCCTTTTCTTTTATTTCTTTTTTTCTCTCTTTTTCTTCTCTCCTTTCTTGTTCTTTACCCATCCATTCCCTAAATTCTAAGTTAAGGTTTTCAAGAGTGTCTCCCTTAGAAGATTTTATTTGGTTGACACTCTTACTTGATGAACAACTATGTGCACTAGAATGTGTGTGGGAAGTCATGGTGCTTGGATGCTAAAAACTAAAAGGTAGGCCAAAAACTTTTTTTTTTTCAAGCAACACTCCTCTCTTCTTCTTTTTTTCTCACCTAAGGTGGCTTGATGAGTCTTTAGAACTCTTAGCCTTTACACGTTTTTTCAAAATAACATAAAATAAAATAAAAGTGCAAGAATGTAAAAGAGAAAGGGCTCTAATCGTGCTTCTAAGGTGTTGAAGGAAGTGTACCACTTCTCCCTTCTTCACCTAATTAACGAGGAACTACGCTAAAATTAACCAAAATTATTACAAACCAAGGGAGGACCTTAAGGGCACTCAAACTCCCAATCTAAAATTAAGTATACACAATACAAAGAATAAAAAAAAAAATAAAACAAAGTCTTCACTCCAAGCTTTTTGGTGTTTGTCTCCTTTTGATCAAGCCCCTTTGAATTGCATCAACCCACCCCAAGAATGCTACCCTTGTTTCCTCTTGTTTGGACTTGCCAAAATTTTATATATGGAACCTTTCCCAACCTTTCCTTACCAAGGCCGAATACAACACAAGACAACAAACAAAGGTGAATAACAAAACAAGGTTCACAAATCCAAGTGGATAGATTAAACAATGACAAACTCAAATAAGTAAAGAAGACAAGCAAGAAAATATAAGGGTCACAAAGGAAGGTAGCACACAAATAACTTTCCTAGATTAGCTCTAAGAGTAAAGATGAAAAAAGACTCAAACAAAAAAAATGAAACCAATAGTTGCACACTTAATAAAATTTAAGTGACCAAAAACTAAAAAGCTTACTCAAGTAATTTTTTTTAATCACAATTGGTTCCTCATATCCAATGTTTCTACTATTAGGTACACAACTTCAAATTTGTCTTTCTTTTCAGTTCTTTATCTTCTTTTTTTTTTTAACTTGAACTTTTTCTATTTTTGTTTTTTTCACTTTTTCTAATCATTTTGCTGCACCTAATAGCTTGTTGAATTGAAATTTTAATGAGGATGCTTGAAATAATAACGCTTGAGTGAATAAGCACAAAGTAAGGTCACACAATTTTCAAGAAATGCATGCAACTAAAGGCAAAACAACTTAGTAGTTCCAAATACCACTGAACTAATGGTGCTTAAGGAATGATTTAGGGCTGATTTTGAAGTAAATTAATTGCTCAAATTACTAACACAATTCACCCAACCTAAAATTCCATAAAGAGGCACCAATAGTGAAGGTAAAGCAAGTGGAAAGCTACTAATAATTCAACATAAAACAAGAAACATATAAAGATTGAATTGAGAAAATATTTAAGAACAACAAAGAGATTAATATGCTTGAACTAAAAGCATAAAAGACTTAAGAGACTCGACAAGAGGTTCGCCTCTTAGGAGCTCAATTCAAAATATTTTTGAAGGCTTTTTTGTAAAAATTTTAAGAGACTAAAACCTATGGAATTTAAATGAGACAAAATAGGAAACTAACATGAATAGTATTTGACAAAACACAAGATTAAGAAAAAATAACACACCTAAAAATAGAGAAATAATTTCAGCAAGAGACTCAAAACAAAAAGCACAACAAAGTGGCCAAAGTTGATCACCACAATGGTGTGGAAAAATCCTCAACCATGTGGGTTTAATGGTCACAACTTATTAGGCACACTTTAACATAAAAAACCAAGGGAAAATTAAGCAACTTGAACACAAAAATAAGATTCAAAAAAAGGGACAAATAAGATCGCATCAAATTAAATGGAACATAGGTGCGTAGATAGAAAACAAAAGCGCATATAATAGCAAGAATAAAAAGCTATACTACTAGACAATAAAGGAAATAGAGATGACAAAAAATGAAGGACTTTAAAATAAAGAGATCAAAGAGATAAACAACAAAGCAAAAAAAATTGAGAAAGAACGTGACCTTTAGAAAGTGGCTCTGATACCACTTGATGTGATCTTTGATGATCACGTGCCCAAAGGATCCTTTCTAAGGTCACTTGGAAGGGAAATGGATTTATGGAGAGGAAAGGAATGGGGTGAGGCGCCACAAATACTAGGTTTGATAAGCCAAAGGAGAGAGGCCACAAGGGAGGGGTCCTTTGATAACTCTTAGAAGTTCTCACAAAGGAGAAAAAGGGACACTCAAAGGTAAGAACCTCACAACCAATATGGTATCTATGATTAAATTCAAGTGTAAAAAATACAAGTGAGGGAGGAGATCCTATTTATAGAGGTAGCTAACCTCTTGAACAAGATAACCTAAAAAAGAATGGCTAGGATTAAAAGAGAGAGATCTAAGGGAGGAGGATTGAGAAACAATTCCCTCCTTAGATCATCAAACTTGGTGCCCAAGTTTCTCAAACCAAGGGTCAAGATTCCTTCTTATTAGCTTAGGGGGTTTATGTAGGAAAATAGGGGTGTAGATATCAAGGCTACCCCTTATTTCCTTCATAAAGACCCAAAAAGCTAAATTCACCATCTAAATTCCTAAGACACCTCCTAAAAATAAAAAATGAACTAAATACATGTCCCAAATTAAATTCTTAATGCTCCTTAAAATTAAAATAAAGGAAAATTACATTTTATTAACTAAAGTCTCTAGCCTAATATCTTCACTCTCCATAGGAGGTGAAGTCTTCCTTTGTCTGCAAGGGCTAGGTCTTCTTCAATCCTTTTAGCCATGGCCCTAGTGATAGGTCCTTGGCTAGGCATGGCCACATCAGACCTATTAATGGTTATAAAGCTTCTTTGAAGCCAACCTCTTGAGCTAGACCAATCCCAAAGATAGAACATCTTTCATACAAGATTTAAAATTTTAAGCAAGACGTGTTCTTTTGGATAGTCTAGCTCAAAAGGTTAACCAGCAAGTGAGAATGGGGAAAAGGTGGTTAACCAACAAGTGAAGGTGCTAATTTCCATTAGAACTTATGAATATGATATCATTTGTGACATAGTTCCAATTAAATCTTGCCATATCTTGTTAAGGTGACCATGTCAATTTGACAAGATAACCATACATCATGGTCACTCTAATGAGATAATCTTCACCATAAGGATAGAAAGGTAAAGTTATATCCTCTTAAACCTTCACAGGTGGCAGACGATCAACTAATCATGAAGCATAAGAAGGATGTGAAAAAAAAAACATAAAAAAAGGTTTCCACCCCTAAACTTGAAAGGGGTAAGGAGGAAGAGTTAGAAGGTAGTGCCCCTTCCAAGAAAGTTGTCAAGAAAGAAAGCCACTTTGCCATAAAAGAAGATATAAAAAATGTTTTCTTACTTGATAAATCTTCCTATCTCCTCCTTTGCAAAGAGACACCATTTTGCGTTGCCACAAATCTTGAGGTTGAGTCTCTTCTAAAAGGGGTTCAAACTCTTTTGAAAGAATTTAATTATCTATTTCCCAAAGGGATCCCTAAAGGGTTATCTCCTCTAAGGGGAATAGAATATCAAATAGACTTTGTTCCTGATGCTAGCCTACCAAATAGGTCTTCATATAGGACAAACCCGTTTTTAAAACCAAGTTTGGGCTTTATGAATGGTTAGTGATGCCCTCTTGGCTCATAAATACTCCTAGTACTTTCATATGCTTAACGAATTATGTTCTTAGGGATTGTCTTGGTAGGTTTTCTGTAGTTTATTTGATGATATTTTAGTGTATAGCAAGAGCCTAGATGATCACATAAGACATCTTAGACAAGTCTTTTTCATTCTTAGGATCAGCAACCTTTTTGCCAACATTAAAAAATGCACCTTTTGTGTGGAGAGTGTCGTTTTCTTAGGTTTTGTTGTAAGTGCACAAGGGCTCCATGTGGACCTTGAGAAAATCAAGGTCATCCAAGAATGGTCCACCCCAACAAGTGTGACTGAGATCAAGAGTTTTCATGGTCTCACAAGTTTTCATAGGCTTTTATGCGTAACTTCTCCACACTTCCTTCACCACTCAATCAGTTGGGGAAGAAGGATGTTTGTTTCCTTTGGGGTGAAAAACAAGAAAAGCATTCCAACTTCTCAAGGATAAGCTTACCATAATCTTCTTGTAACATTGTGAGCCTTTTTAAAAGTCCTGACTCAAAGCAGTTGACTCCCTACGAACCTAAAATTACTTGAACATCAAAAGAGTAATTTTCTTAGAGTTTAACATATTCAAAGGAAATCCTCTTAATTATGCAACACCTCCTGCTAGTCAGATCTATGCTCTATTTGTACCACGAATATATATATGAAAAGAAATACATGAAAGAAAACATGCAAAATGAGTGAAATTTTTATAAATCATCAATGTTAATCTTAATAAATTTAACAAACAATGGGGACCTAAGATTGGACCTATGACTCACTTTACTCAATATATGGATACAACCTTACTCATCTTAATGATTGAACTCAATCTCAGTCGACTCTATGTATGGATCCATATCCAATCCATGATGGTTCACCCCAATCATCAAGGATCTGTTTGGGAAGTGATTGGTAGTCGTATGTCTTTCCCTAGTTTGGTTCAATAATTTTCTTGATTAATCGAGTCATTTACCCATAACACAATTCTGGCTATCTGTTAATCACAACATTCTGACCACCTGCCAATCAGGTTTCGGCCCATCACAAACACAAACGAGCACTCTGCTTATCACAAAACACAAATGGGCACTTTTTCATCCTGAGAAGGATATACACTACCAATCTTGAGATATTGATCATTTATGAAAGGTTTAGATCTATGGATATTCTATCCCAAGTGCCAACATGGACTACCCCTAAATATTCACCCACCTGATAAACATCCTCAGTCAAGTGTCAACATGGAATAACCTAAATATTCATCTACCTAGAACCATTTTAGGACCCATCTTCATCATGCCTTTCATCCCATAGTGTATCAAGCGATGACTTCCCAAAACACGACACTCATACATCTGCAATGTGCCTTTACGAGGGAACCTAGGACTTTGCCAAGTTCATTTCATAACATCTTAACACAGTCCCCAAAAATCACTAGATTTGACAACCACTAAGGCACGTAGTACTTCATATATCAATCATCATTCACAAAATTATCTATAAATCAACCTCAAAGAACTAGCAAGTCATAATAGATATATAAATTAATTTTTCATCTCAAAATTTCTATTTCATGGATAATAATCAATAATAACAATAGTTATATTAATATATTTTTGAAAGATATCTTTTTTATGTGGAAGATCAAGTTAAACTACAATTACAGAGCATACTTAGATTGCCTTTTATGACTTTAAGAATTATCGTCTTTATAATGAACTTTTCCTAACTAAACTTTACTCACAATCCTTTGAATATTTTATAAGATATAAATATATTTTACCATGAATTTTTAATATATAACTAATAATATTTTAAATAAAATATAATATACATATATAAAATTGTAATATAGCTATTAATAATTCTAAGAGTAATGAGTTTTATAATCAAAGTTGTGGAAACCAAAATTTATCATAATTTAATTTATAATGGAAAGTGATAAAATAAGATTCAAAGCAAAACCTGAAATAATATCAACGAACCATATTGTATTATATGAAAATAATATGATGAAATAATTTTATAGAAAATTATCAAAATATAACTTCTAAAAAAAATAAGTTGAATGATAGAACAATTGATGAATAATAACAGAGAATAATACTATAATATCTTAAGAATAACTTAAATAATAATAGCAAGAATAACCTATAATATCTACAAATAATAAATAAAGAACCAAAAGTAATATCTAGAAATAATAAATAATGGACCAAAAGTAATATACAAAAATAATAAATGACCAGAAGTATTATTTAAAAATAATAAATAAAGTACCGGAAGTAGTATTTATACATAATAAATAAAGGACTAGAAGTAATATCTAGAGAATATTAATAAAGGATCAGAAGCAATATTTGGAGAATAATAATAATAAAGGACCAAAAATAATATCTGGAGAATAATAATAAAGGACCAAAAATCATATCTGGAGAATAATAATAAATAATATATGAAGAAATAAAAGTTAAAATAATTAATCATTACTAAGCATATGAAAATCAATGTCATAATAATTAATATATTAATGAACAACCAAAACTTAGTTTTAGAAGTAATAATAATTATAAGAGTAGTAAAAACATTTAAGTTTATTAAGATTAACACTACAAAGGTTTATAAAATCTCACTTCTCTTACCTTAGTAAGAACTTGATGAAGAGTGGTGAAGAACCTAATCAAAGCCTTAAGAACCTTGTTTTTCCTCCCTAGATTCACAAATGGTTACTCCTATTTATAGCCAAAATATGAGCTTGTTTGCTGAGTGAAATTACGCTTGCTAAGTGAAAATAGGTGCAGGGTATTTTCATTGAGCGATGAAAGGTTCCCTTAGTGAAATTCAAGTACTTTTGTCTCACTTTGCTAAGCAAAATTCTAGTCTTCATTATTTTCGCTCAGCAACTTAGGTTTCCCTAAGCAACTGGTTGTTCACTTAGTGAATTTCTTCTTTTAAAAAATATTCGTTGTTGTCAAATCCACTAAGCGAATTTGAATCTACTGAATGAATTTGATAAATACGCTAAGCGAATTTGAATGCGCTGAGCAAATTTCCAAAAAAAAAAAGATATTTTTCAAATTTTAGTAAAAATGTTATATACTAATTTATTTTTATGATCTTTTCACATGAAATTTAAAAAGATTATATAACAACCAACTGGTTATAAAAATAGGGATGTCACATTATATCTCCTGATTGTCAAAATGAACCAAAATCAATGTCGCCTTTGTTGTTTTCCTGTAAATATGTATATCAAGTTTGGATAAGTTGTTCGTTGATTAGGATATTTGAATGTTCTGCCTTTAGAAAGTTGCTGTAATCTATGGCAAAACTTAGCATTTTTAAAGTGAAAGGTAAAGCTCTTAAAGATATCCACACCACTACAAAACATGGATTTAATAAGGGTTATATTTGGCTTTACCCGTGGGTTTAACCCCAGCGAAATGCATTTCCAACAGTTGGTCTTTTCGCTGTTAAAGTATCTGCGACAAGTGATTTACCAGCGGTTTTAGTCACCCTTGGAAACTCATAACTTACCTGCGGTTTCAAACCCCTATAAATGCGATTAATGTTACCCGCGGTTTCAAACCCCTATTAATGTGATTAACATTACCTGCAGTTTGAAACCCCCGTTAACACGATAATATTACCAAAGGTTATTAAACCCTTGTATTTTACCCACAATTTTTAACCATGTTAATATCATAGCCAATCAAATTATATTTGGTTGACTACACTGTGAAAAATTTGGTTAGTAAGAAATGCTTTGAGGTTTAAAGGATAACTTTTTCTGCATGGAAAAATGTTGGCAAGAGTCCCTTTAAATAACTTGTTTAAGGGTTAAAGGATATTGTAAAACTCCTTTTTTTTCCTTTTATGAGTGGTCAATGCTATCAAATTACTATATTACAATTTTAGAAAAAGGATAGTGACTCGAATTATTTTTTATTTTGTATTTGAACTTATCTTCATGGGAGGAGAACTATACCTATGATTTGAGACTTACATCGTGTTTGTTATGGTGTTATCTCTTAGTCATATCTTATAATTGTGAGATGTCTATGTTGAATAAAATTTATCTTTTTATAAAACTAGCGCTTTTACTTAAATTTTATAAGAAATGTACTAATTAAATTTTAACATCATTGTTTGACAGGTCAAGTTTATCTTAAAAGTTTTTTTTTTCACTAGCTTGAAATTTTGTAAAATGTTGAACATTTATTTATTCCATTTAACCTATCTTTAAGGGTTTTAAGTAAAATACATTAATTTTTAACATTTTATTAGTATTTTCAAAGAAAGTATATAAGAAAAGAAATTCCACTTGTTATGTTTTAAAAAAGTTAGTTATATACTTTTTATTTTTTAAGTTAAATTATATATAACTTTGTTTTATTGAGTTTTCTTTTAGTTAATTAAGTTTTTTTATTTTTAAAATTAATAAAACTTGGACCTCTTAATTTTCTTTTTGTTAAATTCTTCAAATTATTAATATTATTTAAATATTCCACTACAAGAGTTTTTTTAATTAAATACAAAAACAAATGTAACTAATTTGTAGTTAATCTCTAGTAAAATAATTAATTATAATTTAGTTACAAAAATACAACAACCTTGATGGTAGCATGAAATGAAATGAGTAATTACTTAAATACGAAAAATAATTTGTAACTAATTTTTTAAAAAAAATTTAGTTATTCTCTATCTTTATAAATAGAAAGATTTATTCAACAATAATAAAATCAACCAATCATAAGACATGATAATGAAGTTGACTTGAAGAGATATACAACAAGAATCAACATAAAAACATATCAATAAAAAAGGATCCTAACATGACTCACAATCACCCCTTAATTATTGGAATTCTTTAATACATAAAATTGGTTGTATTTGTCATTTAAAAGTAGAAAAATTAAACTTTTTGTAGAAATAAAAAGTGTCCCTTAGCACTATCTAGTTATTTTCTTATTAATTTGTAGTGATATTCAATTTTAAGTAGGAAAAATGACATTAGTAGCTAATATATAGTTAATTAGCTTTAAAGTAATAACTAATATTTTTGTACATAAAATTTATACCAAATCTTGAACATTCTTGTAGTGCTTGAGGGTTTAATTATGATCCATTTTAAAATATAAAAAATAGCAATGAAATAAGAAATTTATAAGAGGGGAATGATAAAAAATGGAGAAATTTCCGTTTAGAGTGAATTTGATGTTTTGATTGGTGGTAATAATTTAACCTATTTAATTTATAAAAATCAGAGTAAAAAAATGAGATAATTGAGATTTTCAAATAGAAAAAAATCCGTGAAAATTAGATTTACTTCCATTAAAAATAGAAATTTTTAATTTACTTAAAAGAATTGGAGGGTGATTAAAATTGGACCTGGTCCAATAAATTAGATTTTTATTTTCTTTTTGTAATTATGATCAAATGAAAATTAACTTTTAATTATATTTGAGTTGTAAGAAAGTTTTATCTGACAATTAATCATAATTTTTCGTTTACATGACTTTTAAATTATCAATTGATAAAGTGGACAAAATTTACCATATAAAGGGTTTGAATAAATGTCGGTGTAAAAAATTTTACAATAACATTCAACCACAATCTCTCCCATCTATAGTAAGTAGGTTTGTTGATTTTATCCGTTAATACTTTAAAAGTTTTATAAATGAAGAATTGTGATCAAAAGTTATTATAAAACTATTTTATATCATGATTGCATACTAATTAAACTTATATTAAAAACCTATATTTTGAAAAGTTTAAACACATTCAAAGATAAAATAAAAGTGTTTTTCTTTTAAAGAAAAAGTGGTTGAATTAAAAGAAGTGTATGAGATATGTAGACACAAAAGCAAAGAAATGTTAGGATTTGAAAAAAAAAAGCATTAATTTTTGTAAATAATTAATTATTAAAATATCATAACATATTATTTATTTTATAAAATTGTTAAAAAACAGTGAAAATAAAAATATTTTAATTTTCTTTTAAAAATAAAGGATAACTTTGTGGCTTGTAAAAACAAATCACAATTTTCTTAAATTGAAAATTGAGATCTGATATTTTTTTTTTCCTAAAATATTAAATAGGATCTGAAAATGGATGTTAAGACAGTCTCGCACAAAATGTTGACCCACCTGTTCAACGTGCGTCCTCTTCTGAACAATTTGTCCATTTTCTGAAGAGAACTATTATATTTCTTCTACACTTACACTTTTTGCACTGAAAATGACAACCAAGACAATTAATATTCTGAATTCTTTGGACAGAAGCAAATGTTTCCTAGCAAAGATTTTTCCTTTTCCCTAGTCTCTTTTTCCAGCTAGACAAAACTCACAATATATATCATGCATAAAATATCATTCATACGAACATATAGTTCCTGATTTTTTCCTCCATATAATGTTGGAGCAGTACTTAATTAAGTGACAAAGGAAAGGGTTTCAATACATTCAACACTAGAGAAGAGTGAATTTAATTCTCTTGGTTCCGCGTGGTCGGTTTGCAACTAGCTAGTGGGCCTTCCAAGGGTAAATTCTAGGTCAATCATCATATCGGAACGTGACAAAGAGCAACAATCCAATTTCTCCTTCATGCAATTCGACAGGTCTTCATAATGCTGTCCACCCACCTGTTTAAATATTATTAATTATTGCTCCAATGTACTTAATTATATTTCGAAGATATATATATATATATATATATAGTACATGCAAACTGCACCCAATTATACTTTATGCCATGTTTTAGTCTATTGGTTCCAACTTACCATGGTTCGGTTTCCTTTGAAATGAGAACACATCGAATTGACTATGGGGTTCTGTATGTAATTTACTGAAGTTGTCTCTATCGATGATTGCCATGCCGTCCTCCTGTGTGTCAATTAAAAGTGAAGGAATTAGTACGTAAAGAAGTTAAATATGTTATAAAGCTGTAAGCAACGAAAGAAAGAGTTAAACATAGCAGTGCTCTATCCAGGTAAGCAAATATACTGATAATTCAAGATTCGAAATAAATATGAATCATATAATAGCATTAGTGATTTGTTTATGACGATTTGCTTGGTAGCATGCATGGTAATTAACTGTCATGCAAAATCCAAATAATGTTCCAATTTACCTGAGAACCTGAAGTGAGAAGTAAAAAGTAGAATGTATATAGAATGGAAAAGGAAAAATTAAAGGGATATCTAGGCAGATCTAAGCACCGCTAATTATGAGAGAAGCTAAGCTCGTGATGCTAGTAATCTCAGTTTTGCTAATTAAGTTAAAAGTGAACGTAATCGATCTGCTTCTTGGGGTGACAACTTAATTAACATCAGAAATAAAGAGCCAATTAATATAACGATTGGATGAAAGACACTACATTTCTCAATTATCAATTTATTATTTTTTTTATAAGTCAAACTTTCATTAAAAATAAAAACACGGAAAAGTATAAAGAATGTTTTCTAATGTCAAGTGAAGTACAGTAATCATTATTAGCCTACAAAACTAATAGAGATGCAATTATCAATTTATCATATATCGGCCAAATCTAAATCACTTGTCCCTTACAATTCGTTATTGTTCACACATATATTACGTCTAACTTCCATAATTTATAATATTTCCTTTTCTCTTTACATCACTTATCCTGATAAAACGGATAAGGGAAATTGTTAATATACATTTTAGTTTTGGACATAAAAGATGAAAAAGAATATAAAAATAAAAAAAAAATACAATAACTAATACCATATAATACAAATAGTAGCAAAACATTGGCCATCTTCCAACACATACTACTACATTCAAATTTAAATTTGATCATTCTTCCATTTGTCCCAATAGTAAGTCCATCACCATCCCACCATGTCATCACAACAAGTACCTTAACTTTCTGCCACTTTGCCCTCCGCCACAACGACACCGGATCCCTCTCATGAGTTTCATCTCCATCATATATCTAAAAACCTTAATCCGCTGCTAAACAGAAACAATACCATCCCATTGACCACCTAACACTCCAGGAGGCCGTAGACCAACACCATCGCAACAACACCAATATTGTAAACACAACACCGTGAACTCCAAACCACCGCCATGAACCCAAACCATTGGCGTACCTAGGTCCAATCCACGGGTGCATCTGCACCCCTGAATTTCTAAAGATATATATAATATTGTTATTTTTTGTCCCTTCGTTTCTATTGTATGGTTGTACCTTTTATTCTTAGAGGATAAAGTATATGTTTTATCTTAAAAAGTTTTATTTAGTTTTTTCTTTTTTTTTAATTTTAAAATATACTATTTTTTACAAAATAGTTTAAATAATACTTTATAGAGGATTAAAAGTGACTTAAATAACATTTTAAAAAGTTAAAAGTGATGCACTTAAAAAATAGGAATTAAAAAGGAGAAAATATTTTAAAAAGAATAAAAGAAAATTTAAAAAATTGAGGCATAAAAATATTTTAAATTATTTTATATTTTATTTCCATACGTGCAATAACATATATATTATTAAAAGTTTTTAAACTTCTGACCCCAAGTCCTAAATCCGCCATCAACCCCAACGCCAACATCATTGCCACAACAACAATACGAAACAACAAGAAGTCAAACACTGAACCTTTTAGTTGTAAACTCCACTACACCATTGCCTTAGCAACACTATAATCTCAATGTGGCCATTCAGAACGTCAATTTACTTTTTTTGTTTGTACCCATGATATCAGTGTAAAATATTTACCAACTTTTATGGATAACTATTTTTTTGTCAATAAACCTAACCATGAGATTTCATTTTTCAATCACATTTCTTTCGTTCACAAAATGTTAGAATTGACATTTTGTTTAAAGAGATTAAGTTTAATACAACCAATAACTTGTTGATAGTAATAGGAAATATATATATATATATATATATATATATATATATATATATATATATAAAATAAAAAAGGAGAGAAAAAACAGAAAAATAAATACTATATAAAATTTACAAAGACTATTAATATACTAATAATGATGGTGTATGTAAATTTTATTTCCTAAGAGTAAAAGTAGAAATAAAATAAAGATTAAAAAACAGAAATATACGATAAATTTTAATTAAAAAGAAAGACAGATATTGCATAAAATGAAACTAGTTACGTTTTTCTTTTTCTCATTTTTTTAATTTATTTTTTAAGGAATAAAAGTGGAAATAAAATAAAGATTAAAAAAAATAAATATACGAGAAATGTATATTAAAAAAGATAGATATTGCATAAAATGAAACTACTTTTTCTCGTATTCTTTAATTTATTATTCAACTAATTAGTAATTACATGTAATCAATTAATATTTTTTAAATATCAAATTTGTGCAGCAATTTTTCGTACGACTTAGCCATCCTAAACAAAAAGAAGTGAAATGAGAAATGTAATATATATATAAACTAAGAATTATAATAAATATAGGTCTATATTTTCTTTTTTAACAATTAATATTTTTTCTTCTGGTTTTTCATCACGTCATTTATTAGTTATCATATCTATAATACTTTAATCTCTCTTTCATCCACCCATTTTGAAGAACATTTTATGATTTTCCATATAATTATAATCACTATCTTAATATGTTTACATTATCAGCCGAAAAAAATTACATTCACATTAATTTTTTGCAGAGAGAACAAATATCTATATACACCAAAAACTGGAATTAGAAGAGATGTGAAATGCAATCAATACCTTTGGGATATTAACAGCGGCTGTGACAAATTGGCTCTCTCACAAGCAAGGACTCCGTGCAGATCGACAATCCCTGGATTTTGCGTCAAGCCTATAGCTCTCTGCCCATATCCTGTAATTTCACCATCGATTGAGTCACTGCTTTATCAGACACTAGCTAGCTTAATAATTCACATGTGTAGACTTAAATATAAATCAGCCGTATCCCAACCATTTTTTTTTTTATAGTCACACTTGTTTATATTTTTCTTTCCTTTTAGTGCTATATCTCTATCGGTTCTCTCATTTTATGTCATTATTATTATTTATTTATTAATTACTTATAAAAGTAGACCATCCGAAAATTTTTAGAGTATAATTTCTCTCATTTTTAAGAGCATTGAATTTTACATACTTTCTCTTTTTTTTTATAGAGGTTTAGATATAAATTACATATATTGATAGTTATATTATTTAAAATTTATTAAATTTTTTAAAAAATATTATTAATGTATCCTTATTTAGAGTCTAAAAAAGTAAAAAGAAAAAAGAAAACATTTAATAACTTTTCAAATTCTCTAAAATAAACACAAATATTTGTTGTCTTTATTAAAGACAAATAAAAAACAAAACAATATTTTATAAAATATACAAAATACATTGTAAACAAATCTATAATTTCTTCTAAAACTACGAGAATTAACTCTTTGCTCCAAACACTTAGTCAATGCTTCCTTTTTTTCTTTTTTCTTTTTTCTTTTAATATTTCTCTCACATTAATTATAATAATATTCAGAATAAATAATAGATGTATTCTTTTAACTTTTATCAAATTAAATATAGTTTTATCAAATTACATATAACACCACTCTTTTTATTTTTTTACACTAACCTCCTTCTAAATTTAAAAAGGTTTTTGTATGTTTGAAAACATTATACTAGCATATCTTTTAAATATTACTCTAACACAAAAGTAATGATTAAAAGAATAAATTTAATACTTATACATTCTCAGTGTAAAAAGAATTTTATCCTAAAGTGTAATTACAACTCCTTGATTTATATATCTTTTAAAGTATTAATTGGTAAAATTAACAAAATTACAACTTTTAACACTGTATATAAATATTTCTCTCTAAAAAAAATTAATAAGAATGCATGTATAATTTCTAAACTTCAAAAGTATAACTGTAGTTTACTCTATTATTTATTATATTTATAGTTCTATATATAACAAGATATTTAAATAATTATAATTTATATATTAATAATATCACCAGGAATTTTTATTCCTTTCTATTATTTCTGTCACATATCACTAATTTTATTCATCACGTATCTACTTTTTTTTAAAAAAAAAAAGTGCATACAAACTTTTGTACAACAATCATTTTCTTTATATCTTTTATCTCTCTCACTGTTTGTCAACTAACATTTTGAAATTTTAATGCAAAACTATACTAGATGGTAGATCAAATCATGGAACTCCTGCCACTCTCGAATCACAAAGGATTTCAAACAAAGAGAATAACAATAATAGAAGAAACGAAAATGGGGTCCTTGAGAGGGAACATCCAACTACCTGCGCTGCTTTTGTCAGAGCTCTTCACTGTTCTATACATCTGCACGAACAACCAGCAGAAATAAAATGAGAAGAAAAGTCCACAGCCCTAAGATTACCATCTAGATACCCCTTTGTCCTTAGTCCTTGTTCTATAGCTTCCCCGTTACTGGAGGCAATGACTAAGGAACTTTTTTTTTTGTTTATTTATTCATGAAAATTTGAAAATAAAAAGGAAAACTCATTCATTAACTCGAAAAAAGAATGCAGAGAGATAGGAACAGTAAGCCCACCTGCAAGTGACTCTTCACGTGAGCTAGAGTTAGATCCTTAACATTCATTAACTCTAACACAGACTTCGGAGTTGCCCCTGCCACCGATAAAACAAACCAAAATTAGGTAAAGCATCCAAAACAAATTAAAAAAATATACCAAATAATAGAGAAACTAATAATCAGATTTTGAAAAGTGTCTGTAACAGCAATTTCGGCCACATCATGATAGTTTTGGGGTCTTTGCAACCATACATCACTGTGAATTTGAATTCTTCGTTAAGAAAACTAACATTAACAAATTACTATTCCTATGTAAAAAAACATACATGACTACAACTAAGACTGCATAAGCCACATTTAATTATCTGCAATTTCATGCAGGTGGGATGAAACCGCGACTTTAATCATCAATGACCAGAGTTTAAAAATTTGTTAATCATAGCATTTAATCTACGTTTAGAATCTTGAATATTGATTTACTTTCATGACCACCAAGAAGTTGCACTGCATGAACAAAATGAGCATGGAGGGTTGTAGTCCATCGCATTCTAGGGGCCCTGACGCTTCTTTTCACACCATGGATGACTCTAGCGTTTCGTTTGAAATCGAGGGTATTGGAGAAAGGTTGGTAGTTGTGGAGGTGACTGAAGTTTCTGGAGTGTGCTCCTAGGACAGGATAAGGACTCAAAATTGCTGTTTCAAAGCCTAGACTTAATGTCTGTTCATGACGACCTAGGGTGTGGACAGTGTCCATGTGACAAAAACTATTTTCGTGGCTTAAATCGCTTGCGGTGCTAGCAGAATCCGAGGTTGAGCAAATATCGTTGTAAAGCGTTTTGGTGGTTAATGTTAAGCCGTTGCAGCTTGTTCCCACTTGTTTGGTGTCAGAATCTAAAGTGAAAGGAGGGCTTATGTTTAAGGAGAGGTCTGGCTCTGGCAAGGGTGCAAAAGTTGGCATTACTGTGTGCGAAGTAGTACACATGGGGGATTGTATTGATCTGGATACCAGTTGCAGAAGTGGCCACTTAGATGGTACAATATACATAAGAAAGGAAAGGAATGAGAGTTTAATTAAGGATGTGGAAATGACATAGGGAAGCAAATGTAGTAAGACATAGAAAGTAGGAGGAGCTCATCTATATACAAAGAAGAGAATGGAATGACTGATTGAAAGAGCTGGCACAAGCTTGTTCTAATTTGAAAGTAGTTTCTTTTACTTTTAAATTGTATTAATTAAAATTAAGAGGTTACTTTGTTATCTATAATGATATTATTCATAAGATAGTTTATGATTCGCATTGCTTTTTGAGGAGGTCATGGCCTTTTAAGTAGCATCCCACAAGCGATGAAAGGATGACGACGGAAAGTTTTAATTAAAGCAGTGTCGAAACTACATTCATTAATATTGCAAAAGCTAGTTGTCACTTCAATTGGGAAAGAGAATGGATAAGTTTATTCTTTTCTTTTGGGACTGTGATTGAACGAATAGGTAGGGTAAAGGGAGTATTTATGGAAGCTGAGAATTAGTCATTAATTGAGACTATGCAGATAGCTAGAAAGAGGTAAAAGAGAGAAAGTACGAACAATGCAGGTAAATGTTTTTAAACGTTTCTTTTTACTGAATGAGGTTGGGGCGATAATGGTGGTTCTGTCAGGAATTGCTGGAATTGGATCAAAACAAAATGAGTACTATTCTTGGAGTGGGAATTGGAGTGTGCCTATAATGTTGATGAATTGCGACGACCCATTAAAATTCCCTCCTTTTGTTTCAATATCGAGGTTTAGTTTATCTCTTTTTAATACCATTTTCTTTAATTGGAATATTCTCGTTTTATCATGTTCATGAACGATGCCTGACTGGCAATCCAAAATATACCCGTTCTTTTGTTTCATGAAGGTTGATCTGGCATCGAAAACCTCATCAACGTACTTCTGTTATCCTGTGTATGTGACACCTTCAACATGATCGTTACTGATCAGGGACTCGGGTTTCAATATACATATTCACAGTTGCTCACTTTAGGAGACCCGGAATTTAGAAGGATAAAGTTATTTATATATTTAATCATTTCTTGATACAAACTTTAAAGCATTAGTCCTATTTATAAATTCCTCCTAAACTAATAGTTAGGATTTTACTAATACAAATTTAATTTAATAGTTACAAATAATTTTCTAAAACTTTCTTTTTTAAGTTACTCATATATTATATGTTATTCTAGAATTATCTTCTAAATAAATTTTTCTAGAAAATGCTTTTAGAATTTAAACTTATCATATCTCCTAAATTTTTTTAGAATTTGACCTTCTTGTTTAAATTAGATCCAAAATCAAGTTTATATTTCAACACCCTTTCTTAAACTTGATTTTGGGTTACTCTAATTATACTTCTCAACATGTAGAAGTCTTCTTTCTTAAGTGGCTTAGTGTAGATATTAACTACTTGATCATGAGTCTTCAGGTACTTTAGATGTACATCCTTTTTGGAATGCACTCTCTAATGTAGTGGAAGTGAGTATCGATGTGCTTGCTTCGCTCATGGTAAACTGGATTCTTTGCCAAAGTTATTGCTGACTTGTTTACGAAAATCTTGGTTGGCTCTTCTTGTGACAAACTCAACTCCTTTAGTAGATTTTGCAACCAAATTGCATGGCAAACACATGAGGTAGCAACTACATACTTTACTTCACATGTAGAAAGAGTAACAATTGGTTGCTTCCTTGACATCCATATGAAGGTTGTATCTCCCATGTAGAACATAAATTCAATTGTACTTTTACAGTCATCATCTCCACTCCAATCACTATCACTATAACCGACAAGCTTGTAATTATCAGAAACAGAATAATACAAACCAAAATTTGGTGTACCTTTAATATATAAAAGAATTCTCTTTGTCGCCTTCAAGTGAGTGGTTGTTGGATTCTCCATATAGCGACTAACAACCCCGATCGCATATACAATATCAGGTCTTATGCATGTTAAATACCGTAAACTTCCAATCAAACTCTTAAAAAGTGTTGGATCCAACACTTTTCTCCTTCCTAATGCTTTGATAACTTGATTACGCATTCCATTAGTGGGCCAACTGTATTAGAGTCATGCATTACAACTTTTTAATCACCTCTATGGCATAGCCTTCCTGGGTGATAAAGATGTTTTTATCTTCTTGCTTTACTTCAATGCCAAGCATGAGACTAATATCGATCATCTCTTTTTTTAACTCGTCATACATGCTTGGATTGCTTCTTGTGAAGATCAAGTCATCTACATACAAGCACACAATTAAAACGTCATTATTCTGAGTTTTGATGTAAAGTGCATGCTCGTATGGACACTTAATGTAGTTTATCCCTTAGTGTACTTCTTAGCTTTGTATACCCATTTCACACCAATCGCTTTGTGTCCATTTGGAAAAGAAACCAGTTCCCATGTATCATTCTTTTTTATTGCTATGATTTCTTCATCATAGCATTTTTCCAATTCTTGTTTTCTATTGCTTCTTGAAAGTTTATTGGCTCACACTTAGCAAATAGGCAAAAAATAGTAAGATTATCTTGATTTTCAATTATCTTATAAAGTTCTTGTAAGCTCTTGAAGCATGAACTTCTTTCATCTGAGTTCTCCTCTTCTTGAGTATTAATTTGGTGAAACTGCAGGGGTACAAGACTCCCTTTTTGCTTGGTCTACCATTGATTGTTGTATGTATTCTTCAAAACTTGGAAAGAAGTTATTTTCATCACCTGATCTCCAATCTCATTCTCCTTCTTCATAAAAAATAACGTCTTGGCTTATGATTGTATTTCCTGTATTTGGATTGTAGAGCTTATAGCCTTTGGAATAGGATTCATAACCAATGAACATGTACTTCTCACTTTTGTCATCCAACTTGCTTCTTTTCTCATCCAGTACGTGCACATGAGCAATGCTTCCAAAGACTCTAAGATGAGAAATGTCAGGTTTTCTTCCATTCCATGCTTCTGTGGTGTTTTTCCCTATATACTTCATGTTGGAGATCGATTGGAAAGATAAACTGCATAAGAAACTACTTCTACCCAAAACTCCTTTGGAAGTTTCTTACTCTTAAGCATGCTTCTAACCATGTTTAGAATTTTTCTATTCTTCCTTTCTACTACTCCATTTTGTTGAGGGGATCTTGGCACTGTTAAGGGTCATCGAATTCCATGGTCTTCACAATATTTTCAAAATTCATTTGCTGTGAACTCTCCTTTAGGATCAAATCTCATTGCTTTGATCTGAAGACCACTTTCTTTCTTAATAAGGCTTTGAGCTTCTTGAAATTCTCAAAGACCTCTGATTTATGCTTCAAAAAATACACCATGTTTTTCTTGAAAAATCATTAATGAAGAGAAGGAAATAATTATTCTTACCAAGTGAGCTTGGCTTGATCAAACCACACACATATGTATGTAAGAGTTCTAATGGTTTTTTAGCTCTTGAGTGAGACTCCTTTGGAAAAATTTTCTTGAATTGCTTTCCAAGTAGACATCCTCCACTCACTTGATTGGGGTGACTAATGCACGGTAATCTTTTCACTATTTCCTTCTTGGAGAGCAACTCTAATCCTCCAAAATTGAGGTTCCCAAATTGTAGATGTCAAAGCCAAGACATATCCTTGTAGCACATCTTAAGATATTTTGCTACATCATTTTGATTGTTGAGCACGAACATTCTATATCTTGACATCGAAACCTTAGCAATCAAGTTACTTGTATTGTCTCTTATAGAAAGGTTATTGTCTGTTAAGCGAATATTATAACCATTCTCTAGGAGTTGGCCTAGGCTCAAAGATATTACTTTTCATATTAGGCACATAATAAACATTTGAGATAAATTGATTTTCACCAAGCGGATAAGAATGTTACCTTTTCCTTTGACTTCTATCTTAGAGTCATCTCCAGAAGTCACCTTGTATCTCACCAATTCATCAAACTCCACAAGCATGCTCATTTTTCCACGCATATGATTGTTTGCTCTTGTGTCTAGATACCATTTATTGTCATCACTTCTTTCATTCTCTGCATAAGTCATCAATAAGATATCGTTTTCTTTATTTGTTTCTTCAACATAATTTGTCTTCTCTTCGATTTTATTTTTTCTAGGTACTCTACATTCAGAAGCGTAATGACCAAAGTTCTCACAATTATAACATTTTATATTAAACTTGTCCAACCTTGTTCTTAGGTAGCCTTACACATAACCTCTTGTTGAGTTTCCTTCTCTTTGAAAGTTGTTACTGTTGTCAAAGGACCTTTAACCTTGTCCTTGTCCATAATCTGTGCCATAACCTCTTCTTCATCCTCGACCTCCACCATGTCTTTGTTCTCATTGACTTTGATTATTACAATCACTATCTTTGTTGGTTTAATTAATTTGTGTATTAAGCAGTTGTTATATATTCCCTTCCTTTTTCTTTTTCCTTTCTTCATAAGTTTGTAATGAGCCCAAAAGGTGCTTTATAATCATAAGCTCTAAGTCTTTTGTTTCTTCAGTGATGGCGACAATATGATCAAATTTTGGATCTAATGATCTAAGAATTTTCTCCATAATTTTTACAACATCAAGTTTTTCACCATTTCTCTTAAGCTTATTAGTGACTGTTAAGACTCTAGAGAAATAGTCAAATATGACTTCTCTTTCTTTCCTATGCAATGTTTCAAACTCGGCTCTTAAAGTTTGTAGACACACTTTTTTCACAGGATCTGCTCTGTTGTACGAGGTTTGAAGCTTCTCCCATACTTTTTTTGCTGACTTTGCTTTCGAAATCTTCTCAAAAGCATCGTCATCTAATCCTTGATAAATTAGATAAAGAGTCTTCTGTCTCTCTTTCTTGAGTCTCTCAAACTATCCCTTTGAGCTTGAGAAAGATTATCTTCATTCTCCGGTTCGGTGTGACCTCTCTCTATTATCTCCCAAACATCTTAAGAGCCAAGGAGAGTTTTCATCTTGATACTCCAATTGTCATAGTTGCTCTTGCTGAGCATTGGCACTTGGAATGGAACCATACTGCTACTTGTCATCTCTTTAGGTAGGATCTTCGAGCTCTTATGCCAATTTGTTGGATTAAAATTTTAGTAATGAAGAAAATATTTGAGAATGTGGAGGGACTAGAATTTTCAAGAAAGAGGTTACTTGTATACTTGATCACTTCTTGATTTATGACTTGATACAAACTCTAGGGCATTAGTCTTATTTATATTAGTGGCTCCTCCTAAACCAACAGTTAGGATTTTGCCAACACAAATCTAATCTAACAGTTACAAATAACTTTCTAGAACTTTCTTTACACATACAAGTTATTCACACATTTTAGGTAGTTCTGTATGGTACTCTAAAATTATCTTTTAAATAGATTTTTCTAGAAGATATTTCTAGAATTTGAACTTATCATATCTATTAAAATTTTCTAGAATTTAGACTTTTTGTTTAAATAAGGTCTAAAATCAAGTTTATATTTTATCAATTTTTTAAGCCATCAAATGAAGATGGCAAAATATGGAATAAAGATAAATTATAGAACGCATTTTTCTCTTTTTACATAAAAAGTTATGGAGACAAGGGTGAGAACTAGAAATTGCATATATATAATTTGTGATTTATAAAAGATAAAACTATATTGAAGGTACATGCCTTAAAGAGGTAATAACTAGAAATTGAATATATATAATTTGTTATTTATCGTGTTTTACTCAATAAAGATAAAGGCAACACAAATTTTATTGTTTCCCATTTGATTTTGAAAATGATAGTGAGTTAGAACAAAAAAAAAACTACAAGAGGCAAAACAAAACGTAAGAATTTGTGATTAAAAATTAGAAGATAACATTTAATCCTACATGATTAACAAAATTAAAAATACAAAATTAATCATATGCTCAACACATTAGCATGTGATTCTCTTTTATAACTAAATTGTTTGGAGAAATTAACCTCTTCAATTCTTTTACGATTTTGAAATTGAAACTTCTGCAACTGCAGTAGAGACAAATTCTCCATGTACATGTTGTAAAGCTTATTTTATACCTGTTCGTGCTAGTTGATCCGCCATTACCCAACTAGTTTCTCCATGAAGTTTGCGTCCTCCACGACCATGACTACGCAAAATCGTCTATGGACGCTATTTTGTTTCACCACTGGTCTGTTAGCGTTGAACATGTTATGAGTTCATCCTGCATTAATTTGCAACTGCACTCCATATGGGAGGTTTTGGAAAAGAGAGATTATTGAGAAAGCTGGAGTGAATTATGAGATTCACATTACTTTTAGTATCTTTTAATTTTTTTACATTATTTTTAGTTATGTCTTATCTAATTGGCAAGAGTGTTTATCAAATCATTAATTAATTGTTTTTTATAAGAAAGAATTGAATATCTTATTTATGAGAAGAAATTGTGAGAAATTTTAACATTTTTTTATTTGTTTAAGAAAAAGTATAAAATTTTAACTAACAATTATAAAAGAACAATAAATAAAAAATAACATAAACTTGAAAATAAAGGAAGTTTAATATAAATGAGGAACTAGTTGAGATTCACTAAATCATCATTATGCATATATAAATATTAGTTATAAACATTAGTTATGTTTATTGGTTTAACACTTATACATTCTCACTCTCAATATAAAAAAGGTTTACACGGACATTAAAGATCAAACAATTACATCCAATCCGAGAAAAAATTAATTATTCATAGTAAAGATATTGTTTTCTATTTGCAACCATTGGACACTCTCTTGATGGTGTTAGGGGTGGTCCTTCACCAATTGTGGACCTTCTGCCAAACACATGCCAGAAGAATTGATGATCCAATTGGCCATGCTTTGTTTCAACTTTAAAACATGTATTTCCAAAATCAATAGTAACTATTGGACTAAACTATAATATATAAATATTATCTAAAATTTTAATTATATTTACTTACATTAAATAAGAAAATCAAAACCTTAAAAAGAGAATTGGAATAATTATTTTTATAAGTATATACAATAATATGCATATGAAATAATCATCATTCTCGGATATCAGATTGATATAATGAAGAAAGCAACATATAAACAAGCTTACATTATCAAAATAAAAAATTAAGATTTTTTGTAAGATTAAAAATGGACGGATAAAATATTACCAACATCAAGAAGATTCGTTTAATTTTCTTAAAAAAAAGAGTGAAGGATATATCAAATATTTAAATTACAGTAGAAGATTTTCTTTTCTCTTAATGCAATACACATTAAGATAAATTAAGGAAGATGTTTCAATAAAGTTCACAATATTAGATTTATGTTGTTCATTGTTCGCCGAATAATATATTAGATAAAAAAATGCCCTACAAACCGAATATTTTTCTTGTTTTTGTTTTAACGGTGTTTATCAAACGCATCCATGCTCTTTTAGATATAATTTTGTTGTTGTTTGAATTTGATTAAAAATATCAGTAACATCTCTAATTTAATGAATCTCTCTTATTATTTTTTATAAATAAATATTAATTGTTAATATATTACTTTTATTAGCAAAAAATTCAAATTCAAAATTTTTTTTTAATATTTTTTTTTATATATATAAATTTTGTCACTAAACGAAACTTACTAAAAGTTATCATAAAACAAATCTAATATATAATCAAAATTCTTTGCATCTATCCCACTCAAATTATCAATTATCATTAAGTATATAGATTAACTAATAATGTGAAATCGTTTTAATGTAGTAAATAATCTTAATTTTAAATATTATAAATATATAATTACATTAAATACTCGTCAGCTAGATGTTGAATTACAAAATGCCATTATAATTTACACTCAATTAGGTTAGGCAATGAAAGGAAGAAAAAGTCAAACGATGAAAAAATATGGAGACAAACAAACGAGCATAATTGTTTCTCCATTATCCTCTCACCCCTTTGATTATTTTTTCTTTTTTTTCCTTTTTATGTTCACAGTTAGGATTTTATGGGTTTTGAGTGGTTGTTAGCGATTGAAGGGTTTTTGTTTAGGCAGGTTGGAGTTGTTTGGAGGTTTAAGAATATAATAAAAGTGTATTGGATTTATTTAGGCCGATTGAAAGGGTTTGGGGGAATGATTGACCCTAAAAAGTAAAAATATGAAATTTTTTTTTTTTTCAATTTGTAGATGGAGGGTCCATGTTAAGCGCAATCCTCGTGTTGAGTACGGATAAATTCTAGAACTAATGTAAAAAATAAAAATAATCAGAGAAAATAGTTATTTTTAACTGCAAAATTATCAGTACACTTCACCTTTTAAGCTTTTATATTGGTTATATAGTTATTAGAAATTAGGTGTAAAATTTTATTTTTCACAAGTATATTATTTTTATTGTTATAGCTAGCTAGCTAATATACTATGCAAGTACATTAATTTTATAAAAAATATCATTTTATATTTTATTTGCAAAAATTATTTGAAAAATACTATTTGATATGGATGTTTTTTCGTCAAACCATCATGATCGATAATTTCCATAGAAACAACTCTCATGATTTTAAATTTTTTAATCAACATTTACTGTAAAAAAAATAAACACCATTTATTTTAGTTGCGTGCTATGGATTTGTTTGTTAAGTTTTGTACTACTTAATTACTCATAACTGAGGAAAGTAACTTTGTGGTGCATGCAGGTAGGACGGTTGAAGCAAAATTAAAGCTTGAATAGCTTTACTGCTTTAGCCTTTTAGTCAAGCATGGCAGCTTTTAAGCTAGCAAGACAGGTAGGCAAATGGCACATTGTCATTCAAAATTAGTGATGCAATAATAATGTGGTGATGAGTGAACCCGAAGGTCAAAACCTCCCTGCATTTTTCAAAAGACATGACTCAACCTAGCTATAAGCTAGATAACTCATCAACACCTTCTTTTTCTTTCACCTAAAAGGACATATATAGCCGTTGGTCGCGCACACCAGGGAGAATCAGGTCTCACCATACATACGTTTACCTAAACCTAACTGTACACGTACAATTTAATTCTTGTTATACCTCACAAAGCAAAGATATATATATATATATCTCCAACTTAATTAATTAACTAAGTACTACCTTCATCGTAATTCAACATTCAACAGGCCTATGTCTATGTCATGCCTTGATACACCAGCTGCTGACGTAGATGTAATATGCATCCTATGGATGGAATTCTTCGTAATTTTTTGTCACGGTAATTAGGGATTTCGGATTAATTACTTAATGCTACGTACAGAACCTAAAGGACCGTTCGGAGTGGTTCTAAACCTAAAGCCAGTCATGGTTCAACAATCCTAGTATATTGGTACGGACAATTGATTATGAGTGGTAATACAACTATCCTTGTTTGAGAAAGGGGAATAGTCCTTAATTAATAAAAAATGACAACTTCTTGAGGGAGTTTGATTTTTTTTTTAAACAAAAAAAAGTATATATTTCCTAAGACAACTTAAGTCAACATGCAGTAAAAAATATAGAAAAAGGAAAAGGAGATGGAAGAAGCAAATTTGTGGGTATAGGAAGAGATACGTGGTTGAAGAACATATCTAATTGATCAGCAGGTGCAGGAGCAGTGCATTTAGCTACTTGTGTCACGGGTCCACTCTCGTGCAGAAAATCATGTGCCTGTAATCAGTTTTGTTGGGCATATGGCAGTGGCCACTGATATTTGGTTTTAAGTTAGGGCTGAGACTCTTATGGTTGTTCTTGATCATATCTCTCCTCTATCATTTGGGTCAGGCTACTCCTAGTGGAAAAAGGGAGACTAATTAAATACTCCAAAGTACACTGACGATTAATTATCACAATCAGTTTACGTGAGAGAGAAGGACGTCATTATTGGAAGAACAACTTTAATTATAATTCATACGTAACACTCAATAGTATGTTTGATTTAAAAACGAAAACATTTGAAATTTTTCTTTTGTGCCTTTGGGGTGTGTAACTATGGCTGTCAAAATTATCAAGACTCGTTGCGACCCATCATGTGGCTAGGTTGAGTTGGACTAAATCTTTTAACATCCACAATTATTATTTGCACCCCAAGAAACATAAAATACTCAAACTATTCTTATTTTTCATATAAGTTGATTTAGAACATATAAAAAAATAAATTTTGAATCATTGATCCAAAAGTAAGTGTTAATTATGTTTTTTAGATTAATCATCCAATTTTTATGTTTTTATATGTTTCGGATCAAATAATCCAAAAAAAACATAATTAAAAATCAGTTCTTGATCAATTGATTTAGAGCATATTTAAAAATAATTTATAGATCATGCAATCCGTATAACACAAAGTTGGAAGTTAATTTCAGATCAACTGATTTGGAAGTCCCACAGTAATCCAATAATAAACCATGCAAAGAAGAAAAAAAATATCAATCAAAATTGTATTTATTAGTAGATGGAAAATTATAAATGGTGGTTGAAAGGTTGTGTCACCACAAAGAGAGATTTTATGAAAATTCTACTATGGGAGTTATGTTCGAGAGAAGAGATGGAATAGAGAAGAATGAAAGGAGTTGAAGGTGAGATCTAGGTAAAAGTTATGGAATCTTAGGCTAAAAAGTGATAGGGGTGTTTTGGAATTTTGGAAAATATATTAATCCCATGGGTGTGAATAGCAATTATGGGGTGTTAAAAGAAAATACCAAGCTAATTTTATTTTAAAAAAATAGGGTAGACCACCTATGGCCTAAATCAGGTTAGTTGAACATATGGTGGGTTGGGTTTGTCTACCAACTCACCTACATTTTATTTTTTATTATTATGTGAATGTATTTTTTCTTTTTTAAAGTTTTGATTATTATAATATTTATTTGACTTGTATTTTATAAAAATGTATTTTCTAGCTTGTTAGTATCATTTAAATAATATTTTATTTTTAATTGATATTTAAAATTTGTAAATATAGATTTTTAATCAAGTATATAATTTAAGTAATTTTTTTATTTTAAACTTGTGAAATTTAAAAATAATGTTATCATATATTATTCTACATTTGAAGTTTTTTTAAAAAGTCAAATTTATTTTTCTAAAAGAAGATATTAATTTGAACAATAATTTTTTTTATTTTTGGTGTGTTGATGGATTGACTCATGTAACACACCAACTTGTAGTGTGTTGGACCAGGTTAAAAAATTTCACAATAGAAATAAAACGAATCAAATTGAGTTGGTTCATATATCAAGTAGGTCAAGATACACCTACCCATGTATGTCATGTCAACCCATTTTGACCAGTATGAACAAATCCAATGAAAACATCTAGAATACTCAGTAAATAAAACACTTGTAATTTTTTACCATTAGAGCTATCCCATTATATAATTATGTTTAGATTATATTATACAATTAAAACCATGATATTATATAGTTTGAATGAGAGACATGATCTTGGATAAAATCAAAATTATATTAAATAACTATTAATTTAGTTGGAGAAAAGTTTTTCAATTTTCTAATAAGTTTTCTAGATATTTTGTTTCTTGGAAAAGTATAGAAAACTGAAAAGATGTGTTTTCAACACTCTCCAATTTTAAATTTAGAAAAATAGAATAATAAGATGAAAGACGTATGAGAGACGAAAGCGAAGGCAGCGAAAGGGATAATGGAACTCGATATGATCAAGATGTGGTTTTTAGTTTTCCAAATTTGGAAAAACTACTCTGGATAGTTTTCTAGTTTTATGGAAAATCAATCTTCCATTTTTCAACAAATTTCTTTGAAAATTGGGTCTCTAAACATATTTTCTAATTTATCTTGTATTCTTGGAATAATTTTCTCAATTTTCCTAGAAAATACTACAATTAAACATTAGGGATTCTATATTTAAGATTCAAATCACCTTTTCTCAAACTCTCTGTACTTATGTGACACTTATTTAACATGTATGTTGTAGATTTTCAATATTAACCTTCATACCTTTATTGTTGCTTCTCCTTCACAAATACCTCCACTTCATTGTCATTATCATCCCTTTGCCATCATAGGTGGCTAGAGAATGGAAAATGAAAAATCTCACATGGTGAAAGAGGGGAATTAGTGATGAGAGATACATTATTTTGCTGACGGAGAGAGAAAAAAGATTGGAACTTTTAGGGAAGGAATTAGTGCATACTACACAATCCATTTGTTGAAGTTAATAACAAAGAGATTGAAGTCAAATTTAAAGGGATCAAAATAATCATTACTTATGAACACAACAAGAGTTGGAGAAATTTTATCATCATTTCCAAATAAGCAAAGTCACAAATTTGTTTAAGATAGTCATGACTAATCCCTTTAATGCAAAGAACGTGACAGATGACAAACCTAAACATTACTAGAATCTATAACAGTTTTTTTATTAAGAAAGGGCCTACGATCCATATAGAAAACACATTAAAGACCATAAGAGAAAAAAGAAAGTTGATTACTGTAACATCCCAAAATTCTAATACTATTTATACTCCTTTATTAACTTAATTTAATTCATTTATGATCATTCCTCATGAAATTCATAAATCAAACTATTAAATACAAAATTTCCATCACAACATAGTCAATCTAGCATCATAGACATTTTAAAGTAGTCAAATTTCAAACCAAATATAACATGACTTATGCAATAGTAGCTTGCCCAACAAACTTTTTTCACTTAACAAATTCCTAGCATATTATCTACACAGATACATTACTTGCCCTTTCACAGTCAAAAGATAATCCATATATAATTCACACTACACATATGCATATCATGTCATCTATCCGCTAAAACATAACTAATACATATTCTCATACATAACATAACTTCAACCTATATAACTTAACCATTCTCAAAAGACCTTGTACATGCTTGAAACATAGCTACTAATGTTGAACAATTTATACATTCGACATTTTCAAAAGACGCTAGCTTTATATACACATACATATTTTGATACATGCGTTAACTTAAACTATTTTTATCACAAAACAAGTAACTTCCGTTGCTACATCTTATCCTCCACCAACCCTGTTAGTTCTGACTCCCACCATTATCTCTGATATCTGCTCCCGTGCAAAGCACGATCATCATAGTCATACAGAATACACAAACATTGCAAGGGTAAGCATAGGATAAAAGACATATTATTATTATATTATAATTATGCAATCTCCAAGTATAACAACCAATCAATCACACTTATACTCCACCTGAACACAAGAATTCAGAACAATCAATCACACTTATGTTTCATCTAAACACAAGCGTTTATAACCAATCAATCACACTTATGCTCCACATGAAGATAAACATTCACAACCAATCAATCACACTTATGCTCCACCTGAACATAAGCAAGCACAATCAATCAATCACACTTATGCTCCACATAAACATAAGTAAGCACAACACATAATTGATGCTTTCCAAAAAGACTCATTACATTGAATTCGAATACCAAAGTAGCGACTCATCTGACTTCCCTCACACTAGTATCTGATATCTATCTGACCCATTTGATAACAGTTGAAGTTTGAGTATACTCATTGACTAACCAACTGATGTATGATGTATCATCGCCCGAAACAGAGCCCTAACACTGCATCATCACCTAAAACAGGGCCTTAGCAACAAGATCACATAAACATATTCACTTCCCTAATTCAATGCATCACCTTAAAAGCTTTGTTACCTCCTTATAACAGTCCATAACACAATTCATTAATACTCCTAATTCAATGCATAATTTCACTTCCCTAATTCAATGCATCACCTTAAGAGCTTGGTTACCTACTTATAACAGTCCACAACACAATTCTTTAATACTCCTTATTAATGAATTAAAATCTCCAATCATTCACAAACATAATTCCAACAACTCATCATTCACATACAATACACAATTTCACATATTACTCAAAGCATGCTTCAACTCAACACATCATCATGCATTTAATACAACACCTCATCACTACGTTTTTATAATCGACATACACACTATCTCAAATAACTCATTCATACATCAAAATATATGATATCACACATAGTTTAATGATACAATTATCATGCATGCTATCCCAGATAGCTCAACTATGAAATCCAAATATACGCTAACTCAATTAGCTCACATCACAATCAACAAATACGCTAACTCAATTAGTTTACATCAAATATGCTAACTCAATTAGTTCAAATCAAAATCAAACACACATTATCCTAAATAAATTAAAACACAATTAAAATACATGTTATCTTAAATAGTCCAAACATAGTTAAAATACTCGTTATCTCAAATAGTTCAAACCTCTCAACTATCAAATTACTAATCCATTAACAAAAATTAATAAAATAACTTTCCTTACCTATTTCTTCTTTTCAAAGCTAACTCAAAAGAAAAGAGAAAATCCACCCAGAGAAATTTCACAGGAACCTGAAAAAAATCCCAAATTAAACTCTAGAAAATAGAATTTTCAAAGAAATTTCCTTTTAACTGGAACAACAGGATAAAAAATTATCAGAAAAAGGTTTAGAAAATCATGATCAAACATATCTATACTGATCACCTCTTAGAATCAGGAGTAAGGGAAGAGACTCGTCGAATTCCATCAATGAAAGCTCGCAAGCCAACAAAGTTAGAGTTGAGAGAGAGAGAGAGAAAAAAGCTGATTTTGTAAGAAATTCTAGAGCAAGAAAATGCATAAGAAATTGAGGAAGAAGTTTATATATATCAAATGAGTGTATTTAGTATTCCTAAATGCAACCCCTCTAATAATAACAGACTTTTCAAAAACTTCCTGAAAATCAACTAAAACTTTCTGAAACAAAAGAATAATAATTATTTATCACCTCTCTACCATTCTACTATCAACCAAATATCACCACAAAGCATTAACATCAATAGTACATCCATCACACTCAATTCAATTAATAATTTAAGTAAAAACTTAAATTTAATTCCCTTAACTATTTAATTTATGAATTTATAACCTATAAAATAAATAGGTCCTTTCACTTTTAAGGAGACAAAACAAAGGAGGGGTTAACGCATGTTTAATTTAGCTCGGAACCATGCTTAGCAAAGTCTATTAATTGATTAGCTTCATAAAACACATGCTTCCATGTCTGAACTGGCATACAGCCAGGAAGCTCAAGTATCTAATTAATAAGAACAGCACATTCATGCAAGCAGGAACACCCATGGTGACAACCAACAAGAACATGTAAAAATTATGATCCTTAATAGTGCAAAGTTACAAATTGTTCAAGACAACTGTTATTTGTGAGAAAAAAAGGAAATACAATGTGGGGATATGTGATTTGAATCCCTATGTTTAATAGTAATGTTATCAAATATAAAATTTTAAATTTTTCATTTTACGTAGAACTCTTTTCAAGTTTTTTTTTCATTAATTATGTTTTTAGCATAATATACTTATTTATTTTACAATAAATACATTATTTTTCATTAAAAAATATTAGAGAATAAGATTTAAGTATTAATTAATTAAGTAAAAAATATTAATTGAAAAGAGAAAATTAATTAGTATCTTTAGAAAAGAGAATCTTTAAGGGCACTTATTAAGGAGTTATAAAAAACAAGTATTTTATTGGAATGTGTAAAAGTGCTCTGACATGTAATTTGTATTAATTTTTTACCTTAGGAACTAGTTAATAACTTTTAAAAAATAAATACAAGTTGTTAACACATTAAATGTTCTTAACCCAAATACAAATTGTTAACAAATTAAATGTGCTTAAAATTAACCCTTAAAAATTGTGAGATAGTTAAAAATGTTTTACATTTAGGAACAAATGTAGTATTAAAGAATTAAATTCATCCAATACATGAATTATTATTTCTTAATATATAAATGTTGTTCATATATATAAAAAGAATGTTTTCGAACACATTGAAATATTTGCAATTTATTTATTAGATTGAAAATTTATATTACTATTGGTAACAAAAAACAAAATTCCATACTGTCATACAAAAGATGACTAATGAATTCAATAAAGACCCAACGTAAAGATTATTTTTCGGCATCAGCAAAAAGCAAGTTGAAGTGGGCCTCCAAATCAACATTATTTTTTTACACTAGCAAAAAAAAGGAAATCTTATTTTCCAGCTACTAACTTGTAAAAAGATAAATATACTCTTTCTTATTTAGTTAAAAGAAAGAAAAAATTGTTCAACAAAAAAGGTCATTTGTAGAAGGAAAATCCTTTTTAGAAGGCAAATATTTTTCCTTCTACAAATGACTTCTTCCATAGAAAAAAATTTTGAAAAAATTTATATGTTATAAATTTATATTCTTATAATATAAAATTTTAAAAATTTATATTATAAATTAATTATATTATTAAATTATAAAATTTTAAAAATATAGTTATAAAATACTATAAATAAATTTTTATTCAAATAAAATTTTAAAATTAATAAAATATATCATTTTACTTACGGAGCACTCCATAAACAAAGTTATATATTTTATTAATTATATATTTTTATGCTGTCAAATTTTAAAAAATTATATTATAAATATATTATACTATTAAAATATAAAATTTTAAAAATATAAATATAAACATTTAAAATCAAAATAAAATTTTAAAATATAAAACCTAACTTACGGAGCACTCTGTTTTTATATTTTTATTAATTTTACATTTTTATAATATAAATTTTAAAAAAAATATAAAATTTTAAAAATATAAATATAAAATATTATAAACAAACTTTGTAATTAAAATAAAATTTTATAATATAAAATATTATAAAATATAAAAGTTTACTTATAGACAAAGTGCTCCATAATGTATAAAATTTTAATAGAATTTTAAAAAATTATATTATAAATAAATTATATTAATAAAATATAAAATTTTAAAAATATAAATATAAAATATTATAAACAAATTTTATAATTAAAATAAAATTTTAAAATATAAAGTTATAAAGTTCTTTTTAGGAAGGGACTATTGGTAGAAGAAAAAACATTTTCCTTCTACGAACAGCCTCTTTCATACAAGGAAATTTTTTTCTTTTTATGGAAGAGGTTGTTTGTAGAAGAAAAAAAAATTCTTTCTACAGAAAGCTTGTTCTATAAAACAAGTTTTTTTTTTATAATTTTGACTAAATAAGTGAAAGCATATTCATCTTTTTTTGACACATTAGTAGGTGTGAAACAAAAAATGGGTAGGTGGGAAATGAAATTCTCGAAAAGCCTAAGTGCGCCTCGAGTTTGGGCTAAGATTTAATATAAAAAAGCAAATACATTAGAGAATCATAAGAGTTAAGCAAAGAGGAGTTGGGTGATTTAGTAGATAATGAATCCTATAATATAGCATAGTGGGTTAGGTTATCAAAATCGAGAGTTTACATTGTCTCATGAGAGCTTAGTAAACTTAACTCATAGAATTATAAGAGTTTACTTCATAAAAAATATACCTATAAATAATATAAAAATTAAAAAATTTCAATACATAATAAGTTCAAATCTCTATAACAAGTCTAAATTACTGCAAATAAATATAAATTAGAGTCAAAACATTCAGAATTTTAAAATCTTTTTAGATATAAGAACAAATATATTCAAAACACTAAAAACTAGAGTCTACATAGGAAAACACCACCCGACAAATTTGGTCACAAGTCTACTTATGAGTTTACTTCGATTTTACCACATTTGCTCAGATTTTAACGACTTTACTCCAATTTTACCAAGTTTACTCTAAGTTTACTACCTTTCTGATTCTACATGTGATTTAACTCATCAGAGACTTGTAAACTCGTACAATTTTATTGATGACCCCAACGCGAACACGAGCCGCATTGTCGGTCGTTCTCAAGCAAGCTTCCCTCGATCCCAAATACAAACATGAGTTGCATTGTTGGTCGCGGGATGATTGACGATCCCATTGCGAACATGAGTCGCATTGCTGGTAGCGAGATGATGATGATCCAAAAATGATACCTACAACTGAAATAAAATGTAATGTTGCTAAAGCGTAAGAGGCAATAACACATTTATAACTTACACAAATTTTTCAGAAAACGTAAAAGGGCAAAAACATGAGTCGCATTGTTGGTAGCGAGATAATGATAATCCAAAAATGTAATGTTGATCAACGATCCCATTGCAAACATGAACCGCATTGTTGGTAGCGAGATGATGATGATCCAAAAATGATACCTACAACTGAAATAAGATGTAATGTTGTTAAAGCATAAGAGGCAATAACACATTTATAACTTAAACAAATTTTTCAGAAAACATAAAAGGGCAAAAACACACAAAGATGGCACGGCCAATAAACAGTTATATATATATATATATATATATATATATATATATATATATATATATATATATATATATATATATATATATATATATATATCAAAGTAGGGATTACAATTACGATACATCCCCTTGCATCAAAGTTAGTTACATGCAAAATACAAAGGAAAAGGTAAGCACAAAAACAAGGAAAAATACTAAAGAAAGGCTTATAAAAGGCAAAGGAAGTGCGAGAAGGCCGCTACACTTGAATCCTCCGTGTTTACGATCTTCCCGTTGACAACCTCTTTGAAGCACCCCATTTGTGAAAGGTCAGCATCTGGGCATAGTACTCGAGCTTGCTTCTCTATCACCTCAAACCCATTCACAAATTTGGCAGTAATCTCCACCTCCATGTCTTCAACCTTCTACGCCATGACTTTCACCTCTTTCTTTGCAGACATAAGTTGAGCTCGAATAGTAGACAGGTCAGCCTCGACGCTCACCTTTGCCTACGTAAAGTCATCCTTTTCCTTCTTTAGGTCGGCAACGTTGACCTCAAGCTTTCTCTTCTCCTCAACCATTTCCTTTTGTTTCTCCTACAATAGCCTCTGATCATATGGACTTTCTCCCTCAACTTGTCAAGGTCCCTCAACTTCTTTATGTCAACATCCTTGTTTGCCAACTTCTTCTTCAGATTTTTGTTCTCCCTCAATAAGTTGTAGACACGATCTTTGCCCACGACTGACAACGCCACACGATGATTGGTCAGTTCCTCTTAACCCTTGAAGATGTTGATCAAACTCTTCTTAGATAACTCATCTTCATCAACTACTAGCAAGAAGTGGTCGCACGTCACCAAGTTGTGCTCAAAAGCAGCATCCTAGAGTGAAGTGGCTTTACCCCTATTGGTGCCTTAATCCATGACTTCCAAGTTCTCCCCATAAACTCAAGAGCAGCTTGATCGTTGCATCCCTCCTCATCCACTTGTGGACTAACCCCAACAAACTCGCCCACGACCTTTTTGTTCTTGGCTCGATTAGTTTTCAGCCCTTTGTGAGGTCCTTAGGTCATAGGGTCGGATCGCTGGCTGATACCGTCTCCAAGCCAACAATGACAGCCGTAAAGCTCAGTCAGGACTCACCTTCTTAGCAACATCTTTCTTTGCCCACAGCTTCTTCATCTCCTTCACTGACACCACATCTCCTTTGCGCAAACAAACACACAAAAGATTAGAAATTGAGGCAAGTCGCCTAAAGTAGTATGAATAGCAATCGTAACAAATACCAATATTTTTTTAAGTTAGTAGGTTGGCGCTCCAATTTTAACACTTTTGTAGTTAACTGGAATCCTAACCTTCCTAGTCGACTCGTAGGCTCCTGCTCCATGTCTGAAAATGACTCCAACCCTATGCCTTCACAAAAGCTGGGCTTCCTGGTCCAATATAAAGGAAACCCCTCAAGGAGTTTGAGGTAGCAACAGGAGTTTTGATCTTAAAATATTATCCTTGAACCTGGAAGATGAGGTATACATGGAAAAGAAACTTCTCTCTGTGACCCCAATAAAGGACAACCAGCTCGACCAGTTATTTCTCTTCAGTTTAAAGAAGTGAAAGAGAAAGTTTGACATCCGGATCATGTAGACGACCTGAAAACCCTTATGAATGCCCAACTGTTGGGGTGGAGTTGAGAGGGTGTGGCATTCGCCTAGGTCAGCACATCTTTTTTAAGCTCGCTCGAGGGAAGTTGGACCCCCAACTTCTTGAAGACCATGTCGTAAAATATGGAGAAGGGGTCCTCGTTGCCCTAAGGGGTCGCATAAGATAGCTTCTCATGCAAGCAAGGCTCACACAGTATATTTACCTCCACGTTGTCCCACGATAGGTCTTGATTCTCCCTCAACAAGTTGATTTTCCCCCAAGTGGAGCACATCAACATAATGTTGAACATATCCCCATTCACCCATAGGTAAACCTTCTCCTAGTCCATTTGCATCGCCCCCAGAGTTGTTGTCATTGTCGTCGCGTCCGCCATAACCTTTCTAATACCACTTTCTATGTTCCTTCTCCCTGTTCCAAAACTAAAGAGGTGGAAGAGAAAAATGGGGAATACCTCCTACAAATCTACTTAACAGAACTCAGACAACCATCGCTTAAAGTCCACCAAAACACCAATAAGTAGAGCCCTCTCACTATCGCAAAACGCACTTGCCAACAAAGTTTCTTCACCATCACAACAACACAACAGAGGAAGAAAAGAACTTTTACTTATATATAGGTGGGATGAGGCAACGAAGCGACTCAGAAACCCTAACGACTCTCTATTTTTCCGCGTTGTTTTGATGTTTTCCATTCAATGCATGACACGTGGATTAGGAAATTGAAGAGGCACGTCCCACTTAACCTCGCGCCCCTCTACCTTTTAACCTAAATGACGTCATGCCACCCAAGGAACAACACGTGGCACCTTGTTAAAGCGAGTGACGTTTCAACAAGACAACCTTTTCCAAACGGTCAAATCATGTTAGAGCCTTTTCCTACCAAAGCCAAGCCTTTCTCATGGGATACCACCTCCCCACGACCTGAGATTGACCTCGTGAACAAGACTTCCTTATGACCTGAGGTGGACCATGTGGACAAGATTAAATGACCTCATAATAGGACAACCAAGCCTCTTCAATCCGTTTGGACTTTGAGGTTGAAAGGCTTGTGGACTAGATATAGACCTTGCTGACTCAACCTAACGATAGCCAGAAGCATACCTTGTGGACCCGACTCATCCAATCCCAATGTTTTAGCCTACAATCCACTAAAGATCTTCGTCCCATTAATGACAACCACCCGTTATGCCACCAAGAAGGCCCAGACAAAGAGAAGCCAACGGTCGTTGCCACGAGGTATAAGAAGGAAGATAGTGAAACCCTAAAGATAAACTCAACTAGTCGCCTCACCAAACATACCAGAGTTTTAGCTAGAAAACTTTCTAGAACAAGTTTAATCAATCAAGTTCTTACAATCATGGATTGTTCTTAAAAAATTGGGATTTTGCAACATAACAACAAAAAAACTATAGCCCATAATTCATAGACTTCACTTAGCATACCACCTTGGTGCAAAAACCGTAATGGTGGAGTATGTTAGTTATAATGAATGATACAACAATAAATATTCTTGATTTTAAATAAATAAATACTCTTTGTTTTGAAATGGTGGAGGAAATTTGTGGATTGATGATTTGTGAAAATGATTTCAGGATGAAGGGATATTAATGAGGTGGTTTATTAGTAATTGGGAAGGGTTTAATTTTAAAATTATGTTAATGTTTATTTTCATTTTAGGTCAGCTAAGACACCTTATATAATGTGACTTTTAGCCTTTGATTGTTTAAAGAGACTTTTGAAAAAATAAGTGGAAGAGAGAAAGTGTGTTTTTTTTTTTTGTTTTAAAGATGAAAGAAATAAGAAAGAGAGAAAATATTTGTTAACAACAAGAAAAAATATATTGGACCCACTTGCCCTATATTTTTTATTAGGTACACATATTTTTGGGAATAAATATGCCTTTATCTTAAATACTCATTTTTTTTCTCTTATACTTTTCTCATTCCAGATAACTTAAATGTCTATCCATTTTCTTTTTTCTTTTTACTTCTTTTTCATATATTCTTTCTACTTTACTATTCTCTTTATCTAAACTAGCGAAAACACAGGTGTTGTGATACTTGTATATTCATCTTTTTATTTTGATATGTTATAATAATTTTAGGATTTTAATTTAATATTTTTTGTAATTAAATTATAGAATATAAATAATTCACTATGTCATTTGTGTATAATAATTTTAGTTTAGTATGTTTTGAAATATATTTTGTTACTCTTTATATTTTTTGTTTATGATAATATAGTAGAAATATGTCAGATCATCAACAAAAATGCATATTAGCAACTAATATATTTTTCTGTATGATAACATAATAGATATTAAAATGTTGTTGTGCTTGTGTTAAAAATATTTATGATGAAATATATACATATATTAATAATTTTTAAGGAAATATTTATTTGTAGCAAAGATAGAACTTGTCAATATATGCATTTATTAATACAGAAGAAGTTATATTTGTGAAAGTAGAAAAAGTCATAAAATGTTTAGACTCATTTGAATTCAAGCTTGCGAACTACCTGCGAAACCCGTAACCTGCATAGTACGTGAGTCCTAAAATTTTAGATTCATTTATATATACAGGCTTAGGCTTGACCCACAAAACTCATGGGTTTAGTGAGTTAACTCGTAGGTTTTGCATAATTAATTTTTAAATAAAAAATTATATTATATTATTTATAAAAATGAGTGTCATAAGTAAAAAAAAAAATCTAATACTTTTTGTGATGACATTTAAAAATTGAGATATGAGATTTTACATTTGAATGCACTTATATTTTATTTGTGTGAATTTTAAATTTAAACTATTTTATTTTATATTTTAGAATTGAGATTATATTTAATTATTTGAGATGACATTTAATATTTAACTATTAAGTAATATATTCTCTAACTTTGCTTAATTATTGTGTCTGATAACCCATTATGGAGTGACTTTAGATATATATTGAATTTTTATAATAATTAAAAATGAGATAATTGATTTTTTTAAAAATAATTTTTTTATATTTTTATGAGGTTGGCCCACGGGCCTCTATGGGCTTTGCGGGACGGTTGAGAGCTAAAATATAATGAGTCTCTTTAGCATGCAGGTTTTGCAAAATGAGTTTTGCTGGTTACAGGTTTTGGGTTCGTGGGTCGAGTTACCCACATGCCCACTTCTAAAAAATAGTCATAGAATGTGGAAATCAAAATGTTATTTCTCATTATAGACATTGCCACTAGATTAACCTTAAGAAAAAAAAATTACTTTAAAATATTTATATCCAATATACATAATTTTTCTATTATCTATAATATGTATCTATAATATTATATATATATATATATATATATATATATATATATATGCTAAATTATAATTGTTGTCGCTCGATTTTATAACATGTTAACTTTTTGTCCCTTTCTTTTTGCTTCTGTTTTGGCCTGATTTTTTAAAAAAAATGTTAAAATTTTGTACTTTCAATTTATAATTTATAATCCCTTGTGGTAAATTTAATTTATATAAATTATAAATTGTAAATTATAAATTTAATTTATATATTCATTAATAATTTTAAATTTAATTTTCAATAAATTCCTAGGGCTTATAAATTAAAAATTAAAACTAATTAAAAAATATAAATTAAGAACAAAAAATATAAATTAAAATTAAATGAAAAATAAAACTAAAAACTAAAATTAAAAATACAGATAGAATTTAAATTTAAATTAAAATTTAAAAATTAAAATAAAAACTAAAATTAGGGATTATATAAAAAATAACATTCATGTTATTTATGTTTTTGAAACTAACATTGATTAAAGTTTAATTAGATGATTAGCCTGCGAGTATAAATTCCTCTTTTAACAAATTGTTTTTCTTTTTGTTTTTTAACCTTAAAATATAAAAGTAAAATTAAAAATGAAATATGGACACATAATAAATTTCTTTAATATATATTATAGTTATAAAATATAAATAAAGCATTAATATAAATATGGGTTGTGGACTTATCCCGTCCTATTAAAAAATTAAACAAAATCTTTTTAAAATGATATGTTAATGATCCATTAAACTATATAATTAATTAATATTTAAGTATCAACTGGTGTTAATTTATTTCCTTACTTATTTTAAATATGAATGAGTAACGATAATTTTATGTATCACGATTTAAATTATACATCATAAATTTTAATTAAGAACAAAAAATATTGGCTTAATTGAATATTTTGACCCTCAATTTTTGTAATTTTAAAAATTCTAATTCTTAAATTTTAATTTAACATATTGTGATCATCAACTTTAAAAAATTTGAATATAATTTCAATTGATATTCAAATTGAATGAAAATTAACTACAATATATTCTATTAGCTTCCATAATTAATTATTCTATTAGGTTTTGCATATGTTTACTTACAAAAATAATAAATAAATAAGTTAAAAAATTTTTAAACTGAGATTTAATTATATAACTTATGTGACTTTAAAGTAATAATAAATAAAATTAACAAATCAGCCTAAAACAATAGTTGTGATTGAAGTTCGGTAGGATAAAAATAATCGATTTTTATGTAAAGCAAATAATTTATTATCATAAAATTAACCTTAACTTTATAATAATTAATCTTCCATTTAACTTAATACCAATTAAATAATTTAAAAAATTCAAGATTACAACATCTTAAATTACTAATTAAGAATTAAAATTTTAAATATTAAAAAAGTTAAAATATAAGTCAAAATGGGGTGAAATCCAAAGGTTAGCTAACTAAAAAGTAGCAGCAAATATTACGTCTGATTAGAGTAGAGTAGATTGAGGAGGGAAGGAGAAGTTGAAGTCGAAGAAGTGAGCCTCTTGAGTGTTTTCTTCTTCTCATCTGGATCTGCGAGAGAAGAGAGAAATGACTGTCTTTCATTTCTTCAACTGTGCGATTCTCACCTTCGGCCCCCACGCTGTCTACTATTCTGCCACGCCCTTGTAAGTATCGCTCTCTCTATTTTCCCCTTATTCACAACCCGCACATCAGATCTATATCTGCTTCTTACACTAATTTCAGCTTCAATTGCTTAAACAATTAGCCCTTAGCTCATCAATTTTATGCTTTCACAACTTCGCCTGCTTCAATTGTTCCGTGCCAAATTATATTTCCATAAATATAGCCGAGAAATTGTTTGTTCTAATGCTCTTTCAATGAATAGCTTTAATCAATAGCTTAGCTTATCGTGAAGCCTGTCCAATATATTGATGAACTATAAATATTTTGGTTCTGTTGAGTTTCGGAATTTACCCCCTTTTTTTCTGCATGATGTAATAGCTAGGTCTAGGACGTTGTTTCATGTGATAGTAAAGTATAAGTTTCAATATGCAGATCTGAGTATGATACACTCGGCACCTCTATCAAAGCCGCCGTTGTTTATCTTGCAACGGCTTTAGTAAAGGTTGGTGAATACACTGAATTTTCAATTATCGTTGTGTTGTTGCACGTAGATGGATAACAATCTGATTCAATGTTTTTGGTCTGATGCACTGGCAGCTTATTTGCCTAGCTACGTTTCTCAAGGTATCAGAGAGTGATAGCTTTGATCCGTATCAGGTGTGTCTTTGAATTGCCTATGAATATGTTTGAATTGATATATCATATATGTATACTACTGTACATGTAGGGATGCTAATTAACATTTCAAGTTCTAAGCCTTAAATTAAAGACTGTATTGACAGCAAACAAATTATGTTACAAGCTATTGCAAACGATTAGCAGGCTAAGAAACAGAACACTTCTATATAGTAATTGTGTTGTACACATTTATCTTGAACACTGAACATTTTCTTTTTAACTTTTGTACCAATACAAACTGAAATACCATAATAATTAGATAAAGTTTAGCATCTACAATGTTCACTCTTAAAACATGATTTCACTCTTGTAATTTAAAATTTTTATTTTACTGTCATTTCCAATTAATATTATATGTTTATTATGGTTGTGTCTTATCCTATGTTTTTTAAAATTTTCTGTATACCTGTGTCTGTTCCATAACCATGTTTCCTAGCTAACAAATTATTTTCTGTCAACTTTTGTTCTATGCATTTTATCTTGGAATTATAAGTAGTAGACTGTACTGACAGTGTAGTTTCAATCATGCCATTGGGAATTGCCTGTAACTTTTTAGAAGAACAGCCAAATTTTATAGAAAAGTGTGTTTTTGTAAAAAATAAATAAATAAATCTAAGTATTATGGATGCATTCTGTGTTCTATTTTTTTTTTTTTTTTTGTGTTTTGATGGCTGCCTTTCCTTCCACCAATATACTAGTTTGTGTTTTTGATGTACGCCATCCAAACTGAGCCCAGCCAAGGGGTTTCATATCAGTTTTCCATTGAGACTGAGTAAGTGAGTTAGTTGTGCATTTCATGTGTTGAACTGTGTACATACATGAATGAGGAGACTACTGGATACAAATACATATATACATGCTGAAAGAAAGAGTATGGTATGCTAAAATGGGAAGTGACAGTTGTTATTAATATTCAGACTGATTTATCAGAAGAAACATGCTCATGTTTATTACAGTGGTTTTTTTCTTTATCATCATGATGAGAATTGGAGCATGAATGAAAAGGAATGAGCATTCCCCCTTTCTAGTATTTGGTTTGTTCAAGATTACAAATTGCAACAATGTTTTATAACTTTTACTCCATTCCATTTTACATTTAATGCATGGAATGAGCATAAAATGGAAACACAAATTCACAATTTTAAGTTGTAACTAATGAATATAAACAAGGTAACAAAACAAGCACCTAATAGTACCTTCTAGATGGGGTTCTTATCTATGGGTGCCAAATAAATCACCATTTGATGTCCTACGCCAAACTAAGAACTCCTCATTTCTGCACCATAAAGACTGGAATAAAGTAACCATTTTGCATATGAAATAACCTCTAAGAGCAATGACATATATGTCAAGGATAGATACCCTCCTATTACAAGTCTTTGTGAGGATAAATAAAATGAAAGGTATTGTGTTGAAGAAATGAGGTAGAAGAGAACATGCATGGGGGATTTGTTGTAACTGCATAATATACTGGAGGGAAATGGAATACTGGCAATCACTTAGTAAAGAAACAGGGGGCTTTGGTCAGGAAAAAGCAGACCCCTCAGAGTATGCAGCGTATCTACTGTTTCCATCTTTTCTTTGCTGTTATGTTGCTTATGTTTTGAGGAATTGCATAGGTCTTCTGTAAGGAGTTAATCTCTATTTTCTTTAAAAAATCCAAGTTTCTATTAAACAAAAAAAAGAAGAAAAATTAATAATAGATGGCTGTGAATTTTATAATCTGAGGCTCTCCCCCGGATATTCTCAATGTCTATTTACAGCCATTGTTATTAACCTTATTGCCTTGATGATAACAAATGACTTTATTCTGCAGGAGTTTTTGAAGGCATTAATAGGTTTTATAGATGTTGCTGGGCTTTATTTTGCCTTGACCCAGTTGACCCACAGGAACATCTCTCAGAATCATAAATTTCAAGCAGTTGGACTAGGTATGTGTGACAGGCTATTATCATTTTGTGCGCTCTTTTGATCTGTGTATCATGAGGTGATATTCTCCTTCTAAGGTCAGCCCCTGATGTCTCCTGTGTTACTTTGCTTCTCTGATCTTCATCCGTGCCTTGGTGGTACTTTTCTTGTGACAGGTTGGGCGTTTGCTGACTCTGTACTGCATCGGTTGGCTCCTCTTTGGGTTGGTGCCAGAGGATTAGAGTTTACCTGGGATTATATTCTTCAGGGCCTTGAGGCTAATGCAAATTTGGTAACTTTCTTGTTAAGATTCTTTTATTTTTTTCTAAGATTTAAATTCAGTCCTCAGATCAAACTAAAGCATTTGGTCAGTAATATTCTCCTGAAATTTTCAAATTTTTTAATTCTATGTTGGTTAGCATGATGAAACAGTTTATGTTGGCATGTTCTATAGGTGAAAACACTCTCAATTCATTTGCAGTTTGTAGTATATGTATTATTTGTAAATTACAAGATTTCTGCACTTGCATCTGTACAGGTGTTGAGCATATCCCTTGCGGCACTTGGATCTTTGATGTGGCTTCGAAAAAATAAACCCAAGACCCTCATCCCTATTATATATTTGAGTGCAGGGATTGTAGCAACCATGCCATCTATCACAAGGTCTTTCCTGACTCATTACAATTATTGTTATGATGATATGTATATGTGTAATTTCATTCTCAATTTTAAAAGATTTTCCCCTATTCAATTCAAGTATTTGAATTGAGGACCAAGCATAAAATCTTTTATTGAGCTCTCCCTTTCATAGGCTGATGCTATCATATATTACCTTCTCTCCCTCCATTAGGATAAGATGGCCCATCATATAGTATTGGTACAAGTATTAGATATGTTATATGACTAAATGGTAGTAATTTAGTCAGCCACGACTCGGAACTTTTTATGTCACTTGATGTAGTGTAATGTTTGACGAACTGTGTATTCTGCAGCTATCTGAGGCGTGGATTGGGGTGGCACTTTCCCAAAGTGGTAGGCTTTGAGCTCTTCACATCCCTTGTGATGGCTTTTATAAGCTGGCAACTGTTTGCTGCATGTCAGAGACCTTCAGTGTGAGAAAGCTCCGTACACAATGATAGAATCCTGCTTAAAATATTTTCTGGGTAGAGTTTTGATCCAGGGTCATATGCTTCTTTTGGCAGCCGCAATGCTGTTTCTTTTAATTTCACAAATATTTTAGCAATTGTAGTTTGATTAAATTTGACACGCTCATTTATGTTTCTTGCAGTAGGATGTTGGCTGCAATTCAGTAGAAATTTTTGTTTATCAGAAAAATACATTTATGATTTACCCCAGATGTCTGGGATGATAGGTTGCAAACTCTAACATTAACCCACGTCCGGTCCATTAGTAGTCCACCATGCCTTGGCCAGATGTCCATTACTAACTAGATTATTTACTCCTTTGTTTAGAATCCTGGCTCCAATAAAACAACTTCCTAATTTCATATTAACGGGGTGCTGTTGCTGTCTCTTTACGCATGCGCGCACACGTCGCACAAATTCTCTAAGGATTGAAGTCAATACTTAATGTTTCGCTGATTTTGGTAACACGGGACGTTTCTAAACATTATGTATCACTTCATATTTGTGGTTTTTACCATATTGCTGTAACTGGACTTGCTCAATTTCTACGGTTATACCTCATTATGAGAGATGAGATTAAAAAGTGACTGGCACCAATCATTTTCTGGTTGCATAGTAGTGTGTTTAGTGGAATACAAGTCTTGTGTGTGCATGAAACTGAAGCGGAAGGCGAGCAATACAGTTAATCCAAAATATAAACTTCGTGTCGGACAGTTTTAAAATCCTAAAGTTCCACTTAAGAATGTCTACAACCTTGTATATTTTCCTTATTCTCATTTCTTTATTCACATGCAATTAGCAGTTTGACACGGAGACTATGTATTACTCTTCAAACAATCCATGTCACGTCATGTGAGACTGTTCACAGAGATTATGGGTACGGTTAATTTAATCGTTTTAAAAATGCAAACTATTACTTTAATTTTTAAAAATCATTTAATTTTTTAAAATATGAAAATTAAAATGATCAATATTTAATAATGTTAAACTGTTTTTGTAATTTAAAGAATTAAATGAACGTGTCTGTATTTAAAAAATAACTTTGATATACAACTTTTTCTGATAGTTACTGGTTTTGCAAGAATTATATATGATATATCGTATAAGAAGATATTACAACAGCAAGAGACTGACTTCCAGGTTCGATGCAGGAGGGGTTTAGGATTGGCATTGGTGAGAGATCCAATTACGAATTAAGAAACAAGAAAATTATGAAACTTGACAAATAAATATACAAGTCATAATAATGAAAACAAGAACAGGCACGGCGTGAATATAGGAACATACAGCCATTGTGGATATGAATTACTTGCTTAAGTGATTGAACTTTTCACTCTGCCTCGGACTCCTCGACCAAGGCTTCAACTCGCAGGAGCACAAAGCCAACAGCAACACCGACAAGAACGAGGCCATTGATGATAGCAGCAATAGTGAATATCTCACCAGCGGCGTTGCAGGTGGATGAGAGTGCCCCTCCTCCCCTTCCTTTTCCATTTGATGTTGTTGCTTTCACTGAGCTCACAATCTTAGCAAAGCACTTCTCGGTGCTCAAAGGAAGTCCCATGGAGATCACACCATTGGTAGCCTTGAGTCCCCCAAATGAATTTAGGTGTAGCAGTTTGTTAACTCTCTTCTTGGTCTTGCTATGTGACCTCACGATGGCTCCGGTGATGTTCTGAGGACACACAACTGCTGTGGCCATCGCCATCTGATCCTCACAGCAAAAAATATTGATCAACCAAACTTGCAAATGGCTGTGGACAGAAAGGAATTTTAGCCAACAAATTCAAATAGCACGAAGACTGTGTATTTATTTGGATAAGGGACTCTCAAGCTGATTGGCTGATAGGCCACGAATGACCACTGTAGATTAGATGCTTAACAAAATTGGAATGGTGGGCCACAATTCCGCCTCTCACCTACTCTCTACTCTCCTGTTATATTCACTTTATATAACTGAAATTTATAGTAAATATATAAATTATATTATAGTTAAAATTAAAATAAATAATCATTTCAAAATATATTACATTTTAAATTTATTTATAACAATTAATTTATATTGTAATATAAGATTATTTTTAAAATATTAATTTCATTTATAAATAAATATGAAAATGAAAGATTAAAATACATAATAGTTAAAAATAATAATTAAATATTAATAACATTTTAATCCCTGTTTTGGGGTTAATAATGTAATTGTTATTTATTAATAAGATTTTGGTTCAATTTAGTGCATAATTTTAATTGATACAATTGAGTTATTTCGTAAAAAAATATTCAATTTTTAAATTGCATGTTGTTTTCAAAATCTTTAGAGTTTAATTGATCTTAAGCATAGACAATACATAAATATAATACAACATTAATGACAACATATTGGGATGTTTTTATTATAAAAACAATTATAAATAACGCATAAGCATTACCTATTTTTTTATGAAGATTATTAAAATTAAAAAATAAACTTGCAACGCAAGTGTCAAAATCTAATGATCCATGTGAATGGTTATCAGTGGTAATCTATCATATCATTTAAACAATTACCTGTGAATGGTTATCAGTGGTAAGCATTACCTGTTTTTACTCTTTTTCAAACAATTAAATGGTTATCAGTGGTAATCTATCATATCATTTAAAAAAATATAGAAAAGTTATTTTTAAATTTTTTTATATTTTATTTTAAAAACATTTTTGAAAAAACCACCAAAATAAACTTTATGTTTTGTGTGTACGCGCATGCATCCAAATTAATTAAGGATATTATAAATTCTCACATTAGGAGAGAATAAGCTAAAGCTCTAAACTAAATAGAGCATCAATCATTAAATTTTTCTTAACATACATTTTTAAACATGAGAATTTAATTTAGCAAAAAGCTTAAATTCATTAACGAGGTTGGTACCAGCCACCAGGATGGTTAGACTCATATTAGATATCTTAGAATATGATTTTAGTACAACCTGTAAGCTATACATAGGAAGTTTAAGACTTTGGTGAATACCTCAAAGCTTAGCTGATAAAGTGTTTCACTTCAATATATATAATACTCATTTTAAGTAAATACTTCAATTTTATATATAGGTGCACATTCCTATAAGAAATTTGTAAATTATTATTTATTTATTTTCGCATAAGATATACATAGAGCTTTGAATATGAGAGTCTCTAAAATCAAGAATTTAAAAGAACGTTACATTAGGAGAAATTTTACCTAAATCTCACTTAATAATTTGAATGAACTTAGTGGATATTATTATATGAGATTTGTTCATTAAACATAAATGTTATAGTAAATATAAAAAAAACAAATAAAGAACATAATACAAAAGAAATTTAACTATACTAAAAGAAATTACGCATGAACATATTGTACTAATAAACATCCATAGGAAGATGTATAAATATGTTATAATAAAAAAATTAAAGGCCAGCGTAATGAATATCAATAATATTTGCAACTTTTCAAATATAATTTATTCTTGGGAAAAAAGAAATAATTATGTGTAGAGTATTATTCAAAAATAAAAAAGAAATGAAATATTTTGAATAGAAAAAAAAAATACTTATAATAAAAGTCGTAAAAAAAAAAAGAAGTTTGTGCGGCACATTTGAATGATTAGATTCAATAAAAAAGAACTTCTTAGGAGAAATAAAGATTCACTTTAGACAAAATAGGGATATAGAAGTTTGAAATGTTTATCCAAAAATAGAATATTATATTTTCACAAAAAGATAAAAGATAAAAAATTAACAAGACTAATGAATGTAGTAGAACCATGTGTCTCTTTACCGTGTAGTTATTAACCAACCATACAAGATTGTTGACTTTAGGAAGGAAACATTTACTAATTAAATTACGGTTGAAACCAACGTATCTAAAATTAAAAAACATTACAACACACAAAGAGGCCGAGAACTATGGACAAAATATGGAGAGAAAAAACATCCCAAAAAGGATTACAACGCACAAGAAGCATTACCGATTTTTGTGGCATGAAAGTTTGCATAAACGACATTGAGTTCAGAAATCATAGCAGAGCCTCTCAAATGGCCCTTAACGAGTCCCTCCGAATATAACTTTCTCTTCTCTCTTCGGTTTTATAAGCAACCTTGGGATCTCAAAGGTATCATAACACAAAATGGCATTTGGCTTCGTTCTATTGCTCACCCTATTCCTTCTATCATCCTCTACCTCCCATGCACTTTCCAGTGCCGAAGCCTCTTTCATTGCTCGTCGCCAATTATTACACTTACATGAGAATAATGATTTACCTGACAACTATGCAGATAACTACAAAACATATCTAACCTTCCCTAACCCCAGACTAAAAGGTGCATACATAGCACTCGAGGCATGGAAAAAAGCAATTTACTCAGACCCATCTAATTTCACAGAAAATTGGGTGGGCGCAAAGGTTTGTTCTTACAATGGAGTTTTTTGTGAAAAGGCTTTAGATGATCCCAAGATTGATGTTGTAGCTGGGATAGACCTCAACCATGCAGACATCGCAGGTTACATTCCCCCTGAATTTGGTTTGTTAACCGACCTTGCACTTTTGCATATAAATTCAAACAGGTTTTGTGGGGTTCTTCCAAATAGCTTTTCCAAGCTAAAGCTTCTTTTTGAGCTAGACATTAGCAACAACCGATTTGTTGGGAGATTCCCTGAACCTGTGCTTTCAATTCCAAACCTAACATTCCTTGACCTTAGGTTCAATGACTTTGAAGGGGAATTACCTTCTGAGCTTTTCAACAAAAGCCTCGATGCTATCTTTTTGAACAATAATCGTTTCATTTCCACAATTCCTCAAAACTTTGGATCTTCTCCAGCTTCGGTTGTGGTTTTTGCCAATAACCATTTCACTGGATGCGTGCCTTCTAGCATTGGCAACATGACAAATTTGAACGAGTTGGTTTTGATCAACAACGACCTCACTGGTTGTTTGCCCGCAGACATTGGAAATCTCGAACAAGTTTCTGTATTTGACATAAGCAAGAATAATTTTGTTGGCGTGTTGCCGAAGACCTTTAATGGGCTTAAGAACGTGGAGGTATTGTCCATTGAACACAACAAGCTCACGGGTTTTGTCCCACGTAATGTGTGTAGCTTGTCCAAATTGGTCAACTTCACATTCTCTAATAATTATTTCAATGGTGAGGAAGAAGGTTGTGTCGTGCCTCCTAAGAAAGATGTTGTTTTTGACGATGAAAACAATTGTATACCAAACAGGCCAAAGCAAAAGACTGCAAATGATTGCAACGTGGTGATAAGCAAGCCTATGGATTGTAGCAAAGCACAATGTGGAAAGGGAAACCCATCTACTTCTTCAAAGCCTCCAACTGAGAAACCAACAACACCATCACCAAAACCTAAAGAAGAGAAACCAACAACACCATCACCAAAACCCAAAGAAGAGAAACCAACAACACCATCACCAAAACCTGAAGAAGAGAAACCAACAACACCATCACCAAAACCTAAAGAAGAGAAACCAACACCAAAGCCACAGCCTACTACTCCTCCAACACCAAAGCCTCAACCCACCCCTCCTCCAACACCAAAGCCTCAACCTTCCCCTCCTCCAACTCCAAAGCCTCAACCTTCTCCTCCTCCAACTCCAAAGCCATCACCTAGCCCTACCCCTACCCCTTCTGCTCCCAATCCTCCTGCACCAAAGCCACAAGAACCAAAACCTTCTCCTCCACCACCCAAACCAACCCCATCTCCCGCCACTCCTCCACCAGAGGATGATTCTCACAAGGAATCACCCAAACAACGACAAAGGCCTGTCCAGTCTCCATCACCACCTGTTCAATCTCCTCCACCTCCACCAATAGTACAATCTCCTCCTCCACCTGTTCACTCACCACCTCCTCCAGTTCAGTCTCCACCACCACCAATAGTACAATCTCCTCCTCCACCGGTTCACTCACCACCTCCTCCAGTTCAGTCTCCACCACCACCTATCCAATCTCCACCCCCACCAATCCATTCTCCTCCCCCACCTGTCCATTCTCCACCACCACCACCTGTCTATTCACCACCTCCTCCTACTTATTCCCCACCACCACCAGTTCTCTCTGCACCGCCTCCTGAAGAAGACATCGTTCTTCCCCCTCACTTTGGCTCTTCTTATGCTTCACCCCCTCCGCCTATCATCGCAGGCTACTAAAACCAGTGCACATCTTGCATCATAACTTATACTAATAGTCAATATAATAATAATTCCTTTCTATGTAATATCATGTATTTAATTTAGTCAAATAAGAAAATTCAAGATTCTATTATAAAAAATGTAGAAAATAGTATCTATTGCAATTTGCTTCTATAAACTTTGGTTCTTCTTATGCTTCACCCCTTGCCTACCATTGCAGGCTACTAAAACGGGTGCACATCTTGCATTATAACTTATATCAATAGTCAATACAATAATAATTTCTTTCTTTTTCTTTCTATGTAACATGTATTTAATTTAGTCAAATAAAAAAAATTGAAGATTCTATTCCAAAAAATGTAGAGAATAGTACTTATTGCAATTTGCTTCTATAAACTTTTCTCTTGCTCATCCCCTTCGTTTTTATAAGAATTTTAGCGATGAAAATTATGTTGTGTGATCATATTATTATAATTTAATTCTCACTTATAATAAATATTTTTAGTTAGCAATGCTACATATTAATCATAATATTTTAAATAATTAATCAAATCAAATATTACGTATACGGGCAATCAAATCAAGTAATTAGGAATAAGAAAATCGTATAATCGTTTATATTATTAATAAAATGTTTTTTTAACTCGCGAGTTAAACAAAATATGTAAGATTCTTTATTTATATTTTTATTTAAAACATTTTATATTAAAATTATCATAAGGTAAAGCTCTCAAATTACAATGGAGATAATTTATTCCTAAAATTTAAATTTTAGGATGATTTGAGAAATTAAAATTTTTTATCTTACATATAATTTAAATCTACATTTTTATTGATGAAAAAATTTTCTCCGTTGCATATTTTATTCATATGTTAAATAGTAAAATAAAAAAAATTCAATACATTATATAACCTAATAAAAGAGCAAGCAAGAAAAAAATACATTATAGATATTAAAATTATTATAGTAATATTGAATTAAAAAATATATTTTTCTATAATATTTTAGATATATTAAATGTAACTTTACTTATTATTTATTCCTATAAATGTTAATTCTTGCTATACGTTATATTTAGTTTTTACTTTAATAAATTTACATATCTATAATGTTGTGTTGACCTTATTAATTGTAATATTGTGTTTTTTACAGTGTAATCAAGTGTTTGATTAACACTATAATAGAACTAAATTGTTTTATTTTTTTAATGAGTTAACTAATGAAGTAATGAGTATTTATATATTTTAGTAATTTGCTAGCGTTCTTGGGCTTGTTCTGGAGTTACAAACATAGCGTGGGATATGGTTAGAGAAAATGTGTGGCAACTAGGAAGAAAAGCAACCTGCTACCTGAAATCACTTCCTAAAGAATGATCAAAAGTTGAAATAGATTTTTGCCTCATTTTATCTCATTCTCCTTGTCTTTTACATGGTCACCTCCATTCTAGGGCTAGAGGATGGAGTTTTTCACACAAAAGCTTTGTTTTCTTCCTCTCAAGAGATTTCTTGATTGACTTGTAATGGGTAAACACCTAAGTTTTTGGATAAAGGCAGTTCAAACATCACCTCTCTTTTTTATGATTTTGTTATGTGAATGTGGTTGTGGATTTTGATTGATTGATTTTGTTTTGGGATATGGATTTATGATTACCATGGTTTAGGTTAGGACTCGAAAATGAAAATTTTACCATCTCATGTAAGTTTTTTTTTTTTTTTTGTGAGATAATTTGTTGTACATGGAATTTATGCATGCAAATGCTTCATTGATGACTAAATTTGTGTTTTAAGACTTGGATGGATGAATTGTCGTTGATATTTGTTGTTGAATTAGAATGAAATTTGGGGATTGAATAAGTGAATTATGCTTGATTGAGTAATGTTGATGTAATTTTGCGATGATGAACTAAATTTTGTTTCAATCTAGTGATTTTGGGTGTAAGTTATTTCATCAAATGATGATGGGTAAATGAGTTTGTGACGTGTTGATAGCTTAGAAATGCATAACAATGATACATGACACATATTACATGTCAATGAAAAATTTTAATGAGTTTTTGGAGATTGTTGATGGAGAGAAGTGTATCAAAGGTTCATCCACAGTGTAGTTTATATTCTTAAAGGGTGTGGGAGATGCTCTAAAAAAGAAGAGTGCATAAGGGGTTGCCCACAATGGTGTAGCTATTACCACAAGATTGTGGATGACACACTGAAAGAGAGAAGTACACTAAGGATTGACTCACAGTGGTTTGACTATCATATCCTAAGAGTGGTAGATGCATTGGAAAAGATAAGTGCATAAGGGGTTGACCTATAATGGTGTGTCTATAATCACATGGGAATGAGTGACGCATTGAAAAAGAGAAATAGCATTAGGGATTAGACCATAATGGTATGCCACATTCTGCAGGGTGTAAGATACACACTAAATTAAGAAGAAAATACATAAGAATTTTTTAACATATTTGTGTATATCGACCAATAGAATTGTGTAGATGCATTGAAAGAAAATAGTAACGAGTTGTATAATGTTGTAGCAGTGTATAATTATGAAATAATTTCATATATTTCTTGATAATTTATGTGGATAATTGATGTTATAATTGTGTCTGATGTCTGGCTTAAGTTGGGTTATTGAATTAAGGTATGGATACTAGTTAGGTGCAATGCCCTAGGCATTGTATATTTGTATGGATACCAGTTAGGCTAAATGCTCTAGGTATCATGCGGAAACTAGTTAGAACCCATCATTAGCACGACTTGTTCGGGTGGCAACTTCATGACCTTTAAGGAAAAGAAAGAAATGTTCATATGATTAGGCTTATCAATTCAAAAAAATTAAACTTACAAATATTGTCATTCAATAACAAAAGTTCATATGAATTTTAAACTACATTAAACGGAGGTGTGGATGAACCGCAATAATAGAAGTTTGGAGCGATGAACACGCATGTCAAAAGCAGAGACTTGAGCTAGATTCTCTTAGATGTATGACAGTCAATACTAAATAGATATAGGAGTCAGGGAGGGAGAGTGGAGAGAGGTGAAGAAGCTAGGCCGAGATTTGAGGAGAGTTCAAGCTACAGATATGGAGACAAGGAAGAAGAATTTCGATGGAGATCAGAGAGTAAAGGAGAAAACATGAATTTCTTCTTCACGCCCTTCCTAGAAGATTTTCAAGTAAGAGATATGTGGGAGGTGTTCAAATTGTATGAAAATATAAGAGTGTTCACGGTTCGGGTTGGTTCATTTTTAAAGGAAAACGAAAACTGAACAAATTAATTTTAGTTAGGTTGGGTTGGTTTAGTTTTCAGAATATTTTTATGCAGACCCAATCGAACCAATGATGTTTGAGTTGGTTCGGTTTGGTTATAGTGAAAAATGATTAAAAATAAAAAAAATCAATTTTTTATTAAATTGTAAAAAAAATTATACTTGAAACTAGCCAAATCCATCAGTCTACTAAATTCATAATTTTATAACAAAATATCAAGTGCTTCATAATTCATATATACTAAATTAGTTAAATTAAACTATTAAATAAAAAAATAATAAATATAAAATAAATATAATATATATACTTTTGGGTTGATTCAGGTTGGGTTAGGGCTTTCAAATGTGAAAACCACGAATTGAACTAGACATATTTAAAATTGCAATTATAATAGGCAGTGTGAGCAATTAACAAAATGATAGATGCTACAGTGGACAATGGGTGGTGGGTAGCAGTTATAATTTTTGAAATGGGTAGCAGTTTTTTTAATTGTATATGTAAATTAAGGGTAATATTAGTATTTAAAAATGCAGACATGAGGGGGACAATTGCCTTTATAATAGTAACTAGCAAAAACATAGGCGTTGTCACACCTTTTTATTCACATTTTTATTTTGATATGTTATAACAATTTTAGAACTTTATAGGGGAAGAGAAGTTATGGGTTAACAACCCTAGATTTGAAAGATCAATCACTCGGAAAGTAGGATCAAGGCAAAATGTTGGCCTTCAGCATGATTCAACTAAGGCGAAGTTAATACAAGATCAGAAGTTGAGTAAGCAATAAGAGTAGGGGTTAGGTAAGGTCAATCAGCATAAGGTTAATAGCAAAACATATGCTAATGTCGTTAAATACTCAATGGCGGTTTTAAGTCAAAGCCAGAAACCGGAGGTAGGATTACGAAGGTACCAATATATAATTTTTCATACAAATATAATGCTAAGGAAATGGCCAAGCTATACAATGCATATGTCTATAAAGTTTGAAAGAAAGGAACTTCCTTTTCCACTCAACATAAGTTGCATCAAGAAGGGATCTTTGGCATAAGGGTAGCTCCAATGGGGGTGAACATGGTACTATTGGAGACATATACTGAAAAAGATATAAAGGAGTATATCAATGAAAGCTTAGAGTAGGCTCAATCTTGGTTGTCTGAGATTGTTAAATGGGAATGTGATATCAAAGATGTGGAATGATTAGTTTGGGTCAAATGTTTTGGTATCCTACCTTAAGTTTGGACTGAAATTTTTTTTCAAGAAATTTCATCTTTATTGGGGATTCCTTTCTATGGATAAAGTTACAGGTAGAAGGGAGAGCTTAGATGTAGTCAGGTTTGCATTGAGCTCAAAAGTCCAAGTTATCATAAACTAAATGGTTCATGTTAAAATAGATGATGAATTGTTTGAAATTAAAATTATTGAAGATGGAGTGGTGGAACAAAATTTGGAGTATGATAGTTATAACTCTTGCAAATGAATGATGCAACAATAAATATTCTTGATTATAAATAAATAAATACTCTTTGTTTTGAAATGATGGAGGAAATTTATGGATTAATGATTTGTGAAAATGATTTGAGGATTATGCATATGTGAAAGGATATCAATGAGGTGGTTGATCTATAATTGAGAAGGGTTTAACCTTAAAATTATGTTAATGTTTATTTTCATTTTAAGTCAACTTTGTTGTTTGTTCATGTTATAGAAGACAATCTCTTATAATGTGATTTTTAGCCTTTGATTGTTTAGCGAGATTTTCAAAGAAATAAGTAGAAGAGAGAATGTGATTTTTTCTTGTTTAGAAGATGAAAGAAATAACAAAAGAGAGAAAATATTTGTGGAATCCACATTAAAAAAATCTCTTAAATAAATTTTTTTAAAAACAAGAAAAAATATATTGAACCCATTTAACCTTATATTTTTTATTAGGTACAATTGAGTACCTAATAAAAAATATAAGGGTAAATGGATCCAATATATTTTTAAAATATTAAATTTCATTTGTAAATAAATATGAAAATGAAATATTAAAAGACATAAGAGTACCCAAATAGTTAAAAATAATAATTAAATATTAATAACATTTTTAATCTCTGTTTTGGGGTTAATATGTAATTTGTGTTTCTTAATAAAATTTGGGTTCAATTTAGTGCTTAATTTTAATTGTTACAATTGAGTCATTTGGTAAAAAATTATTCAATTTTTTAATTACATTTTTTTTTCAAAATCTTTAGGGTTTAATTGATCTCAAGGTCTAATTTGATAACCTTGGACAATGCACAAATATAATACAATGTTAATGACAACATAATGGGATGTTTATATTATAAAAACAATTATAGACAATGCACAAGTATTACCCTTTTCTTTTAAGACTAGCAAAAATGCGGGTGTTGTTGCGCCTCTGTGTTCGCATTTTTATTTTAATTTGATATATTTAATTATATAATTTCTAAATAATTATTATTTTTTATAATTTTGTATACTATTTTAATTTGTATTATAGTAATATATAAAACAATACCATATAAATAACAACAAAATGTATTTCCTTATTATGTCCTGTTGATGTGATCCTCCCTAGCAAAGGTCCTATAACTAGGGTCATGACTAGGAGGATAGAAGAGAACATGACTAGATTGGATGGAGGAAGACTTCACCTCCTCATGCGCATAGAAGCTTCTCTTTAGTCCTCTTGTTTTCTTTACCTTGTATTTGGCTTTAGTCTTTTCCTAAGTGGAGTAGTCTACCTTTCCTCTTTGTTGGCCTTGTATTTGGCATATTTTTTTCGTAGGAACATAGGGTAGGAGGTGTACTTAGCCTAAATATGGAGTGTATTAGCTAATTGGGCCTTTTAGGGGTGTCATTGGGTGGATTTATTAACCACACCTTCTTTTTCTAATTAGACTCAATTAGTTAGCACATGAAGCATGGAGGAGACAAGGTGGGGGCCCTTGTTCCCCCTTAGAGGAGCCGTTTTCATCTAATTGCCACATGCATCCTACATGGCACTTAGTTAGTTCTAAGATCCATGATTTTAGGAATATGTGCTAATTATTTGAATTTTAGCTCCTTTTGAATCTCCCTTCATTCTACATGGCCAAAGCAACTCTTCCCCCTTATATATAGACCTATCCACTCTTTTGTTTTCTTTACACTTGATTTTGAATGAATTAAAGAGCTTACCTCATCTTTGAGTGTCCTTTCTTCTCTAAATTTGAGAGAGTTCCTTTAGCTTTTATCAAGGGTTCTTTCCCTTGTGGTTAGCAACTTCCCTTGAGGCTTATCTCCCTTAGAGTGGCTCCTCCCACCTCCATCTCTTTCCTCTCCACTGAAGCCATTTCCATCCTTGCAACCTCTTGAAGTTGATCCTTGGAGGATCATCCAAAGTTGGATCTCATCACCTATTATCATGGCTTCAGAGTAAATTGAGTATAAAGTATTATTTTAGTTATTAATCTAAATAAGAAAGAGATACTGAATTATAACAAAGAATTTAAGTTCAAATGATATTATTACCTTTCAAGAATCCTCCTTGGTTTTTGTAAAAGACATCGTCCATATTTTGTTGAGTTTTGAAATATTTTACTATGTATAAATTTATTAATGTAATAATTATATTAATAAATTTTTTATAATATCAAACATGAAGATATTTTCGCGCTTATGGAATTTTTTAATATAGTCATAAGCACTTACATCTTCAAGCATCCTATTAATAGAAAGATGAATTAGAACTCACTTAAAGTATAATAATGTAAGCATTGAGTAATCTATGATAGATGAATTGAATAAAAAAGATTGTATTGTAGGCTATCTTAAAAGAAAGAAGAGTAATCAACTACAAAAGTAACTATATTGTACTCATACATTATCAAATAAAATATTATTTTACCTATTTATCTTTTAAGATAAAAACTTTTTTTTTTTAACCATCATCTAAAACTAGGTTTTATCTGCTATTATTGTGTAACTCATCCAATAGAGTAAATTTATAAACATTGAACCTGAATAAAGAATAATAAATTTAACTGACTGACAATGACTTCATAAGGAGAAGATAAAATCATATATTTGAATTTAAGCTTGTTGTAGATGGGGGACATTGATGCAAATGATTCTTCGCCCTTCTAAACATTCCATTTTTTTCCAAATTCGTTTTCCTATAATTTATAAGTCTAATGAGTGTGAAAAATTATAGAATTTAAAATTAAATGACTTAAGATAATGATATGTTGTTAACTAATTACCTGTTTGTCAAAATACATGTCCAAATGACTTTTTTTAAATCTTCGTATAATTGGAAGATATTCTTGCCTTTCAATAATAAATAAGCAACAAAATTTAGTTGTTGACAACAATTTTTATTAATATAATGGAATGGTAACAAAAATATGAACATATATACACAAACACTGAAATACATGTAAAGAGATATAAGTGTACCTAAGTTTGAGATAACAAAATTTCTTTAAACACAATATTTTTTGTAAAGTTTTCATCTTCTTCGTCAAGTTGTCTTTCTTTATAAGGATTTTTGTGGTAGCTTGAGAAACACCTCTTGATAAAGTAATGTATAATTGACCATGATTCAAAACATGTCATGGAAGATAAATTCCAACATTTGGTATAGTCTATCCTTGTGACTTAGTTATTGTAATTGCAAAACTCAATTTCACATGAAATTTTTTTCTACTAAGCACAAAAGGAAGTCATGCATTTCCTGTTGTCTTATGTTTTATTCTAGGCAAGAAAGTTTTTTTCCCAGCATAGTGGCCTGTTAGGATTTCAACATCCAACATCTTCATAAAAAAACCTCAACAGAATAATCTTGTCCCATTACATAATTCTAATTTAGGATCTATGTTTCGTAATAACATTAACAGTACGTCTCTTTTAAACTTTGAAACACGTGGAGGCAAACCACTTAAAGCTATACCATGCAAGTACTCCTATTGATATAAGTTGTGTGTATCCTTTCAACTTCATAAAATGATAACAACTCAAGTTCTTCTCTTGGAAATTGACTAATAATTATGTCATTAAGTAGCTGAACATCATCATTTTTCGATGTCAGTATGACTCTTTGTACCATATAAGTTGCATCCCAAGTGTGTGATTCCAATTGATAAAATGTTTCTTGTATAAGTTTTTGTATTAAACTTTGTCATTCCCATGTTATTGCAAGTTGATGAGGAATTATAATCATGTCATCATATGGGTAGGCTCGATACCATCTCCAATATGCATAAGATATTTAGTGAAATTCTAGTCTTGTAATGACCACATGTTTTTTTTGTAAATATAGGACCTTTATGATAGCCCATAACGAAGACGTTAGAATAAATACTAAAACCATTTGTGCCTTAGTACCTTTTTGAACAAAATGGAGCATCAAGATCCAAAAGATCCCTTAATGAATGATTATAAAGCATATCTATTAATGGGTGCTTCATCCCAAATGATTGTTGTTATTTCTCTAATAAGGTTTACAAGGCCTGATTGTTTACTTATTGAGCAAAAAGATTTGGGCTCTACATTGATAGGTATCTTAAATCGTGAATGTGCAGTTCGACCACAGGTAATAATGTTGCAACTATTCCAAAAAAGGCGATTTCTAACAAAATTTTGTTTGGACTCCTTAATTGTGCAATCAAAGCACGATAAAGAAATGTTTTACCCATTCCTTTTGGCCATCCACAAAAATTACTTGACTTTGCTCATGTTGATAACATCAAAATGGCATTGAAAGCAATGAACTGATCATTATTTAACTTTTGTACAAAATCCACATTTTCATTTGCTACTTGTATTACTAACTATTCTTGTATAATCCAAGGTATTTGAGTAGTTACAAAATCCTCAAATGTTAATGGTGGTAAATCAAAATTTGAGACTTATTTACCATGTTGAATCAAAAAGGTCATTTAAATCTCTAAGAAGCATATTAGTGACATTTATGCTTATGGAAGTGCTTGTTGAAGCATAATCTTCTAGCATGTGAGGATAAAACTCATTCCATAAGCTTCTAACATCAGTTGGTTCACAAAAAATTAAAATAGTGATAAACAACCTCCTTAAAGTGCAAGACATTCGTAAAGTTGATGGTTCAACAAAACATTCACAAATGTTGTTGTCACTCTCTAAAAAGCCCATTGCTGAGCTGGTTTTTTTAATGTAGAAAAGCATGTGCCATTTGATGTGAGTAGGAATTCCCAACTAGTTGGGCCTTTTAAATAGGATAGCAAATACGCAAGTAGAATTTCTCGCTTTCTGAAGGAGATACTGTATAAATACGACCAATAACTTTTATTTTTTACCTTCTTAGGTACCATTCCTTATCTCATTTATGCTAACAATAATATTCTGAAATTTCTCTGTATAAATAACTTCTAACTTGTTGATCTCTACAATTCAAGGCAAAGAATTGTGTAAGCATTATTTTAAAGTTGTGGCCATCATTTAATATATCACTTATGCATTGATGACTATAGAATCGCACTTGATGGTGATTTGGTAAATGAATCTATAACCTTTCAACACATGGATATATCGATAAAGGGTAAATATAAATATCTTCAACAAAGCGTCATGAGCACAAATTCATCTAGAATCAATGTATCGTTGAACCTCATCCACACTTGATCCTTTATGAACCTCCATTACTACTCGATCAGGACCTTTGCAAACATACTTATACAAATATTTAATACTCTTGATGCTACTGCATACTTCAACATTTATGTGGCAATCATATTTTAATAGTAATCAAGGATTATAAAGAACTGTCCATCTATTATCAATAATGACATTTCTATTTATAGATATTGGTTCATTGAAACATCCTGTATACGAGTCATTAACTTGGCATGAATTCTCTAAGAACTGTTTTAGGTATCTTTTCTTGCAATAACCATTCTTCATACATGGAGATCTAGGATTAAGAGTGTTGTAAGGTTCATGGATCATGTGCTTTAGTACAACTTCATACAATTGTGATTCTTCTTCAATCGTTGGTATTTCTAACGATGTGATCATAATCTTCTGGGTCAGGTAACTTGACATTGCTTTCTAAGATTAATAGCATATGAACATGTGGTAGACCTTGTTTCTGAAATTATGTGACATACATGTAACTTTTAACCTTTTTTAAGACACCTTTATTAATGACATCATCTTTCAATTGCTCAAATTGTGGTAAAAAACTTCTTGTTAACAAGTCTGAACGATTTTGTGACATTTGAAGATTGTCAAGTCCATATGATATTTCATTCCAAGAAGGATTGCATGTCATTGTAAGGAAAATATATGGTTTGCCACCATTAAAGATAATAGGCATAACATCACGTTAGGTCTTGATGACTACCAATAAATGAGAAAGATAATATTATTCTTTGCCCAACATTTTCTTGATAGTAAAAAAATGTGTTAGAATTAATAGTGGTTATTTAACATTATATTATGACAATCTATATCATAATAAATAACTGTAGTTTCTCTTACATGTAAAGCATCTTGTAAGCTTTGACACACTTCAGCATGAATATTATTTTGTAGAGTTCAAATCCACCTTAACCTATATGCTTCAATCTTAACATAGTTATCTACAATATGTTGTTGTAAAATTCATTCCACTTGTAATAATATAGATTGATGATTAGGACATATCTACAATTAATCAAACCACAAATACTTATTATGAACTGAAATAAATTTAATCTTTAAATTGGTAGTATTATAGTAGATATTTGTGACATAAGTACTTGAAACATGTAATTGTGATATTCTGAGAAAGAGATATTTTTTCCATTATGGTTTTTTGTGTTGAGGCCCCAACCTTAAGTCCCAAAAGGTAACAATAAAGGATATTGTAGAGGATCATAATATCCAATAGTTTCTTGAATCCTCATTAGATTTCCATCATGACACACAACATTGATATATCAACCACATATGATTGATCTACATCTCCACCGACAATAATAATTGCAACCTGTGGTGAAATTGAGAGATTATATTGTAGTTGATTAGGTGGAGGTTCTTTTATAAGTAAGCTACATTTATTAACATCTTCACGTAGTATAAGTTGTTTAAATACATGCATAAATGGATTGTATTGATGAAGTGTTTTTTGCAACTTATAAACCAATGTTTGTTGAAATTAGGGGTTTTCCAACATTTCATTTTCTAACTCATGTTATGTGTCATATATGTACAATAGGAGGAAACATGGCCAAGAACCCTCGTTTGGATAGAATCCTCTTATATTATGATATATTACACCTTGAACACAAAAACTATATATATCATGTCTAGTTGCAATCATATTTTCCTCAATATGAACACCAAGTGAAGTGAATGAAAGTACATGATTGTAACTTCTAATATGTTGTCTAAAACATCTTCCTTTGGATGAAGCATCTAAGAATATTTCAAATAACTCTGTAGAAGCATTAACATTTGAAAATGACACTTTTTCACAAAAATAACATGTGTCACGTGACTCATAGTAAAACAAATGTGTGTGACATCATGTGTATATAGTTAGGGTAGATAATTGAAACTTGACCATTGTCATACTATTTTGGAAAGTCCAAGCACAATATGTGTTCATCTGAATCTCCATTGAACCTCTGCCTTATTTAAAAAAAAAAATACACTATTCTCACTTTATTTATGACATATATAAAGTAATGAAGACAATTATATGTTTATATGTTCAATTTAACTATAATTTTTAAGTTAAAATTTAAAAAAAAGGGTAAAAAATTTCGGTACTGTGACCAAAAAGAGCAAAAATAATGTAAATTGTAACTAAGTTTGTAGATAAGGACATATATTGAAACAAATAATAATGAAATTAAATAGAATATGCACAATTGATTGTACCAGTTAATAATATAATAATTGTATAATTTAAATGCTATGAATTGAATAATGTAACTTGATTAGTAGTCAAATCCACATTATGACCATTCAACATTTCTCCTTTGATAATATTTGTATTTTTTAAAAAGATGTACAATTAATATCAAAATATATGTAAACATATAATAGACATATTTTTCTATAAATGAATATTGAAAATTTAATTTTTATAACATGAAGAAATTCTCCTTTTGCATGAGTTGAGGTATAAATTGTCACGATAAATAATAATTTTTTTAGTAAATAATGTAAACTTTTTATTTATAGTTCATAATTTTTTCACTCTAAGTATAATTTATATTTATAATCTATATTCTTAATTAGTTTTTGTAACATTAAAAAATTGTCTCTTTGCATGAGGTTATCGTAAAAGTGGTAGAAGTATTATACTAACCTTGTGGAAGGTTGAATGAATGTCTATTACTTGGTTCTACTTCATGAGCATTGACTCCCCAAAATCTTGTTTATTCAAAATTGCAAATTGTTGCATATTTAACATTTGATTGAAAAAATCATTTACTAATAATATATAATACATATTTATAATCTACATTCTGTGTTTTTGTAACATTACAAAATTGTCCCTTTGCGTGAGGCCATCATAAAAGTGGTACAAGTATTATACAAACTTTGTGGAAGGTTGGATGGATACATATTACTTGGTTTTGCTTCATAGTCATTGGCTCCCCAAAATTTGTTGATTCAAAATTGCAATATGTTACATTATTTAACATTTGATTGAGAAAATCAGTTACTAATAATATATATATATATATATATATATATATATATATATATTTATAATCTACATTCAACGTTATCACTTTTTGTAACATAAAAAAATTATCCCTTTGCATGATGTCATCATAAAAGTGGTAGAAGTATTATACTAACCTTATGGAAGGTTGGATGTATACCTATTACTTGGTTCATGCTTCATGGTCATTGACTTCCCAAAATCTTATTGATTCAAAATTGCAACTGATTACATATCTAACATTTGATTGAGTTACTAATATGATAATCACAATTGTATAATTTAAATTGTATCAATTGAATCATTGTATGTTGATTGTTTAAATTCAAATCCACATTATGATCATTCAACATTTCTACTTCTATAGTATTTGTATTGCTTTCTGTTTGAAAAAAATTTACAATTAATATTAAAATGAATGTAAACATGTAATACTATATGAAGAGATGGAATAAAAAAAGTGGACATAAAAAAGGAGTATTCTCTTTATACATTGTTATAGATAACAACTAAAATTGAATTTTTTAAACCTAAAGAATATAACATATAACTTCACCTATTATCTATTTTAAAATACATTTTTTTAAAATATTATACTACTTAATTTTATAATATTTTAAATATGACATCAAGATTAATACGCTATTCCCTAAATTAGGATAACCTTATTCCATTTAATATATTATCAAATTCAATTTTAGTTTTTTTTTATTATCATACTAGCTTGGGTATTTAAATTCACAAAAAAGACATTAGAAATTAAACATCAACATAAAATAGTAATAGACATATTTTTTCTCAAAATGAATATTGAGAATTCAGTTTTTGTAACATGAAAAATTATCCCTTTGCATGAGTTTAAATACTAACCTTGTGGAAGGTTGAATACATGTCTAATGCTTGGTCCTGCGTCATGGTTATTAACTCCCCAAAATCTTGTTGATTCAAAATTACAACCTACTAGATATCTAATTGTTAGCATTCATTAATTAATTAATTATCATGTAAAATTTCAAAAGATTATGATAGTCATAATATATTTCTTTGACACATTAAAGCATAACCAATTTTAATAAGGCTAAATAATAAAAAAATATGTTGTACTAACCACATGGTAAGTGATGAACATGAAAAATGACAATATACACGATTAAATAATAACAAATGCAATATTAATTATTGTTAGCAATGATAGCTAAAGAGTATATATGTTTAGTAATAACAAATGTATACACTTGGAATAGGTTGTCGATAATGTATTATCCGAACTAATTTTTGTATAGATGACAATCTCATTGTACTTGTATTACTTGACATGCAAATATTGTTTTTACTTCTTTGTCTTTAACTTGCTTTTGTTGTAGATAAGTGACTTTGTTGTTGTTCCATGGTTATTATGTTTCTTCTATTTCTTGCATTTTGTTTCCATCGTTGTCTTTGTTGTTGTTTTTGACTATTTAAATTTTTCATATTTTGATATCTCCCAGTTTTCTGCCCAAAGGGAACAGTGAAAGTCGTCTTGTAGCGATCACTAGGATTGATTTGGATTTGCCAAAATCCAGATTTCATATCAAATTTAGAAAAGATTTTCGCCGAATGAAGTCGGGAGAGTAAATCTTTTTTATTTGGAATTGGATATCTAATCCATTGAAGAGCTTGATTAAGAGGTTTATAATTGATAACCAATCTAGGGGCGCCTCGCTCTATTTCAGAGGCTTTGTTAACGTAGAAAGCTGCGCAAGACCAAGGGCTTTTGCTCTTTCTGATTAAACCTTTGGACAAAAGGTCCTTGATTTCGTTTTGACAATGAGTAACTAGATCGTGACTCATCTGGATTGGCCGAGCTTTGGTCGGGATTTGTCTGTCTGTGAAATCCTTTTCATAAGGAAGATTAACCATGTGTTTTTTCCTATCCCAGAAAGCATTAGGGAGGTCAGAACAGATGGTAGATTGAAAACGATCAGAAAGACTCTTGATTCGTTTTTTGACATGAGGGAAAGAAAGTTGACTTTCGATCTGTTTGAAGGAAATTTCTTCTTTAAGAAAGTTAATCTGATTAAGTTTTCGATTAACTTGATTAATATTCTTATGGACAGGTTTGTCTAAGAATTTGAATAAGATTGTTTTTCCCAAATGTTGGGTGGTTATACCTTCACCGGAAATTTGAATAGGGAAGATAGTTTTGATAAACGGTGACCCTAAGATAACATCATTCTTAAGGTTTTTGATCAGGAGAAATGGAGTTTCTACCTGAAGATTATCCTTTTGGATGATTGCCGAAGGAAGCTTATACTGGATTTCTAGTTTCGATCCACTAGCAGTCCTAAGCCTTTCGGAAGTTTTATGGAAGTATTTGGTCGGAATAAGTCCTTCCAAAATACAATTTGAATCTGCTCCGGTATCAAATAGAGCAGTCGTTTTTAAGACAAAATCGTCTACGATGATGGTAACATCAATATAAAATTTTTGAATGCTACATTGATTAATAAGGTTGTTGAAGAGGGTATCTTCGTTTAATGAATTATGATCAGACTCATAATCCTGATTACAATTTTTATGGTTATCTGGAACCATGTTGTCAGATAAAGCTGCAGTTATTTGAGATATGATAGTCTCATGCAACTGTGATTGAGTTTTGAGTTCTCGGACCTCAGTTTTGAGAGAACGGATTTCAGCCTGGAGGTCCTGAATAGTGACTGGTTTGGCTGAAGATTTTTCCAGTCGTTTGAGAGTTTGAGTAAGATCAAACTTGTTATTGACAAACCTATTTTCTGAACGTGTAGGTTTGGGTTTGGAAAGGATTGCCTTTAGTTTTTCCAGATACTCCTTCCTATCCTGAGGGTCTTGGATAGATTCTAGAGCATCAAGCAACAGGTTTTGCTCATCATTGTGAATGACATTGATGAGTGGAGATTCAGAACTTTCGCTGCTAGAGGAGGAAAGATCATCGTCAGCTTGAATTTCGTCAGAAGATGTCTTGGCGATATCGTTTTCTTCTTCTGAGGAACTATCAGAAGAGTTTATCAAAAGATTGTTAAGCTGATCCTGGACAATAGGATCAAGATTAAGTTCACGAATCTTAGAAGAGACTCGACAAAATCTTGCTAAATGGCCTTTACGGCCACACTTATAACAATTTCTAGTTTCTCTAGAAAGATTGGTATCCTTTTGAGGAGGATTAGTACTTCGTCGAGGAAGATTATGATCTGGAGGCCTACTGGGCTTGGAATGAAGATAGCGAGTCTTGAACCTAGAGACTCTGCGATGAGGTCTGCTCAGCTGTTGCTGAGATTGTTTTTTATGGGTAGTCTTTCCCGGATTCTTGGAACAAGGAAGACCGAATTGTTGGCAGAAATTTCCCAAATCTCTGCGATTTTGAGCCTTTTCTCTGGCTAATTGTTTTTGAATATTGTCGTCTTGACAGATTTTAAGAGCAACCTTTTGAACATAAGCTATGATATTGCCATAACTTAACTGATCATAAGGGATTTCACCGTTAAACTGGGAACGGATCTTTTCCCTAACCTTATCTCCTAAGGATTTTGGGAGTCCAGCTAGGAAGGTTTCTTTCCAAAAAGGTTGGTGACAATCATCTCTTGTGTATACTCGAGTAAGGAAGGTGTCCCTATACCACCTAAAATTACCTAAGGTTTTACACTTAAGAGTTGAGAGGAGATCTCCGGAACGATCTTTGTAGATAGAGGGATCTCCGATGAAATGTTTGACAATGGCCATGATTAAGGTATTTACGGCGTCGGGAATAGGCTTTCCCTTGTCGGTAAGGACGGTTCCTTCAGCGTCCGTTTTGACTGCCGTAAAGATTTCATGTTTCTCAGTGTCGGAAACATAATTATCCCACCAGCCTTTGAGTTGGCCAGAAAAGCCAGCGGTTAAGATTTCTACTATAGTCTCATCAGAGCTATCTAAAGCAGTCTGATATGCAGTGGAGACCATAGTCATATGTTGAAGAGTATTCAGGATGTTATACTCGGTTTGACCATCTATATTCCATTCATAGATTTGGTTTGCGTTGAATGACCGAAGACTTTGATCATTCTTTTCCTCAAGAAGGAGATCAGGAGCAGTAGCTCGATTGTAGTAAAGTTTAGAAGGCTGCTTCCAGTTGAGAGCCTTGCTAATAACAGGATTAATTTGAGGAACAGACTTACTGCTGGATGCAGCATCCTCAGATTCAGAACCTATAGAGGAAGTTCCTAATTTGTTAATTCTAAGAGATTGGTCCTTTTGGGAGACACTCCTAGTGATTGGTCCTAGCTTAACAGATTCTACCTGTGAAGAACTAGGGGTATCAGGGATAACGATAGAGTTATCTGGATTGGATTTTCCTAAGGCTTTAGTCCAATTTTGATGAATAAGCCTAAATTTGTTTCTAGTCTCGTTAGTTAGACTAAAAGGTTTGAACAAAGGTTTAGAAATGGAAGGGGTCTCATCGTCTTTGGTTTCTGAGGATGAGGCTTTTCCTACCAGGTTTTCTCCTAAAACTTGGAGGTACTTGTTGGTATAATTGTTTTGTTCCATAAGGGCTTTAATATCTTGGGCTCCTATGGTTTCATCTGATTTGTACTTAAAGGGCGAAGCTAAATACTTATCCTCTAAGTCTGGAATAAAATAACTGCTAGACGGAGGTAGGTCGGACTTAATGAGTTGACCATTCTTTCGGTGCCAGACAGTTAGGGTATTGACAGAAAGATCTTCTGTGATTGTAATTGTCCATGGAGGATAGATTTGGTTCCTATGAAGGTAGACATTTAACCAATCAAAGAAACAGACATGAGTTTGGACTTTGTTAAGAAATTCATAAAAAGAATCGATGATTTTTGACCTATGGTCACCCTTAAACTTGCTAAGAAACCATTTCCTCTGAGAGGTCCAAGTCTCAGAATAGAATTCCTTACGAAGGGTTGGTTTGTCTATGGTGTAACTATTCATAGCTGACCATACTGCATTTCCGATTGAGTAGGAGAATGTATTTCAGAAGAGATGTCTTCCTCAGTCCTACTGTAGATATTTCTAGGGATAGAAGATGAGTTATCTAACCCTTGAAGATTGATTTCTGGAGTAATAATTCTGGGAATTGAACTCCGATTTGATTGGGAAGCTATAGAAAAAGATCTTCTGGCACTAGTATAGGCCGATCTAGAAGCTTCGGATCTAGAAGAGAAAGAATTTCTCCGATCAAAGATGATTTCTACCTTACCAGCCTCAGATTGTCTAATTTCCTGGAATTCAGGGGTTTGACGAGGAAGGGTTGGTGTAGCTTTTTCGAGTTGCCAAGAGGTTGGTAACTCTACCTCATCCCATTTGATGAGCTTGGGAACAGCAACATTTGCCCTAGTCATATCTGTGACAAACAAAGTTGTTTCCCGATCGTTGGTTTTGAGAAGAACCCTTGAGTTACAAGTGTTCATGACCTTGTATTGGATTCGATAGAGAAGAGCTGCAGGGATAGAACCTTCTTTCATGTTTAACCCATGCAGACGAATGTTTAGAAACAATGAATCTAAGACATTTCTATCTAAAAGACTCACAGTTTTGTTTGGAAAACAATTGAAATAAACAGGACCATGTCCTAGACTGGTTTCTACGGTTCCTATGAGAGAATCGTGAAAATCATTATGCCTAATATCGCGAAGGCACATGAGGATTGAGGCGTTAAGACCTTCCCTAACAAGGGGCTTGACAGCTACTTGAACACATCCTATGTGGAGGTATTTGTACTTCCTAGAATGTTCAGCTATCGATTGTTTTGTAAGAAGGTGGAATTCTTCACCAGCTTGGGGATCCAAAGGGATATTGTTTTCTGCTGTCCTAATGATGTAGTCGGAACTACGGACATGTTTGGATTCATCAGGAATATAGAGTTCATCCTGAGGGATTTTAGGGATTTCCCAATTATCTATGGCTTGATTGATATCCTCGAAGCAGACTTCTTCTTCGAAGATGTTATTTTTGGGAGGTATTTCCTCAACCGATTGATTTTGCTCAGTTAGCAGATTGTTGGAAGAAGGAGAAGAAGATGAAGAAGATTTGATAGAAAAGCGACGAGAGAGGGAGCGAAGAAAAGAACTCATTTTTTAGAAATCTTCTAGTATCATTACCTTCACTTGGTTCGATAAAAATTTATTATTCTGGATCTAAATCTAGTTTTAACAAAAAATTATCATTCAAAGGTATTCCAGATTCCAGGTTACAGAAATTTTTTTTTTTTTTTTTTTTTTTTTTTAATATATATAGCAGAAAGATAAACTTACCGAATTACAAAATATACAGAACATTATCTCTTTCTTAATTACTTCATCCATGAAATAATCATCCATGGTAGAGACATCCGGCAAAGGCACATAGGCAACATGGACTTACCGCCTCCCTCGGGCCTTACTGCCAATCCAGCCCCAGGCCAAACCGTTGACACCATGAACCATTACTCAAAGAAGTCATAATAACAAAAGAGATAAACAAATCTAACAACGAAAATATTAACACAAAAGAAAATAGAAAAGAAAACAGAAACGAGCTGGATTTACAAGGCGGTAGTCCGCGCAGTACCAGTTTTCTGCGTCACACCTCATGAGTTTTTCAACCCGACGAGGCTTACACTAGGAGAAAATAGGTTGGATGGGTCCGAAGAAATCCCACCACTCACAAACCACTGAGGGAAGAAGTAACGAACATTTTTCTTAAAGTAAATCAGCCACGAGTGCCGATTATGTTTGTTTTGAAACCAAAAAATATTGGTCCAAGCTTGAATATAATCCCAGTAAGTGTAACCAATCGGGTCAAAAGGCTGGGAGAATTTTCTTACTTGGTTTAGTTTTGATTCAAAATCTTTAAAAGTAAGAACTTTTAAAATTTGAAAAGTGGAATGTGTGATAACAGTGTTATCATTTTTATCAAAATTATGTTTTATTAAAACAGATTTCGAATCCACCAAAATAAATTCATAAAACTTTCTAGTCTTATTGAGACTAAGAGGTTTAAATAAAAATGTTGGTGGAAAGATTTTTTCGCAAATCTTGTTTGGATTGGAATCCCAGAATTCTGGTTCCATTTGGATTGTTGGATGAAATCTTCCTTCTTTTGGTTGATAGGAAGAAGGTCGTTTTTGAGCAATTGGTTGAGGCTGCTCTACCAATGCTTTTGGATTCAGGGTTATTTTTGATTGGGCTATGTCTGAAATAATGGATTTCAGATTTTGGTTCCAGAAGAGGTCATCGGTTTCTTCGGAAAATATTTGTTTCCATGATCTAGATGGAAGATTGGTTAGCCCACAGTCTTGAAGAGCTTGCAAGGTTGGAATAGCCATCGCATAATCAGATGGTTTGGTGGCTAGGGTAGAAGACCCTTTTTCTGTTTGCGGAGTGGATGACCCCGTTTTGGTGATGGCCTGCTGAGTAGATGACTCAGACTTAATGATAGCCTGCTGGGTTGAAGACCCAGTCTGGGTAGATGACCCTTGATTGGCAGTCTGTGAGGCGACTTGGATGGTTTGGGTATCCTCAATGGAGGATGATTCTCCTGTCCGGGATGATCCCCGAACTGCTTTTCCCCTGCCTCGTGAAGAGGCGACTTTCATTCTTAGTTTCGGAGGCATCTCACATGAGTCCGTCCCTGAAGAAATTCACGGGTCAGATGATCTGGAAGAGTGTTTGAAGTACCTTTGATATATTCTATATCGAAATCAAAAATACTTAGGATTGCTTGCCAACGGGCAAAAATTTGTTTTGATGCAAGGTTTTTTACATCTTTTTGTAAAATTTCTTTAGCTGACTTGCAATCAACCCGAATTAAAAATTTTTGATTTAATAAATCAGATTGAAATTTTGAAATACACAGGACAATAGCCAAAACTTCTTTCTTAATAGTAGAATAGTTTTGTTGGGCTTTGTTCCAGTGCTTTGATGTAAATGCAATGCAATTTTCTGTATGATGCATGCGTTGTTTGAGAACACCACCATAACCTAAGTCAGAGGCGTCGGTTTCTACAATCTTAAAGAGATTGGGATTTGGTAGATACAAACAGGGTAATACTTTGACCTGCTGCTTAATCTGTTTAATTAAATTGGTGTGGATATCAGTCCACGGTGGAGGAGACTTTTTGAGTCTGTTATGAAGAGGTTTGGAAATTATACTAAGCTGAGGAAAGAAGTCAGCGACATAATTTAAACAACCCAAAAATCTTTGAAGTTGCGACTTTTCTAGGATTTGATTGGGAAATTTGTCAGCAAATTCGATGACTCGACAAATTGGTTTGATAGTCCCTTGAAAAATGTAATGACCAAGGAATTTGATTTTAGTCTGAAATAAACAGATTTTTGTTTTAGAAATGGCTAAGCCGTTTCGTTTGATTATTTTGAAAAAGATTTCAAGATGTTTGAAGTGTTGATCCACAGATTGGGAATAGATTAGGACATCATCTATATAGACAATGCAGAAGTTAGAATAAGGATTGAAGATATCATTCATGATATTTTGAAACTCCGATGGAGCATTTTTGAGACCAAAGGGCATGACGTTCCATTCGTATTGCCCAAAGGGAACAGTGAAAGCCGTCTTGTAGCGATCACTAGGATTGATTTGGATTTGCCAAAATCCAGATTTCATATCAAATTTAGAAAAGATTTTCGCCGAATGAAGTCGGGAGAGTAAATCTTTTTTATTTGGAATTGGATATCTAATCCATTGAAGAGCTTGATTAAGAGGTTTATAATTGATAACCAATCTAGGGGCGCCTCGCTCTATTTCAGAGGCTTTGTTAACGTAGAAAGCTGCGCAAGACCAAGGGCTTTTGCTCTTTCTGATTAAACCTTTGGACAAAAGGTCCTTGATTTCGTTTTGACAATGAGTAACTAGATCGTGACTCATCTGGATTGGCCGAGCTTTGGTCGGGATTTGTCTGTCTGTGAAATCCTTTTCATAAGGAAGATTAACCATGTGTTTTTTCCTATCCCAGAAAGCATTAGGGAGGTCAGAACAGATGGTAGATTGAAAACGATCAGAAAGACTCTTGATTCGTTTTTTGACATGAGGGAAAGAAAGTTGACTTTCGATCTGTTTGAAGGAAATTTCTTCTTTAAGAAAGTTAATCTGATTAAGTTTTCGATTAACTTGATTAATATTCTTATGGACAGGTTTGTCTAAGAATTTGAATAAGATTGTTTTTCCCAAATGTTGGGTGGTTATACCTTCACCGGAAATTTGAATAGGGAAGATAGTTTTGATAAACGGTGACCCTAAGATAACATCATTCTTAAGGTTTTTGATCAGGAGAAATGGAGTTTCTACCTGAAGATTATCCTTTTGGATGATTGCCGAAGGAAGCTTATACTGGATTTCTAGTTTCGATCCACTAGCAGTCCTAAGCCTTTCGGAAGTTTTATGGAAGTATTTGGTCGGAATAAGTCCTTCCAAAATACAATTTGAATCTGCTCCGGTATCAAATAGAGCAGTCGTTTTTAAGACAAAATCGTCTACGATGATGGTAACATCAATATAAAATTTTTGAATGCTACATTGATTAATAAGGTTGTTGAAGAGGGTATCTTCGTTTAATGAATTATGATCAGACTCATAATCCTGATTACAATTTTTATGGTTATCTGGAACCATGTTGTCAGATAAAGCTGCAGTTATTTGAGATATGATAGTCTCATGCAACTGTGATTGAGTTTTGAGTTCTCGGACCTCAGTTTTGAGAGAACGGATTTCAGCCTGGAGGTCCTGAATAGTGACTGGTTTGGCTGAAGATTTTTCCAGTCGTTTGAGAGTTTGAGTAAGATCAAACTTGTTATTGACAAACCTATTTTCTGAACGTGTAGGTTTGGGTTTGGAAAGGATTGCCTTTAGTTTTTCCAGATACTCCTTCCTATCCTGAGGGTCTTGGATAGATTCTAGAGCATCAAGCAACAGGTTTTGCTCATCATTGTGAATGACATTGATGAGTGGAGATTCAGAACTTTCGCTGCTAGAGGAGGAAAGATCATCGTCAGCTTGAATTTCGTCAGAAGATGTCTTGGCGATATCGTTTTCTTCTTCTGAGGAACTATCAGAAGAGTTTATCAAAAGATTGTTAAGCTGATCCTGGACAATAGGATCAAGATTAAGTTCACGAATCTTAGAAGAGACTCGACAAAATCTTGCTAAATGGCCTTTACGGCCACACTTATAACAATTTCTAGTTTCTCTAGAAAGATTGGTATCCTTTTGAGGAGGATTAGTACTTCGTCGAGGAAGATTATGATCTGGAGGCCTACTGGGCTTGGAATGAAGATAGCGAGTCTTGAACCTAGAGACTCTGCGATGAGGTCTGCTCAGCTGTTGCTGAGATTGTTTTTTATGGGTAGTCTTTCCCGGATTCTTGGAACAAGGAAGACCGAATTGTTGGCAGAAATTTCCCAAATCTCTGCGATTTTGAGCCTTTTCTCTGGCTAATTGTTTTTGAATATTGTCGTCTTGACAGATTTTAAGAGCAACCTTTTGAACATAAGCTATGATATTGCCATAACTTAACTGATCATAAGGGATTTCACCGTTAAACTGGGAACGGATCTTTTCCCTAACCTTATCTCCTAAGGATTTTGGGAGTCCAGCTAGGAAGGTTTCTTTCCAAAAAGGTTGGTGACAATCATCTCTTGTGTATACTCGAGTAAGGAAGGTGTCCCTATACCACCTAAAATTACCTAAGGTTTTACACTTAAGAGTTGAGAGGAGATCTCCGGAACGATCTTTGTAGATAGAGGGATCTCCGATGAAATGTTTGACAATGGCCATGATTAAGGTATTTACGGCGTCGGGAATAGGCTTTCCCTTGTCGGTAAGGACGGTTCCTTCAGCGTCCGTTTTGACTGCCGTAAAGATTTCATGTTTCTCAGTGTCGGAAACATAATTATCCCACCAGCCTTTGAGTTGGCCAGAAAAGCCAGCGGTTAAGATTTCTACTATAGTCTCATCAGAGCTATCTAAAGCAGTCTGATATGCAGTGGAGACCATAGTCATATGTTGAAGAGTATTCAGGATGTTATACTCGGTTTGACCATCTATATTCCATTCATAGATTTGGTTTGCGTTGAATGACCGAAGACTTTGATCATTCTTTTCCTCAAGAAGGAGATCAGGAGCAGTAGCTCGATTGTAGTAAAGTTTAGAAGGCTGCTTCCAGTTGAGAGCCTTGCTAATAACAGGATTAATTTGAGGAACAGACTTACTGCTGGATGCAGCATCCTCAGATTCAGAACCTATAGAGGAAGTTCCTAATTTGTTAATTCTAAGAGATTGGTCCTTTTGGGAGACACTCCTAGTGATTGGTCCTAGCTTAACAGATTCTACCTGTGAAGAACTAGGGGTATCAGGGATAACGATAGAGTTATCTGGATTGGATTTTCCTAAGGCTTTAGTCCAATTTTGATGAATAAGCCTAAATTTGTTTCTAGTCTCGTTAGTTAGACTAAAAGGTTTGAACAAAGGTTTAGAAATGGAAGGGGTCTCATCGTCTTTGGTTTCTGAGGATGAGGCTTTTCCTACCAGGTTTTCTCCTAAAACTTGGAGGTACTTGTTGGTATAATTGTTTTGTTCCATAAGGGCTTTAATATCTTGGGCTCCTATGGTTTCATCTGATTTGTACTTAAAGGGCGAAGCTAAATACTTATCCTCTAAGTCTGGAATAAAATAACTGCTAGACGGAGGTAGGTCGGACTTAATGAGTTGACCATTCTTTCGGTGCCAGACAGTTAGGGTATTGACAGAAAGATCTTCTGTGATTGTAATTGTCCATGGAGGATAGATTTGGTTCCTATGAAGGTAGACATTTAACCAATCAAAGAAACAGACATGAGTTTGGACTTTGTTAAGAAATTCATAAAAAGAATCGATGATTTTTGACCTATGGTCACCCTTAAACTTGCTAAGAAACCATTTCCTCTGAGAGGTCCAAGTCTCAGAATAGAATTCCTTACGAAGGGTTGGTTTGTCTATGGTGTAACTATTCATAGCTGACCATACTGCATTTCCGATTGAGTAGGAGAATGTATTTCAGAAGAGATGTCTTCCTCAGTCCTACTGTAGATATTTCTAGGGATAGAAGATGAGTTATCTAACCCTTGAAGATTGATTTCTGGAGTAATAATTCTGGGAATTGAACTCCGATTTGATTGGGAAGCTATAGAAAAAGATCTTCTGGCACTAGTATAGGCCGATCTAGAAGCTTCGGATCTAGAAGAGAAAGAATTTCTCCGATCAAAGATGATTTCTACCTTACCAGCCTCAGATTGTCTAATTTCCTGGAATTCAGGGGTTTGACGAGGAAGGGTTGGTGTAGCTTTTTCGAGTTGCCAAGAGGTTGGTAACTCTACCTCATCCCATTTGATGAGCTTGGGAACAGCAACATTTGCCCTAGTCATATCTGTGACAAACAAAGTTGTTTCCCGATCGTTGGTTTTGAGAAGAACCCTTGAGTTACAAGTGTTCATGACCTTGTATTGGATTCGATAGAGAAGAGCTGCAGGGATAGAACCTTCTTTCATGTTTAACCCATGCAGACGAATGTTTAGAAACAATGAATCTAAGACATTTCTATCTAAAAGACTCACAGTTTTGTTTGGAAAACAATTGAAATAAACAGGACCATGTCCTAGACTGGTTTCTACGGTTCCTATGAGAGAATCGTGAAAATCATTATGCCTAATATCGCGAAGGCACATGAGGATTGAGGCGTTAAGACCTTCCCTAACAAGGGGCTTGACAGCTACTTGAACACATCCTATGTGGAGGTATTTGTACTTCCTAGAATGTTCAGCTATCGATTGTTTTGTAAGAAGGTGGAATTCTTCACCAGCTTGGGGATCCAAAGGGATATTGTTTTCTGCTGTCCTAATGATGTAGTCGGAACTACGGACATGTTTGGATTCATCAGGAATATAGAGTTCATCCTGAGGGATTTTAGGGATTTCCCAATTATCTATGGCTTGATTGATATCCTCGAAGCAGACTTCTTCTTCGAAGATGTTATTTTTGGGAGGTATTTCCTCAACCGATTGATTTTGCTCAGTTAGCAGATTGTTGGAAGAAGGAGAAGAAGATGAAGAAGATTTGATAGAAAAGCGACGAGAGAGGGAGCGAAGAAAAGAACTCATTTTTTAGAAATCTTCTAGTATCATTACCTTCACTTGGTTCGATAAAAATTTATTATTCTGGATCTAAATCTAGTTTTAACAAAAAATTATCATTCAAAGGTATTCCAGATTCCAGGTTACAGAAATTTTTTTTTTTTTTTTTTTTTTTTTTTTAATATATATAGCAGAAAGATAAACTTACCGAATTACAAAATATACAGAACATTATCTCTTTCTTAATTACTTCATCCATGAAATAATCATCCATGGTAGAGACATCCGGCAAAGGCACATAGGCAACATGGACTTACCGCCTCCCTCGGGCCTTACTGCCAATCCAGCCCCAGGCCAAACCGTTGACACCATGAACCATTACTCAAAGAAGTCATAATAACAAAAGAGATAAACAAATCTAACAACGAAAATATTAACACAAAAGAAAATAGAAAAGAAAACAGAAACGAGCTGGATTTACAAGGCCGTAAAGGATACCAATCTTTCTAGAGAAACTAGAAATTGTTATAAGTGTGGCCGTAAAGGCCATTTAGCAAGATTTTGTCGAGTCTCCTCTAAGATTCGTGAACTTAATCTTGATCCTATTGTCCAGGATCAGCTTAACAATCTTTTGATAAACTCTTCTGATAGTTCCTCAGAAGAAGAAAACGATATCGCCAAGACATCTTCTGACGAAATTCAAGCTGACGATGATCTTTCCTCCTCTAGCAGCGAAAGTTCTGAATCTCCACTCATCAATGTCATTCACAATGATGAGCAAAACCTGTTGCTTGATGCTCTAGAATCTATCCAAGACCCTCAGGATAGGAAGGAGTATCTGGAAAAACTAAAGGCAATCCTTTCCAAACCCAAACCTACACGTTCAGAAAATAGGTTTGTCAATAACAAGTTTGATCTTACTCAAACTCTCAAACGACTGGAAAAATCTTCAGCCAAACCAGTCACTATTCAGGACCTCCAGGCTGAAATCCGTTCTCTCAAAACTGAGGTCCGAGAACTCAAAACTCAATCACAGTTGCATGAGACTATCATATCTCAAATAACTGCAGCTTTATCTGACAACATGGTTCCAGATAACCATAAAAATTGTAATCAGGATTATGAGTCTGATCATAATTCATTAAACGAAGATACCCTCTTCAACAACCTTATTAATCAATGTAGCATTCAAAAATTTTATATTGATGTTACCATCATCGTAGACGATTTTGTCTTAAAAACGACTGCTCTATTTGATACCGGAGCAGATTCAAATTGTATTTTGGAAGGACTTATTCCGACCAAATACTTCCATAAAACTTCCGAAAGGCTTAGGACTGCTAGTGGATCGAAACTAGAAATCCAGTATAAGCTTCCTTCGGCAATCATCCAAAAGGATAATCTTCAGGTAGAAACTCCATTTCTCCTGATCAAAAACCTTAAGAATGATGTTATCTTAGGGTCACCGTTTATCAAAACTATCTTCCCTATTCAAATTTCCGGTGAAGGTATAACCACCCAACATTTGGGAAAAACAATCTTATTCAAATTCTTAGACAAACCTGTCCATAAGAATATTAATCAAGTTAATCGAAAACTTAATCAGATTAACTTTCTTAAAGAAGAAATTTCCTTCAAACAGATCGAAAGTCAACTTTCTTTCCCTCATGTCAAAAAACGAATCAAGAGTCTTTCTGATCGTTTTCAATCTACCATCTGTTCTGACCTCCCTAATGCTTTCTGGGATAGGAAAAAACACATGGTTAATCTTCCTTATGAAAAGGATTTCACAGACAGACAAATCCCAACCAAAGCTCGGCCAATCCAGATGAGTCACGATCTAGTTACTCATTGTCAAAACGAAATCAAGGACCTTTTGTCCAAAGGTTTAATCAGAAAGAGCAAAAGCCCTTGGTCTTGCGCAGCTTTCTACGTTAACAAAGCCTCTGAAATAGAGCGAGGCGCCCCTAGATTGGTTATCAATTATAAACCTCTTAATCAAGCTCTTCAATGGATTAGATATCCAATTCCAAATAAAAAAGATTTACTCTCCCGACTTCATTCGGCGAAAATCTTTTCTAAATTTGATATGAAATCTGGATTTTGGCAAATCCAAATCAATCCTAGTGATCGCTACAAGACGGCTTTCACTGTTCCCTTTGGGCAATACGAATGGAACGTCATGCCCTTTGGTCTCAAAAATGCTCCATCGGAGTTTCAAAATATCATGAATGATATCTTCAATCCTTATTCTAACTTCTGCATTGTCTATATAGATGATGTCCTAATCTATTCCCAATCTGTGGATCAACACTTCAAACATCTTGAAATCTTTTTCAAAATAATCAAACGAAACGGCTTAGCCATTTCTAAAACAAAAATCTGTTTATTTCAGACTAAAATCAAATTCCTTGGTCATTACATTTTTCAAGGGACTATCAAACCAATTTGTCGAGTCATCGAATTTGCTGACAAATTTCCCAATCAAATCCTAGAAAAGTCGCAACTTCAAAGATTTTTGGGTTGTTTAAATTATGTCGCTGACTTCTTTCCTCAGCTCAGTATAATTTCCAAACCTCTTCATAACAGACTCAAAAAGTCTCCTCCACCGTGGACTGATATCCACACCAATTTAATTAAACAGATTAAGCAGCAGGTCAAAGTATTACCCTGTTTGTATCTACCAAATCCCAATCTCTTTAAGATTGTAGAAACCGACGCCTCTGACTTAGGTTATGGTGGTGTTCTCAAACAACGCATGCATCATACAGAAAATTGCATTGCATTTACATCAAAGCACTGGAACAAAGCCCAACAAAACTATTCTACTATTAAGAAAGAAGTTTTGGCTATTGTCCTGTGTATTTCAAAATTTCAATCTGATTTATTAAATCAAAAATTTTTAATTCGGGTTGATTGCAAGTCAGCTAAAGAAATTTTACAAAAAGATGTAAAAAACCTTGCATCAAAACAAATTTTTGCCCGTTGGCAAGCAATCCTAAGTATTTTTTATTTCGATATAGAATATATCAAAGGTACTTCAAACACTCTTCCAGATTATCTGACCCGTGAATTTCTTCAGGGACGGACTCATGTGAGATGCCTCCGAAACTAAGAATGAAAGTCGCCTCTTCACGAGGCAGGGGAAAAGCAGTTCGGGGATCATCCCGGGCAGGAGAATCATCCTCCATTGAGGATACCCAAACCATCCAAGTCGCCTCACAGACTGCCAATCAAGGGTCATCTACCCAGACTGGGTCTTCAACCCAGCAGGCTATCATTAAGTCTGAGTCATCTACTCAGCAGGCCATCACCAAAACGGGGTCATCCACTCCGCAAACAGAAAAAGGGTCTTCTACCCTAGCCACCAAACCATCTGATTATGCGATGGCTATTCCAACCTTGCAAGCTCTTCAAGACTGTGGGCTAACCAATCTTCCATCTAGATCATGGAAACAAATATTTTCCGAAGAAACCGATGACCTCTTCTGGAACCAAAATCTGAAATCCATTATTTCAGACATAGCCCAATCAAAAATAACCCTGAATCCAAAAGCATTGGTAGAGCAGCCTCAGCCAATTGCTCAAAAACGACCTTCTTCCTATCAACCAAAAGAAGGAAGATTTCATCCAACAATCCAAATGGAACCAGAATTCTGGGATTCCAATCCAAACAAGATTTGCGAAAAAATCTTTCCACCAACATTTTTATTTAAACCTCTTAGTCTCAATAAGACTAGAAAGTTTTATGAATTTATCTTGGTGGATTCGAAATCTGTTTTAATAAAACATAATTTTGATAAAAATGATAACACTGTTATCACACATTCCACTTTTCAAATTTTAAAAGTTCTTACTTTTAAAGATTTTGAATCAAAACCAAACCAAGTAAGGAAATTCTCCCAGCCTTTTGACCCGATTGGTTACACTTACTGGGATTATATTCAAGCTTGGACCAATATTTTTTGGTTTCAAAACAAACATAATCGGCACTCGTGGCTGATTTACTTTAAGAAAAATGTCCGTTACTTCTTCCCTCAGTGGTTTGCTGAGTGGTGGGATTTCTTCGGACCCATCCAATCTATCCTTCCTGAAGAAGTAAAGGTGGGATTCAATCAATTCAAGTCAAGAGTTGAAGAAGGGAATAATCCGTTTCATCCATCTCTTCGATTCTTCTCAATTTTTTCCTTAGCATGGATTTTTGCATGGCAACACCAATACCAGAAAAATGCAGCAAATCCTAAGCTATTGCCAATGCTGGGAAAACAAGCTTCCGTCAAGTGGTGGGATCAGTTTAACGCTTCCCATGCCAATTCACAGGGAGTGGCTTTATGGTTCCAGAAGAACCCAAAAAGCCTCAAATCGGCAGACCCAGAGACCTGCCAATTCCTTAATCGCAAGGCCAAGATTGCAGCTGCCCTTGCAGCCTCAACAGATGATGAAGCCTTGGCAAAGAATCTTCATCAGATTTTGGCTCTCCTCTCTACTGACTCAGAAGCCAGTTCATCAAAAGGAAAGTCAAAGAAAGAAGAAAGTTCGTCTGCATCCTCTTCCTCCGGTTCATTTTACCAGATCGAGGAATCTGACGATGACTGATTCAAATCCACGCAAGCATTTTTGCGGTCAAATCACTGTGCAATCACTGTGCATTATTGCGGAGCCGCCAAACACTGTACACTGTACACTGTTCACTGTAGCGGTAAAATCGGGTTACTGTTGTAATAGTGAAATTTACTGTTGTAATAGTAACTTTTAAAATTCTATAAATTGTAAGCGAGGGTGATTGTGAAGGGGGCTTGAACGGAAACTCTGAGCATCTCTCTCCTCTCTCTTCCCTCTACTCTGTAATTCTCTTCAATCAATACAACCTTTTTGTATTATTTCTGCTTTCTGCTGCATACTTTCTGCATAATCCGGCCTTGTGCTCTGGTATAACTGCTTCATGCATTAGCATAACATCCGGTCTTGTGCGGATTACCGCCGTGTAACATCCGGGTATACCTGTTCATGCATAGCATCTTTCCTATTTTCTCCTAGTTTGTAGATCCTTGGGTTTCTGGTATCAGAAACCCAAGGATCTACAAACTAGGAGAAAATAGGAAAGATGCTATGCATGAACAGGTATACCCGGATGTTACACGGCGGTAATCCGCACAAGACCGGATGTTATGCTAATGCATGAAGCAGTTATACCAGAGCACAAGGCCGGATTATGCAGAAAGTATGCAGCAGAAAGCAGAAATAATACAAAAAGGTTGTATTGATTGAAGAGAATTACAGAGTAGAGGGAAGAGAGAGGAGAGAGATGCTCAGAGTTTCCGTTCCAGCCCCCTTCACAATCACCCTCGCTTACAATTTATAGAATTTTAAAAGTTACTATTACAACAGTAAATTTCACTATTACAACAGTAACCCGATTTTACCGCTACAGTGAACAGTGTACAGTGTACAGTGTTTGGCGGCTCCGCAATAATGCACAGTGATTGCACAGTGATTTGACCGCAAAAATGCTTGCGTGGATTTGAATCAGTCATCGTCAGATTCCTCGATCTGGTAAAATGAACCGGAGGAAGAGGATGCAGACGAACTTTCTTCTTTCTTTGACTTTCCTTTTGATGAACTGGCTTCTGAGTCAGTAGAGAGGAGAGCCAAAATCTGATGAAGATTCTTTGCCAAGGCTTCATCATCTGTTGAGGCTGCAAGGGCAGCTGCAATCTTGGCCTTGCGATTAAGGAATTGGCAGGTCTCTGGGTCTGCCGATTTGAGGCTTTTTGGGTTCTTCTGGAACCATAAAGCCACTCCCTGTGAATTGGCATGGGAAGCGTTAAACTGATCCCACCACTTGACGGAAGCTTGTTTTCCCAGCATTGGCAATAGCTTAGGATTTGCTGCATTTTTCTGGTATTGGTGTTGCCATGCAAAAATCCATGCTAAGGAAAAAATTGAGAAGAATCGAAGAGATGGATGAAACGGATTATTCCCTTCTTCAACTCTTGACTTGAATTGATTGAATCCCACCTTTACTTCTTCAGGAAGGATAGATTGGATGGGTCCGAAGAAATCCCACCACTCAGCAAACCACTGAGGGAAGAAGTAACGAACATTTTTCTTAAAGTAAATCAGCCACGAGTGCCGATTATGTTTGTTTTGAAACCAAAAAATATTGGTCCAAGCTTGAATATAATCCCAGTAAGTGTAACCAATCGGGTCAAAAGGCTGGGAGAATTTTCTTACTTGGTTTGGTTTTGATTCAAAATCTTTAAAAGTAAGAACTTTTAAAATTTGAAAAGTGGAATGTGTGATAACAGTGTTATCATTTTTATCAAAATTATGTTTTATTAAAACAGATTTCGAATCCACCAAGATAAATTCATAAAACTTTCTAGTCTTATTGAGACTAAGAGGTTTAAATAAAAATGTTGGTGGAAAGATTTTTTCGCAAATCTTGTTTGGATTGGAATCCCAGAATTCTGGTTCCATTTGGATTGTTGGATGAAATCTTCCTTCTTTTGGTTGATAGGAAGAAGGTCGTTTTTGAGCAATTGGCTGAGGCTGCTCTACCAATGCTTTTGGATTCAGGGTTATTTTTGATTGGGCTATGTCTGAAATAATGGATTTCAGATTTTGGTTCCAGAAGAGGTCATCGGTTTCTTCGGAAAATATTTGTTTCCATGATCTAGATGGAAGATTGGTTAGCCCACAGTCTTGAAGAGCTTGCAAGGTTGGAATAGCCATCGCATAATTAGATGGTTTGGTGGCTAGGGTAGAAGACCCTTTTTCTGTTTGCGGAGTGGATGACCCCGTTTTGGTGATGGCCTGCTGAGTAGATGACTCAGACTTAATGATAGCCTGCTGGGTTGAAGACCCAGTCTGGGTAGATGACCCTTGATTGGCAGTCTGTGAGGCGACTTGGATGGTTTGGGTATCCTCAATGGAGGATGATTCTCCTGCCCGGGATGATCCCCGAACTGCTTTTCCCCTGCCTCGTGAAGAGGCGACTTTCATTCTTAGTTTCGGAGGCATCTCACATGAGTCCGTCCCTGAAGAAATTCACGGGTCAGATAATCTGGAAGAGTGTTTGAAGTACCTTTGATATATTCTATATCGAAATAAAAAATACTTAGGATTGCTTGCCAACGGGCAAAAATTTGTTTTGATGCAAGGTTTTTTACATCTTTTTGTAAAATTTCTTTAGCTGACTTGCAATCAACCCGAATTAAAAATTTTTGATTTAATAAATCAGATTGAAATTTTGAAATACACAGGACAATAGCCAAAACTTCTTTCTTAATAGTAGAATAGTTTTGTTGGGCTTTGTTCCAGTGCTTTGATGTAAATGCAATGCAATTTTCTGTATGATGCATGCGTTGTTTGAGAACACCACCATAACCTAAGTCAGAGGCGTCGGTTTCTACAATCTTAAAGAGATTGGGATTTGGTAGATACAAACAGGGTAATACTTTGACCTGCTGCTTAATCTGTTTAATTAAATTGGTGTGGATATCAGTCCACGGTGGAGGAGACTTTTTGAGTCTGTTATGAAGAGGTTTGGAAATTATACTGAGCTGAGGAAAGAAGTCAGCGACATAATTTAAACAACCCAAAAATCTTTGAAGTTGCGACTTTTCTAGGATTTGATTGGGAAATTTGTCAGCAAATTCGATGACTCGACAAATTGGTTTGATAGTCCCTTGAAAAATGTAATGACCAAGGAATTTGATTTTAGTCTGAAATAAACAGATTTTTGTTTTAGAAATGGCTAAGCCGTTTCGTTTGATTATTTTGAAAAAGATTTCAAGATGTTTGAAGTGTTGATCCACAGATTGGGAATAGATTAGGACATCATCTATATAGACAATGCAGAAGTTAGAATAAGGATTGAAGATATCATTCATGATATTTTGAAACTCCGATGGAGCATTTTTGAGACCAAAGGGCATGACGTTCCATTAGACAGAATGAATAAGGTGTAAATATAATTAACATGGAGTGAATAAAATTAATAAATTATTAAATAAAGTATTATGAATCTTAATTTTAATTTGGAATTAATTAAAATATTAGTTACATTTTATAATATATCAAATTAAAAAAAATATTAATTAATTGTTTGTTGTTGATATAATTAAAAGGTAAAGTAAAAATTAGGTAAAATGAATTAGGTGTAATAATAAGAAAATTGAACCAAACAATAAATATTATTAATAAATCAGAAATTGATAAATGAATCAAGTAAAAGCAATAAAGATTTGACAAATTAATAAAGTGAGATGGTGGAAAAATAAAAGAAATAGATGGTGGATAAAAATAAAATAATAATATAGAGATATGGAATAAATAAAAGAAATATTCCTATTTGATTTTACATATGAAATATTTAACCTTGAGTTATTCTATATATATTAGCTACTTTGTTTTGTGTTTCTTTCAAATATTATTAAATAAATTCTTAATGTACCTTAATTTTATGGAAAAATTGACGTATTAGTTACATTTGATAACGTATGAAATTAAAAAAATATATTAATTAATTGTTTGTTGTTGGTATAATTGAAAGGTAAAGTAAAAATTAGGTGGAATGAATTAGGTATAAATATAATTAATATGGAGAGAATAAAATAAAAAAATATAATAATTACAGTGAATAAATTATAAAAACTAATTAATATATTTTTTAAATTTCATGCATTATAACATTCGAAGATTAATATTTCATACATTATTTAAATTTGTTTAAGCTACAAATATTTGATTAATTATTTGCATTTGTATAATATGTTTTGATATATTAATTAATTATAACGTATTAATTAATACATCAAATTTAAGTATTTTGATATGTTATATAACATTTTGATATATGTAATTAATTAACGTATTATAATAAATTTCTAATACGTATTATAAATATAACATTTTGATATATTAATATGGTAATTAGCGTAAATTTTATAATATATGAAATTTAAAAAATATATTAATTATTCATTTATTGTCGTATGATTAAAAGGTAAAGTAAAAGTTAGCTAGAAAGAATCATATGTAAATATAATTAACATGGAGAGAATAAATAAATTATAAAAATAAGATAGTTATTGTAAAAAAAATAATAAGAAATTATTAGTGTATTAATGTGAAAAAATTAAAAGGAATAGATTGTGGATAAAAATAAAATGATAATATAGGAGATGGAAAAAAAAATGTATATATTTGGTTTGACATATGTAATATTTAACCCAAAATTATCTTATAAATATTAGTTACTTTATTTTGTGTTATCTTTTTTCAATTTCATTAAATAAACATTAGTGTATCTTTTTCAAGACATCAAACTTTTTTTCTCCTATTCTACCATAATTTTAATGAAAATTTACGTAATAATTTTATATTTTGATAAATATATGCAATCGATAATTTATTAGTTAAAGACTCTTATTTTTCAAATTTTAAATAATATTTCTTGTTGGTATATTCATTGGCATACTTTACTTTAATTTTAATTAAAAATTTACCTATGAATTAAATGTTCTAATTTTTTAGATTTTAAGAATTTATTAATTGAACATTTGTTATTAGTTAAAATCCCCATTTTTTAGTTTTTAAAAAATTATTTTTTAACCTGGATAATTTTTTTAATTATGTTGACAGTAAAAAAAACAGTTTCTTGTTTCAATTATCATCCTAATATTGAAGGTTAAAATGTGTTGTAATTAAATCAAATTAAAATCAAGTGTTGTTTACTTTATAATTTTTCAAATCATTAATTAAAATATAATAATTAATCATTTTATTAGTTAAATTTTCCCATTTTTTATCTAAAAATATTGACATATTAATTAGATGGTATAATTCTTGAAATTAAAAATATATATTGAATCCATTAATATCATTGCAATTGTAGATATATATGATCTCGAATCATCGACTCTACAACATTTTTTCTTCAAGACAAAATAACTCGGTCATCTCAAATTATGTATTCTATAATATATAAAGTGCAAAATATGAAAATAGAAATAAAAAAGTTAAAAAATGCAATAATTATGCAGAGTCATTTAATCAATATTTTTATTAAAAATATAACCAATAATTATCTATGTGCATTGTATCTTCATGGAGTGGACAGCGAACTTTTAAGTCTTTTAAGAAATATAAAAACTAGGAGAAATAAATGTGAAAAGAAAAAGGATGCACTAAAAAAATGTGAGTCTTTAAAGTATAAAAGAAGAAAAGAATAAAATTAACGCACTATGTAAAGAATTATAAATTAAAAAATATTGAAAGATGAAAGAGTTAAAATTTACACAGCATGTGAGTCACGTCTCTAAAAATGGGAAGTTTCAAAATTTTAAAATGATATAAAGTTATTTTGGTAGAATTTAAAAAGGGAAATGATAAAAAATAATGACATTTGATCATATCGTGCAAAATAGAGTATTTATTATCGTATTTAAAATTGATTTCCTTCATTTGCATTTGAAATTTTGATTTTTTTTAAAAAGAAGTTTATGTGTCTTGTGGATAACTCATTTTTTTAAAACAACAATCACTTAATTATGATTGCATGGTCATACAATCATAAAGTGACTGGATTCTTTTTAGTTTTACTCTCTTTTAAAACAATTAAATGGTTATCACTATAGTAATCTATTATATCATCTAAAAAATTATAGAAAAGTTATTTTTACCCTTTTTTATATTTTTTCTTTTAAAAATATTTTTGAAAAAAACACCAAAATAAACTTTATGTTTCTTGTGTACGCACGTGCATCCAAATTAATTAAGGATATTATAACATCTAACATTAAGAGAGAATAAGCTAAAGCTCTAAACTAGATAGAGCACCAGTCATTAAATTTTTCTTAACATATATTTTTAAACATGAGAATTTAATTTACCAAAATGCTTAATTTCATTAACGAGGTTGGCACCGGCCACCAGGATGGTTAGACTCATATTCCTCCAAAAGCTAGGTTGGATAACATTCTTAGAATATGATTTTAGTACAACCTGTAAGTTATATATAGGAAGTTTAAGACTTTGGTCAATCTCAAAGCTTAGCTGATAAAGTGTTTCACTTCAATATAATACTCATTTTAAGTAAATACTTCAATTTTATATATTTGTGCATATTCCTATAAGAAATTTGCAAATTATTATTTATTTATTTTTGCAATAGATATACATACATAGAGCTTTGAATATGACAGACTCTAAATATTTATTTATTTTTACTTGATATTTATATTGTATTTTTTTATATATTACTACAGACCAAATTAAAATAAATATAAAATTATACAAAAATAATAATTATTTAGAAATTATAAATTAAATATATCAAATTAAAATAAAAATCCAAACACATAAACGCAATAGGTACTATAATTATTTTTATAATAAAAGCATCTCAATATGTTCTCATTAATGTGGTATTATATTTGTGCATTGTCCACGGTTATCACATTAAACATTCAAATCAATTAAACTCTAAAGATTTTGAAAAGAAAAAATGTAATTAAAATTAAGCACTAAATTGAAAGAAAAATTTATTAAGAAACAAAAATCCAAAACAGAAATTTTTAACTATTTGAGTACTCTTATGTCTTTTAATATTTCATTTTCATATTTATTTATAATTTTAAAAATATTATATTACAATATAAATTATTTGGTATTGAAGATGGAGTGGTGGAACGAAATTTGGAGTCCAAAGAAGGCAGTATCCAATCTGTCTCATTTTGTAGTTCTTGTAATGGTGAGGAAAATGTATCAGATTTTTATGTAAATGAAGGCAATGTGTCGAGGGCTTTCCAAGAGTCGAACCAGGCGGGCAATTCAAAGTCATATGGAGGTGATGGATATTCCAGTATATAGGCAACAATTTTCTTGGATCTCCCTAGATGGTTTTGCTTCTTCAAGGTTAAATAGAATTTTTATTTCCCAAGGTTTGATTGAAGAATGGAATATATGTTAACAGTGGATTGGGTCTAGATAGTTTTCTTATCATAGTGGATTTTATTGAAAAATAATAAGCAAAATTGGGAGGCTAAACCGTTTAAATTTTTTCACCATTGGTTACAGTAGCCATCTTTTCATGATATAGTAAAAAAATTCTTAGGCTCTCAAGCATAGTCAGGTTGGCAAATGCATCAACTAAAGAATAAGTTTAAAGATCTGAAGGTGGAAATTAAAAAGTGATGCTCAGAGGTAATTCAAAAGGATGAAATTATTCTGGGAGACAAGGTTAATGAATTGGAAGTCATAGATCGCAAACTGTTAGATGAGGAAATGGATATGGATGTGGTTAGAAAGGGATTACTTGATCAATATTGGAGTAAAGCAAGGGTTCTGGAGAATGTAATTTTGCAAAAATCAAGAGTTAGATGGGTGGTGCAGGGTGATTACAATTCAAAATACTTTCATAATTATTTTAAAACAAGGTGCTCAAACAATAGTATATTGACAGTAAAATCAGTAAATGGTTGAGTGGAAAGTGTATGGTGTGAAAGCAGAGATGATGAATCATTTTCAGGATATTTTCATAGAAAAAGATCTACAAAGGCCTTATCTTGATGGAGTGGAATTTAATCAAATATTAGTGGAAGAGAGAAACCAAATGAAGGAACTTTTTCTAGAGAAGAGATTAGGGAGGTTGTGTGGGCCTGTAAGGGTGTAAGAATTTAGAGCCAGATGCATTTGGAATGAATTTTTATAAGTCATGCTAGGAGATAATGGGGGAAGAGGTGATTTAGGTTGTTCAAGAATTTCATTTGTCTAGGAAATTACCTAAAGCCATTACTTCTTCTTTCTTAGCCTTGACTCTGAAGGTTGGGAGATCGATGAACGTGTCTCAATATCGACCTATATCCCTTATCTCAAGTTTGCAAAAAATTATTTCGAAAATTCTTTCATTTAAATTGAAGAGAGTATTGGGGGATTATTTCAGTGTGTAAAACAACGTTTTACTTGGCATATACATCTTAGATGGTGTTTTATATTTAATGAGATCATTGATTAGGCCTATAGGCTTAAGAAATCCTACATTTTATTTAAAGTGGATTTTGAAAAGGCCTATGACTTAGTCAACTGGTCTTTTCTGGATTATATGTTTTGCAGGTTAGGGTTTGGAGTTAGGTGGAAGATATGGATTAAAAGCTTAATTTAAAACTCCCATGTCTCAATTTTGGTTAATGGAAGTCCGTAAACAAAATTTAAATCAAACAGAGGAAAAAATAGAGGGATCCAATGTCTCATTTTTTGTTTCTGGTGGTGGCAGAAGGTTTGACAGGATTGATCCAATATCAACTATTTTGAAGGGGGACTATAATGAAATAAAGATTGATGAAGAAGCAAAATTCTCATTGTTACAATATACTGATAATACAATTTTGATGAGGGAAGCGAAGTTTTAGTCTATATGGATGATGAAGGTAATTTTAAGAGGTCTTGAATTGGTGGTTGGATTGAAAGTCAATTTTTATAAGAATAAATTCTTTGGACTAAATGTGGACCCTTTTTTTTCACATGTAGTGGGATGTATGTTGAATTGTAATTTATCTTCACCACCATTTAAATTTTTAGGGGTTCCAGTTGGGGTGAATCCTTGGAGAGTATATCTTTTAGGGACCAGCTAGTTTTGCTAAATTCAGTGCTATCAAGTTTTTCATTTTATTTTTTCTCCTTCTATAAGGTTCCAAAGAAAGTGTTGAAAACTGTTAAATAGTTTGCAAAGGAATTTTTTGTAGGGTGGAGAGGCAGAAGACAGAAAAATATCTTAGGTGAGTTGGAACAAAATATGTTTACCGAAGTCAAAAAGGGGTTTAGGAGTGAAGTGTTTGTATAAATTCAATCTAAGTTTGTTGACAAATGAAGATAGAGATTTTTAATTGAAAAGAAGGTTATATGGTATTTGCTAAAGAGCATATATGGAACTTTCCAAGATTCTTCTTATCTACCCTCAGGGTAATCCAAGTGCTCGATTTGGTGGAAAGACATTAGGATTTAGATATGGCAGATACGGTTGAGCCATGATGGTTTTCAACTAATATAAAAAGAAAGATTGGAGACGGGAGTAAACATTATTCTGGTTGCATAATTGGGTTGGGGGAGAACCACTCAGTTTACAATTTTCCAACTTTTTTTCTCTAGCTCGGGTGAAGGAAGTACACGTTCAAGAAATGGGAAGAGATGAAGTTGGTGTTCCTAAGTGGAAATGGTCTTGTAGCAAGAAATTGTTTGTGTGGGAGACAGAAGTTTTAGGGGCATTGGAAGATTATTGAAGAATATGCATTGTGATAACCAAACTCGTGATGAGTGGAAGTGGACTTTAGATGGTGTTAGTCAATTTTCTATGGTGTATGCTTATTCCTTTTTGCACAACGGCTTTCAACAGCGCAGAGGGATCTTCTTAAATTCGAGTGTTTTCAAAAAACTTTAGAAGGACAAAATACCTTCCAAAGTTATTGCCTTTTTGTGGAAGTTGTTTCTCAACAAGTTGTCAACTGTAGATAATTTGTAAGCTGCTTCTCAAAAGTTCGCGGACTGGTTTGCGAATCTCTAAGTCCATGTGGGTTTTGAATCCTTTTTTTTTTAAAGAATTGTAACTATAAGAAAAATTTGAGTCTGATCCACAAAATTCGTGGACTTCACGGACCAAATACAAACTCACAAAAAAAATCTATTTATTTTAGCAGACTGAATTTATAAAATGTGGGCTTTTCGAATCGAGCTTAAATGGACCGAATAAATTTATATATACACCTATATTTTTAAGTGGTAGTTATAAGAGCTTTGGTTAAATTATACTTTTTTTTATTGCTCTCTTGTACATGTTATGAAACTTTTAGTTTCATGATAATATTGATACTCCCTAGCTCTTAGCTCTAGCTGCGGGGAAGGTAAAGGCCGACTGAATTCTCTTCAAGAATTATGGCCTCATTAGCTCAGCTCTTATTACGTGCATTCGTACATACACACATGAAACTACACTCTGAGTCGCTACGTTTTCCTTTGTTTCGATATCCGTTCATTCCTAGAGTTTTGATAGCTCGCTAGAACTATGATATATATATATATATAATTTAGAAAAAAAAATTAAACAACAACAAATTTATTATAGAGGAAAAGATGTAATTGAAAAAAAGAAATAAGACGACCTTTTCAAAAGAAAGTTATAATTTTTCCGTACATTCGTGGAACGTGCGTGTCATCTTCCTAACTGGAATTATTTTAAGTTTTTCGATACATAAGATTATTTGATGTTTTTGCTGAAAGAAAATATTATTTTAATTTATGATTCCTTTTGACTTGTACTAGCTCAACTTTTGATCCTGTATAATTATTAGATGACGCATTCGCTTACGTTATGTACGACATTTTGTATTTCCTAACAAACATGCATGTTTACCATTTTTAAGGGCATGCTTATCCATATTATAATTATGACTTTTTTATATATAAAAGAAACAAAATGATCCATTTTTTATTTTATTTATCTAAATAATTTTTTCTATTATTTAGTTGGAAAAATTTGTGGTTTAAAATAAATTTTTTAATATTTTTTTTACGTAAAAATTTATAAAAAACTAGTCGTTGGAATCTAATTTTTATAGGGTATTTTTTTTAGATTTGTTTTCTAAGTTAAATTTTTACACTTTTTTTAAAATTTATTTTTAATTTATATATGTTGCTTTAAATCATGAATTTTAAATTTTTTAATAATTTATATTTTATTTTTACGGTGTGTATCTTTTTTTATTGTTTTAATTTTTTTAAATACTTTATAGTTTATTTTTCAGTTTATAATTTTTAAGTTAAATTTTTAAATGCTTTTTACTAAAATAATTTGAAATATTTTTTTAAATATCTTAATTCAAAAATTTTAAATTGAACAATAAATCACAAAGTATTTAAAAAAATTATATAATGGAAAAGATACATAACATAAAAATAAAACATATAAAAAAATAAAACACATAAAAAATAAAATAAAATATAAATTATTTCAAATGAAAAAGATACACATTTTAAAATTTTTTGAGTTAATTTTTATTTCATTTTGTTTTTTTATGTGTTTTATTTTTATGTTGGTGTATCTTTTCCAATATTTTAGATTCTTTTTTAAATACTTTGTAATTTATTTTTCAGTTTAAATTTTTTAAATTAAGATTTTTAACCCTAAAATTTCAAATTATTATAAAATTATTTTGGTAATAGCGTTTAAAAAGTTTAATTTAAAAAATATAAATTAAAAAATAAATTACAAAGAATTTAAAAAAATTAAAACAATGAAAAAAGATACATAAATAAAACACATAATAAAATAAAATAAAATATAAATAACTAAAAAATTTTAAAAATTGACTAAATATTTTTTAGATTTTTCTAAACACTTTTACCAAAATAAAACACATAAAAATGATTTAAAATAATTTACATAAAAAATAAATTTTAAAAAATTGACTAAATATTCTTTAGATTTGTTTTTTAAATTTATTTTAATTTATTACTAATTTTTTTTATGTACATATTTTTTTCTCAAGTATGATTTTTAAAATTTTTAAGTTAATTTTTATTTCATTTTTTTATGTGTTTTATTCCTATGTTGTGTATCTTTTTCTTTATTTTAAATTTTTTACATGCTTTGTAATTTATTTTTCAGTTTAAAGTTTTTAAATTAAGATGCTTAAACATAATATTTCAAATTATTTTGGTAAAAAGCACTTAAAAATTTAACATAAAAAATATAAACTAAAAAATAAATTACAAAGCGGTTAAAAAAATATTAAAACAACGAAAAAAGATACATAACATAAAAATAAAATACATAATAAAATAAAATATAAATTAATTAAATTTTAAAATTTATGATTTAAAAAAATATACATAAATAGAAAATAAATTTTAAAAAATTGACTACATGAAATCTGAAGATAAAAACGTCATATAAAAATTGGTTGCCCAACAACCAATTTCTTATAGTTTTTTAGCATAAAAAAATAAATCATATTGATAAATTAGTTCCCTAGCAACCAATTTCTTAACATAAATAGTAAAAGAATTTATGTAGGTAAATAATGTAAGGATGGGTCATTTTGATAATTTATTTTGTTTTTGTTATATATAAAAAAGGCCTATAATAATAATTATTATTATTATTATTAGAGTTTGGCTAACATTTGCACTAGGTGCATATAATTATAGCTATTAAATATATCTTTTAATCACGAATATATAAAAAAATGCAAATATTTAACTTATGTTTCCATTATAATTAAAGATAATTTTAATTTGATATATTCTTTCATTATGACACTTAGTTATGACATTCACCATCTATTTTTAGGTGGCGATGGCAACGGAGGCGACAGGGGACGATAATGGAGGCACCATCAGTTGTGGTGATAGTGGTGAGAATGAAGATGGAGGTGAGAAGAAAGAAAAAATAATACAAAACTGAAAATGAATATAGGTACTATAATTAAGTGTCATAATGAAAGAATATTCTAAATTTTAAAATTAATTTTAATTGTAATAGAAACATTACTTAAATATTTATATTTTTTTAAAATGTTGTTAATTAAAATAAGTATTTAAGAGTTTTAATCTTATGCACCTGGTGCATAGGTTAGAAAAATTATTATTATTATTATTATTATTATTATTATTATTATTATTATTATTATTATTATAATAGTGTGTTAGCAAACTACACCAAAATATTTAGGACATCAAAATCAATATTTCTTATCTTAAATAAATTATATCAAGGATAGTATTGTATTTTAATACTCAAATTTAAAAATTAAAGAATATTTCTTATATCTTCTCTTTCTTTTTATTTATTGTGTATCAATTTATATTTTATTTTATATTTAAACTTTTTCCTCTTCCATTTTATTTTTATTTTACATTAAAAATAATTCAAATTGAAAATAAATAATATTATCGACTTCCTCAAATTTATATGCTTTCATAGCCCTATCTATACATAAGTTTCCTTTTTTGAAAAAATTATAAAATTAAAAAATATTTATGCATTAGTTTAAATTTTCTCATTAAGCATATATATAAACAATGAACTGCAATATATTTAAAGTAAAATAGTAATTCTTTAAACAAATAGTGAAAAAAATTGTGATTTACTATAAAAAGAAAAAAAATAAGAGGAAAAATATGAAATATATTAGAAACTTTAAGATTGCATATATATACAACTAAAAATAAAGTGCGTGTGTGTTATACAAAGTACATCAAGGTTTTTATGGGTGATTGACCTAAGCGAATCTTTTTTTTTTTAAAAAAAATAATTACTTAAATAAGTTTTTAAAATAATTACTTAAATAAGTGGATTTGTTTTTAGTTTTGACTTTGTCAAATTGTAATTCCCACTTGCAGTATTAATGCTACATCAGTTGTATGCCCACGTGGTGTTCAAGTTGACACTAGCCTAGTCAAACAAAAATTACGGATTGTGGTTTAACGGTAATCAAAGACAACTTTCTTGGTGATGCAATCTCACCTAGCATGTGTCATAACTAGGAGGATTCAAGAAAGGCATGACATGGATGAAATCTGATTAAAGAATTAAAGCCTTTTTCTATATTGTATTTAGTTTGTAAATATTTTTAATTACCTTAGTAAATAGGGGCGTCAGGTATCCATGAATTAATGCTTCTATTTTGGTCATTTCCTTTTAAAAGTACCTTGAATAATTATGTGAAGTATGTGTAGAAAGAGGTGCAACCCATATTTAGGAGTGTGGGTTATTTTCACACCTCCTAGCTCAGTTTTGCACCTCACTTTCTAACACAAAAAGTATGATAAACACAAGGGTTCACTTTCCTTGATTATAGGCACCTATTTAGGGGAGGGAATCTTAGTTAGTTAGTTTGAGCTTACTTAGGTGTTGGGCCTTGTTGGGAGGTCCATGATAGGCAACTAATCCTAACCTCTCACTCCCTATTAAGTAGGCCATCTCACTCCATGTATTTCTTACCTTTGAATTGAATGAAAATTTGTCTCTCTTTGAGCACATTCATTAGTAAAAAGTCTTGAAGATCTTCTCTCTTGAAAAACCTCTTCCTAGTTGGTTTTTATCAAGTGTTGCTTCCCTTGTGACAAACTGAAACCTTTTTGGCTTATCTTTTTCAAGAGTGGTGCCCCATCTCTATTTTCTTTCCCTTTCATCCTCCATTTCATGGTTCTTGGAACCTCAAGGAGAAAGATCAAGGTAGTGTAAACTTGGTTTGCATCACTTGGGACCATGTGAGTTGCAAAAAACCCCATAAAACTACAAATCGCAACTATGGTTTATGTGGTCATTACATAGCACTTTGCAACTGCCCAATGTGTCATGACCCACCCTAAGTTGTGAATGGCGCATAGACTACATGTTTATAGTCAGGCTAGCTTAAGATTTAAACCTTATTAAATAAATCATTATACCAAACTTTGAATTATAAAAAAAAATTGACACAGTCTCCCCTAAAAATGAGACATATTACAATTTTGGTAACTTGTAAAAAAAAAACATAGATTTTATCTACAAATTCAGTTCAACAACCAAATAATAGGACCTCTCATCATAACAAAATTATCATTCATAGATTCTCAAAAGAGAGAGAGAGATTACATCATCTGTCTCTATCCCTATCATTAGCTTTGACTACATTTAATACCACTATAGCTACATAACTTGAGTTACCAAAATACACTCTCCATTATGTTAATGAAGACCTACCAAAAGGATGTACAAATTCCTCGATATGATGATCCCAAGAAGTCTGCTACTTAGCCACTTCTGTATCTGAGGGAAAAAAATGAAGGAGGGGGCGGGGGGTAAGTCACAAGGACTTAGTGAGAGCATAAAATACAAAGTGGATAGGAATGAGAAACAAATATAGCATGAATATTTTTCATTAACAAAAATAAAGATTACAATGATATTAAATAATGAAAATAAATAATTGCATCTCACTTTGAAAAACTAAAATTTACTCTCTTGAAACCTAAAAATAACTTAGAAATAACTTTAAAAATGCAAATATAGTAAAAATGTCACATTATCTCTTCCTTGTGGTGAACGGATTTATACCACATTATCTCTTCGTTGTGGCAAATGGAATTATACCACATTATCCCTTTGTTGTGGCAAACAGAATTATACCACATTATCTCTTCGTTGTGGTAAATGAAAAAATTATATATAATTATCAAAGCTACTAAAATATTCATCAAATCACCCAAGAGTAACAAATACTCAAGTCAAATTACATAAATTTAAATATCACTCATCATTCTTAGCTATTACTAGAAATCAAATCATCAAAATAATTTATTTAATAATTACTTGCTTCTCCAAAAAAAATAATTCAAAAGATGCCACAAGTAAAATAGCTACTCACTCAAAAAGAGAACTCAGTCAAACCTTCAAGTACTGTCAAACACTGCTAATAGGAGAAACCATAGTATTTTCCAAGTAATCTAAACATTAAAAGCAAGACATGAATGAGTTAGATAAAACCCCCAAATTGAAATGTCCAAGGTTTGTGAGAGAAGCACCATAATCTCAATAATTAAATTCCCTACATCTAATGCATAGCCCATGACTATCCTACAATGTAAAATTACTTATTTACCTCAAAAGATTAAAATTTTACCTAAAAAAGATCAAATAGAGAACTCTAAAAGATATAAGAATAATTTTCTCCACCTCAAATCCCTTTCCTCGTTATTATAAAGTCCTAAAGATGTAGAATTTTGATAGTTTTATGACTAATCAAGAGAAAAAAGAAAAAAAATAGAGTCACAAGAGAGAAAGATGATGCTAAAGGAAGAGGAGAAGATGAGGATGAGGGAAAGTGTGAAGATGAGCATCAAGTCTTGGGAGAAAGAATAGATGAAGGAAGTTTTTTTTTTAAAGAAAATAATATTATAATATTGTTTTTTTTAAATGAAACAATTCGTCTCACAATGGATACTAATAGCCACAAAAAACATTACATTTAAAGTAGCATAAAATCACAAAAGGCAGATGCAGTTTATGTGGTCTTTACCCAACCATTGCAACTGCCCAATGGATACTAACAAACATAAAAAAATGTTGCATTTGAAGTGCCATAAAATCACAAACGACAGATGCAGTTTATGTGATCTTTACCCAGCCGTTGCAACTAACCAGTGAATATTAACAGATACAAACAACATTGCAATTAAAGTACCGTAAACCGCAGATGGGAAATGCAATTTATGTGTACTGGTCCCCATTATAAATACCCTTCTGTAGGTTGTTGCGAATTTACACTACATGATTTTGAAAGTTTCTAACTTTAAAGAGTTCCAAGTGAAAGTTTCATCTTTTATTTCCCAATTTTTAGGTGTTTCATTATTAGTTTACATAGTATGTGTTTAGAAAATAAATTTTTATTAGTTTATTATTAAACATTTGGCTTAAATACAATTGATGTCCCTAAATTTTTTTCACTTTTAGATATTGTGCCTCTGTATTTTAAAATGGTGACATTATGTCCCAAATTTTAAAAATGTGTAAATTGATACCCCTTATGAGAATTGTTGATGTTGACTATTAATTGTGAGTATGTTAATAGTCACATATAAGAAATTAGATGATGTGACACACAATTATTGCTTAATAAAAGAGCTAGTTTAACATTTTCGGGTTTACTTAGGCATCAGTGTGTAAAAGAATGTGACATATAATACTCACATAAACCCTAAAATGTTAAATTTACCTTTTATTAAGAATTAATTGTATGTCATGTCACCTAATTTCTTACATACTCACAATTAACAGTCAATGCCAAAAATTCACAGAAGGGGTACCAACTTACATATTTTTTAAAATTTAGGGGCATAATGTCATGGTTTTAAAATATGGGGGTACAATGTCTAAAATTGAAAAAAATTGGGACATAATTTATATTTAAGCCTAAATATTTTATATTTATTGCAAATGGTTTTTAAATTGCAGATTATTGGTCATCTCTTTATGATGACATCTTTTACTCATCCTTCAATCAATAGTATCCACCTAGGACCAGTAGAGAATATCGTACAGTGGATGCAAAATGAACATGTTTTACAACATGTTTGGAATGGAGATGAGGAAAGAAAATTACTAATCTTATGTGCACTTCCCACCCATAATGGGGAAGAATCGATTCCTCCACTAATCATACCAAATTTACTTGAAACAGGGTTCTATATAGTGGCTCATATGAGTTTTTAAAGAATTAATGTTGGTATCGTAGATGGATTTGTTAAGAGATGGAGACCAAAACTCGTACTTTCCACATGAGGTGTGGAGAATACACCATCACCCTTCAAGATGTTACAATTTTATTGTTTTGCATGTGAGTGGTACCCTTATCATGGTTTCAACAAATGTTGATTAGGTTAACTATCTGAAGAATTACTTGGAATTTCACTTGGTCAAAATGAGATTGATGGTAATTTTGTTCGAGTCAGTTAGTTAGCTCATAATTTTGCTGACATTGCTAATGATAAAGGCAATCAAGAACAACTACAGAGATATACTAGGGCATGGATTTTACGACTTATTGGTGGTGTCCTATTTGTTGATAAGTCAAGTAGTAAAGTTTTTTTGAGATATCTCCTATTGTTGTGAGATTTGCTGAGTGTAGTACATATGCATGAGGTGTTGTTGTACTTAGTTTTTTATATAGAGAATTATGTGTTGCAACAAATTATTTATAAAATAAAGTCAATTGATGGTTTATGTCTATTATTACAAATATAGGCATGAGAGAGATTCTCAAAGATTGCACCAACTTTCATACCCCCATGCAAACCCAACCAACTTGTCAGGTCAAGGCAATTTTCTTCATGGAGGATAATGTAAGTTATATTTTATAACATTATTGATAAATTATTTATTTAATAGTGATTGTTTAATTTTGTATGTGGCTACAACGGGGAAACATACATATTAGGAGTGATGATTTAAAACATCATTGTCAACTACTTGATACGATGAAGCAAAATGATGTAAGAAAATATACATGCTTAATTTTTAATTTGTTAGTAATATTAACTACTTGTCATGTTATGTAGGTGGTTTGGCTGGCATACACATACGAAGTTTTGGTGCAATTACCGATGGTTTGCATAGAGGGGATTGATGTACAAAGGTGCATTGTGTTGTTAATTTGCTTTAATTTTTGTGAATGGCATCAACCAAATAGAGTTATATGGCAATTTGGGATGAAACAACTTACACCACGTCTTCCTTTGCAGCCCAAAAAATTGCATGGTCTAACCATGTGAGGAAATGGTGCAGAAGATTGGCTGCAGTTATTGCAACCCACAATTACAATATGGAACAATAGAAGTTAATTTATGCTTGAGGAAACGGACCCCAAGTTGGACGCATCCAAGAATGTCAGATCTGCATTAAAACTAACGACACGCCTAATTTGAATTGCTCTTTTACTTCCTTAGAAAATAACACATTCACCCCCCTTGTACATTTTTCATTACTATAAATAAATGTGACAATCAGAGCAACCATAATATCGATAAATGTACTTAAAAAAATAATTTTACAATAATAATAAAGTTTGATAAAATTATTTACATAAACTAACAAAAATAAAATTATTTACATAAAGTTTGAAGAAATAAATATTAGTATTAAAGTAAATTAGTAAATCTCAAAATGAAGTAAGAATATCATGAGAAAATGCTTTCTATTTACGTCAAAATAAAAATATCAGCATAGTGTTTTTGTAATGAATAAAAGAGGTATATATGAGAGAAAATGGCAGGGTCTAGCCACATAAATTGCAGATGCAACTTGCGATTTCACAAGTTATAAATCGCAATTCACTCTTATGGTTTCAGTGCATTGGAACTCACACCACACAGTTCCCATCACATATGCCTTTAGGGAAAAAATATCTCTACATAAAACGTAGTTTGTATCTGCAATTTATGTGTCTAAGAATATTTTGGTGGATACAAGTTCGATGTACTAGGGATGAGAGGTCAAGACCCTAAAAATGTAATCACGAATTGCGATTTTAAGAGCATTTCCAGTGGTTGTTCTTGAAGGTTGATCTTAAAACCAATATCTGATCTTGGCAAGAACAACTATTAGAGGAAAAGAGTTGATCTCCAAATGAAAATTTTGTTCTTGTACAAGAACAAGATAACCCATAATTCAAAAAATAATAATTTTTTATTGTCTTTCTCCTTAACTCTATATTTAGGAACAAACATTATGGAGTCCACCAAAAGTGTTCTAAGATCACAAAATGTGATCTTCCATTGGAGTAAAAAATGAAATAGATCTTTTAATTGTGAGATCCACCAAAAAATGAGTTAAGATAAAAAAATTTGATCTTCTGTTGAGATGCTTTAAGGGGGCATTTTTGCACCACCTTGTATGGTCCTATGAAGGTTGTCTTTGACTTTCATTAAAATGCAATCATAGATTGCAGTTTTAAGAGAGCTTTATTGCCAACTCGGAAGCCACATGACCATACAACTGACGTGATACTAAAACTGCAAGTGAGAATTATGGTTTAACTAAGTCAAACATAAAAACAGACACATTGATTTTTTTTTTAAACATACCCATTTATGTAAGTATTTTAGAAAAAGGTCTGACTTAAGTTAATCATTCGAATTTTTCCACAACGGTGTGAAGTTGGAAGAGAAAATGTATTGGAGATTTGCGCATTACAGAAAGTAAAGGGTGTCAAGGGTTTGCTCATAACTATGTAGCACATTCCTATAAAGGTGTGAGTGCACTAAAAAAGAAAATGCATAAAAGGTGTAACTATAGTAATGAAAAATATCTCATATAAGTGTGAGAGATACATTAAAAGAGAAAGTGCATCACACCTTTTATCTACATAAATATGACACAATTGATAAAGGTGTGAGAGCCATACAAAAAAAGAAAATACATATAAAAATTTTTCATGATGTTGAGGAATATGCAAACATATATCTACAACATATAATTAAAACTATTTCTAAATAAAAAATTTTTAGTCAAATTACTTAAAATAACAAAACAATAAGAATAGGTTATTTGAGGGTCAATGAGAAGTCTAAAAGCGCTTTTTTGACAAAAAATACCTAAAAGGAACCGAGACTGATAATAAAAGTATCTAGTTAAAGTTTTTTACATGAAGTTCAAAATTTTTCATAATAACAAAAAGTTATATTTTTTCTTAAAAAAGTATAGACATGGATATAAAAACTAAGAAATAAAAGAAAGTCAAAGATACAAAGTTGAAGAGTCAGGTGTAGTAATATCGTAAATAAAGAGTAAAGCAAGTGTGATAATGTGAGGCAAAGAGTAGGAGCCGCCATGTAATAATATATTATTAAAATTTGTTGCATTTGTTTCCATTTGGTTATCTTCCTTCTCACACCTGTCCCAAAACAATCAAAAGCTCCACCCAACCAAACACACTTTGCTTCCTCCGGCGTTGAGGGAATCGCATCGCCGGCGATTCCCCTCTTTGGTTCCGTTTCCAGCCTTCAATTCAAACCTCTCCCCTTCGCTCCACTGATTCCCCCTTCCAAAATGCTTCCCGTCGCTTTCTAGGGTTTTCCCACTCTCCAATCCGCGTATCCGAAAGCACCCTGTACCTTTTCTTCCTTCGCTTAATCAACCTCGTAGTTATGGCTATACGTGTTACCTTCTCCTTCTCGGGCTACGTCGCCCAAAACCTGGTCTCCTCCGCCGGCGTGCGCGTCGCCAACTCGCGATGCGTCCAAGAATGCTGGATCCGCACGCGCCTCTTCGGCGCCACCCAGAAAACGGATCTAGATTCTTCCGCCGGTGGAGTCCGCAGTTTCGCCAGGACCAAGCCCAAGTCCAACTGCTGGGCCCAGTCCACTTACTCCACCCTCGCCGGGGAGTTTCTCGGCGACGGCTGCCAGAGCCCAATGATCTTGGGCCTGATTTCGATTATGAAGTCAACCGCGGCTGTGTCTGGGTCATCCGCGGGTATTTTCGGTATTTCTCCATTTAAAACGACTTCCATCATTCCCTTCCTGTCCGGTTCCAAGTGGCTTCCTTGCAACGAGTCCGTTCCTGACCCCACCACCTGGGAGGTCGACAAAGGTGGCACGCAACGCGTCGTTTCGGACACAGAGCCCAATTTTGGGAAGACCGGTTGGCTTTCGCGGTTGCTCAACGTCTGTTCCGACGACGCCAAGGCCGCTTTCACTGCCGTCACCGTTAGTTTGCTTTTTAAGTCCTCCTTGGCCGAACCTAGGTCTATTCCCTCTTCTTCTATGTACCCTACTCTCGAAGTAGGTGACCGTGTTCTAACGGAGAAGGTTAGTTAATAAAATAAATACTTCGTTTCTCATGCTTCTTTTATTCTTTTCAACTCATTGCGTTTGTTAATGTTTGACAGGTTTCCTTCTACTTTAGAAAGCCTGATGTTTCCGATATAGTTATTTTTAAAGCGCCTCCCTGTTTGCAGGTATCTTTCGTCGAATCTTTCTTTTTTCTTGTTGACGATCAATTGTGAGTTTGATGTTTTTTTATGGGTTTCTGTTGTTTAGGAGTATGGTTTTAGTTCGTCTGATGTATTTATAAAGAGAATTGTAGCTAAGGCTGGGGACACTGTTGAGGTATGCTTTTTAGTTTTAATGTTTTCAGTAATCAATTGATCACCTTCGAAGTGTTGTACTTTGATCTCTATGTTACAGTCTTTTATGTGTTTTGATTTTGGTGCTAGGTTCGCAATGGGAAACTGCTTGTAAATGGTGCTGCTGAAGAACAGGAATTTGTATTGGAGCCTCTTGCTTATGAGATGGATCCAATGGTAATGTTTGCAATTTTCTTTGGGTGACGGTGTTTTGTTGATTGATTCTATGTGGTTAATAGTATTATTTTTGTGTTTTGGTTTCAGGTTGTGCCTGAAGGATATGTGTTTGTAATGGGAGACAATAGGAACAAGAGCTTTGATTCTCACAACTGGTAATTGTTCAGTCCCTTTCGTTGCTGACTTTGCTTTGTTTATGTTGGAGGACATTTTTAGCCTAGTTCAACGACAGATTTTGGCTCATTTGTTGATGCTGCTGTTCTACTCAACATCTAGCTTATGTAAACTTGCTATCAGATCTGAGAAGCTCAAAACATAGTTTTGCATATGTACATTGGGTTAATGATGTCCGGCTGAACGTGTTTGCTGTTTTTGTGTCTATCAGGGGTCCCCTCCCAATTGAGAATATTGTTGGTAGATCCATGTTTCGTTACTGGCCCCCATCGAAGGACGACAACCTTCGTAAACTCCCACCTGGGAACAAGCCTGTGGCAGTTTCTTGACATGATTCCCGCTGCTTTCTGAGGGTGATGAAGGGTTTCAGATACTTTCATTTGTTCTAAATTGCTAGCTTCTCCCGTTTTTGCCTGGGAATGAGCTGTCATTCAAAGATTTTCTAAGAAGAGCCAGCTTGAGCTCTCTATGCTTACAGTTTGGGATGAATATCTTATTCATTGATACAGATTTGTCAATGACCAAATAATACCATTATGCGTTCATTAATGCCTAAGATGTATTTGTATTGCTAAAGTGCGGGGCGAAAAAAAAAAGTAAAGAAACATGATTCTAAACCCCCCTCCTCCCCCCCAAAAAAATGAAACGTGATGATTGATTTGTTTTGTATTCTTTCATGTATAGTGGCTGAATGCTAGAAACTCAAGGAAAGATTTGAAATGGAGCTAATTGACTCTCTGTAAGTTCATAATCATGTCTGCCACTAATATGAATCTGTAATGTCATTCAGTTTATACATGAAATTGTATGGGCACAATCATGGTTGCCAATTTTAAAATAAAGAATTTCACATTATTTCCATGGTCCAATGATTGTGTTTTTTTGCTGTGTGCTGCAATGAAATGGCGCGGGACAGATCGATTAACGTGATCCACCCTGATCACTTGATAAGTACGGGTCATCGGATTAGGAAATGGGAATTTAAATTCGTACTTACCCGATTTTTAAAATTCCAATCTAAATCTATAACTAAATTGAATTTGTTTTTTAAAAATTAGTTTTAAAATTGATTTATAATTCGTACGGGTCATCGGATTAGGAAATGGGAATTTAAATTCGTACTTACCCGATTTTTAAAATTCCAATCTAAATCTATAACTAAATTGGATTTGTTTTTTAAAAATTAGTTTTAAAATTGATTTATAATTGAAGTTCTATTTTATTATATATATATATATATATATATATATTTACATATATGATTTTTTTAGCAAATTTCAATTGAGATATTTTATTTGATTTTTTTTTCTTATCATATCAATACTAATTAAAAAAAATTTAAAATAAAATGTATGGGTTTGATTGTAGTGTCGGAGGATTTGTGATATTGCAAGTGGTTTTGCACAGAATAAACACAACGGACAATTATTTTACAAATAAAATACGTGAAGAAAACAACATACAATTGGTAAAGACGGTTGCTAAAGAAAATAAAATAAATTAAATGTTTTATAAAATATAATATTTATTTTATCCTTCTAAGAATTAGAGTAATTTAGTTGTATTTTTATTTTTTTATGGTTTGTACGATGATTAATTAGTCTTTGGTAATATTTTAAATATGTATGATATTTTAAGTTGTATTTTTTTATAATTATTAGTAAATTTTTGCATAATATAATTTTTATTTTTAAAATTTTTTATATCTTTAAAAACATAAGTAAAATTTTAGAATATGCTAATGATAACTCTATATACTCGTACTTTAAATTTTAGATTTTTAAAAATTTAAATATGCAATCATATTCAATATCAGAAGTATAATTAAAAAAATAAATTTAAATATAAAATCATCCATTAAAATAGAGTTAAATGCATTAGATACAGTGCACATTAATTTTACATAATGAGATAAATTACTTTCTATTTGACCTGATTTCCTTGTTGAATAATTTTGTTTTAATATATGTGGTATTTTCTTTCTCTATGGATTATCCTGTTCATAGCGAAGATAAATTACTTTTTGGTTAGATTCAACTCATCGGAGGCACAGACACACCTAATATTCATATTCATAGCGGAGATACTGGAAGTACAACGACGTAAAAATTACATTGAACGTTTTGGTAGCAGGCCTAATAATCTAAACCTTGGCAATCTGAACATTATCTTTGGAATCATCTTGCTCCTCTTCCACCGTTTTGTATCTATACCAAGAAGCACAAAGCAAGTAAAATCCAAAGTTCAAAACGCTTATGACAGACAGCATCCAGTAGAAGTAGTTTAGTTTGTCCCTATTCAAGTTGTTACTTGACAACCACCCTCCACTGACTTTGTTAACCACCTCAACGACCACCGTGCTTGTAAAGTAACCAAATGCCACAGAACACCAGGAGATTGCTGTGCTAAGTGACTTCATTCCAGCTGAACTTTCTGCATAGAAAAACTCCAAAAGCCCAATGAGGGTAAACATGTCTGCAGCACCAAAAATAGAATATTGAAAACCCAGCCAGAACACACTTATTGGCAAAGGCTCTGTGCTATCCACCAAGTTGTGTTGTATAGCCACATTCTTGCGGCGTGTTTCTACAAAACCAGCCACTGCCATGGAAACAGCAGACAGAACCAAACCAATTCCAATCCTCTGAAGGTGTCGAATTCCGGTGGGAATCCCTGTGATTCTTCGAGCAAGTGGGACGAAAAAGAGGTCATATAAAGGGATTAGGACAAACATGAACAACAAAGGGATGACTGGGAGAGAGGGTCCTGGCACTTTAAACCCCAGGAGTTTGGTGTTCATGGTAGTGCTTTGTTGTACAGAGAAAGTCTGAAGTTGAGCCAAACATGTGTTCATAAATATGGTGCTCACTATTATTGGCAGCATGCGGATTAGGATTTTCGTTTCTTCCACTTGTGTCACTGTGCATAGTCTCCAGGGTCCTGAGTTTGCTGCACGTGTGCTGCTGCTAGCTATTGCTGCCCGGTCCAAGAATCTGGATCCAAGAAAACCAAATGAGGACAAACAGTGTTTCTAGTAAAAAAATACTAGTAAGGTGACATTAGAGTTAAGAGCATTCAAATGTCTGTTTTATTTTATAACCTGAATTGATCTGTCCATTTAACGATTTCATAATTTCCCCCTTCTTGTTTTTCATGAATCTCATGTAGTTCGTCTGTGTTGTCTGGAATCTGAAGTTTTCTGTTTCTGAAGGCCGCCACAAACACCTAATATAACAAAAGAAGATGAGTCCCACAGGCCACAGGGCCACATGTATCATAAAATTTGCATTTCATGTACAAGGATATTGAAATGAATATACCACCTATTTCATCTTCAACTATAATTCTCTTCAGTAAATAGTCTCTCAAAGTAATAAAAACTATTTGACTAATTTTCGAAATATTGATAATCAAATTATCAATTACTTTTAATTCTTGATTTCATGTATTTCAGCAAAATTCATAGACCAATTTCAGAGGTTTTTAACCTTTAAGATACTGCTTAGCATCTTTCTGATATTTCTAGGATCATTAAGTATTCTTTATTTATTTATTTTAGGGGCGCTTGTGAAAGAGGATATAACTTCAAAATTAAATTAGCAGCCTAGCATATTGCAGGGAAGGCAGGCATGACAAATAAATTTCTATTCCGTGGATATACTCTGTCCCTGCTGAGACTGTGACAGGAAAAGACTTGATTTGACCTGTCACAGATAAGTACGGATATACCGAATCTATTTAAAACACGAATGAAGATGAATATAGTAATAGAGAATTTTATTGTTATAATTTTAAAAGATATAAATCAATCAATTTAATAATTAAATAATTGTAAATCTTAAACATTTTACATAGTGTAGAAAAAGGAATTTGATTATATACCCGGATGATTCTAATTAGAGGACTTCCCTTTGGGACATTGTTTCGGTATAATGAGTTGCCCATGCATATGAACACAACAGCGAATAGAATTGTTAAGGTGCATACAGTAAAGCTCCAATCCCATCCTAGGTTGGCACCAATCCAAACAATAAAAGTAACACCAACTATTGCTCCTATGGTAAGGCTGAACAAGAACCAGTTGAAAAAGCTTGACAGATGAGAAGCCTCCTTGGGATCTTTTTCATCAAACTGATCAGCCCCTAAGGCTGGTAAAGCTGCTTTAACACCACTTGTTCCCAAAGCAACAAGGTATAGGCCAGTGTAAAGTATGGCAGCCTCACCACCTGTGGCAGCCTTACATTGACTCATCTGGGTTTGTGCTACATCTTTGCAGGGGATAGGTCTTAATTGGTGGAACCGTGCTTGAACTGTCAGGATACCATATCCCTGCCATTACAATTTGTTCTATTAGGATTCTATTCTTTTACCCAAACATACAAGGTTGACAACAAATCACAATTCACATTCTCAATCTTCAACTGATTTTTAGAATCATAAATTGTATAATTGTAAGATTCAGATTCAAAGTACAAAATAACCTAAATATGATCTACAGTGCTCACATATGCTAATTTTAAACGAAAACTTTTCGTAAGTCTCAGGTGGTAAAATTATAAGTAATGACTGAGTTGCTGCAGCTTTTGTTTTAACAATCTGAAATAGTGCAATGGATTAACCAAATACGCCGCATAGAATAAGAGAATGAGGAGGTAAAGCCAATGTAAAAGAAAAACACACAGTATTTGAATAATTAAACGTGTGTTCAATAATACTACTTTAATCTCTTATTTAAAAAATTTAAGTTTATCTAACTTTTTAAATTTTTTTGATAAGAAAATTAAAATGTAAAAAGGAAGAATTGCGTGATTCGTAAAACATAAATTCATTCATGTAGTGTAAGGTTCAAAGTTATCTATAGTATATCACATGATTTAAATAGTTAGCCTTGATTTTTATACAAGCTGACAATAAAGATTAATTGAGCTATGACTTCTATGTATCTATTCCAATCTTCATTACTAATTTAGTTAATCCTAATAGGTTTTGTTAGCTATTTAAATCATATCAAATCGTAAATTGTAAGATTTTAATAATTATTAGTGAAACTTTTTTAGTCTTTCTATAATAAAGCAAATCTTTTTCACACTCTTGGAGGTAAGTTCCATGTAAAATTGAAGTGTATAAAATTCAGGGTTGTTTGTTTGCATGAAACACGTTAAAAATTTGATGCTTGTTCGGTCACCAACTAAGCTAGTTGGAACTTCAAAATTATTATATATACTATAAGGGAACTTTAATATTACTTATAATCGGGAGAGTTAAATTTTATGGATAAATTGAGGTTAAAAATCTTACAACTTTGAAGAGCTATATTATTCGTACACATTTTTTACGATATTACTCTATTTTTCTTCATTACATGGTATGTTTATTTGGATGAAAGGATAAACGGACAGAAGAGTAGGAGTCAGAAAAGGTCAAGTTTTATAATTTATTTTCTATTTTGGTTTGTCTAAAAAATTGAAGGGTAGAGGCGTCTTTATATGGAGTCAACTGTTAAAAAGCAATCCCCCCTCACTTGAAGGAAAAGGTGTCTGTTTTATACAGACCAAACCATCCTTATTTTCTTACTTTTTACATAGTTAAATAAAGAGAAAAAATAGTTTTCTTTTCTTTTTGTTAAATAACTTCAAAATCATTATAGTTTAATTTTGTCTCTATATTATTGAAAAAGTTATATAAAACAATTGTAAAAATACAAATTCTCTTTAAGTGAAGAAGACAAGGTACGATGTTGACGTCAATTTAAATATATGTTTTGGTGTTGGCATCGTGCACTTCAAATTTAAGTTACTCTTATTGGAAGATTTTGAGACATGCCCACCGCCATATTATTGGTTGTTGGTTGGTCATTACCGGAAGAAACATGCCAGTCAAGGAACAAGCTGTGCTTCAATAATTGAGTGCTATATATAGTAGTAACTGTTGACTAAAGTTTTCATTAAGACCTAAATGGCTTATTCATTTCGTTTTATTATTTCTGATCATTCACATGGTTGTTCCGTAATGGTCGTTCTAATAAAAATTCAGAACCACTTGATGATACAGAAAACAATTATCATTTTATCTTTGACAAGAAATGCACTTATTGTAAGAGAAATTGGTTCAACTTACCAGCAATTCCATGCAAGCAAACAGAACACAGGTTTTGAACCTAGAAAGATAGGTATCACTGATTATTCCACCGACCAGAGCTAGCAAAAATGCAGTTCCCATAAAGTTGGTCAGGGTTGTGGCAGATTTTGTTATGCTGAAGTTCATGTAATCAAAGAAGTAAGTAACTAGGCTCACAGCATTCGCAACGAAAGCCATGTTCTCTAACCCTTCCATAGCTGCATGAACAAATTGGAATATTTCAATCTATTAGAGGAACACAACAAAAACGCTTGCCACGCATATAAGGGTACAAGTTGTTACCATATACAAAAAGTGCAGCTCTGTTTCCTCCTCGCCTTCTTTGTACCCTTTGTAGGGTAATTATGTTTCTGCAGATTCCCTGATGAGTGATCAAAACGAAATTCAATTAACCAATCAAAGCAAGTTCACAGGTAAAGATGGATATATGACAGACTAAAGGCACCGTAGCATGTCTGAGAAACTGATTCACTTCTTCGTGAATGGTTCAACTAGAAGGACAATATGAAAAAGCCTGAAGAAAAAGAAAGGGATTAATTACCATTGTTAGGGCTTTCTTTGATCCGAAGGACAGAGAGTGCCAGCTCTTTAGGAATTAGTAGTTCATTCGCCATAAATTTATATAGAAACAATGTTGCAAATGAAGTAAGCCATAAGAAAATCCAATGTCAACTAGGCATTAAAAAAATAATTTTTGTCACGTTTTGTAAGCTAAGCTCATGCTCACCTCCCCAACCCCCAAAATGTGGGTGGTTTTGAACTTATTAGTTGACATAAGCATATTTTTTATCACTTTAACGAATTAATTAAGTGTTGGTAGGGTTGAATACCACGTTAGTTAACGAGATTGATTGACATCTTTGAACTACTTTGTTCATGCATGTATAATGTACCAAAGCGTATTTCCCTGTGTTGTTGACCTTCTTGCGAAATTAACTTTCTTAGCTCCATTCTAATTTGACCTAAAAATGGTTTTCATACAATACAAAAGGAAAAAAACCTTAAAAGAACAGAAAATTAAATTGAGTCTAACAATCATACGAAAACAAAAGTGTGCTAATGGATTAACTAACCATGATAAACAAGCCTCCTGTCCAACTACTCTCATAGTTGAGAAATTATTACATGTCCCAACTTATAAGCATATAATATATAATTAATTAATTATTTTATCTTATAAATAGTGTTAATTAAATAGTTATATATTACATTCTAATTGATCAGAAACATGGATAATGTAGTGATTTGAAACCAACTAATAATTTTTTGTCATGGTCGTATTTTACATGACGTTGATTACATCTTTGCCACACAAATGACTTTGGTTTAACAAAAAGAATTTTGGTATCTCATAATTTCAAGATTGTTGTTGGTACTAAATACATAGATCAGTAGGAGAGTATGCAGTAACTAGAACCAAAAGACAGTTAAAATAACTTAGAAATATCTTCATGCAGACTCATTGTTTTATAATAATAATAAAAGAAAAGTTTATTGATGAAATTTGACAGGTTGTGCCTCATGTCATGGCCAATCGTTCTCTTCATGCAGATTGCAGATTCATAAACTACGAAATCTCTTTTCTGCAATCAGAACTTCGTCCGAGGACAACTACAGGAATAAGGGTCAATTTCAATTCGTTGTTTGTTTAATTTAAAGTGAGCGTTTTGCTCGTTTGTCCATTATGCCTAAAGTGTACATTTTTATATCACAGCTCGTGTTTGGATTTGCTTTTTGTCTCTTCTGTTGTTTGATGCTGCTCATGTAACCACATCCTTTGTAAATTACAAGTTAAAAAAGAAAACGACCTCCATATAGAGCTAAATACATACTGTTATGAAGAGCATTTATCCTTCCTAAAATAAATAGATTCCTTAAATTTTAAAAAATACTTGTTAACAGGATTAGCGGTTTCGGACCACTACCTCATTCATAATCCCAACCTCATTATTTAATATATAATTATTTAATTAATTTATTTTATAAATGGTGCTGATTGAATAATTATATATTATATGGTAATTGATTGAGATGATCTAACACCGTCTAAATAGTTTCTCCTTGAACACCCAATCTCCCATGAAAACATGTAATGCATTAAATTACATCACAACAATTGGTGGCAGATGCGAGTTCAATGCTTGAATATTATTACGTGTCATGAAATTAATTGGTACCTTCCATGAACACCCAATCTCCTATGAAATCATGTAATGCATTAAATTAATTTTTGAAGAGTTATTTAAAGTTTTTTTTATATGTATATAAATAAATGATTTTTCTAATGTATGTTAATATTTATTAGAATTCAATTGTAACTTTTGATATATTTATCATGTGAGAGTTAATAGAATTAAAGTGTATTAAATTTATTTTTTAATATTAATTTATTTTCAATTTTAATCTTATTTTTTCACTTCAATCCTCCTTTAATTTTTATTTTTATATTTTTTTATATTATTACTTTTTCATTTTTCATATTATTATTTTAAAAAATAAACTCAACGCAATGCATATCTATTATACTAATAACAATGTCTACTTCATTTTATTTTTTTATTATTTGTTTTAGCTTCAACGATAAATAAAAGGTGAAATATAATAATGTGAAAAAATAAAATAGTGCTAAAAAGATAAAATAATTTCAATTTAAAGTTTTCAACAATTTAGTTGTGGTTATTAAATTCAAAAAATACCTAATTAAAAAATCTAATAGTGCTAAGCACTATTATATTTTAAATAGTGCTAAGCACTATAATATGTGTTGCACTGAGTTTATTTTTTTTAAAAGAAGTAATATGAAAAAATATAAAAGTAATAATATAAAAAATGTAGAAGTAATAATGAAAGGAGGATTGAAATGAAAAGACAAGATTAAAGTTTGAATTAAATCAGTGTTAGAAAACAAATTTAATGTTCTTTAACTATATTCACTCTTTCACATAAAACAATAAATAAATTTTCTCATTTATCATAATTTTTATTTATTTAATACATTATTAAATATTTCCTCTATCTTATATATAAGCAAAAATGATTAATTTCAAACATTAATTGAAATTTAATATAATAAATAAAACAATCTTAATTGTAATTAAATGGAGAATGTTTCAAGAATAGTAAAATTAGAATTTTCTTATATTTAAGTTCACCTAACAACTCAAAATTTTTATTTATATATGAATTTAAAGGAATACATATTATTTGTTTTTTTTATTTTTATGATAAATGTGTAAATTAATTAAAATAGGAGAAAAATAATGATTTTATTTGACATGTTTTAAATGAAAACCTTTTTAAAATGAGAATTATTAACAAAAGTCATTGGATTACAATCAAAATTCTATAGTAGATGAGATTTGTTTTACGAGTTCAATTTTAGTTGTTAATGTGTTCATTTTTGTTAGTGGAGAGATTCGAAACTATGACCTCTCCTTTCTCCATTATCCCCACATGTAGACTTTGTTACTAAACCAATTTTATAATTTTCTATAATATATATTATATTTAAATGAATGGTATTACAAGTATATTTCTTGTAGGTGAGATTAAATAGTTGTTTCCATCATTGTTGTTGTTATACATTATTGTCATAATAGTTATGATCATTCTTGTCACCATTGTTATAATTGTCATTATCATTAATGTTATAATTGTCTTCATAATCATTGTCACCATCACCCTAACTATTGTCACCACAATCACATGAGCAACTCAATTCTCACCTACATACTTGTTATTTGGATTTGTTAACTCCATGATTGTGTCGCCGCCATTGCAATCACCACCACCATCACCACTAGGCCATGTATTGTAGCGGGCAATGGTGGTTACAAAAGTTATAGTCCCAGTTGGATTTAATAAATATACTTCAATTTAACATATAGTGCATAGGCGTGACAATGGGGCGGGGACGGGTATGACATTCTCATCCTCATCCCCGCTTCTGAAATTCATCCTAATTTTCGTTCCGGGCGAGTATAAGATTTATGTCCTCATCCCCATCCCCATTGGGTATTGGGTATACCCGTTCCATACCCTTAAAAAAATTATAATAATATTTTAGTAGAAAATAATTTATTTAAATAAAATGATATTAATTCAAAAGTTATCTAGTAAATGCAAAGTTTATAATTTATTAATTAAATATCAAACTTTTCTTCTTCTTTTTTAAGATAAATGAATATTTTAGTTATTAAAATAAGAACGAGGTGAGGCGGGTACGGGTACGGGGTGGGTATGTATATCCACATCCTCATCCCCATACCTAAACCTGTACTCGGTCAAACTGGGAATTTTCCGTCAAATTCGGGACGGGTTCAGAGATTATCCACAGGTATGAGTTTATTTGTCATCCCTAAGTGCATCATATTTTAAATATAAATAAATTTTATTTGTACTTAAGAATTATTATGTAATATATATATATATATATATAATATATAATATAATATAATATGATAATAGGTTAGTACTTTACTAACAAATATAATTAATAAATTTAAATTTGTAACAGTGAAATATTCGCAGAAATAATCTCCATGTATTAAGATCCGCAACGAAGTTTATCATGAATGATTTTAACATGAAAATCTATAAAAAAATTCTTGTTTATTATTTTTTGTTAGAAAAATTTGGGCAGTTCCTGCTGATTTTTCTCATAAAAACCGTAAAAATTTCTACAATTTATTTTTTGAAAAAAAGAGGATTTTTTAAGAGAAAAATTATATAATAAAAAGAGTGTATTTATAAATTACATAGTTGAGGTAGTAATAAAATTAAAACTATAATTTAGTAACATAATCCTTTTAAAAAATAAAAATAAGTCAACAAATAATTTATTTACGTGTATATTATCTATCACATTGATAAAACAATTTGTTTCAATTTACACGTGTGAATAAACTCATGTATAATATATAATGATTCCAGTGTAAAGACGACGTGGTATGATGATTGTCATAGCTACAAAATACGTTTCTCATCTACACTATTTGCATGTCAATAGCAATAGAAAAATTAAATATTCACAAAAAAAAAAGAAGAATTAAATGTGTTAACAATTGAATCAACATCACAGCTCAACATATTCCAAATCCAACCAATTTAAGTATGTTGTTTTATTGCCGAAGCAATGCTAACATGTAAGTTAATTTTATATGAAAAGTTTGACCACAAAAATTAATTTAAAAGTTTAGTTATTTTTTATTTTATATATAAAATAATTTTTTTATATGTTAAATATTATTTATTAATGTATTAATTTTTTTTAGTGGAAGGAGGAATTCGAACTCGTGACATATCCCTCCTCCGTCTAATCACTTTATCATCAGACCAAACTTATTAATCTTTATATATAAAATAGTGTTACATTATTTATAATAAAATTTAAAGAATATTTTTTATTTTATATGAAAATAATCTTTATTGTTTCTATTTGAATTAAAAATTATATTTGATAAACAAATGTTAGTTTTATTTTAACTCCTATTTCAAGAAGATAAAAAATCATAAATGTAAGATATTGATTTTTGAAATATTTAAAAAATTGAATATATAAGTGTTATAATTTGTGAAGAAAGCAGAGAAACAGACAAGAAAGGAAAGAAACATATTGTAGAAAAACACAATTGAGAAATAAAGATAATAAGGTAAAAGAGAATCAAACAAAGGTATTAACGTGGTTAACTTAAAGAGGAGACTTGAGTTATATCCATAAGCAACAAATTAAACTTCTATTATTTGTTAATTTTACAAAACAACCACTTACAAAGAGAAATATGAGTGCCTTATATATGGTTAGTAGAATACAAATTAGGGGTGTTCATCAGTTCGGATCAAGACAAACCCGGTATTTCATTTTGAATTTCTTCTTGTCTTTGTCTTTCTTCTTCTTACCATTTTTGGCAGAATTGGAAACAAGAAGTCCTACTCCATTTACTTCCTTAGTGTTTCTAGATGCTTTTAGTTGAAGCTCCCTTGAGTGGGAACTTGATTTTGCCTTTTCCATTGTGATGCATTCCTTCCCAACACTAAGAGAACTTACATCGTGATGCATTCTATTGTCTTCAATCTTAACATTTATATCTCTAAGCTCCATCAAGGTTGAATTTAGTTCATCCAAATGATCCTTTGGCGGTGTACCTTCTTTCATGTGGAGACCAAACAACCGATGCTTCAATAGCAACTTATTGCATATTGAATTTTTCCAAATAAAGCTTCTCCAACGTCAACCACAAGCCACTAGTTGTTTCTTGATCAATTAATTCATAGAGAACTTCATCTGATAGAGAAAGCAGGAGTAGTGAATGTGTAACGTCTGTCATTACAGTAATAAACCATAGTATAATAATTAAACAATTATTGAAATTTGTAGAAAGAGCTGAATATGCATGAATCCTTGTATATATTACAACTGAGGAGATATTATATATATATACACTATAAATAGGTAAATACAAGAAAATGGGCTTAGGCCCATATACTAAACTGAATCTAACACTCCCCCTCAAGCTGGTGCACATAAATCATATGCACCAAGCTTGTTACAAATATAATCAATTCTAGGACTTCATAATGATTTGTGAAAACATCGACTAACTGATCATAGGAATTAACAAACTGGGTAGAAATGGTTCCAGATACAATCTTCTCGCGAATGAAATGGCAATCTACTTCAATGTGTTTGGTCCTCTCATGAAATACTGGATTTGAGGCAACATGCAGGGCAGCTTGGTTATCATAGATTAGACTCATTTGTGTAACCTCTCCAAATTTTAATTCATCAAGGAGCTGTTTGAGTCAAATAAGTTCACAAGTTGCTAAAGTCATAGCTCTGTACTCTGCTTCTGCACTAGATCTTGCCACTACATCTTGCTTCTTACTTTTCCAAGAAATCAAGTTGTCACCAATAAAGACACAATATCCAGAAGTAGATCTCCTATCAATGAGAGAACCTGCATAATCTGCATCTAAGTATCCAACAACTTGAGTATGATTATTATGCCCATAATACAAACCTTTTCCCGAGGCTCCTTTAATGTACTTCAGAATGTGGATGACATCATCCCAATGTCCAGTGCAAGATGAATTAAGGAACTGACTTACCACACTGACAACAAAGAATATGTCAAGACTAGTGACTGTGAGGTAGTTCAGTTTTTCAACCAGTCTCCTATACTTCTCAAGATCTAAAAGTGACTCCCCCTAACTTGGCAGAAGTTTAACATATGGATCCATATGTGTGTCATTGGGCTTGGAGTTCATTAGCCCAGCCTCCTCTAAAATGTCCAATGCATACTTCCTCTAAGAAATCACAATCTCATTGTTAGATTCTACTACCTCAATGCCTAGAAAATATCTAAGTTTGCCAAGGTCTTTCTTCTCAAAATGATGACAGAGATGTTGTTTTATCTGTGAAATTCCATGGGTATCACTACCCGTGATAACAATGTCATCAACATACACTATCATGTAGATGCAGCCACCTCCTGAATTACGATAAAACACAGAATGATCAGCTTCACTACGATTCATACCGAACTGTTGAACTACTTCACTGAATCTACCAAACCATGCCCTGGGAGACTGTTTAAGACCATATAAAGATTTGCAGAGACAACATACCAATCTAGAAGACTCCCCCTGAGCAACAAAACCAGGAGGTTGCTCCATATAAGTCTCCTATGCAAATCACCATGAAGGAAGAAATTTTTTATATCGAACTGATAGAGGGGCCAATGACGTAGCGCAGCCATGGCTAAAAAGAGTCGAACAGAAGCCATCTTGGCAACCAGAGAGAAGGTGTCAATATAGTCTAACCTGAATATCTAAGTATAAACTTTGGCAACTAAATGAGCTTTTAGGCGATCAATAGTGCCATCAGGGCCCACCTTGATAATAAAGATCCACCGGCAACCAACAACAGATTTCCAGAAGGAAAAGGAGTAAGATCCCAAGTACCACTGTTCTGAAGAGCACACAATTCACCAAGCATGGTTTGCCGCCAACTCGGATGGGATAAAGCATCACTGACAGTTTTAGGAATGAACACAGTGGAAATGGAAGACAGATAAGCATAAAAAGATGGAGACAACCAGTGATAACTCAAATTAACATAATGAGGGAAGGGATTACGAGTGAAACGTGTACCTTTACGAAGAGCAATAGGGAGATTAGGCGCATATGGAGGAGCCAGAGGAGACAGAGTAGCTGGCGGCGGAGTAGAGTCAATGGCTGGCCCAACGGGAAGTTGAACATGTTGGCGGTGATGATAAACCCGAAGAGGAGGTAGAGCAGGTGTCGGGTTGGTGGGTACAGCAACGGTATCTATGGGATGGAAGACAAAAGGAGAAGAGGAGAGAGACATCAGACTCAGAAAAGGAGGAAAAAAACGGCAAGAGAGAAGACAAAAAACACCCCAAAGGAGAGAGAAGACTAAAGACGAGGCCCGATGGAAGATCTGAGACTAGATCCAAGGAGAGGAGAGCATGGTGAGTCTAACGCTGGCACGCGCCGCCACGCGCGGCTGCCGGAGGCGCGAGGGAGAAGACAAACGAAGCTTGTCTGCGCGCGTGGGGGCTCCGACGGAGGAGCGGCAAGTGGCGCTGGAGTCGTTAGAGGGAGACAAAGCCGATGGTAGGGTTGCCGGCCAAAACAGCAGCAGCAGCAATGGTGGCGGCGAAAAACAGCCGGAAATCGGAAAGAAACACGATTTCCGGAAAAAAAAACTTAGGCAAGGATCCACCTGGCTCTAGATACCATGTAGAAAGAGCTGAATATGCATGAATCCTTGTATATATTACAACCAAGGAGATATTATATATGTACACTATACAATAGGTAAATACAAGGAAATGAGCTTAGGCCCATATACTAAACTGAATCTAACAAAATTAAACAAACTCTCAAAATAATAAATAAAATTATCAACCTTACAAAGTATAATTTTCAAATGTAGACGTATCTAAAATGAATATAAATAATAACAACAAAATGTTCATAAAAGAAAACCTAAACTACGGCTAAGTCTTCATGCCTTCTTTACCTCCATAGCTTCCTCCTCTTCTAACTCTGAAAACAACACTTTTATGAGATTGAAATCTCAGTGAATAAAATGGTTTTTTAAAAAAGGTTCGCAAATAGTGTGGTTCTCAGCCGATGCGAAATCCGAAAAAACAACCATAGTACCTGCAGTAATAAAAAGTACTTTTTGTAAAGCAAGGTATAATTTGTTTCAAATAATTCTTAATATGAAAAATTAATAAAAATAATAAAATGATGGTGTTTTAATTAACACCTTTTCCATGCACATAATAAAAAATATAGTGATATTCCTGATCACTCACTCACATTCTATAGTTCACATAACTAGGTTTTCAGTAGATTCTTCAAAAAGGTTTATGAGCTCATATTCCATACAAGGTGTCCTACTACCTTCCCCACGCTATTATGGAAGTATCTAGAATCTCTTCTCCATCCCGGATGGAGGTATCTAAAACCTCTTCCCCATATGAAATGGAAGTATCTCATACATCCATCCCAGATAAATGTATCTCAAAATTCAACCCCATTCCAAATGGAGGTATCTCAAAGCAATTATCAAGGTAATTTGCAAACATTAAACTCATTAACAACAATTTTTAAAACATACCATGGAGGGTTAAAAAAAGACATTTTACGTTTTTACAGATTAAATTCAAAATGGTATCAAATCTTTAATTATTTTATCTTATTTCTATTTTAAAGGAAACATTATCTTATTCTTGTTATTAAAAAATTCTTATAGTTTATCTTTTAATATTTTTTTTAACAATCTAATCTTCTCTTAACTGAATGATTATTTGAATATTTGTATTTTAAAATTTGAGGATGTTACAGAATAAGCTTTCTCCTTTTCTTATTCTACAAGATCCTCCTTTTTCACAAAAGTTGACTCTTTTATTTAAGAATGGTTTCGTTCATGTAGACATAAGCAAAAGGACTTCAGACCTTTTGTTCCTTCAGCAGAGCTCACATTTTAATGCGCCACAAATTGAAACTATTCTTTCCATTGAACTTCTCAATCCTGATGAAGGTGGACAGGTTTTCTTGAATGATCTTTCATGAGTGCAGCGGAAAACAACGAGTGATTTAGAGCAGAACCGAAAGAGTTCCCCTTTGATTGAAAGATGAGATCTTAATACTAGTGAACAGGATAGACCTTGGTCAAGATCGAAGACGTCGATCTCGACACTAAACTCGAACCTCGGTCACGGTCGAAGACCTCGGCCCAGGTACCGAAGACTACGACCAACGGTCAAGTCAGGATTAGTCAGCAGAAAACTCAATTACTAGTAGTTAACTTGATTAAGATCACATTACCTAATTTCTTGGTACCTAAACAAGGCTCAATAGAAAGAGACTCAGTCCATCCCTATAAATAGGTGAACAATACCCAAGGTAAAACAGAGAGTTAAATATATATTCCCTGTCTGACACTTAAACCGAATACTCCTCTAACTTGAGCGTCAAAGTGTCTTTTGCAGGTACCCACCTGTTCGGTCACCATGTGGAAAACCCAAGTCCAAGGAGTGACGAAGGAAATATCCGGAGAGTTTTACCCGAGAGTATCCGAAGAGTTCTATTGAGGAACAACTAGTTTGTTATAACCTCTGAAGAAAACAAATAAACAAACAAATTACAGAAAAACACAATTGAAAAACAAAGAGAAAAAGGGGAAAAGAGAATCACACAAAGGGATTATCGTGGTTCACCCAAAGAAGAGACTTCAACTACATCCACAATTAACAGAACAGACTTCTATTATTTGTGAATTTTACAAAACACCCACTTACAGAGAGAAACTAGGGTGCCTTATATATGGTTAGCAGAATAAAAATTAACCCTTAATCTTCAGAAACAACTTATATACAGATAACACTAGGAGGTGTGGTTCAAAGACACTTTCAAAAATAACTAAATATTCTTAATTATAGAAATTTAATTATTTATGGGATAGAGCAATTAAACATTACAATCAAAGATGGATGTTGACTTAAAAAAGATTTTCATCAAAGTGTGCTAATGACCCAAATTTGTGTAGAAAAATTGACGGCGTTTGGTTTGAGAAAATATTTTCTGTTTTTATTTTCTATTTTCATTTACTGAAAACTGTTTTCATTTTAAAGTTTTCAACATTTAAAAAACATGTTTGTTTTCGCTTGATATTTTCTATTTTCAAAAAATAATATTGTTAAATTTAATCAATTTTAGTAAAAATATTATAAATTATTTATATATATAGTTTAAAATAAATTTATATATTATTTTTTATATAAATAGAATATTGTATTAAGTTTTCACATAGTGTTAACTGAAAATAACTTTTTTCTATTTTCTATTTTCAGTTATTTTTTTAAAATATTTTAAGCAAAAATATTTTTTAAATTGTAATCAAATATATTTTCACGATTGTTTTTTGTTTTTTTAAAAAATAGAAAAAAAGTCCAAAATATCATTAATTAAACATATATGTAGTCAAATTAAATTTAGAAAAATATCATTGCTAGAATAGTCACTATACTACTTCTATATGAATTAAAATTGACATAGAAAGCTAATCGTGGGGAGATTTTTTTTTTTTTGAGATTTTATCACTGCACACAAAAAAACTTTAAAAAAATTAAACATAAAATAATTATTAATGTTGTTTTACAGTTTCTTTTTCACTTTACCGCTACTGAAAACTAAAAAATAATTAAACATTAAATATCAAAATATTATGAACATAAAGTAAACATAAAAAAAAACTTAAATTAAATCAAAGGAAAAAACAAGAAACAAAATTTAAAAACTTAAATTAAAAAAAACGTGTTGCTTACGTTTTTTTCTTTCACCTTTAATTTAAGTTTTTTTATGTTTACTTTATATTATTAATATTATGATATTTTATATTTAATTATTTTTTTAAATTTTCAGAAGCATTAAAATAAAAGAAATAGTAAAACAATGTAAAAATTATTTTATATTTAATTTTTAAATTTTTTTATGCATCAAATAAAATATAATTACAATTGTATAACATTGATGGACATTTTTTTTCTTCTAAATAAGATAAAAAATACATTAATGATTATTAATATCATAATTCATTTAGGCTCCGTTCATTTATAAGGAAAGAAAAGAAAAAAGATGAAATAGAGTGAAAATTGATAATATTGGATATGTGAAAAGTGATTTTAAAATGATAAAAAGTTATAAATTAAATTTATTATAATTACAAAATTACTCATATTTATAACTTTCCTTTTGTAAACAAGACAATTTTAGAAGAGTAATTTTTTTTATAATTTCATTTCTTTTCATGCTTTTTTTGAGTACTAAATTAATAGCACTTTGCTTACTAGTTTTTTGCTAATGAACTGGAAAAAGTATAACTTTTCTCTTATTTCTCTACACATGCAAATTTCTACTTTCCTTGCAACTAAATAAGAGTTAATGCCACAATTAACTATGAAGTTTTTGTGTAAAATAAATGTTGATTAATTATTCTTAATAAGTGCCCTTAAGACACTAGTTAGTATAACCCTTATTTATTAAATCTATTTCAAAGAGGGTTATTGTTCTAGCAATATACTCTCTAACTCAATGGATCAGTATATTATTAATTGAAATATATTCAAAATTATTAAATTATGTGAAAATTCTTAAATGTTAAATAAAATTCAAATAAATTTTTATTTTTTAATAAATTTCAATTAATCTTAAAGACTGTGATTAAAAGAGTACGTTGTAGTGCTAACATTTATCCTATTTGAAATGTTATCTTGTTGATTTTTTTTATCAATAGCACATTTGAAGGTATGAGAGTTGATAAACTCTCTTTATTATTAGTATATTATTTGAAGGCTGAAGCAAAGAAATATGTTAACAAACCTTCGTAACACAAACACTATTAAAAAGAAACATGATGAAAGAAACAGATGGCAACATCACAACCAGAATCCAAAACGCTAAGACATCAAATAAACTTATGTTATTGTTTTACACGTTTTTAAAATAAGAGTGATGATCAAGATTGATGATCGAATAAGTGACGATATTTACAATTTATTAATTAATCGTTGTTGAATTAGTGATGAGTTAATTTTAATACATTTTTTTTTTATTTTTAATATGCTATAGTAACTATATTAAATAAAAATATCACAATATTAATAATATTAAAACATAAAAATATCATAAATCATACATTTTTCATAAGTTCTATTCGCTCTAGACTCATATATAAGCAAAGAAAGACATAAAATTTTTAGACTTCAATATAAGCAAATTCTAACTAATTGAACTCTAGCTATTAATATTAACTTTCCAAAAATATCCTTAATTAAGTTTTCCAAAAATGTTAACTTTTCTAGCTATGAAGAAATGATTTCCTAACAAAAATTAATTCTTGAATAATTAATGCTCTCAAGAATCTATTTTGTTCTATCACCTTCTACTTTGTAGAAAGATAGGATGAAATCCCTTAAGACTGACAGACTAATTAAATACATTGTCTCCTATGCAAATTCTCCAGACATGTGGCAAAGAATTATCAAAGGTAATCTAGGAAGTATATTTTAGTTTTTTTTTATCAAATCAATAAAATTAAATGAAGTTAACCAACTTTCTTAATTTGTATGATTAAGTATTTTTACTTATATATGAGTCTAGAAAGAATATGACATAATTCATAATTAAGAAAAATGGATTAAGAATGCAATTATTAAAGATAAAAGAAATTTTACTAATTATATTCTTATATTGTTAGTTAATCCTCTTTTCATTAACTTTTTAATTAAAGGATGCACATTTAGAACAAAGTGGCATCCATTTAATAAAATCCAAAATTTTCAAAAAAAAAAATAAATTATGAATTAGACAAACGAATTGAACCATTAGTTTTATCGGTTGATGATTGGTTTTATGAACATCTAGCTTTCCACAACAACCAAACTGAATAGGGGATTGGTTTTTGGTTTGACCAATCGATTCGGATGGTTCAATTTGGTTTTTTGATCAATAGTTTTAAGATATAATAGGGAGAGCAAAAAAATTGCACATGCAGATATCTGTAAATAAAAATGAGTGAAAATATATGTAAAAATAATTTAAATGGTACTTATTATTCTAAGGTACGAGTGTTTTTTACTTCTTCCTTACTGGATGCAAGTATAAGTATCATAATATCCCTATCCTAATAAATTAAAATACTACATTTATTTAATTTGATGAAGATAATATTTTTGTGAATTGAATCAACTTAAAATATTAATTTTTAAATTTTATCGTTATCAATGTTATTTTTTAATAAAAAGTACATGATACATAGAATTATTTTTTATAAAAATATTGGTAATGTAAAGTAAAAATTCTATTTTGTGTTAAATATTTTTTATATATACTAGATTAATATATTTTTATATCTAATTAATCTTATAAAAAATTATATAATTTTATTTTTATATTTAAAAAAAACTCTTTTTTTTTCAGGTCAGGTATAGCAAATAATCACTATTTGTATCTGCTTGATACATTACTATTCTTACACAATTACATATTTAAGGAGTAAACTATCTATCAATCATGCTGCAACATAACAGTAACGAAACAAGTTAGATTTATCTACTTATTAGAGTAGGAGTAATATTTTTTAAATTTACAATAATGGATACTTTTTTTAAAAAATTTACAATATTGGATAAGTTGTATTTCAAACTAAATATTTAGTAACGAAGTTGTATTTCTTGACGACACTATTATAACAAGTTGAGAATTTATTTCTATATATATAGTACAATTATAACGACCATTATAATAATATATTAAATAATAAAGAATCCTATCAAGCAATTAATTATTACTTAACCAACTTACAATATTCTTCACTCTTTTATGCGTTAAGGCGGTTGAAATAAGTGAATGTCACTGTCCTAGCCATTTTCTCATGTCACTGTCCTAGCCATTTTCTCATGTCACATTCACACACTAGAGAAAGAGATTCATTTGATAATTTTGGCTAAGGGATTAACAAATGCGCTGCGGCAAAATTATCAAAACACTTAAAGGGTTGATTATCTGTGAGTCTATTTTTTTAAAAAAATTATTTAAATAGTTATGTTTTAAAAAATATTACTAAGATAAGTTTGTTTTTGGATTTGACCTTATCAAACTACAATTCGTACTTGCAGTTTAAGTGCCTAATTAGTTATGTGTTTACGTGATTTCTATGGTGGCAAAAATTGCTTAACAAAACACAAGTCGCAGTTGCGAGTTTGACCAATCAATGTTAAAATTGCAATTACGAGTTGCTGTTTGTCTGGTCTTTGACCAGCACTCCTCTTTTATCAAGTGTTACAAATTAGCACACATTTCTACACCAACTAAACTGCAATTGACACATGCAGTTTACCCATATTTATTTATTTATTTTCACCTTTAAAACAGACTAATGCATGTGAGATGTGAGGTGCAGTTTTCTAGATTGGTAAAACCGCAAGTCAAACTTTGCGTTTTATTTGTACATTGACCAGCTCATTCTTTTAACCAACAGATATGCAGAGGCGCAAACTTTAGGACCTTAAAATTGCAATTAAGACTTGCGCTTTCTATTTATTATCTATCTTTTTTTGTTAAAATATTTTATTTTGTAGTTGTTGTCGACATAAAAAGCAAATGTGCTTAGTCTTTTTGTGCTTGTTGAACTTAGTCCTTTTGTACTCATGCACTTGAGGTTGGAGGGGTGTGTACCCCTTTGGGTATATGCTAACCAAACCTTTCTTGGACTTATTCTCTTTAAGCACTTGAGACTAAGCAGTTTTTGGACTTAGTCTTTTTCGTTCTTGCACACTCAAGATTAAGCAATTGTGTATCCCTCTAGGTGTATGCTAATTGAACCACTTTTAGTGGACTTAGACTCCTCGAGCTTGTCCATTAATTGGGATTGTGAAATTGTGCAGGTGGCGAGATGATTAGTTGATATGAGGCCATGGTCCTTCAAATTTTTTTGAAACTCCTTTATATATATATATATATTATATTTTTTTTTTTAGTCTCACAAATGTTGATATTAGTGGACTTAAGTTGTGAAGGATGTGATTCAACCTATCCTGAAGTCTCTTATCAAGTGAAAATTTTGGTTTTGTTATTTCAATTCATTTTGTAGTACGAAACAAATCTCAATAGGTATGACTGTGTGTTTTAAAAGTTCTAAAATTGATTGTTTTCTAGAATTAGGCAAGTGTGTGTTTTAGAGTTCTTAATTCTTATTGTTTATTTTTTTCAAGTGAATTTTGAATTCATTGTGTGGTTTTGAAGTTTGGAAGGCTATATTATCAAAATTATTAGTTAAGTGATGATTTACTTCAAGGGTAATTGATTACATAAGTTGGTAATTGATTACCTAGATGTCTTAAGTAAGAAAACAAGTGAACTCAAAGTCAGGTTCGAAAGTAATTGATTACCTGATTTAAGTAATTGATTACCTATAGAACCGGAAGACATTCAATTTGCATGCTCTCTGGTTTAATTGATTATTTTCAAGCGAAATCGATTACCACAAAGAAGTGCAACTTATTCTAGATTTTTTAAAACACTGTGTAATCAACTACCTGCGAATGGTAATAGATTACATCATTTATAAGAAACTTTTAACTAACTAAAATTTCAAAAACTAGAAAGAGGGAATTAAATTTTCATGAATCAATAGTGAAATTTTGAGAGAAAATCAAAGAAAAAACCCAAAATTTGTGAATATTCATCAAGAACTACATTTGAAGGAAAAACAAGCAAGAACATGTTAATCTTATGTATTGGATAATCTACATAATTAAGATGTTGTTCTTCAAACACAAATCTTTATTATTTTTATGTATTGGGAAATCTCTTGAAAGGTGTTTTCATTGAAATTAGTTGAAATCTTGTGATAAAGTCTCATAAGTGGGCTAGTGTTCATGTGACAAGGTGTCATTAGGCACTTGCAACAGCTGTGTAAAAATCACATAAACTACAATCATGACGTTTTTGTGTCTGTTATTAAAGTGTAATCACAGATTGTGGTTTTGAGAGGGTATTTCTGCAACTTGCATGGTCTGAAGAAGCCACATGTGATTTTAAGGGACATTTTTACCAACTCAGAAACCACATGGTTATACAACTGATGTGATACTAAAACTACAAGTGTGAATTACGGTTTGACTAAGTTAAACCTAAAAACAACCCATCTTAGTAAATTTTAATGTAATTATTTTAAAAAATGAACTCACTTACATCAATCCCCCGATTTTATTATATACAGGTCCATGATTTTCACCCTTTTATTTTATTTTTCTACTCCATTTTTTTTAAATATTTATTCTACCCATCTCCTTCTACCCGTTTTTGACATCATTATTTTTTTATCAGCAAAGTTAATTATTTAGTTTATTAAATTTTGTAACCTCTCTCTTCTCCTCTTCGAGTGACTTCAAAGTCAACCTTAAAACATTTGGCTAACATTTTCTTTTTTTTTCCACTTATTTAACCAAAAGAATTAATTTGTATTACATGAGGACATACAACATAAATAAATGTTGTGAATATATTATTATGATATAGATAATGGAAACAAAATTCCGATGTTTTGTCAAGTTATTTCTATCAAGAAATTTTGATAAAAAATAAAAATAAGAAGAAGCGTAAAAGATGAAACAAGTGTGTGAATATCACGGGCCTTGTTAACGGCTAGAGTGAAAGGCCCATAAACAGAAATAGCAAATTCGAAACTTAATCCCTAAGCATACGCGTAGGCACGTAGAGAGACATGTGTGAAATGTCAAACTGGGAGCTTGACACATTAAATTCAGAGTTGAGAGTCCTGTGAAGCTTAGTTTATTCGAAAATTCAAACAACAATGGACCTTCTTGATTCAATCAGCAACCAAACAGACGTTGCTCTGAGTTTGACAAAGCACTTGTTGTCGAAAGAAGCCGCGGACAAAAACCTGGTTTTTTCTCCGCTGTCGTTACACGTTGTTCTGAGTATCATCGCTGCTGGCTCCAAGGGTCCCACACTGGATCAGCTTCTCTCCTTCCTCCGATCCAAATCCACCGATCATCTCAACTCATTCGCTTCTCAGCTCGTCGCCGTCGTACTCTCCGACGCCGCTCCCGCCGGCGGGCCTCGTCTCTCCTTCGCCGACGGCGTCTGGGTTGACCAATCCCTCTCTCTTCTCCCTTCCTTCACACAACTTGTCAATGCTGATTACAAGGCCACTTTGGCTTCGGTTGATTTCCAAACCAGGGTAACTTCCCCCCCTTTTTCTCTACAATCAATCCTTGCCCTTCTTTTATTCAACTCCATCTTGTCTTGCATATTCTAGTTGCCCTAGTAAAATTAAAATCTCTGCTTCAAAACTCTTTGTTCCAGTCTACTGAGTAGACTCTTCCTTTAAACTTTAAAGGATGAAGTCTGTGATAGAAATATTAGATTTTTAGTGTACCAAAGGTAACATTGTGTGTGTGACAGTGTGAATGCTTTTCTATGTTTTTTGAAAGCTGTAGGTCTTTAGAGGTATGAAATGTTTCTTATTCTGATCATACAACCTTGCTACCCCCACAAAATTTGGGCAACGTCCATGTGCAATCTTTGTAGTAATTTCCGATTTACAATTTATCCACGCATTTTGATAGTACTAGATATAAAAAAATCTCCAGATTCTTTAGCATACCACTAAATTGATTTTAGAGCAGGGTAAGTGTCAACTTCTACAGGAATTCTGGCCTTGCCTTGCCCTCAGATTATTCTGATTGGTAACTCTCCTCATTTTTTGCCTGGTGTAGTCATATTTTATCTGTACTGTTGTATCTAATAGATTTGGTAGCATAGATATGTGAAAATAGGATAAGATTAGCAAAAACTTAAATTCTTGTATTGAAATGCTTAACAAATAACAAAAAAAAAAAAGCTACTGGTTTATTTATACAATTAATTTTTAATTTGATAATCGCCTTTACCCTTTAAGGCTGTTGAAGTGGCCAATGAAGTTAATTCATGGGCTGAAAAGGAGACAGATGGCCTTGTTAAAGAGCTTCTTCCTCCTGGGTCAGTGGACGGTTCAACCAGGCTTATCTTTGCAAATGCACTGTACTTCAAAGGAGCATGGAATGAGAAGTTTGATGCTTCAATAACAGAAGACTATGATTTTCACCTTCTTACTGGCAGTTCAGTCAAGGTTCCCTTCATGACAAGCAAGAAGAAGCAGTTTATTAAGGCTTTGGATGGTTTCAAAGTCCTTGGTCTTCCCTACCAGCAAGGTGAAGATAAGCGCCAATTCACCATGTACTTTTTTCTTCCAGATGCAAAAGATGGGCTTTCAGCTTTGGCTGAGAAGTTGGCTTCTGAATCCGGGTTCTTGGAACACAAGCTTCCTAATGAAAAAGTGGAAGTAGGGGATTTCAGGATCCCAAAATTCAAAATTTCTTTTGGGTTTGAAGCCTCTAATGTGCTGAAGGAGCTGGGAGTGGTTTTGCCTTTTTCTGTTGGAGGTTTGACAGAAATGGTGGACTCTCCTGTGGGTCAAAACCTATGTGTTTCCAATATATTTCACAAGTCTTTTATTGAAGTAAATGAAGAAGGCACTGAAGCTGCAGCGGCCACTGCTGGAATTATACTATTACGGAGTTCGCAGTTGCCAACTAAAATAGACTTTGTAGCTGACCACCCTTTCTTGTTCCTGATCAGAGAAGATTTAACTGGAACAGTACTCTTCATCGGGCAGGTGCTCGATCCTCGTTCTGAATGATATTAGACATACGCTGGACAACACTGGTAGCAAAACTTATGCCCTTATTCTGTTCTGCTGATCTACTTATGGTAGGATGATCCATAATTTGTTGTCGTGTCACACGTGACTTAGGGGGAAAGAAACAAGACATATATGGATCACCCTTTTGTATTTATTGTTGTCAACTGTTCTCGTAGGAGCCTATGTAATTTTACGTGAATAGCCAAATATTCGTGCCTTAGTGGGGATATAATGAATTTAAGGGTGTGATTGAGAGCAGGAATATTTGTCCTATATGTTAATGCATTTTGGGGATTTCTCTTTAAGAATGCTTTTGCTTCACAGTTTAGATTTGGGGTTGCTATCTTATTTAGGATTCGTGTTTTATATAAAATGCATGTAACATATATTTTATTGGATATCATTAGTGAAATCGTTGATATACAATTGTGAGTTTATTTTGAGAAGTTACATAGATTGTGTTTAGGAAAGCTAAAAAAATTATATTATTTTAATAATTAATTGAGGATGAAAAATGGAAAACACCTGAGAGAAAATAAACTAATGAAGAATAATTATAAAAAGTTTCGACTTCTTATAAACAGCTCAATTGAGTCAAAAAACTGTTGAAATTAGAGATTTTAAGCATTTCCAAACAATGCTCTAAGTAATTTCTTCATTAATTTTATAAAAATCTGCAATATATTTTTTAAACAAAAAATAATTTTTATAATTGTATACAAAATAAATTTTTCTGTCTTTATTATTTTTAGTTTAACCAAATTCATCTAATATCAACATTGGAAGCTGGTCAGACTTATAAAGGTAAATGAATAATTGAATAACGGATGTTAGTGGATGTATTCAAGTGTAAATATCTTTCGTCACACTTGAATTCAAGAGGGGTACCTTGTAATATGTATTGCCAATGCAAAAAATTGGCACTAAATTGAGCCGCAAGTAGACACAGTAAAAGGTTTGAATGAGTTAATATTTTGGCTAATGCAAATACTCCCACACACTGAAGGATACACGTCGACTATTTCTCTATGGATTATATATGGAAAACTCGGATCACCGGTAGTCTCATGCTTTCTTGGAGAGCTTCCAGACTTTCATATTATAGCTGAAAATTGTTGGCATGCTCTCTATCTTCCACACTTAGATTAATAGAAGTCGGTTTATATGTGTATTATATGATGAGTGACAAATTTAAAATTTAAATTCAAACTATAATGGATTGACTAAATTTGAATAATATTATTTGGAAGAAATAAAAAAAAGTTAAGTTACTCAGTTGGTCTCTAATTTATTTTTGTGTCTCAATTTGCTTCTCTCAATTTTTTAAGATTCAATTTGATCTTCTCATTTTTAAAGTTTCAACTTAATAAATTAAGTTGACGACATTAATGTAGTAGGCGGCTGTTATATAACTTGCACAAGTTTTTTTAAAAAAATTAAAATTTACATTTAGTGGAATTTAATAGAACTTCCACGAATCTACCTGATTTACCGACATTCTGATGTTAAATAAAATTGTGTAGATTTCATTAATAAATTTAAACACGAATTTATTTTAATAAAATCCACATAAGAATTATTCAAAAATAAAAATATATTTAAATTTGATAACTATACTGAAGTAGAATTTTTGTTGAGAGTTGTGAACAGAGGTCAAATGACATTGTTAAGAATGGGTTTAATTGCATATTCTAACTCCCTACTTTAATTTTTGAAATTCTAACTTCTAAATTTTAATTTAAGAAATTATAATTTAAATTTTTAAAATTTTTTATTGGTACTCAGGTTAGATAGAAGACTAATTGTAACAAAATTATTGTTAAAATTAACTCTATGATAATGAATTATTTATATAATAATAGATTATTTGTATAAGGAGACATGTCCAATTAATCATTTATTTACAACAATTTGTTGCTTGTGCAACTAGACATTTTTAAGGAGTTATACGGTTTGTTTAATAACAAAATTCATGTTAGAAAAACAAAAGTGAGAGGTTTAGGGTTTAGGACAGTCACTCTCCTGCTTACCGTTGTGAAATCGAATTCTTTCATTAACAAAACTAACATCTAATAATTAATGTTTGTCTATAAAAAAATTATAAGATAATTTATTATTTATTTACTGCATAGTTATAAGGATAAAAGGTAGGTAGAAGGACCTAAATACCCTTAGGAGAGGGTAGCAAAAAAGAATTTCGGATTTCGACATAACGAAAACTAACAATAAAATAAGGCATAAAAGAACACCTTAAGAATTCAAGATATAAAAGATTTTGGATTAGCAAAATAAATTGAAGGCACCAATAGAAAGGAAGATACAAAAAGACTTCGAATTTTTACATGATTGAAAACCGAAATGTAGAACAACATCATCCGAAAGTAGGAAGTAGTGTCAATAATGCAAAGAATTTCGGCCTCATCGAAATCCAAATTCCTGTAAGAAGTTAATTAACAAAATTAATTAAGAAACTGATTAACGTAATTACAAATTAACGCTACTCCCAATAAAGTTTAGCAAATAATAAATACAAGGTAAAGAACATATTTTTGCTATAAATACTGGGTGTGAGGTACCTGTCACACCTATTATAGTTATTCTTCCATCTATTGTGAGTATCAATTGAGAATTTTAAAAATACATACCACAATATCTTAAATTAAAAATTAAGAGTTATAATATTTGAAATCCTAAAAACTTATTGTCAGAATATACTTAAGCCTATAAACTAAGAGGAATGCAACATTGCAAAAGTAAACTGACAAACAGTCAAAAGCAGAGTAACGTTTTTTAGGCTCATATTAATTCCTACAATTAAGATAGGTAAAAATAGTTGAGAAAGAGAAGTGACGTAAATAATCAATGTTACGAAGAGAATGTTTGGGGTAGAACGTAGAAGTAGAACAAGTCTTAAACACAGGAAGACTGTTGTGAGACCGAAGATCCTACGCGTTGAGATATTCAATATAACCAATACATACTCATTTAACGAGGGAAGTATTATGAATAAGTGCTTAGAAGAATACGACAATAAGAAAATGTAATTTCAACTCCCCTTCTTCTTCTCTCACTTTTCTTTGTAATTTTATGAATCGCGTCAAATTCAATAAACCAAGATTATGCACGAGACTTGTTCAAATTCTGAAAAAACATTTAATCATTTTCTCGTGGCGCCTTCGATGGACAGTAGTTATCATTTATATACTATGATTTACCAAAGCATTATCTTTCATCTCAGTGTGCTTGCTATTCCCACACGAGAAACTATTTCATGATTACAATCAAAGATTTATTCACAAAAAAATCAATAATTTTTTTTCTAAAGAAAAAATTTGGACTGTCTATTTCTTTATAAAAAATGCTCGAACATTCTTCACTGACAATACTTTTTTATACCGAATATACCGCCAATGCCAGGGGAATTCTATGGTGGTTCCTTTCCAGGACAGGAAGGAGATTAACCTGCATGTTGGAGAAGGTGATCACTTGTCGCATTTGTTGAGTATTGAACTCACTTTCTATGTGAAAAAAAAGAAGAGAAGTAGGTAGAGAAATTCATTTGATGTATTATTTAACTTAAGTGGAGAATATGTTTTTGAAGAGAAGTAGACAGAGAGAAACTCATTAATTAGAGAAATGCACCAATTTATTTTAGAAAAAAGAAAAGAGAAAATTATTCTTGTTTTTACACAAAACTGCAACTGTAAATTCGCCACTGCAGATTCGTCCACCATTGAATTTGACTGATTTTTGGACAGCAGGTTCGGAACATATGGTTCTTCATTCTGGTAATTCGAATCGTTGAAAAAAATCTAAGTTGGGAGATATTCAATTCGCATAGTTGCAGTGTTTTTGTGGTTTTTCATCTTCCTTGTTTTCTATTTTGTACTCTTTATTGATAGTAGTGAAACTATTTCTTTGGTCTGAATGACCTGTGGTTTTTACCCTTACTTTGAGGGATTTTCCATGTTAAAATCTTAATGTCTTATTTTCTAAGAGTGGTGATTGATTAGTGTTACACTTTTGTTGTTACTCCTCATAGATTCCTGCAAGTTTGGAGGATTTATTTTCGCTTATTTGTTTACACTTTATTACAAACTCATCTTATTGCCCCATCAAAGCTCATTGGTTTTGGTTTAGGGACTATTTGACTTGCTTGAATAATGGAGGCAAATACAAAATTGGTTGCTTTGAATGACACTAATAATCACTTGTGGAAGGATAAGATGAACGACTTGCTATTTGTGAAGAAAATGCATATTCCTGTTTTTGCTACTCAAAAGCCGGATTCTATGTCTGAAGAAGACTGAGATTTTGAACACGAACAGGTATGTGGTTTTATTCGGAAATTTGCAGAAGATAATGTTTATAATCACATTGCTAATGAGACACGTGCGAGAATATTATGGGAGAAGATTGAGTCCTTGTATGCTTCTAAATAAGGGAATAATAAATTGTATTTGTTGAACTGTTTGATGAATTTGAAGTACAAAGAGAGTTTTTCTATTTTAGATCACTTGAATAAATTTCAAGGGCTCCTAGATCAGTTATCTAGAATGGGTATCAAATTTGATGAGGAAGTTTTAGGACTACAGCTACTGAATACTTTACCTGAGTCTTGGGAGACATTTAGGTTTCTATTACAAACTTGACCCTTAATGGTGTTGTTTCTTTGCAAGTGTAAAAAAGTGGTGCTCTTAATAAAGAGATGAAAAGAAGGCACAAGATTCTTCATCTCAGCCTAAAGTACTTGTCACTAAAAAAAGGGGGAGAAGTCAGAGAAAGGAACCAAAAGGTGGTAGAGAGAAGAGCAGCATTAAGTCCAAGTCCAGATATAAGAATATGGAGTGTCGTTATTGTCATAAGATAGGACACATACAAAAATATTGTTTACTGTGGAAAAAAGAGAACAAAGATAAGAAGGGTAAGCAGAAAAATAAGGATCATAATGATGATAATCGTGTTGCTACTGCTACTTGTGGTGATCTTGTCAATCTCCATGACAATGAGTTAGTTAATCTTGTATAAAATGAGAGCATGTGGATTGTTAATACTAGTGCTACATTACATGTTACACCAAGGAAGAAGTTCTTCACATCTTACACTTTTAGTGATTTTGGAGTGTTGAATATGAGTAATGATGGTGTGTCTAAGGTGATTGATGTTGGTGATGTTTTCCAGCAAACAAACATGGGAATGTAGTTGTTGCTTAGAGGAGTCAAACATGCTCCTGATGTTCATTTTAATTTGATCTTTATGCAGATGCTTGATGATTGTGTTATGATAATCATTTTGATTCTAGAAAGTGGAAACTCACTAAAGGTAACTTGGTTGTGGCCAAAGGGGAGAAGATTTCTAAACTATATTCCCATGTTTGTGGCATTGAAGGCTTAGTCATATTAGTGAAAAAAAGGCTGAATTGCTTAGCTAAAAAGGATGTTCTTCAAGGGCCTAAAAATGCAGAATTGGAGAGAAGTTCTCATTGCATGAATGACAAGCAAACTAGAGTATCCTTCAAAAAGCATCTTCTCTCAAAGAAGTCAAAGTTGTTGCAATCGGTGCATTCTGATGTTTGTGGTCCATTCAAGGTAAAATCTTTTAGTGGTGTACTTTATTTGTTACCTTTATTGATGATTGTTCCAAGAAGCTATAGGTATATGCCTTGCAGAGAAAAGAGAGTCAGGCAATTTCATGCTTTGGTTGAAAGAGAGTCAGGCAGGCAAGAAGTTGAAATGCATTCATACTAACAATCGTTGTGAGTATTGTGGACCTTTTGATGTTTATTCCAAGCAGCATGGTATTACACATGAGAAGACTCCTCCTAAAACTCCTCAATTGAATGGTTTAGCAGAGACAGTGAATAGGATATTGCTTGAGAGAGTGAGATGTATGCTCTCATATGCTAAATTACCTAAGCATTTTTTGGGTGAGGCATTGTACACGACAGTGCATGTTATTAATCTCACTCCTACTATTATTTTGGATAGTGAAGTGCGAAATAAAATTTGGATTGGGAAGAATGTAAGCTATGATCATTTGTATGTCTTCGGTGGCAAGGCGTTTGTTTATATTCCAAGAGATGAAAGATCCAAGTTGGATGTGAAGACAAGACAATGCATCTTCATTGGTTATGGTGAGGATGAATTTGGCTACAAGTTTTATGATCCTGTTAAGATGAGGCATGTTAGACGTCATGATGTATAGTTCATGGAAGACCAAACCATTAAGGACATTGATAAGGTGGAGAAGACTACACCCGAAAAAGATAGAAATCTGACATGTTGACCCTATGCGATCGCCTATTCATGATCTGGATAATATTGAAGATAGTGTTGAACATGGTGAACAACAAGATGTTGGTTTTGATCAATAACTTGGAAGTGGATTAGATGTTCTTATTGTTGATGACTAGGAGGAGCATCAGAGGTCACCTGATGAGAATCTTGATGATGTACCTGAATCCTCTCAAGTCCAACTTAGGAGGTCTAACAGATAAAGACAACTATCTACCAGGTATTCTTCCGATGAATATGTAATTTTGACTAATGGTGGAGAATTTGAGTGTTTTGAAAAGGCTTTGGAGAGTGAAGAAAAACAAAAGTTGTTGGATGTAATGCAAGATGAGATGAAATCCTTGCATGATAATAACACTTATGACTTGGTGAGATTGCCTAAGGGCATTAGAAAATAGGTGGATATTTACGGTGAAACATGAGATTAATTTTGTGTCTCCAAGGTATAAAGCCAAATTAGTGGTGAAAGGCTTTAGACAAAGAAAAAACGTTGATTTCAATGAGATTTTCTCACATGTGATGAAGATGTCATCCATTAGAGCAGTTTTGAGTTTGGCTACTACTCTTGATTTAGAGGTAGAGTAAATAAATGTGAAAACTATTTTCCTTCATGGTGATTTGGAAGAAGAGATCTATATGAAGCAACTTGATGATTTTTAGGTTAAAGGCAATGAAGGCTATATGTGTAAACTAAGAAAGAGTCTATAGGTTTAAAGCAAACTTTGAGGCAGTGGTATAAGAAGTTTAAGTCTTTTATGTGTGAGCAAAGCTATAAGAAGACTACTTCTGATCCTTGTGTCTTTGTTATAAAGTTTTTTAATAATAACTTTATTATCCTGTTATTGTATGTTGATAACATTCTTATTGTTGGAAAAGATGTTTCCAAGATTGATAGGTTGAAGAAGCAATTGGGTGAGTCATTTACCATGAAAGACTTGGGAGCTGCTAAGAAAATTCTTAGTATAAGAATCATTTGTGACAGAGAGAAAAAGAAGTTGTGATTGTCAAAGGAACACTATATTAAAAGGGTGTTGTAGAGTTTCTAGATGGAAAAAACTAAGGTTGTGAGCATTCCCCTTGCGACTCATTTTAAATTGAGTGTTAAACAAAATACTTCAATTGAAGTTGAAAAGTTAGACATGGAAAGAGTTTCTTATGCATCTGCAGTGGGTATTTTGATGTATGCAATGGTGTGTACGAGACCTGATATTGCTCATGTTGTTGGTACAATCAATAGGTTTTTGTCAAACCCAAGTAGAGCATTGGAGAGTTGTGAAATGAATTTTGAGGTATCTTCATGGTACTATTGATAAGAATATTTTCTTGAGAGGTGATAAGCCTATTTTTGTGGGCTACTCAGACTCATATTTGAGTGGAGACATTGATTCTAGAATATTTACATTAGGTCATTTGATTAAGTTTGTAGGAGGAGTTATGGCTTGACAATCTAAGTTGCAAAAGTGTGTGGCTTTGTTTGTTATTGAGGCGGAGTTTATTGCAATTACTGAAGCAGCAAGGAATTGCAATGGTTGAAGAAATTCTTGTAGGAGCTTGATTTTGTGCAAGATAACTATTCATTACTTGTTGATAATTAGAGTGCTGTCTATCTTGGTAAGAATTCAACTTTCAATTCTAAGTCCAAATATATTGATGTAAGGTATCATTGGATACATTATGTTTTGGATGCTAAGTTGTTGGAGTTTGTTAAAGTTTATATTAATGATAATGGTGCTGATATGATAACTAAAACACTTACAAGAGGAAAATTTGAAGTTTATTGTGAGAGCGTTGATTTGGCAGTTCTCTCCAGATAGTCGTGAGAGTGAGATTTGTTGGGTATTGAGTTCCCTTCCTATATAGAGAAAATGCCCAGATTGAAAAGCTAACTTGATTTCTTATTTAACCTAAGTAGAGAAGGTGCTTCTGAAGAGGATGAGATAGAGAGAAACTCATTAGTCAAAGAAATACACCAACTGTTTGAGAAAAAAAAAGAGAAAGTTATTCTCATTTTTACACAGAGCTACAACCATAAATTTGCCATTGCAGATTCGTCCACCGTTGGATCGGACTGATTTTTGGGCAAAAGGTTCAGAACATATGGTTCTTCTTTCGGATCGTGTAGATTATTGAAGGATGTATGAGTTAAGAGATATTCAGTTCGCATGGTTATAGTGTTTTTGGGGTTTTCCATCTTCCTTATTCTCTATTTGTAAGCTTTATTGCTTTATTGTTTGATGTTGGTGTTGACATTTATTATTACACTTGATTGAGACTCTTTTGTATTCTTTATTGATAATAGTGGAGTTATTTCTTTGGTCTAGACGACCTGTAGTTTTTTCCCTTTCTTTGAGTGGTTTTCCTCATTAAAATCTTGGTATCTTATTTTGTGAGATTGATGATTGGTTAGTGTTACACTTTTGCTATTGCTCCTCATAGATTCTTGCAAGTTTGACAGATTTATTTCTGCTGTTTTGTTTACACTTTGTTATAAACCCATCTTATTGCCCCCATCAGCATCGAGTGCACCCAATCCATGTACTGAGTTCTTATAGGTATGATTTTAGGAAGAAATTATAAACAAGATCCCTTATAGATAGAGAGAGAAGGCATATTTAATGAGTAAGCTAAATTTACATGAGAGTAAGAGCAGCAAATCTCAGTCATTGAAATAAAAATTAATGGTTGAGATTTTTCGGATATTCTTATTTCTCCTCTCTTAATGTCTAAGATTTTTCGTATATTCTTCTTTCTCTCCTCTTAATGATTGAGATTTGCTCTCTCATTCTCATATAAATTTGACTTTGTCACTGTATTCCCTATATATATATAAGGGAAACCCTAAATATATATATATAGAGAGAGAAAGAGAGAGAGAGAATCCAATTACTCCGATAATATGTTTAATAGATTTACTTTTTTATCCTAAACATTCATTTTCTTAAAAATTTAATGGTTAAGATTAATTACTTATGACCACCATTAGATTTCAAGAAAATGAATGATGAGATAAAAAGTAATTCCCTTAAACTTACTCTTAGAGTAAGTAAATTCTTTCTCATATATATATATATATATATATATATATATATATATATATATATATATATATATATATATATATATATATATATATATATATATATATATATATAGAAATAGATATTTATTTTATTAAAATTATATATTTTACTACATTATTAACTCATTTGGATAAGTAAAAAAAGTTTAAAAAATTAGTATCACTCCTACATTTCTACCATTAATTCCATCTTAATTTAATTATTTATAATGTGCTTGTACCCTTGGTCTTTGGCTACATGAGAATCGCAGAATGGCCAAATTTGGCCCCCAATTTGCCAAAGCATGATTACCTTCCACTCCAACCTCTTCGCACTTCTAGCATTCGAAGCTGAGGGTGTTGTGTACACCTCGATCTCCTGTTGGTCAGCCGATCACCATGATGAAAAAAACCATACCTAAATTATATTCTTGAAACAACTTCCTGAAATATGCGGACACAATGACCCTAAGGATAAGCTATAATATCTTGGCTACATAGTTATCTACGAAATTAAGACAAAACAACCATAAATTTTTTTAGGAGCGAGAGACACCCAATACACTCTACAAAAGGATAACCTAGGTAAGCTCTAAAGAACTATGAAGACAAAGTTTTATGTGAGGTAGTCCCTATAAAAGCTAGTCACATGGTGTTGGGAACATGATAAGCAAAATCTACATAATGGTTTCATCAATGAAATAACTCTCTCTAAAAAAGGCAAGAAGTTTACCTTACTCAAGTTTTGGAGGATAAAATGCACTCCCTCTTTTAGAATCATATTCCCTTAGTCACACACAAAGCATGACTATTACTACTACTCCCTTTTTCTAGTACACCCCTAACTAAGGCAACTATTCTTGAGTTTGTAACATCCCTATTTTTAATAACTAAATTATTACATAATCTGATTGAAATTCAACTTAGAAATTAGAAATAACTATTAGGTAGTTTTATTCATCTCAAAATAATAGTATTATGCGGTAAAATAAAATATGATTTTAAATTATAAAATAGAAACTGCAAAATTTATTATTACAATTTTAAGGAATTTATGAATCAATAATTTTTTGAAATTTGATTCGATCAGTGAATGATTTTCTTCATTAAGAGAAAAAATGTTCACTCAACTAAAACCACCAGAACCAGAAATTCGCTTAGCGAAAGCTACATCGCTAAGCAAACGGCAAAAATGAGGCTAAAACATGTTGATCATCGCTCAACAAACCATTCATCACTAAGTGAATTTATTTTTGTAATTAAATTTTCTTAGTGACCAATCTTTTGGTCAGCGAATGAGTTTAGATATTGGCTATAAATAAGGGAAGCTAATTGTGAAATGAGGGAGGAAAATCAAGTTTCTTAACTCTTAGATTAAGGCTTTAAAGGTTCTTCATGACTCTTCATTAAACTCTTATTAAGGTAAGGGGAGAGTGTGATTTATAAACTTTTGTAGTGTTAATATTAATAGACTTATATGTTTTTACTACTCTTATGATTATCATTACTTCTAAAACTAAGTTTTGATTGTCCATTAATAAACTAATTGTTCTTACCTCAATTTACAAATGCTTAGTTAATTTTTTAGTAACATCTAACTATTCTAACTTTTACCTCTTTGGATATTATTTCTGGTCCTTTATTATTACTCTCTAGGTATTGCTTCTGGTATTTTATTATTATATTCTAGATATTGCTTCTGATCTTTTGTTATTTTTCTCCAGATATTGCTTTGGTCTTTTATTATTACTCTCCAGATATTGTTTTTGGTCCTTTATTATTCTCAAAAAATTATTTCTGGTCCTTTATTATTATTTTTCTCCCGATATTACCTTCTGGTCTTTTTTTATTATTTCTAGATACTACAGTTTGGTTCTTTCTTTTATTATTTAAGTTATTATGTAGATATTATAGTAGGATTCTCTATAAAATTATTTCATTGTATTATTTTCATATTATAAATTATGCTTCCTTAATATTCAAGTTTTGCTTTGAATATTATTTTATCACTCTCCATCACAAATTAAATTATGAAAAATTTTGGTTTTCGTAACTTTGATTATAAAAATCATCACTTTTGAAATTATTAATAACTATCTTATAATTTTATATGTGTATATTATATTTTATTCAAAAGATTATTAGTTATATGTTGAATATTCATAGTGAAATATATTTATATCTTATAAAATATTCAAAGGATTATGTGTAAAATTTAGTTAAGAAAATTCATTATAAATATGATATTTCCTAAAATCATAAAAGACAATCTAAGTATGTTTTATGGTTGCAATCTAACCTAATCTTCCACATAAGAAAGATGTCTTTTTGTATTAAAAATATATTAATATGACAATTATTAGTGATTATTATGCATGAAATATAAATTTTGAGATGAGAAATTAATTTATCTATCTATTATGACCTTTATTGATTCATAAATAATTTTGTGAATAATGATTGAAATATAAGTACTATGTGATTTGTGATTGTCAAGTCTAGTGACCTTTGAAACTATGTTGAGATATTGTGGGATGAACTTAGCAAAGTCTTAGGTTCCCCTTGTAAGGGTATCATGCAAGTGCATGAGTGTCGTGTTTTAGGAAGTCACAATTTGGTATACTGCGAGATAAAAGGTAGGACCTAAGTGAGCCCTAAGATGGTTTTAAATAGATGAATATTCAGGTTAGTCATGTTGGCATTTGGGATAGAATATTTATAGATTTAAAACCTTCCATAAATGCTCAACATCTCAAGATTGGTAAGGTATATTCTTCTCGGACTAAAAGAGTGCTTGTTTGTGTTTTGTGATGAAAGAGCGTCTGTTTGTGTTTTTTGATGGGTTGAGTGTCCTATTGGTTAGGGGTGAGAATGTTATGATTGGCAAGATAGCTAGAATTGTGTTATGGGAAAATAACTCGCTTTCTTGAGAAAATTATTGTACAAAACTAGAGAATGATGCCAATCACTTCCCAAACAGATCCTTATTGATTAGGATGAATCATCATGGATTGGTTATGGATCTGATGCAAAAGTTTTTGCACTTCCTATTATCAACTTCATCCAAGGTTCTCTACTTCAAGAAGGTCAAAGATGGAAGGTAAGAAAATGGACAATGGTGACGTCGCTTCTTCTTGGAGAAGAAGATGAGTAAAAAATTATGGTGGTTTTCACAAGGTAAATGACCCTTAATAAAAGCTAGTACTAAGAGACTCCTAAAAAGAGAGGTTTTTTAAGACACTTTACTAGATTAAATGCTCAAAATGAGTCTTACTTCATTCATTCAAGTGTGTCAATACATGAGAGTGAAATGGGCATATATAGGGAAAGACAGAGCTTGGTGTGAACTTCTAATCAATGTAGGACTTGACTTAATTAGCTCTTAAGGCTAATTAATCAAGGCTTCCATTCCCTAATCAACATGTCTAGGCTAATCAAGGAGGAGGGCTGTCAAACCAAACTTAGGGGGGTACGAAGAGGAGCCTAAAAGCCCACATACTAATTACAATCCACAATCTAACTAAAGATACCTCATGTTTTAACAAAGGAAAATGACCAAAATACAAGGTCTAAATGAAACACTAATTCACACCCCTAATTTCTAACTTGACTAAAAATATTTACAAGCAAATTAGATCCAAGACTAAGGCCTAAGGTCTACAATGAGCTCTATCCTTTCCATGTCTTTCCACCATCCTTCTAGCTAAGAATCCATGCTTGGTAGGATTGTATCAGGATCCCTACATAGAGTCAAGTAGGGTTGAGTTCTATTATTGAGATTAGTACAATTCATTTCATATATTGAGTTATGTGAGATTAAGTCATAGGTCAAATCTTAGGTCCTCGTTGTTTGTTAAGTTTATTAAGATTAACGTTGATGGTTTATAAAAATCCCACTCCTTTTGTGTGTTTTTTTTATATATGTTCGTTGTACGAATAGAAGATGAACATGATCAGCAGGCTATGATGAAGGATTAAGAGGATTCTCTTCGAATATGTTGCATTTATAACAAGTTCTCTTTAATGTTCAAGTAAATTTAGTTTCGTAAGAAGTCAACTGCTCTGAGTTAGGACTTTTTAAAGGGTAACTATGGCAACTAATGTATTTATGTTTTAAATGAAGTTTGTAATAAATTATGTTTTGACTCACAATCTTTATTAGAAGATTATGGTTCTTTATGTAAGATCAGATTTTGAAAATCTCCCATATTTTATGAATACTTTTTGTTAAGAATTAGGAGCATTAAAGAGTTAGCTTGACTCAAGTCAGCTTGACTCAAGTTAGCTTGACTATGTGTTGCACCTAACCTTAGTTAATCTAACTCAACCTAACTAGCTTATAAATAGGACTTATCCCCCTTGTGCACAACCTTTATCATTAGTACAAACTTGTGAGTTTTTTTTGTGGGAATTCTTTCTTTCTTGGTTGTGGACTTGTTTGCTTCTACCAAGGAATCGTCTCCTTGTGGCAAACTTCACGACTTATCTCTCTTGGTGGTGCCTCCCTTTCTTTCTTTTCCATTAAACTATTTCCCTAGCCTCCTAGCTCTAGGCATGAAAGAGATTAAGAGACTTAAAGGTAGATTTACATCACATTTTCACACTCGTATGCTCCTACCTAGGTCTGCTAAACTTTAGGCACGACCTAATATTAAGAACAGTACCAAAACAAGCCAAGAAAGAATATTATAATTTTAACAAATTTAAAAAACAAATTATACTTTCTTTTATCAATTTACTTATATGTTATTTTTCATTATTCAATTTACGTTCCTCTGAAAACATACATATAAATATTTATATATTACCCCACTCCTGAAATTAAAAAAAAAAAACATATAATATGTATGTGTGACTTATTTATTAGTAATATTTTAATAAATTTTGTTTTTTTAGTATTCAATTTCTTATTTTCATTTAATTTTTTTCTTATCATAATATCTATTATATATAACATTTTATCTCTATCATTTTCATATCTTTTCATATTTAGTTGATAAATCAAGATGAATACACATTCCAAAAAGAATAAAATAATAATTTTTAACAAAATTTAAGGTCTCTATATTTTTATTTATATTTTAATAAAATTAAAAAATATTATTTCATTATTTAAAAAATGTATTATTCTTATTATTGTCATATTAAAAATTTTACTTTAACAAAACGTGAGTGTTAATTCTCCTTTCACAACTTTAAACATGATATCTATATATACAATAAATTTTTTCTATCATTGTAATTACTATAATAACATTTAACAAAACAAAATCTTTTTTTCTCCCAACAACATTATAAGTTTGTGTCTTTTTTAATTTATGTAATTTTTTTCTGAAAATATATTATCAACAACATTCTGATTGTTTAATTTATATTTTACGCATTTCATATTAAAGTTTACATAATATTTATTCTTTATTGTTATTGTAAATATGCTAATACTTAATTTTAATTTCTTTATGTTTTAAATCTCATTTATCTTTTATCTTGCTGAAAACAAACACTTTGAATATTTACTCAACATAAACTTTTGAATCTAATACGAAAAACCTAATACATAAAAACTATACTTTGTAAGAACATATCAAATTTTAATTTAAATAAAAATCAATACATAAAATGAGATAATAATTTTATTATATGTATAAAAAACATAAAAAATATAAAAAAAAAACATAAACCATATATTACATCTTCAAAAAAAATTTGAACACCTTCTAATCACTAATCAGCTTCGAAAGAGGTCACCCTTTTAACAAGCCTCGGAACCAACTCTAACTCAATCCAATCATATACCGCTTCATGATTAAAATTATATGTGAATAGTAAGTATTCTACCTTTTACCTTTTTCTTTCCTCACTAGCACAAAGGACAACTCTTTTCATCTCCTACAGGAATAATATTCCTTGCCATTAAATTAAACTACGTTGTAAAATCAACCATACAAACACTTGAACTTCGATTAATGCTAGGTTAACACAACGATTAATGTTGGGTTAACATGACAGTTAATGTGTTACTGCTTCAAATATAATACACATCAAATCAATAGTTTTATAAAATCTATTTAGTCATTGTTTTGATTTAATATGTCAAAATTATATGTATTCTTACAATTTTTTATTATGTTAAAAAAAGATAACAACAATGACAAAAGCATATCTAATGAATCCAAAGTATTCATTTAACCATGATTATCAAATCACTAACTCTTATGAATTTACAAGTTCACTTATCCTCGAGTTAACTTGTACACAAACTCTCTATAGTAAACTCGATAGACTCTGTGTAAATTCAGTAGATACTTAAGTTTACTACCAAGTTATTGAGTTAACAAATTAGGTTGATTTTTACACATTTAGGAGTTCAACATAATTTACTTTAATATGTCATTTTCTTCAATCAAAGAACACTTATCTCTAAAAATATCAAATATTTGTTTACCAATAACACCAAACATGAATGAAAATGCTATACCATTATTATGACATTTGCAATTTGTTATTTGATAGTGATGCATTGTTGGTATTTAAGTATTGTAAAATTTATAATTTACTATTTTGATTTATTATGTTGATGCAATGTTTACTTACATGTTATTTATAGATTTTTTTATTATTTTTATATAAAATAACCTCCTATGAGTCGTCGAGTTTATGAAACTTCCACGAATTTAGGTAGATTCTTAAGTTTGATAACCTTAAATTCGACAAATTAAAAAAATATCAATAATTAAACATAACATTATATCATATTATAAATTATCATAAATCTAAAACATAAAATAACGTTTAAAATATTTATTTCTATAATTATAATTATAATCTATTTATATATTTATAATTATTTACTTAATATATGCACATGTTAAATTCCTAGTTCAATTTTTTAAATTAGTTAGTAGTTTTTAACTGATTAAAATTTTAAAAATTCGCTTTTCATTTAACATATTTAATAAAGAAGTATGGTTACTATAAGCTTAGCATGCGCAACAAGTTATAAAAACTATTTTGATTTATATTTAGTAATTTTTTTGGTCTAATTATATGTATTATTTATTGAAAACAATCTTTTTGAGCCTTGTAACAAGAGTTGGAGTCTGCCTGTTTAAGTTCGCAAACCGCAAAATCCACAAGCCTACATCTTTAACAATTTTCAATTTGTCAAAGGGTAATTTGTCAGGGATAATTTCTTTTTTCACCCCTTTCATTTTATATTCGCACCCTTAGTGTTTACAAATTTGTGTAAAACCCCAACATACCATCAACCTTTTTTACCTTAATTTTTTTAAAAGAGAAATTACCTAGGCTTGACAACGAACGCACCTCTGACCACCTATTTGAAGGAGCACGTTGACTTCTCCATTTTGTTTTCATAAAACTTTGTCTCTCTATGTTACTTTCTTCTTCGCCTTCGAACATGTACATTTTTTCATCTCCATTTTTAGGAACTCCTTTTCCATGTCTACTCACCTATAAGACAAAAATTAAATTTTTAGGAACATATACATTTTTAAATCTAGACAAGCTTATATGGAATACATTTTGTACATTCTGATTCAGGTGATGTGAGATTGTAATACCTGCTTGTTTGTATTCTGAACCATTTCATCTGAAACTATGCAAAATTAGTATTTTAGGTCAACCAATTTGAAACACAAAATTAATGTTTTGGATCAGTCTATCTAAAATGCTAATTGCGCACGATTTTAGATCAGTTTGTTCAGATTGTCAAGTTTGTTGATGCATTATGGATCACATGATCCAAAATTAACATAATATATTTTGGATCAGTTGATCCATAATGCATTTTGTTAATTGCGGATCATGTGATTCGAAATTCTTTATGTGAATTTAAAAAAAAAATTGCCTTGCACGTGAGAAGGCATAGCAAAAGAAGTTCCTAAAAATGGAAATGAAAAAAATGTATATGTTCAAAGAAGAAAAAAGTAACATAGAGAGAAAAAGCTTGATAAAAATGAAATGGAGCAGCCTTCAAAGATTGCAGACGTGCACTAGGAGTCATCAAGCCTGTGTGTTTGCTCTGTAAAAAAAAAAGGATAAAAGAGGCGTGAATGTATGTTAGGGTTTTGTATAAAATTGTAAATACTAGGAGTGCGAATAACAAATTATGGGATGCTAAAAGAAATTGTCTTCATCAAGTTTGCATCTTCTTTGCATAGTTGCAGGCTAAATTGACCAACTTGCAACCTAAAAAGATGTATAATTTAAAGCTTTTTTCAAATCAAATTCTTAATATAATTGAAATATTTTTTATCATTTTAAATTAGTGAGTGTTTCAAAAGTCATCTAAACGAATTAATATAACTTTTCTTTTAATACTTTCAATATTTTAAAGTAATATTAAATAAAAATTGTCTACAAAAACTCTATATATATATATATATATATATATATATATATATATATATATATATATATATTTAAATAATGTGGGGCCACAAAAGCACATAGACTGGGTCTACTTAGCCTATCGACTAAATGTATCAAGTTAAAAAACCTACATTTTAAAAATACTTATAAGAGTACTATAGGTAACAACCCTTCTCTCTAAGCATTTTACATAGTTGTATACCCAAGGTTTAAACTCGAAATTGCTAGTTAAGTACAAACAATCTTGTATTAGTTGATCCACTCTCTCGGATATATATTTAGTAATTAGAATTTAAAATTTTAATTGTACGATAAATAAATTGTTGAATGATAAACATATTTTGAAGGGATTCTAACTTATTCTTAAGAGACAAATTATTGAACGATACCCTAAGAACAAGTATAAAAGATTTAATGTTGATTCTACTTATGATAAGTTTACAACCATTAAATTTTAAGATATGTTGACGATCAATAATAAGTCTCTTGTATTTATTATTAGAGTAGTTCAATAAATATATATATATATATATATAAAAGAAATATTATAAATTTATTTTTATAAATTATAAATTTATTTATTAGAAGTACGTACAAAATATTTTTGCTGTACAAACAAATGTAAAAAATTAAAAATTACCATTTATGTACCGTACTAACAAGTAATTTATGTATTACACATATGTATATATATAAAAGAGGAGCAATAAAAAATAATATTAAAATTATTTAATCTTTTTTTTATGAAATAATACAAAATACAAATATATCAATTTTGATTTTTAATTTATTTTATGATTTAAATAAGTTTTTTATTTTTAGAGTTTAACAAAAAATTACTTTTAATCCTTAAAATTAAAAATATATTTGTTAGTCGATGATTCACTTTTAGTCATTCTTCTCTAGTTAATACTGTTAAAAAAAATGGTAACAAAAAACATGTTTTTTACTTGTAAATCACTCTCCTCTTTAACTCTAACCCCTCCATCTTTAATTTCACATTCGGCATAGCTAAATACACTAAACTTGTAAACGGACAATATAAATACAAAAAACAAATTAATTTCATAAACTAAAAGAATACTTTTTAATTTCAATGACCAAAAGTAATATTTTGTGAAATTTTAAAGACAACAAACTTATGTAAGCCTTATTTTATTATAAAAACTCACAACTTAACATAGTTTAATTTATTTTTTTAATTTATTACTTTACTTAAATTTCTATTGACCTTTTTATTTTTCTTATGTATGTGTTTCTTTTCTTTCTTTTTATTGAAAGTACTTATGTATGTGTTTCTTTTTGTGTAAACTTTTTCCTCTTATGTATGTGGGGCGAGATCTAACCGCTCGCTTTCAAAAAACACGTTTTCTGTTTGCAACCACATGGTTCACTAGAACATTGAGATTAGAAAATCATATTGATGGAAGAATGGAGAGAGGTAATGGAGAAAGGCAGAAACGTGAGGAAAGATCTCGAGGATTTAGGGGTGATGGAAAAGGCACGTCTATCAAGGAAGGCACAGGGGAAGAGATTACTTCCTATTATTTCACTCATTTACCAGAAAAATACATAGTTAGCTGTAGATATCCAATTTTGTCCAAGTAAGATTTTTCACCCAAAAGAGGAAGAATAGAAGAAGAAAATTGAATAAAAATTGGGAGTTGTGATAAGTGTCCATTCTGTATCTTTATGACACTTATCCGGCCTAGAAAATTAAAGAAAACACTTTGCACAATCTCAACTTTATCTAAAGATAAAGTGATAAAATTGCACATTCAATCTGTGGTTTATTGTGACCAATTTCCCCTTCAGACTAGTAAGAAGCAAGCAACAACAAGCAATGATATGATGCTAACAAACAAATTCCAACATTGGTTCATGTGAATTGTAAGGCAACAACACAAGCCTCAACCGAAGGAGTCAATTGACCAAGAGAGTACGTTGGTCCATGTGAATTGTAAGGCAACAAATCAAGTCTCAACCAAAGGTATCAATGAACCAGGAGTGGATGTTTTTCCAAGTGAATTGAAGAACCAAATCTCAAACCTTAACCAACAATACTATTAAACCAAAAAGAAACGTTGGTTCAAGCTTAAAATTTACTAATCCATGAGGGAATCGTGCCCTAAAGGTTGCTTAGCGAATCAATTTTTACTGAGTGAAGCCCCATGAAATAACTAGAAAATTCAGAAATTCATTCAGCAAATTTTCCTGCACGAAGGCTATAAATAGAAGTGCAAATTCATTTCTTGGGGAGGCTTTTTCAAGATTTTAGGGGAGGATTGAAAGGCTCTTGCAAGGGTTGTTCTTGGGAGTTTTTAGGAGAACTTAGTAAAGCCCTTGAGAGAAAGTTTCTAAGAGCTCTTGGGAGGTTTTGGGGGAAAGATTTGGAAGGAGTTTTGAGAGAATTTTGGGGAGAACTTGGGGAGAGTTTTAGGAAGCTTTTCTTAAGGAACCCTTGGTTTTTCTAAGGAGTTTTTGGAAAGTTTTCTAGAGGTTTTTGGGACCTTTAGAAGAATCTTTCTTGGAGTCATCCTTGGAGCTCTAAGTGGTTTCTATCTTGGAACCTTTCCTTGAGCCCAGAGATCTATGAGTTCATTTCAGGTGTCTTTCTCTGTTCTATTGAAATCATTCACGGAGAGAATTTTTTTTTCAATTATAAATTAAAAATTAATATATCAATAAAGAATAAAAATATATTTAAACTTTAATTTAAAATAATGATATTTTGTGAATGATAAAAATAGTAACAAAACTATAAATTTTTTAAAAGCTAAATGTAAAAATTAAAGTATAATTTTACAATTAAATATATTAAATTTAACAACTACTAAAAATTAAAATAATTTATCATATATTATGAAAATAAAACTCTATAAATTAAAAAAAAATTAAAAACATAACTGACCTTCAAATTTTGGAAAAGAAAATTTAATTTTTCAACTTAATAAAATAAATTTTTAACAATTAAATAATATCTAGTAATTATTTTCTTATTAAGAAACTTATAGGAAAAAATAGAGGTAACTTTTGGATGTGTATCTATGTTAAGTAGGAGAGATAGGAAAAAAGAAACGAGAAAGAGAAAAATATGAGAAGTTTTAGAAAATGTGATGAGAAAGAAAGAAAGAAAAAGTTATAAGAAATAAAAACTGTATAAATTATTATTAGAAAATTATATATATATTTATTGTGTATGTATGTTTTTATAAGTGATTTTGTATATAAATATTTATGTTTTTTTAATTTTTGGAGAAACATAAATCAAATGACAATAAATATTTCGAAGATTTGTCAAAAGTGTGTTATTAGTTTGATATAATAAAATAATTTTTCAAATAAAATTACATACTTCTATATATATATAGATATATATTGATGTATTGATATTTTTGAATCCATGTATACAGAGTCCTTATTTATTGATTCGTGTGAGACTTATAAATTATAAATCTTTGTACTGGGTTTAACCATACTGACTATTTTTTAAAATTTATATATTAAATAATTAAGGTTTATAAATAAAATATATTGTAATATTTGTGTATTAATAATTAAGCCTTATAAATAGAATGTAAGATAGGATGGAATAGGGTAGGATTTTTATATATTTAAATTTAAACGTTAGAACATTAAAAAGACGAAAGAGAGATAAAAATCAATGTCAAAGGTAAGTTGGAAGGAAAACAACATTTAAAGGCTTGAAAAAATGCATATGAAGCAAGGGGTCGTGTTTGTGACTTCAGAGTGGTCCCAAGGAAGAGAGGTATAGAGATAAGTTTTGAGGGGTGTGGAGTTGGAGTTGGAGTTGGAGTTGGAAGCAAAAGTCAAGAGTGAAGAGGCAAGACTCACTCTGCGTTTCTCTCTCCAATTGCCTTTCTTATTTTAACAAACAAAAATGAGATTAATTTAATCCAAAGTCAGAAGTGTTGACCATGAAAGCGAAAATATTCGCCGTTCAACCCAAGAGGTAATTTGAATTGGAAAATATAGCAAGCAAAGAAGCAGCGTAGGTGTTTCCTTCGAGGGGCGCTAGCTTCAGGGGTTGCCGTGGCAAACCAACATAGCAAAACGCAAAACGCAAAACGCAAAACGCAAAAGGCAAAAGAGCCACTCTCGCATCACATGACGACGATCTTCTCTAGTTGGAGTTCCAGAATCAGCAATGAGCAGCGTGAACTCTAACACCCCTTCCCCTACCATTCAACAACGTAGGCTTACCCGACAGCGGAGGCTAAGGTACCTTACCGACAAAGACGCTGGTCTGCATTCCACCACTTCTCTTCCCGCTTCTCCTCTTCCCTCCTTCAAGTCCGGTTCCACTTCCGACCATTGGTCTTCCTCTGCCGTTCCTCAACCGCTTCCCCTTCCCGATTCCTCGTTTACCCGCCGCCACGACTATCATTACCTCGGATCTCCCCCTTTCGACCTTCCTGCTTTCTTTTTTCCCAGGTAACACTTCGCCTCCACACCGTCAACACGTGTTCCCTCCTATTAGATGCTCACTCTTTTTCCCCCTTTCAGAAGTTCGCTTGATCATGATGCCGTCAGAAGCTTACGGTCTGCCAGCAATTTAGGTAGACCTTCTTTTGATCCGGTTACTCCAAATGCTAAATATGATTTGAGAGTCAATATTCCCCCTACAAGAGTGTTGGCAGGTTATTTCTCTTCTCCTCTCACCTTGCTAAATATCATTTGTCATCAATTTTCCCGCCTACATGTTCTCCCACCTTATAATAATTTCTTTTCTCTCACAAACTTTTTTATATTAACTTAAATTTATCTGAAATAACTCTAGTCTGTAGGTATCACTTGTTTATTGACCACAGCTTGTATAATTATTTTAGTTTATAATCAATTTTAAGTAATGGTAGAAAGTGTGTCCAAAAATGTGTTGTTTAGGGAAGTTATTAAATACTTTAGGAGCAGCGTATGTTCATGGTCAATCTCCGCATAACTAGGCTACCTGTTATGCAGAGATTGACAAGGGTTATTATATTCTGGTTTTCTCTGGGATTATATTTTAATTTAGGAGATGTTTTAGTTTTTACACTTCTCATGTCGTTGTTGAGACAGGCAATACTAGTTCGTGTAATGATCACAGAGAACTATCTCATGATAATGACCCTGAAAATCTTTCCAACTTGAGATTGCATTTTTCGGCCAAGAGTGCCCCCAACAGCATATTCTCAAGTCCTGTTACTAGCCCACGTAGATCCAGCAATGTAGATTTTCATGATCCTTCCATCATTTTTCCTCAAGATTTTAATGACATTTTGAAAGTGTCACCGGCTAAAACTGCTCCGAGTCCAGATCGATCTCCTCTGCGCAGCCCAGGAAACCACCTCAGTCCAGACGTATGTCAGAGTCAGCTACATAAACATTGTCCCAGAGTGTGGCCCGAAAATAATCACGCAGATGCACATCCATTACCCCTTCCTCCTAGAGCTTCACCACAGCCAGCACACTCATCTCCGCAACATCAACCAAGTATTGTGCATCTCACCACAGAAAATTCACCTTCAATGAAAGGTCAATGGCAGAAAGGAAAACTTATAGGGCGTGGATCATATGGATCTGTTTATCATGCAACTAACTTGTATGCAACTTCATTTCCCTCCTTTCATTGCCTGTCATGCAAGGTTTTAAATTGTTTTTGCAGTCATGGTTTCATCGTGATCCTTGATATTATGGTAAATTGCAGATAAATGTAATGAATGTGGCTGTAATTGCTATAGCAAAAACTACAAAAACCTTGATTTTGCAAGACTGTGGACTTTATTTTAAAACCTTGCTGTTATCTGCCTTACACTTTACCTTTTCTGTAGTTACTCATATGCATTCCCGTTCTTGTCACAGAGAGACTGGAGCCTCCTGTGCAATGAAAGAAGTGGATCTGTTTCCCGATGATCCTAAATCTGCTGACTGCATAAAGCAACTTGAACAGGTTCTACTCCTATGTGTTTTAATTTTATTATGTTAGAAAACAACACCTTTGTTAGAGAAAACAATATCATGACTATATTAAAAAATTTAGGTATGCAACAATGGTCAACTCCGTAGTACAATTTGGTTGGCTGTGAATATTGCTCTACAGTTGGGTTTAGCCTCAGTTGTTGATGTAGGTTAACAGGCATATTGCCAATATAAACGAAACTCATGAGCCAACATTGTAATTGTTCAGAAATAGTTTGAAGGTTTACTGGAACACAAGATTATTTTTATCTTAATATTTATAGTATTATCACCAGCTTTAATTTGTTTTCCATCCTCCAATCCTGTCACATGTGCATTTCAGATGCTGTATTGTGTTTTCCTATTCATTGTTCTTATAACTAGAAAAGCAATCAAAGATTTGTTAAACAGAACAAAAACTTAAACTAAGTAGAATACACAATCAAACATTAGTTATGCGGTCCTAGCTTCTGTGCAATATTTATCTTTAAACTAATACAGAAACTAAAATTTTCAATCAATTACATATTTGGTACAGTTCACAAAAATGCACATACACTCTAGCATATTGTATATCCTGTTCATTGTTCTGATAACTAGGACAAATTCCTATATTTGTTTAATAGTAAAAGGCAAATATTAAATAGAAATCTCACTCATGCAAACTGAAGTTTTACTCATACAAACAACCAAAGGTTTTCAAGAAAAGTCTTAGATAATAATTGTTTTATAACTAACATAGAGACCAAACTAATATAGTTTAAAAAGAATTTTGAATTACAATTCACATTTCTCTTTTGTTGATTTTTTTTCCATTGCAATGAAGTCTTTTCTTACATACTCTAAGGCTGTGTTCTGTTGTAAGAAAAGGAAATAAAGTGTGAGGAAAGAAAGAGATGAAATACAGCAAATTTGAAGTTGTTTGGTTGTGTGAAAAGTGGTGCAAAAAATATGGAAAGTTATAAATTAAAGTTATTATATTACAAAATTATCCATACATTTATGACTTGTTTTGTATAAACAAGAGTAATTTTGGAAGAGTTAATTTTCTTTATACTTTCCTTCTTTTTCATGCCTATTTTGAAGGAAAAGTAAAATATATGGATCCACCAAATTGATTACACTTTCCCTCCTACTCTTTTTGCTACCAAACTAGAGAAATAGTAATTTTTCTCTCATTTCCCTGCACATAACTTTCTACTTTCCACTTTCTCTGCAACCAAACAAGAGCTTATTGTTTGTATACATTTGCCAATTGGCTGGTGTTAGAGCCTGATGTTCTGAATTATCCCATGTTTCAGGAAATCAGAATTCTCCGTCAATTACACCACCCCAACATTGTACAGTATTATGGCAGTGAAATAGTGAGTTAATTTTAGGTTCTTGTTCCAACTTCCAAGTATACTATACTATACAGTTGAAGGATCTTTTTTTTTTTTATAAGCGTTGAAGGATCTTTGTTATTGTGAATAAGATCCAATTTGTGAAACATCTTGGTTTTCAGGTTGGTGATCGTTTGTACATATATATGGAGTATGTTCATCCCGGATCACTTCATAAGTTTATGCATGAACATTGTGGAGCTATGACAGAATCTGTGGTTCGCAATTTCACACGACATATTCTCTCTGGATTGGCATACTTACATAGTACCAAGACTATTCACAGGTAGCAACATTTTATGAAAAGAACTAATTACCTTGTTTTATTTCTCTAAACGATGACTTGTTATATCTCATATGTGCTATATGCTGACATATGTTGAACAAGCTGACTCTAGCTAAAATAATCACACCTCAAACAAATGAAAAGATCTTATGGACTTGGCCTTCATCCAGCAAAAGTTTTTATTTTTTTGAGGTTTGTTTTGATAAAGAACTTAATTTATGAACTTATTTAATAAACTTTTATCACGTGAGGGCTTATACCATAATTTGATCATGAAACTTGTCGGAAAAAGCTAAAATTTCGATAAACTACACCAGAAAACTTATTGAAGTAAGATAAAAAAGCTTATGAGAGTCTTAAGCTATTTTTATAAGCTTATATAAGCTCTTCCAACCAATTCCCTGCCCCAGTTCTTTTTTTAGCTAATAAAACTTGATTACTATTGCTCTATATGGTTCTTTAGGGATATCAAAGGTGCAAACTTGTTGGTCGATGCATCAGGCATCGTTAAGCTTGCAGATTTCGGGGTGTCAAAAATTGTGAGTCTTGAAGTTTTTTCTCTCATTTATGTGTGATAACTTGTCTCTATAAGCTGTCATCCTTTCACATTTAGTTTATCAAGTATCCATTAAACCAGATTTTTTTTTTATTTGTCTCGTTTTCTGCTGGTCTTTGTAATTTGAACAATCTGCTCCTTTCAGATGACAGAGAAATCATATGAACTTTCATTGAAGGGCAGTCCCTACTGGATGGCTCCTGAGGTAGTTAATTTATTACCTCTATTTTCTATGGAGTTTTAGATGAGTAACGAGTATGACATGCTCCTTTTTACTGTAATTTGTTGTTGAAGCTCATGAAGGCTACCATAAAGAAAGAATCCAGTCCTGATGTTGCCATGGCCATTGATATATGGAGCTTAGGGTGCACTATCATTGAAATGCTGACAGGAAAGCCTCCTTGGAGCGAGTTTGAAGGGGTAAGCACATTATATTGCTTGTGAAATAATTATAGCCGATTGCATATACTAATTCGTCGGTTTAATTTAAGACCAGTAATCCTTCTACCTCTGCTAGTGGCCAGGGCAAATTATGCTAAACAAACATCTTAGAGTTCTCCTTTCCTTTTTTGGCATGGCTTTTAATGATAATTCTCGTTGGAAAAAATTATCGGCTAGAGAACTACTTATTCTATGCACTATATTCTGCATGTATTTTTTCCCCTTGGTAGAATAATTTTTTAAATTTTATAGGAATCTTAAAATCCCATTTTTTTAGATTATAGATATCCTCCACTGGAGGATGTTGAAAATGATGTTTTTAAAATATATCTTAGAAACAAACATTTGCATGAATTTTTTAGTTACATTTGCTGTTAAAATATTTTCATGGAAGGTAGCTAGGGTGGCCAAGATACGAAGACGTGAAAGTTTTAGGCATACACATGAAACAATGATTTATAACAAAAACATTATGGTGTAACTTTCCAATGAATAATTTAGGCATAACAAAAATATTTGTAACATTTTTATAAAAAATTATTTCCGGGAAATATGATTGCTGAAGAACATAATTCCTAGGAATAAAAAAGAGATAACATACGAAATATCTCTTTGATTTCAACCAGGTACTGGTTTAAAATTTAAATGTTGATTTGATTGTGCTTTCGCATATATCAGGCAAAATATCCCTGCATCCATTAGATATAACTATTCTTGACATTAGTATGCTCGTGTTTGGCTACTTGGAAATTTAATGACCCGGTTGTATTCTGGTTACTAGCCTCAAGCCATGTTCAAGGTACTGCACAAATCCCCAGATATACCCGAAAATTTGTCTTCAGACGGACAGGATTTCCTTCAGCAGTGTTTCAAAAGGAATCCTGCAGAACGACCATCGGCAGCATGTCTTCTTAATCATGCCTTTGTACAAAATTTGCACGATCAAGATCTTCTAGTTCATTCACAAGGGCAAAGCTGTTCCAGAGGAGACCCTGGACCAGGAGTAAGTGCTAATTATATTTGAATTCCCTGGTAATGTGGATTGTGTGAACCATTGTCATGGTCCAAGGAGATCCATCATTATGAATTATAAATTATAAACCAACACTTGCTTGGGTTAATAGGGGTTGAACTACCATATGTGAAATGAGAAATTATTGAATAGATCGGGGTCACAGTGGTTCAGGTCAATCCCTACTTGACATATGGTTTAGTTTTCTAATTTATGAAAAAGGGTTAATACTTGTCATGTAAAGATTGACAAGAAATATCATGGTCCTGGAACCATTAAACAATTTCTCATGTAAAGACATTACTCGCTGATAAATCGTCCAATTGTTTATGCTTTGTAGGATGATTCACGTAGACATAGTCCCGGCCACAGTTCAAGACATAGACGTGTAGTGCCAGCATCTATTCGCGCTCGGTTCTTTAACAAACTTCATAACTTAATCGGGTACATATGTATTCGTCATTATTTTCTGTCGGTATTTCACATTATGAATGTTAAATTTGTTAATATGCTTATGGCTACCTGATTGGCACCATTCTTTGTTTTGTTTTTTACAGTGACACTTCGAAAAAATATGATTCAGAGGAAGCTAATAATGTCACATCTTCTCGTGATAGTCCTTGCTCGATGACAGAAATAAATAGTCCCCAGTCTCCATTGAATTCTAGTGCCCTTAATTACATGACTGTTGCCAGTCCCAGCAGCTTACCCTTCAGTGCTGTTATGAAAATCATCGGGCACATTTAAATCATGTCACAGCTAAGATTTAGCTTAAAACATAAGAGGATCGTGACAGGGATACTGGCATAAATTTCTTTGAAAGTTCATCACTCTTACTAGATAAAGCCTAAAGGGGAATAATCATAGCAGGAATTTAGAAGCTAGGCGCTCTTTCACGATATTGAAAAATATGTCACCAAGAAGTGTTAAAAAGAAATGATAAATTCACATTCATTTGCAGTTATCATGTACATAATAACAAGGCTAGCTTAGTTAAACCTTTACCACGCGACAAATTCACATGTAAATTTACTTGATTATATAATATTTTAGGATTAACATTTTTTTTTCTTTTTACATTTGAAGAGTAAAGTGCAATTTAGATCCTCTCAAACCACTAATAACCAATTCAAACTAAGTAAGTTATATTTAACTAATAAGTAATAGGTGCATGCCTCAACTATTAATTTATTTTTATTTTTTTAGTTTTTAATTAAAAAAATGAGAAGTTATTTTTTATAAATTTAAGAAGTTAATTTTCCAAATAATTGTTTCAATTAAGGTGGTGTTTGTTTGATCTGTTTTCTGTTTTCATTTTCAGATAAAATAAAAAAATAGTAGTAAAAATATCTTTGGTTATAATTTAGAAAATATTTTCAAAAAATAGCTAAAAAAAGAAAATTAAAAAAGTTGTTTTGAGTATTTTTAAAAGTTAACATTATATGAAAATTTAATAATGACATGAAAATTATATAAAAAATAATATATAAATGTATTTTAAATTATATATAAATAATTTATAATATTTTTTATAAAATTGATTAAATTTAACAATTTTTTTTTTAAAATAGAAAATATCAAGTGAAAACAAACATATTTTTTGAATGTTAGAAATTTGAAAATGAAAATAGTTTTTAAAAAATGAAAATAAGAAATAAAAACAAAAACATTTTTTCAAAAATGTCACCTAAAGTTTTTCTAATCCGTTTAGAAAAAGGTAATTTTTAGGATTAATTAGACGAGTCATAAAAAGAAAAAAAAAAGTTAAAAGGTAAAATAATTTAAATTGTGTACTAAAGAAGGGTATTCATATATATATATATATATATATATATATATATATAGTTATAGTTATAGAATATTTATAGTGAAATCTTTCATAATTGTTTGTGTACTGAGGACCCTCGGGACCGGACATATTTAAGTATGGGAGGAGCCAACTAAACACACCCTAGATAAGTCAAACATCTTCATCGCCTTACTCTTCGATGCTGGTGGGGTAGTACCCCAGACAGACCCCAGGACAGGATATCACTAGGGAAACCCGGTACCAGGCATCCTTGAGACAGGTAAAGGTCAGCGCCGGACAGGATGGAGAAAGTCAACCAGGGTAAGTCATGTGTAAGGACCAATTTAATTAATAGGTTATTCGTGGAAAGAAAATAAATATTATGGAGAATTAAATATTTAGTTATATTTAATTTAATATAGTGAAGGGAATTAAATTTAGGTTTTTATTTAAATTACTAATTGATTTGAGACGTGATGGATTTATTAGTTTGCTGATACTATATGGTTGTATTTGATTGATGATAGAAGGATGGGAAAGAAGAGAATAATTATTATTCTTTTATTTCAGAGAGTTTTAGTTGAGTTTCAGAAAGTTTTCGGATAATCCGTTATCAAAAGAAGGGGTTGCATTTAGCAAATTGATTTGCTAAATACACCTCGAACTATATAAACTATTTCTTCCCCATTTTTCTAAACTCTTTCCTCTTCTTCTTAAATTATCGTGAGGACCACTATTGCTCTCTTTTTGTCGTGGGTGTGCGTTGCTTTCATGGTGGCCTTCTAGCTAACAAATTCCAACACGATCTCTTCCATAGATCTTGTTACTGAGTTATTGCTATTATTGGTAAGTCTAATCTTGAATCAATGAACATTTTTTTGATAATTTTTTATCCCGTTGTTCCCGTTAAAAAAGGGAATTTCTTTGAAAATCTTAATTTTTAAGGTTCCTGTTTAATTTGAGATTTTTGCCAGTTCTTGCCAAATTTCTTCGAATGGATTTCTCTATTTTCTTTTGAGTTAGCTTTGAAAAGAAGAAATAGGTACGGGAAGCTCTTTTGTTGATTTTTGTTAATGGATCAGTGATTTAGTGTTGAGAGATTTGAATTATTTGAAATAACAAGTATTTTGACTATATTTTGAGCTGTTTAAGATACATTTATTTTAATTGTGTTTTGAGCTATTCAATATAGTGTGTATTTGATTTTGATTTAAGCTAATTTAGTTAGCGTATTTATTGATTATGATGTGAGTTGATTAAGATAGGATAAATTGAGATTTCATAGTTGAGCTATTTAAGATAGTGTGTATGTCAATTATAAATGGATTGTGATAAAATGTTGCAATGAATGCATGATGATGTTTTGAGAATTGGCACGTGATTGAAATGAACTATGGTTATTGGAAATTAATGAGAATAGATTGATATATATAATGTGTTGTGTAGTTGATGATTATTATGGGAGTGATGTTTGATCTTGAATTGGATGATTTATTGGAAAGTTTGGATGTGGCAGTTATAGTAGGGTAACTTAATTTTGGTTGAATTGATTTTCTTGACTGGAATTGAATTATTGGAATGACAATGTATTATTTGTAATTGTGATGTAATGCATGATGAGAATATATTTATTGATGTTGTTAATTGTAGGTAGTTACAGTTGGGTAACTTAGCCTTGAATGATATGTTTGATGGGGTACATTGATGTTAGGGATACAACTGGGGTCAATGTAATCCAGAATATCAGATATGCAAGAGAATATTTTTGTAATTTACATTGTGGTCTTGGTACTAGATATGCAAAAGGGTGCCTAAAAGACATACTCAGACAACGAATGTGTGTCATAGGGTGTCAGGTAGACACTAGACATTAGTTTGTGGTTGTCAGATGAGCATTGCTCAAACTTAAATTGGTGGCAACATAGGCAGATTGGACGTATGTCGCCAATTGGAAAGGGTCTTAAGTTGTCTCGGTATCTGAACTAAATGTAGCTATTCTGGAATATATCGCGTCTGAACATGTTATGTTAAAAGCTTGTATTTAGGGAAATATAAATGTGTTTGATTCGATTGATTGTGATGTTTAATTAATGTTTAATTGATTGATTGTTAGTGCTTATGTTTAGGTGGAACATAAGTGTGATTGATTGGTTGTGAGTGCTTATGTTCAGGTGGAGCATTAGAGTGATTAATTGGTTGTTTACTATCAATGATGTGTGTTGATGGTACTAAATATAAATATTGTGCAACTTTCATGCTTTGACTGATATAATGGTATGTTGCATATTATGTAAGCTTACTCTTGCAATGTTTGTGTTTTCTTTATAACTATGATGATCGTGCTTTGCATGAGAATAGATAGTAATGATGATGTAGAGAGATAGGATGTTCTGGAGTGAAGTATGTCGGGTTGTGGCTGGAAATCTCAAAGGATGTTATATTGTTGAATATGTATGTAAGAGAGTTGTGTAAAAATACTATTATTTAAATTTAGAAGCATTGTTGTTAAGTTTATGTGATAATTATATGGAAGTTGTCTGAACATAGTGTAAAGAAATAGGTGAATTATATAATATGTGTGCTATAAGAATGTAGAGTTATATGTCAGTAGGTTGATTGATTTTGGTAGTAGAGGTTCTACTAAGGGTCTCGATGGGCAGCAACTGTCATTGGACGAGCTACCCTAGGTTTTCATTAAGCGATGAGGTTCGTTGGACAAGCTGAGATTGTGTGTACTATGTTATATATTATTTTGAACTTTGAAAGTATTGTAATATGTCTTAATATTGAGTATAATGTCATGAAAATTTTATATTTTAGTATTTGAGAATATAGATAATAGTAATTTAAATAATTATTAAGATAATTTATAGTTTAAATAATATATATAAATTTGGGTTGTTACATGACGTGTATAAGCACGTTAGCACTAAAGTGAGAAGGAAAAATCGACTGAGTGAAAGGACTAAATTACTCTCAATATTCAGCAGACATGCAAAAAGACCAGATTGCCCTTGGAAGGTTGACCAAGCTCAAGCCCAACCAATAAGGGCACTATAAATAGTAGGTCTTGGGTATAAGTTTGATAGATTTTTCTCATAATTACTTTCTTACTGATATCACACTTTAACTTGCATTTTAGTCAAGCCCTCTCTGACTTAAGCATTGAATTGTTTCTGCAGGTACCCATCAGGGTCGTCGGGAAGGGTTTAGGAGTAGTGGGACACTTGGGGGAAGAGATGGTATGTGTGTGCAAGAACAGTTGGTGCCTACTGTGGGGCCAAGTTAGTCATACCTCTCAGCCTGTAAGGAAAGTTGAGTAGACGAAGACATGGTCACTACTAGGAGTAATGTTGGAGATTTAAGAGATCCTCCGAGGGATCAGAGGAGCAGACAGAAGGCATCCTGGTTGGAAGTTTTTTTCCAATAGATGCAACGAGATATGACCAAGCTTAAAGAGGAGAATGGCATGCTTAGGGGTGATGGATAGCTTGAAGAGGGGAGTGGAGGATGAGGCTGCCTCACAACATCAGCCCTCACGCCAGCCAAGAGGCCTATGCTCTTTAGAGGCACTTCGTCAATTCATACAGCTAAGTCACAATCCCTACCCACCTGAGTTGTGACAAAGGCTCAGGAACATGAAATGGAAATGCCCGGGGAGATTGAGATGCCCATCCTTTCGTCCCGGTAATCATGGAGACTCTGATGCTTAGCAAGTAGAAGCAACCCTTCCTCGAGTATTATGGAGAAATTGGATCGAAAGACATGTTAATGCCTTTGTAGTGAGAGCTAGGTTCTATACTACCTTTAATGCAGTCTTGTGTAAAGTTTTCCCTACTTGTTTAGCTGGCCAAGCACAAGATTGATTTGTGAAACTTCCGGCAGGATCCATCTCTTCTTTCGCTGAATTATCGGCACAGTTTGTGAACAAGTTTGCCCATAGGTGATCCCAGAGGTTAACTCCCTTAGCCTTGATTGGGTTTCTCCATGGAAAGATTAAACCTCTCTAAGACTTCATGGACCGATATGAGAAGACTATAACCCAGATCAAGGATTTGGCTCTGGGAACTGCTATACTAATGTTCATAGCTACTCTCCAACCTGGAAAATTGTCAAATAGCTTATGTCTCAATCATGTGACCACAGTAGAAGAGTTGAGAGCCCAAGTAACGACATATATGGAAATGGAGGACATAGAAAAGTCTTGGGCAAGAGCCCCTAGGATAAGCCCCCTAGGATAAGGTATGAATGATACACTCCATTTAACTTAAGTCAAGCATAGGTGATGGAGCATGCGCTGACAATAGAGCTAATGACCTATCCAAAATACCCTTTCACTACCCCACCGAGTGTTGATAGAACCTGAGAATGCAATTATCATCGAAATTATGTTCATTCAACGGAGGAATGCACGAAGCTGAAGGACAAGATAGAGGATTTGATAAGGAACGGTCATTTGAAAAGTTATTTGTGGGCATTCATGAAACCTGATCTAGGATGGAAGGGCAGGAAAAGTCCTAAGTAGATAAGTGTAGGGGGAAGTCTGGATAAAAGGAGATTCGGGAGAGAGCTGCATAGGAAGAGTAATGGGTATAGGAGTAGGAGTAGGCCCATAGAAAGACGGGAAGGAAAGAGCAAAGGTGAAGACCATAAAAGAGTAATAAATACTATTCCGAAGGCTTTGTCGAGGGTGGTAGCTCAGCATTTTCCAGAAAAAGGCACTTGCGACATGTAAAAGGTTTGAATGCAGTGTATCAGGCACAAGGGCCTCAAATGTCGAACATCACTTTCACCAGCAGAGATTCTAGAGCCACTGTCCCTATGCAAGATGATCCCATGGTGATCAGTGTGGAGATCACGAATTGTCTTATTAGAAAGACCCTGATAGATCAATGAAGCTCTGTTGATATTCTCTATTGAAAGACGTTTAAATAGTTGGAGATACTGGAGTAGGAACTAATGACTTGTGATTAACCCCTAATAGGATTCACCAGGGAGAGAGTAAATACTAGGGGATGTATTGATATGTGTACTAAATTTGGCTTAAAAGGAGAAGCAGATAGGGTGATAAAAGTGTGGTATATAGTGGTTCATGCTAACACATCTTACAACGTACTTTTAGGGCAGCCTTCATTGAATGCATTCAGAGCTACTATCTCCACGCCTTACCTAGTTATGAAATTTCCTTCAGTAGAGAGAAGGATTGTCATAGTGCATGTAGACCAATGTGTGGCTAGAGAATGTATATGGCTAGTTTCAGAAATGACCCTTATTGTAGAGGAGTGTACAACGCGGGTTAACTTGGTAGACATGGGGAATAGCCCAACAGGAATGATAGATTAGGACCTTTGACTGAACACAAATTGCCATACAAAGCTGATAGTTCTGATAGAGCTGTTGCAGATAGGTTCACAGTCGGGGCAAGTGAAAAATATAGGTGTTGGTCTTCCTGATGGTGTGAGAAGAATGGTAGAGGAGGTAGTGGTAGAGAATGCGAACCTTTTCATGTAGGCAGCAGCTGACATGTCCTGGCTTAACCTCAATTTTCATTGTCACAAGTTAGTTGTTAGCTCACATGTAAGGTTGGTTGCTCAAATGAAGTGAAGGATGAGAGGCAACAGAGGTAAGGCTGTGCAAGAAGAGACGGATAAACTGCTTAAGGTTGGGTTGATCTGGGAAGTGTAGTACTAAACATGGTTGGCTAATGTTGTGACGGTGAAGCAGGATAGTGGGAAATGGCGAATGTGCACTGACTTCACTGACTTAAATAAAAATTGCCCTAAGAATTCATATCCTTTGCCTAATATTAACACCCAAGTGGATGGTGCTGCAAGACACCAGTTGTTGAGTTTCCTAGATGCATACTCGGGGTATAATTAGATTAGAATGCTCTCGGCAGATCAAGCCAAGACAACCTTCATTACAAATGAGGCTAACTATTGGTATCTGGTGATGCCATTTGGATTGAAAAATGCTAGGGTTGCCTATCAAAAGTTGATGGATAAAATCTTCAAGCCATTGATTAGGAAGTGCTTGGACATTTATGAAAATGATATGGTGTGAAGTTAGAAACAGCGGAAAAACATGCAAAAAACTTAAAGGAAGTCTTTGTTGTGGTCAAGCATTACAACATGAGGTTAAACTTGAAGAAATGCGTCTTCGGAGTGTAGGGAGAAAGTTTTTGGGATTCATGTTGTCTGAAAGGGGGATAAAGACCAACCCAAACAAGTTTATAGCAATTCTAAATCTGCAATCAACTAAGACCTCGAAAGAGGTGCAGAGGCTAGCAGGTTGGCTAGCAGTGTTATCCCAGTTCTTGCCATGTCTGGCTGAGGCAACGAGACCAATGTCCCAGTTACTGAAAAAGGTTGCCCATTTCACGTGGATATTGAAATGTGAATTTTTGTTCCAAAAGCTTAAGTAAATGTTATCGACCCCGCCAATCCTGTGCAAGCTTATCCTACTCGGGAACTAGTTTTGTAAATAGCTGTCACCCAACACATACTCAGTGTTGTCTTGGTCTAAAATAGGGGACCCGAGGATGTCCTGGTATATTTTATCAGCAAAACCTTGAAGAAGGCAGAAGTGCATTACCAAGTGATCGAAAAAACAGCCCTGGTGATAGCAACGATAATGAAGAGGCTCCGATAATATTTTCAAGGTCATTGTAACATCGTTAGAATAAATTGTCTGGCAGCGAGAATGTTGAGAAAGTCGAATCTAGCAGGAAGAATAGGTGGGCAATTAAGTTATCAGAGTTTGATATATCATATGAACCCCAAGGGCATATTAAGGCATAGGTTTTGGAAAATTTCGTTGTGGAGATGAAACAGGGAGGAACATTTAAAGAAGCATGGTAGACTCTAAGAATGGACATATCCTTCAATAGGTAGGGAAGTGGAGTAGGGGTTATCTTGGAAGGCCTAAGGAGTAGAGTTAGATAAAGCACTAAGATTCTTCTTTAAAGCCTCGAATAACCAAGCAAAATATAAGGCCTTGGTGGCTGGCTTATAGTTGGCAAAGGATGTGGGGGCAAAATGGGTCAGGTGTTTCACGGATTCGCAGGTGATGGCAGAACAAGTTAATGACACTTTTTTAGGTGAAAGAACCTACACTCCTACAATATTATCATTGGTTAAAACCCTAAGTTCAGTAGTTTTGGAGGTCCAATATGTATCGATGGACCAAAATGTGAGAGCAAATCAATTAGCCCAACTGGTCAGTGCCAAAAGGAAGGGCCAACTTAAAACCTCCTTATTTTTGGATTTGAGTCAACCCAGCATTGTCGTGACTCAATTACATCAGGTTGAAGATGGGATGAGAGATTAGAGAACTCCTATTGTGAGATATCTGCAAATGAGGCAATTGTTGGAAGATCAAGAAGCAGCCAAGGTTATGAAGACAAAGGGAGTCTGGTACACACTTGTTGGAATTGAATTGTTCTGCAAGAGTATCGTCAGGCCAATGTTGAAATGTTTTAGAGTTAAACAAGCAAATTATGTTGTGTGAGAGATCCATGAAGGGGTTTGAGACACTCATTCTAGAGGGAGAACAATGGAAGTGAAGGTGTTAAAAAGCTAGTAATTATTAGTTAACACTTCGGACTAATTGCACAGATTGTTTGTTAAAAGGTGCATCCCCTGCCAAAAATTTGGGAATCTTATTCATTTACAAGTGGTAGATTTTACGCTTATAACTACCCTGTGACCATTTGCAATTTGGGGAATTGATATCTTAGGTCCCTTCCCTATAGCAACTACACCAAGAAAGTTTTTTTTGGTGGCTATTACCATTTTACCAAGTGGATTGAGACCGAGCCACCGACTACTATATCGACGTTAAATGTACAAAAGTTTTTGTGGCGGAATGTGATCACTCGGTTCAGCATCTCGGTAGTTTTAATCTTTGATAATGGTTTGAAATTCACTAATAAAAAGTTTAATGATTTTTTGTTTGGGTTCGGAATCAAACATTGCTTTACCTCCGTGGAGCACCCACAAACTAATGAGTTGATGGAAGCAACAAAAAAAGTTATCTTAAGGGAACTCCAAAAGAGGTTAGGAGAAACATAAAGAGCATGTGCTGAGGAGGTACTGAATGCATTATGGTATTATGGGCATTGAGTGTGCACCCCATTCATCAACACAAGAAACCCCTATAGATTGACATACGGGTCGGATGCCATGTTTCCAGTAGAAGTAGGTGAACCTTCTTTTTGCCGAAGCAATTTTGAGGAAACTAATAATGTTGAAGCATTGATGGTGGAGCTGGAAGCTGTTGATGAGTTACACAATAAAGCTACTATCATGGCTAAAACTTACAAGTGAAGAATGAAGAGAAGACATGAAACCAAGGTGAAGCCTTGAAGATTCCGGGAAGGTGATCTAGTGTGGAGAGCCACGGGAGAAACACGCAAAGACAGTAGGCATGAGAAATTGGCAGCTAACTTGGAAGGACCCTTTCAGGTTATCCACAGCTACCGCATAGAGCATATCAGATTGCGAAGCTAAATGGCAACACTTTACCAAGGACGTGGAATGCCACACATCTAAAGCATTATTTTAGTTGATTCACTTGTAGGACAACTAGTGTACTCTTTTTGTGAACTCCACCTTTTTTCCCCATAAAAAAAGTGAAAGGGTTTTTGGTGAGCAGGTTTTTAATGAGGCACCCTGATAAATGTTAATAAAAGTTATCTTAGTTTCCTTGGTACTTTATTTGCCTAACTCAAAAATCAAGAAAGTGTTATCCTCTTGGACGGATCGTCTGGGTCTAGCCGTAACTTAAAAGAAATCAAGATAAAGAGTTACCCTATGGACAAACAACCTGAATTTGCTGTAACTTAAAAGAAATCAAGACAAAGTGTTACCCTCCCAGACAAATAGTCCGGGTTTGGCACAACTTAAAAGAAATCAACACAAAGTGTTACCCTCCCAGACAAACAATACGGGCCTGGCCGTAATTTAAAAGAAATTAAGACAAAGTGTTCCCTTCCCGGACAAACAGTCCAACTCTAGTTGCAACTTAAAAGAAATCAAGACAAAGAGTTACCCTTATGGACAAACAGTTCGAGTCTGGCCATAACTTAAAAGAGTTACCCTCCCATATCTTGCCGGCTCCCCACTGTCATTGATTTGTCTTCATCGTCCCCTACTGTCCCTCCCTGAAGACAAGGAGTGTGAGATTAGATGCTAAGTTCTTCAGCACCTCATTATAGAGAAGGAACTTTCCGTTGAAGAAGTCTCTTGCTCTATCAAACTAGAAACCCTCGGGAATATGACATCATTCTTCAACTTGACAAATAGTCTAAAGTAATCCAATGTGATGCCCAGCGACTATGGCCTTCCTGCCTTTTTCACCCAAGACTCGTACTTCTTCTTGGACTTATCTTTATCCTCTATCGCCTTGTCTCACTCCTAGGTAACCACATCTAGGGAGTTAGCAAGCTCCTTCAAGTTGAGCTCTAGAAAGGCTCGACTATCATTTGTCCATCGAGCCAAACTCATAGCATTATCTTGTTGTTTCTTCAAGTCATTCACCTTGGTCAGCACAGACTAGTTTTCAGTAGGAATCTTCGAAGATTCTTCTATGGTTGTCTGCAGGGTGGACTAGGTATCTTTCAAATTTTTCTTGACTTTGTATGCTTTAGACCGAGGTGCCGTAACCAGGTGGCGTACCACTGCTTAGGCCCAGGCAGTTAGTTCGCAGCAGTACCTCCAAGAGGTAGCATCCTCAATCTTTTTGAGAGCTTCATGGACGGGGCTAGTCACATTGTCCTTGGCCGTCTGTATAGCCAGGTCAAAAGAGTTTGTAAAAAGGTCGCCCTTGGTGCAGAGAGGAGGAGGAATAGCCAAGTAGAAAGAAGGGTCAGACTGATGTTTGGGTCTCTTAGAGGACCCCTTTCATCTACACTCTGATCCTTCCTCTTAAAGTGAAGCTTCGAGCTAGGTTTCAACTTTTTTTTTCGAGGCTTTGGAGGAGGAGGAGTTGAGGGAATTATGTTTATATGGGGTTCCTAGGGAAGTGGGTTCGGGTCCATTGTCTCAGGTTCTCAATACCAAAGTTGGTTGTAGCAGGAGGCCAAGTATGCAGTCCATTGCAGAAATCCAGCAGGAATGTTTCATCATCACTCCTAGAAGACATCTTGATTAACCCTGCAAATCAAAGCAAGTAAGCAACACATTTAATCTATATGAACAAGATGGACCTGGAATATTAAAAGGGTGTTAATCCGTTACCTTCTAAATCCTAAACCAGGTTGGGAGGGCGCCACAAGCAGAGCACTTAAGAGGCAAGAAGGCACAAAGGCAAGGACATAAAAAGACTCGTGTCCTTTTTCTCCTACTCCGAGAGCATTTCAAAGGGCAAGACCGATAGGAGGCGGGTCAGGTTGTCAGCTGAAAGGAAACAGAGGCTTCCCTTTACAGTCATAAAAAAAATCATCGTGCGGTCCGGTTTCAACACTATCTTCATGAATTTAGCCTTCTAGTCCTTGTAAGAAGAAGTGAAAACCTCAAACAACGGATGTCTGGCCACACATCTAACTAAGGACATCTAATAGGTGGTACTAGGAAAGTCCTATAGATGTGAAAAAGAGGCTCGGGTGGTCTCTATGAAGCAAATCCGGCACAAGATGCAGAAAGATTGGATGGCAGCCCAAATGTTGGGGTGAATCTGAGTGGGAGCACAATTCATTAAGCACAGAACACCCATGGTGAAATGGTCAAATGGAAGTTCTACATCTAAGTCTTTAAAAAGATAGGTATACGTATAAAAATAATTTTTATTGTCGGGAATGAGAGAATTCCTAAATACTAAGTCTGACTCAAAGGTTTTGTCACTCCATCAAGCTTTTATCATAAAGGGAGAGAGCTAGATCCGGGAAGGGACAAAAAGGAAAACCTTGTAAAAGGATGAGCGATCCTATCGAATCATTATTTGGGACTGGTATTTGGCGACCTTTGAACTCACCTATTCAAACCCGACAATAAAGCATTGGGCTATTCCCAGGGCTTCCTACCTAAAAATTGCAAAAAGGGTGACCTATTAGAGAAACTCTCGGCAGTAAAAACTTAAGAGCCTTCCACTACCAAGTATGGAGAATTGGACCTCACGTGGGTGAAAGGACCGATAATTGAGGAAGGGGAAACCTCCTGCAAAGAAGAGCTAGACTCAGCCATAAACAGATAAAAAATACAAGCAGGGAGATTCGAAATACCTGAAAGGAAGAAAAGGAACTTGAGCCACCCCTTTCCTATTTATAAGGAGGAGATTTCGAAAGCTCGAAGGGTGGAGGAGCACAAACTGTTAGATTAGTCAATATCAATGGCTTAGGATCACCGTCTTTTTATGTCATCCATAAACCCTAAGAAAATTGAGGGAAAAAGCCTAGAGAAATGGCGCAATAAAAGGACAGGAGTCTTATGCAGAAAAGTTTTTTAAGGCACCCACGAGGTTTCTCCCTTTGGTGCTGGTAAAGTAGTGTCTTGAATCAATGTCTTGAAAATACCCCCGGGACCAAACATATCCAATTCTGGGAGGAGCTAACTAAGCACACCCCGAATAAGACAAGCATCTTTACTAGCTTACTCTTCCATGTTGGTAAGGTAATGTCTAGGAGGGACCCACATGATCGGACATATCCAATTCTGGGATGAGCCAACTAAGCACACCTTAGATAAGCCAAACATCTTCATCGCCTTACTCTTCGATGCTGGTGGGGTAGTGCTCTAGAGATACCCTCGAGATTGGATATCGCTAGGGAGACTTGGTACCAAACATCCTTAAGACAGGTAAGGCTCAACGTTGGACAGGTTGGAGAAAGTCAGCCAGGGTAAGTCACGAGCGTGTCTAAACATGTTAGCACTAAAACGAGAAGGAAAAATCAAATGATTGAAAGGACTAAATTACCTTCAATATTGAACAGACATGGGAAAATACTAGATTGCCCTTGGAAGGTTGACTAAGCCCAAGCCCAACCAATAAGGGCACTATAAATAGTAGGTCCTAGGTACATGTTTGATAGATTTTTCTCGTAATTACTTTCTTGCTAATATCACACTTTGACTTGCATTTTAGTTAAGCCCTCTCTAACTTGAGTGTTGAAGTGTTTCTGTAGGTACCCACCAGGGTTGTCTGGAGAGGTCTATGAGCAGTGGAACGCTTGGAGGAAGAGATGATACGTTTGTGCAAGAACAATTTGGAAGAAAATTTAAGGTGACTCAGTTGGAATGAATCAGTATAAAAATATTCATACATATTTTATTACAACATTTATCTTAACCTATTGGTCTTATTTCAAATCTTTTATAAAGCCACATTTGTGAACTTGTTTTGAAAGCAGTAGATAGTGTGTTAGATCGTCAACTTAAGAGTTAAAACTTTTTAAAGCTTCTTAAAAAAATATTTAGGAAAAAATTTTTATAACTCTATTTAATCTTCCTTCTAGAGCTAACATGTTACTTCCAAAACTTCCCATCACTTATTAAAGCCCAAGCTATGGGATTCTTGGTTGTTGTTGTCTTTTGTCATCACCACAACTTTTACTTTGTCTAAAATATGCTCGAGTAGAATATTTACAATTTTAACTAGCCTTCATTCTCCAAACTATTCTATATATTCAGTCATTAATTTACCTAAATCTTCTTACGAGATATAAGTTATTTTATATTTCTCCAATATCTCTCCTTCCACTCTTTCCATAACGGAAAAATGCATTTATCTGTTCAAAACACCATCATCTCTCCTCCACACAACCTTCATACTAATCTTAAATACTAATATACCCCTATATCTAGATTTTAATTACAAAAATTCCATCTGCCTTAATAATACAAAATATGAAATCTAACTTTCCAACATGGTTGGAATCTGTGATGACCACATGCCACCATAGGTAAATTGCTTTGATGGGTTTGTGATGATAATCTTCTTAGATATTATTAAATAATGTTATATATATATATATATATATATTATGGGAAGAGATCTATTTACTCTAAGAGTAAGTATAAAATACTTACTTCTCATCCTATCTATTCATTTTCTTAAAATCCAATGATTGTAATGAGTAACTAATCTTATCCATTTGATTTTAAGAAAATGAAGGGTGAGGATGAAGAGTAAATCTTTTATATTTTTTGGAGTAGGTGGATCCCCTTCCATGTTATGTTATATATATATATATATATATATATATATATATATATGTATGTATATATACATTATTTTTCATTATAATTTCAAAACACAAAGTTAGTTTAGTGGTATTTCTTCTCTTGTATGTTCATCAAACTAGGGTTCGAATATGTTAGGGCTAAAAATTTTAACATTTGGAAATTTTAACATTGTAGATTAATATCTACATTTACAGTTGCACTGCACGCATATTTGGGGAAGCATAAACATTAAATTTGGGAGTCGTGCAGGTACATGCATATGGAAAATTGAACAGCAAGTGATAGGTTAGTGTTTAGTAGTAGTGCCTAGATGCATGTGGGAATCTGAGAAGCAAGTCATGTGTTGGAAATTCGGTGAGTTATTATAACTCGAGTCATGCTTTTTAGCTAAAATCAATCCAATTAACCAACTTTTAGGGGTTTATATGCATTTTTTATCGAATAAAGTGCTTGGACCGATCAGGTATACGAGTTGATCTACTCGGTCGTCTGAGGTAAATTTTATAACAACATATTAACTTTGTAGGGTGTCACATTAACATGCACAATCAAACAACGTGTCATCAGGTTAAAGGCAGCTCACCTATTGAAGACAATTTAAACATTTCGAATATACTTTGTGTAAGAAGTCAACATTTGGATTTATTCACAAGTACCTACTTGACAACAGAGTAGTTCAAAAGTGTTAAATTTCGAAAGTTTGTGCGACTTGACAGTTTTAGGTGTACCTGAATGATTTTGAATGGAAAATAAGATTAAGGTGGACTATCTAATATTTATAATGTAAGATGTACTCAATTGAAGAAATGACCTTATAATGAGTTAAATCAATCATATAACAATCATGTAATAATCCAAGACACATGTTTATAACATTAGGAGGTATGTATATAAGAACATAAGAAGTATCTATGTATTCACTAAGAATTAGAAGCATCCAACCGAACATCAAACCATCTAGTTATAAGTGCTATAAAGCATTTATTGAAGTAGAGTTGAGAAACATTTTATGATAGATAAGACAGTTTGACTTACCGACAATAAAAGCTTCGTTATGTAGTAAACATAAGAAGTATCTTAATGGTAAAAGTATTTTAGTGGTGATAAAGAAGATTTTAATCCTTAACTTTATTCGTATATAGAGTCTTCTATGTATACTAACCTTTCTGCAAAATGTCACAATCATCTTATTTATCATAAGATGATATTCTATCAGGTCAAGGCAACTCGTCTTTCCAAGACACTGTGTAGAGCTAATGCTCAAATCCATATCAAGTATCGGATTATCAATAGAGTAGATGAAGAAAGTCAAAATAGGATGAAAGCTAGAAGAAGTAACCTAATATGTGCACAAAAACATTTACAGAAAAGCTACTTGCTTGATATGATAGCTCGAGGCCTCTTCTCAATGTCTATAAGCTTTCAATGACATATAAGATAAGTCATGCATCAAGAAAAAATGAAGAAATCAAGAGAAAAATTTTCAAACAGAAAGCTTGCTTCATCCTTTCATCTTTAATCTAGTAGAAAAGTAAACACTTACTTTGCATTTTACCATTTAGTGTTAGGACTATCTGTTAAGAGAACTTATATTATATATCCTTCACTAAGTGAAGTTATTCATTCAAAGCGAAATAATTTATCCTCTCTTTTGAGAGTTATCTTTATATAACATTTACTTTTTTATAAACCTTTGGGTTGTAACCAAGAGTAGATTAATGTGTTAAAAAATACTTGGCGAAAGCTAGTAGTGACTTAGTGTTCAAAGAATACTCAATTTTAAACTCAAGGGGAGTTTAAGGGTAGAATTAGGAATTGTTTATGTACTCGTTGTAAGCCAAGAATGGTAATCAGAATACTCGTCTTGTATATCAGTGGATATATGGTGGAATCTTCCAAGAGTTTACTTGGAAAAGAATTTAACGTACCTTAGTTGGACTGAACTAGTATAAAATATTATCTTGTACCTTCTATTACAATGCTTATTTTAACTTGTTAGTTTTACTTCAAAATGTTTATAAAAATATATTTGTGAACTTGTTTTAAAGCAATTAATAGTTTGTTAGACTATCTACCTTCTTAAGACTCTCCTTAAAGCTTTTTAAGAGAGTGTTTTAAAAAAAGTTGCAAAATACTTTCTTTTAGCTCTATTCAACCCCTTTCTAGAGTTAACTTATCATTTCAAAAAGAAGTTTAGACATGGAAAGAAAGCCAAGAAAAGCAAGCTAGTCTGTGCACAATGCAACATACTTTACAAAAAAAATTCGTACTTGCTCGATGTGACAACAAAGTGCCTCTGTTCAATAGCTACATGCATCCAATTCCTATATAAAGGATGTTCATGTGTGAAGAAAAACAACAAAAAATCTTTGTCAAATGTCCAAGTTATTCCACTACATTCTCTCTCTAAAAAGATCAAGCAAACAACCAATTTGTCGTCAGATTGTCTAATGTTAGGACAGTCTGTGTTAAGCAAACCTTGTATATTCTTCACTTAGTGAAGTAATCTTTTGTTAGCTTATTTGTACATCTTGTCTTTTTAGAGTTATTCTTTGTAACACAACTTGTATAACCTTTTGGTTGTAAAGTCAAGAGTAATTTAGTGTTTCTTAAACCTAATGGGAGTTTAAAGGTAGAATCTGAAGTGGTTAAGAATACTTGTTGTTAACCAAATGTGACATGAAGAATACTTGTTTTATATCAATGAATATATAGTGAAACCTTCCAAAAGTTGCTTGGAAGAGAACTAGACGTAGTTTAGTTAAAGTGAACTAGTATAAAAATATTCTTGCTACCTTTTATTATAACTTCATTCTTTTATGTCTAGTTATACTTTACAATGTTTTATAAAAAGGTCTTTATGAACTTTTTTTTTTAAATAGTAGACTTTTTTCCAGATGATGTGCTATCTTAAGAATCTCCTCAAGCTTCTTAAGAAATCCTTTTCAATAAGATTTACAAAAACTTTCTTTTGCTCTATTCAAACCCCTTTTCTAGAACTAACATGTTCTTTCAATTCAACTCATGTTTTAATTTCTTTTTCCATTTTTCCTTTTTCACACAAATAAGTTGGTAACTGGTCCTCCGCTTTTAAGCAAGCAAAACCTTTCAATACCGAACCTTATGTGAGTTCCTCTACCAATGGGGAAAACCAAAATCCAAATTGGTTGTTTATGTCTAGGTCATTACATGTTTTTGGTCCCACAAGAAAGAAAGGTAGCAGAAAGGTCATGTTGAGGGCACGAGAAAAATGTTACACTTAAGTGGGGATTTGCATTGTGACGACTTGGACGAATTGCATGATCTAGACTTATGTTTCTTTGAAGAAAGGGTGAAGGAAACATGCTATTCTCAGAATGAGGGGGATAAAATGAGAATTTGAAAAACTATTAAAAAAAGGTAGGTGCTAAAAGAAAAGATAGGATCTTATACACCTTGTGTTACTATTTGCACTTGTATTTTAAAATACCGAAATTTTCCCTACCTTTTTAGGTTCCCTAATCTACCTTGAAAACTTATTTTTTCAATAGCTTCCTCCCTCAATCTCCTTATTCTCTGTTCAGACGTTGGATCTCATCATCTCCACTTAACCAAGGTAAAGTTATTGTTGTTTAATGTTGTGGATTTTATGATTCAGAATATACATGTACATTGTCAACCATGAGATCTATAATATGAATATGGTTTTCAAAAATAATGGATCATGTGATTTGCAATAAGTTCATGCATATTGCAGATCTCATTATTTGTAGTTGTGTAGTAGTACATTGTAAATTATGAGGTCCACACCTGCTACACAAGTGTGGATTGTGCGATCCAAAACATGTTTGTTCAACCTAAGCATACACATATTACGAATCATAAAATTCATAATATAAATGCATGTTGCAAAATAATTAATTTGCAACATTAAACGAGAGTGACTATGTGAGCATAGTAGATGAGCAAAGACTACATGTCATTGTGAAAATCCTTACCCATTAGTTTGTACTATTGCATAGGGAGGTAGATGGAGGAGATTACCGGAAATTAAAGAGTTTCAAAACAGACCAGGAGTATTTTAAATATATGAGTATGCAAATAGTAGAATTAGAGGTGCAAAAAGAAAATACCAGAATTTTGTTAAAGTTGGTCCATGCCAAGCCCAATTGATTGGCGAGTTCTGTTGGGGGGAGTCCACTGTTTTAGTCACCTCCGCCATAAACATTTCAAAGTCACGTTCCATTTCGAATTTCGATCTAAACAGTCCTCACTTTCCTTTCTTTGGTTTTCTTTTATTTTTCTCCCAAGCTCTCTGCTCACCAAAGGAGCATAATGCCCATGACTGTTCGATACTAATTCAGCAGAAGAAAATGGGTGCAGAGTCACAAATTCCGCGAAGCTTAATCCACAGAATCTACGCTCCCTTGGCTAACGAATTTCATTTTGCAGCGCCAATCTCTTCCTCCAGAACAAATGAACTCGAACTCGTATGTCTCTCTCTTATTCACTCTCCATTCGACTGAACAATTTAATTTGCATTATTCTTTGATGGATGCGGCAATTTCATTGTACATTTCTTCATCTCATTGTTTAATTAATGAAAGGTGCGAGGTGCTCTACGGATGCTGCAAGGGTTTTCTGGTCCCCTGTTCTATTGGGATAAAAGTGCAAACAGTTTCCGGGCACAGAGCGGAGTGTACGTGAGCCATCTCTCTCAGAAAAGTCTCCACTCTCTTCTCAATCAGTTTATCCACGCAGCGACGAGTCTCCAATTGGTGGCGATTACACTCGATAAAGTCGAAACTGCAGTGCCAAAGTCTCCTCCTACTTTGAACGCGTTTGCTTGCTCTGCTTCAACGTGCCTTAAGGTTGCTTTCTAATGCTCCTGAGATAGAATTCAACTTTCCACTTGTTATTCTCTCTGGAATTTTCTCCTTTTAAATCAGGTTTACGTGTTGTTACGTAGCGGTTACGGAATGTTGCCTTGAAAGAGGAAGTGTCCACGAGCAATGCAGATGGCATAATCACTCCGACCTTGTTAGGATTGGCTAATTCTTTATCCAGGTTTATTTTTTCTTTAGATTTTAGTCTCTAGCAGAGCTAGTATTTTGTTTTTATGTACACTTGTTTTTTTCCAACGTTCCACGTATTGTCTCATAATAGTTTGATTTTAGGAATTTATTTTGTTTTCAGAAATTGTGAGTTCTTTATGGTATCTAATGGTCATTTGTTGGATTCAGTCTTTGCTCAGGTGCTGAGTTCTTATTTCGAGTTGTACACGATGCCATTCCTGCTGTATACTTTGAGTTTTGTGGGTCTCTATCAGCAGCTGAACTTGCTGTTCATGTGCTTGACTATCTTCATAAGAAGCTTGACGAAGTGTGTCTTGTACAAGGTGGTGAGGTCGTGACTATTTTTTTTTTTCCTGCTGTGCTTTGTAGTTTTTGGACATTATTTTTGGTTCAGGTTGATAAACTTCAGAAACTATTTTAATCACAGGAGGAAGCTTATCAGATGGTGCTTTATATGTATGTTGGAAGCTTGTTGCCATATATCGAAGGTCTTGATTCTTGGCTTTTTGAAGGAAGTCTTGACGATCCTTTCGGTGAGGTAGTGGTTATGGAATCTCTCAATTCTTTGAGGGGAAATAATTTCTTTCTCTACGTTGTACTACACTGGATCCGTTATATAAGAAACTAATGTTAGTATTTTTTACTTTTTTAGATACTAATTATAAGAAACATACAACCACTTTCAAATATATTAGGCCTTGTTCAGGGTGGTTTTTGGTTTTCCTTTCAAATTTATAAAAACAAAAAACTACTTTTGGTTTTAAATTTTCAAATTTATGAAAACAATTTTTATTTCCAATTTTAAGACATTTTTGTCATTTTTTAATCCCATTAAAATCCTTTTTCCTCGACAATCAATAGTTGGAAGTGGTGGGTAGTAACCAATAACCAATGGTTGACAATTGATGACGAATGACCAATGATTGGTCATCGGATTTGGCGGCCGGTGATCGATGGTTAAAGGCGGTGGCCGGTGATCAATGACCAGATGTGGTGGCGGGTGATTGGTTTGAGGTGGCAACATAGTTGGAGGTCATGACCAAGAATTAGTGATTGACGATTGCTAATTAGTGACGGATCGTCGATGATTGGTTTTATCATGACCTATGACCGAAGGTGGCAATGGTTAAAGGTGGCGGTCGGTAACCAAAAGTCAGAGGTAGAATGGTCAAAGGTGGCAATCGGTCACTACTAACTGACAACAAATGACCAGCCAACGATGACTAATGGTCAAAGGTGGCAGTCGGTGGCCGACTTGTAATTAGAGGTAGCGGTTGGTGATTGACTATAAAAAATAGCAACTGATGACCTATGGTTGCAAGTGGCATATGATAATCGACGGTTGAAGGTGAAAACCGATGTTCGACAGTCAGAGATAGCGATTAGTGATTGACGGTCAAAATTGTGTCTCAATCATTTGTTTAACATACTGAATTTACTAACAAAATTCTGTCTCAGTCACTAGAAGAACATACTGAATTTACTAACAAAATTAACATACTGGATGGACATATTAAAATTTTGGAGAAATTGAAATAGGACTTTAAGGGACCAATTCTAGATTTCACATATTTTAGAGAGATAAAAAAGATGTTTTATACCCTTAATTTATTAAAGAATCTATTAGATCAATAATTTCTTGAGCTATGAACTATAACTCATACTCATTAGTTGAAAAAATTCTCCCTTGGTTTATGAGAAGTGTCATTATATATAAGCACCACTTAACCAATTAATTCTGAGTACTTTAGAAATAAAAATTAAATTTATGACATTATTAATGCCATTTAACTAAATCAAGTCCTTTTATTGACCTTGATGAATTAGGTATTTGTTTCTTACATATATTAAACTCAAGGTAGTAATAAAAAGAGTATCTTAAAAATACTTAGTATTTCCTTGGTGCTAGAATTGGTAAAGGACGTTTTGCTTCCCTCCGCTTGCATCTTTCATGTGGTTACAATGTATTTGCTTTCCATGAAACTCACTTAATCTTTACACACAAACTAAATCAAAACTTTTCAGCCTAAAGCTCACCCATTGATCATTGATTGCGGACTTTTGCAAACATAAAATAAGTTAGTCTAATTATATATTAAAATGTTATATTGATTTGCATCTATCTTTTCAGATGTTCTTTTTTACTAATAAAGAAGCCTCAGTTGATGAGGCTGAATTCTGGGAGAAGAGTTATTTGTTAAGAATGCTTCATCATAACAAGTTAGATTCAAAATTCTCTTCCACAAATTATGTCAATGATTCTGTGCCAGTGTCAAATGAGAAGGAAATGGATAGGAGGGATTCCATGACTTTGTCCAATACAATTAAAGGAAAAGAGCAGAGCTTTAAAGACCATCCTGCTTGCCCTTTTTTTATTAAGGATTTAGCTAAATCAGTAGTTTCTGCTGGAAAATCTTTGCAGCTGATGTGCCATGTACCTAATTCCTCTGTGAATTGTAGCAAAGGAAGCAATTATGAGATTGGAAGTACTAAATGTTTAAACTCTAGTTTCTATCTTTCTCAGAGAATAGCTGGGTTAACATTGCCAGAAATTTTTTCTGTATCTCTACTTGGACTTGTTGGTCATGGTGACCATGTTTTTAAGTACTTTTGGCAAGATAACTGGTACGAATCTGTATGTGCTACTTCCAATGTATCTCATGTAAATGTAAATGGGGAAAACTCAGATAATGACAATAATGAAAAATTAATTGCTCCACCTTACTCTGAAAAGACATGGTATAAGTTCTTGATTGATACATTATTTCACAAAAGATCAGCTGATTCAAAGCTAAAATATGAAGACATACATAATGACACAGGAGAGCTGAGAGGGGCTATGGTTATTGACGATGATGTTCTCTTGAGGTCATACATAGAAAATCCAGTTATTACTGTATGTCGAACAAACCTCAGAAAGAATGGGGATGCCTTGAAAGCATTGAATTTATCTAAAAAATTCAGCTTGCCTTCATTAAATGACGAGGATTTAAGAAAGGCTATATTTGGTGAAGAAAGTGCAGCATTTTCTGATAGCGAAGGAACAAACTATACTTTTGGCTTTCACTTTGGTGAATCTGAATACATTCACTCGCAGGATGACAGAAAGCTGTTAGAAATATTGTTTCCTTTTCCCACAATTTTGCCGTCGTTTCAGGTATTTCTACTTGGTACCTTGAGCAGTTCTAGATATAGGATGCAATGCTTTGGTATATCAAATAAGTATTTCATATGAAAACAGGATGATCTTCCTGTGTCGGAGCTCTTGCCTTTTCAGACAAACAGCAGTCTTAGTTCAAGAGTTCTTCGTTGGATGCAAAATGTTGACCTAAGAACTACTCCACTACCTGTGGTTATTATGCAGTACTGTCTAACAATCTACATTCAGAAACAGGTGAATTAAATTAAACCATTTGTCATATGCTGGATTTAACTGTATACCACTAAAAATTGCTCTAGTTTGAATAAAACAGGTGGATTATATTGGAGTGAATATGTTGTTAAAGTTGATGAACGAATGGAGATTGATGGATGAGCTTGCAGTGTTAAGAGCTATATACTTGCTAGGTTCAGGTATTTGCTTATTATTTGTGTTAAAGTTATTATTTCCTTATTTAAGATTAGATAGTAATTGGGGAATTATTCCTTATTACCTACTATTAGATTGATTCTAGTTATTATCAGAAAGATCCTAGCAATGATTGTATTTGCCCATTATAAATAAAGGGATTTTGCGGTCATCCAAGACACATATTTACATAGTATCGGAACAAGCTGTTCTTATATCACAAAAACCGTATCTCACCGGTGATCCATTGTCTCCGGTGGCTCTCCACCCACTATTTCCTTTTAATTACTTGTTTTAGTTTTTCCGACCACTGCCCGTGGCTGCTGCCTGAGCTTAATGACCTTTCCGGCCAATAAGATCTTCATTCTGTTAATATATGCCACTCCATCGACAGGGTCTTGAAAGAACCACAGATTTGCTACCCATCATCAAGGTGAACAATACCGCATTGCGCCTCTGCCCTTGTTTAGCAGCCACTGTGTTGCCCTCTTGTTAGTCTATACCGGTGACTTTTCTGAAGATCATCATGCCATTCATGTGCATGACCAACTCAAAATACTGTTGCACGTGACCCCAAGCAGGGCCCTGAAACGTGATATTCAACCTTATGATGGGTTACACATCCTTGACTGCTGCCGCGCGATGTTTATGTGGCACAAACACACAACTGAAACCACCTCTATAACAAGCTTGATTCATATAACACATGCTTCAACATGAGAAGGAGTGTTAAAGATATTATTCCCTTTATTTATGATTAGATAGTAATTGAGAATTACTCATCACCTATTATTAAATTGATCCTTAATTATTATTAGAAAGATCCTATGTAATCAATAATGATTTTATTTGCCATTATAAATAAAGGCATTATGTGGTCCTGGACATATTGACACACATTTATAGTTTGAATTGTTTTTATACCTTTTATATTGTATATCGTGTTCGAATATTTTGTTTTATCACTTGCAGGATTAGAGTGGAATCATCTTGGTTTCTCTGTTGATATTTTGTCTTGTGCAGGTGATTTGCTGCAACACTTTTTGACTGTAATTTTCAATAAGTTAGATAAGGGTGAAGCATGGGATGATGATTTTGAATTAAACACAATATTACAGGTAGACTCACATTATTTTGTTAACCAATTATTTTAAGCTATTTGCTTGATATTCTTTTTTGGTTATACTCTATTTTAATTTCTAATTTCTTACATTCAACTGTGTTTAAATTTGTTATATGATTTGAGAATTAATGGGAATAGACTATCATTGAATGCTTGAAAAGTTACAAAGTTCATAAGATCTTTGGCTAATTCTGTCCGAAGAGTAAATTTATAGTGTCATAGCGTGTAAGTCAACTAGGAAGGACCTCAGCACCTATCTATGTGTGGCTAAGTTCATAGGATATGAAGCTGTTTAATGGCCATCTGTTCCTTATGCATGTGTGACTTTGTCTATGGACATATTAACATTAGACACTTGATGGTATGATATGATTGTCTGATTTTCACATTTTTGCTCCTTTCTCTGTGACATGATTTTGTGGGGCCATATGTGTGCGCAATATTGGTCATGTTTGAGTCTTATCTATCATGTTCCTCTAGTCTTAACCTTTGTTAAATGTCTGCAAACTTTCATACCTGTTATCTTCTGGTTTGGAATTTACTGCACTGCAATAATTTTTAATTTATATTCCAAATCTTCCTAGACTGCAAGAATTGGACCACTGTAAACCATTCTCATCTGCAATGGTTTTATTGTGGACTTTCTTTTATAAAGTCCATTTTGTTATTGATATTTTTTAGGAATATTGAAATGATGGAACATGAAGTTGTCTGGCAAATCATCAAATTAAATGTTTCGGAAAAAGATGATGGGGATGTTATGGTTTGGCAAATTAGCAGTTAGTAAATGGTTGCAGTAATGTGATATGGCTTTGCTGCATATACCTCCTACATATTGTGTGCTACGGTTTATTTAATAATTCAGAAATCTTTATACGCCTTTGTTTTTTTATACTAATGTCTGTTCATAATCTATCTATGCAAATCTATTACAGGAATCAATCAGAAATTCTGCAGATTGTATGCTGTTAAGTGCTCCAGATTCATTGGTAGTGTCGATAACCAAAAATCTTGTTGACAGTGATGAGGAAGCTATCACGGCTGGTGTTGTTTCAAGTACTCCTCGTCAGAGTAATGTCAATAGCTTTGGAATTAATGGCCTTGATATGCTTAAATTCACATATAAGGTCATTCTTGAATCAATTTATTTTTACCTTCCAGCTTCCTATTTAAGAATATGCACTTCCTTACAAAAATTTATAAATAAGGGTGTATTGGAAATTTGAAATTGACAGGTCCCTTGGCCTCTTGAACTCATTGCAAATACAGAGGCTATTAAGAAGTACAACCAGGTATCTGGCTTGTTTTTGGGTTTCCCCCCCCTTTTTGTCTTGGCTTTCCATTCTTTTCATCATGCAGATTATGATGTTTGCTTGTGGCTATCTAGTTGGTTCTTTTTACTAACTTTATTATCCTTTTAATATGCATAAATATATATTTTAGGTGATGCGGTTCTTGTTGAAGGTCAAGCGTGCAAAATTTGTATTAGATAAAGTGCGGAGGTGGATGTGGAAGGTGCTTCCATAGATTATTCCCCATTTATCTTTGGTGGATCTTGTTCTCCCTCAGCCAAATCTTTCCTGAAATAGATTCAACAATCTAGTTTTGTACTTTAGTAATTATGGACATTTACTGTTAGGTTTGAAACTGTAATCATACTTTGCAGGGTAGGGGATCTGCCTCAAACAACAGAAAGCATCATTGGTTAGTGGAGCAGAAACTCCTTCATTTCGTGGATGCTTTTCACCAATATGTTATGGATCGGGTATGCACATTGCATTAAGTCAGAAAAACAATTTATCTGGAAAAGATTTACCTGCAATGCGCGCTATATATGTGGGACATGATTGATTAGCAATGAAGTAATGATCTAGCATAAATACAAATAATAATGGGACTTGCTAATCTAATGATAGAATGGCTAGTTCTAGTTGTAATGGTCTTTAATGCCTTTTAATTGGTTTTGTGAAAATCTCTATTCTCTAATCACACAATGGAATCTCCCCATTAGTATATACTCATGGTTTTATAGCATTTTGTGAAGGGAACCTGAGCATTTTTATCTGTTACTACAATTGCTATGTAGGTATATCACAGTGCATGGCGGGAACTATGTGAAGGTATGACTGCAGCAAAATCACTGGATGAAGTCATTGAAGTCCATGAAGCTTACATGCTATCAATTCAGCGGCAATGCTTTGTGGTTCCTGATAAGCTGGTGACTTATCATATCTCTTAATTTGGATATTTGTGTTCTCCTTTTATAATGTTGACTGGTGTATTTATAAATTACAATGAAACAAACTTCAGTCGTTTCAGCATTCTTTATTGCATTCAGGGGGCTCTTATTGCTAGCCGCATCAACAGCATTCTTGGCATAGCTTTAGACTTTTATAACATACAACAGACATTAAGTAGTGGTGGAGCTGTTTCTGCAATCAAAGCAAGGTGTGAGATGGAAGTGGACCGGATAGAGAAACAGTTTGATGATTGCATTGCTTTCTTACTCAGGGTATTCTTCTACAGAATTTATTTTAACTATGCCACTACTGTGTGACTGCCAGTTCTACTTGGTCTTGATGAAAATACTGAACTTTTAAACTGACTAAAATACATACGCAGCATCATTTTCCTCATGCAAATGTCTATGTAAATAGGAAAGAGACTCTGCACTGGGGAAATTTACAGATATATTTTTATCTAAAGGCAAAATGTTCACACGAATTGCATGCTTGCTATTATTGTGCGTCACAAACTTGCAATATTATAATCTATTTATAATGTCTATGTAAATAGGAAAGAGACTCTGCACTGGGGAAATTTACAGATATATTTTTATCTAAAGGCAAAATGTTCACACGAATTGCATGCTTGCTATTATTGTGCGTCACAAACTTGCAATATTATAATCTATTTATGTGCACTGTAACGTAGGCTGTTAGGCACATAGATTTTGTGATTGCGATGCCCTCAATTTAGAGTGAAGATGGGTGGATTTAGACTAATAATGTCCAAGTTAGATGAGTTGATTAGGTACATGATAGCACAGTATTTAGAGGTAGAAAAAAACCAAGAAAAACTCTTAAAGTGAAATCCTTAAAAAAACGTATATAGATTTAAATGGTTTATCTGAAGAATTTGTTTTTTGAAAGGTTTTGGTGGTTGTTTTATACCCTCAAATTAGCAGTACACAGTGCATAAAGAATATCGGAGTTTCAATTTATTTGATTGGTTATGCAGTTGATTGCAATTTCACTTGTTAACTGTAAAAGTTCACGTCTATATGAAAAATAGATGTGTGTTGGGGGAAATAGACATTATTGAGGCTTCATAATCGACTCCCAATCTGACACCATAGTTCAGTCTGGTGCTTGATTTCACATGCAACAATTTCTTTTATCTAATTTCCCTTCAACTAGCCTCTCCTTACAACATAACCACAATAAATGGGGTGAAGAATGATTAATGCTTATGCTAAACAAAATAAAGTTATGGAAAGTGGTCATTGCATTGAATTTTTTTATATAAAAAATAAAAGGATATATATTAATTACACCCCAAATTGGAATATGATGGTCTCAAATAGAGATGAAGAATAATTCTCACAATATTATTTTCATAGCATTTTACGGATCTGCCTATCACATAATACACGTAAAATTTATTTGCATTTAACACTCTTAGTATGTGAAATTTAATGCTAAGAATTGAATGCTACCAGAAGAATCTGGTTGTATCTTCCCCTTTCCTTCCCCCTCCCTCACCATCTGGAAAAAGTTAATGGTGTTTGTGTGATTACTTTAAGAATATAACTCTTACCGCGGCTTTTTCAGGTTTTATCATTCAAACTAAATGTGGGTCACTTCCCTCATTTGGCTGATTTGGTGACCAGAATTAACTACAACTTTTTCTACATGTCTGCTAATGGAAATTTGATGACTGCCTCCAGTTCTGGAAGTGTTACTTCAAGGTTGGGGAAGACCTCTGGGTAGAATTGTTTGATCTATAAGGTGGAGTGCCATAACTATAATCTTAATACGAGATTAGTTCTGCACCTGTTTGTTGTATAGTATTTTGAGAGAGAATATCCTCCATTGCTTGATCTTTGAGCTCAGTAAAGGGAAAAGGGAGGGGGGATTGAATCTGTTGTTACCCGTGTTGCCTTACCTGTAACTGCAGGGCCACTTGTCTGGCACCATGCAGGAGTGCATAGCAAGATATAAATTGTATCGCTGTTGTTTATATGTCAGCTACGTAGGATCAACTCCTACTTTTTTGTCTGATTATGTAAGCCTGCACTGTGTTCTTTATTTCTCTCTCATGATTGGTTTAATTTATTTTATAATATCAGATTTTATGAAGCTTTTGAAAATAATTATTGAATCTTACTGTTCAACTAAGGAATTAATAATAGAGAGCTTTTATTAGAAATTATGTGTTGGAGGCGTCGTTGAAAATAATAGGAAGTTTTTATTAGCAATTTTTTAATAAAAGCATTTTACACTGATTTCTTAACTAGTATTTTTAAAGTAATTACATTCTTTTGTAATTGTTTTCTTAAAAATAATCTCAACTAAACACGAGATAGTCCCGTGCCAAAAGATGCAACAAAAAAGGTCAGGGATGACAACTGTAAAAGTTCTCGACTCTTGATGAACATCATGATTGGCTTCATTTAAAACAGTGGTCCAGGGTTCTTAGCATATAAAGGGGCATCCCCAGAATGAACACATCTGATATAAAACTATAAGAAACACAATTCTGGCATTGAATGAGCGACAGCAGCACAGTAGTAGAAATGTAGATCATGACTAAACACAAGAAATCAAAGACAGCAATGTCACGAAATTCCCAAAGAGTATGACAATGGTGAAATGGTTCTTGGCCAATATAATCTCCAAAGCATGCATGATGCTCTAGATAGATTCCTGAATTCTTAAGCCAGTTGAAGTGGAGCAGTGTCTGTTGCTCTAATTTGAATAATCTTTCAAAATATCTTTTTGTTACTCAAATTAAAATAAAAAATAGTTTAGATAAAAATTACTTACAAAAAGAGTGACAAAGAAGAGAGACATAGGAGAGTGAAAAAAAGACACTAATATTGGGTGTGGACCATCATGTAGAGTGATTACACTACCCTACCTGCTGAGAAGGGGATGGAGCCAAGGTATTCTGGAATGAGATGTTGACGCACTTGGAATTAAAAAAGAGTTTCTACCGTATTGTTAAGGTTGTTCACTCATGGCTCCATACAGTACCCGGACTCCTGAAAAAGCTCTTGGATGTTGTTTTGAAAAGGGCTTCTCGAGAAAAGGGTAAGCACTTTTCTCTCCAAAGATTCCACTTTTCTGATTTCTTTCGCCTTTCCTTTCGTCCTTTTACTGTCCCTCGGGGTTCCTCAACTCAGCTCAGGTAATAATCATTTTAATAACAATACATTAACCCTTCCAACTCCTTCCATTTCAACTCTCTCTCCCTCTAATCAAAACCAGCGGATGATCCAAAATAAATAACTAAACTTTTCACCCCTTCCTCTTTCTAAACACAACAGAGACCCCCCCATTTATCTGCAATATAACTCTCGTCTGGTCATCCCTCGCAAAAAGAATTTCAGAATGAGAATGTGTCACCACAACATCTCAACTAGCATCCAAGTATGACAACATTTCTCCACCAACCCAATGTCCTTTTCTAATTATCTTTACCTTGCTCCCTAGAAGAAAAGCTCACACCAAGTAAGGTCCTGGCACTGCAGAGCTCAAACACCCCCAAGTAATTCCGGTTCTCCTTTTTTCTGCATTATATTTCTTTTCCAACTTCTTCATTAATCTAACCAATTAACCATAGCAGGTGATCAAAATGTCCATGCCGATGTATCAACAAGACCAACCTCCTCCAATGAGTGTGCCCCAACAATCAGCACACGAGTCTGTTGGTCCTGTGATTGGGGTTCTGGTCGTGGTAATTGTGTTGGGAATCATTGCAGTTATGATTGGAAGGCTTTGTTCAGGAAGAAGAATCATGGGGCATGGCCAATACGATGTAGAAAGCTGGGCAGAGAGAAAATGCTCTTCTTGCATTGATGGAAGAATTAACCTCTCACTACCCACCAGACCCAGCGAGTCAAGCACCTCAGTTCCTGCAACACCCATCCACACTTGTCAAGAAACCAAGCGACCAGAACAATCTTCTCAGACATCGCCACCTAACCTTTGATTCCTATGTGGTTGGTTTTTTCAACATCATCATAGTTCATTTCTTTCTATATTTTGTTTGCCTTCTTGTTATTGTTTCAATTTTCGTCCTTCTGTTTTTTTCTTTTTGTCCTATCGAATCTCCCTCTCGTCACCAAAATTTAGTGTTCAGATGTAATCTCCACATAAGGCTGCACTACTCCTTCATGCAGTATCCCACTATCCCTGGGTCTGCTGTCACTTTACAGAGCTCGTTTAATACTTTAGTTATCTTATCTTTTTAGAATATATTATTGGTCATACTCTGACCGAATTCCAAGTATTCTTGCTAACTTTATTATTATTATTAATAAAGTGCAGCTTAATGACACATTAGCAAAACTTTTATTATGTGAAGAATTTTACCAATAAAAGTGCGATAAGCTTACTAGAAGATAATATTGAATTTAACAGTCTTACTAAAAAAATTGCTTGCAAGTTTTATATAATGTTTGTAACACATAGGTGGTACAACAAATCTTCAAGATTTTCATCACTCTGATGAAGACTTCGTAATTATGTTAGTAGAGTAATAATATAGATGGGTAGAAAAAGTAACAATATAGCTGGGTAGGAAAAGACAAAAGTTCTAGTATTTATAGTTTAGGGGTAACTGACGACTTTGACAGTTACCATCTCTATGGTTGATTGCTTTTCGTGGGAAATACTTAAATTTGGGTTTGTGACTTAATTCAATATCTCAATCAGGTTGTAAGATAAAATTATAAATAGCATCTCCAATATAAAAGATGAAAAGTTTGTGATTTTAGTTTTTTTTTTTTAACTTTACAATGTGATATCACTTCAAATATCTATGTCATTTCTTGTTTAACAGAAAATTAAATTTCATGATTTTAAAATACTTTTTTGTAGGTCTCAAAATAACTTATATTTTTAATATTTATTTTAAAATAATTAATTATATATTTTAAATTTATTAACCAAATTTAACACAAAAATAAAAATAAGTTAATAATTAAAATATTTATTAATGAAAATATTTTAAATTTATTACCGATGACTGGATTTATAAGAAAAAGAAGAATGAGAATGAAAGAAGGGTGAAAAATGCTGTTAAAATTTGCAAGTGACCAATGGTTGAATTTATAAAAAAAAATGTCCAATTTTAATTTAATTTCTAAAAGAAAAGGTTGCTAGGATGAGATCAAACTTGATAGCATTAATAGATAACAGAGAAAATAAATGAAACATGTTCATTAATAGGTTGCTTTGCGCCAACTTGTTGAGGAGAAAAAGAATAAAAAAAAATTAATTTTTGAAATGTGTGGTGATGTTGGGTCTTCTCACAATAATAGAATGTGATTGAGAAAATATATAAAAGTAATTTTTAAAAAAAATTAATTTTTTTAAAATTAATTATTTAAATGAGTTTATTTTAAAAGAAATTATTTAGATTTGCCTTGGTCAAACAAGACAATTATAACTTGCACTTTTAGTGTCATTAATTGTATGACCATGTGATTTCCAAGCTGATAGAAAGACTCTTAAAATCACAATTTGTAATTGTATATTTGTATATTAATAACAAGCACAAAAACATCGCATTTAAAGCACCATAAAACAGCAGACCATAATTACAGTCTATTTGATCTTTACATAGTCGTTGTAAGTGTCCAATGAACAATAATAGATACACAAAACGTCACATTTAAAACACTATAAATCTCAATCTGTGATTGTCGTTTATGTTTATACGATCTTTACACTGTCGTCGTAACTGCTCAATGGATAATAATATTTATATTTTATAGAAAACATATTATTTATACTGATATTAAAAGGTAAATATTTATTTTCAAATATCTTGAAATATCAATTATAATATTTAAATTTTATATTTTTATAATTTAAAGAAAAGTAATTGCATAAATAAAATAATTTAATAGAGTTTAGTTAAAGTTAATTTCATTAATAATTTTTAAACGAACTATGAATTAAGGAAATTTTAATGAAACAAAAATGTTCATTTAAACATAATTTATATTATAGGTTCTTATTCTATTATATCATTTAAACCCTAAAACCCTAAACCCTTTATGTTTATACACTGTCAAAAAAATGTTGAAAATTAAATCCAAAACTCTAACCTGATTTTCCTGTTAATTTCTTTTATTTATATATGTGTAATCAAACAAATACAATTGTGTAACATAAAAACAACAATAGAGGACCCCAAAAGAAGCCCTGAATCACTCCTTCTCATCACATGAGTCTAAACTTGGAGTTGAATTTGACATGTGAATCAGTGAGGAAAAACGAAGATAATTATGATGTGATTGAGAAGCCCTGAGTTTTGAGTGAACATGATAATCTATTTGTCAAAATTCTTTTTAACTCTTTGGTGAAATCTTATCAAAGAGTTAGAATATTTAAGGAGAGAGAGGGAAAATTAGGCTTAAGGTAAAATGAAAATTTGGGAAAAAAAAAATTATAAAAGTAAGTGTGACTTCAAATTATGGAGGTGTTAATTGAAATTCTCTATTTTAAGCTTGGGTGGTTACCCACCTAATTAAGCCCATGGTTGATCCTGCCTAATGCGAACCAAACTTCTCAATTCATACAGCTTTTAAAGTTAGAGAATTTCTCTCTACACCTCCATAATTTTTTAAAATGACAAAAATGCTCTAGGTAAAAAAAATAAAAATTTCATTACCTTTCTTGTAAAAAAATTTGCAATTACAAGTCAAACTTGTCCGGACTCATAAAAGTATTCTCTCTCTTACTCTACTCATTTTTTATCAAAATGATATATGTATACATTGATCTTTATGCTTTTTTATCTTCTAGATTGTTTACCATTTACTTTTTCTTTTTAAATTTCCTTATCTTATGGGAGGGATTTCTTTTCGCTTCACTTGTTAGATCTACACGATAGTGTTGCTGTTCACGTCACTATCTAGCGAAATGGAGGAGGTGCAGGAAGAGAATGTAGCTAGGAGTAATGATAGAAGGAGAAAAGAAATTAAATTATTTTTTTTAATTAGGGGTATTTTAAAATTTTCCTACTATTATAGAGATGCAGAGAGAAGTGATGGAGTTGCACGGAGAAATTCTCCTAAAGTTATTCTTGTCTTTTATTATTTATATAAAAATCATCATTAATATTAAAATTTACATTTTTTTTATTAGATAAGTTTTGATTTGTTAGTGAAGTGATTTGAATCTAGGATCTCTCTCCCTATCTCTGCACGTAGACTTTATTAGTATATCAATATTATAACCTTAGATTATTTTTATTAAATGAAATTTAGATTTATATTCTGTCAAAAAATATACTTATATATTTAAATTGAAATTCTATTTTTTTCTATAATTGAAATTTTACCCTCTCTGTTACTTTAAAGAAACAATCATTTTTTAATAATAAAATTTTGAAAAAGAAAATATTTCTCAAAAATAATCTGTTCATATTTTATTATATTTAGAGCAATATTGTTTTTATATATGCTTTTTCATACTTCTTTGTACGTGTTTCTAATCTCTTTTGCATTAAAACTACTTATTTTATTTTATGTTTGTTTTAGACTTAATTACAATATATTTAATCAGTTTTTTATATATGCTTTTCATACTTCTTTGTACGTTTTTTTATCTCTTTTGCATTAAAACTGCTTATTTTATTTTATGTTTGTTTTATACTTAATTACAATATATTGTATCAGTTTTTTAATATTTTTTCTCTACGACGTTATATCTCAATTTTAAAATTATTGAGTTTGTGATCAACCATCAGTCAAAACCTTAACGGTTCAGTAAGAAAAATGGTGATTTAATTAAAGATAATTTAATTAATCATATTATTTTATAATTTAATGACGACAGATCTAATTTTCTAATTTAAAGTTGATTTAATTAATCATAATAATTTTCTGATGTAAATCATATTTAAATCTTGACAACATCTCAAAACAAAATTAATGTCTGATATATTATTAAATTATTACTCTCATGTGCCAGTGAGCATTCATTGTTACTGTTATACTAATGGATAGACATAAATACAATCATTTTAAAAATTAAAAGACATAATGTCAGGATTGTTAAATTGAATAACTAAAATTGTGGATAAAAGAAAAGAAAACTAAAATTATATTTTATCCAAAATTAATAATTTTTAATATTAAATTAGATGAGAGACAAATATAGTCATTTAATATTTCTTAAATAATTGATAATAAAGTATTTATATGCTTTCTTATTACAAATTTTAATGAAATTTATTTGAATAACATTAACTTAATTTAATTTTTGAAAATTATGTAATAATATATTTTAATCATAAATTTTTGTATAAATATATATAAATTAATTTGTAAGATAAGTGCTATGTTTTAGCCAGTTTCTAACTTTTTTTTATTAGCTTTCATTATTTATTAAAACAAACTTTTGTTACTAGTTTCTAGCACCTTTTGAAATATTACTTCAAGTGACATTTTTTAAAATGTTAGCTTCTAACTTTTATTTTTATCCTATTTTTTAATATTTATTAGACTTTTCTTTTAATGTTTTCTATTAAAGTAATAATTTATTATATTTTTTTCTGTTTACCTCATTTTACATTTTTATATACTTTATATAATAGATAATTTTTCACTAGTCGTCCAACTTGCAGGTAATTTTTTCGCTTTGAGCTAAATTTTTAGCTAATTTTATTAGAAATAACCAAAAAATTTGTAAATATTTTTCTTAATGTAATATTTATTGTGTAAGAAAAACAAATGTTAATAAAATTTATTTGTGATAAAAGTGAATATTACTTAAATTTATTTATGAAAAAATAAATATAATATTATAAATTTTCATTTTTTATTGCCCATATATTGTTTGTTCGAACACTAGAAATTATTTTCTCAGAAAATCAAATCCATAACTATATATTTAAGTGACATAATTATTTATCGATGACATAATTGACATCACGTGTTGATTATAAACTTTGATTTTAAAATATTATAAGAAATATTCACTAAAAGGTAATTAAACATTATAATTTTTTTTATAAATAATCATATAATTGTAATAGAAATGGTTATGTATTTACATTGTGATGCAGTTTTACATTTTCGTTAAGTTACAATCTATTATTTATAACATGTTTGTTAACTTTTAATATAATTATTTTAAAAAAGATATAAATAATCATTTTTATTTATATTTTTTCTACATGTTTCTTAAAAAAATACTTTATGGAGAGTATTAGATAGAACAACAAAGGTTTGTATTATTCTTGCGATGTAAAATGTTGAATCAAACTCTTGAACGATGTTTGAGATTGTAACTTGTAAGGGAATGGTAGGACATGATTGGTTTAATTTTGTTTTTTAATTTTTTAAAAATAGTTTTAAAAAACTATTTTCTAAAAGAAAAAACAAAATTTGTTTAGAAGTATTATTTGAAAACTATTTGTGTACCGTGAATAAAACTATTTAGTATAACGTCTAATAGATCACATAAAGATCTTATCATAATTAAATTATTGTTGTAATATTATTTAATATCACATAAGGCATAACATTTGACAATATTAAAAAGGCTTAAAGAAGTGTAAATGACAATAATCATGATCCAACAACTAAATTCTACAACACAATATTAACAAGGGTATGTAAGTATGTAGGAGGTGTTGTGGCGTTTGGAGGGAGATTTTAATGCATTGGCAAATACATTGGAAGTGGTCAGATAATCAAATTATCACTTTAGGTTTGAGATGAAAGCATTTTGTCATTTCATAGGTCACATGGAAGTGGTGGACATCTTAGCCTATTGGAAGCAGTTCTCTTGGATCTCCTCAGATGGGGTTGTATCTAGCAGGCTAGACAGATTTTTGGTTTCTCAACAATTGATTGATGTGTGAAATATTTGTTCCCAATGGATAGGATCTAGGGAGTCTTTAGATCATATTTGGATCCTAACTAAAGACAATAATTTGAATTGGAGGCTAAACCTTTCAAGTTCTTCGATCATTGGCTAGAGCAACCTTCCTTTTTTGAGGTGGTGAAAAATTAATGGATGTCTAATTCTGAGTCGGGTTGGTAGGTATATCAATTTATAAACAAGCTAAAGGGTTGGAAAGGGGTAATCAAAGACTGTAATGCAAAGGTGATAAATACCATGAGGCCATGTTGGAAGCAAAGTTAATGGAATTGGAGGAGGTTAATCAGAAGTTATTGGAGGGATTTCACTATGAAGGTAGATCCATAAATGCTCTTCATGCTGATTATTGTGGTAGAGCAAGAGTCATTGAAAATACCATTCTTCAGAAGTCCATAATCAGGTAGGCATTGCATGGTGATTATAATTCTAAGTACTTCCATGGATGCTTTAAGAAAAGGTGTTCTAAGAATAGTATCTTGGTTGTTCAGTTAGATAATGGATGAGTGGATTCTGTTGATGGAGTTAAACCATAGGTGGTGAAATATTTTAGGATTTGTTTTCAGAGAATGGTAGTTACAGACCATCACTTGATAGGGTCCATTTTAGCCAAATATTAAAAGTGGATAATTTATCTTTAGAAGCCCCTTTTTCTGATGAAGAGATCAAGGAAATTGTGTGGGCTTATGAAGGTGGTAGAAACTCGGGGTCGGATGACTTCGGTATGAATTTTTTATAAATCATGTTGGACATTGTTGGAGAAGATTTCGTTAAGGTGGTGCAAGAATTTCACAGGTCAGGGAAACTTCCCAAAGCTGTCACGTCTTCCTTTCTAGCTTTGATTTCGAAGGTGGCTAGACCTGCTAATCTATCTCAATATCGACCTATTTCTCTCATGTTGAGTGGTCAGAAAATTATCTCTAAAATATTTTTTGTGAGGCTTAAGAAAGTGTTGGGGGCACCATAGACAAGTGTCAAACAGCTTTTCTACCTGGTAGATCCATTCTTGATGGTGTTTTGGTAACTAACAAAGTCATTGATTGTGCTCACAAGCTTAAAAAATCTTGCTTTTTCTTTAAGGTAGATTTTAAAAAGGTCTATGACTCGATCAATTGGTAGTTCTTAGATTATATGTTTTGTAGGTTGGGTTCTGGTCAAAGATGGAGAATGTGGATAGCTAATATAATCCGGAATAATCGCATTTCTATTCTGGTCAAGAGAGTCCAAAATCAAAATTTCAACCGGGAAGGGGTATAAAGCAAGGTGACCCCCTTTCTCCTTTCCTGTTCCTGGTGGTGGCAAAGGTCTTGCGAAGTTATACATATAAGTTATTCTGAAAGGAGTTTATAAAGAGATGAGAGTGGCGAAAGAGCAAAATTCTCCCTGCTTCAATATGCCGATTATGCTATTTTGATGGTAGAAGCAGATTTTCAGCTAATTTGGACGATGAAGGTCATATTAAGAGGTTTTAAGATGGTTTCAGGTCTGAAGGTTAGCTTCTTTAAAAGTGATTTTGTGGTCTTAATGTGGATTCGTTGTTTGTGCATGTTGTGAGATGTCTTCTTAATTGATTTATAAGCTCACTACCTTTCAAGTTCTTGGAAGTTCCAGTAGGAGTTAATCCTAGGTCGGAGGCAGTTTGGAGAACTTTAGTAGATCGCTTTAAAAAGAGGCTTTCAAATTGGAAGGGGAAGAATATTCATTCGGCGGCCGAATGCTAATGTTAAATTTTGTCTTCTCAAGTCTTTCGCTGTATTACTTTTCTTTCTACAAGGCCCCTAGAAAGGTAGTGAATATTCTTAAAGGATTGGAGATTTTTGTGGAGTGGGAATGTTGATGATGATAAAATTGCATGGATGAGTGGGAAAAAGTGTGTCAACCTAAGAGTGAAAGGGGTTTGGAGGTTAAATGTCCCACGAGATTTAACCTTAGTTTGCTTACCAAGTGAAGATGGAGGTTCTTATTTGAGAAGAATACCATATGGGGTCCTTTACTTCGGAGTAGATATGGTCTTCCAGAATTCACCATACCAAATAGCACCAAGGTCTAAATGCTCTATTTGGTGGAAGGACATTTGGTCTTTAGATGGTCCTTTGGCAAATTCATTGGGTTGGTTCAAAAACAATATAAGGAGGCTGATAAAGGACAAGGTTGACACTATGTTTTGAAACCATAATTGGCTAGGTGGTAGCTCACTGAGAGTGCTTTTCCCAATAATGTATGAATTGAAACTCAATAAGAATGTTTTAGTTAAAGCCATGGAAGGTATTAGGTCGGGTTTACAATAGTGGAATTAGGAACGAAGGAGGAGATTGTTTGTTTGGGAGGACGAGGTGTTGATTTCCTTAAAGTAGGGATGGCAATGAGGCGAGACGGGTATGAGTTTGACCCTCCTCGTCCCCATCCTCGGAAACTATGAGGTGAGTTCATGCATTTCACTTAGCTAGCTCTTGGGTAAGTCATGCCCTTTGTGCAAGGAACATGCAAAGGAGGGTAAACATATATTTTCTTTCATGCTCCTTTGCTCAAAGGTTGTGGTATAACGTTCTGAAGTGGATTGGTATTGAGTCTCCACTAGTGAACTTCCCCATGTACTTCACTTAGCTAGCTCTTGGGTGGAAGGTAACATAAAAGTAAATGTAGGTATTTGTTTGGGCATATGGTCTGTTGGTGTATTTGGATATATAAAAACTCCATAGTTTTCAATAATAGAACAATAGAGTCTTTAGATACCTTCAACATTATTCAGGCTATATCTTGGAAATGCCTGTTATGTAGGTTTGGATTCAACAGGGGTCGTGTGTTATCTAATTGGTTTAGTAATCCCCATTTGTGTCTTTTGAATATGAAGTTATTATCTAGGGAGGTTTTATGGATGGGGGTGCTTACCTTTTCAAGTGGTGTTTAGGTTCAGAGTAGGCACTCATCGGTTCAGACTCTAACTCAATACTTTGGTTATAACTTACTAATTTGATTGTCGAAGTCCTTTTGTAGGTATCCCTAACAACACTCTCTTGAAGACCTTACAATATGGACTTCCTGGGTAACTTTACCTTTCATTCATCGGTAAGTACATTTGGCATCCATTGTGGGACCAAGGTAAACTTTCCCTTGTTACCATCAATGACATGCTAGTAACAAAATAAAAAGAGGAAAAAGATGAAGAAGTAGAGATGAATGATCAATTTATTTAATTCATATATCCCAAACAAATTCATTTTTCAATTCACTAACATCGTCTCTAATTTTACATAAAATATTTTATCATATCGTATTATTGAATAACTAATATTTATATCCAATTAACATTGGAAGCCATCATATAATAATACTATGTTATTTTTTTACATCAATTGTTAATCTTTTTCCTGCCTTATATTGATCTCGCAATCATATGCTAGAATGATTTTAAAGAACATAAAATTAATGGCTAATATTTTATCGGGAATGCTACAACCTTTGAGCAACCCTTGAACATTTGTAAGGGTTTGATTAAATCTGGAGTCAAGGGGAGTAGCTATGCTACGCTCATCTTATAGGCATTTGATCATGCTTCTTGTTTGTTTCAACTATTGTTCTTTGCTCTTTGCTTACCAAAAAAATTTGTTGAATCATAATTTATAACATTCTTAGTTCCACTATGCTAGCTAGGCTCTAGCCTCATCTGATTGAATCATGCTATGCTTATTAATTATGTTGGTGCTCCAATGCAACTTCCTGAGGTGTGTTGGACATTGTCTTTAAAGACTTATCTAAGGTATCTCTACAAGTCTTCTGGGATACAATAGGAACCTCTTAGAATTTTCTAAGGCAACAAAACTAGCAAGAAAGACAGAGAACCAGAAAGCAGAGAAGTAGAGAGAAAAGAGAGAGTCAGGAGGTATGTTTTAGAGTGAGAACATAAGGCACTATTTATAGTGCTTAGGTAGCACCTTCAGGCTTAAAAAGCTGTTGGAGTAGCCGTTGGACAATAAATTACATGTTTTAAAAGAAATATTACGATTGTATTAAACCCAATTAATATGACAATTGCGTTTAATTGTGTTTAATGACGCGCAACAGAAAAATCAAGTCTGTCAGTCAACTTTTGTGGCTCTAAAAATCCACATTTACAAATAGGCTACTGAGAATTATTTTTTAAATCAATTCTAATATTAATTTTTGCAAAAGGTTCACAAGGCCCGTTTAATCGCGTGTGCAAAAGGGGGAATCAACGAATTTGCACTGCTACTGGCCCATAAGACCCAAGCTCATGCGCGTGAGACTTTCCCTTCTTGCAAGCCTCTTTACCAAGCCTTGTTTATTTATTTCTATATAAACAATTCTCATGTAACCAATCCAACCAATGTAGGACTTTGACTTTTGTAATATATGCACTATTTTACAACAAATTATTTAAGAAACCTATGTCACCAAGCTTTCTGTTTTCCTTTTTTTTTAAAAAAAAGTTTTCTAAATCATTGACAAAATTAATGACTAATATTTTAATATATTGTATCCAATTAACATTTAGTATTATTGAATAACATATATATATATATATATATATATATATATATATATATATATATATATATATATATATATATATATATATATAGAGAGAGAGTAAGTAAAGTACGTTATAGTATATTATGTTAGATTATGTGATGATATATATATATATAGAGAGAGAGAGAGAAAAGTACGTTATAGTATATTATGTTAGATTATGTGATGATGTGCATTAACATAGTTCAAATCAAATTTTATCCAAGTGGAGTACTGAAGATAACATTTCTATTTTTATACTTCATAATTATTTATGACATAAATAACAACTAAGAATTAAGTATTCACACACATCCATTGATGTTATGATGAAAAAATATTACATTTTGTTAATATTAATATATTTGAATTTAATAATTTTAATATAATCATTATAATATATTTTGCGGACATTCTTCTTTCTATCAAAATATTGTTTTCATTATTTTGTTCACTACTACCTCCTCTTTCTAAACTTTTCCAATATTTATTCAATATATGAATATACTTTATTCATGGTTTATTATGATCTTGGTAGCTTGATATCTTGATATCATATTCATTCACAAGTAGGGATGGAAAACATACCCATATATGTGGGTATCCGCCTGAACCCGCCCCGATTTTGACGGGTATTACCCGGTTTGACCGGGTATGCGTACGGGTACGGGTATTACCAGATGTGTTAAATCGGGTACGGGTATGGATATGTGACTACCTGCCCCGTACTCGCCCCGTTATAATTTTATTCATCATATAATAAATTTAAATTTACATATTTAATTAAAAATTTTAATTCTTAAACTTTAATTTATAATTTCTTGTTATTCATTATTCTTTATTTACTTTTTAAATTAAAATATAATTAATAACTTAATATATATAATTTATTTAATAATAAATAAGTAAATTTAAATTGTAAAAAATAATATGACAGGTACCTGCGGGTATACCCAAACCTGAAAATACCCGACGGGGACGAGAATGGGGATTAAAATTTCATACTCAATCTTTTTATACCCGAACTCGTCCTGCACTTTACGGGGACGGGGAAGGTCAAACCCGCACCCATCTCGCCCCATTGCCATCTCTATTCACAAGATGATTTTTTTTGTATAATTTTATTTTGTTTAATACATTAACAATGTCTTGAATATAAATTAATTATAGAATTATGGAAGTTATTATATTGTCACCAAAAAATAAACATAGAATCAGAGAATTAATATCTCACTTGAATAGACTCTATAAAGGCATTTAAAACTCTAGCAGTCACACATAATCATATGGTAGTTATTTTCAGTGATTTTATTTCTTCTTCTTACTACAATAATTATTTGATAAATTGTGATTTGATAGTATCTGATCAAGTTAAGGCGAGTTTGGAGCATTATCTACTCATTATCTTATGATTTTATGTGATATATTACAACTCTATCAAATAAGAAGTCAATATTACAAGTATCCATTATATTGTTTGTTATCAAATCGACATGATTTATTTTTTTTATAAAACTTACAATATTATCTTGGAAATTAAGAGCAAATCAATATCAATTGTGCAATATCTTTATAACTTTTTCGAGATTGCAAGGATATTTGTTAAAATAAAAGCACAAGGCTAAGTACGAGCTTCTAAGAGCCAAGTTCGAGTTCATGGGTCGAATATAAACCCACAAAGGCCTAGTCCAATCCTATTATGTCAAAAATTCGAGTCCGAGCTTATTATAAAAGGTTGAGCCCAAGCCTATTATGTCAAAAAGTCAAGTCCATGTTTAATATCAAAAGTCGAGTCCAAGCCTATTATGTCAAAAAGCTAAGTCCAAACTTATTATCAAAGGTCAAGTTCAAGCCTATATCAAAGAGTTTGAGCTTATTATTAAAGGTTGAGTTCGAGCTTATTCTATCTTATTATCAAATACCCAGTTCCATCTTATTATCAAAGATTGAGTTCGAGCCTACTCTATTAGAAATAAGTTTGAACTTGTTATCAGAATTCGACATGGCTCATCCTCATGAAGAAGAAATGGCTCAATTACTAAGACAAAGATTTACTCGACCACGTAAAAGAGATATAGTTCGATTCATATACAAAAAAATGTGTTGTTAAAAAAACAAGCACGAAAAAAACTTTGCTTATGAAAGACATATCTTAACGTCTAGTAGATAGCATAATGATCATATCACAATTAAATTATTGTTATAATATTACTTAATGCCATATAAAGACATGAGAAAAAATTGTTTGGTAAGTGTTATTTAAAAACTGTTTTGAAGATGTGAAAATAAAAAGAAAACTTGTTCATACTTACTGAATTCTATTAATGAAAAGTAAAAAACAATTAATTCTTATTGTATTTTGAGTTTTCAAAATGAAAATAGAAAACTGAAAAACAAAACTACTAATTTTTAAATACTAAAATACTGAAAATAGTTTTATAAAACTGTTGTCAAACAAGCGCTTAATTTTGAGAATTTTTTCTATTTTAACTTTCTCTTTTCATTGTTTAAAAGTAATTTTTATTTTTAACTTTTCAGAATATAGAAAATATGTTGTTTTGAGTAGTTATTTTCTATTTTAAAAAATTAAAAATATTTTACTTAATAAGTTCTAATAAAAAATTATAAAATATTCCACACATATAATTTAAAATATATTTATATATTTTTGTTACAATTACAATATTATCATTGTTTTTCATTGAGGAGAGATCCACTTACTCTAGAAGTAAGTTTAAGAGACTTATCTTCATTTTTCAAAATAAAAATAAATGGTTAAAATAAAGAGAAAGTGTATTAAACATACTTTTGGATTAAATAAATCATTCCTCTTTTTCATTTAGTTTTAGTTTTTGAAAATAATAAAAATATTTTTTTTGTTTTCTGATTTTAACATGTTTTAAAAATGTTTTCTCTAGAAAATATTTTCTAAAATGTAACAAAATATATTTTTGTTACTATTTTCTATTTTTGTAAAAAAGTAAAAAGTAAATTATAGTAATTTCCCTCAACTTTTATCAGATTACATATAATTTAACTTTTCATTATTTTCCTACCGGAACCTCCCTTTAAGTGTAAAAATATTATACTAACAACCTCTTATGTGTTTGAAAATATTTTATTAACATACTTTTTAAACCTTGCATTAACATATCTTTATTATGTAGAAGAGTAATGGTTAAAAAAAAAAAGTGCATATATAATATATTACACTAAACCTTAAAGAATGTTACTTTAATTTATAAGAAAAAAGATTATATATCTATACTGACATTTAACTACAAATATTTTATTCATAATAAATTTATTAACTTTATCAATTAATATTTTAAAAATCATATAAACTACTAAAAATTATAAATAAACTATAAATCTTTATTTACACTAAATAAATACTAATTAAACTCTTATCTTATTCAAAAATTAAAACGGATCCTACGTGATGGACGGATACCAACCCAAATTACTAACCCTACACTCCTACACATACAAGTGTAAAAGAAAGAAGAAAAAAACAAGTGTAACAAAATAGACCGAAAAGACTGCAGTTGTCGTGAGACGACCTTAACTCCCATTTTGTGCACTTTTGCCAAACCAATTCATCAACACACTCTTCTGGATGCATGTCACGTGAGAATAATCTAAGCTACCAAATCCGTTCGTTGATTGCTTTCTTATTATCCCAATTTTTGTTTACCTAGTTATTTATCTTTTCTTGTCAATGAATTTTTTTTAATCTCCTTTAATTTTTTTGTACCATCTCCTTTATATTTAAAAATATTACATTAATATTTTTTATATAGTTAAAAGATATTATTATTAATATTTTTTAAACCTTATAATAGTTCTAGAGACAAAAATAATGTTAAAAATAAGTAAAATTGTTTGTGTAACTAAACAAAGTTTTAGAGAGTGTAATTATAATTAATTTTTGAAAATATAATAATGAATAGTAGGAAAAAATTGAAAGTATGAAAAGTTAAAAGAGTGAATGAGGGACGTGGAGTAGTAAGTATGAAATAATGAAAATGTGGGAGATTCTTATATTTTGTATTCCGCGTACCCATCACTGCGACTGAACCAAGTCTTAATTTAAAGTCAGACTTAGCGACCTGAATGCGAAATGAACAGAATTGAATTGCGTTGAATGATGTTATAAAAACACTGGGAAGCAGCATCATTGGTTAGTAGTAGCGAATGAAATTGGATAGATGGATTCCAGTAGCAGCAGAAGTTTGGCACAAGGAATATTTGTGTTGGTTGTGATTACAATATTTACGTGCGTTGGCGCTGGAAGTGACGCAGACGCAAGAAACCGAACCATTTTGGTTGGAGACTCTCAAGGTTGGGAAGCGGGCACCAATTACACCGAATGGGCCTCACAAAATAGCCCCTTCCACGTAAATGACACACTGGGTAAGTACGAGCATCAATATCATATTTTTTGTTATTTGTGGATGATTGATTAATTAGGTGATTTTGGGAGGTGCAGTGTTCAAGCATGGGGGCAATTCGACGCTGGGTCAGAGCGTGTACTTACTATCAGACCTGTGGAGTTACATAACATGCGAATTCAAGGGGGCAAAGCTGTTGGGAAACGCAACTGGTGAGGGCTTTAAGGTTCAGTTAAATCAGCTCAGGTCTTATTACTTTGCCTCTTCTGAAGGCAACGCTTATGACTGCATTGCTGGCCTCACTAAGTTCATCGCTAACCCATCAACACCTTCTTAGTCTAACCCTTTCCAACCTAAATAAATAAATGAATCCTCCTCATCCACCAAACGCACCCTCTCTCCTACTCTCTTTTTCACTTTTCCTTCATGTATCCATTGTTTCCTTTGCTTTCTGTCATTTTCTATTTTTCTCTCGTTTTTCAATTTAAATAAATAAAATCCATGGCTTTTCCGTTTGCACTCAATTCTGCTTCGGGCTTCAGTTTTAAAGCCTGCCACAATCTCCAATTTTTTATTGCCAACTCATACTTTGCGGCAGGAGATTTATTTTGGAATAACCATATATTTCAAAGAGTGTATGAAGAAGGTGGAAAAAGAAATTGCCATCAAACATGTTGCACGCCCATTGTTGTTTGTTTGGTCTGACCAGCTATATGCCCTACTTTACCATCTGACACTGCCAGAGTATACTCCTTCTCCGTCTTCTAATTTAGTTTGATTGTGCATCGTTTGATAACTACATAATACCCTTGTCCTCTCCTGAAACAAAATACTAGGTGCTTTGAAATAATTATAATTCCTATTAAAACACAATCTAATTTATAAATTCTTGTTGCACAATTATTTCACACTGAGTTTTACTTAGATTTGTGATCTAGAAAGATTAATTTTATTTGCAATTAATTATGTTTGAAGTGTCGTTTTATTTGAATCTTTAAAGCGTATTTTATTTTATATTAAAATTTATGGATTAAAAGGTAGTTATTAATTAGATCATTTCAATAAGTTTGTCTTTTTCTCAAAAAATATGTTATTTTATACATTTATGAATAATTTTGATATAAACTATTTTTTTAACATATACAAACTTAGAATATATAAAATCAATAATTAAACTACATCTAAGGGTGTTTATGGATCTAGATCAATTTAATGAATTTAACAATCTAAATCAACCTAATAAGATTCTTCGTAAACCCATCCAAATGTAATTGAATCAAATCTAATATAATCTGACCTTATCAAATATGCTCATAAATTTGAACCTTACAAATCTAATGATCTATAAACCAATATTTTTATATTTTATATATATATATATATATATATATATATATAATATTGTGTAGCAATAAATACTCACAAGGTGAACTCACTTAAAAGTTACAAACACTTTCCTCATTGGTCACTCACACTTAGTTTCATGTAGTCAAACACATATACACAAAGTTAGATATACTCTCATTCTCATAACTCATAAGTCGTAGCAGCTCTCCGCATCTCTACGACTTTGGTGACCGTTGAGTTATGATTTTATTTTTAATTTAACGATTTCAATTTTATACTAATTTGTAAATAATTTCTACTAATTAGTTTCATTTAATATATTATTTGCGAGTTGAAAAAAGGATCCATGAAATATTAAAGTCATGAAAACTATTCGTTGTTTATTTAGTTTTATCATTTTAGGATTTACTTTTTATCTTTTGATTATAGATTACTTAATGTACTTTTATTTGTTATTTTGAAAAGTAAGTGTATCTTGAATATTTTATTACAAACATTTATGCTTAATGTCTTATGTTTTATAAAAATTAGATATAATTTTTCTTTGTAATATATGAATGCAATATGATTCGTTCTTAATTAGATTGAATCGCTAATTTTTTTTTACAAACTAGATTCAATCCAATTTAATTAAAATTGGTTAGTTAAGATTTTATTTTGCTTTAAATCTGATCATGAACACCCTACATCTAAAATAATTTTAAACTTTCTTTCTTTGAAAAATGTATAGATAGGTGATGGGTAGTTATCACCCGCACCTACTCTACCCCATTATCATCCCTAAATGTCAACACACTTTCTAATATACTTCTTCTAACATACATTTTATTATGAGTTTAATTGATATACATTGATAGTGTAAAAGATTTTTACACCGATATTTAATCATATCTCTTAATTTATATGACTTTTCAAATATTAATAGATAAAGTCAACAAACTTAACATAAACTAAGGGATATGATTGGACGTCAGTAAGATTTTTTAAACTGTAAGTGTATACCAATTAAACTCTTTCATTATTGTTAAAATTTATTAAAAACTACAAAATCAAGAGAGAGAAATTAAATGAGATGTGAGACACATAAAAATTTATATTTTTCAATAAATTTTAATGAGTATCGAACATATTCAAAAGAGTCTATTGTTATCATTGTTATTTTTTTAAAAAAAAATTACAAAATTAAACACATGTCATTCTTAGTCGATCTTAAACAACCCTAGATCAATTTAATTTCCATAATCTAATTAAACACATGATTCCCTTAGCTTTGCTACAATGATGGAGGTCAAAAGAAACAGTTATAATTTCCTCTTGAATGTAATAGGAGCAACACAAAATAGATAATCAACATCGTCACTGTCATTCCAAAACATAAGGAGATCAACAATTAGTGTTGCAGTCGTTTTAAAATCTGGTTCGTAATAAAATCGGCTGGTTTAACTAGGACTTGATCCCCTCATCAATTCAGTTTAATTGTTGGATTTAATAAGCAAGTGACTCGACATTGAAGTGATTAAAATGGTTCAAACCAGTAAACATCAAATTGAACTAGTGAGAAATTCATCCAGTTAAGCCAAACTTTTGAAATATTGTTTTTCCAAATTTGTACCCTTTTTAGCATTACCTAGTTGTTTCACACTCACTTACACAAGCTTGTGTTCTTTTTCATTAAAAGGGGAAAAAAATACATATATACCATACAAGTTTCAAACCATATACTTGAAGATTTATATAGTCAGGAATACTATTGAAAAAGTACGGACTAACATTAAACCTAGATGCCAATTGTGAAGCAAATTGGTTAGAAGTAAAGGACGTTGAAGTAATTGTTAAAATAAACTTAGTATAACAAATTGGTTTAAAAACATTTATAGAAAGAAAGAAAAGTCATGATTTCGTCAATTTATATGTATTAATTGTATTATATATTGTTTAACTACAATTAGTAGTCCAAATGTTATAAGTTTTATATATTGTATCTCCACATTCTATCTCGAGCCTAAAATAAATTTTCAATTGATGTCCTTTTGTCATATGACATGTGGTGGTCAACTTTTAACCATTTATATTCAATGTTTAACATTTGGTAGAGAAACATCAATTTAGGATTTTTGTTAATTTAGGAGCACAATGTTACGATTTCAGAATGCAAGAAGACAATATCTAAACTTTATAAAATTTGGAGAGACCAATTATAGTTAAGACTTTTATTTAAACTAATTCTTGCGGTCGATGAGAAAAGTTTTGGTTAATATTTATCTTTTATTTCGCAAACCACCCCAGCATTAAAAAAAATCAAAATTTAAGATAATATTAAAGAGATAAAAAAAGATTAATTTCTTATTTAGGCTATATATCCTAGTATTTTTTATAAACTAGAAATTTTATTAAAGAATGTGTGCGGAAACATGTAACGTTCGTCGTTACAGTGATAATTCAAAATATATCAATTAAATAATTCATAAAAATAAGAACTTTTGAAATAATAAATAAAAAAAAATCCACCTTACAATATAAAATTCTCAAATGTAGATGTCTCTAAACGATAGTAACAAAAATATTCATAAAAGAAAACTTAAACTATAGGCTAAGTTTTCACACCTTCTTAGCCTTCACGGCTTTCTCCTCTTTCGACTCTGAAAATACACTTTTTAATGAGATGAGAATCTCAGTGAATAAAACAAGATTTTAAAAAAGTTTGCAAATAGAGTTGTTCTTAGCCGGTGCGAAATTCGGAAAAACAACCATGGTACTCGCAAATAAAAGATATTTTCTTTAATCACAAATTATAATTTATTTTGAATAGTTCCTAATATGAATAATCAATAGAAAAGATAAAATAAGGGTGTTTTTAATTAACACCCTCATAATACATACAATAAAAAAATATAGTGATACTCATGATCACTTATTCCCACTCTACAGTTCCTAGAACCAAGATTTTTAATATATTCATCAAAAGGGTTTATGAACTCATATTCCATACAATGGCGTCTCATTGCCTTCCCACGCTATTGTGGAGGTATCGAGAATCTCTTCTCCATCCTGGATGGAGGAATCTAAAACCTCTTTCCCGTGTCAAACGAAGGTATCTCACATTTAATCTTCATCCCAGATGGAGACATCATAAATTTTTCCATTATAAATGGAGTATCTCAAACAAGATGATCTCTAAAAATAAATTTAAAATGCTAAGCATCTCAATTGGAATTATTAGCTTCACAGTGTCAATACTATAATAAAACATAAGAAAGTAAATTACTATACTAGAAACATAAACTAAATAACTATATTATACTACACTAACCAAATATTTAATTAAATAACTATACTAAACACGTAATTTATTAAGTAACTTAATATAATAAACATGTAATTATTATAATAAAAATAATAAATTAAATAACTATACTAAAAATAACAAATTAAGTACACTAAAAATTAATTAAATTACTATACTAAAAAAATTAAATAACTATACTACATGAATTAACTACAATAACAACATATTTAATTAAATAATTATACTAAATATGTAATTCATTAAGTAAATTAATATAATAAACATGTAATTATTATAATAAAAAATAACAAATTAATAACTATACTAAAAATAATAAATTAAGTACACTAAAAATTAATTAAATTACTATACTAAAAAAAAGAAATTAAATAACTATACTACATGTATACAATAACCAAAAGGTGAAGAGAGAGTTTAGGTAGAAAAATTATGTAAGCAAGAGAGGAGAGAAAGTGAATAGAGATAAAAGAAAATTTAAAAAAAAAATAATTTTAAGTGTATGTGTCAATTTAAATAAGGACAGTACTAATTGAAATTCCATTTTCTCCCAAGGATAAAGTTCTAGCCAATTGTCAATCTTATTGACAAAGATCATAATGGGATAGAAGAAGCTGGAAAAACAAATCAAACATAAATAACAATAAAGATGAGTTTTTAAGTTTGTTTTGAAAAATGTTTTAAAAATTAGACTAAAAATTAGTGAACCAGTTAAGTGTCTACTTCAAATAACTAATTAAGTATCTTGTATAAAAAACGGTAAAAAGAAAAGAGATTTGGTAAAACTGATAAAAAGAACGGTTGACGATGGATAAGTGAAAAATGATTAATTCAATGTCATTTTGATTTTTTTTAAAAATAAAATAAATATTATATTTTTTATTTTATATTAAACTTATTTTTATTTTTTTTTTATGTGTGTTTAGCTGAAACTTAGATTTAAATATTATAATATATTTCAGTTGAATTTTTATGTGTATTTTGAATGTTAAAACCTATAAAAGTATGTGTTATTTAGTTCTGTATTATGAAGTTATAATATATGCTTGTTTAATTTTACTTTATATTCTATTTGATTATTATTATTTTATTAATATCTACTGGACAATAATTTAATTACGATTACCTTCATCGTTTTACTTTTAAAAACATTAAATTTATTACTGCATGAATGTATATATTTTGACTATTTTTATTATACTTTTATTATGTATTAAATTAGATGCGACTTTGGGTTATAGTCATCGATCTATAAATAGGAAATAGGATATTTCATTTGCGGAAATTGTAGAAACTTTCTATTATATTATTCTCTGTATTTTCTATTGTAAATTATCTATATTTAGTTGATTTTTATAACAACTTTGTAATTGTCACCAGCACAATGCCATGACTAGCTTCCGTTCAGATTAATAGAACGGGAGCGTTTTCATTAATTAGAATAGGAAGGAAGGGAATTAGGAAATTGGTGAGAATAGAAAGCGTGTCTCGATAGGCGATGTTGACAAATTCAGATTCTGCATTTCTGCTCCTCTTTTATTTATTTTTGGAATAATATTATGCGTTTACAGTTCATTTTCTCGTTTCTCTAGCTATTTCCTCCCAGTGAAGTCAGATTCCAGCAGTAGATTTGTTGAAATGTGAAGTGGAATGAATAGGAGAGCGTGAAGTAGATGTATATCAATCAATTATATATCATATTCATACATAAAAGGTACACTCCTATGTCGTTAATTAATGAGTTTAGAATTAATTAGACTCGGTTTCTCTATTATTATATGTACTTTTGCTTGTTTTTATTTGTCCAAGGTAGGACTCTATAGTTTATTCTACGTCTGCCTCCAGTAAAACAAAAAGCATATGCAACTAATTTGAAATACCAACGTTGAAGCAAAAAATCACTTTTAAGGTGTACTGTCTGGGTTTTACAAGTTACAAGGTAGTTGACGAGTTGCCAGCTTCTAAAATAAATACTAATCTTTAAACATTCCATTGAGTGAGCGGCCGCAAGCCAAATTCCCAAACAGTTACGTTATAAAATCATAAGAGAAGAGAAAACCGTTCTATAACAGCACAAGGGTTTGATTCCCTGATTGGTAAAATCAAATTGCAGAATAATTTACTACATAAAAAAAGAAACATGATTAATGGAAAGAGGAGTTATCAGAAAAATTGGAAGACACATATTCCCTGACTTCCCTGGCGATGACATCCTTCATCATATCCCAAAAGCCTTCGGGCGCAGACTCGGGCGAGGCCCGGTGGTGGGGGACGGCGTCCTCGGGAACGGAAGCGTTAGCAATGCCAGGAGGAGCAAGAGTCAACGCAGTCAACGGGTCATCGTGGAGGTGGCGAGAGGGAGCGGAAGAAGAAGCACCCCCTTGGTTGTTGGCATTAACCTTGGGTCTGCGCTTGAGGGTGGAGTTCCAGTGGTTCTTAACGGCGTTATCGGTTCTGCCGGGCAGCAATCGGGCAATGGTGGCCCACCTGTTACCGTACTGGGCGTGGGCGGCGATGATGGTCTGGTCCTCTTGGGCCGAGAAGGGCCTGTGTTCCACTGAGGGGCTCAGCTGGTTGCACCACCGCAGCCGGCACGACTTCCCGGACCTCCCCTTTATGTACCGGCTTATCAGGGACCAGTTCCGGGGCCCGTACCGCTCTACCAGTCGGGTCAGGATCCGATCCTCTTCTGCACTCCATGGGCCTTTGATTCTGTCCGGGTTGCCGCTGTTCCTTTGGTTCGACTCCGATGAACAACAGTCCGAGGAAGAGGAAGTGGATGAGGAACTTCTGTTCATTGCTTCCATGCTAAGCCTTGAGAGACAAAAACTAACTTGGGGACAGATAGTGTTGTTTAATTTTTATATATATGGAAAGAGAGTGTTGAGTTAAAGCTGCATGCAGCGTATAATTATAATTAATGGCAAGGCCGAATGAGAATGAGTAATGGGGGAGATATATATAGCGACAAGGGGTACTTCCAGGAAACTGGGCTTTTGTTTAGTTGGTGGGTGTGAGGGGTCTAACTACTATGACTCTCTTCACTCTTCAGATGCCATTTGTATTTGTTTTTGTTTTTGTTTTCAATTATATCTCTGCTGCTGCTGTTAGTATTATCTTCTTGTGAGACCTCTTTTTCTCACTGCCAGACTCTGTTTTTTACTTTCTTTGACCATTTTCTCCTCTTTAAAATTTCCTCACCACCTCTATTTTTCATTACTTTATTTTTTTACACCTTGTGTTCCATACGTCGTATTTTAATAAATTATATAATAATAGATTTCTAATCTTTATTATTTTAGTTATAAATTATTCTGTCATCCTTTCTTACTATTTTGACACTTTGTAACTAATAGCAGTGAGCTTGTATTTAGGTATCTCAGGCTAGAATGAGAAATAGATTCTTCCACTTCACACCTATGTGTTCAAATAAACAATCCAAATTTTGTGTGAAAATATGATTGGAACAAATCCCACCACCTCTGATTAAACCAACATGTAGAGAGAAGACAATACAATAGATTTGTTATTATCATTCATAACTAGATATACTTATATTACATTCTAATTAATTTGTATTTCCACCTTTTTCTTTTTCCTATTTTTTTTAATTTATTTCTCTCTCCCCCTCTCTCCATTTCTCTGCGTACACCACGTTAATTCATTATTTTCCCATTATAGAGTTATTATTGTTATAGTTTTACTTTTATTCCATTTCGTTTTTTATATGGTAAGTTTCTCTTACACTATGTTTAGTAAGATGGAAATGGAAGAAGAAAGAAAAATAACAAAATCATATTCCTTCCTTTGTTTGGTAACTCAATATGTGGAGGTACATGATTAAAAAGTGAATACAATCCACATGATTAGCTTTCTTTTCTAAATGGAGAGAAAATGAGAGAGACATAATTAAAAAAATAAAATACTCTTATTTTTGTATATTTTTATTAAAAATATTCATATAATTTTACATACATATTTTGACAAAATGATCTCACTTTTATAATTCTCATGTAAACTAAGCACTAGGTGATTAATTTATCATTTTTCGATGAATAATATAAGGGGGATTTGTATAGAGAGGAAACTAGAAATGAAAGGGAGTATAGTATAAGTAGATTAGAAAATGATTCTCGTACTAAATAAGTAGGGTATGGAAATTGGGAAGGTGAAAGGTGATGGATATAATAATAATATTAGGGGGGCGGAAGTAGTTAATTGTATTGTTGCCTTTAAAACATGAGATGACAGGAAAAGTCGAGCTGTTTAACACACAAGAAACGTTTTTTATTAAATGCTAATACATAGTACATAGAATATACAAAGATTACTAAAAAGAGAAGAAGTGGGGTAGAAGGCCTTTTTGACTACTTTTGTTTGCCGGACATAGAGATACAGCTGTAATGTAAAAGTGAAACGATCATCTTCTCTACTCTCAAGTCTCAAGTCTATCTATAAGCAACCAATTATGAAGCAGAAGCCAAAAGGAAGCGAGTGGGAGCGGTGTGCAGCAAAAGCAATCAGTTATGATCGATCTGGTGCAGAGGCAAAGCAAAATCTTGGTTAGGATATTTCCACAGCCTAAAGCATATGTAATAATATCAAATAAAAACTAAACGGCTTCATGGATGACTTCAAGGTCCTCCACGTAGGAAGGCCCCACTCCAGCCTGTAAGAATCTCACGTGATTCAATTCAAATTGAACCCCTTTGACTTTTTTGGCTATTAATCTACCATTAGTCCGGGTCCCACATTTTCCCCTAGACTGTGACTTTACACACCAACTTCAAATCAATGAATCCACCCCTAACGTAACCAATTCCCACGTCCATCTTCAGTTTAGCAACTATTAATCTTTCTACTCACTACTCACTCTTTTTTCTTCTTTTTTTTTTTTAAGTGAAGAGCCAAAGCTTCAACTGAGAAAATTAATTAAAACCATGTAGGAAAATAAATATAAGTCACCTTAAACTAGTTATTACTAGAATAATATTTATATATAATTTTTTAATTTTACAAATCTAATTAAATACCTTATTTCAAAGTATAAATATTCATCACAACATTTTTTTAAAATAACTTTGAGTTTTCTGAAAGCCAAATTTTTTCTATAGAAAATATTATATTATAATAATCAAAATTTGCAAATGTAATTTAATTTGAACCATTAAAATAAATGAAAAGCTAACAAAAGGATTATGAAAATAAAAAACAAATTTGAGCCAATATTTTGTTGAAAAGGAAAGAAGAAAAATAATAATACAGATGAGCTCAAATTGAAAACAATAAAAAGTCAAAATTATATTTTTAAAATATTAACTTATCTTTTAATTATTATTATTAGGTAGAAATTGCAAACCAAATTAGTGAAAAAATTAATTACTGATATATATGTTATAAATGTTTGTTTTAAAGTTAAAAATTTTAAAATATTAATTATAAATGTTAACAGACACCATTTGGAGGCATGTTTCAAGTTTCTTTTCTAGGCAAAAACTTACAAATGGAAGTAGGAGGACAAATTATATATTATTTTAAAACAAAGAGTTAATAGGACAATTGTCCCACATCTTATAACATGAATTTGTTTCTGTTTAAACCTACCAAAAGGATCCCTGAACACATGGTTACATGAAGAGATCTTATGAGAATCAACTAAAGAAAGGATGAAAGCCACCAAATGAGAAGACTCATGAGTGATGGGGCACCTAAATTGGATAAGATAAATAGTAGTTTTCAAGTTTGATTCCACCAAAACCTTAGAAAAAGCCCTAACAATGACAACTTGGACGCCTACAACAATGGCCCAAAGCTTAGCATAAGCAATTAAGCACCTCCTAAGAAAAGTAGAGAGGGTAAAAATAATTTCCCCAAATTGGTCATGAAAAACCCTTCCACAAGCGGCATTTCCTTCCTTCAAAACAGAATCATCACAATTGAGCTTGAAATAACCATCAGGAGGAGACATTTAATGAATAGAGGGAGAAGGGAATGAGTCGAAACTCATGGCAGTAATGGTTAAAATAGCTTGGAAGGAAAGTATAATAGCATCCAATTCATACCTGATACCACTAATAGAATTGATTTGGAGGAAAAAATAAATTCATTTTTGTTTCTCCAAATGAAAAAGCAAGTGATGAAGACTCATCTTCTCCCTAAGATCTACTCCCATGAAGAGGTTGGTTTAAGGGTGAAAATGGAGTTTGGATAGACTAGGAATGGAGGGGGAAACACCACTCTCAAGGGTGACAGATAAGTTTAGAAGCTTGCCACAAGGAGGAATCCTTGATAAAAGCTAGAAGAACTCTCTCCCAAGGGAGAGAATCTCACAACCAAGGAGGAAGAAAGTTCTCTCTCACACTCACTTAAGGTTCACACTCAAGCAAAATGCTCAAATTATACTTAGTGATCCAAAAATGATTACATGTAGGTGAAAGGTCTTTAGAAGGGGTGGGTTAGGCTAACTAGACCATGGGTTAATCTAACCAAGATTAAGCTAACTCTAGTTAGTCACATTTAACCATGATTAGCTAACTATGGTCATGTATAACCAACTAATGAATCTACCCTAATCTAGTCTAGATACAAAAGGTGTGAAAAGTAAAAAGGGGTAGTAAAGAATAGTCATGCTTAAGGCATGACTAGGGGGTGTGGCATCCAGCAACTAAGAGGTAGGAATAGTAGTCATGCCTTAAGCATGCTTAGAGGGGTGTGCTCATAATGAGATCGGTGAGCATAACACATGCTCATTTCCCCTAAAAGCTAGCCTATCTGAGTAAACTTTAGCATGATGACTATAGTACCTTTTAGGAAAATAAAAAGATAACCTAAAAATTAAGGAGGTGACATAAATACAATGGTCAAAAGGGAAGGTTGACTTTAGGAGTCAACCTACTAAAAAGTCAAAGTCAACAAAATTATAAAAAATCATAAATTCTAATTTATACAATAGAATAACGCTTCTTCATGTATCCTTCAAAGGTCTTGGCCTGGATTGCATCATCCCTTCTCCCTTAAAAGGATTTGCCCTTAAATCTTAAGCTTTTCTTTCATTTCTTCCATACCTGCAGAAAGATAGACAAAGTAATAAGCAGGTGTTTCTCAGCAAAGATGGATGAAGTAGGAATAAAGAGTTCCCTTTATGGTCGAGGTAGCAAAAGGTGCCACCATGAAATGTTTCTAGATGAAGGTCATCTTGGTGTTCTTCCCTCCACTGAGAAGATCCCTAATCCGCCCTTGATGTGCCAAGCCTTGACCCATTATTATTAAAATGGTGAGTGAGGTCTAGACTTGGTGTATTAGAGCTCTCTTCCCAATAGTTATGTTCAAGTTGGACTTGAGGTTGTGGGTCACTGTGCTTAAAAGGTTTAAGCACAACCTCAAATTCAACTTGTTCATTTTGTAAGGGTTAGCGGAAAGATTTCTCTATATAAAGAACCTCCCTTGAAGGCAAAGGTGGATCTTTCTTAGGCTTTTCCTACCAATATTCTTATTTTCAGTTGTATCCCTCTTTCTCTTAAGATTTATGTGTCTTCTATCCTCCAAAGCTCGAATAGGATTGAGAAGTTATAAGGTGAACCTTTTCCCCTTATGAGAGAGACTGAATTTATTGGTGAGGCCATTGTGCAAAGTTTTTTTATCATGTTGTCATGGTCTTCCCAACAGCATGTGACTAACTCTCATAAGGATCACATCACATAAAACTTTGTCCTTATAGTGCCCTATGGAGAATCTAATCTTCATTTTCTCTCTTACTACTACATCGTTCTCATCATTGAGTCCATGTAAAGATTAAGGTGAAGGATGAAAAGTAGTAGTAAGAGCTAACTTTTCCACCAACCTTATGCTACAATAATTGCAACACGACCCTCCATCCACAATGAGAGAATAAATTTTTCCCAAAACTTTAATCATGTTTGAAAAACAGTTTCTCTTTGAGTATGTGCATCCTTACAAGGATGACTTCCTAGAAGCTTTTTCACTTTCAAGAGATCATCACATCAATGAGTACCCTCTTCATTTGATGTTCCCCCTAAAGTCTTTTGTCTTTTAGGGTAATGCAAAGCGATTTGACTTTTATCTAAGCATTTAAAGCACTTAAATTTCCTAGAATGATTGCTCGTACTAGTATTAAGGGTGTGACTCCCACTCAAGGGTTTTCTCTCAATACACTTTCTTTTGGATGACTTTCTTTTGGGTTTATTTCTAAAAGGGTTTTCCTTTTTCTTAGGATGCCTCTTAGGGTCTTCCTTCTTACTAGAGTAAACATGAATGCCATGGGTTATTCTAAGCTCGTCTAGACGCCTATAAAGTGTGTAAAGGTTACAATAGGGGCTCTTATAGGCATTTTTCGCTTTTTGTTTCTTCTCTTTTCCCCCTCTTTCTAGCTCTCTTCGCTTTTTTTTCTCATTTTCCCCTTATTTCCTTTCTATCTAACTCTTTTCTTTCCCTTTTTCCTTTTCTTCTCTTTCTCTCATCTCTTTTTCTCTTCTTCTTCTCTTTCTTTTTCTCTAGCTCTCATTCTCTCCTTTCTTGTTCTCTTCTCTCTTCTCTTTTTTTTCTTTTTCTCTTTGGTCCCACTTTTTTCTTTATTTTTTCACTTGCAATTTTCTCTCTTGTCTTATGTGTTCCCTCTCTTCTCTTTCTCTCTTATATTCCTCTCTTTCTTTTTGTCTTTTCTCCTCTCTTTCTTTTCTCTTTTTTTCATACTCTTCATTTTATCTTTTTAACCTTTTCTTATATTCCTCCCATTCTTTTTTCTCTTTGATCTACCTTACTTTTATTAACACTCATAACACTCTTATATGTGTGTGGTGACATTTAAAAGTGCAAGGCCTAAGAAACTAAGTAAAATGCAAGAAACTTTTCTCCTTTTTATTTCTTTTTCTTTTTGAAGTTTTCTCACCTATAGTGTTTTAAAGCCTTTGGAACTTTTAGACACTTTGACTAAAACATAAATGCAAATAACGAAATTAAAAGCAAATTTAAGGATTCTAACGTGCTCCTAAAGTATGAGTTAAGGGTACCAATTCCTCACTCACACTTAAATGAGAGATTAAATTATTATGCACAAAAGAGGTGACCCTTATGGGCATCCAATACCTCTAATTAAAAATGGCCTCAAAATACACCCAATTTAAAATGCAAAAATTAAAGAAATGTTGGTTGAAGTTATGGCTCTTCTCTAAGTATTTTTCCTCTCAAGTGTATGTTTCTCCTTTTGGTAAGTCTCTTCTCCAAAAGTTGGTTCTTATGCCTTTAATCAACACTCAAGATGCTACCAAGTCGCAAGTCTCCAGATTTTGGTCCCTACACACATAGAGGTGGCGCACAACAAGGGCTAGGAAATGGAAGAAGACATAAAGCAAACAAAGAACAAATGAAGGAAAGCTAAACTTCCAAATGAAAGATTATTTAAAAAACTCAAAGATCATATGAAATGAGACAAGCAAAAATTAAGGTGTAGAAAGAAAGGTGGCACACAAAAGAAATCATAGAATGGGCCTACAATAAGATGGACTACAAAAAAAACAAGAAAAATGACTCAAAATTCTCAATCATTTGCACCATTTAAAACCAATATGGCCAAATTATATGCAACCATGTTCAAGTAAACTTCAGCAATTTTTTTTAACACTTCTTTCAGTGATTGATATAATATGAGGTGCACTAAAAATATTTTGTTATTTTTACTTCTCTTTTTAACATTTTTTTACTAACGCGTTTTCTTTTTTACTTGTTTTATTTTTATTTCTTTTCTTTTATTTATGCAATTTTTGCTACACCTCTTAACACAATTTGAAGCAAATATGGTAAGGAGTCAAAGAATCATAAACGCTTGAACAAAGGATAGGGAATGACCACCATAATTGATATTCAAAAGTGCAAAATCAAGAAACAAAGCAACCTAATATGAACTAGTAATTTTAGGTGATAAAAAAATGAATGGCACAAGGAGAGTTTTATGAAATTTAATGCCAACTTTACCCAACATGCCTCTCAAAGCCAACCAACAAAAATCACCACAAAAAGTAGCACAAAATTAAGCTACTAAAATTATTGAACAAATGAGTAAAATATGGAAGAAATTGAGCAATAATTTTTTTAAATTTTTTTTAAGAACATGCTAAGATTTAAATAGCATGTGAGACTCTAAGGACATGAGATCAAGAGTAAGCATGTTTGATACTCAATTTCCAATAGAGAAACAACACACTTTTATGGTAAAATAAAGAGCTAAACAATGGAATTTAAGTGACAATTAAAAGACTAAACAATACCAAATTAAGACACAACTTAAGAGGATTAAAACTAAAAATAAATGACTCAAATGTCCAAGAATATGATGCAAAAACAAAGAAATATGGGCTGGAAAAATAGAGAAATAGGTGCAGTAAAAAATAGAGAAATAAAAGCATAACACAAAGCAAAAGACACAAAATGCATCCATGGATCAAGACGATAATTGTGTGGCTTCTTTCACAAATTTTGTGAAGTCATCATCATGATCCTCTTAGGATAACATATGAATATTAAAAAATAAAAAATATGGGCAGAATATTGAAAGAATACTAAAGAGAATAATACACCATGATTCAATGGAAAGAAGCAACAAAAATTGAACCATAAAATGAAACAAAATATAGATTGCAATATTAAAATGAAGAACAAATTTCAAGCAACACAAGACAAACTAAAACAATACAATAATGGATATTAAATGGATAAGATGGAAATTAAAAAAAAATAACAAGAACATGAAGCAAAGATAACACACAAAATTAGAAGAAATTAGAAGAATTTCACCTTAATGGAAGTTGACTCTTAATACCATATGATGAAGACTCATCTTCTATCTAAGATCTACTCCCATGAAGAGGTTGGTTTAAGGGTGAAATGGAGTTTGGAGAGAATAGGAATAGAGGGGAAAACACCACTCTCAAGGGTGAGAGATAAGTTCAGATGTTTGTCACAGGGATCCTTGCTAAAAGCTGGAAGAACTCTCTCCCAAGGGAAAGAAACTCACGGCCAAGGATTAAGAGTGTTCTTCTTCACACTCACTCAAGGCTCACACTCAAGCAAAATTCTCAAATTATACTCAATGATACAAAGATGATTACATGTAGGTGAGAGGTCTTATTTATTGGCTAGAAGGGGTGAGTTAAGCTAACTAAACCATGGGTTAATCTAACCAAGATTAATTAACTCTAGTTGAGTCACATCTAACCATGATTAGTTAATTATGGTCATGTATAACCAACTAATAAATTTACCCCTAATCTAATCTAGATACAAATGGTGTGAAAAGTAGAAAGGGGTAATAAAGAGTAGTCATGCTTAAGACAAAACTAGGAGGTGTGCCATCTAACAACTAAGAAGTAGGAATAATAGTCATATCTTAAGTATGCTTAGAGGGGTACACCCATAATGAGAAGGATGAGCATAACACATGTTCATCTTCTCTAAAAGCTATTCCTTCTTAGCAAACTCCAGCATGACGACTATAGTACCTTTTAGGAAAATAAAAGATAACCTAAAAACTAAGGGGGTGACCTAAATACAATGGTCAAAAAGGAAGGTTAACTTTAGAAGTCAACCTAATAACAAGTAAAAGTTAACAAAATTATAAAAAGTTTTAAATTCTAATTTAATGAAATAAAGCTTATTCATATATTCTTCAAGGGCCTTGAGTCGGATTGCATCAACAAGTAACTCCAAAGACGATGAAGCAATCATCCACATCCAAACCTATAGAAAGATTTATATTTTTTTAAAAATCCAATCTTCAAGATTCAGATAAAAAAATCATCAAACATATTATTTCTTGCCATTGCATACCAAAATAGCTTGGCAGATTGATAGCCTTTAATGTTGTTTAAAGTATCTTCATATCTACAATTGCATACGAATCCACCATATGCCTTTTGAATATGTTGAAATTATTATATAAAGTCGGATTTTCTAATTCCAAAGGTGAAACTTATGTCTTTGAGGCCTCTCTATCGCTAAATCAAATTCAAAAGAGGAAAATTTTTTATCAATGTTACCTACAGTGAACTTATAAGCAAATGCCACAGATAAGATATCATCAGTATTTGCCTTCTAAGCTACATGTCATCGTTATTTGTGATAATAGTGTTGGGAAATTTGAGTATTATAATAGACAAATTAATTTGTAAAATATGATTTTTAGAGCCATTAGAAATTGATATGGTCGTTGGACTAATTTTTATGATGCCTCATTAAACATAATTAAAATAGCCATCATATTTATTATAGCAGTTGTATTAATTGCGTTTAATACAACCGTCATATTAAATAAATTTTAACGTTCATTTTATTGCTTCCAAGGGCTATGGTCTGATGACTATATGGAGGTTGGACATGCAACCTAAGCACTATAAATAGTGCATCTAGTTCTCACTTCCACATACACTTTGCCATTCTCTTCTCTCTACTATTGGGTTCTCTATTTACCTTGCTAGTTCCGTAGTCTCAGAATATTACTAAGAGGTTCCTATCCTGAGAGACTTACGAGTTTACTTTGATAAGTATTTTAGGACAGTGTCCAACACACCTTAGGAAGATTACTTTTGCACCAGAGTTACCAAAAATATAAAAGACTTATGGCTGAGCAAATCAACTTTGTTGTTGCACCTAAGGTCCAAAACAGTTTCACAAAGCCATTGTTGGATGTCTCCAAAATTGAGGTTTTTGCTGGATAGAATTTTTTATACTGGCAGGAACACATCTATGTTGGATCATTGTTGGACATCTACGAAAATTTACACTAAAAAGAGCAAGGTCAAAGTATGATTGCGTAAAAAAGGCACGCTTATGAAACTTATCACAATAATAATTCTCGATGCTTACCTGTGAGAAATGACAATCGTCCTAAGCCTAAGGTTAACTTGGCTAAACAAGATGAGAATTTTATTGCAATCATTTCTCTAGTAAATATTGTGAGTAAATGGATGGTAGACTCTGGGGCTACCAGACACATATATGCTAATATAAATGTATTTTCCTCCTAAACTCCTATGGGGGATGGAGAAAAACAAGTTTTCCTTGGTGATTTTGGATCTACTCCAGTTTTAGAAAAAAGAAAAGCTCTTTTAAAACTAATGTGAAAAACACTACCTCTAAGTGATGTGTTGCATGTGCTTACCATCAGAGTAAACTTAGTCTCTGTAGCACTGTTAGGAAAGTTTAAGGGTAAAAGTGGCTTTCGAATCTGACAATATTGTCATGGAAAAAATGTGTTTGGGGGAAATTATTATTTTTATTAGAGTGTCTTTGTACTTAATATCCTAAGTGATTAATGAGAATAAGACATTTGCTTCTTCTGGATTGATTTGTAGGATATACAACATGCTAGATTAGGACATGTTAATTTCTCATATGTTATTAAATTACATTGACTAGCCTAATCAACTTGCATGATAAACAAAGTAGAAAATGTGAAATACCTTAGAGGGTGAGGGTGCCTAAATAAGGTTATCTTACCTGATCCTAAGAGAAAGAAAATAGGACCTAAGACCTTTGATTGCATATTTATTGGTTATGCTAATCATAGTGCAACATGTAGGTTTCTTGTTATTAAGAGTAGTGTACTTGATTGTAATACCATCATAGTATATCTACTATCATTAGTGAGGATATCTACTACCTCTAGTGATAGTACTTATAGTTAAGCAATTAATTGAAACCTATAGTGAACCTTTGATTAAGACTTAAGGCCTAGTAAGAGACAAATGATAGAAAAATCTTTTGGTGATGATTCTTACACGTATCTAGTTGAGAACAATCCTTTGACTTTTTTTAAGCTATTAGTTCATTATATGCAAACCTTTGGAAACAAGCTATTAAGATTGAGAATGATTCTTTAAAAAAAAATACTTGGAGCTTAATAGACTTGCCTAAGGGTGCAAAACCAATTGGTTAAATGGATCTTTAATAGAAAGTATAATCTTGATGGGATCTATAGATAAATATAAGGCTATATTGGTAGCTAAAGGGTTTACTCAAAAGGAGAACATAAATTATTTTGATACATTTGCGTCTGTTACAAGGATTTCCTCTATTAGAGTTTTGATAGCATTAACATCTATTTATAAGTTGAGGATTCATCAGATGGATGTTAAGACAACTTTCTTGAATGATGATTTAGAGGAAGAGATTTACATGACCCAACTTGAGGGATGTGTGATTTCTGGTCAAGAGAACAAAGTGCGTAAACTCTTAAAATTACTATATGGTTTAAAATATGCACCAAAACAATAACATGAAAAGTTTAATGAGATTGTACTTGCTGATGGTTTTTGTTCTAGTTATGCTGATAGATGCATGTACACAAAACTTATGAATGGTGAATGTGTTATTGATGCATTCCTCCCTAGTAAGAGTCATATCACAAAGGTCATGACTAGGAGGATAGAGGAAGATTTGGCTAGAGATGAAGGAGGAAAACCTCACCTCCTCATAAGTATAGAGATCATGCAACCTTAGTTTATTTCTTGTAGCTAGTTTGCTTAGTATTTTTTTCTAAGTGGAGTAGCTGTTTAATTTCCCTCTTGGCTGTGTATTTTGGCCGTTAATCTTGCTTGGTTATGGCTTAGGGGTGTGATTAGTTCCTTGTGTAGAGTGTATTAATTAATTGAGTCTTTTAGGAGGTTTTGTTAAGTAGTTTGATAACTACACCCCTATTTTACTAATCAGACCCAATTGGTTTATGCATGAAGCATGGAGGAGACAAGGTGAGGTCCTTTCTTCCCCTCTTGGGCTCCGTTTTAAGCCTCTCTCTCCTAGTTGGCATCTTTCATGACATTAGTTAGATCTAAGATCCACCTTTTTAGGATCTAAGGTCCACTTTTTTAGGGCTATGTACTAATTAGAGAGAGTGAGCTACACGACCATGTACACTCCCTTCACCACTCCCTCTCCTATAAATTGAGCTACACAGCCATCATTGGTCTCGCCATCGCCAACAGTGGTGGTGGCAACGACGATGGTGACAGTGACAACACCGACAATGATAGTGAATAGGGTGCAAGCAAGTTACGAAGTTGTTTTAACGTGAGTCATTATTTTGTATCTTACTTATATTATCAATTCTTCTCATTTCTTACCATAAACATTTTTCTCACTTGATGATTCTCTCTCTCTCTCTCTATATATATATATATATATATATATATATATTTCACTAATATCAGTTACACATTATAATAATTATATTTAAAAAATATAAATTTTGAAAATGGATATTTACTCTTAAAAATAAATTAAAAGTAGAACTATGTATATATTAATCATGTAAAACTATTTTATATTATCAATAAATTAAAATTTATTTTTAATATAATTTTAAGGGATTTATTAAAATCAATAAAATTACTATACAGGATAAAATATTATACATATGTACAAGGAAAAGTTCTAATTTTAAAGTTATCTTTAAAATTATTTTTACAATGTCGATATACAATACTCTCTCTTTCTATTCATATATAAATTTTATAATGTATTTTCATTAATATCTGTTAAAACCTAAAAATATTAAATATAATATGTTAAAAATTTAATTATTTAAAAATATTTACTTTATTCTTTTTATGATAAATATTTATAATACAAAGATATTGACATTGCAATTTTTTAAGTTTTATTCAATCATGTAAGATAAATTTATTAATTTTATAATAATTAATTAAATATTTATATTGAAATAGAATATATTAACCACCTTCCTCTCAAATCTCAACTGTAAGAAAATATAAGAAAACAATCAGGATATAATTTCTTTAATAATTATTAAACAATTTGTGGTATATGAAAATTTGGTACTTGTTTAACAGATTTTCCTAAGGCAGACCATAACAAGTAATATATTAATATTATATAAAAAAAAAAAAGAGAAAAATTGGGTGAAGAAGAGAAGAGAGAAAATAGGATCGAATTTCCTACCGTCATTTTATGATGGTAAAAATATAGTGACAATTTAATAACTAAAATTTTTAATATTTTATATTTTTTATTATAAAATTTATTATTACAATTAAAATTTTATGCGGTCACACACAATGAAAGCAAATCCATTTTGGAAAAAATAGAGTTTGGGTTGGGAAGTAAGAAAGTTGAGATAGCAGCCAAGAACGTGACATAAATAAATGGTTATTGGAGTTTGATGTGTGATCCTAAAGAAGGGAAGCAGTTGGGAAGTTGATAAAAGGCAAAAACAGCTGGCGCCAAACTCTAAGGCACCACCGACTTCTTTTCTTCCCTCTATATAATCAAAATTCAGAATGATAATTTCTAGTATGATATTTTATTCTTTTATAAAAGTTTATAAATTATATAAATTCTAATCAACATTAAAAATATTAATTTTATTTTTAATGTCTATAACAATCCTAAATATTTTTAATTATAGTATAAATATTTTTGTATTATTTTAAAATAATAAATTATTATATATAATAAATCTTTTACCTTTTATAATATATATATATATATATATATATTAAAAATAAAATTATCCTTTTTCTTATGTAAACAAATAATCACTTTTTCAAGATTAATAAAATAGTTAAGTTACTCAATCTTAATTAATAATATCATAAATTTATAATTTATTTAAAAATATTAATAAAATTAAATGATTTATATAATGATTATATTTAATAACATTATTTTTATTTAAAATTTTTTTTTATCAATAAGTATAATTTATATTTTTAATATATTAATGAATAATTGATTATATTCATTTATTTTAAAAAAATTATCTATATCAATCAAATTTATTTAGGAAGTAAGAAGTTTATAACAACTCATCAATACCGTTCAACGAACTATGCTGCAGGCCTAAACCTCCTTGGTAATGAGTGTCACAATAATAAAATTTACGATAAGTTAATAATATAAAAAATAGCAATTAATATATTTAAAATGTATTATATTTCTTACAATTAAAATGTCAGCTATTTATGTTTTGTATATAAAACATCCGAAACTGAGAATAATAATTTCTAATTAGTTCCAATGAAAAGATTCTAATAATTTACAAGTGAGAAAATAATGTTTGTAATTTTGTTTAGCTAGCAATCTCTTTAATCTAATTGTGATGGTGAAAAGTTAAAAAATTACATTTTAATTTGAGGTGTAAACGCTAAACACATATTCAACTCTTCTGAAGTGTATTGTAAACATAAATAAATCAATTGTAAAAGTCTTCTATTAAGTTTTGACCATAAGTATAATCAAATAATTATGAAAATTTTGTTAAAATACTTCGATTAAATTGACTTGCAGAAGTTCAATGTTTATGGAAATATCTTATAATTAAAAGTACATACTTTAATTTAGATATTTTAGATTAATCTATAACATATATTTTTTTGTCCACAGTTCATTTCCAATTTTATCCTTGTACTTATTTAAAAATTAAAAAACAAAAAAAAAACTACTTTGGTAAAAAAAGATTTAAACACATGACCTCGTATTCTTTCATTCTTCTAAATATAGACTTTGACACTAAATCAACTTTATAACTTTAATTTAAAATATTTATATCCAACTTATATAATTATTCTACTATCTATAACCTACAATATTATATATATATATATATATATATATATATATATATTATCTTAACATATATAAAAGGAACTCACTATTTTAGTATCCAAATTTCATTTCCAATTTTACCTTTATATCTATTTGGGAAAAAAACTTTATTAAAAGAAAGACTCAAACTAACAACCTCTTGCTCTCCTATTTTCCTATATATATAGACTTTGACACTAGATTAAACTTAAGAAAAAAACTACTTCAAAATATTTATATCTCACTACATAATTGTCATACTATCTATAATTTATATCTATAATATTATATTATATTATATATACTATTAATAAAGGGAATACCCCTTTTTAATGTCCACTTTGCAAAATATCTATTCTACCCTTACACCTATTTTAAAATTAAAAAATAAATTATTTTGTCATAAGAGAGACTCAAACCCACAACCTCTCACTCCTCAAACATAAACCTTATCAATAGACAAACCTTCTAACTTTAAGCAAAAAATTACTTTCAAATATTGATATCCAATATACATAATTGTCCAATATATCTATAATTTATAAATATTATATATTATATATTATATATCTATACTATTAATAAAGGGAATACCCTATTTGACATCTACTTTTTAAAATACTTATTCTACCCTTACACCTATTTTAAAATTAAAATAAAATTACTTTGTCATAAGAGGAACTCAAACCCACAACTTCTCATTGCCCAAAAGTAAACTTTACAACTATACCAACCTCAAAACTTTAAGCAAAAAATTACTTTAAAATATTGATATCAAACATACATAATTTTTCAACTATATCTATAATTTATAATATATAATATTATATTATATACTATATCTAGAAAGACTTGAACCCACAACCTCTCACTCTCCAAACGTAAACTTTACCACTAGACCACCCATATAATTGTAAGCATAAAATTACTTTAAAATATTGATATCCTACATACATAATTGTCCAACTATATCTATTATTTATAATATATGATATTATATTATATACTATATATTATATAATGAGAATATGACCTTTTGGTGTTCACATTTTATGACTATTTTACCTTCTATATATTTTATGACTATTTTACCTTCTATACATTTTATGACTGTTCCCACTTTTGCAAATATAACTTTTTCCTATTAATATATACACATTTTCACAATTTCCGCCTTATCATAAATCAATATTCCTTAAACATGATTAATATATGTATACATTTCATGATAAATATTCTTAATAAACATGCAAATACACAAGTGTGACAATATTTTAAGTTCTATTCAAATTATTTTCTCTTTCCATTTTTTTATATTCATTTCATATTTGACATATCCATTAATGATCTAACATTAAAATTGTTATAACATATTAAAATAGAAATGTGAATACATAGGCGCTGTCGCCCCTGTGTTTTCGCTAGTATTATATAATGGAAATATAATCTTTTGTTGTCCATATTTTGTGACTATTTTACACTTCTAAACATTTTGTGACTTCTCTCACTCTCATAAATATAACTTATTTCATATTCATAAATGCACATCTTCACAAATTATAACTTACCACAAATCAAATATTTCTTAAATACCGTTAATATTATATATAGCTTTGTTCATAAATATTTTTAATAAAATTGCAAATGCACAAGCACAACAACATTTTGAATTCTATTCAAACTCTCTTCATTTTCTTAAATTCATTGTAAATTTATCATATTTGTTGATGATATAACATGTTACTATCATATTATCATAAACAAATAAATATAAAAATTAACAAAATATATTTCAAAACACACTAAACTAAAATTATTATACACAAAATGATATAGTGAATTATTTATATGATTATAAAACATATTAAATTAAACTTGATAGTACTTATATCACACTCTAAATTAATCTATAACACACACAGAGACACACACATTATATATATATATATATATATATATATATATATATATAAGGAAATCCATTATTTTGATATCCACATTTCATTTTTAATTTTATCCTTATATTTTTTTTAAAAATTAAGAAAAATACTTTGTTAAAAAAGGGAGTTGAATACAAATAGTTTTAGTCATAATAACGGAAGTATAATTTGTTTAAGTATACCAATGTATTGTTGTTGATTGAAGTAAAACTAAAATAGAACTCCTTTAAACTTGGGTTTTATTGAAGAAAATAAAAGTTGAAAAAGAGACGTGAGGAGAAAAATATTTTATTATTGGGTGAATATAAAAAAGTCGACTCAAGATCATGCAATTTTCTTGGTTTAGCAAGGAAATTATTCCTCTCAAATGTGTCACAAATCACTCGCTAACCCTTTTAAGAGCAAATTTGTGAAAAATACTTCTCTCTCCCATTCGTATTTTTCTTATAGTATATTCCATTTTGGTATATTCTTTTAGTTAAAAAAATCCTTAATTTTAAATAAGTAATTACCATAAAATTAATTGATGATCTCATATTTTGTTTAGGTCTTATATATTTTGGATATTTATTTTTACATAAAAACAAATTTGAAATTACATTTGACTACTATTTAAAAATATTTTTCTGAAAACAATTTTAAAAAATCAACTGAAAATTGAAAATTGAAAATAAAAAATACAAAATCAGTTTTTTTAAAAATAAAAAACATGTAAAAACTTACAACCATAACAAAGATATATAAATAGGGAAGTGACTCACTTACTCTAATAGTAAGTTTAAAAAACTTACTTTTCATACTAACCATTCATTTTCTTAAAATCTAAAGATTAAGATTAATTACTCATAAAAAAATGGATGATAAGGATAAAAAGGTCTTAAATTTATTCTTGGAGTAAGTAGATTTCTCCTTATATAAATATTAAATTATATATATTATAATTATTTATTAAAATTGATTAAATTTTATTTTTTTTAAAATAGAAAATATCATCCAAAATAAACATATTTGTATTTGGAAGACTAAAAACTTGAAAATAATTTTTTTAAAAAAAAATTAAAAAATAAAAAGAAAAACTATTATATCGCTTAAATAAATTAGCAGAAATTATGGAATTGGGAAAGTGTTCCTGTTGGCGTAGGGTAGGAAAGATGAATGTGTAAAATAAGTATACAGAGATATGGAATGTATTAAAAAATTGGGAAAAGAAAAACAAAAAAAAAAAATGAATAGAGGAGAAGAGGGAAGAGTGAGAGAAAGGATAAAGGGACGGTTGACCATTGCGGGAGCAGTGAGCAGTTAGCACACGCGAAGAAGCCGTGGGTCCAAATTTACCGGCAAATGGGTTGGAAGGGGGCACCCTTTGATGGGAACCTTTCAATCTGTGGCCCCACCATCAAACATTCATGCTCTAATTCCATGACCCACTTCGCAACCGCATGTACTACACCTATATTATTATGCTCCTCCTCCCACCCCACGCCCTTCTACTTCGCTATCTATGTTCCTTCTTCTTATTTAAACATGCATTTCTAATTTCTTAAACTCCCTCTTTCTTTTTTCAATTTTTATATTCACCCAATAACAAAATATTTTTCTCCTCACGTCTCTTTTTCAACTTTTATTTTCTTCAATAAAACCTAAGTTTAAAGGAGTTCCATTTTAGTTTTACTTCAATCAACAACAATATATTAGTATACTTAAACAAATTATACATCCGTTATTATGACTAAAACTATTAAAGGGTAAGATGTGAGTTTTGGTCGTGTCATTGTGATGTTGTATATATGTGTTTGTTATAGTGCATTTTTTTATTGTTTATTCTATTTAGTGTTGTATTAGCATGCATGTTGTCTGCATTATTGTTTATGTCATCCACTAAAGTGACTTATTGCTTGAGGACAAAGTTTTAAGTTTGGGAGAGTTGATAACTACCTAAATTACCTATTTTTACGTAGGTAAAATATATCAATTATCCAAATTCTTTCTTATTTAATGTTACGTTTTCCTCTATTTTTATTTAAAATTATATATAATTAGAAATTTAGTTTTTAGGTTTAGATTTGGGAATGTTTTACATTTATTTTCTTGTTTTAGTGATTTGAGACAAGTTGTGAGATAGACTGAATAAATGGCATTAGATTTGAGCTCATTGGTGTTGTGACAACTTTTAGATGCCTAACGATCAAGATTTGAGTGCACAACAATGATAACAGAGAGGGAAAAAATGTCAATCTGGGTGCCCAACACCTAGATTTTGGCCGCCCAACACTCGGCTACAAATGGGTGCCCAACGCCAACATACATGGCCACCCAATGCTAGGTGCAATCAAGGACATGTGTCCCGAAAGCAGCGCCTGCGTTTCCACCACCTAGCGCTTGCGAATATATCTATCTTTATATTGTCGTCTTTTGTAAAAGAAAGGGGGTTACACACCTTGCTGGCCAAGGCCATGCTCTAGACCCATCTTCATCCATCCTCAAGCCCATCCATCCCGATGTTTAACTAAGTTTTGTTATTTAGTTGGGATTTGATGTAGCTTTACTTGAACTCATTTGTATTTTTGTTTAGTTAATCTAAGTTTACTTTACAATGTTGGTGTTCTTCTTTACCTCATGTTTTATTTTCATATAGTTCATGGATTTTGCTTGTTGAATGAACTCGAGAGAGATATTTTACTTGCGAAATGAGAATAGCTCCAAATGGGGTTTACTTCTGAGGAGAGACTAAAACCCATTGACTATCATGAGTTCCTTTTCTTAATGTGGGTTATTTGACTTTAGATTGTGTGAAGGATTCATGGTTTAAAGCCCAAATAGCTTAATCTCTTGTTCTTGATGAATCAGAGTAAGGGTATTTTTACGATTGATAGGAACATCAGTGATGAATGATAATTTGATAGAGCATTTAAACATTTGAGGGATGGTTTAGTGAATCAAATCCAACTGAATCTTATACATGTAACCGTCAGCTTTATTTTCTTTATTTACGCTTTATTTATTTTATGTTAAGTAGTGTTAGTTTATTTCTACCTTTCATTCATACAAGTAAAAAGTATTGAAGTTTCTGCATACCAACAAGTCCATGTGGATCGTCCCAATATATTTATCGATTACTACATACAACCGATGCACTTGCTGGTAGTAGTGTAGAAAACTTTGCACTCATCACTTATCCTCGCATTTTGTGTTTCTTGTTTATATATGATTGTGATGATCGTGTTTATAGGGAGCATATGATAGTACACATGTGGGAGAACAGGGTTCACAAGATTAAGGAGAAGTTTGGAATACTGGAAGATTTTAATGTCATAGTTTGACATAACTTAGATGTTTTGTGCACCTGTAATATATTTAAAAAGATCAAGTATTTAAGCTATGTATTTTGTTAGTGAAACCATTTTAATGTACGTTGAGATAATATGACTATAGCAATGTATGTCTTCTACTCTTGATTAATAAAGAGAGCTCATAGGTTGATTGTAATATATGAATGGTATTCTGGTTTGGTTTGTGTTGGAAATGATAAAGGATTATGCAGCAGAGGTTTTGCATTCTGCAGAGTCTCGTTGGGCCTCGCTCAACGAAAAGTTGTTTCTGCCAAGCAAGTTTTTTAGCTTTGCGCCCAACAACATTTCTTGCTTAGCGCAAAGTACTTTCAGTCAGTTTTAATGTGCTTTTTCGCCCAACGATGCATCTCGTTGAACGACATTCTTTCACTAGAATGCAATAACACAAGACTCTTGTTGGACGACACTTGTTGCTGGGCAAGATGTTATTGTTTCTAGCTGGGCAACACTAATCTATATATGTTTTATGTTATTGTTTGAAAGTTTTAAATATTTGATTGAAGTTATATTGAGAATGAATATAGAAGATATTGAAAAATGTCATTTATACTATTTAATTTTTGGGGATGATACAACAAAGTAAGTTTGGGTTAGGTATAAAATAAGAGGTTATGAAATTGTAATCTCGCCTCTATATCTGTCGAATAATTTAGGGTTCAAGTATACCCATGAGCATGGTTATCAAAATCGCGAGTTAACTCGTAAAATTATATGAGTTTACAAGTCCCAGACGAGTTAAATCGCAATAAAATCGGAAGAGTAGTAAACTTGGAGTAAACTCGACAAAATCGGAGTAAACTCAAAAAATTGGAGTAAACTTGTGAACAAACTTCTTAAGTGATATTTTTCTATGTTAACTCTAATTTTGAGTGTTTTGAATATAATTTATTCTTATATCTAAACAAGTTTTGAAATTTTAAGTGTTTTGACTTTAATTTCTACTTATTTGGAGTAATTTAAATTTACTATGTGGATTTGAACTTATTATGTATTGAAAACTTTTAATTTTTATGTAATTTATAGTCATATTTTTAATGAAGTAAACTCTTACGATTTTACGAGTCGAGTTTATGAGTCAAGTTTACCGGACTTTCACGGGTTTACATAAACTCTCGATTTTGATAACTTTGCCCATGAATAACCCATTATATTATTTTTTATAATTTAAATTTACTTATTTATTATTAAATAAATTATATATTAAGTTATTAATCATATTTTAATTTAAAAAGTATATAACTACTTACAGTGCAGTTTTCAAAGCACTCTAGTCTCAACTACATTGTTGTTATTGTTGCGCAATCATGTTTTAATGATTCACATGTGTGTAAATTTTTACATATACAAGTGGGATTATAAATATATGTATGAAATTTTTGTTTAACACAAAAGCTGGGACCAACAAATCACCCCTGCTCCCACTTCCAATTTTCTTAGGCAGGAAAAACAAGACCCCAATCTTGACCCCAATTAGCACGAATTTTTCCATCAAAATCGGGATAGAGACATGATGATATTTGCGGGGAGGTGTGATTGTCATCCCTAGCTATAATCTATTGCATAAGAAATAATTAATATGATTTCATAACTGGTTATTTTAATTATTGTCAAATTCTTTTATTTTTCTTTTGATAAAAAAGTGTTGTGAATAATAGCCAAGGCTAAATATTTTTTACAACATTCATTTTCTTTTAAATATATGAAAATTTTTCATAACTTCAATAAATTAATATATTAGGAAAGAAAGAAAAAGGATACAAGTGGAAGAAATGTTAAATGGAGAAAATGAAAATAAGATTACAAATAAACATTTTAAACCTATTTTTCAAATTTTAATATTTAAATTGATTTTTTTGTTCTAAACTCAAATAAAATATAAACAACATATATTTTTGTTTACATTTTGGTAAAATTAATTTTAAACTAATATTTGAAAGCTAATTTAAAAATTAATGTTAAATTAATTTATTCATAGTATAAAATATTGATTAATTTTAAGATATAAGTATTAATATAGTTTGAATGGTTTAAAAAATAAACAACATATCTTTTTGTTTACATTTTGATAAAATTATTTTTAAAACTAATATTTAAAAACTAATTTAAAAATTGATGTTACATTAATTTATCCATAGTATAAAATATGATTAATTTTAATATATAAGTATTAATTGAATGATTTCATAAAGTTTACATTTATAATTAGTTTTTATTTTAATGGTTCTTATAAAAAAATACACATACAAATACAAATCAAACTATTCTATTTTTTTTATAATCAAATATGGGAACAGTCTTGTGGATAACACATTAAGTAAAAAATATTTCCTGGGGTTCACACTTATGTTTGAATGACTACATCCCCATGGAAAATGGGTTTAATAAAATAATTTTTTTTGACATTATTGACACTTATGCAAGAATGACTACAATATATGAAAAACACATCATAAAAAAAAAAAATTATTAACACGTGATAAAAGTTACATTCGTGTGAATAATGCGTTAGAATAGAAAAATCCTTTGTGACACAATAGTCATATACTGATAAAAAATCGTTCAGAAGGAAAAACTTGTACATATTATTGACAATTTTGTAAAAATGTACAAGATCCTTTGAAAATCACACTAAATAGACCACAAAACCTCTCACGTTTTTGTGAAAAATATTATAATCCTATTAATAATGTGCTGAGTAAAAAAAAACAACTTAAAACTATGATTATAATAATTTGATTCAGCATGGTTATAGTCCATGTGGTAAAGTCGCTAAATGAAAAAATGTCAGGAAAAATAGTTATAGCTTGAAATACACTAACTACAAACTGCCGTATTCTGGATTTTAAAACTATGATCATAATAATTTGATTCAGCATTATGCTAAAAAAGGGATTTAACAATCCTTCTCGTACATGGATGTTTTGTGTTTGGGAGCCGGGTGTAAATAATAAATGAAATTTTTGAAAAAATTTTAAATTTTTTTTCTCTCCAGCAAAAGATCGCTAAAGAGTAAAAGAATTTATAAATTTTTTTTAACTCTTTTGGCAAGAGGTAGTTGGAAAATAAAATAATTATAAATTTTTTAAACTCACAACAACCTAGAGACTAATAAAAAAATAAAATAAAAATATTTTTTTTAAAATAGAAATAGATGTGACTTCAAATTATAAAAAATATTAATTTAAATTTTTCCTTTGTAATATGGACTGCAATACTGTGACTGAAATATGGACCAAGAAAAAGAAACAAGTGCAAAACCTAAAATAGGAATATAACTATGGGCTATTTTCTTGCTCTTCCGTAAGAATTGGATTGCTAATGAGTTCTTGCCGTGTATAACTGGCATCTGCTATTTCCATTCGTAATTTATTTTTTACTACTCCACTCCCCTTTCTATTTTAATTGTTTTACTATTACAAATAATTTTTTATACCAAACTACCCTTACATATAAAAAATTAAAAATAAATCAATGTTCCTAAAAATACTTTATGAAATACATGTTTTATTTTTTAACACTTCGGACAGTACTATTCAGAATAATAATTTGAATTCTAGAAGGTACTTTTCTGAGTCCAACATGTCATTGGTATTTATGAGAAAGTAATTTTCAGAATATGAAAATTTGGCTGAAAAATAATTTTCGGAACACATTTATGAGATTTTGTATTCTAGAAAGTAATTTTCTAAATATAAATTATTGTTTCAGAAAAGTATTTTTTTAAATTTTTTATATCATCTCTTTACCCATAATTAAAAAACCCTCAATAATTACCTAAGTTGGTGGCAACTAGAATAGAAAATCAAAACAAGAATGAGTATGAGTGAAAAAATTATAAAATTGAGATACATTCTTGAAACTCTAAGAGGCGCTCCACTGCAACAAATAAACCAAAAATGTTAGAGAAAGACAAAACATTAGCATTGGAGGAAAAAAATGAGCAAGGAACAAAATAAATGCAATCAATGGAAAATAAATAATGTAGAAGAGGAGAGAACGCAATGAAAGTTTTTTGAAAAATAAGAGGTGTAATTGTAAGAATGAACGTGATGAAAAGAAGAAGAGTGTGAGTGAAATTGATTTAAGAGGAGTTCACAAAAGAAATAAAGTTTAAATTAAACAAGTTATTTAAATAATGTACTCTTAAAAAAGGAAGTATTCCAGAAAATAAAGAAGTGTAAATAGCAAAAGCCTGTACGATTTCCTGCTGTGAAATGGGTATGCCGTGTATCTTCCTTCCAGCATTTTATAAACAAAAAAAAAAAACAAAGCCTGCTTTCTCCCCCGCTTAGATTCAAGATTTTTATTATTTTTCCTCTCAAATTTATTCATCTTAACAATCTCATTGTTGCCACATCAAACTCGTTTCCTTTTTCTTAATTTATCATGTAAATTTTTTTTATAGACAAAATGGATGTTATTAATATAAAACTTTTGTGAGCACAAGGTATGCCCCAACAAGATAAAAACCAAACAGTATCGTGTAAAAGTGAACCTTTCTATCTCAAATTAAACAAAAATGTTATTCTATATTACAATTGATTGCTAAAATAATCTATCTTACCAATTAATATAAACGTAATCTTACTCCTGTTAATAAAATAGGACGTAGAGGAAATGAAAAGAAAAGCAAATTAACGAAATGTTATCGGTCTCCTGTTTAAATGATTGCCATTATTTAAACAATTACTTTTAATAATTACTTTCAAGGGAGAGATACCATTGATTATCTATAGAAATAATTACTTATAATATTCGGGTTTTGGGGTAGAGTGAAGAAGTGAGAGATTAAATGTTGATTACTAACAAAAGTTGGGGTTGGTGTGCCTATAGGAAACTAGAAGGAATTTTGAAGGCAAACCAGTTTTAGGGGTGGTTGGGAAGTGGGGGGTAAGAATGTCTTGTTGTCAATGGTGAATATGTATGTCTTTGTGATATTGCAGGGAAACAGTTTTGTTAGGAAGAAAATTTAAGGTATAAGGAAGCGCGTCGGAAAGAAATCTAGGTTTTCTTGATTTCTTAGAGGTTTTATTTCATATATTGCAAATTTTCTCTTATAAAAACCTAAAAATATTTTTCTTGTTTCTTTGAAAATTGATTGGAAAGTGGTTAAAAAGTTTGTTAAAAACCTTGAGTAGTTAAGTGAAAATGGCCCAGAATGACACATTTTCTGTGATAATCAATTAACAGAATCAAATAATCGATTATTGCAGAGAATTGCAGTTGAATGTTTTTAAGTTTTCTCACAAGGTAATCGATTACTTAAAGAGGGTAATCGATTACCTCCCGTTAAACTTAAATTTATGAGTTTTCTGCTTAAGTCAGCTTAGGTAATCGATTACCAACTTGAGGTAAATCATTACTTAACTCAATAAATTGACACCTTTGCTTTCCAAATAAGAAAACACAATGGACTCAATTAGATTATGAAAATGATAGCAAACAAGAACTCAAACGCATGCTCATGCCTAAGCTAAAACACTCAATACAAGTATCACACCTTTTGAAACGTGTTTAGTACTGTAAAATGTATTGAAGGAAATAAAGCCAAAACCTACTAAGAAGATACTGAAACTTGAGAGAGCTCCATCAAAGGTTGTGTCCAATCTTCTTCAACAATCTCAACATATTAATGTTTTGGTGAAGGAAATATGGGATAAAGGAGAATGTAGGTGAAAATGAACCTAGAGAAGAAAGTTTTTTGCTTAGGAGGTAGAGTTGTTGGAGAGTTTAAGGATGCGATTACGTTCACCTATGATATCATATATGCAACATTAGGATTAAGGGAGTACTTTGTTGCATCAGCCTACAGAGTCCTGTTAGCATACACACAACATCAGAAGGATGATTTCTTCAGCTTAATTTGGGCAGGAGGAGTTCCAAAGAAAGTTCAATTACTAGAAGCTAATTGTTTACCTACTTGGAAAAACTTGGTAAAGCATGGAATAATTCAATCGGAAGCAAATAGGTGTGGCTTGTGTGATTGAATGTCAAAATTAGGATCTCATATTTTCTTCACCTGCTCAGTGAGTGCTAGGGTTTGGTTTGATCTTTGCACTTGATGGGGAATATTTTTGACACTTCAAGTCAATACATGGAGTCACATTCGACAATTCATGAGATTGGTAAACGACAATAAATTAAGCTTCAAAGATGGCTTATCCTTATGTATGATTTGTGAGACTCTGCCATCTCTAAAAGGCACACAATGACTCAATATTTCAGAGCACAACTCCAGATCCTCGAGCTATCATTCTTGCAGCACAACTCAATTCATAGGAATGGAGTAAGATAGTACAATTAACCTCACACTTTGTAGAATAGGTAAAGAGAAAGTCTTTTTGTGTTAGTTAAAAAGGAATTATTATTATTGTTTTGTACATTGATGAAACTCGATTCAATATCTCATTTAATGTATTTCATTTTTTGTTTTCAATTTTTTCTGGCATTTTTTAATTGAAACTTGAAAATATACCTTGTGCTTTGCATTGTCTTTTATTAATATATTACTTTACTTAAAAAAAATTATTGCCATTATTTTTAAGATTTTTGTTAAGTATTTTTACGGATATTGATGAGAGATCGATTTTATACGACATTTATAATAAGAACTCTTAACAATTACATTTTTAAAATTCAAAATTTGAAGTCCTCTTCTGTAATTTAACGCAATCATGACTAAAAATTTGTTCTTGGTATACCTAATTTGTGTTGAGTATCCGTTAGAATTTATGAAGTAAAGAACTATCATGACACAAGTGGGGCTAGTTGTGAATTAAACTCACCACGTGAGCAGGAAATGAAAAAAAAAAAATCACAGTAATTAATTAAGTCAAATATAGCGAAGAGAATTAGTTGTCACAACATAAATCATAGTTTGAATTCTAGTTGAATTGTACTTGCATTTAATGTTCGAAAATCATCATAAATAAGATTGTTTTCTTTTAAATATACGTGTAAAAAATTTAAAAAAATGTGAAAAGTATATATTTTACACATGAATGTTGTTTAATAGAATTTCAATAACTCAAACGTGGCGGACATGCAAGTAGTTGAACCATCTCACAAGTGATCAAACCTCGCTACAAACACTTGCAAAGACACATGCACACTCAAGTCAGTAAATGTAATAAATTTGTATAAATGAGATTTAGATGTTTATTTGTAAGCATAAACCCCTTTGTATACTTGGTGAAAGACAAATCAAAGAAAATTAATTTTTAAAAAATCCAGTTCTCATGTATTATTTTCAATTTACTTATTTCTACTTGTTTCTCTATTTCTCTTTAAGACAAGCTCCCAATATCTTATATTGTCTTTTTTCATTACTTTTTCTGCTCTCATTTACTATTTTCTCTTCTTACAATCAACCTAAACAAAAATAACTTATCGTAACATTTGGCTTAAAAAAATGTTTTCTATTTTTATTTTTTAAAAATTATTTTCATTTTCAAATTTTTAATATTAAAAAAATATGTTCGTTTTCATTTAATATTTTTTATTTTTAAAAATAATATTATTAAATTAATTAATTTTAATAAAAATATTATAAATTATTTATATACAGTTTAAAATATATTTATATATTATTTTTATATAATTATAATATTATTGTTAAGTTTTCATATAGTATTATTTTTAAAAATAGTAAAAATAATTCTGTTTTCCATTTTTAATTTTTTTTAAAAATATTTTCAACAAAAATATTTTCTAAATAATGACTAAACATATTTTCATTGCTATTTTTATTGTTTTTTAAAATGAGAAAAGTAACAAAACAAACGCCTATTACTATCCCATAAAAGAAATAGATGACAGAAAAAGTAATTAAATATATAGTTATCGTGGGGCTCGACTCACATGACCGAGTCCAAAATAATTCCAAAAAAAATTATTAATTAAACACTGAAGTAAAATGTTATAAACAGTGAAATGGTTACAAATGCAATAACGTGATAAAAAAAAACATGAATTGTAAATCTTGATTAATTTTGTAACAAAATATTTTAAACACAAACATGATAATGCTGTAGACGTTTGATAGAATAATTTGATAATCAAATATAGTAGATTAATGTTGTGACTCATATAATGGAGGAACAAATTGAGCGTTTTCTCCAAAATTTATAAAATATGATAAAAAATATAATAATAAATTTCCGGATTTTAGAATTAAAAGGGAAAAAATGCTATGAAAAAATTACTTGACATTAACTCTTCAATTAATATTCTCTTTATTACTGAGTAAAATTTATAAAAAAATCAATTAATTAAGTAGAAAGACCAACCCATTACTTTTAATTTTCATCGGTAGGTTGTTGTTTATCGCCATCCAAATTAAATATATTTACAAATATATTCTAACGCTTTTAGTAAAAAAATCATTTACGCAGCAATAGCTTATGAAATGGAGAAAGTATTTGTCCTAAAAAGAGTCATTCCTCAGCATTATCATCCTCCCATTGTCTGAGAAAAGAAAACAAAAATTAAGAGTAAGAGAGTGTTTTGGAAGAAAACAATTTCACTGAGCTTTTATAATCTTAAAACTCTCCAAATTAAATAGCAATAATGATCCCCTTGCTATCATTTTCCCGTATATATATCCCCCTTAATCCCTACCCTGATTGAAACAAAGTCTGGGTCTCTTTTGTCTACAATGTGTGATTTCTGGATTCAGACTAAACATCAAAAACCTCACAACTACCTTTGTCCCCATGAATAATGACTATTGTTGAGTTGTAAGATAATGACATCGTGCTAAATATATATAAAATTCTTACACAAATCATTTTTTATATTTCCAAACATTTTTTTTAAAAACACATGAACTATTAAGATCAGCCTAATAATACAAGATTCGGATGATTTATATAAAATCTTATGTTCAAATTAATTTCATATAAAAAAACATGTGATATAATAACCTTGGACGTCAGTCAATCTATATTTCCATGTATGTAAACTACTCTATCTTTCTTAATTACTAATAATCCACAACTAGGGTATAATTAATAATGTGTATAAATTTAAGACAAAATAAGATTGATTTTTTACTAAATTTTTTACCAATTATAGCAGAGAAAAATAAATATTTCGATTTAGCTTTAATTTTTTTTTTCATTTTGATTTTTATAATTTTCAATTTAATGCAATATTTTTGTTAAGTATTGATTTTAATGTTGAGAAAAAAGTCACAATTTTCAGGATAAAAATAGATACAATTAAAAAAATATCAAATAACGAAATAAAACAATGTTCTAAAAATTAAAAAATAGTAAAAGAATAAAGGACGACGTATAAACACAAGCTAGTCTCATTTTGTTTTTAACATTCTAAAGTTCTTATTATTTTATTTAAATTCTTATAAACGAAAACCTTTTTATTTTAAAATTTGATTATACTTTTCAAGTATGGTTAGAAGTCTTTACATATATATATATATATATATATATATATATTGCCCTCTAAGTACGCGGCGGAAAAAGACAGGCTGCTGCTGACAAATATCTAAGTTATAGATCATCAGTAATGACCTACAAATCTTGTAAAATCTATATGTATTAAAGTAAAATGGTTTTAAAACAAGTATAAGATAAAAAAATTCTTATTTAATTTTGAAATGTAATGTACGTAGTAACTAATTAGTTATTTAACAAATCAAATGTTTTAATTAACTGTCAAAGCATAAAAATCTTAGAAGGATCCTCGCAATAATAGAAAAACAAAAAAAAAAAATTTACAACTATGGAAATAAACAAATAGATAACATATCCGTAATAAACAAATAGCTTATTGGGAATAAATCAATTATAAAAAATATTTCTTAAATTTTTATCCTACACATGATCTCACTTTTTTTATAAATTTAAATTATTATAGAAATATTTTTTATGTTTTAAAACATTAACACTTCCTAAAATCTTAATTATCCCATAAAAAAGGTGAGAGTGATAATTTTAAAATGAGAGATACTTGTATAATTTTGCAAAACTTAAAAAAAGTAATAATTTTAAATATTGGTTATATAAATTATCTAGTAAATAAAGTGATTTAATTTTTATCTATTATTTGATTAGAAAAAGAAATTTTTTTTATAAGCTAGAAAAATAAATATTAAAAAAATAATTGGTGCTCTGCCGAGATCCACTTAGATTATTTGAAAATGTGAATAAAATACTCCAAAGTCTCAAATAATCCCTTATTTATAATTATCAGAGCACTTCTATTTATCATGAGATAAATTTAATTATGAGAAAGCAAATAAAGATTAAAAACAAAATAATAAAAGATATATTATTTAGATAAATAGAAACGAAGTGAAGGATTTTTTTTTGTTTGTTTAGGTGTCCGGAAAAAGGTGAAAAATAAATTATTGAGATTAATTGTATATATGATTAGCATAAATATATTCATAGAATGACATTTAATTATAATTTTTTGTTCATAATAAATTTATTATTTTTATTCATTATTATTTTAAAAGTTATATAAATAAAAAGTCATGATTAAATATTAGTATAAAAATATTTTATACTAACGGTTTCTAAATTAATTATAATAAATATAATTTTACAAAAATTAAAAAATATTTTAAATATAATGTTGATTAAAATTATTTATAATTTTAAATTTATATCATAAAAATTAATGAATAAAAAAGATAAAGGTCATTTGTTTCTTATTTAATTCTATTTTGGGATCAATTCCTTTTCGGTGGATTTTTTTTTGACAAAATTAAAATTTAATATTTTCATCATATTTTCTCCATTTTATTTTTTTCAATTTATTTTTATCCAAACAAACAAAATATAAAATTATTTAATATAACTTAAATTTGACAGCACAAATTGCAAGAATTTCATGGCAAATGATGGAAGAAAATAATTGCACGTCTTGTTAGGTGCATTAATCTATGAGATTTTATTTTCATACATAAACCTCTTTTTTTTAAACAAAATAATAACAATACCTCTAATTAAAAATAAAAAAAATAATAAATATAATAAAAATAAAACTAAATATACATAATTTAGTCTATATTAATTTATTTAGTGTGCATTTGAATTGCGTTAACAAAATTAATTTTAAATAAAAATAATCTTATATAATTGTTTATAATTAAAATAAATTTTAAAATTGTGATTTATATTTAGATGTTTTTATTATAAAAATAAATTTATAATAAAATACAATATAAAAAGTTGTTTAAACTTGAATGAATTCTGCATGTTAATTTTAGATTCTGAATTCAGAATTTAATGTGTAAGAAATCAAATGTGAATTGTTTGGTGAGACTAAACTACTAATGGACAAAGAGCGAGAGTAGAAAGACAATTAGAAAAGAAAGAAATAAAAAAAAAGTTACATGGTCGCCCATAGCTCGTTTTCCGAGAAGGGGTTTGAGAAACGCAATAATGATATAAATAAGGGAGAAGAAGCAGAAAGAGAAAGGTTGGTTAAAGTAATGATAATGATAATGATACAAGGTAAAATGTAAAATGTAAAATGTAAAATGTAAAATGTAAAAGGTAAGGCGAATAAAATCTAGTGAGGTCTAAGAAAGAAAATGCTAAACTCTGGGCCCTGAGCACCATCGGGATTGAGCATATACAAAGCTTCGGAATCCTTGGAGCCAACGACTCTCTGAAAGCGTGCCCTCATGTAGGTCATTTCGCCGTCGTGATCTGATGCGGTGGGGAGCACCCCTGCTCCCATGGAAACACCCCTCAGATGCTGCATGACGTGAAGGTCGTCATCGCTCATCTGCTTCCTCCTTATGGAGTAGCCAACTTTTCTCCCATTACAGTACACCGCCCACACGAACTCCTCCATCACCTTCTTCTTGCTGGTCTTGGTCTCGCTCTCCAACGCTATCCTCACTATATCCGACGCCATTTCCTTGTTCAAAGCACTCGCCAACATTGGCAGCTCTATCAGAAATATGGGCATTTGACGCGTGTCCTCCTGTATCGCCAAGCTCACCCTCCCCTTCCTGTACCCGAATATTGTCCCTGTTGTCGCACTGTCCTTTAGCATTTTCCTAGGTCTTCCCAACAGTGCCACCATTTTGCATCCCGAACTCAACATCGGAAACAGCTTGAACATCTTCAACAGCCCCCCTCCGCTTGACATTTTGTTTCGCTTACTCTCCCCTCTCGTCTGACGGAGTAGCGATGCCAGACCCGGGTTTTCCATCGGGCTACAATGCACCGATGCCATTATTCCATCTTAATTACTTCAATAATCTCATTCCTTCTTCACAACAAATTATATTTATATCTTCCTCATGATGGCTGCAGTTTACAGCTCCATCACAATAATGAACAACTAGATAGCCACGGTTAGAGGATAGACCAACAAGCTTAATAGGCAATAGGGCCTGTTCAACTGGGTTAGGACTTTGGAAGTTATTTGGTCACTAAATCATGTTGTGAAGGAATCTTTATAGTGCCAAGTGAGGCCCGGGTTACTTTCATTCTGCTTCGCTGAGGGAAAAACCGAGATTAAAGCTTGATGTGACCAAGCTTTTGAATTGATAGGGGCTTCAATGTGATAAGATAAGGGCAGGCTGGACCACGGAGGTGTTGGGTTAATCACAAAAGAAAATACTCAAATTAATCAATAAAAAAGCCTTGTGGTAATGTTGGATTGGCATGTGCCTCTCTGATCATTACTTAGAGTATCAACGTCAATTGCTTTTTGCTTTCTTAAACCTTCGCTGATAATTATTGAGACCCAGCCCGTCCTTCCCCTAACATTTCTGTTCTCTCTCTCTCTCTCTACATGAAATTTTGCTTTTGCTTCTTAGTGACTCTCCCTTTCCTTCACCATCTTTATTTAGTTTCTCCTTTTTTATGTTAATTGTGTCAGACCATAGGTCATATTCAACTAAGGTGTGTTAGGCAGTAGAAATTATCAAGAGGCCCCGGTTGTACGAATCAGACTCTTTCTTTCTTTCTTTCTTTCCCTTCATGCCTTTATTTCCCTTCCACGCTCATGCTTTTTGCACATACCCCATTTCGCCACCAACTTCTACACATGCTCAGGAATCACTGTATTTGACGTCTCGGCTAATTTTTACGTGACATTAAATCACCTCAAGATTAATACTGTTGTCATCTACACTTATAACTAGTCTTATTAGACCCTTTTTTTCTTTCTTTTCCTACACCTTACTACCGCCTCCAAGCGTTTCTTTAATTTCAGCAAAAACAGATGACATTTATGAATTATGATAATTGCAAACTACGAACGTCAATCTTTTCAATTTAATATAACCAACTCTACCTTCGTAGTTTGTACACATATGCATGAAGGTCCTTTAAACTCATGTCTGCCACAAGTTTAAAACACGTAAGAAAAACATAAAACACTGTATGGGTAAAGAAAAAAAAAAAAAAAGAGACATTAATGTTGAAAAAATAACAAATTGGGTTTAGTTTGTGTGGAAGGTGGGGACCTTTCACGCGACTAATGAAAAAGGAAGAAGCAACGTCGGTATCAGCCTGGTACCGTAAGAGGTTGACAAGTATGCATTGGAAATAAAGTTTCTTTTACGTATGGTGCATTGCAATATGATTCGGGCATTCCTTCCTAATTTTTTCTGCCCCTCATGTGCTTGTGTTTCATTGCATCAATCAGGAGCAAGCTAAGTACTCTAATAATAAATGCAAACGGAAAAATAAATAAAACTGCAGCTTAATTAATTAAGTTCCCATATCATAATCAGAACTCAGCGTGGTGTATCAAGTGGGGTTAGTGCAGGCTTATGTGTTTTAAATGGGTTTCAAATGAGGCCAAGAAAGAATTGAAGCCAGCTATGCCATGAATTTGATAATCTTTGGTTGAATGGACCTACAATTAGCACTACAAATTCTGGTGCACTGTTACCCAGCAGTGACTGATTACCGACCACAATGTTCTAAGTATGTCCTTACTTGGAGCAAACAATGCAATGTTTATTCTCTGCTTTACACTTGCGTCCTTCTGATGTTTTAGGTTCTGATTTTCTTTCCAAGTGAAAACATCAAGTTAGGCTAAACTTCGACATTAATTATTATCAGCAGAAGAGCGGCAATTCCGAATCAATGAATTAGCCTAAAATAAATTATTCTCAGATCAGAGTGGCATCGTCATTGCCTTGGAATTATTGGTGGTAGTGATGGGATTGATGATTGTACACTACTTTATTTTTGGTTTGTATTATGTGACAGATTGAATTGCCTGTTGTTCATTTGGGAAGATAAACATAATAGAAACATTTTACCAGAAAATAAACTTTCGGGAGATAGCGAAAAGCTCTCGTGGCCAATGCTGTATCTTAGATTTGACTGCAACAGCTTGCCAAAAAACCAGTCACAATCACGTATTCGACACAATTTGCTCATAATCCAAATTAAACTTTCCATTCAATGGAAAAAAGTACACACACAAACCCCAAAAAATAAGTAAAAGGGTTCACATTTCAACAAAATTCAGAATAGTACACCAAATGAATGGTGAGTTAATCTTATCAAAATAATTTTCTTCCTTTCTATTTCACATTTCAAATAACCAATGAAAATTTGGTACTGTTAATCCCCTTTAAGCATGTTAAGATTTAGCCGTCTTCGTATGGAATTTTGATAAGCATCTCCATTTTTGTGGGCAATAACTCTCATTATTTTTTAATATGTTTATATATTATTAAATAAATAAAATATTCATTAATTATATTTCAGTAAATTACATAAATCTTATGAGGTTTGTTCTTTTTAATTTTTAACCTTACCAAAAAAAGTTTTTTTACTTTCATAAGAATAATCTCCTAATATCTTACTTTTATTACACCAACTTCACTTCTTTCTTAGGCAATGAATAATATTATACCAGCTCTTCTAGTGACTAAAAGTAATGGAAAAATATAGAGGGTAGTAGGTGTAAGAAAGCCAAACATAAAGAGTGTCCTTGTAACTTACTCATTATATTTTAATTTAAAAATATATAAAAAATAATAAATAAAAATAAGTTTAAACTAAAAGTTTAATAATTAAATTTTTAGTTAAATATATAATTTTAAATCTATTATATAATTATTATGAGAAAAATTATAAATGAACAACCATTGTGTAACTATGACTGTTTTTTTTAGTTTAATTGGTATATACTGTTAGTGTAAAATTTTTTATACTAACAGTTAATCACAATCATTCATTCATAGTAAATTTGTTGACTTTACTAATTAGTACTTTAGAAGTTACATAAATGAAAAATTATGATTAAACGTCTGTAAAAGTATTTTACGCTGATATTGTAAAACTTTTTTTTTTATCCTGACAAGAATGGAACACTGGTGTGAGAGTTTGAGACATTTTATAATTACTCAGGCTCCCTGCCCAACTAATTAGACCCTTAAGTGTTGGCAACTCTGATGCAAAAGTGTAGAAATTATCTTCTTTAAGGTGTGTTGGACACTATCCTAAAAAAACTATTGGAGCAATTCCACAAGTCTCCCAAGATAAAACAGGAACCTCTCAAACGAGTTGGGACTATAAAACTAACAAGATAAAGCAAGAACCAAATGGAAAGCTAAGATAAGTAGAGAAAAGAAAGTTTAGAATTATAAGAACAACTTAAATAAACATAAAAAAATTATAGTAACTCAAAAGAAATTGCTTGATTTCCGAGATCCCATTATTTAATACATTAGCTTATCTTTGTTATTGAAAATTAGACAAGTCATATTTCTAAGAAATTTTGTTTCTTTCAACATGAAGAAATACTAAGCTCATAGCAACGGCCGAAAATACTAATCCACTAAAGGAGAAAAAAGTGGTCACCTCTATTTATTATTAATACCTTATATATTATTGTTATTTTTAATTTTTATTTTCTTTTATTGTGAGAATCAAATAATATATATATATATATATATATATATATTTTGCTTTGTACTCACAATTATATATAAGAGTTGTAAATATAAATTATTAAAAAAGAATTAAATATAGTTAATTACATAATTATGAATTAATTATATTTAATATATAATAAAGACTAATTTAATACATAATAAAATTGATCAACGATCATAATATATAATAAAGATTAATTTAATACGTAATCTGAAATTTTCCAACATTAACAACTTACAGAAAAGAGAAGAAAGAAATATGAAATTTTAGTAGAATGTCTACATTAAAGGAGTATTCATATATCATTATTTTATTTTTTATACCCAATTTAAAGAGTTGGATAATGACTTAGTTTGTTTGTCCATAAAAAAAATGCATTTTTAATATTATTTAAAAAATTGATTTTATTTTAGAGATTCTTATATAATCAAAAATAAATATTTGTTTGGTTACAATCATAAAAAACATTTTGAATTCTCACGTGTTAAGAAATAAAAAATTTTGCCTTTTTAAAGATTTTTTTTCTCTTTTTTATCGTTACTGCTCTTTTTAATAAACAACTTTGAGTTGTTTCTTAAAGAAACAAAAAATTAATTATTTTTAATTTTTGTTTTTAAAAAATTTTAGACAGATATCTTACAAATTTTTATAAGTGTTTTTTTCTTAAGAGATTCTTTCACGAGATAATCTTAAACAAATGAAATCAACACTGATATAACAACTAAAATTTATTAAATTGGTGAGTTTACTTTTTATTAAGTAACTCTCTTACTTCTATCCTAAAATTGGTGGTTATTGATAAATTGTGACTAATTACATATAAAATTTCAAAAATAATTTTCCTAACACTCCTCCAAAGAGTAATATCCATCAAAATTGAAAAAATATATACAAAATACTAAGATTATTATTGTTTTCCCGGATCTTTAATATTTACTTTGAAGGCATTTATAATCAAATAAACAGGAATAACTGAAATATGAATAAGAATAAGTTCCCATGTACATAAATACGTCCGTCAAAGGTAAGCAGAAACTTTTTAAAGCTGAAGGGAAATTTGCATTCATCTTTAAGAGTGGGTTACTAATTTAGTTGTATGCATAACATATGATGAATATCTATTCTCTTATATAGTAAAATTTTATATTAAATAAATATTTTTAATTATAATTAAAATTTATATTAATTTTATTTAAATATATAAGTTATATTTTAATTTATAATTAATAATTTAAATTATGATATAATATTTTTTTAGCTATTGATGATTTATTAAAAATATTAAAATTTAATTTAGAGAAAGTAACAAAAAGGGATAGATTGAAATAAATAAATAAATATCCAAATAAAAATAAAGTAATATAGTTGACATAATTGAAAGTTGTTTCTCTAAGATGCTTATTCATAATCACTTTCCACCTCTAAGACATATATTAGTATTAAGTTTAATTTATTTGTTAAGAAAATGTAGAGTGAATTATTAAATAAAAATAATTTAAATATCTTTGAAAAGAGAAGATTTACTTTGCCATAAAAATTAGAGTTTTTCTCTCTACATTTCCATAGTTTTTCTTTGCATTTCCATAATTTTTTAAAATGGCAAAAATACCTTAGATAAAAAAAGTAAAAATTTGTAAAGTTTTACATGTCTAGACAGGAAAATTTACACTTGTAATTGTAAATTTTTTATAAGTCCAAACAAGGCAATATGGACTAGTAATTGCAATTTTTTTACCAGTCTGGATTACCCTGTCTGAACTTATAAAAAAATTTTAAAATTTTTTTACAAGCTAAGATAGGAGAATCCGGACCCATAATTGCAAATACTTTGTGCCATGTAATTGTACATTTTTTCCCTTTTCACTAATCATCATCCTTATTTCATCGTTTTGTTCGCATCAAGAGCTTTTAGGGGAAGCAAGCCCTCCAAGTCAAATTTTCATTAATGCTACGGGAAAATTATCATTAATTTTGGCATCATCCCCAAACATGTTCTTTTCAAGTTTAATATGAAAGTTCTCCCTATTTTTTCTACTAGTTCATCGTCAAACTAAAAGCTAAATCAGAAATAATTTTAGTGTGTTGATGTTATAAATTATATCGCATGGTGGGGTTTGGTAGGATGCTATAAATTTATTAAATTGTGTCACGTTATTTCAATATATTTGTATCATTCGACAATCCCTGGGAAATTTTCCTGTAGCTGGATTCTTTGTTGTAATGTTGTGTCCCAAATGTCCATTTCATCATATGCTGGTGGATTCTGAGTTTAGAGCAGGCAGTCTGGACTTAGTTTGGAATTTATGCAATTGCAGGTCATCCAGATTTCACCATCCGAACTCAATGATTTGGGACTACAAAGCATGACGAGGAACGTAAGAACGAAGCATACCTTGAAGCGAGAAGGAGGAGCTGGGACTGTGTTGGATCTATGTGAAGGAGGCAGATAAAGGAGGAGTTGGGGTTGCATCGTGCATGAATGGAGGTAGAATGCGAATGGGTGTCGCGAATGGAGGAGATGAAAAAGGAGGTGTGGGTAGTGTGAAGTTATGTGTCCGGAGGTAGGACTTGAACAATAGCTGAAGGAGAAGAGAGGTGCATGAAAGAGGAGAAGCTTGGGAGAGAATTTAATTTTTTACCTAAGTGTATTTTAGGCATTTTTTACGATTATGGAGGTGCAGGGAGAAATTATGGAAGTGTAGAGAGAAAAACTCTAAAAGTTATAGTTGACTTAAGTAAACTCATTGGCTTTTCTATCATTGTTATCGGCCTCATTGATTTGAGCTCTAATGATACAAAAGGGAGTGAATGAAATTTCTTTTAGCAATCCTACAATTACTATCGCACCTCCAAAACAAAACATTGAAAATATCCTTATAATCCATATTAGTTGATCCGGAACATATAAAAAGATAAATTTTGGATCAATTGATCCAAAACTAGTTATTAATTTTGTTTTGTATAAAATTAATCTGGAATTTATGTTTTATGTGTTCGAGATCATCTTATCATTTAAAATGATCAAAATTCAATTTCAGATAAGTTGATATGGAAAACATAAATATGAAAGTTAATTTTGGATCAATTAATTTAGAAGTTCCATAAAAAATAAAATTCATATAAAATGATCCAAAATAAAAAACAAAGTAAATAAAAAATATCAATCAAGATGTACCAATTGTGTACCGCAAAAGGGAGATTATAAATGGTAGATGGAAATTCGCCCGGAGGTTGTTCTACCACAAAGGAAGGTTATATGGAGGTTGTATGATAGGACTTAGGAGTAAGCATGTTGGAAGAGGAGAGGCAAATAGGAAGGAACGAAGGGAGGCTAAGATATTGATAAAATTTTGAACTCTTAGGTTAAAAGATAAATAGGGATGTTTTATAATTGTAAAAATATATTAACCTTACAGGGTGCGAATAGAAAATATTAAAAACTTCATGCCGGATCAATTCCTGGCTCTTTTAAGAAACCATACTGTACACAAACCCAAAGAATAAATCCATTTATTGGATAGATTTTATATGGCTTGTGTTATTTTCACACGCTTTATTTATTAGTACACTTCCCTTTCTTTTTTCCAAAGAGTAAATTACATAAATAATTTTTTATTTAAAATTTATTTTTCTCGTGGACTTTTCTTTAACCCTATGCATTTACATACTCTTCAACTCTTTTTATCACACTAGTTCCAACAACTACACACTCATTCTCTCTTCTTCTTTTTTTTAAGGATGACAAAATGGGCCTAGCTACATAGTTCAAGTGGTGTATGAGCTACCAATTTGCTTCGGCCTACTTTGTCTAACTCGTTAATCGAGCGGGCCAAGAATGGAGTAGGGTGGGTTAGCCTCACCATCTCATCAAGATTGTATTTTATATTTTAAAAATTTCTATTATCTAAATAAATCAATAAAATAATTATAATAATTAAAGCATAATATAAATTAGTAAATAGTATTTTTAAAAATGATTTTATTAAAAAAATTAAACCAATTTATTATGACTTTTTTATTTATTTTTATAAAATCGTTACCTTGTCAAAAAAATAAAATCAGTAATGTTATGTTTACTTTTTTTTTTCTCACTTGTTTTTGTAAAATTATGACTTTGGTAAGAAAATAAATATATGTCATTTTTTGTGAATGAAATTAAAATATGTTGTTATTGAAATTCAGTATCATATTATCTTTAAAAAAATAGGACAAAATCTAAAGTTTTTCTACTTGCACCTCCATGTTTTCTTCCTAGACCTCCATGATTTTTTAAAAATGACAAAAATAGCTTTAGGTAACAAAAGTTAAAATTTTGTTATCACTCTAACGCATCTTGTCTTCTTCGTCTCGTACTCCTTCATCGTCGCTGCACCTCCATGTTTTCTCCTTAGTTGCTGCACCTCCACATTTTCTCCTTATACTCCATTCGCGACACACATCTATTGCCAACGTAACTCTATTTGTGACATAACTCTGTTCTTGCACCATCTATTGCACTCTCGTCCACCTTCGTTTGTTCTTGCAAATTTTTTAGCAAGTCCGGATTCGCCAATCCAGACATGCAAAAAAAAATGTTTTTGCAAGTCTAGATTACCCAATATGAACTTCTAAAAAAATTTGTAAATTTTTTTACATGTCCAGATAGGCTAATCTGAACTTGTAATTGTAATTTTTTTTTTTCAAATAAGAATTACTCAATCCTAAAAAAATTTGCAAAATTTTTAATAAGTCTAGATTGGGTAATCTGAACTTGCAAAAATAAATTTTTTTACAAGTCCGGATTGACAAATCAAAACTCAATAAAAAATTTGTAAGACCAAATATAACTTTTTTTACCTAAGACTATTTTTTACTTCATAAGGTTAAGGAGGTGCAACATGGAAGTATAGAGAGAAAAACTCCAAAATCTAAAAAATAAAAATATTTTCTCAAATTTGCTGAGTCAAACTATCTAGCACACCCTTACTTATATGAGTTAGTCTATCCTAACCCGTTTTTAGCAAGCCTAAGGTAAGATAAAATAATCCATTTTGCCACTTCTAATGTTTTTTTCAATGGTTGTCTTTAATGGGTAGTTTGAATTTCGAGATTTATTTCAAATAATAAATAATTTGATTTATAAAAATAAAGTGAATATTTTTTTTGTTACTTTGGTTGCCCTCATCCGTCTTCCTTCAATTACCTCTATTTCCGTCTTTCTCCTCTCAATTCTCTCTTTCCCCAACACTTTTGGTTTGGTTGTCCAATTTATTACAGAGAAACATTTCTTAAAGTATTTTAAATTGAAGAATGAGTATAAATTTTTTTTTTATTGCTGGTCATTCTTACTATAGTTTTTGCTAATCTTAGTGTCACCATTTTTAATATTTTTTTTTTTTAGTTATGGACGAAGAGAGAATATGGAAAATATAAAATAAAATCTGAAAAGAACTTTCCAAAATTAAAAATCATAGAAGTGTTTGTTGGAAAGTAATTTTATATTGTGTTCCGGTAAGCATTTTGGAATGAAAACTATTTTTTCGGAATCCGGAATGTAAAAAGTTAAAATATTTTGGAAAGTATTTTCGAAACATTAAAGTAAAATAGACTTTAATCTATTTTTATATATAAGTTGTTTTTCTTTTATAAACAATCTTTATAATAATAAATTTAAAAATAAAATATTGGATTGGAGTAGCAGAAAAGGGAATAGAAATAGCAAAGGTGTTTTTATATTTGTAGATAATACATTTTTAACTACAGATTTTGGATCCAGTTTATAAATAAGTTTTTTCGTGTGGCCATTTTATAAACTAGATGTGAGGTCGATACAGTAAACGGTTTTAAAAAAAAAAGACAGAGAAACAAAACGTAAAACAAAAAATAAAATAAAAAGCTCACTAATATATTATTTATCCATTAACAGTGATATAAAAAATTAATTAATACAGTGTTACATAGAACATGTTATATATATATATATATATAGTACAATTCAAGTGAGCAAAAAAGTTATTATGAGAAATGAAAAAATATAATAATAATTATAGGATTTTAATAAACATTTCAGATTGAGTTGTTAATTAAACAAGTTTATTTAGTTCTCTTACACGGAAATATTTCCACAAACTCTTAAAAGGTCGCTCTTGTCACCCTGAAAAATGGTCTGCAAGGTCGTCACTACCTTCCCCCCACCATCACCATTGTTGACGATGGCGATGGTGCCAATGACGATTGTTCTGTTCCTAACAACAAATAAGAGACATAAGTGTGAGTATTTGATGTGAACTCAAATAGAGAACACTCTATAATTACAGTGAAAAAACAAATATTTCAAATGTGGTAGTGGCAACCTTGCAAAAGATTCTGCAAGAGTGACGAGAGCGACTACTAAGAATTTATGGGAAGGCTTTTGTGTAATAGAACCATGTGAACTTATTTAATTAACAATTCAATCTAAACCGTTTATTGAAATCCTAGGTTATTATTATATTTTCTCATTTCTCACTGTAACCCTTTTTCTCACCTGAGTTGTCTTTCCCTCTCTCTCTTCCTATATATATAGTTTGAATCGGCTTCGGTATCAAATAGAGCGATAGTTTTGAGAACGAAGTCGTCGATTGAAATAGTAACATCAATATAGAATTTTTGGATGCTACACTGATTGATTAGGTTGTTAAAGAGAGTATTTTCGTTTGATGAATTATGATCAGACTCATAATCCTGGTTACAGTTTTCATGGTTATCTGGAACCATGTTATCAGATAGAGCTACAGTTATTTGAGATATGATAGTCTCGTGCAACTGTGATTGAGTTTTGAGTTCTCGGACCTCAGATTTAAGAGAACGAATTTCAGCCTGGAGATCCTGAATAGTGACTGGCTTGGCTGAAGATTTTTCCAGTCGTTTGAGAGTTTGAGTAAGATCAAACTTATTATTGACAAACCTATTATCAGAACGCGTAGGTTTGGGTTTAGAAAGGATTGCCTTTAATCTCTCAAGATACTCTTTCCTATCCTGAGGGTCTTGGATGGATTCTAGAGCGTCAAGCAATAGATTTTGCTCATCATTGTGAATGACATTGATAAGTGGAGATTCAGAACTTTCGCTACTAGAGGAGGAAAGATCATAGTCGGCTTGGATGTCGTCAGAAGATATCTTGACATTTTCATCTTCTTCTTCTGAGGAACTATCAGAAGAATTTATCAAAAGATTATTAAGTTGATCCTGGACAATAGGATCAAGATTGAGTTCACGAATCTTAGAGGAGACTCGACAAAATCTAGCTAAGTGACCTTTGCGACCATACTTATAGCAAGTTCTAGTTTCTCTAGAAAGATTGGTATCCTTTTGAGGAAGATTAGTACTTCGTCGAGGAAGATTATGATCTGGAGGCCTACTGGGCTTGGAATTAAGATGACGAGTCTTGAACCTAGAGACTCTGCGATGAGGTTTACTCAGCTGGTGCTGAGAAGGTTTTCTACGTGTAGTCTTTCCCGGATTCTTAGAACAAGGAAGACCGAATTGTTGGCAAAAATTTCCCAAATCTCTGCGATTCTGAGCCTTTTCTCTGGCTAATTGTTTTTGGATGTTGTCGTCCTGACAGATTTTAAGAGCGACCTTTTGAATGTAAGCTATGATATTACCATAACTTAACTGATCATAAGGGATTTCTCTGTTAAACTGGGAACAGATTTTTTCCCTAACTTTGTCTCCTAAGGATTTTGGGAGTCCAGCTAGGAAGGTTTCTTTCCAAAAAGGTTGGTGACAGTCATCTCTAGTGTAGACTCGAGAAAGGAAGGTATCCCTATAATACCTAAAATTTCCTAAGGCCTTACACTTAAGAGTAGAAAGGAGATCTCTGGAACGATCTTTGTAGATAGAAGGATCTCCAATGAAATGTTTGACAATGGCCATGATTAAGGTATTAACGGCATCGGGAATAGGCTTCCCTTTGTCAGTAAGGACGTTTCCTTCAGCGTCCGTTTTGACTGCCGTAAAGATTTCATGTTTCTCATTATCAGAAACATAATTATCCCACCAGCCTTTGAGTTGGCCAGAAAAGCCAGCGGTCAGGATTTCTACTATAGTCTCATCAGTGCTATCTAAAGCAGTCTGATATGCAGTGGAGACCATAGTTATATGTTGAAGAGTATTAAGAATGTTATACTCAGTTTGACCGTCTATGTTCCATTCATAGATTTGATTGGCGTTGAAGGATCTCAAATTTTGATCATTCTTTTTCTCAAGGAGGAGATCAGGAGCAGTGGCTCGATTGTAGTAGAGTTTAGAAGGCTGCTTCCAGTTGAGAGTCTTACTAATGACAAGATTGATTTGAGGAACGGACTTACTGCTAGATGCAGCATCCTCAGATTCAGAACCTATAGAGGACGTTCCTAACTTATTAATCCTAAGAGATTAGTCCTTTTGGGAGACACTCCTAGTGATTGGTCCTAGCTTAACAGATCCTACCTGCGAAGAACTAGGGGTATCAGGGATAACAACAGAATTATCCTTAACTTGATTATATTTTTCTAAGGCTTTGGTCTAATTTTGATGAATAAGCCTAAATTTATTTTTAGTCTCATTTGTCAGACTAAAAGGTTTGAACAAAGGTTTGGAAATGGAGGAGGTCTCATCGTCTTTAGTTCCTGAGGATGAGGCTTTTCCTACAAGGTTTTCTCCTAAAACTTGGAGGTATTTGTTGGTGTAATTGTTTTGTTCCATAAGGGCTTTAATATCTTGGGCTCCTATGGTTTCATCAAATTTGTGCTTAAAGGGTGAAGCTAAGTACTCATCCTCTAAACCTGGGATAAAATAACTGCTAGACGGAGGTAAGTCGGACTTAATGAGTTTACCATTCTTACGATGCCAGGCAGTTATGGTATTAACAAAAAGGTCTTCTGTGATTGTAATAATCCAAGGAGGATAGATTTGGTTCCTATGAAGGTAGACATTTAACCAATCAAAGAAACAAACATGAGTTTGGACTTTGTTAAGGAATTGATAAAAGGAATCAATAATTTATGACCTACGGTCACCCTTAAAATTACTAAGAAACCATTTCCTCTGAGAGGTCCAAGTCTCAGAGTAGAATTCCTTATGAAGGGTTGGTTTGTCTATGGTGTAACTATTCATAGTTGACCATACTGCATTTCAGATTGAGTAGGAGAATGAATTTCTGAAGAAATTTCTTCCTCAGTCCTAATGTAGATATTTCGAGGGATAGAAGATGAGTTATCTAACCCTTGAAGATCAATTTCTGGAGTAATAATTCTGGGAATAGAACTCCGATTTGATTGGGAAGCTACTGAAAAGGATCTTCTGGCACTAGTATTGGCCGATCTAGAAGCTTTGAATCTTGAAGAGAAACTATTTCTTCGATCAAAGATAATTTCTACCTTACCAGCCTCGGATTGTCTAATTTCCTGAAATTCAGGGGTTTGACGAGGAAGGGTTGGTGTAGCTTTTTCGAGTTGCCAAGAGGTTGGTAACTCTACCTCATCCCATTTGATGAGTTTGGGAACGACAACATTTGCTTTCCTCATATCCGTGACAAACAAAGTTGTTTCCTGATCATTGGTTTTAAGGAGAACTCTTGAGTTACAAGTGTTCATGACCTTATATTGGATTCGATAAAGGAGAGCTGTAGGGATAGAACCTTCTTTCATGTTTAACCCATGCAGACGAATGTTTAGAAACAATGAATCTAAGACATTTCGATCTAAAAGACTCACCATTTTGTTTGGAAAATAATTGAAATAAACAGGACCATGTCCTAGACTGGTTTCTACAGTTCCTATGAGGGAATCGTGAAAGTCATTGTGCATAATATCACGAAGGCACATGAGGATTGAGGCGTTAAGGCCTTCCCTAACAAGGGGTTTGACAGCTACTTGAACACATCCTATATGGAGGTATTTGTACTTCCTAGAATGTTCAGCTATGGATTGTTTGGTAAGAAGATGGAATTCCTCACCGGCTTGGGGATCCAAAGGGATATTGTTTTCAACAGTCCTAATGGTGTAGTCAGAACTACGGACATGTTTGGATTCGTCAGGAATATAAAGTTCATCCTGAGAGATTTTAGGAATTTCCCAATTGTCGATTGCTTGATTGATATCCTCAAAGCAAACTTCTTCTTCGAAGATATTATTTTTAGGAGGTACTTCCTCCACAGATTGGACATGCTCAGTGAGCAGATTGCTAGAGGAAAGAGAAGATGATGAAGAAGATTTGAGAGAAAAGTGACGTGAGAGAGAGCGAAGAAAGGAACTCATATTTTTAAATCTTCTAGTATCATCACCTTCACTTGGTTCTATAAGAAATTATTAATCTGGATCTAAATCTAAGTTTAACACAAAATTATCATCCAAAGGTATTCTAGTTTCCAGGTTACAGACAAAACTCTTTTTTTTTTTTTAAGACGAACAGAATCACAAGATTTACAAAACATCATCTCTTTAAGAATTACTTTATCAATGAAATAATCATTCATGGTAGAGACAGCCGGCAAAGACACATAGGCAACATGGACTTACTGCCTCCCCTTGGGCTTTACTGCCAATCCAGCCCCAGGCCACATACTAGATACACACCATGAATCATTACTCAAAGAGGCCATAATAACAAAAGAGATAGACAACAAAATAGAAATATTAACAGAACAGAAGAAAATTAGAAAAGAGCTGGATTTACAAGGCGGTAATCCGCACAGTACCAGTTATCTGCGTCACACTGTATGAGTTTTTCAACTCGACAAAGCTTACAAAACCGCAATTTTCAAAAATCAAGGGCAAAGACTCAGGTTTTCAGAAAAAATAACAACAGATAAATAGTCTGCATCCCCAGAACAGAATAGCATTAAATCATAATTTGAATGATAAATTAAACTTAGATCCAGAACAATAAGCTCCTATTTCCCCATCAGGCTCTGATACCAGAAACCCACAGATCTACAAACTAAAAGGAGAGAATAGGAGAGATGCTATGCATGCACCAGTTGAACCGGATTTACGCGGCGGTAGTCCGCACAATACCGGGTATCTAGATAACCTGGCTCTGATACTAGAAACCCACGGATCTACAAACTAAAAAGAGAGAATAGGAGAGATGAAATGCATGCAACAGTCTAACCGGATTTACGCGGCGGTAGTCCGCACAATACCGGGTATCAAGAGCTCGGGGCGGTAGAACCTGCTAGTTAGAGCTCAGGTTTTCATAAATATGAATGAAGATGCAGCAGATAATAATACAAAATAGTTGTATTGATTGAGAGAATTACAAAGGTAGAGAGGGAGAGACACAGAGAGAGAGGCTCGGTCTCAAATTCTGCTTTCCTCTTTCAGATTAATACAATTTATAGAATTTGAAAAGTTACTATTACAACAGTAAATTCTACTATTTCAACAGTAACTTAATTTTTCCACTACAATGAACAATGTACAGTGTACAGTGACTGGCGGCTCTGCTACAATGCTCAGAGATGAACAGTGACTTTCCGCAAAATGCATGCGGGATTAGGGTCAGTCCTCGTCAGACTCTTCGATCTGGTAAAATGAACCGGAGGAAGAGGATAGAGACGAACTGACTTCTTTCTTGACCTTGCCTTTGGACGAACTGGCTTCTGAATCTGTCGAAAGGAGATTCAAGATTTGATGAAGATTCCGGGCCAAGGCTTCATCATCAACTGATGCTGCAAGAGCAGCTGCAATCTTGGCTTTGCGATTGAGGAACTAGCAGGTCTCTGGGTCTGCCGATTTGAGGCTTTTAGGGTTCTTCTGGAACCATAAAGCCACTCCATGAGTATTGGCGTGGGAAGCATTGAACTGATCCCACCATTTGACTGAAGCTTGTTTCCCTAACATTGGCAGAAGCTTGGGATTTGTTGCGTTTTTCTGGTACTGATGGTGCCAGGCAAAAATCTATGCTAAGGAAAATATTAAGAAGAACCGAAGAGATGGGTGAAACAGATTGTTCCCTTCTTCAATTCTAAACAGACTTGATGAAAGGGTAGTCAAAGAATTTTATGCAAATGCTTATCATCTGATTGAGGGCCCATTGGAGGCTAAGCCTACTGAATATGTGGTTAGAGGGTAGGTGGACATAACTACCTGGAGTACACCTTGTTCCTGAACATTATCAAGAATATGAGCCAGTTGCATGACACTTTATGCCTTCTAGTGGAAAGTTTGAAAGAGACCTATATAACACACCACTGAGAATTAAGAGAAAATATTTGAATCCTCTAGCAATAATGTGGACAGCATTTATATATGCTAACATGACTCCTGCTTTTCATACATCAACATGGACAAGGTGTATCTTATTTATAGGCTAATAAAAAAATGGATATGGACCTAGTGGAGTATTTGTCTTGAGAGATCAATTTGGTTGCCAACTCAGCAAAGAAGTGGACTAGCTCTCCATACTACCATGGTTGCTTGGAGGATCCACTAGTAGCCTCCCTTGAGGTCTTAAAAAACCCATGAAAAAGCACGCACGAATGGCGGTGGTGGCTCCATAGACTAAATTTAGGGTATGAAATTTCTTTGTCTGGTAGGTTTTGGGGCCACTGGTAGGCGATCGTGTTTTTCACAAGATTTCTCGTTACTCATGTCAGCATTCTCACTTCTGATATCTCCAGGTGTTGTCACCAAAAACCTTCCCCGATTGACAGAACGTCCCGCTAGTAACACTTGAAAAAGCAACTTTCAAGGTCTCGTTGCTTCAGTGAACTTAGGATCCTGTATTGGTCACTTCCTTATGCCGTAAGGAAAATAACCATACTAATGCGCATATTTCCCATCGGCTTGTTGGGCCCATCAACAGGAACTACACTGCCAAATACTGCATTCCCAAAATAGACAGAGCTGAAGAAAAAGAAAGCGAGCAAGTTTAGCCTGTCCAAAGATCCCCAAGGGGTATAGCAGGGAGCAACCTTTTGTTACCATGGATGTCTTCCAACAACAGGTGCAAGAAAGAAGAGCTAGAGAAGATTCCTTGCATAGAGGTCAACCACTTCTGTCATAGAACATACATTAACTATCCCGAAGCATGTCTCTACCTTCACCAATCTTGTCACGGATCTCTCAGACTCAGTGGCCCGGGGTCCAGGCCTTTTCATTTTGGGGGTATGGAGGCTATAGAGGTGGCTATGAAGGATATTCAATCTACCCTAAAGGTGATGGAGTTGGTACCAGTGCAAGTACAATTAGTACTAGTTGAGCAAGGGAGTCAGAGCCAGTGTAGCAGCCAAATTAGGAGGGAGAATGACATATAGAGGATTAAGACATGAGTTTCCTTTGAATAATTTCATTTCAGTTTATTTACTTTTCAATTATTTACATTCAATTATTTCAATTGCAACTTTAGTTAGTTTATGTTTGCAACTTTCTTGATAATGGTGTGTTTATGGATTAATGATGTAATGTGGGGGCAGGGAAAGTAAAGATAAGTGAATGAGGTTGGTCCATGTTGAAGCCTTTCTTTTGCACCATTAATAAATAACATAAAAAAAAGAAAATGAAAGACCCACAATTTTTTTGTACATACCTTGGGTACTTGAACTGAACTGACCCGATCTTAGATAATCACAATGCATGATTTTATCTCAATGAAAAACTTGAACATTTTGGCTTGACTGCAGGGTTGAGGTAAGTTGGACTACATGTATTATTGTTGTTAAGACTTTGAAATGCATGTATTAGAGGCTTGTGGATGTATGACTAGAATTGTGTGAGTTTTAAGCCTAATTGTCATTGATAAGCATGCTAGTGAGTGAGTTTTATCTAATTTTGCTTGAGTTTCCTTAATTATTATTTGTGTACATAATGAAATGATCAAGGTATTGATGTGAGGATTTCTTAAATGGACCAATGAGTTTAAAAGAAGACTCAAGATATTAAATATCATGGATTTAAAAAGTTTAGCTTAGGATACTAAATATTTATATATTTATCAAATCCTTAAGGAGACAACCTGATTTAATCAGATACTATATATGACTTATGCACTTGTCAGAAGTAGTGTAGAAAATACTCAACAGTCCTTTTGTGCCTTCGACGCTTGAGATAGATGGGCTATGTCCCCAAGGTAAACAATGATCGAGGGTAGTATAACGCTACTCTCCCCCTACTGAGTTGATTTTCGTAAACACTTCCTTAAATACACGGGAGCAACAAAAAATGATCCTCAATAAATTGCACATGTCTCAAATCCAAAATTATCTACAATGTCAGGAATAAAACCATCCCATCATACATAGACAAAAAAAAAAACTTGAATTCTCATAAAGGTCTCTTTTAATTTTTAAAAGAAAGAATGAAATTTTAATATTAAAAATTTTCAAAAATTCATACAGATTAAAATTTGAGTTAGACGCTTATTTAATTAGTCTATTATTAAAAATAAAAGGAAGTATTAGCTTTTTAAAAGACTTACATAAATTTTTTATCTCTAAAGTTTCACCAAAAATCACTTTTGGTTCTTAAAATTAAAAAATATTCTTTTATAGTCCCTGAAATTAATTTGTTTTTTGTATTAATGTTGTCCGTTTATTAGTTCTGGTGTATTTGACAATGCTGGATGTGAAATTGAATATTGAAGAGGTTATGATTGAGGAGGAGAGTGATTTACTAGTACACAAACATGCTTCTTGTTAGCATTTTTTTAACATGTTAACTGGAAAAGAAAAACTAAAAGTGAATTAGGGACTAAAAAATATTTTTAAATTTTAAATACTAAAAGCGATTTTTTATAAAACCTTAGAGACAAAAATCAAGTTAAGCCTTTTTAAAATTAATTTAACTAAACACATTTTATTTCAGATAGTCACATTTTAAATAAATAAAAATTTTAACACCATCTTATTGCTGATCACTATTTACATTCCTTTTTATTGATATTTATATGACCATTGCCAAAATATGCGCTTCAATCGTACAATACGCACTAAAAAATAAAAACGTTATTAACTTGTTTGGGGTGGTGATTTTTATCTGTAGTTTTGAAATTTATAAAAACAGAAATTAGTTTTAAGTTTTCAAATTTTTAAAAATAACATTGTTTTTATTTTTAAATTTAAAATATTATTTTTTAAATTTTAACAAAAACATTAAATTTATTAATATCATCTTATTAATAATGTGTATTAAATTTTACACAATTTGAATTTTATATATATTATTTAATAATAAATATTTAAATATTTTAAATATTTTTTAAATATTATATTATACTGTATGTCAAAATTAATTCGTGTGAGAACTATTGAAACTCAATAGTAGATCTGTCAAATTTAAATTCTATATAAAGTTGTTACTAGTGTAATTTTACTAAATTTGTTATTTGATGTTAGTAGATCTTATCCTATTTATAGAATATATTTTTAATAATATAAATAAAATATACATTTTATTTTGAAACATTTTAGTATAAAACAATTATGTTGTCATATTTTATTAAAAATTTTTTAAATAAGAATTTTAAAATATTACATTGAGTTGGAGGTGAAAGTCAAAGTTAAAAGAAAAGTCTGACGATGAATTTCCATCTTTTCAATAATAAAAATTAATATATTATTGATTAATATTCTCCTATAAGATGTTACGTTAGAATCAACATTCATTGTATGTGGCTGGATTTGTATTAGAAAGTGGATTTTGAATATAATTAATTTTGCTTACAATTAATTTTGAAGCCATGTAATTTATATTTAAATATTTTTACTATAAATATTATTTAAGAATAAGATTCAATGCAAAAACTTTATCCAAAACACAAGTTATTTCAACTTGTTTTCAATCTAAAAAGATTATAAAGAGAAAAAAATCGTGAATTTAAATTTTTTTATTAACAAAACTAATATACTAACAAGTAATATTTGTTTATAAAAAAATTCTTGTTTCAATCCAGAATTAATTATAAACTTTTTTAACATAAAATCAAATCTATAAAAATTTATCTAAAATCGTTTAGGATAAATTCTATAACGTGTATTTTTTTTTTTAAATCCGAACCAACGTGTATTCTTTTATCAATGGTGAGAGACGTGTATTTGCGCACGACTTAAGGACCAATGTTCTGGTAGAAAGAAAAAGATATAAAAGAAATTAAATGAAAAGAAAATAGAATAAATTTAAGAGTTACTGGTTTTAAAAAAAAAAAGACAAGACAATCAATAGCATTTCATAATAATTTATTTTTGAAACAAAAATAATTTATTATTTTTCAAAACAATTGATTTTTTTTCTTCCAAACAACTTTACTTCTCTACCATTTCTTACCAACCAAACAAAACATAAGTGATTCTGAATTATGTGGAACTCATGCTTGTGATACAATTTGAACTATTGGAGCAATTTTTGTGAGAAAAAGTTTAGTGAACATCAAATTCCATTAAACACTTATTAAAGGGTATAGTTTAGTTGGATTTACCTATATAAAAACTATATATACAACAACTAACAATTGAAATTGAAACACAAAATATTGTGAGGTGAAATTAGAGTAAAGTTAATTTTTATGAATTAATAAAAAAATCAATATTTATTACACATTCCTAAAGATTTTTTTTTTGTGAAGACACATTCTAAACATGATGAGTAAATAAAATGTTTAAAAATAGAAATTCAAGATCATATTTTGTTTATTAGATCAACTTAATTTTTTTTTTTCACGTGATTTTCATAAATTTGTTTTCAGTCATTAGTTCGATTCCATATATGAAAAAATGAATGAAAAACATTTATTTCTTAGATCAGTTAAAGGAAAAATTAAAAACATATCTCAAAAGTGTAAAGGACTACTAATTAAAAAAAACAACAACATTGGGTTTTTAACAGATTAAACTACAAAAGATAATCTGAAGAAAAAGATTAGTAGTTATTTTTTGACAGTAAGTAAGGAGGAATGGGAAGCACTAGAGGATTATCATCCAATCAAATTGGGTAGAGACACAGTGTAATGTGATTAGGGCCATATGCATATGAATTTGTCTTGATGTCTAGCATCACATGTTTTTGTCTGCAACCGTGTGGGCATAAAACGAAAAACGTGAATAATGGTCAGAGAACGCGTTTACACAGTAAGGTAGCGTGAAAATGTTGATCGAGAAAAAGTTGCGGCAAGCAGTGAGAACTGAAAATGCTGGGGCACGATATAAGAAATAAAAGGAAAAGAAAGTGATTGTATTTGCAAATTCTAACATAATAAAACAAATATATAGTAAAATTGAAAAAAAAGAAAGAAGAAGAAAGAATAGAGTTTGTTGAGGGAAAGGAATAGAATATTGAGGGCGGTGGGGTGATCATTTGAATCCGAAGGAAGTCAACCTGGCGAGAATGCCCTGTTTGTATGGCAAAAATGTTTTCTTCTTCATATCCTGGGATTCGGCTTTCTTAAGGGTGTAGTGCAATTCATGAGCGGAAAGGGGTTCTTTTCTCGTTGACTTTGGAGGTGCGATGGGGTCTTGGGGCTTTCTGTAGAAAGTGGGGAACTTTCTTAGTGGGTCCTTGCTGGAACCTCTCCCTTCCGATGCACTGCGGAACAACAAAAAGTCCCTCAGCCTCCATTTCCTGGATGTCGATGATGTTTTGTTCGTGGCTGAAACCGTTGCCGGACCCGAATCCTCGTCCCATGTGTAGTGAGATATCCTCCTGTTACTGTGATTCGGAGAGAGGGAACGCGCCACCCTTGCATTCGTGTTGGACGAAGAAAAACTCAAATTCCTCTCCCTCCCTCTTCTCTCCTGGGCCTGGGCCTGGGCCTGGGCCTTGGCCCCCTCCTCCTTCAGCGGCTTTATTTTACCCCCGTGGAAAAGCTCTTCCGCGGATCGAGGGCTGTTTAATTCCCCAGTCACGAAAAACGCGAAGCCGTCGTCAGCGTCATGGGGGTAGTAAGAGGCGGCAAACCTTGACGGGCTTGACGGGGCGCTTAGGTAATAAAGATCCCCAAAACGCTTGGGTGAAGAAGGAGCGCTCAGAATCCTGGCATTATTGAAATCGAAGGGATCATTAACACTCGCGTTGGGGCTGTGTGTCAGGACTTCCATCCTTACCAAGACACAAATGTGGTTTTTTTTGTTATATATATTGGGGAATGAAAGTGGGTGGAAGATGATGAGAAACCGGGTTAGATTGTTTTGTTGACTCCTTGCCGCCTTTTAATACCAATTATCCTCACACACTGGGCCACATGCCACGACTAGGATTTTCAACGTGTTGTTTGCTTTAGGGGGGAGTAGCTAACATCACCCAATACGCACCAATTACCATTCCATGTCTCCCTCATTTTAATAAATCTTATGCTCAAATCAATCTTGATAGTATAAATTATTGTTTTACCATGTTTATATTACACATGTTCTTTTCATAATCACCTTTATTTTATACAAAATAAATAAATGAATTATTATTTTACAAGATGTAATTTTATTTTTTTCTAAAAATAAGAAAACATTAATAGTATTTTTTAAAATATTACTAGGAGTATAAGTGGAAAAAAATTATTAATTTTACACTAAAAATTAAAATAATACTTATTTGAAAAATTGCACGGCACTTATATTTTTATTTTATAATTGAAATCTAAATAAAAATCAATGATTTTTAGTATAAGTTTTATTTTATAATATTTATGATAAATAAATAAAAAAAGTTAATTATATTCTATTATTTTACTAATTAATACTTTAAAAGTTATATAAATTAAAAATATAATTAAACATAATATAAAAATATTTTATATTATAAATATATACCAATTAAATTTATTTTTAAAATATTTTATACTGATGAACAAGATAAAAATACAGTGTCATCACAATCGAAAAAAAAAATGTTTGTTCAAGAGTTTTCTACCATAAAAACCAGTTTCTTCATAGATTCTTTATATAACCTTTCTTTTTCAAAATGCTTTACAAAAGAAAGATTTGACTCTATTGGAAATGAGTGGAATTTGTTACCATTATTTTCTTTCAATATAATTTTGTATTTTGGATTTCTTTTAGAAGAGTAAAATTTTCAGAAGTTCTTTTCGAGAAGTTCTAATTTAACCTTCTACAAATGTTTTTTAGAGATTGTATTAGTATAATTTATCTTTGTTGAGAATTAATCCTTTTAATGGATCATGTAAAAATATAGAAGAATAAATTAAACGAGTCTTAATATAAAATTATTTAATTAAAAAATAATAGTGTTAAATGGTACGATAGTGGGTGAGTTAAAACGAAAGTGGCACCTGTCCCCACATATATGGATCCGTCCTTGAGTGTGTGAGTGCGTAATGGCAAGCCACCAACAAGCATCAGCATCACCATAGTCCATACCCATCTGCGTGTGTCTTTACTGATATGACTTGTTTAAATTTGGTCAATTAGGACCAGCAATTATAAAATATGAAACCTCTCCATAGTTATCTATTTCGGTGGCGGTAAGCAAAGGATGAACTTCGATTCTAGAAGACAATGACTTTAATTTTCTTTATAATATACACATTGTCATTAAATAAATTAAATGTAAACCATAGACACATTGGGCTAGCCCTTGACATCTGTTTTATGAAAACTTGGATCTGGACCAAGCAAATGTATTCCAAAACTACTCATCATAATCATAATTGTAACATTTTAGAATCATACAATTTGTTTTTTTCAAGATTTTATAAATTATTCATAAAAATTAAATTTAGGCACTTCTCTTAATGTTATATTGAATTGGACTTAATTTCCTCATTAGGTGGGTCACCATTAAATCAAGTTTGATTTCTTAATGTTTAAACCAACTTTATGACTTTTGCGGCAATGAAAGTCCCAATGAGTACATTGTACTAGTTCATGTTTTTCCTAACACATCAAAGTTGTCTATATCTTATGCACACACGATCTAAAACTACTCCTTCAAAATTAAAGGAGACAAAAAATGTTATCTCCTCCAGAAAAAAAATAATTTATCTCATTTTTATTAATATCTTCGTTAAAGCATGTATTGTTTCTGGTTTTATAGTTTGAAAATGAATTGAACACAACAATGCAATTAAAATTTTTTTAAGGTAAATATTTGTTGTTAATGTATTAATTTTTGTTATAGAGGAGAAAGTCGAATTATGATCTCTTCGTCTATACATGTAAATCTTACTATTACACAACCTTATAACTATGCAATCACAGTTATTAGTAATAATATTTTTTTTCTTTCATATCTAAAAGACATATTTTTTATATAAAAAAATAATTAATTGAATCATATAAAAAAACTAAAAAATTTGATAGGTAAAGATATTGTAAAATTAATTTGGTAGATATGCTTTTTTGAAGAAAATCATTTTAAAATTTTCTATAATTATTTGAGAGTTTAAAACATTTAAAATATTAAATATGGTAATGAAAATTTTAAATTATTTTATGGAGGGATATTTAATAATTCAAATAATTTTCTTAATGAAGAGAGAATGTTGTATTTAAGGAGAGTAATTTTTTTTTGTTTGCATGTATCTTTTATCGTGGACCATCCTATTCAAATAAGGTGGAATGATTAATTTTTTGTTGAGAATTTTAATAGGAGTTGAAGACACTGTTAGAAGATTTATAAGAATTCACGCACTCTATTAACCAATAGAGTTAGATCCTGTTGACGATTAAAGAGGTAAATATAAATGAAAATAAATTATTTGATTATTTTATTATAAATTATGTTTTGGTATGTATAAAATTTGAAATATTAATCTTATCTTTTAAAATTCTTTATATTAATTTAATTTCTTTAAACTTAAATTATTTTCGTAAATCCTTATTTATAACTTGTTTAAATGGTAATTTGACAAATATAAATATACAACACCTATTAACAATTGACAATTGGTGAAAGATCTCTACGGATTATGTGGTACAACAAAATAAACATGTCTTCCCCTTTTGTTTAATCGTCATGTTTTATCAAAGGTTTGACTCACAATTTGCAACTGATGGGGTTCTCTATGACATTTACAAATGAAGTAATGCAATCCTCCCTTCCATGGGCCCCATCACAAGAGACCTGACAAGGAGGATAGATGAAGACTTTGCTAGGAAGGAGTATGATAGACCTCAACTCCTATTTGAAGTGAAGACATCTAGGCGATAGTCTATTTTATTGTACTTGTTTTTGTTATAATTCGCTTAGTAAATTGGTAGGTGTGTTAAGCTTTCTTTGAGGCCTTGTATTTTGGCCTATTTCTTCTTATTTTAGGCTAGGGGTGTCATGAGTGTGGGCCTTTTTTAGCAAGAGGACGTGTGGTTTTGCTTCCCATACCCCTCTTCTTTGTTTCCACACCTCCCTAGCAACACATGAAGCATGAGAGACAAGTGGACCCCCTTGTTCCCTCTAGATGACGCCAATTACCTTTCTCTCTCCTAGGTGGCGCCTAGGTGGTAAATTCAAATTCAAATTTGAATCGAAGGGAATGTAGATCCACTTATTTAGGGGTATGTTTGTATCTAGGCAAGTTAACTATATGTTAATTACCTTCATTAATTAAACTAACACTTAGTTAACTCTCCTAAGCTTGGACATCCCTCACCCTATAAATACACACCACCACTATTTGTATCATTTTTACGCTTGAATGAATAATGCTTATCTATATTGTGAGTTCTTTGAGTGTCTTCTTTTCCTTTAGAAAGAGTACCTTCCTCATGGTTTTTATCAAGGGTTCCTTCCTTTGTGGCAAGCTTCCCCAACCTTTAGCTTATCTTCATTGAAGTGGCGCCTACACCACCATCTTTTACTTGTGGAAAACCTATTTGAAGCAAGATAATAGGAAAGCAACCAAGGAATTGCATCAAGTGGTATCAGAGCCATCTTCATAGAGGTTCTTCTTCCTTGCTTTTCTTCTTTCAATTTTCCAATTCTCTGCATCTTATTCTTCAATTTCTTTAGCTTAATTCCGTGTTGTTCAATTCTCCTAAATGTCTTGAAGTAATTGTTTTGTAGTTTCAATTTTAAATTTCTAAGCACTTATGCTTGTGTTATTTTAAATTTTGGTCCAATATCTTATTCTTGCATTGAATCATACGCTCTTGTTTTAGGATTCTCTTAAATTCTACTTTACCTATTGAGTCGTGTTGATCTATGTTTGGTGAATTTCCTAAGAAGTTCTCTATCATGATTCCACAACCTTGTGGATGAAGCCACATGTGTTTGAGTAACTTTGGAGTCACTTTGCATTTCATTGTGTGTTTCATTTCTCTATTTTTTCCCTGTTTTATGCACATTTATTTTTTATTTTATACTCCTTATATTTTGTCTTAGTCAAGTCTTGTTTAGTCCTTGATTTTGTCTATCAATTTTCTAAGTTTAGCCTATTTTACTTTTACTAAAAGTGTGTTGGTGTCTTTTTTGAAATTGAGCATCTAAGAGGTCAATACCTCTTGAGTAAGTATTATAAAGAAGTCTCACATGCTTGTAGCCTAAGCATGTTCCACTAAAATTTAAAAAAAATATATATAGCTCAATTTGTTCATAATGTCTTCTCTTGAATTTTAGTAGTTTTTTTTGCATTAGTTTGGAAGGTGACTTTGTGTTTGGTTGTAAAAGAGTTTGGGCATGTCATTTGGAGCAAAAATTTGTCCAAACAAACTAACTCTAAAACTAAAAGAACCATTACTCAAAACATACCTAATTCACCTACATTTCTAGTACATCTTGAGTTGCTTTGCATTTTCTTTGATTGCACTATACTTAAAATTTTTTTGTGCCTTGCCTTAGGAAGTAGTTCAAGTGCATCTAAAAGGTATAAAAGTTATAAAAAAAAGGTGAAAGAAAATAGAAGAAAAGAAAAAAAAGGTTCAAAAGAAGTACAAAGGTAAAATAGCTAAAGGTTGGTGCACCTAATAACAAATTAAAATTGCAAAAAGAATGCCCTAAATTGATAGAAATTTCTTTAATTAGGCCCTAGTAGCTCTCGGCCATAAGTGTTTTTGTGTGGTGCAATCTTTGAAATTTTTTTAGTCATTTTTGCATTTAGTCCCTAATATACTCTAGTATCTTTCTTGGAAATTCTTGTAATTGTGCTTACCTTCTTCTTACCTTTAATTTTAGTTTTTGTCTCTTATCTTACTCTTTAAAGTCTTGTCTCCATTTACTCATTCCACTTGGATAGTTTCCTATTCTTGATTAAGCATTTTCTTGCTTTCTTTGCTTCTACTCTTGCAATTATTGGTTTGCTTTGGTGTTTTGTGCCACTTTTGTAGAGAAGCCTTGGATTGGAGACCTTCCATAAGGGTAGCATATTAGGAAGATTTGAACAAGCCAAGGAAGGACTTGATAAAGCCTTGGATTAGAGAAGCCTACTGAGAGGCAAAGTAGTATCAAATGCTTCAAATGTCTTGGGAGAGGCCACATTGCCTCTCAATGCCTCAACAAGAAAACCATGATCTTGAGGGGACAAAAAATTTGTAGTGAGAATAGCTCATCTTCCTCCTCTAGTGAGAGTGAGGAAGAAGGGGAACATATTTTTGAACAAGAGTATGATGAAGCTTTTCCTTCTGAGGGGGACCTCCTTATGGTTCAAAGGCTTCTTAGAAGCCAACCTCTAGAGCTTGGCCAGTCACAAAGAGAGAACATCTTCCATACAAGATGTAAAGTAAATGACAGAGTATGTTCTCTCCTTGTTGATAGTGGCTCCTGTTGTAACTGTTGTAGCTCTAGGTTGGTTGAAAAGCTAGCCTTAACTACCATGCCTGATGCATTCTTCCCAAGTAAGGGCCCTATCACTAGGGCCATGGCTAGGAGAATAGAAGAAGACATGGCTAGAGTAGAGGGAGGAAGATCTCACCTCCATATGACCATCAAGTTATGCAAGCATGACTTATTTACTTGTAATTTTTATTTTAGGAACCTAGGATTTTATTCTGGATATGTATTAGTCCATTTAATTTTCTAGGAGGTGTCTTAGTAATAAGAAGGGGTAAGATTAACTTTTGGGCCTTTATTTAGGAAATAAGGGGGTAGTTTGATAACTACACCCTCTTTTGCTAAATAAAACCCAAAACTAATAAAGGAGTAATCTTGGCCCTTGGATGAGGTAGCTTGGGCACCAATTCTCATCTAAAGGAGGGTATTGATTGGACTTTGGGCTTCAATCCTCCTCCCTTGGATGACTCCTTTTAATCCTAGCCCTTCATTTCCTTCATGACTTGTCCAAGAGGTTAGCTCTCTCTATAAAAAGGTGCTCCTTCACACTCTTGTTTTTTTTACACTTTATTGAATGGAAAAACCTTGAGTTGGCCAAAATTCTCTTAGTGTCCACCCTTCTCTCTTTGAGAATTCCTTAGGTTTTTATCAAGGGTTTCATCCCTTGTGGCAAACTTTCCCTCTTAGGCTTAGCTTACCTTAAGTGGCGCCTAAAACCACCTCACTTCTTACCTTTCCATAAACCATTTCACCAAAGAAGAAAACCTCTAGAAAAATATCAAGGGAGGCATGCATCATTTGGTATCTAGAGCATTGGTTCTAGAGGTCTAAACTCTCTTCCTGTCTCATTTATTTTTTCTTTCCGTTTTCCTGTTTTATTTTATCTTTAATTTCCGCAATTTTTTCTACCTTTCCATTGTTGTTTATCATTTCCATTTATGTCTTGAGTTTATTGTTTTGAGTTATAGTTTATTTGCACCATTTATTTTTTGCTTGATGCAATTTATATTGTTCTTTTCTTTGCATCTACGTCTCTCCCATATTCATTAATTTCCGCTTAAGCTTTGAGTTGGGTGCTTTCTTGCTTGAATTTTGGTTTTGAGAATTTCTTGCTAAAAATCCATGCCGTTGTGGTGAATTCCACAACCTTGTGGTCAAGAAATTTAGACCAAATTCTTGTGTTTCCTTGCACCTAGTTGCCTTGTTTTGCTTTATTTTTAGCTTTTATTTTTCACTTTTATACTCTTGTGTAGTTGTCTATAAGTCATGTTTATAGTTTCCCATTTTGTCTATTAATTCCTTTTAAGTTTAGCCTCTTTTGTTTTTACAAAAAAAAAATTGAAACTTCTTAAATTGAGCAACATAGAGGGTCATACCTCATGTCTAAGTCTCTTTAGAAGTTCATGTGCTTTTAGTTTCAAGCATATTCTTAAAAAAAAATTCAAAAATAGTTGCTCAATTTCCTTTGTCTTTATTTTCCTTATACGTATAATTAGTAGCTCATTTGTGTGGTAAAGGTAGTTCTTGTTTGTGGGTGCTTTCACTTAAGCTATAAGTTTGGTATTTGTGTTCAACAAATTACTAAAAACTTAACAAAGCTTGAGTCCAGTGGCACACCAAACTACTAAACCATTAACACATCTATAGCTACTTTGCATTTTGAAGTCATTTCTAGTAGTACCTAAATTGTTGCTTTTAATTTTCTTTATTGTTCCAAGCGCATAACTCTTTGTTATCAAGCACTAAATTCACAATCAATTTAGGTGCATCTAGTAAATATTAAAAAAAAATAACAAGAAAACAAAGTCTAAAATAAAATACAAAAAAACAACGAAAGATTAAAAAAAAAAAGAGAACAAACAAAAGAAAAGAAAGTTTGAAAAAAATTCATTTGATGTACCTAACCTAAAATTAGCAAGTGCTTCAACTTTGAACTTGGAACCTTAAAAAAAATTTTATTACTTTTGGTACACTAGAACTTGATATTTGTGCTCTTCTACTTTTTAATCTAGTGCCATTCTTAGGTATTCCATTGTGTGCTCTCTTTCTTTTGTTTACCTTTTAGTTGTTGCTTGTCTTTTAAATCATCTTTCTAGTTTGTCTTATATACTCTTACCATTTGGTTAAGTGTCCTTTTGATTGTGTTATCTTTTATTGCTTTTTGAGTTTCTATTTGCACCTCCCCTTGCTACTTTTGGTTTCTTTGGTTTGTGTGTTAGTGTCAATTTTGGGAGAAAGCTTGAAAAAGGAACTTACCACAAGGGTAGCATATTTTGGAAGGCTGGACTAAGAGCCTAAGGGATCACCTCAAAAGGAAATACACCTAGCCGTGAGGACTTTGATTTGAGGGAGCATTTGGAGAATCATTTTTTGAAGACTTTACTTTTTCTTTAATTTGGGTGTATTAATTTTGTAGTTGGGAGTTTGAGTGCCCTTAAGGCCCTCCCTTTGGTTGTAATAAAATTTAATCAATTTTTTAGTTTCTCGAAAATTAGGTGAAGAAGGAAGAAGTGGTACACTTCCTTCAACACCTTAGGAGCTCGCTTTAGATCCCTTCTCTTTTGAATTTTTGCTTTAAAATTCTTGCTTTATTTTTCTTATTCAAAGCGCTTAGAAGGCTAAAGAGTTCCAAAGACTCATCAAGCCATTTTAGGCAAGAAAACACAAAAAGAGAGGAGTGTTTGTTTGTGAAAATTTTTTAGCCACCTTTTTCCTCTTAGAAATTCAAGCACAATGACATCACACACCCACTCTAGTGCTCATAGTTATTCATCAAACAAGAGTGTAAACCAAAGAAATATTTCTAAAGATTACACTCTAGAAAACTTAAACATGGACTTTAGGGAGTGGATGGCAAAAGAACAAGAGAGAAGAGAAGAAAAAAAGAGTCCAAGGAGAAAAGAAAAATAAAAGAAAGAGAGAAAAAAGAGAGAAGAATAAGAGAAAGGAGAGAAGATGAAGAAAGGAGAGAAAGAAAAGAAAGAGAAAGATGAAAAGAGAAAGAAGAAGAAAAAAGAAAGCATGGGAATTGTGAGAATTACAAAATGAAAGGGATAGTCTTAGGTTCCCCATGTAGACATACCCATAGGAGTGAAAGTGAGGAAGAATACTACAATCATCCTAGGAGAAACTCCCATTCATCCATGCATAATAATGGGGCCCCTCCAAGGAGCCCAAAATTGATCTCCCCCCATTTCATGGGAGGGAAGATGTGGAAGCCTACCTTGATTGGGAAATCAAGGTAGAACAACTCTTCACTTGCCATGAGGTAAGAGAAGAAAGAAAGGTTCCAATGGCAACCCTTAGCTTCCAAGGGCATGCCATGCATTGGTGGGTTGGGTTAACCAATGAGAGAATCCGCACCAATATGCCTTCCATAAGATATTGGAATGATCTTAGAAGTGCTCTAAGAAGAAGGCATATTCCCTCTTGGTATGAAAGAGATCTTTTGGATAGACTCCAAAGGCTAAGGCAAACCAACCTTAGTATAGAAGAGTATAGACAAAAGATGGAACTTCTTATCTTGAGGGCGGGTATCATTGAGGAACCCAAGGCCACTATGGCAAGGTATTTGTGTGGGTTGAGCCCCGAAATTCGTGATAAGGTGGAGCTCTTGTCATACAATTCCCTTGATGAGTTAGTTCAACTTTGCATCATGGCGGAAAATCAACTTAGAAGGAAAACTTTTAAAAAGGATAACCCACCTTATGTAAAGAGGGACCAACCTACGGGGAACTCTTTCAAGAGTTACCCCAAAGAGGAACATCCCAAGCACTTCAAAGAGCATAAAACATCACATATAGAAAGAAAAACCCCTACTACTAACTCTCACGAGAAAGTTAGTAGTATCAAATGCTTTAAATGTCTTGGGAGAGGCCACATTGCCTCTCAATGCCCTACTAAGAGAAACATCATCATGAGGGCCCAAGATGTTTATAGTAGTGAGTCTAGCTCACACTCCTCTAGTAAGAGCGAAGGAGAAGGGGTTCATGCATACCAATCTGATTGTGATGAAACCGCTTATGCATGTTAGGGAGACCTCTTAATGATAAGAAGACTTCTTGGAAGCCAACCTTTGAAAGTGTCCTCATCTCAAAGGGAGAACATATTCCACACTCGCTGTAAGATGAATGACAAAATATGTTCTCTCATTGTGGATAGTGGGTCATGCTGCAATTGTTGTAGCTCAAGGTTGGTGGAAAAGCTAGCCTTGATCCCACTTCCCCACCCTAAGCCTTACAAGCTTCAATGGCTCAATGAGCAAGGGGTAATGGAGGTCAATGAGCAAGTCAAGGTTCCCATTTCCATTGGGTCTTATAAAGATGAGATCTTGTGTGACATAGTCCCAATGGAAGCTGGCCATATCTTGCTAGGAAGACCATGGCAATTTGATAAGAAAGCCATACACCATGGTCATTCCAATAACATCATCCTCACTCATAAGGATAAGCGCATTAAGTTGTGTCCTCTAACACCTTCACAAGTGGCGAAGGACCAACTCATCATGAAACATAAGAGAGATGAGGAGAAAAAAAAAAGAAAAGCTTTACCCCTAAAGCTTGAAAGGGGTAAAGAGGTTGAGTTGGAAGTTGGTGCCCCTTCCGAGAAAGTCATTAGTAAAGGGAGTTTATTTGCGACAAAATTGGATTTAAAGGAACCCCCCTTAACTAACAGACCTTTCTATCTCCTCCTTTGCAAAGAGGCATCCCCCATTTCTTACCCCTCCATTTTTTTCCCTTCTAGTTCTAGCACTGCCATAGAACTTGGACCTGAGAACCTACCTCAAGAGGTTCAAGAGCTTTTAAAGGAGTTTGGTGATATATTCCCTAATGAAGTTCCCAAAGGACTTCCTCCAATTAGGGGTATAGAACACCAAATAGACTTGGTACGTGGGGCTAGCCTGCCTAATAGGCCTGCTTATAGGACTAATCCCATGGAGACCAAGGAGATTGAATCTCAAGTCCAAGAACTATTGGAGAAGGGTTGGGTTCAAGAGAGCATAAGCCCTTGTGCTGTGTCAGTTTTGTTGGTGCCTAAGAAGAATGGCCAATGGAGGATGTGCATTGATTCTTGAGCAATCAATAACATCACCATCAAATATAGGCACCCTATCCCTAGGTTTGATGACATGCTTGATGAATTGCATGGGGCCCAATTATTTTCAAAAATTGATCTTAAGAGTGGTTATCACCAAATCCGCATCAAGGAAGGTGATGAGTGGAAAACCGCTTTTAAGACCAAGTTTGGGCTGTATGAGTGGTTGGTAATGCCCTTTGGGCTTACCAATGCCCCAAGCACCTTCATGAGGCTTATGAATCATGTCCTTAGGGATTGCTTAGGAAAATTTTGTGTTGTTTATTTTGATGACATCTTAGTGTATAGCAAGAGCCTAGATGAACATGTAGGCCATCTTAGGCGCGTCTTTTGCATTCTTAGGTCACACCAACTCTATGGAAATCTTGAAAAATGTAATTTTTGTGTGGAGAGTGTGGTGTTCTTAGGTTTTATAGTTAATAAAAATGGGGTTCAAGTAGACCCCGACAAAATCAAAGCCATCCAAGAATGGCCCACCCCAAAAAGTGTGACTGAGATCAAGAGTTTTCATGGTCTCGCGAGCTTTTACAGGCGCTTTGTGCCTAACTTCTCCACACTTTTCTCACCAATCAATGATTTGGTGAAGAAGGATACTCCTTTCCTTTGGGGTGAAAAACAACAAAAAGCCTTTGAACTTATCAAAGAGAAACTGACCCATGCACCAGTTTTAGCTCTTCCTGACTTTTCTAAAACTTTTGAGCTAGAGTGTGATGCATCGGGAGTGGGTGTGGGAGCTGTGTTGTTACAAGGTGGTCATCCCGTGGCTTATTTTAGTGAAAAACTAAATGGATCCGCCTTAAACTACCCCACCTATGATAAAGAGTTTTACTCTTTTTTAAGGGCCCTTCAAACTTGGGAACATTATCTTGTACCTAAGGAGTTCATCATTCATAGTGACCATGAGTCACTTAAGTATTTGAAGGGTCAAGGCAAGCTTAATAAAAGGCATGCTAAATGGGTAGAATTTCTTGAGACTTTCCCTTATATCATCAAATACAAGAAAGAAAAACATAATGTGGTGGCTGATGCTTTGTCTCGTAGACATACCCTTTACACCACCTTAAGTGCAAAGATTCTTGGATTTGATAATATTAGAGAAATGTATCTTTCTGATAAGGATTTTGGATCCATTTATGCTGCCTCTACATTTGCATGTAAAACCCAAAATGGGTTCTTTGTGAGTGAGGGGTACCTTTTCAAAGGTAGCAAACTTTGTGTACCCCAAGGATCTATGAGAAATCTGTTGATAAAAGAGAGCCATGAGGGTGGGCTCATGGGGCATTTTGGAATTAACAAAACTCTTCTGCTTTTACAAGAAAAATTCTTTTGGCCCTATATGAAGAAAGACGTCTATAGACATTGTCATAAATGCATTGCTTGCTTGCAAGCTAAGTCTAAGACAATGGCTCATGGATTGTACACACCCTTACCTGCTCCTTCTGCACCTTGGCTGGATATTAGTATGGATTTCATCCTTGGCCTGCCTCGAACCCAACGAGGTGCAGACTCTATCTTTGTAGTGGTAGATGGAGTTTAAAAAATGGCTCACTTTATACCATGCCACAAGATAGATGATGCGAGCAACATTGCGAGACTTTTCTTTAAAGAAGTTGTCCGTTCACATAGAATTCCCCAATCCATAGTCTCTGATAGAGATGTGAAGTTCCTTAGCCACTTTTGGAAAACATTGTGGGCAAGGCTAGGAACTAAACTCTTATTTTCTACCACATGTCACCCCCAAACTGATGGGCAGACTGAGGTAGTAAATAGATCTCTATCTACTATGCTTAGGACACTTCTTCGAGGAAATCACAAGTCTTGGGATGAATACCTACCCCATATTGAGTTTGCATACAACCGGGTGGTTCAAAGGACCACCAAACATTCTCCCTTTGAAGTTGTTTATGGCTTCAACCCCCTTACTCCTCTTGATATCTTGCCTTACCCTTCCCTTCTTCTGTTCACAAAGAAGGAACGTAAGAGCGGATTTTGTTAAAAAATTACATGAAAGGGTAAAGGCCAACATTGAACATCATTCAAAGGAGTATGCTAGTAAAGCCAATAGGGGCAGGAAAGAAATTATCTTAAATGAAGGGGATTGGGTATGGCTTCATTTAAGGAAGGATCGCTTCCCTACTCAAAGGAAGTCCAAGCTTAGCCCCCGAGGAGATGGTCCATTTCAAGTCCTCAAGAGAGTGAACAACAATGCATACATATTAGATCTCCCTGAGGACTATGGTGTCAGTACTACCTTTAATGTTTGTGATTTGATCCCTTTTGTAGGTACTGATGAAGAAGAGGAGAACCTATCAGATTTGAGGTCAAATCCTTCCCAAGGGGGAGGGGATGATGCATTCTCCCCAAGCAAGGGCCCTATCACTAGGGTCATGGTTAGGAGAATAGAAGAAGACATGGCTAGAGTAGAGGGAGGAAGATCTCACCTCCATATGACCATCAAGTTATGCAAGCCATGACTAATTTCTTGTAATTTTTATTTTAGGAACCTAGGATTTTATTTTGGACATGTATTAGTCCATTTAATTTTCTAGGAGGTGTCTTAGTAATAAGAAGGGGTAAGATTAGCTTTTGGGCCTTTATTTAGGAAATAAGGGGGTAGTTTGATAACTACACCCTCTTTTGCTAAATAAAACCCAAAACTAATAAAGGAGTAATCTTGGCCCTTGGATGAGGTAGCTTGGGCACCAATTCTCATCTAAAGGAGGGTATTGATTGGACTTTAGGCTTCAATCCTCCTCCCTTGGATGATTCCTTTTAATCCTAGCCCTTCATTTCCTTCATGACTTGTCCAAGAGGTTAGCTCCCTCTATAAAAAGGTGCTCCTTCACACTCTTGTTTTTTTTACACTTTATTGAATGGAAAAACCTTGAGTTGGCCAAAATTCTCTTAGTGTCCACCCTTCTCTCTTTGAGAATTCCTTAGGTTTTTATCAAAGGTTTCATCCCTTGTGGCAAACTTTCCCTCTTAGGCTTATCTTACCTTAAGTGGCGCCTAAAACCACCTCACTTCTTACTTTTCCATAAACCATTTCACCAAAGAAGAAAACCTCTAGAAAAAGATCACGGGAGGCATGCATCAATGCCCCATCCCAAACCTTACAAATTGCAATGGCTCAATGAGCAAGGGGAAATGGTATTCAATGAACAAGTTATGGTTCCAATTTCCATAGGATCTTATAATGATGAGATTCTTTGTGACATAGTTCCTATGGAGGCTGACCATATCCTGTTGGGGAGACCATGGCAATTTGACAAGAAAGCTATTCACCATGGTCACGCCAACCAAATAATTCTCACCCATAATGATGCATGCCTCCCTTGATCTTTTTCCTTGAGGTTCCAAGCACCATGAAATGGATGATAGAGGGGAAAGAAAATGGAGGTGGGGCGCCACTCTCAAAGTGAGATAAGCCAAAGTGTTTAGGTTTGCCACAAGGGAAGGAACCCTTGATAAAAACCAACTAGGAAGAGGTTTCTCAAGAGAGAGGATCCTCAAGACCTTTTTACTAAGAATGTGCTCACAAAGAGACTATTTTCATTCAACTTCAAAGGTGAAATTTTACAATGAGGGGGAATGAGTATATATAGCCCAATGGGAGAGCTTGGACACACTTTTCTAGGCAATGTGGGACTTGGGCTTAATTAGGGTTAAAACTAATTAACCCAAGTCTTAGGCCTTAAGTGAGGCACCTAAGTTCACCCCCTATGGGTGCAATTAACATATCTTAATGTGAATGGGCTAGCCCAAAATCATGTCTTAACTTATGCACCCATTATAAGCTTACTCCTCCTTTTTAACTAAAGGCACCTATACCTTATAAACTAAGAAGATGGCCGGAAATACATGGCCTTAAGGGAATTAAAAATACTTTCCTATTTATCTAATTAAAATAAAATATTTACAAGCTAAAAATAACGAAGACTATGGTTTCGAATCTTCAATGAGCTTTTGTCCATGCCATGCCTTCCTTGAGTCCTCCTAGCCATGATGCATGCTAGGTGAGATTGCATCATCTCCTCTCCCTTGGAGAGGATTTGACCTCAAATCCTGAGGTCTTTCTTCCGCTTTTTCAAAGTCTCATGGAGTTGGCTCTGATACCAAATGATGCATGCCTCCCTTGATCTTTTTCCTTGAGGTTCCAAGCACCATGAAATGGATGATGGAGGGGAAAGAAAATGGAGGTGGGGCGCCACTCTCAAAGAGAGATAAGCCAAAGTGTTTAGGTTTGCCACAAGGGAAGGAACCCTTGATAAAAACCAACTAGGAAGAGGTTCCTCAAGAGAGAGAATCCTCAAGACCTTTTACTAAGAATGTGCTCACAAAGAGACTATTTTCATTCAACTTCAAAGGTGAAATTTTACAATGAGGGGGAATGAGTATATATAGCCCAATGGGAGAGCTTGGACACACTTTTCTAGGCAATGTGGGACTTGGGCTTAATTAGGATTAAAACTAATTAACCCAAGTCTTAGGCCTTAAGTGAGGCACCTAAGTTCACCCCCTATGGGTGCAATTAGCATATCTTAATGTGAATGGGCTAGCCCAAAATCATGTCTTAACTTATGCACCCATTATAAGCTTACTCCTCCTTTTTAACTAAAGACAGCTATACCTTATAAACTAAGAAGATGGCCGGAAATACATGGCCTTAAGGGAATTAAAAATACTTTCCTATTTATCTAATTAAAATAAAATATTTACAAGCTAAAAATAACGAAGACTATGACTTCGAATCTTCAATGAGCTTTTGTCCATGCCATGCCTTCCTTGAGTCCTCCTAGCCATGATGCATGCTAGGTGAGATTGCATCACATAATTAAAAGCGCTTCAAATTGTATCCTTTGTCACCTTCTCAAGTGACTGAGGATCAATTTGCGATGAAAAAGAAAAGATTTGAGGAAAAAAAAACACAACAAGCTTCACCCTTAAAGCTTGAAAAGGGTAAAGAGAGAGAGTCGGAAGATGATGCCCCTTCCAAAGGGAATATTAGTAAAAGGAGCCTATTTGCTACCAAACGTGATTTAAAAGAAGCTCCTTTAACTAACAAGCCCTTTTATCTCCTCTTTTGCAAAGAGGCATCAAATCCTTCTCCCATTTTGCATTCTTCTGCTGAGAATGCTGCCACAGCCCATGCACATAAGCACCTTCCTCAAGGGGTTCAAGATATTTTAAAGGAATTTGATGATATATTCCCTAATGAGGTTCCGAAAGGACTTCCTCCCATTAGAGGTATAGAACATCAAATTGATTTGGTGCCTGGCGCAAGTTTACCTAATAGACTTGCCTATAGGACCAACCCCATGGAGACCCAAGAGATTGAGTCTTAAGTGAATGAGTTGTTGGAGAAGGGCTGGGTTCAAAAGAGCCTAAGCCCTTGTGCTGTGCCAGTCTTGTTGGTGCCTAAGAAAAATGACCAATGGAGGATGTATGTTGATTGTCGTGCAATCAACAACATCACCATCAAATATAGGCACCCAATCCCTCGTCTTGATGACATGTTGGATGAATTACATGGGGCAAAAATATTTTCAAAAATAGATCTTAGAAGTGGTTACCACCAAATAAGGATCAAAGAGGGTGATGAGTGGAAAACTGCTTTTAAAACTAAATTTGGTCTTTATGAGTGGTTGGTTATGCCCTTTGGGCTAACCAATGCCCCAAGCACATTCATGCGCTTAATGAATCATGTACTAAGGGATTACCTTGGTAAATTTTGTGTAGTTTACTTTGATGACATTTTAGTTTACTCTAGGAACCTAGATGATCATTTAGAACATCTAAGGCATGTTTTTTCTCTTCTTAAGAGTAATCATCTTTTTTGTAACTTAGAAAAATGCACCTTTTGTGTAGATAATGTAGTTTTCCTAGGTTTTGTAGTTAGCACAAAAGGGGTCCATGTTGACACCAAAAAGATAAAAGCTATTGAAGAATGGCCCACCCTAAAGAATGTGACAGAGATCAAAAGCTTTCATGGTCTCGCTAGATTTTATAGGCGCTTTGTGCCTAACTTCTCCGCGCTCTTTGCACCAATAAATGATTTGGATAAAAAGGAAGACCCTTTTCCTTTGTAGTGAGAAACAAGAGAAAGTCTTCCAACTAATTAAGCATAAATTAACCCATGCACCAGTCTTGGCATTACCTGACTTTTCTAAAACATTTGAACTTGAATGTGATGCCTCTAGTGTAGGTGTGAGATTTGTCTTGTTGCAAGGAAGGCACCCCATTGCGTATTTTAGTGAAAAACTCAATGGTGCCCTCCTCAACTACCCCACCTATGATAACGAATTTTATGCTCTAATTAGGGCCCTTCAAACTTGGGAGCATTACCTTGCTCCCAGGAGTTTGTCATTCATAGTGACCATGAGTCACTAAAATATTTGAGGGGTCAAGGTAAATTGAACAAAAGGCATGCAACGTGGGTGAAATATCTTAATCCTTCCCTTAAGTCATCAAGTACAAGAAATGAAAACAAAATGTAGTGGCTGATGCTCTTTCTAGGCGTCATGCCCTTTATTCATCCTTGAGTGCAAAAATCTTGGGATTTGATGACATTCGGGCTGTGTATCCTTTTGAGAAGGATTTCGGCCCCATCTTTGCTGCCTCTGCATCTGCATTCACATTAAAGGCCCATGATGGGTACTTCATTAGTGAGGGGTATCTCTACAAAGAGAGTAAGCTTTGTATACCCCAAGGATCAATTAGGAACTTACTCACAAAAGAAAGCCATAAAGGTGGGCTCATGGGGTATATTGGGATTTCAAAAACCTTCCTGCTTTTACAAGAGAAATCCTTTTGGCCCCATATACGTAGAGATGTCCATAGACATTGCTCTAGATGTATAGCTTGCTTGCAAGCAAAGTCTAAAGTAATGCCTCATGGACTATACACACCTTTACCTGCTCCTTCTGTACCTTGGAAGGATATTAGCATGGATTTCATCCTTAGGCTCCCAAGAACCCAACTAGGTGCAGACTCCATATTTGTGGTGGTGGACCGATTTTCAAAAATGGACCATTTTATTCCCTGCCACAAAGTGGATGATGCAAGCAACATCGCAAGACTTTTCTTTAAAAAGGTTATCCGATTGCATGGAATGCCCTCTTCAATAGTGTCAGATAGGGATGTGAAGTTCCTTAGCCATTTTTGGAAAACTCTTTGGGCTAAGCTGGGAACTAAACTTTTTTTTTTCCATTACATATCACCCTTAAACTGATGGGCAAACAAAAGTGGTGAATAGATCTTTATCCACTATGCTGAGGGTTCTCCTTAAGGGCAACCATAAGTTTTGGGATGAGTACCTTCCCCACATTGAATTTGCTTATAACCGGGTGGTTCATTGAACCACCAAGCATTCTCCCTTTAAGGTGGTCTATGGCTTTAATCCTCGTACTCCTCTAGATCTTTTACCTCTTCCTCTTTCTGTTGTTGTGCATAAAGAAGGAGAGGCAAAAGCCATTTTTGTAAAATAATTACATGAGATGGTTAAAGCTAACATAAAGCGTCAATCCTTGAGAGATGCTACTTTCGCCAATAGAGGGAGGAAAAATGTCATCTTTGAAAAGGGCGACTGGGTATGGCTTCACTTGAGAAATGATAGATTTCCTTCTCAAAGGAAGTCCAAACTTAGTCCTAGAGGAGATGGACCTTTCCAAATCCTTGAGCGAATCGGTAATGATGCTTATGTTTTAGATCGGCTTGAGGATTATGAGGTAAGCACTAGTTTTAATGTTTAGGATTTTTCTCCATTTATAGGTGATAAAAATGATGCAGACCCATGGATTTGAGGTCAAATCCTCTCCAAGGGGGAGGAAATGATGTGACCATGCCTAGCCAAGGACCTATAACTAGGGCCATGGCTAGAAGGATTGAACAAGACCTAGCCCTTGCAGACAAAGGAAGACTTCACCTCCTGTGGAGAGTGAAGATATTAGGCTAGGGACTTTAGTTAATAAAATGTAATTTTCCTTTATTTTTATTTTGAGGAGCATTAGGAATTTAATTTGGGACATGTATTTAGTCTATTTTTATTTTAGGAGGTGTCTTAGGAATTTAGAGGGTAGATTTAGCTTTTTGGATCTTTATGAAGGAAATAAGGGGTAACCTTAATATCTACACCCTTTTTTTCCTACATAAACCCCCTAAGCTAATAAAAAGGAATCTTGGCCCTTGGTTTGAGAAACTTGGGCACCAAGTTTGATGATCTAAGGAGGTAATTGTTTCTCAATCCTCCTCCCTTAGATCTCTCCTTTTAATCTTAGCCCTTATTTTTTAGGTTATCTTGTTCAAGAGGTTAACTACCTCTATAAATAGGAGCTCTTCCCCTCACTTGTATTTTTTACACTTGAATTTAATCCTAGAGACCATATTGGTTGTGAGGTTTTTACCTTTGAGTGTCCCCTATTCTCCTTTGTGAGAGCTTCTAAGAGTTATCAAGGGACCCCTCCCTTGTGACCTCTCCCCTTTGGCTTATCAAACCAGTATTTGTGGCGCCTCACCCCGTTCCTTTCCTCTCAATAAATTCATTTCCCTTCCAAGTGACCTTAGAAAAGATCCTTTGGGCAAGTGATCATCAAAGATCACATCAGTTATAGCTCAAGGTTGGTTGAAAAGTTAGCCTTCACACGAACTCCCTATCCTAAACCTTATAAGATTCAATGGCTCAATAAGAACGGGGAGATGGTGGTTAATCAACAAGTTAGGGTGCCAATTTCCATGGAACATATGAAGATGAAATCATATGTGACATTGTTCCAATGGAAGCTGGCCATATCTTGTTAGGGAGACCATGACAATTCGACAAGAAAGCCATCTATCATGGTTACTCTAATGAGATCATCCTCATCCATAAGGATAATAAAGTAAAGTTGTATCCTCTTACACCTTCACAGTTGGCAAAAGACCAGCTCATCAAGAAGCATAAAAGGGGTGATGAAAAAAAAAGTTTCACCCCTAAAGCTTGGAAGGGGTAAGGAGGTTGAGTTGGAAGGTAGTGCCGCTTCTAAGGAGGTTGTTAGGAAAGGAAGTCATTTTGCAACTAAAGAAGATATTAAAAATTCTTTCTCACTTGACAAACCCTTCTATTTCCTCCCTCTACAAAGAGGCACCATCTTGCATTACCACAAATCTTGAGTTTGAGTCTCTGCCACAAAGGGTTCAAATTCTTCTTAAGGAATTTGATAATCTATTTGCTAAGGAGATCCCTAAGTAGTTGCCTCCTCTAAGGGGATAAAACATCAAATAGACCTTGTTCCTGGTGTTACCCTACCCAATAGGTCTGTATATAGAACAAACCCCCTTGAGACTAACAAAATTAAGTCTCAAGTTCAAGATTTATTGGGTTCAAAAGAGCCCTAACCCTTGTGTTGTGCTAGTCTGGTTGATGCCCAAGAAGGATGGCAAATGGAAAATATGTGTTGATTGTAGAGTAATCAATAACATTACCATTAAGTATATGTACTCAATCCCTAGGCTAAATGACATGTTAGATGAACTACATGGAGCAAAGCTTTTTTCAAAAATTGATCTTAGAAGTGGTTACTATCAGATAAGAATTAAAGAGGGTGATGAATGGAAAACTACTTTTAAGACCAAATTTAGGCTTTATGAGTGGCTAGTGATGCCTTTTGAACTCACAAATGCTCCTAGTACCTTCATGCGCTTAATAAATCATGTTCTGAGGGATTGTTTGGAAAATTCTATGTTATCTATTTTGACGACATCCTTGTATATAGTAGGAGTCTAAATGATCAAGTAGGACATCTAAGGCAAGTTTTTTGCATTCTTAAGACCAACCACCTATTTGCAAATATTGAAAAATGCATCTTTTGTGTAGAAAGTGTTGTCTTTTTAGGATATGTTGTTAGTGCACAAGGGGTCTATGTGGATCCTGAGAAAATAGAAGCCGTCCAAGAATGGTCCTTCCCAACAAATGTGACTGAGATCAAAAGTTTCATGGTCTTGCGTGTTTTTATAAGCATTTTGTGCCTAATTTCTCCATACTTTCTTTACCACTCAATGAGTTGGTGAAGAAGGATGTTCTCCTTTGGAGTGAGAAGCATGAAAAGGCCTTCCAACTTATCAAAGATAAACTCAATAATGCACTAGTTCTAGTAGTTCCTGACTTTTCTAAAATATTTGAGCTAGAATGTGATGAGTCTGGAATAGGTGTGGAAGTTGTTTTATTAGAGGGAGGGCATCCTATTGTCTATTTTAGTGAAAAACTTCATGAAGCCTCCCTCAACTACCCCACCTATGACAAAAAGTTATATTCTTTTATAAGAGTCCTCCAAACTTGGGAACATAACCTTGTTTCCAAGGAGTTTTTCATTCACAGTGACCATGAGTCACTTAAGTATCTAAGAGGGCAAGGCAAACTAAACAAAAGGCATGCAAAATGGGTTGAATTTCTTGAAACATTCCCATATGTCATCAAATATAAAAAAGGGAAAAACAAATGTGGTAGTTGATGCCTTGTCTAGAAGGCATACTCTCTTTAGCACTTTGATTGCTCAAGTTTTTGTATTTGATGACATTAGGGACATGTATCCCTTTGATAAGGACTTTGGTCCTATTTTTGCTGCCTGTTCTTCTAAAGCCCATGATGGGTTCTTCTTGAGTGAAAGGTATTTGTTCAAAGAGGGGTAAACTTTGCATACACCAAGGATCCATTAGAAAATTGCTGACAAAAGAGAGTCATGTAGATGGGCCTATGAGGCATTTTGGAATTCAAAAAACTTTTATGCTTTTAAAGTAAAAATTCTTTTGGCCCTATATGAAAAGAGATGTCTAAAGGCATTATTCAAGATGCATAGCTTGCTTGCAAGCTAAGTCTAAAGTGATGCCTCATGAACTCTACACATCTTTACCTACTCCTTCTGCACTTTGGATGGATATTAACATGGACGTTGTCCTTGGGCTCCCAAGAACCCAACGAGGTATACAGTCTATCTTTGTGTTTGTGGACCACTTTAGTAAAATGGTCCATTTCATTCCATGCTAGAAGGTGGATGATGTGAGCAACATCTCAAGATTTTTCTTTAGAGAGGTTTTCATATTGCATGAGATACCCTCTACTATTGTGTCTGATAGAGATGTTAAGTTCCTAATTCACTTTTGAAAAACTTTGCCGGCTAGGCTAGGAACTAAGCTACTCTTTTCTACCACCTATCATCCTCAAACTGATGGACAAATTGAGGTGGTAAATAGATATCTATCCACAATGTTAAGGGAACTTCTAAGAGGCAACCATAAGTCTTGGGATGAATATCTTCCCCATATTGAGTTTTCATATAGTAGGGTGGTTCATAGGACCATCAAACATTCCCATTTTGAGGTTGTCTATGAGTTTAACCCTTTTACTCATTTGGACTTATTTCCTCTCCCTACTTCCCAGTCTCATAAGGATGGGGAATCAAGGGCTAAGATTTATTAAAAGATTGCATGAGAAGGTTAAATCTAACATAGAAAATCAGTCAAAAGAGTATGCATCTTTTGTAAATAAGGGGAGGAAGGAAGTAATCTTTGATGAAGGGGATTGGGTTTGGATTTATCTTAGGAATGATCATTTTCCTTCTAAGAGGAAGTCAAAGCTAAGCCCTAGAGGATATGGTCCCTTCCAAGTCCTAGAGAGGGTGGGCAACAATGAATATAGGTTAAACTTCCCTGGGAACTATGGAGTTAACACCATAATTAATATTTGTGATTTATCTCCTTTTGCAGGTGCTGATGAGAAAGAAGACATTGCAGATTTCAGGTCAAATTCTTCTTAAGAGGGAAGAGTTTATGCAATTTTACCTTCCAAGGGTCCCAACACAACTGGCATAGCAAGGTGGATAGAGGAAGACTTGGCTAGGAAGGAGTATGATAGACCTCAACTCCTATTTAGAGTGAATACATTTAGGCCGTAGTTTATTTTATTTTACTTGTTTTTGTTATAATTGGCTAGTACATTGGTTGGTGTGTTTAGCTTTCTTTGAGACCTTGTATTTTGGTCTATTTCTTCTTATTTTAGGCTAGGGGTGTCGTTAGTTTTTTATATGGAGTGTGTGCATGAGTGTAGGCCTTTTTTAGCAATAAGACGTGTGGTTTTTTCTTTCCATACCCCTTTTTGTTTGTTTCCCACACCTTCCTAGCAGCACATGAAGATGAGAGACAAGTGGGGGGGCCTTTGTTCCCTTTAGATGGCGCCAATTACCTATCTCTCTCCTAGGTGGCCAATTCAAATTCAAATTTGAATTGGAGGAAACATAGATCCACTTATTTAGAGGCATGTTTGGATCTAGGTAAGTTAAATATGTGTTAATTGGCTTTATTAGCTAAATTAGCACTTAGTCAACTCTCCTAAGCTTAGACATCCCTTACCCAATAAATACACACCATTGCCCGTTGTATCATTTTTACACTTGAATAAATATTGCTTCTCTATATTGTGAGTTCTTTGAGTGTCTTCTTCTCCTTTAGAGAGAGTACCTTCTGCATGGCTTTTATCAAAGGTTCATTCCCTTTTGGAAAACTTCCTCAATCTTTGGCTTATCTTAATTGAAGTGGCGTCTACACCACCATTTTCTACCTCTCCACCACCATCTTCTACTTGTGGAAAAAGGCCTAGTTGACAGTTCAAAGATAAAGCGGAAGGCATGGTCTTTTATTCAGTTTGCAAGAATATGACAACGATGGAAAACAATAAATGTTACGATCTATAGATGCAAGAAATCATTCAAGTTATACAATTGACATCTTGGGAGTGGTCTCCAACAATCAAATTAGTTTCACATATGGGTCATGAATCATTCCTATGATATTTGATTTAACTGTGTTAATTTCTTTTTACGTTGAACCCTCTTGAGAGCTTATTGTATTGCATATTGTATTTTTGTAAAAAAAACACATCTTGTACTTTCGTTTAGTTATTAATAAACTTTTTTTCTTATAACAATAAAACCTTTTAACAATTTAAAATTAAAGTTGAAAGTGAAATTATTTTACCAAGTGAAGGTCATTAGCATCAAATTACAACCAAATACTTACATATTTAGATTTCTTGTGACTAATTAATTGATTCTAGCATCCAAGACAAATAACAACTTTTGTTATTCTAAGTCAACCAAACCATCTTATAATAGATGGCATATATAAAAAGAATCATGTCTTACATTAAATTACCATTTAATATAATTATCAACTAAAATGTAAAATAATAAATTTAAATTTTATAGGAACCAAATTAATAAAAAAAATTAGAAAAATAAATTAATATTTTGTATATTTTATAAAAACTTAAAATATAATTTTTCCTTATTTTATTCATTCATTAAAATAAAAATGTGGTTAAATATTTAACAACTTTTATTTTTTTCTATAATTTTTCATTTGTCCATTTTAAATCATAATACATGAATTAAATAGAGTATTAATTATTTTGTTTGTATTAGAACTATTTTTAATTTCTTTGTTAGTTAGTAATCCAAAATTAGAGTAGTTATGGTAGTTATTTCTGTTTTACACTAGCTGTATAAATATCAGTTTACATAACTGATACTTTGATTTTGAGAAAGATCCAGAATTACAAAGCCATAAGTCTCTATCTCCTATTCTTTCATAATTTTGTAGCCTTGTGTTCCAATTATGGGTATCTAGAGCTTATGAGTAAGAGGGTCCTGTGAAAGGACTAAGATTGAAGTATTGTTGCATGTAAACTTCCATGTCAACTGCGAGTTCCATTACTGGTAATCTCCCTGTGTTTGATGGGAAAGGCTACGATGATTGGTGTGTAAAGATGGATGCTATCTTTGGGTTCCAAGAAATTGAATAAGTGGTAAAGTGTGGTCTTCAAGAACTCCCCAAGCCTGCCTCAGAAGAATAGAAGAAGGTGTATAAAGAGAACAAGAAACTGGATTGCAAGGGTAGGGTATTCCTGCATCAATGTGTTTCTGCAATGGTTTTTCAAAAGATTTCAAAGGTAACATCTTCAAAATAGGCATGGGACACTTTGCAACAAACATATGGCAATTTTGGGAAAACAAAGAAGGTGAAATTGCAATCCTTTCGAAGCCAATATGAGTTATTGTCCATGATCAAGCAAGAAACCATCACATAATATTTCAATAGAGTTCAAATGGTGATGAACTTAATGCACGCATGTGATAAGAAAATGGTTGACTCCAAGATCGTTGAAAAGGTACTCAGAGCCCTATCCCCTGGGATTTGTGATATTAATGAATTCTGCTAATGTGATAAGATTAAATTTATCATGAACAAAGTGTATGTGAGTAAATTGGGATTAAATGATAACACTAGTATAGATATTAAATTTATTATGAGATAAATGATCGAATTCAATGTACTTTCTAATCTAACATCCCTCTTGAATATTTATGATATTATTTTATCATTTCCGTTCTCATTGAGTAATTTAGTTTGATCCCTCGAAACTAAATCCTAAGATACTAGATTCTCATCATGATTCCGCAATGAATCAAAATTAGTATCCAGTATTCATTTGCATAAACTTGAGAAATACCAGCTAATAGTATCAAATTTATTTCCTAGAACTCAAAATTGTTAGGTTTTTAAAATAGATCGAGTTTCCAAAAATATTTTCCAACAAGATTCAAAAACCTTACATCATAAAATGGTTGATCAGACCAAATTAAGCAATGAACGCAGAATCAAACACAGCCGATGAAATAGAAATCATATATATATATATATATATATATATATATATATATATATATATATATATATATATATATCAAGAGAGAATAGATTAAGAGTTACATTAAGTCCAATCAAAAGAGTTTAGCCTCTCATGGAGATGGTCATTACAAGCCAAAAGAGAAGAGAAAGAGATTACAAAACAAGAAGAGAATTCAAGGGTGAGCCTCATTTTCTTTCGAACTTTATTTTCTTTCTTCTTTTCTTTCTGCGGGTTATGTCCATCGCCTTTTTTCTCTCCCCTATTCTTTTAAATCAGCCAATTAGTGTGACAGGGCATCAGGAAAGACAAGGATCCACTCAATGCCTTATAATCCGTTAAGCGGATTAGAGATTCTTTCAAGGTGAAGAAAGCTACACCCTTAGGCACACGTGTAATCCACTGAGCGGATTTAAGTGGACATGAGCTTGTGCTTGTGGCCCTGAATCCATTGGGCGCCTCAAAATGGGCTGAGCGGATTTGCCCTTGTAAGCCTTCTTTCTTTTCCTTAAGTCCTACATCAAAGAAAGGTATACAAAATGAATCCTAAGTTGTACATTTTGTTGAGGATGCCAAAAATTATTATCTTTCCATCAATTTGATACTTTGAAGAAAATTACAAGGTAGAATGTCACAAAATTGAGTCATTAAGTGCCTAATTGTTAATGTAATTCATCCTAATTTAGACATTTAACAGGTACATGAACAGAGACTTCTTTAAAGAAAGAATAGTGAGAAGATTACAAAATAAGCCCTACAAGCCAGAACCTACCACAAGAGCAGAGGTCTGGGTGGTTGGAACAAACGAGGCAGAGGAAGAAGTAGAGGAGGAAAGAATGGAGAAATCAATAACTCTAACTCTCAAGATCATTCTCATGGTATCAATAGAAATTATCAAAGAGAGAACACAATCTCAAAAGGAGGCAATCAACAAAGAGGAAGAGGTGGAAGAAAGAACCAAGACAAAAGAAAGGTATAGTGTTAGAACTGTGAGAAATATGACCATTTGTCTTATGAATGTTGGTGTGGCAATAATGGAAATGGCACCAATAAAGGCAAGAAGAATGATGATGTCAATCTTGCTCAAGATGATGATGGATTTGATTCAGATCAAGTATTTCTCATGGTGACTATAAACAATGATGAAGACAACTTCTCATGGTACCTTGACATTGGGTGCTCGAATCATACGACTAGAAACAAGCATTGGCTGATTAACCTTGATACAAGTGTAAAGACAAATGTCAGGTTTGCTGAAAATAGCACAATTTCTACAGAAGGAATTGGGAAGGTTCTGATTACCCACAAGGATGGGAAAACAACACACATGAATGATGTATTGTATGTGCCAACAATAAAGAATAATTTGCTGAGTCTAGGACAACTATAGAAAAGGCTTCACCATGCAATGTTGTAGAATCACATTGAGATTTATGACTCTAAAAAGAGGCTTGTACTCGAGGCACCCCTATAAAAAAACAAAACCTTCAAGATCAACCTAAATACTACTACTATTCAATGTTTATCCACCATCACGATAGAGGAAGAAAACTGGTTGTGGCGTTACAGATATGGCCATCGTAACTTCAAAAGTCTGAACTAATTGAGCAAGAAAGAAATGGTGGTTGGTCTCCCACTTTTGCACCACCAGCAAACAATCTGTGAAAGATGCTTAATTGGGAAGCAACCAAGGAAAAATTTCAAGAATGTTGCACCTCAAAGAGCCAAACAACCTTTTGGTGTTGTTCACTTAAATGTTTATAGCCCTTTTAATACCTTATCTTAGGAGGCAACAAGTATTTCTGGACCTTCATAGATGAATTGACCAGGAAAATCTAGATATTCCTGCTAAGAGAGAAAAGTGAAGTGTTCTCTAAATTTGTGAAAGTTTGTGGACTAGTGGAAAGGTAAACTAAATATAGAGTGAAAATACTTAGAACAAATGATGGTGGTGAATACAACTCTAAAGAATTTGTAGAGTTTTATGTTGCAAAAGGTGTAGAACATGAAGTGATAGCACCCTACACTCACCAACATAATGGCCTGCTGAGAAAAGAACTTTGCTTGATATGACAAGGTGCATGCTCAAAGGAAAGAGCCTTCCTCACAGCTACTAGGGTGAGGCAGTAACCACTGCTACATATGTGCTAAATAGGTGCCCTAGAAAGAGACTCAAGACAAGTACACCTGAAAAAGCCTGGTTTGGAAACAAGCTTATTGTGTATCATTTGAGAATCTTTGGGTCACTATGCTACATGAATATCCCTGATGAACGGAGCAAGAATTTGGATGATAAGAGTGAAACACTTATACTAGTTGGATACCACCCAACTAATGCTTATAAGCTGCATGATCCAGTTAAACAACAAGTTATAATCAACAGAGATGTCATGGTTGATGAGGCTGCCTCATGGAATTGGGAAAATGAAAGCGAGTCTAATACACCATGTGTCATTGAAGGGAGCACAGACACTAAGCAAGTGACAGATTCAGACTGTTCTCAGCCTGCAATAAGGAAATCATAGAGAACAAGATTTCCCTCTACTACACTTGCAGACCATGAAGTACTAAGTGACAGTATAGTCTCTGATAATGTGGAGCTAGTTCATTTTGCTTTCCTAGCTGACATTGAACAACTAACTTGGAAGTAGGCACTAGACATCATAGAATGGAATGTTGCAATGGTTGAAGAGATGGATACAATTGAGGAGAACAAAACCTAGGAGTTGGTTAATTTGCCATAAAATAAATACTCGATTAATGTAAAGTGTGTGTATAAACTAAAACTGAAGCCAAATGGCACCATTGCCAAGCACAAGGTCAGGTTAATGGCCAAAGGATTTCTGTAGCAACAAGGAATTGATTATAAAGAAGTCTATGCACCTGTTTCTAGGATGGAAACAATTAGACTTGTGATCACAGTAGCCAGCTCTAGGAATTGGACAGTGTGGCAGCTAAATGTTAAATCAGCCTTCCTAAATGGCCCTTTAGAAGAAGAGGTGTATATGTTGCAACCACCAGGATTTGAACTGAAGGGGAAAAAGTAACCAGTATACAGGCTGAAAAAGGCATTGTATGGCTTAAAACAAGCCCCTCGGGCATGGAACAAAGTAATTGATGCATTCCTATCCAAGCAAGGTTTTACAAGGTGCACAGTAGAATTTGGTGTGTATGTGAAAAAAACTCAACGCAAAAATTTACTGTTGGTATATCTCTATGTAGATGACTTAATTGTCATAGGAGATGTGGAGGCTGAAATTGAGCATTTCAAGAGTAAAATGAAATCAAAATTTGAGATGTGTGATCTGGGAAATATGAGTTGCTTCCTTGGCCTGGAATTTATACACACTCGAGAAAGAATAATTTTTAATCAAAGAAGGTACACAAGTTAAGTGTTGAAGAGGTTCAAGATGGAGAAGTGTAACACAACACCCACACCAGTAACAACAAGTTTGAAATTGACTGAAGAATTAGAAGAGAAATATGTTGATGGAACCTTATTCAAACAGATTGTAGGGTCCCTAAGGTTTCTGTGCAATAGAAAACCTGACATTAGCTATGGAGTTAGCCTAATTAGCAGGTTTATGAGTGACCCGAGAACGCCTCACATGGTGGCAGTCAAACATATACTAAGATATCTTAAATGTACACAAAACTATGGCTTGCTGTTCCTGAGAGGAAATGAACAAACTGAAAGGAAAATTGAAGCATTTACTGATTCTAATTGGTGTGGAGATAAAGTAGAAAGGAAGAGTACTTTTGGCTGTTTGTTCAAATACTTGAATAGGCCAATTAGTTGGTGCTCAAAGAAATAAGAAGTGGTAGCACTATCTTTCTATGAGGAAGAGTACATTGTAACTGTAGAAGCAACTTGTCAAAGTCTGTGGCTGGAAGCTTTGCTAACAAAGTTGAAATTGGAGTACAAGAAGTTGGTGCAGTTGTGTGTTGACAACAAATAAGCCATAAATCTATCTAAGAACCCTGTGGCGCATGAAAGGAGATAGCATATAGAGACAAAGTTCCACTTTCTCAGAGATCAAGTGAGTAAAGGAAGACTAGAGCTAGTGTATTGTAAGATTGAAAATCAGGTAGTAGATGTGTTTACAAAGCCACTTAAATAAGAGAGATTTGAAGTCTTGAAAGATTTGTTAGGTGTGACATCTTTAGATCATTTTGGATTAAAGAAAAATATTAGTTAGTAATTCAAAATGAGAGTAGTTATGATAGTTAACTCTGTTTTACCCTGGCTATATAAATATCAGTTTATATAACTAATTTTGAGAAAGATTTAGATTTACAAAACCATAAATTTGTGTCTCCCATTCTCTCATAATTGTGAAGCCTTGTGTTCCAACATTCTTAATATAAAATATTATATTAAATTTTTTAATAAAAAACCAAATTTTCTTTTAAAGTAAAAATAGAAAAACGAATTTCAATGAATACATTCCCTTGAATGTCTCTTACACGGTACCTGGAATGCACAACCAAAATTTCACTACATTGAAATTTCTCCCATGAAAAATATTTGGAGATAGAATAGCAAGAGCATCATTTGAATCATGAATTAGTAGCACAAATCATTTTAGCTGCCGAAAATCAATGTCTTGGAATTTTTATTGCCGTACGACTGGCATTTGCATGTCCCCTCTAAACTCTTAAGATTCGAGCGACCAATATATCCATCTCCATGTATTGTCCCTTTCTTCTATGTCAAATATTGTGCTTCCAAATTCAAATATTCTTATCAACACGCCAAAAAGTTACAACAAACTACTCCAATTATTTGTAGAAAAAAAAAAAAAGGACAGTCGTTGGTGCACGTGTCAAGAGAGCAACATTATATAATTAACTTGACTTGTATACTTAGAAACCATTCATAAACACAAATTTAGTTTATTAAATTTTCTCGTTGCGTATTTTCATTAATATAAATTATATAGTATCAGGTTGTATAAGAATGTAAACTGAAATTTAAATTAATTTCTAAATAAGCATGAAGCATATATATATAGGTAGAATTAACTATCAATATATTATATATTTGTGAAAATTAAAATAAAAAAAATGTATGTAGTTCATCAAGTATAAAATATAAAATACAAAATTAGATAAATATTAGTAGAGAATATTTCTTCACCTAAAGTTGTTAAGACAATGATTATTTTTAGTATGACAAGGATGTTTTATCTGATAATTAAAATTAATTGTAAGTTGATGGGAATATATATATATATATATATATATATATATATATATATATATAGAGAGAGAGAGAGAGTGTGTGTGTGTGTCTGTGTGTGTGAGTGAGTGTGTTGTATTTAATGTTTGATTTAGAAATTATTTAGTGGGAGCATCCAAATTTTTAAAACAAAAATTATAAAAATAAAAATTTTATGTATCTGAAAATTGGTAAACATTAAACAAAAAGATATTTAAATTTGAGAAACAAATTTCACCCAAAAAAATATTATATAGTTAATACTACCTACATATGTAATTTAAGTCATTAAATGATTAAGATATAAGAGAAGTAATAAAAGAAAATAAAAGAAAAAAAAACAAATATTTTGTTGAAGATGGAAGAATAAAATTATTGCAACAGTATACTCAAAGTTAAAAACAATAATTTAATTAGTAAAAAATTGTTTAAATAATTTAAAATATTATCTTATTTACATAAAAATAGATATTAACTTATCTTTTGATTGTTTCTAAATAAAAATTGCAACAACTGAAATAAAAAAAATATTCACTTATCTCTTTAATTGGTATTAATAAAAATTCTACCTAAAAAACAAAAGAAAATATTAACTTATCTTTTCTATTTAGCTAAATATCTTTGTAACTAAAGATTTGGTGTCTATTGCATCAATACTTTTCCTTAGCGATTTGAATGAAGGTTGAAAGTGAATGCTCTGCTAGGCCTTTGGTAGAGGTCTCATATGAAGAAGACTTGCTGCTGAAGAGTAACCAAAATGTTAAAGGCAATACAACCATTGATGGACACACAAATATTGATGGAGAAAGGGCTTCACATAATCCAATGGATAGGCCTAACATGTCGTACAAGATGAAACTGCTTAACACGAATGGACCCGCTCTGTTCTCTAAATTTGATGATAGTTCTTTGGGGCTTCATAGAAGGAGGTAACACCCCCTACTTACCCTGGCACCAGAGGACATAGATAAATTTAATGAGATAAATATCTATGATGAAGAATTCCAAGAATGGTGTAAGTCATGGAAATGATCGCTTATGGTGACTATGCTGGGAAAACCATGGGATTTCGAACCTTAGAAACAAAAGTAAAACATGATTGGGCAAAAAAAGGGTCTATTAAAATTATTGATCTACCTTAGAATTATTATGAGGTCCTATTCTCGTCCCTTAAGAACTATAACAGGGCAATTTTTTAAGGTCCATAGATACTGCGGACCATTATCTAAGGGTACAAAGGTGGATACTGTTCTTTCTAGATAATGTGGCGGCATCAACCAAGGTTGTAGTTTGACTTTGTATCTCAAACCTTGATTAGTTCTTGTCGAGAATATGATATATGTTGGACTCTATGTTGAAGATTGATTGGGTGACTACCTTTAAGGGAAAGGTCGTTATGCAAGGATATGCATTGAACTGGATTTGAATAAACCCCTACAACCTAATATAATTGCTCGTGGCCACTTGATATAGTCGCAGTATGAGGGGCTACACAAAATTTATTTCAAATGTGATAGATATGGCCACAAGAACGATAACTACACAGAGGGAGTCGATGCCATGAATAGAACATCCTATGCGATGGGTGATGATGGTGTCTCCATACCATAGGATGCATATGTTGCACGTGGTCCGAGCAGATTCTACGCTCATCACAAATACTATTAATTAATATGGAAAGAAAGCATGATACCAAAAGGCAAGATACCCATGCAGTGACAATGAAATTCACACCTAATTAGAAAGCCACCGGATTGTATGATCCTTGGATCTTAGTTAATAACTCCAGAAACAAATCCAACAACCCAAGATTACAAGACGTTGGACCTAGCCATAGAAGAAGCGACATTCAATGGGGGACAAATTAGGCATAGATGGCTCACGGTTTGGACCACTTCAGGAAGAGTTGGTGACACAAGGAAACAAAGTGATTATAACATATGCACATGCGAATGCCACCTCCTAACCTACACCTACAAATACTATGAATGATAACACTTATCAAGACACAATATCAACCAACGTGCCTGTTATACCAAGAACAAGGAGACACGTGAAACTACAAGCAAAAACACGCACATCTCGCGTGGGACAAGTCAATGGTCCAGGGAATAAATGCATGCCATAATCCAGAAAGCCAACATAGAGTTTATAGAACACATGCTAGGCAGTGTGAATCTGGACGCAATAGTAGACAAGAACTACATGAAACCAACCACAAGTATTGTGACGTCGAGCCTTGGAGAACAAGAAGTCAACCAGACGACTAGCCAAGATACATAACGTGTGAATGCTCACAAGAAAATTGATACCATTCGTATATTTCATCTTCAGGCGTCCCCAACACTTGATCTAGTTATAGACCTCACAGTGACAAACATAGTAAGTGCCTCCATCTAAGGCACTAAACTAGAGAGTTAGTTTGGCTAATACCATGCTTATTTTGGGTGGTCATGATTAGGAGACTTCACCTTGTGTTAAGCTCTCCTACTCCTAATAATCACTCCCCTTTCCCTACCTATAAATACCCCCTCCCTCGATTTATCATTGTAGGTACACTTGAATTGAATGATAATCGTCTTTTTTTGAGAAATTATTCTTAGTAAAGTATTTTGAGTTTTCTCACTTTAGAGAGAGTTTTTCCTAAAGGTCTTTATCAAGGGTCATCTCTGTTATGACAAATTTCAAGTTAATTTTGGCTTATCTTCTTCAAGGAGTGGCCCCACCCACCTCCATCTGCTTCCTTCCATCAACCATTTTCTTGGGTGCTTAGAACCTCAGGGAGAAAAATCAAGAGGAGTGCAACTTGAATTATATCAAAACACACAATGATCCAATTGAAAGAAGCAACTAAAATTGAATTAACAAATGAAGCAAATACATAAAGTGCATAGGAAATTGAATTGACATGAAACTAAAACTACATGACAAACTTAACAAGATATAAAAGGAACTTAAAATTCCATAAAGGAGGCTAGAAAAATTAAACGAGAACACGAGAAAAATAAGAGCAAAAAAAGCACAAAATTTTTAAAAGGAAAGAAAATGAACCTCTTAGAGTAGGCTTTGATACTACTTTATGCAATCCTTGTTGCATTTCCCATGATCTTTCTCCAAAGGTTCCTAAACACCAAAAAGATTGTTGATGGGGGATTAGGAGTAAAGGTGGGGCTCCACTTCTTGAGGAAGATAAGCCTTAAATGTAGGTTTGTCATAAGGGACAAAACTCTTGATAAAAACCACTAGAAGAGTCTCCTCAAAAGAGAGGAAACCCAATGACACTTTACTATAGAGAAATGCTCAAAGGAATCTTATATTCATTCAAATTCAAGTGTGATCAAATACATGAGATAAAAGAGCTATTTATAGGAGAAATGAGAGAGTTTTGGGCGTGAACTAGAGAGAGTGAGCCTTGCATTAATTGGCTCCAAAGACCAACTAATCAAGGTTAACTAATCCTTAATCCAGGATCCGAGCTTAAGAATGGATTAGGCATATGTTTTGTCTCCTTCTCACTCCCAATTTGCACCTAAGAGAGGAGCATGTGAGACCTTGCGTTGGTCATGCTTTATGTGCTATAAAGAGAGGTGCACAAACAAGTCAAGGGGTGTGAGAATAAACTCACATGATAAAATAGGTTGCACCTCCTTCAAACACAATAAACTAACTAAAGGCACCTCATGCTTTAACAAAGAAAAATGGCGAAAAATACAAGGCGGGATTGCATCATTTAGCAACACAAGACTATGACCTAAGGTCTTCAATAAGCTTCATCCTTGCCATGTCTTCCTTCATCCTCCTAGTTAAAGATCCATGCTAGATGAGATTGTATCATTTAACAACAATGTTTTGTCTTTTATAGTTTTAGAGTATGACATTTCGACCAACTAAGCATGGCTGCATGGAAAGTTGGAGAGGATGAGTTTGACTTCCCCATTCCTACCCCAAAAAATTTGGGATTTGTTTGAGTACAAATATAAAAAGATGTGGGATAAACTTTTAATATTTTTTTCTTGTATTTGTCGAATATTTTTTATCTTAAGTATACTCATGAATAACTTATTACATTATTGTTTACAATTTAATTTACTTATGTATCTAAATAAATTATATATTAAATAATTAATTATATTTTAATTTAAAAAATGTATAAAAATGATAAATAAAAAGTTAAAAATAAGTTTTTTAGTTAAATTTATAATTTTAAATTTATTATATAATTATTATAATTATATATGTGCAAATATGAAATATGAAATGTGTTGATGAAATTAGGTAATATCCATCAAATATCTATAAGATTATTGTCATCCCATATATAACATCTTCATGCCTGTATTTCATGTCTAAGATGTCCTAAGCCCAATTCACACCAGAAAAGGAATGAACATGTTGATCACGCGATAATTACAACAAAGTGCACAATATATTGTCCAATGAGATAAAAATAACTCATTTTGTTGCCTACATAGGGATGTAAAAAAGATATTTATATAATACAAAGGAATGATTGATTTTTTTATTATGTATATATGAATTAAGATAATTATAATAAAATGAAAAAAAAAAGACTTAAATATATTTCGAATTCAGGATAAATTAATTAATTTTATGTTGAGTTCTTATAGTTTTTGCTTTGAATTGCGTCTTCAGGATTTTTTTTTATTTTGTTTCAAATCTCTAAAATATTTTAGAAAACATTTTTAAATTTTTTAAAATTCTTTTAAAATGAATTAGGTAATATTTTGGAGACTTAAAATAAAATAAAAAAATTATTAGAAATTCAACACGAAACAAAAACACATAACACAAAATTCATTAATATTAGGACTCATAACATATTTAATGCAATTATAGGACTAAAAAAACACTTAGAGGATTAAAAATGAAAAAAAAATACATTGAATAAAAGAATAAAGTGGTTGCACAAAAAATATTTAAATCTTAATTATAATGTATAACTTTAATTAAAAATTAATAAACTCAATTTATACTTAATATAAAAAAATACAAAAGATTGATAAGAACAAATTAAATGAAGGTAAATATTTAATTAAAATTTCTCATATAAAATAAGATTTACATATGAAAATAAGTATAAATTTAATAAAAAATTAATGAACTCAATTTATGCTTAATATAAAAAAAATACAAAAGATTGATAAGAACAAATTAAATGAGGAGCTAGAATTTGAAGTTAACAATCAACAAAACTTGCTTTAATTGAAATAAAAGAAAGCGGGGAGGGCGAAGGTTGGTGAAGACTGTGGAAGACGAACAGCGTGCGCAGAGGTAAAGATGATAAAAAGCATACAAGACGCAATCTATATGGATTGGTACATTCAAGTTGAGAGTGAATGTAAGAAAATTTCAAAAAATGTTAGGCGTGTTGGTAATTTAAGGGCGGGGAAGGGGATCAGGTAGTAGAGGATGGGGTAGCAGTCATGAAAAAGGTGTGGCGAGAGAAAGTTAACCAGTGTGCAGGAGAGATATTATATATAAAGATTGGGTTAAACCAGATTAACGGGTTCAACCGGTCCCACCCGTAATCCATTGACCCACTAACTTTAACTTAATGGTTTTAGTGATTGTCCAACAAATGCAGCACAAGTGGCTGTGCCAATAAGCAAAAACTAGAGAATTGCCGTACAAGTCCTGCTTTGAACGTTGGTTCATAAATGGAAGTCCAGCAGTGCGCCTAGTATCAAAACTATCAATACTCTTCTGTACACGCAAAGAATGCACTATTTGTAACCACCTACTAACAGCACAAATGCTAATTAATATGCAACAATATTTCTATTGCTTCTTGTGTACATAGAAATTATCTGGCTCATATCATAGGTTTGAGTTTGAGTTGCAATTTACCCAATTCTATACGCCAAACTCCGCTATGCAAAGTGAGAAAAGAACAGATGACCTCTACATTCTTATATAAATTATCTAAAACTCTACAAATTTTATCCACAGAAACAATAAAACCTTGGCTGAAGCCATACTATGTGCACAGCAAGTATCTAAAACTGAATTCATATGGCATAATTTCTACAAATTGTGAGAGGGGCTCCGGTTTTCTCTTCACAAGGGACTTAATGGCTTCTTTCCCCACATCACTCGGTAATTGGAGGCATATCCAATCCAGTAATGATTCCAAGTCTTTTGCAAAGTCAAGTAAATACCAATCCAGCAGCTTCGGGATAAGGAACTTTGATGTTGAAATTCCAACTGCAGCCTGTAAATATTCTCTTTTGGCCATTTCAAGTTCGTTCTCAACCTGAGATGCTGTGTAAATTCTCACCTGCAGTTGGAGAATTTCATGAATCATCAAGACAATATCATGGAATTATTGGGAACAATACAAAACAGATGTTTACAAATTACAATCAAGCAAATTAATATATGAAATGGATTTATCAATGGACAGTGCCTTGGTTCTCGGAGATAAAAAAATCAATGTAAAGTAGGTATCAACTTACAGCAGGAGAGGACCAAGTTCCACAGGATAGAGCAAATGTTACTAGGGGTTCTGACAATTCCAGCCCATAAGTTTCATGATTTTTCCCTCCCTTCGATAATGTCTGTTTAGAATTTATCTGTAAGAAAGCTTAGTAATTTTCTATATATTCCCACCCAAGAAAAGCTACACTTGAAATGGACACAACTTACAAATTTCCAGTGATAAGGAAGTCTTAAAATGCAATGTTCTATTGTTGTTGCAGTTAGCAGCTTGCCACCCACATTTATTGCTGCCTGTAACAAGAAAAAATTACAAATTCTTGAGCATACCAATGCCATTACACTCAACTCAGGGAACAACCAAAATATACTGCCATCCTAATCAGAGCAAACAAAGCTTCTAGTAAGATCACTACCTTCTGCATCTGCACAACAACCATTTCTGGACTCTCTGGTAAGCCATTTTCTACGTATGCCTGAAGCAAAGCAGAACTTTAAATAAGCTATTACTCACTTTAAAAGTGTGTTTGCTTCATAGAACGGTTCTGTTAAGAAAAATAATTTCAGATGACACTAGATGTTATTCTAATGGACATAATTGACTTACATTCATCATACATGAATTATAGATATTGATCCAGAATGCAAGCTTCTCCTGGTGGTTGAGGTTCTCAAGGTTGACCCAGGCTAGTTTTCTCAGAAGAAGTCTGCAAATTTTGGAAAATTATAATACAGTAACATCTAACTGACACGATTAGTATGTTTCAAGGAATTGCAACAGTAAGAATTTGAAAAGAATATAACATACTTCAACCGATGCAGTAAAAACAAAGACTTTGCAGTTCGTTTTGGATCGAATGATTTAGCTTCAATTGTACGCAATTGCTTGTATGGACCAATATCTTTCTTTCCGAATTCCAAACAAATACCATAAGGATCCCAAAACACACTTCCTTCAATGCAGTTTTTATTAGATTTTGGGGCCCAGGAGTGTGTTACATCACCTGCAGAATCCAAATTCTTTGTAGCGCTCATTCTCAAGAGAATGCTTGATAAACACTTTAGAATATTTTCAGAGATTATATTTGGGCTTTCATCCCCTTGCAGTTTTTTGTGTAGAATATGGTTTCTTACTTCTGCAATTGACTGTTTGTTCAGCCTTAATTCTTGCTGCACAATTGGAAAGCTCACATTCACTGACTTAAAAAATTTCTCCACTTTTTGACTACCGCTCCTATTACACAACTGAAAACTGCTGACCAAGCAAAAGACAAAACACAACTGAACTATTTTAATACATGACACACCTGATTTTTTGGAGGATCCCAACGCTTCTGAAGTGATTTATTGACGATGGGAAGTTTCTTATTTGGCAATTTAGTAGTTTGGCCTTTACATACTGATTGCTTGTTACTCTTGGAAGAATTAGTACATGATTGATTCTCTTTTCCATGCCAATCCTCTGGCAAGGCAAACAACAAGAGAATGTATCATATGAAATGCATTCTCAATTCTGAAAAAGCTTAATCTCAATTGCTGCACATATGACCAGTAGTTACTCACTTGGAAATGTTGTTGTAGGGCTAGTCTCAGCATTATCTATTGTCTGGGAAGGCGATTTCAATTTACCCAGTTTGGGACTGCCATTTGGGCTTGCATGTTTCACACCTGCTGAATTCTCTAGTTTCAGCTTGGAGGATGACATGTAGACAGCTTCCTGGTACAAGTCCTGCCTGAAATGTGCAACCTGCTCCTCAAGCCTAACAATTTCCTCTTCCAGCACTGCCACTTCAGCTAGAAGTCCTAGTATCTAGATTTTTCAGATTAAATACAACAGTCAAATAGTCATCAAGTTTTTGAACATGATAACCTCCTCCATAAAACCCTTCAAAATTTTATTCAAATAAGTTCATTGCCCTTTTAAGCAGTTTCTATTTTCTAACTTTATTTCATTATAGTAGTACTAGTTAATGAAAGAGAAAATAGTTTTTACTTTATACCATCATCGAATCACAAATAGACATGTAAGATAAGTTTTGGATATTTTCCAATTATTACCTTAAAAGTCATATTTGTCATGATTTCTTATTGGTTAATAATAAAATTACTCAGGGCACTGAATTGAACTATATTAAAAAAGCTAAACGACAAGAAGGGAGAGAGATCACTAACACAGGGAGGGAGATATGGAGGAAGACGAGGCAAAGCTCCCAAAGGCCTGTTGAAAGCTCTCTCCAATGCTCTGTGAATGTTCTCCTCGCGCCTAAGCTTTTTCTTCAACCTGTCAACCTGAAAGCAAGTTGGAGATTCCATCGCAGGTGCCAATTAGATAGAAGAGAGAAAATGAAACTCAATAAGAAATTGAAGAAATATGGCATTACATCTTGTTGCAAAGCCAATTTTCTGTCTCTGCTCGATGCTTTTCCACCTTTAACTGCATTATTTGCTCCCCCTCGCGAGCTTCCCCGCATCTCTGCCTTTTCATTCAAGGATTTTGAGGTTAGAATCAAACTATGCAACTAATATCACAGTTTGAATTTAAAGTGCGTGTATCTCTGATGCCAGATTCGCAAGTAAAAATGAAAAATAAAATAAAATAGAGAGCTTAAGATTTATAGAACCCATGTCAATCATGAATTATGAAAACGAAGGGTATCTTTCTTTTCCCTCAGTTCGTTCCCTTTTTACTGAAGGGTACTTTGTTAATTAATAAAAAAAAAAGGCGGACTTTTCAGAATTTCTGGGATCATTGATCACTAAAACTGAAGCCATAGCTTTGGATGAGAACTGTTACGCTATTTTAATCATAATTAATTATAATAACCAGAATCATAGTTTAATAGAAATAATAATAATGTAAAACTATAATAATTGAAACTTGGTGTACTGTAGCAACCGTTTTTCAAAAACAAGACACTGGACAAAAATGTACCGGGTTTTGAGTTGTGACTTTAAAACAAATTCAATTACCTTTTCATGTGACAGTGTGATTGGAGGTTTCCTGTGCTGCAGTCTTGGCCTGACTCTTGTGTTCATCTTTTCCATTTCTTCTAAGTCTGCAACTGCAACTGCAACTGCAACTGCATGATTCTACCACTACACTAGGACTATGCTGCATCCATCAAGTTGAGTAAAACTGAAACCGTTATCAAAGTAGTGAAGTACCCATAAGCATAAAATGGATGCTCAAGAGTCAGTGAGCGTGGGGTGAGTCCAATTCCACCACTACTACCCTTTAACCGCTTCAGATCATCAATACAGTATTTAAAGGACGGTTTTGTTAACAAAGCCACATCTTCTACAACTAAATATTATAATTTTAAAAAAAAACTTTATTCTTCTTATTATATTTTACTTTTTAGAATAATTTATTAAAGAATTTTCTTATGAGGGATAACAGATGGATTTTTTACAACTGAATAATTTTTTTGTAAAAATAATTTGAATGCATTATTTTTTGTTAGTGATACCTGCCATTTTTTTTTGGCAATGCAAGAACACATCCAAGCTAGACAAAGCGCATAGATGAATTTAAGCATACTGAATATATATATATATATATATATATATATATATATATAATTTTTAATTAAAAAATTGTGTAATATTATATATATAATTTAAATAAAACATATGATATTAAATTCATATAATTTATTATTTACTATTCTATAATATTTAAAAAATCATTCATCGACAATTCATTAAAAATTACTATAACTATTAGGATGGAAGATTAACTTTTATATATTGTTAGTGTAATTTACACGGTCAATCAATAAAAAATTTATTATAAAATTTTAAAATAATTAATAAATTTATTATAATAAAAATAATTTACAATTAAATAATAGTATAAAAATAAATTTATTCTGAGAATTAGTAAGAATGTAATGTATATATAAAATATTTTCACATCATAATGTACTTAGAGGTTATTATTATTATTATTATAGTTTAAAGATATTTATTAATTATTCTAAATATTTGTTATTAGATGATAATGTAAATATTTATAAATATAATAGTTATTTATATTGTAATTAGAAAATTAAAAAATGAAAAAAATACTCTCCTTCTCTACTAAAAAAGTAAAAGCCAGAGGGAAATAGAGCTTAAAATGCAAAGCAGGCACAGTAACTTGTGTTGAAGGGATGAGTGAGGCGCATGTCATGATGAACCATAGTGCGCTTTCCACTTATGTTGTTATTTATTTTAACTTTTAACCCCCAACAATACGCTCCTCCCCCTTCCCTTTTTCCTTACTGTTTCTAGATTCTAAACAAAGTGAAATTTTTATAAGGGTTGGTAGCTTTTGACGGTGAATTATGTAGCGGATGCCTAAATTAAATTAGATCAACTAGGCTTTTATTTTATCTCCACATCTCTCATGCCTTCCCAACTACACTATTTTATTTTTATCCTTTTCGGATAAATTAATGAATTCAACGGTATTCTAATTCTAAATACTTAAGGACAGAACATCATAAACTCTGCTTTTTTAAAATAAAATAAAATAACCCACGTCATTTACCATATCTGGCAATTGCCAACTTTGTGTCTCACGGATAAATTTTGTTTCCATTTATCACTTAAACAAAATATTAAATGAAATAATAGAGGTAGGGTCAGCATTGCACTCTATTGTGACAACTTTCAAGTCGTTGTCACATACTTATATTAAATAAATGTTATATATGACATGCTAACAAGTACTGAACAGGAACTTAGGTGAAGTATTGAAGAAAAACCAATGGCAAGAGATGAGAGTCGCATATGAAAGGGGGAAATAGATGATGATGATGATGATGATGGGTAGGTGAAAGGATATGAAGAGAAGCAAAAGCTTGAGTTTGAAACAATGGATCCACGCCCTCATGTATCCATTCAAAACCACGTGATGGTGACTTCAAATCACAAGCTGACGTTACGTATGTTTCTTTTTAATTTCAACAAAAGCAGATTATTTACTAATTGCAATGTAACTTAACGTGTCATTTGTGGATACAGCATGTAATCCTATTCCTTATAAAAGACCTTGAAAGTTGAAAGCACCCTTGTCTTTTCATAATGTTATTTTTATTTTTAGCTTTTAGGTTCTCATTCATCTTTCCAACAGATTACATTGGATTAGTAAGCCAGCTTTATTCACAATAATAATAATTCTCCAACCGTTCACTGATTGAATTTACTAGTTATACTAATTCTCTGCTCAATTATCTATGTTGATTAAATACTTACTATTTTCAACACCCAATCATAAGTATCCAACCTATCTAATTCTATTATTAAGTAGTTTACTTGTCTAAATGAATACAATTTAACAATCTATTACTTATATTTATATTTATATATATATAAAAGATTGATTTGCACTAAAAAATTTTAACATTTATGGACATTCCAATGTTAGAAATAAATTGAAGATTAAACATTGAATGTCGTGTTAAATCTATTGCTATTAAATTTCAAACTTTTCAATCAGCGACTCCGTCTGGTAAACTGTTTGAAAAGCGTATTAAATAAGCCAAATTTATAAATTGATGTGGTTCAATTTAAACCAATTCTAAATGAAATTGAACAATGCTAAATTAGTAGTTATTGAGCAGAATATGAAAATAGTCATGATATTTAGACATATAAATAATAGTATAATACTCTATTATCCTTTTCTTCATTTTTTATCTCTTTATTATTACCTCTACTTTTTATTGTAAGACACAAATTAATTCACTAATATTAACAAATTTTTCAAATCGAAAATAATAAATATGGCTTAAATTATATTTATTTTGAAATTTATCCCATATTAATATTCTCAAAACCTTTTTATTTCAATGGACTAATCGGAAAAAATAAAACTACTTGTATTTCACATTGTTACTCGACAAAGAAAAAAATTAATGAAGAATATTTTTGTAAAGAAAAAAAATTAATGCATGAGTTTTATAAAAAGAATAAAATTATTTAAAATTTTTGGATCTGATAATAAAAGTAAGAGATAGTGTATCTTGTAATTAGTTATGCTAATCCTAGACAACAAATATTTGGTTCTTAATGTTAATTTATTTCGCTGTTGATTGTCAATACATATTCTTGCACTACCATCTTTCTTTTTTACCAATAACATAGTTGCATCCTATGGAGACACACTTGGTCTAATAAACTGCTTTTCTAAAAAATATTCAACTTGTTTCTTTAATTCAACCAACCATGCGGGTGTCATATGGTAAGGGGCTACTAACAATGGTCTTACTCTAGGAATCAAATCAATAGAAAATTCAACTTCTCTCTCTAAAGGTAGACTAGGAACTTCATTGGTGAAAACATCTGTAAAATCTTTCACCACTTCTTGGTCTTTCACATCCATATTTTTCTCAACCACCAGATTGGACAGAATCATGAAACATTGTGTGTCTTATCTCAACGATTTCTTCATTTCTTTTTGTAGACATCCACACATTTTCTTCAATAGGAAAAACTATTTATGGGCACAGTTGATAAGAATATGATTGATAGATAGTCAATCCATTACCAAGATTATGTTCATGTCTTGCAATGGCAAACAAATCAAATCTATCTTAAAAGTACCCCCTTTAATTATAACTAGACATCCTACACAAGCGAATAGCCAACACTGCTTTGTTAGTTAGGGTGCATACTAATAACTCACATGACAAATCACACATAGGCAAGTTCAATTCATTCACACAATCATGGGACACAAAAAAGTGTGTCGCTCCAGAATCAAATAATATTTTAACAACTTTGTCAATCACAGTACACACACCTTATATTAATCCATCAGATTGAGAAATTTCAACTCCACTCATAGCAAACACCTGTCCTGCCATCCTAGGTTTGTTGTCACCTCTATGAATCTATTTATTTTCTCTTGAAATGGTAGTTTTAAATTTCAATGAACAATTTTTGGCTAAGTGCCCTGGCTTTTGGCATACATTGCACAAAGATGGAAGAGCACACTGATTGGCATAGTGCGTTCCATCACATTTGAAACACCTAATACCAAACTTCTCTTATTGTTGTTTCAAAGCTCCACCTTTAAGAGTTTGTGGTCTATTATATGGATTTTTATAAAAATGCTTCCCTTTGTTTCCTATAGATCCATCTTTTTGAGTTTTCACCAGCTTTCCTCCACTTTCTAATCTTTCCATTGTCTTGGCTTTTTCATTGCAAACTCCCAATGGCCATAAACACAACCATCTGCTTCACTTCGTATTTAAGACCTTATTCAAATTTTTTGCATCTCCAGGCTTCTATAGTAGCTTGAGAATAAAATTAGGCTAGGTGTTCAAACCTAGTAGCTAGCATACTCATGAACAAACAATTCCTTGTACTCTAGCTTCAAGAATTCTACCTCTTTCAAATATCTAGCGCTTTCTAGGAAATACTTCTCTAGGTATCTTTCTTTGAAATTATTCCAAAGCATCAATTCTCCCCCTGCCTAGCATCATTTGTTGGGTTCCCTGCCACCAAAATTTAGGTTCTTCTAATAACAGGAAAGTTGCATAAGTTATCTTTTTCTCTTCAGAACACGACATGGCTCTAAAGATTTTCTCCACTTTTCTGATCCAATGTTTAGCTAGATCAGCATCTAAGTACTTGTTTGACAACATTTTTATAAAACTATTTTCAGTATTTTAGTATTTAAAAACTAAAAAACTCGTTTGGGTAGTGATTTTTGAAAACAGTTTTGGTTTTTTAGTTTTTAAAAACTAAAAAACAGGAACAGCTAAAAGTAGTTTTGCTTTTCAGTTTTCTATTTTTACTTTGAAAACTCAAAATACAATCAAAATATATTCTTTTTTTTCTTTTTACTAATGAAATTTTATTAAATATGAACAAGTTTTTCTATTTTTACATCTTCAAAACAGTTTTCAAATAACACTTGCCAAATAAGGTTTTTTTTTTCTTTTCTTCCCAAAAATAGTTTTTGAAAACTATTCTTGAAAACTCTTTTCAAAAACTAAAAAACAAAAATGAATCAATCAAGCCCTAAGTTTCCCTTAAACTTGGGAGGATTATTCTTCATGAAATTTGTTAATCCCTGATATTTTGGAGGTGTAGCATTAAGTGGAACCTCTATTGCTTGGAACTTATGTGCCATTGTCATGTTCTGTTGATGAATTATAGAAGTCATGACCTCAATGGCATAACCTACTTGAGTCATATCTAATGACTATTTAGGAAGAGGTATAGGTGGTCTAAGTTTCATCCTATAACATATCGCATTATAGTTAGAGCATAACACTATATTCCCACACTACACACACCCATACGACACTACACACAACAAAAACATAGTGAGCTTATTCTCCATAAATTCGTGAATAGGAACAAATTGCTATGATACCACGTAACATCCTAAGTTTATATATATTATTTACACGATAAATTCTCTTTTGAAATTATTTAAATTACCAAGATCTATATTTCCAAATAATGAGATATAAAATTTCTATTACACTACACTCAATATTAAAGCATACATCACAACGATTTCAAAGTTCAATGCAAAATATACAATGGTACATTCAGCCATTGCTCACTTAATAATACCATGTCGCTCGGTGAGACCCAAGATAGCTCACCCAGCGAAGGCCATATATCAGACTCTCTTAGCAGTAGGAACTTCACTCAGTGAGACACATCGTTGGGCGAAAACCTTGTTTAATTCTAAACAGGGTATAATTTGCACTGGCGAGACCTTTCACTGGGCGTAAATCCCATTTAATTACCAATCTGAGACAACATTGCATTGAGTGAGACCTCCGTCGGGTACAAAGCTATAATATAATCCTAACATAGGCTAAAGTCATTGGGAAATATCTTCTTCCCAGTGAGACCTTGTAGATAATGGAACCTCTACTGCATAATTCACTCAAACTTGTTTCATGCAATCCAATTATGCACACATATACTCCAAATCATTTGCCAAAATCATAACACATTATTCACACAACACATTACTTGTCCTTCCACCATCAAAGCATAATTAATACATAGCTCATGCAAAATGGATACATAACATGTTATTTTCCCATTAAAACTTAACTATTACACAACTCATATAAAACATAATTCCAACCATAAAACTTAGTCATTCTTAGTAAATATTGTAAATACTTAGAACATAGGTATTAGTTTCAGTCAGTTCATACATTTAGCAACCTCAAAGCTCTAACTTATACACATATACACACTCCAATACATGACTTAAACTATTTCTGTCGGAAAACATGTAACTCCACTTTTGCCATTGATCCATCACTAATCCTACTAATTTTGATCTTTATTGTCATCATGGGTGATGTATCCTCTCTTGGATGCTTGAACTCCCATGAATCAACCTCTAAAGTCACAAGAACAAATGAATTGTATGGAGAGGAAAAATGGTGAGGATGATTGGCGCCATTTTGTGAGATAAGCCAAGAGATGGTGGTGCTTGCCACAAGGAAAGGAACTATTGATAAAAGCACAAGGATACTCTCAAGAAAGAGAAATTTGGACACTTAAAAAAATGAAGCAAATGTTCTCAATTCTCATCAATTCAAGTTTAAACTTTACAAGAGTAGGAGAAGTCTATTTATAAGGATGGGAAGTGCCTAGGTCTGTGCAAAAGAGTGAAAATAAAGAAGGGAAAACCAAATTTGAATTAATGAGCACATGCTCTTAAAATTATGGATCTTAGAACTAACTAAGTGTCATGCAGGATGCCATGTGGCATTAATTCAAATTTGGCGCCTTCTTAGGGGAACAAGGTCTTACCTTGTCTCCTTTTTGCTTCATATACTAACTAATTGAGTTTAATTAGTAAAGAGGGGTGTGGTTAATAAAACAACCCACCAACACCCCCAAATGGCCCAATTAACTAATACACTCCACAAAAGGACTAAGCACACCTCCTAGGCTGTAACTCATGAAAAATACATGTCAAATACAAGGCCAAGGAAAAAGGGAATAGACCATTCCACCTATGAAAAAATACAAGGCAAAATACAATGCTAAAATAAAGGAACATGAAAACTATGACATAATCTCTACCCGCATAAAAAGGTGAGGTCTTCCTCCATTCACTCTAGCCATGTCCTCCTCTATTCTCCTAACCATGACCCTAGTGATAGGTCCCTTGCTAGGGAGGAATGCATCAACTGGTATCTGCTCTCATGCAAAGCACAATCATCACAGTTATACAAATACATAGACATTGTAAGGTAAGCATAATAACATGTAAAGTTTATAATATAAATAATTTAAATATCACAAATACATCAATCAAGTCAAACACACTTATATTCCCCTAAATACAAGTTTGTCACACATGTTTAGACTCGACACTTTCTGAAATATCCACATTGAGTTTGGACAATGAGGCGGCTTAAAACTCTTTCCAATTGGTGAAAAACGTCCAAGTTGTATTGTGTTACTAGCAATTTAAGTCTAAGCATTACTTATCTGACAACCTTAAACTAATGTCTAGTGTGTACTTGACACCTTGTGACACATAGATGTCGTCTGAGTATGTCCTTTAAGTACTTCCTTGCATATCTGGTACCAGAACCACAATATAAATCATATGAATATCCCTTTACATATTTGATATTATGGATTACATTTACCCAAGTTATGTCCCTAACCTCAATCTAACAACATCAATAAATATATCTTCATCATGCATTCCAATCATATGCATTAGATTAGAAAAATAAACAATACATTATCCAACAAGTTCAATTTCAATCACAAGAAATCAATTCAACCAATACCACTTATCAATCACCACAACAACAATTTCACATAACCTCCAAAGTTAGTTCAAAAGTTAAATCAATCACAACTAACAACTTTAATATTCTTAAAATCATATTCAAAGTTAAAACCAAGAGAACTTCTCTTACCTATTTCTCCCTTTCAAAGCTAACTCAAAGGAAAAAGAGGAAATCCACCATAAGAAATTTCACAAGAACCTAATAAAAATCCTAAATTAGACGGGAACCTTGGAATTAAGTATTTTCAAAGAAATTCCCTTTTAACGGGAACGATGGGATAAAAACGATCAGAAAAAGGTTTATTGATTCAAGATCAGCTTACCTATAATAGTAATCACTCAACAATAGGAGCTATGGAAGAGACCGTGTCAAAATCCGTCAACCGAATGCTAACCATGCAAATAACAAATGAATTCAGTGAAGGAGAGAATTGAAGTGGTGGAAGAAAGAAAGAAAATCGAAGAAGAAGAAGAAAGCAAAAAGAAAGAAGAAAAAAAGAGGGTGACGTGAGCTTAGTAAATCCTAACTTACTATTTACACCCCGTCCTAAACAGATTTCTGAAAACTCCTCGAATCTCAATCAAAACTCTTTGAAACCAATGAATAATAATTATATTTCACTTTCCACTTTCCAAATATTCTCTCAAAATTAATTAATTAATATCAATATTATGAATAAATCCAATCATTCTTCCATTACTATATTAATCTAATATAATTACAAATTTAATTCTTCGTAATGTTTATCTCCCTTCCACTAATAATCTATTAATTAAATCGGTCCTTACAGTTAATTTGATGTCAAAGAGTGTACTTACATATAATCCAATAGTTAAATTAGTGTTTAATAGACTAACAACTAGGCCAACATCAGGGCACGTGGTGGTGGGATGCTAAGGCATCCAAAATGTATTTTTTAGCCTCTACATACTGTTGGAACCAAAGGAACTCATTGACAACTTGTGGATTTTTGGTTTTGTTTTTCTTTCTTTGTTCTTGCTTTTAAATCAATTTTATGGTACCAAACATGTTTATAGGTGTGGTACTTGTATTGTGTGTTTTAGATAGGCTTAAGAATGTGTTTGGGATAGTTTTGGATAGATTACATAGGTTGGGTTGTGCTGGAAAAGCTTCAAAAATGGATTTTTAGGTAAAATAATCGATTACCTAAAAATGGTAATTGATTACCCTACGAGAATTTTTTAGAACTAAAATTGATGCTCTCTGTGGTAATTGATTACTTGATTTTAATAATCGATTACCCCCGAAAACAAGCACTTTAGTTCATTTTTTTCCAGGATATCAGGTAAGTGGTAATTGATTACCCTGCATGAAAACTTATATAAAAGGATTTTGAAAACATATTTAACAACTTTTGAACAGTCCAATCAAGTGCTTGCTAGAACATATGATTTCTAAGAATTCTCTCTAAGATTCATACCTATTTTTTATGGTTTGAAAGTGCTTCCAATTCAAGATTCAAGGAAGAGACTCCATTGGGTTCTAATCTTTATTTTTGGGTATTCTTCACATCAGGTGATATTGTTTTGTATCCTATCTGTGTTTTTGCACTAGGTTTACAATATCTTGAGGTGTTCTTGAGATTGTGGGAAAATCTTGCAGTGGGGTGTTGCAAGTGAGGCGTTGTGAGTGGCGGGGTGTCACGGTGTAGCAAACTCTTGTGGTGTGCAAGAGGAAGCCTCTTATTTTGTTATTTAAATCTTTCCTGGATTAAAATCTATATGTGTGGTGTGCATGTACTGAGATTTTAGTGGAAAGCATATTAGCGAAAGGCTAAGTCTGTAAACTGGATGTAGGTCAGTTGGACCGAACCAGTATAAATCAATGTGCAAATTCTCTCTTCCTTAAACTCTTTAAATTTAGTCTTTATTGAATTCTGGAACACTAACATCTAGGTTTTTGTAGCTGAATTTGATTCATTACGATTTCTTACAGCTGATCTAAATCTTGAGATATAATTACTTGACTTTAAATTTGGGTTTTTAACCAATACTTTGGTGGTTTGATTTTTTACTCTTTCTACTCCTCTCTTTTGATTCTGAACTATTTGATTAAACATTCTTGCTAAGTTTCTCAGCTACTTTGTTTGAAATCATCATTAGAGGAATTGATTTAATTGGTGTTTTGCCTTAAGGGTTGAATTCTTGAAAACCCATTTTTACAAAAGAAGGTAGATTTTGAAAATTTCAAAAAGGGACTGTTTTTGAAAATACTCTGATACTGTTTAATAGAATTTGTTGAAAAATAATTTGGTGAATCTATTCAGCCCTCTTTCTAGATTCCCCCCTGGGACCAACACGTACAATGTTATAACAGTGGATATAGTCCAACATCAAGATGCTCTGCTCAAGCTCATTTGGGAGGCATATGTGTCATCCAAGGTGCAACTTTTGGTATGGAGAGTGATCTTAGACATATTACTACCAAGGACAATCTAGTGAAGCGGGACATTATTCAGTAACAAATAGAGCAGTGTGGGAATGTGCCAGAATGTATGCATAATTTATTTACCATGTACGATGTCAGTTAGCATTTGGACCAACCATATCTTCTTTATGTGGGTACTCCACAATGCTACAAAGCATGACCACAACACATGGGTTACTATTCACAAAGTTGGCATATGGCTCACGGGCACACGTATTGGTTGGCTTTTTGTGTGGTTGGCAAGTATTTGGCACATCTGGTGATGCAAACCAAGTTTGCACTCCCCTGATCTTTTTCCTTGAGGTTCCAAGCAACCAAGAAATGGATGATGGAAGGGAAATAATATGGAGGTGGGGCTTCACTCTCAAAGAGAGATAAGCCAAAATTGTTTAGGTTTGCCATAAAGGAAAGAACCTTTGATAAAAACCAACTAGGAAGAGGTTCCTCAAGAAAGAGGATCCTCAAGACCTTTTACTAGAGAATGTGTGCTCACAAAGAGACCATTTTTGTTCAAATTCAAAGGTAAGAATTACATGGAGTGAGGGGTCTTATTTATAGGAGGTAGGAGGTTGGGATTAGGGAGCTAAACAAGGACATCCAAGCCCAAGCCCAAGCCCAATATCTAAGCTAGTTTAGTCTAACTAACTAAGATTCCCTCTCCTAAAATATAATAAGGAAAATAGGCCTTTGTGTTTGTCATGCTTTGTGTGTTAGAAAGTGAGGTGCAAAAATGAGTTAGAAGATGTGGAAATGACCTATACTCCTAAATTTGGGTTGCCCCTCTTTCTACACATACTCCACATAATTACTCAAGGTACCACTTAGCTTTTACAAGAAAAATGACCAAAATACAAGCCTTAATTCAAGGATACCTCACGCCACTAATTACTAAAGTAATTAAAAATAATTACAAACTAAATATAGTGAAGACAAAGGCTTTCATTCTTCAATCAAGCTTCATCTATGTGATGTCTTTCCTCTCATCCTCCTAGCCATGATGCATGCTAGATGAGATTACATCATCTGACAGGTTCAAAATTTTGTGGTCTTTAGACATATGGTAGTTTATGTTAATGAAGTTATCCTGACAATCCAACTAAGTTCATGGGAATGGTGTAGAGCAATGAATCCAACATCCCATACCCATGCGTAGTGGATTTTGAACCCTACTTATTGTTTTGTAGGGACGTAATTTTTATCCTGTAATTAGTTTTGTCATAATCCTTTCTCTTTCTCGTTTTGTATTCTAATTAGAAGGCATATCTTATACTTTCTATATTATTAACAATAATCATTTGGCTTATAAAAAAAATAGACTAACAACTAGTTTGTATAGAAGGGTAGTACATGTTTTATATCTATATAGTGGTGTTTATATGTGTGAATGAGTAGATGTTGTGGAGATTCTAATGTTGTCATCATGTTCTATATTTATAGCTGATAGTCAGGATGTAACTCTTTCTATTTAACTATAAAAACTCAAGCGCCACTATTCTATCTTGATTTAATCCACGTGAACCTCCACTATAGGATAATACAACTAGACAAACACAAATGTCAATTATAGGTATATTGTGTTTGGTTAAATGTTAATATTTTTGAAAACAGATATTTACAAAATTAAAAATTACTAGTATAAATAAAAGTAATTTCCATGAAAATGAGTATCTCCTCCTTTCTTTCGGAAGCACAATTGTAAGAAAGCATAAGAAAAATGGTCATTTCCATATAAAAATTCAAATATAATAAAAAATTCTGTTGAAGAAAAATAGAAAATATCGGTCAAAAGACTTACTGCAGAATAAAAGTATATGGTATTTTATTTAAATAAATGCTATTTGTTAGTTATATGGAATTATGGAGTCTGATAATGGAGATTTGAACTTTTTATAATAAATAAAAATTTGAATGATTTTAATAATTAAGAAAAAACTTAAAGTTAACTGAATCTTAAAGTTAAAGAATCCAAATTCGATAATGGAAGGTTTTGAAATCTTTAAATAAAGGTTTGTAAGAGTACTCGAAGTGTAGATCTTAAGGTCATAACTTGATTTTTGTTTAAATATTAAATAAAAAGGAAAATAGGCATGCATTTTTTGGACTAAAACAAAATATGCACATGCATTTTCTTTAGATAGTATATATTAGTAAAAGAAAATGAGCATACTCATTTTGATATAAAGCAAAATGTAATTATTCATTTTATTAATTATGCATATTCGTACTGTTTTCAATCAATTGTAAGTAAATTTTCATATTTTACTGTTACATAATTTTTAATTATGTATTTTTTTACTTTGTATTATGAAAAAATCTTTTGCAAAATTGTAGAATAGAAAATCAATTAATTATAAGCTAATAAAAAATTTAAATTAATAAATAAATTATTAATGATATGTGAAAATATATACACTTTTGTAAAATTTATTTAAGAATCGAAAGAGATGCTAGATTGGAGAGAAAAATATTTATCAAAATGCTTAAATTGAAAAGATTAAAAATAAATAATATATACATGTAAATCTCACTTAAAACCTTAAAAAATATATTTTCATTTAAGTTGGATACTTAATATTAAAATTATTATTTTAATATAAATACCAAATATGTTTAAAATTTGGACACGACCATATTAAAATAATAATTTTAATATTAAGCGTCTGATTTAAAATCGTAACATGCTATGCTGTAAAGAATAAAATACTACTTGCAGGAGACAAGAAGCACACCACGGGGAAGGAAATACTTTATCGTTTTTGCTTAAATATCTTTTACGAATGTAAAATACTTCTTTTTATTTTACCATCTAAAATTTTAGTTTTTAATTTTAGTATCTAACATTCTGTTTTATATAAAAATTTATATTATTTTTCTTGTATTATTCATTACATATCAAATAATATGTAAATGATAGAAAAATTATTTAATAATTTACTATTTTTTTTATAGGTTAAAACTAAAATGAACAACTCCTTAATAATCATGCACTTTCAATAGGGAATTTTACTCTGTGAACGAATTAAAATAATGGTTTATATAATTTTTTATATAATCTATATTTCTATAATATTAATAAAGGAAATTCTCTTCGATGTCTGCTTTTTAAAATATCTATTCTACCTTTATACATATTTAAAAATTAAAAAATAAACAACTACTTCACAAGAGGGATTGGAACTCATAATCTTTCTTTTCAAATGTAAACTTTTCCACTAAATATAAATTTTTTCACTAAATCAACCTTATAACATTAGTATAACAATTACTTTAAATCATTTATATACAACATATATAATTGTCCTACAATTTATAATTAATAATTTATAATATTAAATATTATTAATAGAGAAAATTATTCTCTTGATATCCATTTTTCAAAATACATATTTTATCTTTATAACTATTTGACAATTAAAAAATAAACTACTTCATCAAATAAGGGATTTGAACACAATCTTTCTTTTTCTAAATGTAAACTTTTTCACTAGATCAACCTTATGATCTTAAGGAAAAAAAATATTTTAAAACATTTATATCCAGCATACATAGTTGTCCTAGTATCTATAATCTATATGTATAATTAATAATCTATAATATTATATTTTATATTATTTATACTTTTATACTATTAATAAAGAGAATTCCTTTTTTATGTTCACTTTTCAAAATGTATATTCTACTCTTATAAATATTTGAAAATTAAAAAATAAACTACTACTTCAGGGAGTGATTCGAATCACAATCTCTCTCTCCCCAAATATAAACTTTGTCACTAGATTAACCTTATAACTTTAACAAAAAAATATTTTAAATCATTTATATTCAACATACATAATTGTCCTATTATCTATAATTTACATCTATAATCAATAATCTATAATATTATATTATTTATACTATTAATAAAGGAAAATTCCTTTTTGATATGCACTTTTCAAAATACTTATTCTACCTTTATACCTATTTAAAATTAAAAAATAAACTAATTCATCAAAGAAGAGATACAACCTCTCCCTAATGTAATCTTTGTCACTAGATCAACCTTAAAATTTTAATAAAAAAATATTTTAAATAATTTATATCCAATATACATAATTGACCTACTATATATATAATCTATATGTATAATTAATAATCTATAATGGGAATAAGGTTTTTTGGTGTCCACATTTTTTAATTATTTTACATTTCTAAACATTTTATATTTAACATATAAAAAATAATATTATATTTTATAGTATATATACTTTTATACTATTAATAAAGGAAATTTCTCTTTTAATGTCCACTTTTCAAAATACTTATTCTACCCTTATTCCTATTTGAAAATTAAAAAATAAATTACTACTTCAAAGGAGGGATTCGAACTCATAACCTCTCCTCCCCAAATGTAAATTTTGCCATAACCTTAAGAAAAAAACTATTCTAAATCATTTATATCTAACATACATAATTGATCTACTATTTATAATATATATGTATAATCAATAATCTATAATGTTATATTGTCTATACTATAAATAAAGAGATTTCCCTTTTGATGTCCACTTTTTAAAATACATATTCGAAAATTAAAAAGTAAACTAGTTTGTCAAAGGACACAACCTCTCTCTCCCTAAATGTAAACTTTGTCACTAGATAACCTTATAACCTTAAGAAAAAAACTATTAATAAAGGAAATTCCTCGTTTTATGTTTACTTTTCAAAATGCCTATTCTACCCTTATACCTATTTAAAAATTTAAAATAAACTTTTTCATCAAAGAAGAGATTCAACCCCACAACCTCTCCCTCCTTAAATGTAAACTTAGCCACTAAATCGATCTTAAAAATTTAATAAAAAAATCACTTTAAATGATTTATATCCAACTTATATAATTTTTCTACTAGCTATAATCTATATGTATAATTAATAATTTATATAATGGGAATAATAATTTTTTGTGTTCATATTTTATGACTATTTTACCCTTCTAAACATTTTATGACTTTTCTCACTCACAAATATAAGTTTTACCATATTAATAAATTGACACTTTCACCATTAATATGTGAATATCTTTTACCATTAATATTGTTAATAAAAATGCAAATATACAGAAATAACCACATTTTGAATTTTACTCAAACTCTTTTCTCTCCCAATTTTCTCAAATCCATTGCAAATCTATCATATTCATTGATGATTTGACATGTTTCTATCATGTTATCATAAAAAAATAAATATAAAAACTAACAAAATATATTTCAAAACATACTAAGCTAAAATTATTATATGCAAAATGACACATTAAATTATTAATATTCTATCATATTATTACAAAATATATTAAATTAAAACTTTAAAATTGTTATAATATATCAAAATAGAAATGCCAATATATAAGTGTGGTCATGTCTGTGTCTTTGCTAGTTATTATAAAGTTGACAAAATATATATATATATATATATATATATATATAAAGTGATTGAATGAAATAACTATTAACAGTAAACTATATATTTTCTATTTTCTGAATGAAAAGAAGCTATTATATCTCTTTTTGCTCTTATGATTAAACAGAAAGTCTCAAGTAGAAGTGTACTCGGAAACTATAAGCCATACTTGGAAACAACATGACATTAAAGTAATTTATTGTAATCATACCTTGTTACTTTCATCTCACGCGACAGTGGGGGTTGCCGCTTTTTCAATTACTATTGAAAAGGGTTTGGTAACTAGTAAATAGTTATGATACCACAGACTTCACGACACAAAACAAATGCAGTAGAAAATCATTTGCACTAATAAGCAAAGCCATGCCTCTGTATCATGTCAACTTAGGTACATACAAAATATATTTTTCCAGTAAGTAAATTATTCCTACAAGCTCTATCTTTCAACTCTTTAATAAGAGATGAAAGAGACTGTTCTTCTTATTCTTGATACCACTGGAAACCACCGTTTTGATAGCTGTAACATTAACATACCATCATATATTATAATGAAAAAACCCCATGGCCCCTTACTTTTGATATTTTTTATGTATTGCTATTTTGTAAACAATTAACATATTTGGTCAAGCCCCATAATTCAACCAGATCCAAGATTTGATATATTTTTGTATAAATTTGAAGCAGAAGGCAGCTTATTATTGAGTAAAATTTTCCAATTGCCAATTATGGAGTCCCCTTTTTTGCTACAGAATAAAGTGAATGATGGTGTTTCACTGCAATCCGTATGACATAAGCTAATTAACTACCATGAACTAAAATGTACCAACCTGCTAGACTATGTTACTGGCCACTTTCTATTACCCTACCACTTCTACTTTTACTTTCACTACAACAACAGTTTAATGTGGGTCACCCAACAAAGCTCTATTAGAATTAGATGCATTGAAAGCTACTGTATAGTTATGCCTAATCTTGTAGATAACATGTTTTTTCTTTGTCAAACATTTTGATGTGAATTGGTTTTAGTTGAGGAACATTTGTAAAATTAGTTTTAGTTAAAATTAATTTTAAAGTAAAGTGATTTATATTCAAATTTTTATTTTAAAATTAAGTTAATAATAAAACTATAATTTTTTTATCTAACGTAAAAATGCTATTTAAAATTATTTGAACTTAAAATGAATTTTAAAATTTAGAAATCGTTATTCGAAGTTAGATTAAACATGTAAACATACATATTAACCTTAAAACTCAGTTAGCTAGTATTTCAGTATGATTTGAAATGATTTACCGTGAACCAAAACACACAGTAGAGTTGCAGTAAATTAAGGTTTTGCCCTGTGAGACTGAGGGGACATAATCAAGTATAGTAAATACAAGTGTGATTCTACAGAAACCAGTAATTCAGTAGCACTGCTATTTATATGACAGATTCATGAAAAACTCGGAAAGTTTCCACTTTATGCTGGAAAGCATAACCAGACTCGACACACAGGAGCAATGTCCTTCCGTTATTTCCTTGCACGAATGGTACACATCCAGACCCACTAACACCACCGCTTTATTTTCATCTGTGCTGACCCTCAGAGACATCAAAACCGACAAGAGTCTCTAATTACGTAAACAATTTTGAAATGGTAATTCAAGTAGTGTTTAATGAAGCAACTTCAGATGGCTTCTTAATTAATCTGGGACCTTGAGTGTGGCTGAAAATTTGAAATATACTTGAGTTGTTTAAGTAAATCCATATTCTTCTTAATATCAAGAATTGTTAACATGAGCAATTATATCTAAAGTCTTAAATTGGACCAATCTAAAGTGTTAATTAAATATGGCTTCGTGATACCCAAAGGTGTCTCTCTCAATATATAAATATAGTAAAAGACGTGCTCCTCCTAATGGTTTGTGATCCACATCCACAGATAAAGTGAATAATTTTGCTTTTCAGTGTGGCGACTTGTTTGATGATGGAATGGAGTTGGATTGTCGTGCTTTCAAATGCATTGTCCTCATCACTCTTATCATGTCACCTCCTCTCAGCTTTTGTATTATTAATAATAATTGCAGTCTTAAGTTGTACGCCTTTTCCGTTTTATAACGAAATCATGTCTGTGTGTGTAGCTCTTTGTTTAGCCAAACAACACATGCACACTTTGATCACATGGTGGTTATCTGTGATGGATGGTCCAAGACCCCAATGAATCCATCATATTTGCTTTTGCCTTTCTTTCCAATTAGATAAAAGACCAAAAGGGTGGAGAGGGGTCCAAATGTTCGTACCAGTTGTACATGTCAAATTCGTGGGTTTCTGGAGTCTTACTTTATGTTTTCATTACACGCTGATAAGAAAAATACAAATACAGGAAATTTTCTGCAACCACTGATAAAAGGTGAAAAAGCACTTATTTCCGCATCTTTTTTCTATTCTTACTTTTTTACTTTGTGGCTGCAGTAAACTTTGTCTCGTCCCCTGCCAAAACAAATTAAATCTGAAATCACCATCATTATTATTGGGGTAATCTTTTTTGGTGCTAGACAAGCATATATAGCAGACTAACAAGTAGCAAGGAGAATAGATTTTTGTTTGGGGTTCTAAGCATTGGTAATGGGTAGTGAAGGGTCAATCATCAGGCCTTCTTAAACTCAAAATTGGTCATAAAAATTGTCTTGTAATTACAAGACATGACATGGCCTCAATGTAGTTGAATGGAGGTTACTGCTGAAGCTAATGCAAGAGACAGAGACAGGTTACCATACTCCTGCTACAGAAGCAAAAGAAATGTAGGAAAGGGGCCGAGAAAAAGTACAATCTGAAATACTGAACCTTCCATACAAATTCTAATGAAAAACAACTCAACAAACACGTAACACGGAAGTTGCATCCACCAAACCATAGATAAAAAATAATGCTCCAAAATGGATGGGCAAAACACTGTTAATGAGATGGCCACACCAGATTAAACACGAACTGAAGTTGGTGGCTTCTGCTAATGCCTACTAATGCGCATTGCTTGTCAGCACCTATGCATGCCTTTACCTTCGATTTTGCCGCCTCTGCGTTCGGCCAAAGGACAAAATAAAACCAAAAAAATAATTCTTCTACCATAGGTTACTTAACTTTAATCCTGGAATACTTTTCATTTCAAACGAAGAAAAATTACAGTATTTTAGATGCTGTTTTTATTATTTTCTAATCCGAATCAAAATTTCATATTGACAATATCCATATTTCTTAATGCAAATTTTTTTATACGTATTATCAAGAATAACTTCCAATTTTAATTTAAGAACAATACACATGACACAAAATACTGTATGCAAATTGTGTCCATTTTTCAATACCAAGTTAACAAAAAAGTTTAATTTAAGAACAATAAAAATGACACAAATCTTCCTAAGTACCATACAACCCAGCAATCCTTTCTTCCCATCGTGTACCATTTCCCCAACATGGAGCCTTCTCCCACTTTCCCCCTATCTTTCATAATTTACACACCCATTTTGATTGAGACATTCCTGGCCACACCAATTCTTGATAGATCATGTAGAAGTGTTCATTTGAGCTAACGATAGCTGATGAGTTTGATTGCATTTAAGAACAGCAACCAGCCTTGAGCGTATTCTATCTTGGCATTTTATCAATTATCAATAAGTCATTGGTGTGACAACTGACAATTTTAATTTTTGTCTGGAGGGGAAGGCCATGTTCATATCAAATGTCATGGAATCAATTTTTGTAACTTAGAACATAACAGGGTGTTCTATCCATATCATGCATCAATTGATTAATTTGATCTATGTTGCTTTCTTCTTTACTCTTACATAATGATACTATCCTAATTTAGTTTTTTATTTAAACAACGAAAATACTATATGTAGAACAAACATCTAAAACAATGAAAGATTAAAATGTTAATAAGTTTTGTTGTATTCTTTCTAACTCATATTCTCAGCCATATGATCAGAATCCTCAAGTTGATCAAGCTTATAAGTCTTAACATAGCAGTTGCATGCTTCTTAAGCTTCTCCTCACACTTTTCATTCACTGTGTTAATATCAGTTAGATAGTTGGTACTTCTATTATTAGTTGTTATTTTCTGTTAGTCAGTGACAATTGCTCAGTTTTTTTGGGCTTGGGTCTCTAGTGCGCATTCATTCTCTTAATTGCTTCTTGTATATAAACCCTTTGGTTTCTCTTTCATAAATTAAATGAGAGAGTTTTGCTGATTATGCTTGTGTCGAATCATTGTTCTTTCCTCTCTTTTCTCTCTATCATTTCTATGTGCCTTTTCTGATGGTATTTGTGCTCTTTGTGTAGAAGAGCTCTGTTGCGCTTGCTTTAATTTCTTCTTCAATTCATCGAACATGAGTAAAGAATTGGATCCTTCTATCAATGTCCATAACTACACTTACTTGCATCCAGGCGAAAATCCAGTAATTGCACTTGTTTCTCCATTGCTGGATTCCAAGAATTATCATTCTTGCTATAAATCGATGGTGACTACGTTATGTGCCAAAAACAAACTTGAATTTGTTGACAGAAACACTCAAGAACTTGCGAGAGAGGATAGACTCTATTCAACATGGAGAAGAGGTAACAACATGGTAGTTTCATGGATCCTCCTTTTAGTAAGCCTTCCAATTAGCCAAAGCATCCTTTGGATGGACAAAATCGATGCAATTTGGAAGGACTTGAGAGCTTGATACTCTCAAGGAGATTTGCTTCGTGTTTCAGACTTGCAATTCGAGGCATCTTCAATTAGACAAGGTGACATTTTATAACTGAGTTTTTCACCAAACTCAAAGTTGTGTGGGATGAATTGGAAAGTTTTAGGTCAGATCCTATATGTAGCTATTTGATAAAATGCAATTGTGGAGTTTCAAATGTTATAGTTAAGCAAACATTGGAAGATCGAGTCATTCAATTCTTGTGTGGTTTGAATGAACATTGTGGGAATGTTAAGTCCAGTATATTGCTGATGGAACCACTGCCACCAATTGCCAAAATATTCTCATATGTGGCGCAACAAAAGAGGCAAAATAGGAGAAATAATTTTGCAGCTACTGGAATCATGGCCTCCCTCCAGGGCACAAGTTCTATGGAAAAACACATTTTGTTAACAGCACGACGGCAGGAGAGAGTAAAGTCGCAAATGATCAGCAAAACACCACTGAGAATAAAAAATATCGTTTATCCTTTAAATAGTACCAGCACTAATGACTTTAATCCAACATTCAAACATTGGAAGTTCATCTACTCTAGTGTCAGCCAACTCTAATCCTTCACATGTTAATCAAATTGGGTTTGTCTCCACCTTTGATACATTGTCCTTAACAAATTCAAGTAACTACACACACCACATACACTCCATTAAATCAAATTGCACAACACCATGGATATTAGATTTAGGTGTGACTAACCATGTTTATTCTTCCTTTACTCACTTCACCACTTATATAGTCATCAAACCTATAATTGTTAAGTTGCCCATAGGACAGTAGGTCAAAGCCACACACTCGAGCACTGTTAAGTTCACAGAAACATTTTACCTCGCTGATGTCTTGTATATTCCCTTGTTTAGCTTCAATTTGATCTTTATCTTTAAACTCGTGACTTCCCTCAATTGCCAACTGATATTTTCGTATTCATCATGTATTATCCAAGATTCAAAAACTAGGAGGATGATTGGTTTAGTTGATGTGGATGGAGGCCTTTACACCTTTTCAACTAGTAATATGAAAACTCACTCCACTTTGTCTGCAATTACTCACCCCATCGGTAAAACCTCACCTATATATTTGTGGCATTATAGACTTTGACCATTTATCTCGCAAACGTTTACATGCAATGAGACAACACTATGCTTGTATTTCCAATAATAATAAGAGCAATAATAATTTTGTTTACAATGTCTATCACCATTCCAAACAGAAAAAAGTTACATTTTCCTTTAAGCAACTTTCATGCATCATAGCCATTTCAATTTATTCATGTTGATATATGGGGCTCTTTCTCTAAAATCTCCATGCATGGACATAGGTACGTTTTGACTATAGTAGATAACCATTCGAGGTTCACATGGATTTTTCTTACGGAAAACAAAAGTGAAACCCGAGCTCACATGACCAATTTTGTGTCATATATAACAAACCAATTTAACTCAACTATCAAGATAATTCAATTAGACAATGACAAAGAATTTTTAATGAATAGTTTTTACCAATCTAAAGGAGTTGTGCATCAAACCAGTTGTAATGAAATGCTAGAAAAGAATGGCACAGTAGAAAGAAAGCATTAACATCTTTTGAATGTAACTAGATCCCTTCTTTTTCAAAGTAATTTGTCCCATGCATTATGCTGCTTTGCTTTACTCCATGTTGCTTTCATCATAAACTGCATTCCCACACCATTTTTAAAATACATCTCACCCTATGAAAAATTGTATGGTAAGCAATATGATGTCTATACAATTCGCATTTTTGGATGCTTGTGTTATGCCACCATCCTTATCTCACAAAACCAAGCTTGGCCCGTGTGCAAACCCTTGTATTTTCCTTGGTTTCAAGCCTAAAACCAAAACGTATCTCTTGTTAAATATTCACACTTACAAGCTGAAAATATCACACAATGTAGTCTTCCATAAAAACCACTTTCCCTATCTCACCAACCAACATGATGATCCTTCATATCTCATGCCAATTCTTTTTATCTATGACCATACCTATCAATCTGAAACACCTTACCACTCTACCACTACTAAAGATAATTTTAGCATGAATGTTGGCTTAAAGACATGAATGTTGGCTTAATGCTATGAATGTTGAGCTTGTTACTCTTTAGGCCAACCACACGTGGATTCTCACCTTTATCCCCCCAAATAAAACAACCATAGGTTTTCGGCGGATATTCAAAATCAAACACAAGTGAATGGGTCCATAAAGAGGCACAAGGCTCGGCTTATGGCCAAAGGCTACACTCAAATGGATGGACTAGAGTTCATAGATACCTTTTCCCCAGTTGCCAAACTCACCACAACCTACCTTCTCCTTGCACTTGCTTCTATTCATGCATGGCACCTTAAGCAACTAGATGTCAACAACGCCTTCCTTCATGGAGACTTACTTGAAGAGGTATACATGCATGTTTCCCCTAGCCTATCTTCCCAACCAAGACAAGTTTGCAAGCTCCAATATTCCCTCTATGGACTAAAGCAAGCTAGCAACCAGTGTTATACAAGGCTATCTTCCTTCCTTTGGTCTAATGATTATCACCATTCTTTAGCTGACCACTCATTATTTCTCAAGTTTTTTGGACCCTTAATTATTGCTCTTTTGGTCTATGTTGATGATGTGATCCTAGTTGGGAATAATTTGTCTGAAATTACTCATATCACCTCCCTCCTTGATTGCACCTTCGAGATTAAAAACCTAGGTGATCTTAAGCACTTTCTAGGCCTTGAAATAGCTCTTACCAGCTTAGGCATCCACCTCTACCAATGCAAATACCTTGACATCCTCTCAGATATTGGAATGTTAGCTTCTCACCCTGCATCCATTCCAATGGACTACACCAATCACTTGCATTCCTCATCTGGTACCCTTCTCGCTTATCCATCCTCATACTACAGGCTTATTGAGAACTACCAAGCCAGATATCACATATTTTGTGCAACACCTAAGCCAATTCATGTCCAACCCACTGATGCCAATCTTAAATCTGCCTTTCGGGTCCTTCATTACTTAAAGCAAGCACTTAAAGCTAGTCTCTTCTTTGATAGCACCAACCACCTTCAACTCAATTCCTTTAGCAAATCTGATTGGGCTGGTTGTGCTGACACCAGTCGCTTTGTCACAGGGTTCTTAGTTTACTTGGGCATTCCCTTGTCTCGTGGAGATCCAAAAAGCATGCTACTGTGTCTAAGAGTTCCTCAGAAGTAGAATATAGGGAGGCCCTTGCATCTACAACTTATGAGGTTCAATGGCTCCATTGGCTTTTGGAGGATTTTCACATTCCCTTTGATTGCCTACACTCTTATTTTGTTATAGTGACTCTGCCATTTAAATTGCCTCCAATCAAGTCTTTTATGAATGAACTAAGCACATCGACACAAATTGTCATGTTGTTAGAGATAAGGTTAACATTGGTCTTATCAAACTCATGTTCATCTCCTCTTCGTTGCAATTGGCTGACTTACTCACTAAAACATTGTCTCCTCACATATTTCGTGAATCTGCCTCCAATCTAGAAATGCTTAACATACATTCCCAACTTGAAGGGGACTCTCAGCCATTTGATCAAAATGCTCAAGTTGATAATTCTTAACATAGCAGTTTCGTGCCTCTTAAGCTTTTCTTCACACTTTTCATTAATTTTGTTAATATCAGATAGTTAGTTGTTGCTTCTATTGTTAGCTATTATTTTTTGTTAATTCTGTTAGTTAGTGACAGTTGCTTAGTTCTTTGGACTTAGGCTTCTGATGCCTATTCAATCATAAAGATTAAATCCATACCATATAGCCTCTGATTATGCTTGTGCCTATTCTAATTATTTGTCAATTTATTTATTTTCAATTTACATTCAATAGAATAATGTTGTTAGAAGATACTTGATATATATACATACATATGTATGTATGAATGATGTTTTTCACCGTATTTGTATCCAATAGCTTCTGACATAAATCATGATTATTTTATGAATAAAAAGGGGTTGTTGTACCGGGATCCCAACATTGGTGACATTTCATCTTCCAAGTTGTTTTTTGAAATACTAAATTACATCAAACCAGATATTGTATAAAGATTACGTGGAATTCGTCGCTCAAGTTGTGACATTGGAGTACTCACGACTTTGTTGTATGCCAAAGCAACATTTTTTGTTGTGTCCAGTGTGTCAAAATGTGTGGAACCTAAGCCATCCACTTCCCTTAATACCTCTTTCTAACTCCCTAATCCTAATATTTGATCAAAGAAAGAAGACAACGATACAAACACAGTAGTAATATTTGATCAAGGAAAGGAGTGGTCGTACGTGAAGGAGATTACTACTTAAAAATCGTTATCAAAGTCCGAGTGATCAAAGTTAATATCGAAGATTGGTACAAGAATAATATCTAAGGTGTCTTCTTTTTAAAGTCAAGAACATCATAGTAGTCATGGACAATATATTTGAGATCGTTGAGTTGAGTTTGCTCCATAGTAGTTTCAGAAAGAGGTTTAGATACAAATGAAAAATGAGGGAAGGGTCAATTGAAAAGGAGAAGAGAGAAACAGAGAATGTGGGGTATATATGAAAAGAGAGAAATTTTAAATATGTAAATTGAATAAATAATTTTCAGGAACATTAATTTACAGGTGTTGATTTTTTGTTGTTTACATGATCATTCGGCACCTTGAATTCGGACAAAAATAGCATTCCCCTTTTCAATGGTAACATCATACATTGATATGTTAATGAATTGAACATCTAAAGAAACAGTATCATGCAAAATTAAAATCAATTAAAAAACATTATTATTGATTATAAAGTTGATTTAATAACAAATGCTGTATAGAAAAATGTGAGAGAAAGATATCATAAATTTGAATCTCTCTACTAATAAAAATTAAAACATTAATCACTAATATTTGTCTATTAAAAAAAATAAAATTAAAAGACATTATCCAGTGATTTCCTTTATTAACAATTATTTAGTTCATTTTCAACTTATACTGTCATAATGCATTGATAGCTGATGTTTTAAAATGAATTCGAGATAGAATCAGCGTATAGTAACTTCTGCATATTTCAATGTTCAGGTGTAATTTTTTTGTCTACATGTGACTCCGCAACGTGTTTCCAAAATACTGTTAGACAAACAAGTCAATAATTAACACTATACTATATATAAAAATAAAAAGTCGTGACATGTAATTGTTTCCAGTAACAATAAATCAGACTCAAGAGAAACACTAATTTAACAAATAGAAAAAATTGAGGGAACAAGAATACAAACTATAAGCAGGACAACAAAATACAATATTTGGATGCACGTGACGTCAGCCACGTTCTTGATTACAAATTGTATTTGGATTGAAGGAAATGCTCTAGCTAGCTTTCATTGACTCTGAACATGATCGTAATATAATGCAAACAATCCTCCTTAAAATGAAGGGCGTCCTTAATGTTAAGGGACAAATTGACCGCTCGATTTAGTGATAAAGAAGAATCGGCATTGCTACTTACATGATGGAAACTATTTTACCACTATCACATGATAGCCTCTCCAATATTCCTAAAGGGAACCAGTTTTTAAGTGAAAGAGTGCACTAGATAAAGTACATTTATAGTCAATAATTAAAAAATTAATTGTTAGACTTTGTGATAAAAAAAAACAAGTGGAAATATAACTTAAAAATTAATTACAATCTCAACTATTATTTTTTTATCAATGACTATAAGTGCACTTTATTTCCTAATATACACTGCACCCTCCTTATTTAATACTTAATAATCGTTGTAGTTAATATAAACTAAATCTGCACTTTAAAATACTACTTAACAGAGAAAGTATATCAATCCACGATGCCAAACCATTATATTAATCTTGCAGCCTTTGAAATGTCCGAAAACATCTCCAGGTTGATACAGAGGGCTGAGACCTACCTCAATAATTCATCATACGAACCTATTGCTTCAAGAATGCTTTCTACCCAGCTGTCAGGAGGAAGGTTGTAAAAAAATGTCATTAGCAGGATTTCAAACCAGTCTGACTGAGTAATAAACTAAATTAGCAGCAGTCAATTTCAATCTAAAATTAAAAAAAGAAAATGTCATTTTAGACCTAAAAATTATCAAGTAAAAAGTCAGTCTAGTCCAGGACTCCATGCTACTAAACACTAATTACTTTTGTACCTGAAATTACAAAATTAAAGATTAAATGATAAATTAAAAAATTATGACGACTTTTATATATTTACAGAGACTAAACGAGTTCCCGTAACTTTGAGATTTCAGTATATTACCTCTTCTATAATTGCAAAAGTAAGGATCTTTATACACCAGACCTACTTAGCATCCCATATAGACCGGAAGGTGAAAAGAGGGTAAATTACCAAAATAAACTTACGAAAATTCATTTACTATAAAGGAAAAATAAAAATAATCCCGTTTTCATACAGAATCATTACAATATTTTTTTGCAACGAATAAGCAAAATTGTCTGTTTGTCATTGTATGTATTTTTTGTCAGTAATTTGTAATTCCCTAAAAAGGATTTCCCAATGGTTCTATATCGACTTTAAGAAATTTAACTGCAACAACATATAGTATAAAAGGAAACACAACAGAGAATAAACATCAGGTACAGGTCAAATATAGGCAACGGTAATAGAAAGAGAGTTGTTATTTTTTGGGAAGGATTAGGGGGGAGGGAGGTGGTATGGAAAGAGAAATGAAATTTAAAAGAGGAAATTGAACAAATAGTTCCTAAGATTAGTGTAGTCATCATAAATTTTTTGGATGATGGTGGTCATTAAAACTTGCAAACAGACCCTTCTGTCCATTAACAAAGTGGAAGTTGTTCATCATGCAATTCGCATATTTTCATTTACATGCATGATAATCAGTCAAAAGAAATCCGTTTTCTCTATTTAATTTAATTTCATTTTAGACAAGTATACGATGATTAAAAGAAAATTGAATAATAGGTAAAACCAGCTGCTTTAAAAAAAAATTATAAAAACATGTTGACAAATGAGATACTATCATGTGTTATTTATGATAAACACATGAAATGTGATAATAGTATTGATGTACATAATGAACGGAAGGATTTCTTTGCAGGTTTTTGGAAGTTTGAGAATCCCGTGAAAGATTCTAAAGTTTTAGTTCTTGTTTAAGTTGTCTAAGCCTACTATATTCAAAAATTAAGAGCTCGATAAAACAGTGCATAAAATTATTTTAAAAGGAAGAAAACCTTCTCCATGTGACCAGAGTCCAGACAACACTACTAACTACTGAGCATATAAAACAGGTACTAAATAATTCAGATAAATATCACAAGTTCCCAAAAAAGTAATTCTAAGAAGTGGATTTGTGATTACCCTTCGAGGCCAGGTTGTGTTGGGTAGTACACATTTGAGAAGCCTAAACTTCTTGCCATTGTAGCAGTTGTCTCACCAATGCATGCAACAGAGTTGTTCCACTCTGAATCTGAAAGAAGCTTCTTCCATGCACTGTTGAAGCAGATTATCTGAACTAAGCAAATTATCTCAAACTGGAGGGAATTGAGTAAATACTACAAGCCCCAAAATAAATGTCCTATTTGTTTCTAAAGCAAAACTAAGATAAAGAAGTAAGGTTTCCATGATCCACACAATACCAGGAGTCATTATGACAACGAGATAAACACAGCATCCTAGTTATCAGTATGAAATAGTTATTGGATGCATTGAGAAAGTTTAACACATGACTCCCATTACATAGAATTGACACTGAATCCAAATATGATCTACATAGAATGGATATGAAATTATTAGAAATTTAAAAAATGGTATAAAGGACAAGCAAAAAGAAACTCACCGAATAGCAGATGGCGAAGCTACTGTAACAACAGGGGCAGCAAGCGCTAGCTTTAGAACCATATGATCAATATTTTGGACTGGCACCTGAAATAAGTTTGAATTAGGGGCAACCATGAAATGGTTGGTAATGATCAAAACTAAGTAAAACTGTAAAACCATGTGTAATTTAAAATTTTAAGAAATGCAATAAACTATAAGCCACGGTACTGTTAGTTTATAGACTCCCCATATTCTGAGGTTATAAGCATCCACATAAAATAAAATAAACGTAAGAGACATGCTGTAAGGACACAATTCTTTGATTTATAGCCTTTTCCTCTAATCCACATAAAGGGCACATGCACAAAATACATTCCTGCAGGATAATCATTTATCAGAAGACCATGAAACAGATTAATGGAAATTTACCATTAATTAATATTATGCTTAAATAGTTTAAGTGTTTAACCCAACTAATCATATGAAACACCAAACGCAGTGCTTGGAAGGAAGAAGTGTGACTAAAACAAAGTACCGTTGAATATGTATTCATCCTAGTAACCTCAAATCCACGGTTTGAAAGTCCTTCCTCTGGATATATAAATATCACACAGAATATTAGCATGCCATTGCATTCAGATTTATTAATTCAAATATTGAATTTCAAAATTGTGATTTTTTAAGAAAGCAACAAGCTATCTCATGTACCAATCTCATTGCTAGCCTTTGCAGAAGCAGGATAGAGAACAGTGCATTTATTTCCAAACTTAGGAAGCTCTGAAGCCAAAACCTTTCCTGTTGCTGAAAATTATAAAATTCACAACAAGATTCACTTTCAGAAGTTGAAGCTTTAAACTACAGTTTAGCAAAAGCAAGCTTCAATTCAATCTATTTATTATTTACTATTATACAAAAATGAATGATGAAATGCCAACTACGATTAAATTCAGTTCCATTTTCTCCAAACCAAAAGCATGCAGTATCATCATTGATTCAAAAGTAACAGAACAATCAAAGCAAAGCAAAATTCTGCTCTAAAGGAGTGCTAGCAACACACACTTAACTGTTGGTAGAATCTATTGAAAACTACAAATCAAGAGAGGTAAACATTAAATGAGGTGTGGGACCCACCAAAGTTAATGTTTTTTTGAAAATTAAATGAGAGAATGTATTCAAAAAAGTGTGTTAGCAACTGCGTTGGTAGCATTTCTCCTAGATGCATATGAAAATATCGTGGAATTATCTTGAGTTCAATTATTCACTTAGTCCCAGTAGTTGACACTATTTTAAGCATTAGTTCCAGTACCCAAAAAATTGCATGTCTTAGTTCCTACACCTACATATATATTGAAGATTGGTCCTTGTTAATACATTGTTGTTAATGATGTCAAGGTTTGGATGGCACTGACATGGCCAAAAATTAATCATTTGGTCCTTATAGGGATACTACTTCAAGAATTAATTCCTGTATGAAATGAAAGTATAAGTCCTTGTACAGAAGGCTCTCTGCTGTTACATTCTTCCTTAACTCCGTCAATTTGAGACTCATAATAATTACAATCATGCACTTGCCTCTCAACAATGGTTGGAAAATAGTCAAGAGAGCAAGCCATGGTTACAGGAAACCTCCAAGAAACTGTTTGGAATATTCATTGTATTCTAAATTAAATCCTTCCAATCAGTATTCAATATCTCTACAATTTTTGTTAATGACTGATCAAGCTTCAATATCAGTTTGTAAAGGTTGGAAATAATGGCTCACACCTAAATACCCACACTGCTGCAGCTTTTGCTTCTAGTACTCTATATATGTACTTTTAAAGGTCGAATGCAGTGGATAATGCAAGAAATAAATAGGTTTGGCAGGATTAGAAGGAACTTCTAGAGGTGCTGGCACAGTCATAAGGTGTATGTATGTTATTGCATGACCTAGGATGGACTTGGTGATTGAAGGATCCGGGGTGTTTGTGGCTAGGGTAGGTGTAGGAAAGTATCTTCAAGCAAAGGATCTAAGAAGGTCCTCATCATAGTTCCTAGCAAATGAGCCATCCATACCGTTGTGATTGCTATTAAATCTTAAAATAAAATAGATATGAGGGTACTAGAAATTCTAGTATTTACTATCACTGCCAATTTTTTTCTAACACTATTAATGTCGATGCTCCTAAACCCTAAATAAATTCATGCCTCTGCTTTAGCCATTAGCATTTCTTCTTGACAGAGTTAAGGAAGAATGTAATGTTAGAAACCATTTGGTATTAATAAAAGTAATATAGGAACTAAAACTCTTTTTTTTTTCATATTTCATACAACTAAATCCTAAAAGAATATCACTTGTAGGGACCAAATACTTAATTGTCATGATTCAGCCACATCCACCACGCATACATGGTGTCAACAAGGAAGTAATAGTAGAGGTCATTATTCAACAAAAATGCAGGTGTAGAGACTAAAAAATCTTTTTTTTTTCATCCAAGGAATAATACTTAAAGTAGCATCAACTATATCGATGAAATGAATATTTTAACCAAACTATTAATGCTGTGGGATATTCTTTTTGAATAGCCCAAAATATTTAAGATTCTGGACTTAGTTTATATTTGTTTAGTCAATCATCCATGATCCATCAAGGTAGAGAAGTGAAACTACAGATAGTCCGAATCCATGATCCATCAAGGTAGAGAAGTGAAACTACAGATAGTCCGATGAAGGAGACATTTAAATTCAGCCTACACCTAATTATGCAGAAGGATACCTCTTGATGGCACAAAGGCTATATCGAGGGATCCGTTTGAAGATTGCAAAGCTTCCTTGAAAATATTTGCAGTACCAGCCCCAACAACTCCTATTTTGACATGAGGCATCCCGGAAGCTCTAGGGAGAACAATGAAGATTAAGATAATCACTTGTTTTAAAAATAAAGTGCTCACCAAATCATATAACATTGCAAAAACAAAAATAGTATTGTAAAGAACAGAACACAAATGCTTAGCTATTTATACTATTATTATATAGCATTGCATCTAACCAACTTTAAAATAAAATATATCAACAACATACAATAAAACAATAAACAATTATCTTTGAATAATTTACATTTGCATCTTCGACAACTAATGCACATATGCACAAACTAGATAGTAGAGCACAGACAATTGGATATTATGTTGCATAAAAAGATGTTTCAAGTATTCTTCCCACAGTACAACCATAATTAAAGGGAATTAAATAGATAGTAGAGCACAGATTGCATATCATGTTGCATAAAAAAGATGTTTCAAGTATTCTTCCCACAGGACAACCATAATTGAAGGGAATTAAAACAAATTATTAAAATGGCATAAAAGTTTAATTATAGAAAAAACAGAAAACATATCAAATCACTGAAGAAAAGGATGAAATTTAGCAGAAAGATAACTGTGATTTACAAACTTCAGTAAACCCTAATCATGTAGATTGTGACTTTTGTCATTAGTCGGCAACTAGTAAATGCATATTTGGCATGCACTCCACAATAAGTCAACATTAAGTTTGGAAGGCAAAAGGATGTTTTGATAAGTTTTCAAAATCATTTGAATGTGACTAAAGGTTACTTCTGCAGTTCTTCCAAAATGTTTTATTTCAATTCAAAATAAATAACTCCTCTGAGTACATTTTGCACAATTACCCAAGAGAAGTTATGACAAATAAATAACTCATCTAAGTTTTCAAGAGAATTTTTGCACAATTACCCAAACAAGCCCCAATTCATTACCTCCATGCCTCTAGAAAGACTGAACCTGCCTCAGGAGAAGTTATGACAACCCAATCAAATGCATTGTCTGCAGGTATCAAGGAAGATGGGGGAAAACATATCAATGAAAAATTATGAGAAACACACATGCATAACATTGACAACATGACAGATCTTGTCACGTGTGTCAGAAAGGATACCTGAGATATAACATGTAAAATTAAAAATTGCAAACAACTTTTAAGAAGAAAAAATCATCATACATTCATAAATATCAAAGAACCACAGCTCTGCATCGGGCCAAATTCAACCCAGCCTATTTATATACAAATTTTTCATATTATTTGGACCACATAAATACAATTTGAAATTGAATAATGTGAGTGAGATCTGCAAGTCTAGATAGATGACCAATATTAATAAATATCTACAAACCACAGCTCTACATCAGGCCAAATTCAACCTTACCTGTTTATATACAAATTTTTCATATTAGTTGACCCACATAAATCCAATCTGACATTGATTAATGTGAATGTGGTCTGCAACTCTAGAAAGCCATCCATTCATAAGTAGGAGCTAGAAAGATTAAATAGAAAAAGAAAATCTTTTACAAACAAGAAGTTACAAACACTTCTAATGCAAACTGAGTCCAAGGCACTGAAGGCATATTATAGATATTTGAAGTTATAAACCCTCATTTTCAAAAAGACTTAGATAATGGGAAGTAACTCATCAATCACCAATATTGTATCAACAATTTTACATAGAAATCTCAGCACCTGGAATACATGCATACATCGTTGACCCAAGATATGTCAAATTATAAAAATTATAGGACAAAGACAAGGTTATGTGGCAATGAATAAAATTAATACAAGAACACAAAACTTGTATAAAAGGAAGGAAATAATGTTTTAAAAGTGTGCATCAGTCATTGTTATAGACATATAAAATGCTATATTTATCTGATTATTGTGATGTTATCATTTGTACTGATATAAGACTTAAAAAGAAAGGGAAAAAATTAAAATGCAGCCAAATGTATTTAAAATGTAGAAGATGTGCACAACACAAATATGATTATTATTTTGGAGGGGTCTGTGCTTCCTTGATCACCACTGCATCTTTCTTCTTATTAAGAATGCATAAGTTATATTCTTAAATTTGGTCCAATAAAAGACTAAATTCATATATAATTACCTTTAGTAGGTACAAACAGCATAATTAAAACCCTACAAAATATTCAAATGTTCACATCATGAGTTTTTCCTAAAACTTACCACCTAATACAGAAGGAAGCCTGTCTAAATCAGGTCCCTGCCTGTGCTCAATGAGTGGCAGCTCCAAACAATTGATTTCATGTTCAGCCTGCACTCAACATTCAATTACCTAAAATGTTTCAGTATATATGATTAGTCAAACCCAATGTCCACTACAAAACTTACATGGGCCAGCTCACAATTGTAGTTATAATTTAAGTATTCTTTTTAATTTTTTGACATGGCATGGGCACCAAATCTAGCTGAGCATCTAAGAGCCAGTTTGGTTAGAATTATTTTTGAGGAATTTTTTTAAGCTCTCTCATTAAGATTTTAATTATAAGCTGCTTTAAACAGAAAAACTAATCCCAACCATGGAATATATTGCAGAGGATTCTGATAAAACCTCATCCTTTCTGTTTATCAGAGGGAAATTGATTGAATTTCAGTGATAAGTTACCAATTTAGAAGATGGAAAAATAAAGAAAATAAATGTGCAAAATCAATTTGGATTATGCAACGTACTGATGAAAATTCTATATAATGATGTTGGAGTAGTAACATATAATATGAATGAACCGACTTAGATACATATCCAGGAACAAAAGCAAATATTGGAAGCAAAAGGTAACGAAAGAAAAAAGATGAAAGTTTAGTTATTATTTTTTGAACGGGTGATGAAAGAAAAAAACTTAACTGAAATTTAAAAGAAAAAATGAGCATGTTGAAGCAGTTAATGTATCATTCATTTGGGGGGAAAAGACCGTGAAGAGAGAAACAATAAGTGTTCATCACAAACTGCAGCTCCTAGACCGTTTAGGAAGGCTTCTATAGGATGAAGGAAATACAAAAGCATAAACTCGTCTACATTTTATGTAGAATGTGTAGTTTTTGTATTAATTAATGATGGATCCAGAATTTGTAGCTGATCGGTCATAAACTTCAAACACGAATGTTAAGTAAATTGTCTTTAACCTAGCCATAAACTGATCCACATTTTGAACAACCTATTGTGATAAACACAGATAACAACATTTGCTACGTAAACATATCAGATCAGTGGAAATTATGGACATGGAAATATAGCAATCTAAATCATTATCCGGACATTTTCCATTTACGTAGTTTAAAGATACAATAAAGTAATGATAAAAATAAGAAGCCATAAAAAATTCTGGACAATAAAAAAATAAAGCAAAATTTTAGAATGTATTACATATTGACATCCATTTCAACCTTTAATCGAACACCTACACGACGAATGGCGATCAGTTCCTAGAAACGTGTAATGTGCGTACTAGGAATAGAAGAGAAGACGAGGAAAATCAAGTTCAGATAGCAAGAAAAACTAAGAAAAGAACGAGAATCGGAAAAAACGGGAAAACTAACAGAGTTAAAGTTCGAATGTCTAAGATTAAGAAGATTGCAATGCAGTGGAATTGTAGGAAAACAAATTGTAGCTGCAAAAGGTTCAGTGAGTGAACAGAAGCAGTACCAGAGCGGCGATAAGCTTGGCGTTCTTGCCTCGCTCTCTGGTGACGACGACTTTAGGCGCGAAATTCGAAATGGAAGATGAAGTAGAAGTGGAAACAGCGTCAGTGGTGGTGGCGGAGGCGGAGATTCGTTGAGGAGCAAGAAAGATTCCACGGCGAAATGGAAGAGGAGGAGAAGGTGCACAGGAGAGAGAAAAAAGGGCCATTAGGAACAGCTGTTGCACACACAAACCGTAATGGTTGTGACCCATTTCACTTTGCCTTAATATTTTATTCACAATTACCCAAAATATCTACCGACACAACCCTACTAAATTAGATGGTGATTAAAAAGATTTGGAGCTGGACCACGTGGCAGGTAGTGGTTGGGTGTGGGCACTGCAGCAACTGCGTTTCGTGTGTGAGTGGTTGAATCGTAATGATGATTAGTTAACGGTGGAATTTGCGTCCTAATTTCCTAACCCGACCCTAAACTGCTGCTTGCGTCTTACGTGGATGAGCTCTGTGCCCTACCTCCCAGCAACACTACCACAGTACGAAAGTACCTTCCTTCTTTCCCTTCCAACGGATTCAAATACTGAAATGGATATTAGTTCTCAGGAAATAAAAGTATACTTATTTTATGAACACATCACTGGCTTATATATAAACAACTATGCAGACAAAAATTAATAAAACTGCACAAAACAGTCCACACCACTCAATCCTCATTCCCAACTCTGCACTGTATAATAAAAAAATACTAACCCTCTCCAAAAATTAAAAAAATAGTAATAATAATTTTTTTAATATAGATTATATATCTTGTATTTGAAATCATTTTATTTGAGTTTAATAAATAATATTTTAAATAATTATTTACATATTAACAAATTTATCATATGAAGTTATGCGTAATTAAATCATATATATATATATATATATATATATATATATATATATATTATAAAACGTATTCAAGTTATTACACTAAGTTAGTAAGAGATTTGTTCTTTTTAATCCTTTTGTATCACATAACAATGCTTTCGCGTATTATTTTTCAGTTGCTTCAACTTGCAAAGAACAACTTTATTCTCAATTTTAATTTAACAAAAGTTGTTCAAGAAATGTTTCTAGAAATTTTATCAATAATTTTAAAATAAAATAAAAATGTAAATCTTAAATATATTAAAATTATTATAACAAAAAAAGTACTGTGAATTTTAGAAATATAATAACTTATTATTGTACTTCATTTTATAGTTTAAATTTTGAATTTGATTAAATTTATAACATAAAAATTATTCTCTTTTCTTTTATTTTTCATTTATTTGGCATGTGAGATAATGTTTACTTTTAACTGCTAGTTTGTTACCTTTGGTTATTATATTGAACATTGCATCAAAATGTGTATCACTTGGTATGTGATACTGCTTTCTTTTATTTTTCTTTTACTTGGCATGTGATATCACTTCTCATAGTTTATCTTGATGTTACCTCTCTTTTTCTTTTTTCGTTTTTCTTTTCATTTTATGACAAGATTTGACAAAAATATTTTTTTTTCTCGGATAGATTTATTTACATACTTACTTTTAATAAAATTATTTTAGAAGGAATCAAGAGGACAATATATTTAAAAATGAGTTTAATTGATGTACATTGGCAGTGTGCAAACTTTTACACTAATATTCAATCTTAACTTTTTATTCATAGTAAATTTGTTGACTTTATTCGTTACTATTTTAAAAGTTACGATTTTTAACTAAAACATAAATAAAAAGTAATAATTGAATGTCAGTGTAAAAATCATCTTTTACACTAACAGTTTAAACTCTTAAACAAAACAGAGATATTTGTTGGAATCAATTATTAAGGAGAAAAAGAAGAGTTGTTTACATATGACATGCTTTTTAACTTTTCAAAATTTTAAGAATACAATTTGTGACAATTCGGTATACTTAAATTTCTCCTTAGATGGAGTCTAATATAAATTTTACCTACTTTATAATAAGATATATAATAATTATAAAAATATTTAATCTTTAAATATGACAAATCTAAATCTTTATTAGTGAAAGAATTAATTAGATATTACATTTATTTAATTCTAAATTTTAGAGTAAATATCATGACGGCTGTTGTTTTAAAAAAAATCTCTCTAATGAAAATATTAAATTAAAATGAAATTGATATACAAATCAAAATATCAAATTAAAAATTTACAAGTAAAAAAATTAAAATTGAGTCTTAATAATTAGAATATTATTTAAGTATAAATATTTTATTTTGATAAAGTAAACCTTCAACAATAAAATATGGTTATTAGAGGATAAATTATTTAGATGTGACATTTTTTTTTATTCCTGAAATTTTAACAAGTAAGTCGTGACCACTTGATGTTTTAAATTTTCTCTCTAATTAACACTTTAATTAAAATTAAATTACCGCAAAATAATATATTAAGACAAAATTTATCATTATAAAAATCAAAATATTATATTATAATATAATCCCAAATACAATTAGTGTACAATCAAAATATTATTAACAACAAAATTTTCATTAGAGAAAGGGTTATTAAGATGTGATATTTTTTTAATCCTGAGATTTTAAAGCGCAATCTAAACAGAATCTAAACAGTTTGATGTTTTAAAATCTCACACTAAAATGGCACGTAGAAGGAAAATTATTTTCTAACAAGAATAAAAAAAGGTTAAAGGTATATTATAAAATTTTAACGTAAAAACAATAATAATAATAACAAAATAAAAACTCAATACATGCATATTTTCAACAAAAAACTACATAAATTCTAATTCTCCATTACACATGGATATACATAGGACCAAGAGACTTCAAGCCAAAAAAGATAAAAAGTATTTTAAAAATAATAAAATACGATAATACTAATTCTTTTTAATTCATTCTCAATAATAAAAATTTTCATGTTAAATTTATAAAATAAAAAATAGTTTTTTATGCTTTAAAAGTGAAATAGATATAAATTTAAAAGCTATCTAATTTTGCATATTTAGTTTTGTAAACCATTTGCTTTAAAGAATTTTTCAATGTTTTTCCACAATAAATCTTGATGGCGACTCATCTAATTTTTTAAATTATTTTTTATCGTCCCGTTAAGACTGACGTGTTGACAACAATAGAATATTAAACATAGTAAAGACACATCTTTAAGCTTATATTAATTTTGTCATTTTATCTCTTTTTAATTTTAATTGAAGCTTATTATTCAAATAAATATATATATATCTACTATGAATAAAATTAATATGTGCAAACACATGCTCATTTATATGCCTCATATTATTTTTATTTAAAAAATTCACTAATTTTTAAAATTGAAGAAAATAAATAGCTTTATTTTAAAATATAGAAAATTGTAAATAAAACATAAAAAAATATAATTATATTTTAAGATATTTTAAAAGGAGATGAAAAAAAAAATAGAGAAAATAAAATCTAAATTTTATTTTTTATTATAGATAATTTTGGTATAGATTAATGAATTTTACTTTTATTTTCTAATAATTTTTTCTTTGATTTTTATCCCTAACAATTTTTAAAAGAATTTTATTAGAAACTAAATATAAAGAAAAAATTTATTAAGAACAAAAATAGAGTTCGATAATTTATGATAGACTAAAATGTATATTTAAGTCTTTTATTTTTTACATTAAAATAACATAACAAATGTTACATTTTTAAATTATTAAAAAAATTCTAATAAATAATTATAAATTATAATATTATAAAATAATCAAATTATTTTTCATTCCATATTTTATATATAAGTATTTAATAAATACATCTTCTTAAAAAAATCTAATAAATATATTATAATTGTAAAATAATTTTTAAAAACTCATAAATTTATATCAGTGTGAAAGTTTATGCAATGCTACTAGATTATTTTAAAATTTCTCAAGACTTAAATAATCTAATATTACAATTTTTTAGATTTAAACTCCAACTTTAAACCATCTTCAAAATTTGTTAAACATGATGTTATTACTTTTTCTGATTTATACTTTGCTAAATTATTAATCTCCGTTTTATATTAACTAATTAAATAGTTATAACGTTTTGTTCAAATATTTTGTTATTTGACTTTATTAGTATGTGAACAAATCAAATAGTCATTTTTCATATTTCAAAGTATTAAATTTTTACTATTTATTTTGGATTTTATTTACTTTATATTTTGTTTATTTTAAGTTATCTAATGATTATTTTATTTTATAGTTTTATACAACATTTTACTCATATATTTTATAAAATATTAAATTACTTAATTATTAAAATATTATATTATATTATAATACTAAATATGTGTAATGTAAACTAGTTGCATTTAAACGAAAGAATATGCATGTAATAAGTTATAAATTAAGGAAAGGTGAGTGTAATTATTTCTAAAAATTTTTCATGCTAAATTTACAATCTAAATATTACTAATTTCCAATCACGACATTTATATATGTTGCATTGTTTTTTTAAATAACGGTCCTTAGTCAAACTTACACTCTCAACTGTTTATCTTTTAGTTTAAATAGGAAATTTAAGAAATGAAATGAAATTAAGCAAGAAGAAAAATGTGTAAAAAATAAGTAAATTTTTAGGTTATTTGAATTTAAATAAAAATGAAATAAAAGAGGAAAAATATTTTTTATTGATTGGTTGTAAAGAAAAAAGTAGAATGATACTTTAAAATAATAAAAGTTTTTGTTCTTATATTATTTGGTAAATATGTTTAAAATTCGTAATTAATGCTACCAAAAAAAAGTTCGTAATTAAATATAGAAAATTAAAAAATGCAAAATATCTTTATAATTAATTGATGATATTTTTATTTTTGAATAAATATAAACTAAAAATAATATAAATATTAATTTTAAATGAATATTAATAATGAAAACGTTCAACTTTTTTTTTCGTGATTACTCTCTTTTATTCTTAAAAACCATAGTTTTAATAATTTAACCAACAAACTGGAACAAAGACAGAAAATACATATATAATCACAAGAGGAAATAACACCTAAAAACCATTAAGAGATTTTGGATTTTGGCTTATAGCTGAAAACCGAAGTATATAAATTATCACATTACCAAAACCTAAAATACCATCTTAAGAGATTTCGGATTTCGGCATGACCGAAAACAGAAAAGAATATAAACAAAAAGAACAAAAATGATTTTATATGAGAATAAAGGCGCCAAATAACGAGACTTTGGATTTTGGCGTAGCTGAAATCCGAAATATAACATAACCCCTCCAAAGAGAGGAAATAAACCTTAAAGGATTTCGGCTTCACCAAAATCCGAGTTCCTGCAAATAACAAATCAATTAGCTAAGTTAACCAATAAGATAAATCAACATAATCACTAATTAGCATTATTCCCAATAAAGCAGAGTAGGGGCTACAAAGTACCTACTAGATAAAAGCCAAACACACTAGATAAAAGGAATGCACCAAGGGAGACAGGTATTGACCGTCAGGTAATAACCACATTTCTTACTATAAATACAAGAAGGAGGTATGTGTCATTTACTCATTTAAGAAAATTTATTACACTTTAACCTCTTTCACCTTCTCTTTCTTGCTTCTTTACTGAGTTGAGCGTTGGAGTTCTATTTTGCAGGTTCTCCCCTTTTGTCCACTCCAAAAGGTGCTAGAATACTCTACCAAGCTCATCACAGACATTTCAGAAGATTCAGAGCAATTTGTACTCAGATACTTTTCGGTAAGAACATTTTGGTGCCCACCGTGGGGCCCAAAGTAAAACTAGTTCCCACAAGCAACACTGCGAAGATATGGCCATCTCATGGAGTTGCACCCTACAATCAACCCTAGAACAATGAATATATACCTCAGCAAACCGAGGTCATAGATTCGAACATCTTAACTGAAGTCCTCAGGTTACTTAGGGAGGAGATTGCAGAACTTCAGTGGGAGAACGCTGAATTCTGAAATCGAAGATTTCGGGAAGACGAAGTCAGTAGGAAGAAAAAACAAGGGGAGTCACATAAGGGTGAATCCGCTGCCCTATCTTGCAATGGGCCATCTATAGGACACTCCACGAAGCCGTCTCACAGTAAACCCCCCCAACCAAATCCCCCATCCACCCCAAAAGAAGTTCCCACACCATTTCAAACAATCCCACCCTTCACACCTCCTTCAACACACTCTATCCCCACTTCAGTCCAAACTATACCAGCTTATACCTCAGCCATGAGCGGGATATACGAAGTTCGACCACATCACCCTTTTACGGCAGAAATCATGGACATTCCTCTACCGAAAAGCTGGAAACATGTTGTCTTAGAAAAATGCAATGGAAGCGCAGACCCAGATGCCCATCTAGCTGCTTTCATGACACAAGTAAGGATGTACACAAAGGGTCAAGCAACTTTGTTTAAGATCTTCCCTATGTCACTTAAAGGCCAGACTTTGAATTGGTTCATCTAGCTCCCGCCAAACTCCATCAATAACTTCCAGACATTGTCTATGAGATTTGGAACCTAATTTGCCACATCTTGGTCAAATAGGTTCACATCAGCAGCCTTGGCCACTGTTTGGCAAGAAAGAAACGAGCCCCTTCGAGATTTCATATATCAGTTTGGCCGAGCCTCCCTAACTATAAAGAACCTACCCCTTGATGTAGCACTTCACACATTCATGGTTAATCTACAACCAAGAGAATTTCCTACCAGCCTAATCCACTTCCCCCCTATGGACATGTACAAGCTCCGAAGAAAAGTCACTCCCTTTATTGAGGTGGAAGAACTTACAGCTTTCCAGCAGAAAACTCAAGCTGAAGCCTTATGTAGCTCACGAAAAGATAAGGAAAGAGGCAACTCCAACAATAAAAAAGATCAACTGAAGAGTGTACAACACTACAAGATAAAATAGAAGACTTAATCAAGTAGGGGCACCTAAAAGACTTTGTCCACAAGACCAATAGTCACCCACCGCCAGCTAGACTCTAAAGGAACTATTCTCAGCACGTCGAATGCAATGACTATCGACTACAAACTGATAGACGTAGAAGTCAAAGCTGAAGCAGGTCAAAAGAACGAAGAGAGAATAACCATAACAAAGATAAAAAGATCATCAACATAATTGTTAGTGGTTTCGCAGGCAGAGGATCTACCTCCTCGGCCAGAAAGCGGCATACCCGAATAGTCAGATCCATCAATTTGGTTGCCCATATGCACGTCAAAAAATGTCGAACGTCACCTTCACAGATGAAGATTTTCAAGTTGTTGACCCTGAACAAGACGACCCCATGGTAATCAGTGTTGAAATCACTAATTGCATTGTGCAAAGATGTTGGTGGATTAAAGGAGTTCAGCTGATGTGTTATATTGGCGAACTTTCAAAGAGATGGGACTATCCGAAGACCAACTGCCCCCCTACAATGAACCCCTCATAGTATTCTCGGGGGAACGAGTGCCTACGAAAAGATGCATTGAGTTGTACACCAAATTTGGCAATGATAGAGAATCTCATAGCATCCGAATTCGATACATTGTCATAAATGCCACCACTTCATATAATATCTTGTTAGGGCGACCCTCACTCAATATACTAGGGGCCATCGTATCCACCCCCCACCTAGCTATGAAATTTCCTTCAAAGGGAGACAAAATAATCACCATCCACGCAGGTCAGCGAACAACTAAGGAGTGTTACCTGACAAGCTTGCGATCACAAACATATCCGTAACAACACACCTTCAATAATGTTAACAATATGCCACCAGCTTCGGAAGACTCTCATTTGGACTTAGATCCTCGTGGAGAGGAGAACAAAAGAGTTGAACCCACCGCGAAGGTGGAACCTTTTCAACTAGGACAAAAGCCTGGATAGATGACATATGTAGGATCTTCAGTCCCAAAAAAGGAGAAAGAAAAAATAATTGAAGTTGTCAGAAACAATGCCGATTTGTTTGCTTGGTCAACAACAGATATGCCCAGCATCGACCCAGAATTTCTCTGTCATTGCCTTAGTGTGCATAAAGGGGCGCGACCAGTAGCCTAAAAAGAGGAAAATAGGAGAAGAAAGAGCATAGGCATCCAAAGAGGAAGTTGCAAAACTCCTCTCTGCCAACTTCATCCGAGAAGTTCAATACACCACATGGTTAGCTAATGTGGTTATGGTACGAAAGCAAAATGGAAAATGGAGAATGTGCACTGATTACATGGACTTGAACAAAGCTTGTCCAAAAGATGCATATCCCCTCCCTAGCATAGACAAATTAGTAGATGGCACCGCGGGTCATTGTCTGTTAAGCTTTTTGGACGCATATTTAGGCTATAACTAGATCTGAATGCACTCCATGACGAAGCTAAAACAACATTCATTATGAAATCAGCCAACTACTGTTACCAATTGATGCCTTTTGGCCTAAAAAATGCAAGGGTCACGTATCAAAGATTAATGGACCAAGTCTTCCATCAGTAGATAGGCAAAAACCTGGAGATATATGTCAATGACATAATCATCAAAACAGAAAGGCCAAATCACCATATCCATGATCTGAAAGACATTTTCTCTACTATTCACAAACATTCAATGAGGCTCAATCCAGAAAAATACGTATTCAGAGTGCAAGGTGGAAAATTTATTGACTTTATGTTAACCAACAGAGGAATAGAAGTCAATCTAAATAAGTGTTAGACAATCCTAGACATGAAAAACCCAAAAAACCTAAAAGAAGTACAAAGGTTAATGGGTAGGTTAGCATTTTTGGCTCGATTCCTCCCACGCATAGTCGAGAGAGCAAAACCAACAGTCACACTCTTCAAGAAAAGCAACAACTTCCTTTAGACAGATGAATGCGAAAAAGTCTTTACCATGCTGAAAGCATCAATTATGTCCCCACCTGTGTTGATTAAGCCAAATCTCGAAAAGCCTTTAATTCTCTATCTTTTGGTCTCTTAAGAAGCAATTAGCTCTGTAGCAATCCAAGACGCTCCTGACGGTCAATAGCCGGTTTATTATGTGAGCCAATGCTCCACGATGTTGAGACCAAATACTAGATGGTAGAAAAAGCAGTTTTAGCTATAGTTAGCTCGGCACGACGACTTCGGCCTTATTTTCACAGCCATGCCATAATAGTTAGAATAGATTTCCCAATTGCCAAAGTATTGTGGAAACCAGAATTGTTGAATTGTCTGAATTCAACATTAGATACAAACCTAGGGGATCTATAAAAGCAAAATGTTTGACAAATTTCTTAAACGAGTTGTATCCAGTGTCTATAGAACATCCTTTCCTTTGGGCGTTGCACGTAGATGGTTCTTCCAACAATGGGGGCAGTGAAGCAGGTATCATATTGGAAGAGCCCAATAGCATCACCATTGAATAGTTCCTGAGATTCGAATTTAAGGCCTCAAATAATCGGGCCGAATATGAAACACTATGAGTAGGACTTAAACTGGCAGAGGACACGGGGGCATCAAGAGTCAAGTGCCTAACAGACTCCAAAATTGTGGCAGAAAAAGTCAATGGCTCTTTTCAAGTTAACGATGAAAAACTACTACAATACTATCATGCATTCTTGCGAGAAAAAAACCAAGTTCGAAGAAATAGAGGTCATCCACATTCCAAGGTAACAAAACTCGCGGGTTGATCAACTATCAAAGCTCACCAGTACTCGCAAGCCAGGATAATCACACACTTTTTTATAACAAGAATTGCCCTTCCCCAGCATCTCAGTATGCTCGGTATCAACGACAAACACAGATTGGCATACCGAAATCATAAACTTTCTGCAAAATGGGACAACCCCGACAGAACCAACAAAAGTTAAGCAATTAAGAACAAAAACCTCAAGATTCTCCCTTATTTCAGGAGAACTCTACAGAAGGAGCTTTTCAGTCCCTCTCCTGAAATACCTAAATGATGACGAAGCCAACTATGTGCTTAGAGAAATCTAGCATGACATTTGCGATTTTCCTTATGGAGCAAGGTCAATGGCAAACAAAGTGCTAAAAGTTGGCTACTACTGGCCAACGCTGAAATAAAATTGCGTAACATTTGTCAAAAACTACACTCAATGTCAAAAACACGTCAATCTAATTCATGCCCCAACAGATGAGTTAAAGGTAATCACAGCCCCATGGCCTTTTTGTACTTGGAGAATGGATATTGTCGGCCCTTCTCATTAGCCCAAGAACAGTGCAAATTTTTACTAGTAACCATTGATTATTTCACAAAGTGGATTGAAGCTGAACTCTTGATAACTATCTCAGCCAATAATGTCTAGAAGTTTGCATGGTAGAATATCATCACACGATTCGGCATTCCACACTCAATAATCATTGACAATGGTTTCCAATTCACAGATAAAAAATTCAACAATTTCCTACAAGGACTCGGGATAAAACACAAAGTTACTTCGGTCGAGCATCCATAGACAAATGGACAAGCCGAAGCAGCTAATAAAGTCATTCTAGTAGAATTAAAAAAACTGCTCGACGGATCTAAAGGGGCATGGGCAGACCAAATTCCAGAGCTTTTGTAGGTGTATCCCCGTACCCCCAAACGTCTACACATGAAACTCCATTTCGACTAACCTTTGGCACAAATGCTATGTTGCCCGTAGAAATCAACGAACTTTTGCTTCGCCAACAATGTTTTGATGAAACAAACAACAATAAAACACTTCAGCATGATTTGAACTGCATTGAAGAAATCATGAATCATGCCCTAATAATTGCAGAGGCTTTCAAGCAATGGATGTCACGACGCTTTAATTCAAAGGTAAGATTGCGAACTTTTCTCCTAGGTGACTTAGTCTGGCGCGCAACTGGTGAAGCAAGAAAAGAAAAGACAGAAGGAAAGCTAGCTGCTAACTAGGATAGGCTTTTTGGATCCACCAAGACCTCGGCAACAACGACTATAAACTTGAAGACCTCGCTGGAAAACTCATCCCACGCACTTGGAATTCAACACACTTAAAAATGTACTACAACTAATACATGAGTTTGTACTTCTTTTGGGACACTATTTTCCTTATTTCGGTTTTTATCCCACAATGGGAATTTTTCCAAAAAAGATTTTTAATAAGGCCCCTCCACCACATATACAAAGAAGCATATTTCGGCTCTACGTTCTTTTACTCACAATAAAGTTTGGCTTACTTACAAAAAAGCCTATGATAATACCCCCCCCCCCCCCCAAATTTTCATTTTCAGCTCAGACAGTACCTCCTTCAAAAAATTTGAAATCTTACAACACATCAGTTCTAATTTGGCTTACACCTTAACGAACAAAAGCAAAAGAATAAAAGAGAAATCTCGACCATACTTGAACAAAAAATCTTATGCATTCATTATAAGCAAATTAACTACAAAGTGATTCACTGTTTTAATACACCTTTTAATCAAAAAAGAAAAACAAAACTAAAAATTCACTAAGAGACTGCTTAATCATCTTCGTTTTGGCCTCTTGCTCCTTCGGCCCCATCCACATTGGCAATCTCTTCAACTTGAGTCTCTTTGGCCAAGGCTCCTCATAAGCCTGCCTGTAGTCATCTCGACTTTTTTCACTCTTAGCCGAAAGGGCTTCGAGGCTTCGCACCTCTTCTTGAGCCTCCTCCAAAAGCTCATTCTTCTCAGTCAAAGCCTTGACATGCTCGACATCTCTTGCAGTTAGAGCCTCCCCAAGCGCCTTATAGGAGATCATCGTTTTAGTACTTTCTTCCAGTTCTCGCAGCTTATCTGAGATAGCCAAAAAGCTATATTTGGTTTTCCTTTGCCGCTGCTTCGTAGCCACCAACTCATCAGCAAACAGATGTTTTCCTAACGCCTGTGCCAACACTAGGAACTCGCAATAATTTTTCCATTTGAGGTTGAGCTCTATCTTCTCCAGAGCTTTACGACTATCTGTCGAAATCAAATCTCCGAACCTGCTAAAGGCCGCCACAGGATCCAAATCCTCACAGAAGAATGATGGCGGCAGTAAAGTAGTGCTAATGGCTGAGGTCTTCGGCGTTGAGGACTCAACCTTAACCTTCTTAGACTTGTTGAAGGAAGATCTCTTCTCTCTTTTTCTTTTCTTCTCTTCCCTTTTGCCACCTTCAGACACTTTTTCCTTCCCCTTTTGTTTTTGTTTTTTCTTTTCAAATTCGGATATAAAGGGAAGGGTGCTCACTGGAGGAGACTTCAGTGGAGGCTGCTTTTCAATTTGGATTGTTGGAATGGTCGCTCCAGCATTCGGATCTTGGCTTTTGTGGATTTTCCGAAAACCCATTGTTTTGCCACCAGCTTTCACCATGATTTTTGAAAAATAACCAATAAAAAAGTTAAGATTGATTTCGTCAAAGCATCATTAAATTAGTTCATAAAAAAATACATTCACCTTTAAGATCAGTGAAGGGAGTGGTTGATGCATAAAGTTGCAACAACGCCCGCCACGGGAAGAAGGCGTAAAAAGGAATCAAGGAATTCAACATCGGCCTTATCCTCATCTGTAAAGAGGTCATTAGGAAAATCCGTGTACCTTCTTGGCACAGGCTCCCAGTAGAAAGGAAATAGTCGACCTCCTTGTTTATCATAAAAATGGTTTCGGCCAACCTCGGGATTTATCATAACTTTGAAGTACCCAGACTTGAAACCCTTAAAAGAAGTTGTGTATGACACAAACAAAGGGTTATCGGACTTGAGAAAGAGGAAAACCCATTTACATTTCTCATGAGGCTGAGTAGACAAATGATGAAGGAATAGACTGGGAGTAGCCTAAGTATGAGTAAACAGGCACAAAGCTCAGAATGCTTGGATGTAGCACCAAGCATTTGGATGCAATTGATTGGGGGCACAGTTCAACACTCTAAGTATCCTTGTAATATAAACATCAAAGGGGAACCTCACATGAAAAACCAAAAACATACAATCATATACATAGAAAAAATAACTTTAATCTTCAGGAATCCGACCTAGGAAGACAAAATCTAGGTTCGGCACAGAAAAATCCTTACAACGCTAAACAAAAAAGGGAAACTCTTCACAATTTTTGAAGTAACAAACTTGAACTTTATTTACAAAATCATTAAGAATCTACCTATTATAGTACCAAGATGAGAAAACCCCTACTTCCCCATCTACCCAATGGTCAGAAGGAATCAGAATGGGGGGTACTCCTTTTTCGGATTACCCTTGAACTTGCGTTTAATAGCCACTTTGGCTAAAATGCTAGCCTTTCAGTGGGGTAACAATTTTGACCCCGATGGTCCAGAACCATCTGCTTGTATTTCTGGGTACGTTGCAGAATCGTTGTTGCTGCCTAAAGCAGAAGCAGAGACTTCAATAAACTCTGGAGGAAACCCCTCGTGGAAGGGATTTCAGAATCAGAGGGAGAAGACATTTTTTACCGAAAAATAGAAGAGTTAAGGCATACCTGACTGATGAGGAAAAAAGACATTTTGTGCAAGAAGAAAGCACAAAATGGCAAAGTGTATCTGAACTTAACACCCCATGTCCCCTTAAATAGCAGTACGACTCCGAAACTCTCACACTCATCTCTACTGTTGATCTAATCCAGATCAACGCTCCACAAGACTTCCGCTATAGTACTCGAGGGGAACGAGTATTTGTTTTCCCACCTTCGATATCACTTGGCGGGAAATAAAACTAGAAACCCTAAAAAAATTAGTCCACTTATACTTAGGGATTTTGGCCTCAGGTCGCAAAACTGAAGACTTTGGTGCCTCCTTTTTTAGAAAAGACTCCATCCTTGTACTTCACACTTCGGTTGGAGCCTGGGGGTAAGTGTATAATCACTAAGAAGAAACAACACCTAAAAACCATCAAGGGACTTCAGATTTCGGCATAGCCAAAAACCAAAGTATATAAATCACCAAATTACCAGAACCTAAAATACCATCCGAAGAGACTTTGGATTTCGGCATGACCGAAAATCGAAAAAAATAAACTAAAAGAACAGAAAGGATTTTAGATGAGAATAAAGGCACCAGATAAGGAGACTTCAGATTTCGACGTAGCCGAAATCTGAAATATAACATAACCCCTCCAAAGAGAGGAAATAAACCTCAAAGGATTTCGGCTTCGCCAAAATTCGAGCTCCTGCAAATAACAAATCAATTAGCTAAGTTAACCAAGAAGATAAATCAATATAATCACTAATTAGCATTATTCCCAATAAAGCAGAGTATGATCTATAAAGTACCTACTAGATAAAAGCCAAACAAGTCGGGTAAAAGGAATGCACCAAGGGAGACAGGTATTGACCGCTAGATAATAACCATATTTGTTACTATAAATACAAGGTAGGAAGTGCGTGTCATTTATTTGTTCAGGAAATTTTATTACACTTCAAACTCTTTCACCTTCTCTCTCTTGCTCATTTATTGACTTGAGTGAGAGTCTTCTCTTGCAGGTTCTCTCCATTTGTCCACTCTAGAAGGTGTTAAGATATTCTACCAAACATATCATATACCTTTCGAAAATTTTATAGCGATTTATACTCAACTACTTATAGTAACAACAATGCATATTTGTTTGTGTAGCTAGAATATTGTATAGCACAAAGGCAACTTGACATTTATTTAGGCAAAGATAGAATCCAGTTAATGGGTGAAGTTGATTGAGTTTAGACTTTAAAATACGTTATATATTTAGAAGAGTGTTTTTGTTTTTAAAATTATTAGCTGTTAGTTTCTCGTATACGTAGTATTTGAGAAGCAATTTTAAGTGGTTTATTAAAATAATTATTTTTAATTTTTTAATTTATTTTTATAAAATTTTAATAAACATCTAAAAATTATAATAAATAATTATTTTTTGTAAAGATTTAAACAAACTCAATCAATATAATTTATAGATAGCTTTTAACACGTACTAGTGATAAAGTGGCTTATGATGCATGCACATGCACTAGTTTAAAATATTAATGCCACTTCAAATGGATGGATTAGGATGGGAAAAGGATACGAAAAGAAAAATAAAAAAATAGAGAAAATGATTGATGTAATAGAAAAAAAGAAAAAATAAAATGAGGTAAAAAAATGCATATTATTTTCTAATTAAAAATAATTAGTTGTGTTTTTTATAGGATGTGTATAAGAAGTATCTTATACAACAATAATATTTTCGTAGAAGTATTTTTCTTTACTTTTGTAAGACGTTCGTAAGAAGTGCGGTGAATATTCTGAATTACTATATTTTTTTCCTTTAATTTACTTCATTTTTTCATCTTCTTTCAAACATTACACGATATTTTTCACCATCGTAGACAATACAAGCAAGGTGTCTTCTTCTAGCCAGTGACCGTGAGTTTTTTTCTGTCCACATCACTTTGTTATTTTTTCTTATATTAAGATTTAACGTTGCTTTACACTTTGTAGATTTTTTATATAATGATGCGAAAGAAATTGAAATACATTGGTTTCAATTCAAACCATTTTCTTTTTTAATTTTTTTTTTACTTGGGAATTAAAATAAACAAGGAAGTAATAATGCATCACAAAGGTTATCCTATTCCCTATTTTAATAAAGAAATTAGTCACGATGATGGCTTCTTGTGAAACATGACACAAATTTATAAGTCAATTTCTACTCAACAATTCTATGATGTTCAGGTATACTTTATGAGTGAAAATTGTTGCAGAGCCCAGAGGAGAACTAGAAAAGCCCTCCTAAAGTAGTTGGACCACCTCAAGAGAGTCAGATTCAAAAATAACATTAGTGATCCCTCTATCTCAAGTCATGGAGAGACCTGTGTGCACTTTCAATAACTCAACCTCTAATATTGATCCAATCTCTTCCCTACTTGAGAAGCCACAAATCCAATCACCTTGGAGCCACGCAAGACACCCTCGAGAACATCAAACATGAATGAATGTGAAAACTTCCATCCACATTAAGTTTAGAAGAACCAACAAGTAGGGCAGACCACCAAAACTGTTGCTTCACTTAAGGCTCATCTAGGAGCCAGTAATCCTCATATTTAGCCTTCATAATTAGGATTTGGTTGATGACATGTTCTATAGGCCATTTATTTGTGCTAAAAATAAGGTTGTTTCTTCGATGCCACATTTAGGGGAGGCAAAAAATCCGCACTCGCAAATACCCATTGATAAAACCCGAAAAAATAGTATAAATGGGTACCTTGTGAGTACAAATTTTTTTCTACCTGCTCCTTAACGAGCACGAATGTGGGTATTATAGTACTCATATCCGTGAGTACCTGCTAAACTAAAATACTATATATATATATATATATATATATATATATATATATATATATATATATATATATATATATATATCAAAATTCATTGATATATATATATATATATAAGTTAAAAAAGATAATATTTTTCCCCTAACCCTTCAACCGATTACGACTTTCTCCTCAACTAGGCTCGAGATTTATCCCCTAACCCCTCATGTAGCTAGATTTGGAAAACTAAAATTCTTGATCTAACAATCTCTTTATAATGTTCTCCCTTCAAATGAGTTAAACTTTGTCTCCATCTTGTTCATCTTCTGCCTGCCATCGCTACAACAATGAGATTGAATCCTCGCTTCACTGCATGGGAGACTGTCCCCACACTAAAGATATATGGACTCGTCTAAGTTGGTTTGCTCACACTGATTTCTCTAATCCTAACTTCATATACTAGCTTTGCAAATTCGCTTTGGGAAAGGATGGTGTTTTCTTCATGATCACATACCGGTGACTTTGTAGATGTGCCACAATTCTGTGTTTAAGAAAATGCCTTGAAAGAGTGATAAAATCCTTATGAGCATCAACCTATGGTGTTCTGAATTCACCCAGGAAACCCTACCAACACCAACCGCGTCCGAACCTAGACTTGTTCATTGGATCCCTTCTGTTGTTGGCACTATCAAGGTGAATGTGGATGGTGGCTGCAATGGTTCTAATGGGCTTTGCGGAGTCGGGGGCTATTGTGCGACAGCGATAGGCAATGGATATCAGGGTTTTCTGCCAAAGTGGGTCAGCATGTCTGATAGTTGTTGAGCTGTGTGCCATCAGACAATAGTTGTTGATGTTCAAGGACCTTGGATACAAATCAGTTTGGTGTGAGAATGACTCTAAAGAAGCAATCCATCTTTGTATCTCCTTTCAATTCCTCAATCCCATCGCTTTGTATTGATCGTTATTTTCTGCTACGGCAAAACTGGAACTGCCACCTCTCCCATGGTTTGCACGAAGGGAACACTTGTGATGACTTATTGGCTAAGTTTAGTATAAACCAAACTGAGGACCTCATGGTGTGGCAAGTTCCATTAGCCTTTATTAACAGTGCTCTATTAGCTAATTCTTTCGAAGTCTCCTTAAGGAAGTAGCCTCGGTTACCCTGTGCTTTTTTTCATTTTTTCCTTTCCCTTATTACAAAAAAAAAATTGTGAAATAAATCAAATTAAAATATTAATTAACAAAATTCATTGATATCAATTTTATTTTTTTATCAAAACTTCGTTATTAATAAATTATTTATTATAAAAATGCTAATAATATAAATAAATATTTTATCTGTATTAAATATTTTTTATAATATATTATGTTAATTTACTTTTAAATCTGATTAATCTTGTAGAAAATAGTATAATTTTTTTTTCTAAATTTTTCAACAAAAAATGATTTATTTGATAAAACTTCTTATAAAAAATATTTAATTATAATTTTTTTTTAAAATATCTGCGTGTATCGTGGATACTCGTGGGTATTAAAAGAACTCACGGGTGGTGTTTCTATAAGGGGCGGTCGACAAGTTTTTAACAAATAGCTGGTGACTGGTTTTGTAGTAGGTAGGGTAGCAAGTAACTACTACTCGTACCTATCCTGACCCGTTGCCATTTCTAGCCAGATTCTCTACATGTTTTGCTTGAATAAGATAATTCAAAATTATCCATTTTTTTTTTAATTCCTTAAATATAAAAATTTATTTTAATATTAAATAATATTTATTAATTCAAAGTTATTGGTTGGTGGTGTTTTTTAGTTGAGGTTACTTTTTTTAAAGTTGTTCGTTGTGCGGTTTGATTCAATTTTGATGGTAAAAGTTGTCCGGACTAAACAAGAAAATTAATTGCAATTTGGCTTCATTTAGTTTGACAGTATTATAAAATTCACACCTAATCAAATCAATCATTAGCGGTTTGGTTATATTTGATTTTACAGTTTTGAAAATATGTTTATTAAGAATTATTTACTATGATTTTTAATACTTCTAAGAATACTTAAATAATTTATTTTACTTTAAGAATTATTTACATATCTATGGTAATTTACTGAAAATGAACCTTACTCTAAAGCTACCTAAAAAATAAAATTTTATCACATATTAATTAGTAGAAGTTGGAGTAATGCTTATAACATGAGTCATATCATATTTTCTAATTAAACATTATTTGGGAGAAAAGAGTTATATATATAGTCGATTGGTTCAATTTGTGTTGATTTTGAAATCTTAAACTGCAACACAAATTGAACTATGCAATTTAGAAATTTAATAAACAAAAAAACCAAACTAATTTTGGTTTTTTATCCATTTTTGGTTTTTTAGGCCGATTTTCAATTTTTAATTTGGATTGGTTTGGTTTTGAACATCCTACTTTTTCATCTATGTTTGCCAAAAAAATTTCAGTTAATATTAGACACATTTTATCGGCTAATGTTAGCTAAAGCTTTTCTTTAATGGACGTCATTTAGACTAACATAAGTTAAGCCTACAATTTATGGGCCTAATTAGTGGAACAACTTAGCGGAGGCAACCATTCATTTAGTTCGCCGGACTAGAGCACATATGGAAGATAAGGAATGCCAGGATTTTCAAAGATCAAGTTCAAGAAATTGTTGATGTAGTTCAAATAGTCCAATTAACAACATGGGAATGGTGTCATGCACTAAAGTTTTCATCACATTCATATATGTTGGGTTATGAATCCCATGTTTTGTATTTAATGCAATGAATCAAGGATAGGTTTGGTCTGTATTTTCCTTACATAGGCACATCTTGTGCTATTTGTATAATTTTCTTAAAATTAATAATATTCTCTAGCTTACAAAAAAAGGTTATTTTTTCAGCTGACATAAGCCAAAAGTATTTTTTCAACTTATGTTGACCAAAAAAATTCTCCAATATATATTAGAACTTTGCATATCACAATAGATTTTGACATATATCCAATAACAATATGGAATTTGCCATAGTGTTGTGGCTAATCAATAATGTGAGAAAAGCACAAGTGATACAATATCATCAAGTAATAGTATAAAACCGTTCTCTCCACAGGGACCATGTGTTTTGCAACAAAACAATTATTTATAATTGTAATTGATTCAAGGTGATTAAAATTAATATAAAAGGATTAAAGTCTTATAATTTTAAAATAAGAATTTAAATTAAGATAAATCCTAGAGAAATTGATTCAGGAATAAAGATAAAATCTAAAATAAAGAAATTTTAATTGAAATAAAATATTGCTTTTGTGATTTTTATTTAAATATTGCATCTTATTTGAAAATAAAATATTGATTATATTTTTAATTATCATTGTGATCTTATTAGTTATTTATGAAGATAAAATAACTAGGTAAAATTCATCACCTTTCAAAGTATGAAAGTGTATCGAATTGAATTACCATTACTTTCATAGTTGTTGAAACGATCTTACAAGTGTACCAGTTGTTCGTAGTAACGGATACATATATTTGGTTGTATAATAGAGATTTGGAAGATATTGAATAATTCCAACTATTCTAATTAATACATGTACATATTAATGTACAATTTATAGTTTGTGGTTTGGATATTTGAATAATACTTGTTAAGGACGACAACAGGGCAAGGCAGGTATAAGTTTCACTATTCTCATCCTCGTTCTCATTTTTAACCCCTTATATATCCTCCTCCCTGATATCTCACAGGTATGAGATTTGTGTCCAATCCTCGTCTTCGTGGGTATTAGGTATACCTGTACTCGCTAGAAATTAAAAAGAAAAAACTTACAATGACAAAATCACTTTAATTCAACCAAAATTACTAAATATAAATTAAAAAATAAAGTATCATAAATTATAAAAAGAGTAGCAATACACATTACATATTTTAAGTTTCATTACACAAATCTCAAGTAAATTTAAAAATGTTTAACAACTAAACATAATTAGAATGTCTAAGCAAGTACAACTTATCTTTCAAGTATCTAATGTTGAGTAATGTTATTAACCTTTAATCCACCTATAGTAAGAAAATTTTAAAAATTATATATGAATAATGAATTTGAACATTTTTAAAACTAAAATTGAATAAAACATGAAAAAATTACCAAACAACATGTATTAATTTTGGAAATGTTGAGTAATTCCACTTGATTCAGCCCATCTATATTTAGAGACCAAATTAAATATGATAAATAAAATCAAAAAATTGTAATATTAAAGTATAATTATACCTTCATCATCAGATTTACTTTCACTCATTAAAATATTTTTTTCTACAATTGCTTTAACACCTACAAGAAATATAAAATATTAAGTCAAAATTGATAAATGAATCACTAATTAACAATGAATTATAATAAAGGTTTTTACTAATTTACCCAAATAGTTTAAATTCCATAGCCAACTTTTAATATACATAAAAACCTTTACAATAGTATGATGAAGCCGACTATAATGAGGACTTAATATCTTATCACCGGTACTAAAAGTAGATTCAAAAGTTATAGTAGTGATTGGAATAACTAAAATATCCCTTGCAAATGCTTAAAGTGTTGGATACTTCAACCCATTTGTTTTACACCAAGATAAAGATGTCAACATAAGATGTAATTGGTAAATAATCCTCCTCCAAGTAACTATCTAACTTTGTTTTCATAGATGAAGTTCTAATTTTTTTTGTCATGTACTTTACTAAATCACTTATGTTATTATCATCAACCTTTCCCACCTATAAGGATAGCGAACCTTTAGAAGAACTTTCATTTTGTTTTGATTGATATTCCAAAACCAAACATAACACAATTGGTGAATCATACCAACTTTGAAATCACAATCAATGTCATACAACTTTTCAAAATAATATTCAAGCAAGTCCATTACCTTGAATCTAAAATAGAAACAACTCTCATTATATCATGAAAACACTCCAATAACTTTCAAATTTCTTTAACATTTATTCTACCATATTTTGAATGATTTTATTAGCAAACTTTGTCCATTCATCTATTGCAAGCTGAATCTCACAAACATTTGACAGGGGGAAATATTGGTAATTGGGTACTTTGAACCAAAAATTATTTTTGTGATATCATTAAATAGTTTTAATCTCCCACAAATGTCTTTTGCAAATTCATATTGTAAATTAATTGGCAAATATGTGTATTGAGTTTCATGCTGCTTTGATAAAAAAAAAACACATCCTTGTAATATAATGAAATTTCAAGCATTTTAAAAGTTGAATTTCATCTAGCTGGACAATCTAAAATTAATTTTTTAGTAAAATAAATTCATAATTGTTTAGTCGTTTCTTCAAATTTTTTTACCTTTTTTAGGTGTTGCTGTCCAATATGATATACTTTTCCGAAATGTTTTTACAACTCCTAACCCATCTTTCACAATCAAATTGAGGATTTGTGCAAAACAATACATTTGAAGCAAAGATCTATTACAAATTAGTGTGTCTAACTTGTCCTTGATTTTTCAATCATGTTATCATTTGCCCTACAATTGTCCAAAGTAATATTGGACAAATTTTATATCAATAATATATTGCCAAGTCTATTAATTGTGTGAGGTGCAGGAACATAAATGAACCTATAAATTCAATCATATTGTCATATAAAAAAATCATGCAAAAAACAATTATTGAAAAACCACAAATCTTATAAAGTCAAATGATCCACTATTGAAAGTGGATATTCATGTTATATAATCATAAATGCAAGTTCCCTCCTTACATTTTTTTTCATTATAACTTCCACAATCTAATTCTTTTTTATCTTGTGTTACCTTAGAAAAGAGTATTGTTTGTACTCTTTTTTCCTTTTGTTAAAGTAATATTTGAAATACATATGTCCAAATGATGTTGAAAGTGATTTATTCCATTCTTTACTTCTCCTCTAAACAACTTAGATTTATTCCATTCTTTTAGCCTCCCTTTTTCTTATTCCTGTTTGTGTTGTTGACTCTATTTGATCAGGTGTTTCAGTAGGTGTTTGCACATACTCATCATTAGACCTTGACTTGTTCCAGTAGAACCTTGACATGGAGTTGGTTGTTATGAAGACTATGTAGTAGGTTGTTGTGAAGATTGTGGGGGTGGTAGGCGTAAAGTTTGATCTTCAATGTTCATTTTCTATGCTAGTTTGCATTATAAAATGGAACATCTACTTTAGAAGTGAACATAGAAAATGTAACAAAATATTGCAGTTAAAATTGAAAATATAACAACCACTTTAAAAGCTAACATACAAAAGGTAATCTATATATTCTTAACTAATGAAATATCATATAAAATTACTTGAAAATCTTGACATGAAAATCACAAAATTGTGTAATTAAACAAATTTGTTCCAAAAGTTAGTATACAAGTAAATGAATATGATAGAAATAAAGTTTATATGCAATTATAGAAATTTTATAAACTCATTTTTAAGCAAAACAATTGCAAAACTCAAATAAGTAATAATTTATTAATGAGTTTATATGCATGCAATAATGTAAAATTTAGCGTGATACATCAATTAACTTTATTGATGGAATGTAAGATTTATCCAAGATGGAATGTAAGATTACTATTATTATAACTATTATGATATTGAGAGACAAATTTCTATTGCATACAACAAACTATAACTCTATTAGTATGAGTATAAATGAATTTATATAATACTTACTAGGAGAAAAATTTACTTAGAAAAGCAAAATAAGAGATTTTAAGAGTGGAGAGAAATGTACATCTTAAAGGAAATGAGAAACTAAAAAAAAACTACTAAATTGAAAATAGGTGGTAGGAGGTTATGATTCAACCAAACAGAATGTATTTGGTTCTTTATGACCCTTCATCATGTCATTTTGGACCATTTTGTTAAATATAATAGCATTTTTTAAACATGAATAAGGCCAAAACCCTATATCTTTCCATAGTCTATAAATTACAAGTAACTAATGACTACTGAGTAGGAAAAAAATTGCAAAGCCAAACCCCAAATTTGCAAAATTCTCTGAATCAATCTTCTGTTCTATTTCTTCACACAAGCCAAACAAATTGAGGCCCTGAACTCTCCGCCAACACAATATTTACCAATAACAACTAATTCTCGTAGCAACTCAATCAAAATCATACAAACTAATTACATAAACAATCAAACTAAAGCACCCAATTCAGTCAACAATCCAATAATATAAAAAATAATAAAATAAGAACAACAAGTATAATTCGAACTTGGTGTAGTACAATTCAAATGTTTTGCAACAGAAACACCAACTTTGTGTTGTCTCTACACTTATTCAAAATGAAAAAGCACAAATTGCAAACTAATAAGAAATCTCTTATCCGAGGCAATAATAAGAAATCATTATTTTAGAAGGAAAGAAAAAGAAGACCGTCGTCACTCCCATGACGATGAACCCAACACCCCCAACCTTTATGGTCAATGTAACCACCGCCACTCCCACCCTCATCGATGACAAAACCATCATCATCCCTTATTCACAACAGTAAGTGACAACTCCCTTCCCTACTGAGACACAACCCATATAATAGGAAATAAAGAGAGAAAAGGATGCACCTAGTTGAATGAGAATGTTAACAAGGAAGCGAAAGTACAAAAGAGAGGTTGAGGGAGACACATAGACAAACAAACATAATTTTGGAAATCGGTTTAGACTAGCCGGTCGGACTAGGACTCATTATATAATTAGGTCGGTTTTCCCAATAAGTCGAGCATGCAGTTGGCCTGGTTTGAACCGACTAGTTCAAGAAAAAAATGATGACCTAGATCAGGTTGATTGGGTCGGGTTAAGCTTGGATTTTTTTAAGAAAATGTATCTTAAATGATATCATTTATTCTTTTTTTATGTTCTCATTATTTTTCATGCAATTTATGAATGTAAGAAGTGAAAATTGCAATGCTATGTTTATATATATCTATATTTATATTTTTTATATATATATAGAGTTAAATTTGGGCTAACCAGTCCAACCATTAACCCGTTAACCCAGTTCCTTGATCGGGTCGGTGACCGGGTCGATTTTCATAACACTACGAACAAAGTCTTCATTCTTTTGAAAAGAAGTGTTTGAATTGTTGAAGACTTTTGGCCTTTTGGCCTTTTGGGTTAAGTGAGTAACAATCACAAAGTAAGCATATAATGCTAAGAGTATTTTAGTAAGTCTAAGAATTTTAGGGTATTTAGTAATTGTAAAGAGGGACGAGGGCAAGAAGGGGACAAGTAAGTATATACCCATCTTCGTCCCTATCCTTGATTTAAAAAATCGAGTAATCCTTATACTTGTACCTATGCCTAATCAAACTGAGGATTTTATGTCAATGTTAGGATAGGTTTAGAAAATACTTACGACTACGAGTTTATTTATCACCCCTAATACTTTTAAAGAATTCAAACATAAAATAGCAAAAATAAAAGTTACATATAGATCAATAAGAAGGTATATTGGGATAAAATTTCACCAACCTCATTCCTATGTAACTATTTAAATATCAACATATGATTTTCATTACTCAATTGTTATTGGATTTAATTAATCATTCTAAGTTAATCCCTTAACAATGATTCTAAGGATCCTAATTCAATATCCAATTCCTTGATTACATAACTAAAAACTTCGAATTAAAATAAGAAATTTAACCAACTAACAATTCTAAATCTATTCATAGCATTTAGAATAATTAGGTGATTGAATGGATTCAAGTTAGATTTAGAAAATCTTTTCCAACCAAATTCTAAATCTCAAATAAATGGAATCATAAGATAAATGATCAGTTTATCTTAAGCATTAAAAAAAATCAAATCATTAACATGAGATAATATATATATATATATATATATATATATATATATATATATATATATATATATATATATATATATGTAAACCAAAAGAATTACAAAGAGTTCGATAGATTATATTCAATCCCAACAAAGAAGAAGATTAGCTACTCATGATGGTGATGGAAATGCTCTTTTACAGATAGAAGATAAAGAAATGGATTGGATCCACTATTTCCTAAGAGCTTGAGCTTCCTTTCCTTTTCTCCATTCTTTGTTCTCTCCTTTGGTAATTTCTTCTCTGCTCCCTTCTTTTTTTTTCCTTTTATATTTTTAAAATAGAGCAAACATAAGTGACCAATCCACTTAGCGGATTTGAATCCTTCAAAGTAAAGAAAGATCAATCTGCTGAGAGGTTTTAATTTCTCTTAACGAATTTTTCCTATTTTTAAACATTTTTTTGGAGCCAATATGTTGAGCAATTTTGAATCCACTCAACAAATTCATAATAGAGCAATTCCTCCTTTTTTTTTCATTAAAACTTCATTGTCTAAAAAAGTCCATTAAAAGAACTCCACAATTGCTTCAAAGTAAGATCCAATTCCTTTCATAAAAAAAATAAAATTTCAAGGATTAAATATACAAATCTATAATTCTTTTAAAAAACAACTTATTTACACAACTTTTGATTTTTTATGTTAAAGTTTGATTTTTCAAAATATTTTCTTTAATTCCTAGTTAGATAAGTGTCATAAAGACAAATATTGTCAAATAAAATTGATACTTATCAATGGTAGCTATGTTCAATTAAATTCATTAAGTTCTTTATTAATTCATTGAGTTTTTTAAGGATTAAACTTGCTTTCATGATTTAATTCTGATGTAAGTTCCTTCCATAGGGTTCTTATAATTTATTACATTTTTTTATTTTTTCCTAATTATCTATGACTACAAAAATGGTGGTCAAATGCATTGTATTAGTAAAAGTGAGATAGAATAAATCATAAGAAAACCAATAAGAAAATAAAAGTACTTTAATTTATCATCAAAGAGTAATATAATAAACTCCAATCCTAGAATATAAAGGTATGTTCACACATAATCGTGAGTATAAAAAATAGGAAAGTAAAGAACATCAAACCCAAAAATAAAGAGTTAATGGGAAAGAAAGAGCTTTAAGTCTTGCTTTCTATGTCGTGCGTAAAACAAAAGTTCAAAACCTTAGTTTAGAACAAGAATTTCTATTTAAACTAATACATAAAGTTTGAAAATAAAATAAAATAATTTAAATTGATTACACAAATGAGTGCATATTTTGCATGCGAGTATAATATTTTAAATTTCATTAATTAATTTTTTTTTCTTTCAAATTTCTCCAAATCTCAAAGTTTCACTCCAATGTTTAAAATTATTCCAAAAGCGTCGTATATCCTAGTAAATCATATCCTAAAACTCAAAAAACACTAAAAGAATAACAAGCTTTAAAATAAAATAAAAAGATACCTAAAATGCAAAGATTAAGCCTAAATGGCATACAAATAAATAAAATCATAATTAAAATGAGATCTAAAAATAGCTAAAAATACAATACATCAACCAACTAGAGCTTATATCTCACAATCAACTCCAACAACACGGTGAACTTGAACATAAGAGTGTGAAACCAAATCAAGTCATTTGTGTATCTACAGAGTCCTGTGGCTAATTCTCTAAAGCTTTGCATGTCACACTAAGTTTTAGTGCATCTACCACAACAGTGTGGAATAGGCAATGTTGTGGTTGATTCATCGTAGCTTTGTATACCTCACATGCAACTCCCAAACATGGTGGAATCAGCCATAAGAATGTGGAGCCAAATGTAGTAATCAATGTTCCTCCCTCCCATAGTACTAATGAATAAGCCACAATCTTGTGGATAACACTTTGAAACTTTGCATGCCACACCCATATTAGGGTTTTAGCATATCTGCAACTAGTGTGGAATAAGCCATAGTGATGTGTTCAACACACTAAAACTTTGTATACTTTACAAGAAAATCCCACAACGTGATGGGCTTGATCAGAAGAGTGTGGGACCAAATTTGATCATCATATAAACACACCTCCCACAATAGTGTGGACTAGGCCATAATGTTATACTTAATGCTATAAAACTCTATATGCTATGTTGGAGTTTTAATGTATCTCTTACAACAATATAATGTGGAAAAAACCACAATGTTGTGACTATTTGATTGAAGATTTGTATACTTCACAAGGGTGTATCACTTGTACATAAAATTATGGATATATCTAGGACAACCTTTTGTAAGTGAAAATGAGATTGTATATACTTTGTTATAATTATTATTTTTTAGTTATTCTTTATTTATATAAAGTGCATAAAGTAATAAATAACTTTAACCAATGTTAACTAAAAACCGAATCAATACATGCTAAAAAAGAATTGACGAAAATCAATAAAAAATAACATTGGTCGACATTCGTCTAGAAATAATCTCAAACAATGTCAGCAAAAAAAATTTCAATGTCAAACAAAATATACCCTCAACAAATTTCAATAAAAGGAAAAACAAGCATAAAGAATTTCAAATCTTAATTTTTAAGGAATTAAAAATTTTACAATTTTAACAAATCAAAGTGTTTTTAAAAATGACTAGAATTTCAAATTCTTTTAAAATTTCTCTTCAAAACAATAAATTTTATTACAAAGCATTTGATATTCCCAAATGAAATAAAATTTCCCATCCAAGATTTTGATTTATGACAACTCATACATATACCACAAGCTTTAAATGTTTCACTTCAAGCATCTAAGCTTGAAAAGAAACCCTTAAAATGTAGAATAATTATGCCAAAAAAATTAATATTATTTCCTTCAAAGTTGAGTGTAAAAAAGAGAAACTAATTAAGTTGATTATAAATATTAGTTAACTTTATTTAATTTTCTCAATTTTGTTTAAAAAATGAAATTCATTTTCTAAACCATGGATGAAAATTAAAATTGTTTCAAATGCACATTTTTCTCAATTTTAAAGCGCATGCCGTTGATATTACTAAAATCAAAGATTAAAAAAAAATAAAATTTTAAATAAATACAAATATTTGAAGATAATTTCAATATATTATGTAAAATAATTAAAATTTAATTATAGTTATAAAAAAATATTAATAGCAAGAGTTTAATGGTTGTATTTTGTCCATATAACTTTTTAGGGTCTTGCAGATAAAGTTTTTAATAAAAATGTATGAGTGCAACTCAAAATCACAGGTGAGTGCAATTTTGTGCACTCTAATGAAATATTTTTACATATAGCTATGTCCTTTTTGTAAGATAATTATTATAGAAATAAACAATTCTATTATTACATAATGATTTATCATTAAATGATTGTGTAAGATAAAAGTCATATAAATGGTGGAAAGTAAATTTTATTTTTATATTTTCATTCAATCACATTTCACTATTTAGTGACTTTTACCATATGTCTTAAAAGTCATACAAATAATGAATTAGGAGGAATGATGATATAAAATTGTTTTCCAATATCAATGTATTACTTTTAAATCCTTCTTATTTTATAGATTTTCTTTATAAAAATTAGCAAATATACAGACGTTATCATGCATGTGTATTTTCATTTTCATTTATGATTAAAGGTAAACATATATTAATGATGTGAAAATATGCATTTATTACTATGAGAAAAGTCATAAAAAATTTAGAAGAGTAAATTATATAATATATTTAAATGTCTTAAAGTCATATAAATGATGGATAGTAAATTTTATTTTTATATTGTCATTCAATCATATTTCACTATTCAGTGACTTTTACCATATGTCTTAAAAGTCATACAAATAATAAATTGGGAGGAATGATGATATAAAATTGTTTACCAATATCAATGTATTACTTTTAAATCCTTCTTATTTTATAGATTTTCTTTATAAAAATTAGCAAATATACAGACGTTGTCATGCATGTGTATTTGCATTTTCATTTATGATTAAAGGTAAACATATATTAATGATGTGAAAATATGCATTTATTACTCTGAGAAAAGTCATAAAAAATTTAGAAGAGTAAATTATATAACATATTTAAATGTCTTAAAGTCATATAAATGGTGAATTGTAAATTTTATTTTTATATTGTAATTCAATCACATTTCACTATTTAGTGACTTTTACCATATGTCTTAAAAGTCATACAAATAATAAATTGGAAGGAATGATGATATAAAATTGTTTTCCAATATCGATGTATTACTTTTAAATCCTTCTTATTTTATAGATTTTATTTATAAAAAAACTAGCAAAAACACAGGAGGCATTTTTATTTATAATCGAAGGTAAACATATATTAATGATGTGAATATGTGCATTTATTATTGTGAGAAAATTGACAAAATGTTTAGAAGAGTAAAATAATCATAAAATATGGACACCAAAATGTTATATTCCCATTTTATATTATAATATATATTATATAATAGTTTATTTTTTTCATTTTTAAATAAGTATAATGATAGAATAGGTATTAATAAAAGTGAAAATAAAAATGGAGTATTGCCTTTATATATAGTATATTATATATATATATATATATATATATATATATATATATATATATATACACACATATTATATATAATAGATTATTGATATTAGAAGAATTATGGATATTGGATATAAAAATTTTAAAGTAATTTTATTATTAAGTTTATAAAATTGGTTTAGTGGCAAAATTGATCTTTAAAGAGTTAGAGGTTTTGAGTTCAAATTCCTCCTTCAACAAAGTAGTTTATTTTTCATTTTCAAATAAGTATAAGGGTAGAATAGATATTAATAAAAATACAAATGAAAAAGAAGAATTATCTTTATATATAGTATAAATAATTATTAACTGAAATAGAAATAATTACTTTTGCTTCTAAACGATAAGTTACAAGCCTTTCCTCAATGATCCTCCAAAAGAAGAATTGTATATGTTACAAGCCAACAAATTTGTGGTGGTTGGTAAATTTTTGGTAATTTGTTTTCTTCAGAGTTGTCTATGGTTTGAAACAAAGCCTCGTGCTTAGTTTAAAAAGTTGGAAGAAACCTTTTTTGCATGGTCCAAGGAATTAAAGCAAGTGTGATCCCCTTGTTTGTTTACATTATTGGTTCTCACGTGGTTTATCTTTACCCTTAAATCACTTAACATATAATACAATTTAATATTATATATAATTTCACGTGTTAAAAAATATCTAACAATTTTTTTTTTTAATTCTCTCTTCTCTTCTGTTAACTTTAATAAGGAGATTTGTCAATTCTTTTTCAATAACAATTTCCTTCTTATATTACTAAAGGATAAAGGAGCTTTTACTTTAAAAGGACAAAAAACCTGAAAAAATTTACAATTTTTAACTACCATAAGCTGTAGGATCAACTCATCAACCTACATTCGTTTACCTGTTTATATATGATTAAAATAAAACTTTAAAATAATTTTATATATTAAAATATTTAATTTGTATAGATGATTTAAAAAATATTATTCACTTAAAATAAATATTTGTTTTAAAATAATATTTACACAAACTTTAGTAGTTAATTTTAAGACTTATGGTATATATATACCTCCATTTTTTAATAAGTTATACTCCTTTTTCATTTTCAATACATTTTCTGAATTGCCCTTCCCAATAAAAAATTAAGCTTATTTGTTTCCTGTTTTTACCCTTATAAAAGAAAACATAAGAAATAACACATTCATCCTTCTTTAATAGCTGCTTGTATGTTGTTTCCAATTTTTAGTACCAATGTATAAAATACTTATGATATGAACTTTTCTTTAATAAGACAACAGAATAACGTAGCTTTAGGAATTTCTCAATCACATTTATTTTTAAGAGGTTATTGTTTTCTTTAATTAAAAAAATTGGAGTTCTACTGCAAAACTCTTGGAACGAGAACAAAATAGTTGGTATCCAAAAACTTGTATCAAGCATTTTAATCCTTGTTGGGTACACATATATAACAAGGGTTGGGTACAGAGATATAAATACGCTTGGAAATTTAATTACAGGTTGCATCAAAGTGTGAATAATACTACTATTAAAATAAACATAAAAAATAATACTACTCTTAAAAACTTAAAACACTAGTAGCAATAGTGTGTGAATGTGTCGTCAAACCGTTTGGGTTTAAGCAACGACAAATATAGTACAAAATTAAGAATAAAGATGAGGTGTAAAATAGGATTTAAAGAATAAAGAAGATGAGAGAAACAAAATTACAAAAGTACAGTTTAGATTATTTTTCTATAAAGAGTATCTTGATAATAAAAAAAAGGAAAGGAAGATATAGTTTTTTTTTTTCCCAAGAGGAAGATATAGTTATTAATTAAAAAAGTAATAGTTATTAAAATAGGATTTAAAAGTCAATTTTAATATCTTTCGATTTCCAGGCCGGCCCAATTCATTTTTTGATAAAGTTGGGTAAAATCTATAGATAGTATCTTTTAGCATTTTTTTCATTTGCTATTAGCACTCTTAAGGTTTAAAAAAATATGAAAAACCTCAACATACCTCTCACCTTATTTTAACATATGTTTACATTTTAAGGTGTTTCGTATTAGTTGATCGGAATATTGTAAAATGCATATTCTAAATAAGTTGATCTGAAATATATTATGTTAATTCTAAATCAAGTGATCTAGAATACAAAAGTAGGACATGACCAACTATATTATCGATAAGTTGATCTAGAATTGTAATAATACTTTCCTTTTTTATTTCAGAAGGTGCATATGACATTATACAAAATATTCATGTTATGGATTGGTTCATTCAAAAGTGTAACATTATATTCATGCTTTGGTTAATTGATTTGAAATACTAATTATTTTGTATTTTAGGTTGGTTCAAAACATTGCAAACCAATCATAATCAATGAAAAATGACACTAAGAAAGTCATGCCTAAAAGAAAATTATATTTTTCCCTTTCTAAATAACGCTCAAAATAACAAATAATACTTTAAAGACTTGGAAGAATATCTAATGATTTATGATATACAACAGGACACAATGTGACATTTAATTCTTGTCACACAAGAGGAGCAATAAAGCAAAATTATATAGATACATAGCAATATAGTAAAATAAAAGATAAATTTCAGGTTTAACAATCAAATAAGATAACTCTTGGTATTTTATGTTTGAGGTGTGAATAGCAAATGAAGGGTTTTAAACTTCCAAATTGCTTGCATGATCCCTTTAATTTTTAATATAAATCATACATTTAGTCAGAATTAAATCAAATTATTAAAGTTGGATTATATGAATGCTTTCAAAATATTTCGAAAACTGTGCTTGCTCAACTATGAACATGTGTATTGTGTTTATTAAGCAATAAAGACTTCAGTTTAAGTGAGTTTCAGGGTTAAAAGAATAAGGATCAATAAACTTTAGTTAAATTAAATCAGTGAAGATTAAATTGAATAAATATAAATTATTTTATCAATTCTAATTCAATCCAACCCGGGTTATAGCGAAATTGAAAGGAGATGAAATTATCCAATTAACACAAAAGAAAAGTTTCACTAAAATACATAACTTATATAAAAATTTCATTAAATTGAAAGGAGATGAAATTATGCAACTAACATAACATAAAAGTTTCATTAAAATACATAACTTATATAAAAGTTTTTTAAATGATTAAAATAATGTTGTACATTAAAATATTTTTTAAACTGTATTTATAAGGCATAAAACATTTTTGCACAACTTTTTTGTAGTTCTGTAGTTTTTTAATGCATTTGGAAAAAAAGATGTTTATGATATTACATTATAGCAGCGTAAACATTTAGGAAAATTTATGAAAAATTTTATAATTTATTTATGAATCATTTTTAACTTATTGTGCTACATAACCTTTTTCTTTAAAATAAATTTCTTGACATATTAAAATCTTCAATTGAAAGAGGACATTTCCAAGAGGAGCAACTCCCATGAGTTGTTTATTGCATTTGGCCGTGTCACATAATTACTAAATAATTCATATTCGATTTTAGTTCAATAGAAAAAATTATACATAAATTCAAGAAAATCATAATTTTTTAATTTTTTATTTTTTTCAGTTGTATATTGTTATGAATTTGTACGAATTGGTGAAAAATTACCTTTTTTTAATCATAAACAATAGGCATGGCAACGAATAGGGCAGAGACAAGTATGACATTCCCATCCTCATCCCCGTTTCTAAAATTCATCCTCATCCCCACTTTTGAAACTCATTTTCATCCTTGTTTCTGAAACTCATCCCCATCCCCGTCCTTATACCCAGCGGGTATGAGATTTACATCTCCATTCCCATCTAGTATCGGGTATTTCCATACCCACAAAAAAAAATTATAATAGTATTTTAGTAAAAAATAATTTATTTGAATATAATTATATTAATTCAAAACTAATCTAATAAACACAAAGTTTGTAATTTGTTAATTAAATGTCAAAATTTTTTTTTTAAGATAAATAAATATTTTAGAGATTAAAATAAGAGTGTAGTAAGACAGGTACGAGGACGGGTACAGGTATGAGGTGAGTATATATATCCTCATCCCTATATTTGACTTAACAAATCGGATATTCCTCATACCCATACCCATACCCGGTCAAATTGGAGATTTCTTATCAACTTCGGAGCGGGTTTAGAGATTATCCATAGATACAAGTTTATTTGTCATCCTTAATAAACAACAATCGTTTGGTGAAAGAACTTATCCATTTTTAAACAACTTGAATTGTCATATAAGATTACTCAAATGGAGGAGTTGCTTTAAGCAACTCATTAATTTTTTAAGTAACTGCACAACCATCTCTTACTCTCAACTTCTTAACTTTTGGAAGTTAAGTGAAATAATTTCTATAAAAAATTAAGTTTTAAATTAATCTTAATTTATTGAAAAAATTTAATTTGTTTTATCTTCCTTTTTAAGTGCAGCTCCAATTATTGTGTTTATTTAATTAGGATAATATAAACACACACAATATGTTCAGTAGTAAGAGGGAACGAAATAAGGTGAATGAAAGTAGGAAAGGAAGAAATAAAATAAACAAAAATAGTAAGATATAATGTTAATTTTTGGAGTGTTTGGTTTGCAAAAATTAGAGAAGAAATAAGAAAAAGAAATAAAATTTAAATTATTTTAGAAATAAATCTATTTTATATAACCAAAATTTATAATTAAATGAATTTATAAATATATAAACCATAACATTATGTTGTTTGTGTCCAATATTTCACTTTTACACTCGTCTAAAAAATCTAATCGTGAACATATATATAAATTAGATATATAAATGAGTGCAAGTTAGTTGGTGTTATATGCTAAGTTTACGGAGAAGAACGTGATTCATATTATAACATGATACACTTTGGGAAAGGAGTGAAAAAGCTAAAGTATAACTAAATCCAATTATCCAAGCGGAGTGATTACTGTTAATAAGGTGGATATTCTCTTATTTAAGATGATTTATGCTATATCCAAAGTGGCTTTGATTCAAATTAAAGGAATTGGTTTTGATTTTGATTCAAATTGGGGCTTTTGAATCCGAATGGGACCAAATCCAACCTGTGATCATCCTTAAAATGATCTGCTGTAGAGTGTAGATAGTAGGTTGGATTGTTTCCATTATTTTTCAAAACCGATGAATGCACATAATGTAATGTATGTGGAATAACAGGGCTTAAGACAACGTCAACCAACAAGCCCCAAACCAACGTCAACCAACAAGCCCCAAACCTCGAGCAAGTTAAATTACTGAGATCAAATGATCGATTCAACCATTCAACCTAAGTCCACGATCACCATGACCCAGGCATGGCTCTTAAATTCTGTGGTGCCAGATAGCTTTCTCTGAAGCAGTTTGAGCTAAAGCAAAGGAAATGAAGAGAAAAGACATGCACAAGCTTTAAAAGCAAGCAAGAGCCAAGAGAGCATACTTAATTATTGCAACAAACAAGTTTAATCCTAAACGAATGATTAATTGAATTCCTAGCTGAGGTTATAAAAATTCAACCCCACTCCAGAATTAGGAGGGATGGAAGCAGATTACAAGGGACTCAGCTAGCTTACTTGCTGTTGGTGTCCTCCATAAATAGGGTATGCCCCATAAGCAGCAGCATATAAGCTGGGGTCATGAGGTGCTGCCAAAGCATATCCATAACCATCATAAACTGCTCCAGCTCCAGCTCCAGCTCCCCCGTAATACGCTCCACTCCACTGATTTCCCATTTCTCCTCTAAACTGCTACCCAAACATACGAATATCAGCCACTTACTGCAAACTTTTACTTTTTATTTTTTACTCTTATCCATTACTACTGCAAACTATCATCCCTTTTTTCTTTAACATCTTACCTCTTTTTTCCTACATCACTTCTTCATTTATTATGTGTACATCAATCACAAAAATATATTAACTTCTTTTCTTAAACATGTAACAAAATATAACATTTGTGACAGTACAAAAGTGCTTGTTTAGTAATAGTTATATAGATTGTAGACAACCATTTGATTCTTGTACTCTCACAAATGTTATAATTATAACAAAAATTATTAATAAATATAACTTCTGTACTGTCACAAAATATAACTTTTTTAAGTTATAATTATTACTGAACAAGAATCAAATGTTATAGCTATTACTGTCACAAATGTCGTATAAAAGGAATTGTATGTGGAACATTAGCTAAAAGGTTTTTTTTTTTTTTAAAGAAATAAATTGTTTTCTGTCTGAAAACTTGTAAGTTATAATCTTTGTTACAAAATCTGGACCCTGGCCGGTTTGACGGGAAAACCGGTGAACCGGTCTGGTAACAGTTTCGGTCAACCCTGAAGACCAGTGAACAAAAAATTGGTCAAAAACCAGTAAGTTCAACTGGTTTGTATTTTTTTTTTAATTTTTTTTTTATTTTGCTAAATACACCCTTCATTTTCCTAAATCAACTAATTTTTTATTAAAAAATTAATAAAGATGGAGTTTAACTTAGCAATATGAAGGTATATTTAGTAAAATTACCTTTTATCCTTTTATAATTATAACCTTAATACATTTTTCCTTTTATAATCTTAATTGTTATAGTACATTAATAATAAAAAAATATTATTTTATTAAAATCGGTTCAATCGCTGGTTCAATAATCGCGAACTAATGAACCGTAAACAAGTGTTTTCACCGGTTCGGTTTTAAAAACATAGGTTATAATTATTTTCTAATAATTTTTGTCATAAATAATTTTTTTGTTTAGTCATTTGGAGAGGTTTTTTTATTTTGGTCTCGTGATCTCTATTGTCAAGAGATAGTCCAACGACTTGCCACAAGGATAATCCATGTATAATCTCTTAAAGTACAAAATACTTTATAACATCAATCTTTAGTTATTGAAAATTCAATTTATCAAAAATGAAACGAGATAATCTTGTCAAATTTCTGATTTTTTTTGTAAAATAAAAAATTAAAACCAACAAAAAAATTAAAAAGATCACAATTAAACAAAAAATATTTAAATATCTAAATAAAAAAGAAGTTTTTTTTTTTCAGAGATGTTTTTATTTAAGTGAGATGTTTTTATTCAAGTGATTTTTTTTTTTTTCATTTCAACTGTTCTGGTATTATTTTATCATACAAAGATGATATTCACATTGGATGCAAATGAAACTTGTTGGAGAACAGAGATCACCTGCTTATTTGCTGGATTGCGGCCCCATGAAAGACGAACCATTTGCTTGCCAATCGTTGACCCATTTAGCTTCTGCAACGCTTCTTCAGCATTATTTCTAGAAAGGTTAATTTAGTGGACACACTGTGATTAAAAACCATGTTACCTGTGAATATGCAAAGATTTGACAGGGCCAGGACTCCTACCTGTTTGCAAATTGTACAAAACCACATCCTTTTCCAACAGGTATCTTAACAGAGACTATCTCACCATACTGGGAGAATGGCTGCTTAAGATCTTCAGCTGTTACATTAGGGTCAAGTCCTCCAACAAATATCTATAATTGAATCAATCCACAGAAAAATAGTGACAAATCAATTTTATTTTTGGTTAAAAAAAGAAAAAAAATAACAATTCTGAAAAGCTTACAGTTGTGTTTGTAGAATCAGCTTCAGATTGGCTGGATGTGCCATTTGCCTGACTTCCTACGCAAATAAAGAGACGAAAGCAATAACCAACTTGTACAGATATTTCAGGCTTTGCAGCAGCAGGCACAGAACAAACAAATGTAAAAGTCATATTTGAGAGACATAGGCCTTGTTTGTTTATAGTTTTAGAAAGTGATTCTGAGTCCATCTGAAAGTCTTTGTTCCTGTACAGTGTACACGTTTCTGTTTCTAAAATTTTTTCTCTTGGGCACTTGAATATAACACTAAAAATTACAGAAGAAGAAAATGAAAAATTATCTCCTAACTGATTTCATTTTCTTTGATTTGAAGAAACTTGTCCTGGAAACAATTTTTAGAAATGTAATGATTTCAAATAAAAAATTGATCGGTATATGCTGCAGAATTATTTTAGAGAATAATTTTTAAAACAAAAAATGGATAAGGGAAAACAAATTTGCAGGAGTTCTGTGAAACAACTACTAAACAATATTTGAAAACACCACTCAAATAATAATCACATGTTTAAGTGAGTGTTGAAAAATTAATTTTTAAATAAAGTTTATTTTACAGAATACATTTTGATGTAATTTATATTTAGATGTTTTCATTTCTAAAAGTTAATTGGAAAAGCAAAACACAGTCTAAATTATTTTATCTAAGATAAAAGCTTTTTAAAGCTGCTTCAAGACAGAGTCAATTTCTTCACATAAAATCAAATATGTGAATATTTATTTCAAAATCACATTAATAGAACTTCAATGTGATTTTGATGAATCTAACATAAAACAGAACACATGTTAAATCCATGTATACAGCTTATATGAATAAAAATGCACTTCCAAACTTTATCAGCAACAACATGATGCAAGACAAGTGAAATTTTCAGGGTAAAACAGGAAACAAGTGTGTTAAAATATTTTCTTTGAATTGTATATCCTTCGCCTGTCTCCTTTCAAATAACATAATTTCAGATATCAGAAGTTTGTGATTTTGCGTACCTTGCTGATAGCTAGATGTTTTCCTAGGAGTTGCAGCACCAATACGCATAGGCCTGCTAGAACAGTAAACACCATTCATTTCAGTCATAGCCTGAGACCTCTCATTATCATCTCCAAATCTGACGAAACCATAACCCTTTGAACGACCAGTATTGGCATCAAAAACAACTTTTGCAGCTTTAACAGATGGGTATCTATTAGAAAAAGTTTCATGCAACATGCTATCAGTAACATCTGTAGCTAAATCTCCTACAAAAATAGAAAGATCAGGAACATTATCTGAACGCTTGTCTCCCGTGCTAAATGTTGCCCAATTCAAGCGGAAAGGTTGCTCTGTGTTAGGCATCAGTATCCCTGCATAATTCTGCAAAACTTTCTCAACTGTACCATGTGAATAGAATTCCACAAATCCATAACCCTCTGATAGACCCGTCTGCTTATTGCGTATAACCTTAATGGAGGAAATCTGCAAAATTGTACAACCGTAAACAATATGAAAATCTCAGGGAACCATTTTCATCTTAACAAGCAAGTCTTTGAATAATCAGATTACTTTTTCATCAAGCTGTACTGGCAGGGGAAGAACACTGAAATATTTAGTTAAAACTAGCAACCTGCAATAACTGTACCTAAAACCTTCATCTCTTAAACCCAAGAAACAAGTACAAAGGCAAACCTTCAACTTCTCTTGAATCCTAAACTATTCAGTATTCATACTTCAAATGACACAGATGCAAAAAGTTATCACTCCAAAGCGTTCAAATATGTGCACACAGCCTCAGAATTCCCATATATTCTAATTTAAACTAAAATGAATCCAATGGCACCAGCTAAATTGATGCAAAGCTTTAAGTGACAGAAATTAAAATTAGGGAAGAGCTAATTGAATAGGTAAGATGCAGAAAATAAAACAGAAAAATTATTTATCTTCCCTTCATTCCAGCATAAAGTTAGATGAGTGAAAATTTCTCTTACATTTTTAGTTATAATTAAAGGCAACATTCATATTTGAACTTATAATCTCATCCAAGCTACCTAGAGTATTCACTGTTAACAAAACTGTTTATCTAACACAACATTTCTTCCTTATCCTTATGTATAAGGTTTCAAACACAATTTCAAGTAACACACATCAACAAAAAAAGTTGTCTAGTAAATTAAGCATTTGTCACGTGATGTTGTCTCCATACGGTACCTTCGTCTGTATCCATTTTGTTCGTATTACATTTATCCCTTTCTTGCATTGCCGAGGTTGACACATAACCAAAAGGAACCATCCTAAATCTCATGTACCACATTATAACGGAAACACCAATCCAATTATTAAAAACCCATCTCAGACTACTCAACCCACAATAATATTGATTAGAACTCAACCTTTTAAATAAAACTGCATACAAAATAACTGAACAGAACAATTTTTACGTTGAAAAATAACTACAACGATTAGTAAGATTAAAAAAAAAAAAAACGCTACTAATATGCAGTGTGCGGTAACAGGCTGTGTAAAGAGAATAGATATGCAGAGAGATAATAAGAGAATGAGAAAAGGACCTCGCCGGCGGAAGCGAAACAGCGGTGGAGATAATTTTCGTCCATCCAATGATGCAAATCGCCAACCCAAATGGTCTTGTTCTCGGCGCTGGATCCTTGATGGTGGGCGAGCGGCACGTGCGAAAGCTGCTGCTGGTACTGGTGGTACGCCATGTAGGGCTGGGGCGGGGCGGCGTAATGTTGAGGCGCCATCATGTGGTGCTGCATTACCATGGCGGCCGCCGGGTACTGCATCGGCATCCACTGAGGCGGCACCGCCACTGCCTGTGGTGGCGGGGTTCTCTGCTGCTGGTTCTGCTTGGCCTCCGCCGCTTGCGAATCAGAGCCGTTGGATGATGGTTGCATCTTCTTTCACAATTACCGTCTCTCTCTGGTTTTTCTTTTTCTTGCTGATAAAGTTAGATACGAACTAGGGAAAGGAAGTTCCGAGGTTAGGCTTGTGAGAGAGAAAGAAGGGTTGAATCTGGATTTTGAGAGAGGTGGCCGTAAAGGGTCTAAGAGGATTATGACTATGACGATTATGATTTATGATGAAGATGACGGATTCTCGGGTTGGCTTGATGAACGCGATTGCCGTTGGATTAGGTGGTGAGATTTTATCTCAACCGTTAATCAGGGATATGCATAACACCACCTCTTCCTCTCAATCCCTCACTGGATTTTTTTATCTCTTTCTTTTTTCTTTTTTTTTTTTCTTTTTTTTTTACTTTATTCCGTGGTGTCTTGTGTCTAAACTGGCATTTGGCAGTTTAACTTTAACATCGGATTACTTTGTTTTTACTTTTTACAGTGTTGTTGGGAAGTTAATGTGGTGGCAGTGAAAACTAACGGCATGGTAGACTGCCTTGGAATCAGAGGAATTAAGATCCATGCTATCTGCCTCAGCGTACTAGGAGATTCTCTTTCGTGTACAGTTTTGTTGCTATATCATTTATAGAAATTCTCTTCTCATTTTTTTATTAATCTTTCTGGTTATTACTTTATTAATGTTGTTTTGACTTGTTTTAGGTTTACAATTATCAAATTTATGAAAATACTAGTTTGGTTTTAAATTTTAAAATTTATAAAAATAATATTATTTTATTTTCAATTTTAAAACATTATTTACAAACATTAAGTTTATTGTAAACGGTGGTAGATACTAGATAGAAGGGATTGATTGGTAATCAAAGTTTAAAAGTAATATAATGAATCACGGTTAAAGATAATAATTAATTGTTACCAAAGATCGAGATAGTGACCGCTAATTGTTACCAAAGGTGGAAGTTAATTATTGGAGAGATTAACCATGGAGGTGGTGATAAGAGAGAAACAAAACAAAAAATTTGAAAACTAAATTTTGTTATTTTTTAAATGAGTTTAGACTCTTAAAAATAATTGAAAAACTAAATCACAACTATTTTTTTACATGTTTTTTTAAGATAAAAATTAGAAATTTGAAAAAACTTTATGTGGGTCTAAATTAGAAAAATATTAAACTACTTTGGTTTTAAAACGTTCATTAATTTTAACTTGAGCCGAATAAGACACTTTATGCTCAATATTAACAAAACAATTAAAAATTTATGGGATATTGGTAGAGATGGTACATAAACTCGTGCCCGTGATAATCTCCGAACCCACCCCGAAGTTGACGACTACGGATATTGGTAGAGATGGTACATAAAGATTTTCGGTTTGACCGGCTACGGATATAGGGAATACCCGATTTATTAAGTCAGGGATGAGGATATACACACTCACTCCGTATTTGTACCCGCCTTACCCCGCTCTTATTTTAAGACTAAAATATTCATTTATCTTAAAAAAAAGAGAAATATTTGATATTTAATTAATAAATTACAAAATTTGCATTTATTAGATAACTTTTGAATTAATATAATTTTATTTAAATAAATTATTTTCTACTAAAATATTATTATAATTTTTTTTACGAGTATGAAACAGATACAGGTGTACCCGATACCCAACGGAGATGGGGACATAAATTTCATACCCACCGGATATGGAGACGAGGATGAGGATGAGTTTCAGAAGCATAGATGAGGATGAGAATATTATACCAGTCCCCACCCTACCCCGTTGACATGCTTGAATATTAGGATAGTTACATATAACTTAGTTCATGGACTGAGAATGAGTAGAAATTTGACATGAGTTTATGGGATGAATGTGGGAAAGAACTCCCGTTTTGTATAACAAGGTTATGTTTTTAGAGAATTTTTTTTTTTAAATAGTAGTTATTGAACCCAAAATACTTTAAAAATTGGATTCACTTTTCAAAGTATTTCGAAACAGTTTTAAGTATTATGTAAAGTATTTTAACAATCCAACACAAAATAAAAAAATTATTAGAAATTTATAAAACAAAAATTTATTGAAAATTCAATGCAAAATTCCCTTGTATATTAAGACGTGAAAAAGGTTTAAGGCTATTTATTATTATATATAGAACAATAATAAAGTGAAGTTATTATTATCAACCCCTTCTTTTTCTCCATTCCCATATTTTTTATTTTAAATTTTTATTATTATAATTTTTCTATACCAGAAATACCCTTACATATAATAACGAGACATAAATAATTTTTATTATCGTCATTATTGTTAAAAAAATCATATAAAAACATATTTTTATTTTTTAACACTTCAAAAGATACTTTCCGAAACAATATTTAATTATACGAAAATTATTTTTTCAAACATAACATTTCTTAAATGTATATAGCAACATAATTTTTTAAATATATAAATGTATTTCGAAAATTACTTTCTAGGACACTTTTTAAGATTTTGTGTTAGTTTGTTTGTGCTTTAAAAAATATTTTTTAAAATTGTTTAAAAGAATTGATTTTATTTTAAAGGTTCTTGTATAATCAGAAGTAAATTTTTATTTTGTTACAATTATAAAAAATATTTTTTTTAAAACTTTTGAGAAGCAGCTGTTTTTTCTCTCTTCTATCGCAACTTTTTTTTTTTTGTTTTAAGAAAGAGTTGCTTCTTAAAAAAAACAAAAAGTTTATTATTTTTTTATTCTCTTTCTTGAAAAAGTTTAGACAAACATCTTAAAAATCATTATAAGTGTTATTTTTTTTATAAAAATATTCTTTCAAGAAATAATCTTAAACAAGGGCTTTTTTGTATTCCACAAAGTAATTTTTGGATACAAATTATTGTTTTGAATTTTTTTTTATTTTTTTTTACATTTTTCATTGTCTTCTTTCCCTGAAAAAAAAAACACATGAATTAATTAAAGTAGTGACAATGAGATAAAAAAAAATATAAGAAAGAGTAATAGTGAAGAAAACATAAAATTGATACTAGTTCTTCGATTTGGATGACTCAAAATTGAACCAAAATTGTTGGAGGAAGAAGAACCCTACCAATAGAAGAAAAAAAGTAAACAAGGAATAAATACAAGCAATGAGGGGAGATAGACCATATAGAAGATATGAGATAATATAGTTGAAAAAAGGGGAGAAGTAGAATGTGTGGTCGTTGGAACAAACATAATAAAAGAGGAAATACCGATTTGTGAATGAACAATTGGTTTAAGAGGAACATATGCAGAGAAACAAAGTTCAATTGAAAGGATAATTTAAGTAATTTATCTTTAAAAAATTAATGGGAATCTATAGAAAAGGAAAGGGGTGGAAATAATAGCAAAAGCCTTGTTTTTATAGGCAAGGCCCATTTCTCAAATAAAGAAAATATTTTTTTAATATTGATTTAAAATGTATTAATGGCCAATTATATTTAAATCAAAGCAAGTAAACCCATAACTACATTAATAAATATTTAGTAATTTAAATTATATAAATATCTAAACGTATAAATAATTTGATTATAATCGGGTTAATCTTAGAATAAAAAGTTGTATATAATATTTTTAGAAAAATAAATAAAAATAAAATAGTTGTAAATCTTAGAATACCGTGTCATATAATTTATCATTATAAATAGATTTTATAATATGAGTGTTTGATTGTCTTATTAATTTATCTCTATTTTACATGAATAAAATTGTCATTCAATGTTCATTATCTATATCGATATTTAATTGTTGTCATGCAAGTGTTATAATATCTTAAAAGGATCTCAAAGAATTCTTCTAATTCAACTGTGATGGTAACTAGGTCACTTGTTCAATAACATGTAGGTTATTTACTAAATGAATTATGTTTTGGGTGATTTGATTATACAAAGAAGATCAAAAGAAGAAACATATTAGAAGAATTTATTTGATAGCTTTAAATTTAGTGCAAAGAAAAAGATAAAGACCTAAAATAACATTGGAAGAATCAGCAAAGGAAGATTTAAATCAAGCTGAATAATATCTATACAACTTTGATCTTTAACCCAACTAAAGGAGGTTGTGCAATCCATGTTGGTTATCATTTGCTTATTTCTTGATAAACTGAAAAAGCAACGTCATTTCTCGAACCTAAGTTAAATATTGTTTGATGGATATAATACATTAATACCATATATAGGTAAAAATATTTCTCTCAAGTCTTTGATGTTATGTATTCCATGTCCTTGCAATTTTATTATGATAGTTACGTTGTTCTTCATGTTACGAAAAACTTTATTTTTCATGAATGTTCTGACATAATAAATTAATTGGTATATATTATTAGAGTAAAATTTTTAACTGACATTCAATCATAACTTTGTAACAACATTAATGAGTAAAGTCAACAAATTTATCATAAATAAAGGGTTGTGATTGAAAGTGTATACCAATAAATTATATTATAATTTTGAATGAAAACCTTAAAAGAAATCTCCCCTTTTCTTATACTTTTAGTCATGCACGTATACAATTTTTTTTACTAAATGTATGTAACGTGGTCATTTCAACTTTCTACTTTTTATCATAATTTAATTTTAATCAATCTTTTAATCACCAAACATATCAGTGTATACCTGTTTTGCATAAAATGAATTGGTAGTAATTTATTTCCATTATCTCTTTTTAACCATTAAATTTTTAAATTATTCTTAACAATATTGTGTAAAATTAGAATATTTTAAAATAGATATTAGATGACTCAATTAGTTAATGAAGGAAGTAGGTAGAGAAAGATGGTGAATTTAATGCTCATCATTAACAAAACTAACATTATTAACAATACTAACATTTTACTTAAAAAAGTTACAATCACCTAAAAACCACTAATATACTTAAAACAATAATTTATGTTTTTCTTAGTTAATGTAATTGTTTTTGCCGAAAAAATATTTAAGTACAAATCGCTATGAATCTTCCGAAATGTCTGTGATGAGTTTGGTAAAGTATCCTAGCACCTTCTAGAGTGGACGAAGGGGAGAGAATCTCCAAGAGAGGACTCTGACGCTTAAATTAGTAAACGAGCAAGAGAGAGAAGGTGAAAAAAGTTGAAGTGTAATAAATTTTCCTTAATGAGTAAATGACACGCACCTCTTACCTTATATTTATAGTAAGAAATGTGGTTATTACCTGGTGGTCAATACTTATTCCTCTTGGTGTACTCCTTTTACCCAGCGTGTTTGACTTTTATGCAGCATGTACTTTGTATATCCTGCTTTGTTTTACTAGGAATGGTGATAATCGGTAATTATGTTGATTTATCTTTTGGGTTAACTTAGCTAATTGATTAGTTGTTTGCAGGAGCTCGGATTTCGGCTAGCTTCGAGGTTTATTTTCCTCTCTTTAGGATTGTGTTATATTTTGGATTTCGGCTATGCTAAAATCTGAAGTCTCCTTATCAGGCGCCTTTATTCTCATCTAAAATTCATTTGTTCTTTTTGTTTATATACTTTTCGGTTTTCGGCATACCGAAATCCGAAGTCTTCTATAATAATATTTTAGGTTCTGGTAATGTGGTGATTTATATATTCCGATTTTCGGCTATGCTGAAATCCGAAGTCCCTTGATAGCTTTCAGGTATAGTTCTTCTTGGTGATTATACACTTGCCCCCAGGCTCTAGTCGAAGTGTGAAGGATGAGGATGGAGTCTTGCCTAAAGATGGAGGTGTTAAAGTCTTCAGTTTTGCGTCTTGAGGACGAAATCCCTAGGTATAAATGGGTGGATTTTTTAGGGTTTCTAGTTTGTTTCTCGCCAAGTGATACCGAGGGCGGGAAAACGAATAGTCGGGCCCCTCGGGTACTGTAGCGGAAATGGAAATGAATAGTCGTGGATCGTTAATCTAGATTAGATCAATGTTAAAGGTGAGTGTGGGAGTTTTAGAGTCGTACTAGTATTTAAGAGAAGAAAGGGTGTTAGGTTCAACTCTTGTGTCGAAATCCCTCTCAGGCCTTCGTTCGTCAGTCCTCTTTCCTCGTAGTCAGGTATGCTTCAACTCTTTTATTTTTGGTAGAAAATGTCTGTTTTTTCTAATTCCAAAATCCCTTTTGTTGGAGGGGTACCATCTGAGTCTGCTGAAGTCTCTATTTTTGCTTCAGGTAGCAACAACGAGTCTGCAACATACCCAGAAGTACAAGCAGATGACATTGGTCCTTTAGGGTCAAAATTGTTACCCTATTCGAAGGCGAGCGTTTTAGCCAAAGTGGCTATGAAACATAAGTTCAAGGGTAATAAAAAAAAAGAATACCCCCTATTTTGATTCCCTCTACCATTGGATAGATGGGGAAGCAAGGGTTTTTTCATCTCGGTACTGTAATAGGCAGATTCTGAGTCATTTTGTAAATAAGGTTCAAGTTTGTTACTTTGAAAATTGTGAAGAGTTTCCCTTTCTTGTTCGGTGTTTCAAGGATTTTTCTGTTTCGAACTTAGATTTGGTCTTCCTAGGTCGAACTCCTGAGGATAAAGGCAATTTTTTCTATGTCTATGATTGTATATTTTTGGTTTTCCATGTAAGGCTCTCCTTTGATGATTATATTACAGGGATACTTAGAGTGTTTAATTGTGCCCCCAGTCAGTTGCATCTGAATGCTTGGGGCTACATCCAAGCGTTCCGAACTCTCTGTTTGTTTGTGTCATACACAACGTCTTTTAAAGGTTTCAAGTTATGATAAATCCCGAGGTTGACCGAAACCATTTTTATGATGATCAAGGCGGTCAGCTATTTCCTTTTTACTGGGAGCCTGTGCAGAGGAGGTACACAGATTTCTATGATGACCTCCTTACAGATCAGGAGAAGGCCGATGCTGAATTCCTTGATTCCTTTCCTTGCCTTCTTCCCATGGAAACGTTGTTGCAACTTTATGCATCAACCACTCCCTTCACTGATCTCGAAGATGGGTGTATTTTTTATGAATTGATTTTTTATGATGTGTGGCCGAATTCAATGTAGCTTCTATTGGTTGTGTTTTCAGAAATCATGGTGAAAGATGGTGGCAAATACATAGGTTTTTGGAAGATCCACAAAAATCAAGATCCAAAGGCTAAAGTCACTATCCCAATAATCCAAATCAAAGAGCAGCCTCCACCAAAGTCTCCTCTAGTGGACACCCTTCCCCCTATATCCGAATTCGAAAAGAAAAAACAAAAACAAAAGGGGAAAGAGAAAATGCCTGAAGGTGAAAAAGGGGAAGAGAGGAAAAGAAAAATAGAGAAGAAATTGTCCTCCAGCAAGTCCAAGAAGGCTAATGCTAAGTCCTCAACACCGAAGACCTCAACCATCAGCATTGCTTTACTACCCTCATCATTCTTTTATGAAGACTTGGATCCAGTGGCGGCTTCTAGTAGTTCAGAGATTCGATTTCGGCAGATGTTCGAAAAGCTCTAGAGCAGATGGAGCTCAATCTCAAATGGCAAAATTATTGCGAGTTCCTAGCGCAGGTACATGCACTAGGAAAACATCTATTTTCTGATGAGCTGGTGGCTGCAAAGCAGCAACAAAAAAAAGCTAAGGATAACTTCTTGGCTATTTTGGATAAGCTGTATGAGCTAGAAAAAAGTACAAAAATGATGATCTCCCATGAGGCGCTTGTGGAGGCTCTGGCTGCAAGAGATATCGAGCATGCCAAGACTTTGGCTGAGAAGGATGAGCAGTTGGAGGAGGCTCAAGAAGAGGTGTGAAGCCTCAAGGCACTTTCGGCTTAGAGTGAGAAAAGCCAAGAAGGTTATAAGCAGGTCTATGAGGAGGTTGTGTTCGAGCACGAGAAATACGTGACTCGGGCCAAGGATGATGTTTTGGTGGAACACGCTTCTGGCTTTCAGCAAGCCGTGTGTCAAGCTTACTACTTTTGCACCATTCTGGAGGGGTTCAAGTTTTCGGAGAATCATGATATCTTTGGGGGTCAATACAAGAGCCTCGATGAAGTAGATGATGATGCCCTTCTGGATGGGGAAACTGCACAAGAGTCAACATCATCAAAGGAAAAGGTTGAGACTCAGGTTGAAGAGACTGCAAATGTGGAACTGGCCGAAGGGGCGGAGCGCTAAAGCGAAGAGGATGAAGCAGCCTCTTAGGTAATTTTTTAGTTTTATTTTTATTTTTTTAAGAAATTGTATTGAAACAATGAAACTTTTTGTAATGAATTATGATAATGAATATACGAGGTGTTTGTTGTTAAAGTCTGGTCGAAGTTGCCTTTTATTCTTTTGCTTTTTGTGTAAGCCAAAGTAATGCATTGTTGTTGGCATAAGATCTCAGATTTTTTTAGAAAGGTACTGCCTGAGGCGAAAAGGAAATTTTTCGGGAGGGTATTCTCAAAGGCTTTTATGTAAGTAAGCCAAACTTATTTCAAGTAGAAGAATGTGGAGTCAAAATATGCTTCTTTTATATCTGGGTGAGGGGTCTCATTAAAAACCATTTCCGAATAAATTCCCTTTGTGAGATAAAAACCAAAATAAGGAAAAGAGTGCCCCAAAAGAAGTACAAGCTCATGTGTTAGTTATAGTACATTTTTAAGTGTGTTGAATTCCAAGTGTGTGGAATGAGTTTTCTAGTGAGTTCTTTGAGTTTATAAGTGTCGTTGTCGAGGTCCTGGTGGATTCGAAAAGGTTTATCCCAGTTAGCAGCTAGCTTTCCTTCTATATCTTTTTTTCTTGCTTCACCAGTTGCACGCCAAACCAAGTCACCTGGGAGAAAAGATCTTGGTCTTACCTTTGTATTAAAGTGTTGCGACATCCGTTGCTTGGAAGCCTCTGCAATGAGTAGGACATGATTCCTGATTTCTTCAAGGCAGTCCAAGTCAAGCCGAAGTGCTTCATTGTTGTTTGTTTCATTAAAACATTGTCGTTGAAGTGAAGGTTTGCCAATTTCTATAGGCAATATAACATCTGTGTCAAAGGTTAACCGAAATGGAGTTTCATGCGTGGATGTCTGAGGAGTACAATGATATGCCCACAGAAGTTCTGGGATTTGGTTTGCCCATGTCCCTTTAGATTCGTCGAGCCATTTCTTTAATTAAGCTAGACTGACTTTATTAGCTGCTTCGACTTGTCCATTTGTCTGGGGATGCTCGACGAAAGGAACTTTGTGTTTTATTTCGAGCCTTTGTAAGAAATTGTTGAATTTTTTATGTGTGAATTGGAGACCATTGTCAATGATTTTTGAGTGTGGAATGCCGAAGTGTGTCACAATGTTCTGCCATGTAAACTTCTGGACGTTATTGGCCGAGATAGTTGTCAAGGGCTTGCTTCAAGCCACTTTGTAAAATAATCAATGGCTACCAGTAAAAATTTGCGTTGTCCATGGGCTAATGGGAATGAGTCGAGAATATCCATTTCCCAGGTGCAAAAGGGCCATGGGTTTGTGACTACCTTTAACTCATGTGTTGGGACATGAATTAGATTGGCATGCTTTTGACATTTAGTGCAAGTTTTAACGAATTTGACACAATTAACTTTTAATGTTGGCCAGTAGTAGCCAACTCTTACCACTCTATTTGCCACTGACCATGCTCCAGAATGAAAACCACAAATGCCGTGGTGGATTTCTCTAAGCACATAGTTGGCTTCGTCATCATTGAGGCCTTTTAAGAGGGGGCCTAAAAAGCTTCTTTTGTAGAGTTCTCCAGAAATAATGGAAAATCTTGAGGCTTTTATTCTTAACTGCTTAGCTTTTGTTGGTTCTGCCGGGGTTGTCCCATTTTGCAAAAAGTTCATGATTTTGGTATGCCAATCTGTGTCTGTCGTGGAGACTGAGCACACTAAGATACTAGGGAAAGGTCGTTCTTGTTGTAAAAAAGTGCATAATTGTCTTGGATTACGAGTATCGGTGAGCTTTGCTAGCTGATCAGCCTGCAAGTTTTGTTCCCTTGAGATGTGGACGACCTCTATTTCTTCGAACTTGATTTTTTCTTGCAAGAATGCATGATAGTATTATAGCAGTTTTTCACTGTTAACCTGAAAAGAGTCATTTACTTGCTCTGCCACAATTTTGGAGTCTGTTATGCACTTGACTCTTGATGCCTCCATGTCCTCTGCTAGTTGAAGTACAGTTAACAGTGCTTCATATTCGGCTTGATTATTTGAGGTCTTAAATCCAAACCTCAGGGATTGTTCAATGGTGATGTTGTTGGGCCCTTCCAATATGATTCCTTTCCACTTCCTCCCTTGTTGGAGGATCCTGATGCAATCTCACCTAGCATGCATCATGGCTAGGAGGACTCAAGGAAGGCATGGCATGGACAAAAGCTCATTGAAGATTCGAAGCCATAGTCTTCGTTATTTTTAGCTTGTAAATATTTTATTTTAATTAGATAAATAGAAAAGTATTTTTAATTCCCTTAAGGCCATGTATTTCCGGCCATCTTCTTTGTTTATAAGGTATAGGTGTCTTTAGTTAAAAAGGAGGAGTAAGCTTATAATGGGTGCATAAGTTAAGACATGATTTTGGGCTAGCCCATTCACATTAAGATATGCTAATTGCACCCATAGGGGGTGAACTTAGGTGCCTCACTTAAGGCCTAAGACTTGGGTTAATTAGTTTTAATCCTAATTAAGCCCAAGTCCCACATTGCCTAGAAAAGTGTGCCCAAGCTCTCTCATTGGGCTATATATACTCATTCCCCCTCATTGTAAAATTTCACCTTTGAAGTTGAATGAAAATAGTCTCTTTGTGAGCACATTCCTAGTAAAAGGTCTTGAGGATCCTCTCTCTTGAGGAACCTCTTCCTAGTTGGTTTTTATCAAGGGTTCCTTCCCTTGTGGCAAACCTAAACACTTTGGCTTATCTCTCTTTGAGAGTGACGCCCCACCTCCATTTTCTTTCCCCTCCATCATCCATTTCATGGAGCTCAGAACCTCATGGAAAAAGATCAAGGGAGGCATGCATCATTTGGTATCAGAGCCAACTTCATGAGGTTCTTTTCTAGTCTTAATTTTCTTTAATTTTTTTCAGCTTTTCTTCTTAGAGTTCTTGCTTTTTCCTTTATTTTTTCCAGCCTTTGATTCTTGTCATTTAATTCCTTTTATGTCTTGTTAGTTTATGTTTTTGTAGTTTTCATTTTATGCAATTTATTTCCTAGTTTTTATTGCTTTCTAGATTCAATTTATCTTGTTCTTTTCCATTCAATCTTTATATGTTTCCTTTAGGATTGTTTCTTTAATTTTCTGCCCAGCTTTTTATTTTTTCCTTATTCTTGTGCAAATCCTAAGAAGATCATTGTAATGACTTCACAAAATTTGTGAAGGAAGCCACACATTGTGGTCTTGATCTTTGGATGCACGTTGTTCTTCTTATTTGAATTTTTAATTCTATTTTCCTGCTCCTATTTTTCTGTTTTTCCAGCCCTTTGTTCTCTGTTTTGGGCATATATTTCTGGTTATTTTGAGACATTTAATTTCAGTTTTTAATTTTCCAAGTTGTGTCTTAGTTGGTCATGTTGTAGCCCTTTTATTGTCTCTTAATTCTACATAGTTTTGCCTTTTTATTTTTACCATAAAAGTGTGTTATTTCTCTATTGGAAATTGAGCATCAAAGAGGCTTACTCTTGATCCCATGTCCTTAGAGTCTCACATGCTATTTAGATCTTAGCATGTTCTTAAAAAAAAAATCTTCAAAAAAAATTAATGCTCAATTTCTTCCAAATTTCATTCACTTGTTCAATAATTTTAGTATCTTAATTTTGTGCTAGTTTTTGTGGTGATTTTTGTTGATTGGCTTAGAGAGGCATGTTGGGTATGATTGGGCTGATTATTGAGTAATCAAGTTGTCCTCAACTTCCATAAACCTCTCCTTGTGCCATTTATTTTTTATCACCTAAAATTACTAGTTCATATTAGGTTGCTTTGTTTCTTAATTTTGCACTTTTGTATATCAATTATGATGGCCATTTCCTATCCTTTGTTCAAGCATTTATGATTCTTTGACTCCTCACTATATTTGCTTCAAAATGTGTTAAGAGGTGTAGCAAAATTGTTTCAAAAAAAAAAAGAAGAAGAAAAGAAATCAAAAGTGTAAAATAAGTAAAAAAAAAAAGAGTTAGTAAAAAGTGCTAAAAACAAGTAAAAAGAGTATAAAAAAATAAAATAAAATATTTACAAGCTAAAAATAACGAAGACTATGGCTTCGAATCTTCAATGAGCTTTTGTCCATGCCATGCCTTCCTTGAGTCCTCCTAGCCATGATGCATGCTAGGTGAGATTGCATCATCTCCTCTCCCTTGGAGAGGATTTGACCTCAAATCCTGAGGTCTTTCTTCCGCTTTTTCAAAGTCTCATGGAGTTGGCTCTGATACCAAATGATGCATGCCTCCCTTGATCTTTTTCCTTGAGGTTCCAAGCACCATGAAATGGATGATGGAGGGGAAAGAAAATGGAGGTGGGGCGCCACTCTCAAAGAGAGATAAGCCAAAGTGTTTAGGTTTGCCACAAGGGAAGAAACCCTTGATAAAAACCAACTAGGAAGAGGTTCCTCAAGAGAGAGGATCCTCAAGACCTTTGAAGTTGAATGAAAATAGTCTCTTTATGAGCACATTCTTAGTAAAAGGTCTTGAGGATCCTCTCTCTTGAGGAACCTCTTCCTAGTTGGTTTTTATCGAGGGTTCCTTCCCTTGTGGCAAACCTAAACACTTTGGCTTATCTCTCTTTGAGAGTGGCGCCCCACCTCCATTTTCTTTCCCCTCCATCATCCATTTCATGGTGCTTGGAACCTCAAGGAAAAAGATCAAGGGAGGCATGCATCAGCTCCATTTCAAGAACAACAGGACTGTTTGAATCGAAGCTGTGCAAGCAGGGAAGTGATCTCCCTAAAGGTATTCATATTTTCTTGGCTTACTAAGAATGGGTTCAGTTTCTATGATGACCTAGAGTTCCAAGGGTTGTCAAAGTTCTCTCCACTCAAAGGGAAGTTTTACCTTTATCTGGTTAGGATTTTCTATTCTAACTTGAAGCAGGATGATTATGGAAATTTGATTTCTAAGGTGTAAAGGAAGAAGATTATTCTGACTAAGGAGATGTTTTTGACTATTGGTGAGGTTGCTAATATTGAAATTAGTGCAAATGTATATGACCTCAAACAGAATGGGGTCAATTACAAGAAGATGGAGGTTTTCTAATCAATACTGGTCAAACCTGATGATTGAGAATCAGGTAGAAGTGGAAGAAAAGACCCAATGAAAAAGATTGTGTTTAACACTGGGGGAATGAAGGTTGATGATAAATTGATGCATTACTTTATTGATATTGGCTGCTCATGGGAGCAATCATGCTCAAATCTTGGAGGAAGACATGATTTTGATGTGTGCTATCAAGAACAGTATCAAGGTCACTGGATGGATGTCATTAAGGATAAGAAGACTTGTCCTCTGGATGAGTACAAATGCCCATATGTACTTTTTTGAATATGAATTGCAAGCTGAAGATGAAGATGAGTCTATGGAATCAAAGGTGTTGACTTCTTTTGAAGACATGATCCTAAAGCAAATGGGGGAATTGCAGGCTTCACAAGAGAGAGAGAGTTCCGGGAGATAAAAAATCATTGGAATCGATCTAAGAGAGGCTGGATTTGTTGGATGTCCCTTTCCCTGGACCATAGGATTAGGACTTGTCTATGCATCTTCATCTTAGAAATAGGGATCTTAGGACATTCATTGCTTGTGTTTTTCCTTCAGTTTATCTTGCTTGCATTTGTCTTTATGTTTACCCATCTTTTGCATGTTTATCTTTCTATGTCAGATTTCAAAATTTGTGGTGGTACCTTGATTAAGCTTGTATTCTTGAATTTACTATGCTTCAATGTAATATTACTTATATCATTAATGGAAGCTTAATTCTTGGTTCTAAATCTGTGTATTGTCTGATTTTGTTTATTGATTCACTGTCTCCAAATTGAATTTTATTTGAGCTAACTTGAACCCTGTTTGATAAGGAATAGAAGTAGCTACATATCCTTCTTTGCAGGATCGTGAAAGTTCAATTTCTACAGTTTTCTCTGGTTTGTTGGCTCATTATGTAGCAATTTTCTGCATAATTCTGCAAAACTCTTAAGATGTTGAGTGCAGAATATGTACTACACTAGGTGAAGTTTCTTCCTTGCAACATTTAGCCCTCCCAACTATTCCTTTTTTCCCTAACACATCACTTTTTGTTATATGCCTCTTGTCTATTTTGCTTTTCTGTATGAAGTGTCAAAAGGGGGAGAGGACTTGTAGAAGCCTCATAAAAGATATGGTGAAGTCATAAGGAGAAGACTTAGTGAAGACATTGCTACATTTCTCAAGTTTTGATTCAAGAGCAAATAGCAAAGGTACTAGAAGAATGAAGGTCAACTTAAGAGTGACTTGAAGAGTGGTTTGGCTCATCAAAATAAAAAAAAACGAGATTGTTGGAACCAAAGGAACTACATTGAAGATTAATGAAAGTTTTGGTTTTGCTTTTCTCTCTTTGTTTTTTCTCTTAAATCAATTTTATGGTACCAAACATGTTTATAGGTGTGGTACTTGTATTGTGTGTTTTAGATAGGCTTGAGAATGTGTTTGGGATGCTTTTGGATAGATTACATAGGCTAGGTTGTACTGGAAAAGCTTCAAAAATGGATTTTTAGGTAAGGTAATTGATTACCTAAAAATGGAAATTGATTACCCTGAGAGAATTTTGAAAACTAATATAAAAGCACTAACATCTGTATTGGAGAGAAATTTTAGGATATCAGGTAATCAAGTGAGTAATCAATTACCCTGCATAAAAACTAATATAAAAGCATTTTGAAAACATATTTAACAACTTTTGATAAGTCCAATCAAGTGTTTGTTTCTCACATACGATTTCTAAGAATTCTCTCCAAGATTCATTCCCATTTTTTATGGTTTGAAAGTGTTTCTAATTCAAGATTCAAGGAAGCGACTCTATTGAGTTATAATCTTTCCATTTGGGTATTCTTCACATTAGGTGATATTGTTTTGACCCTATCTGTGTTTTTGCACTAGGTTAACAATCTCTTAAGGTGTTCTTGAGATTGTGGGAAAATCTTGCAGCAGGGTGTTGCACATGAGGCGTTGTGAGTGACAGGGTGTTATAGTATAGCAAACTCTTGTGGGGTACAAGAGAAAGCCTTTTTTTTTTTGTGATTTAAATCTTTCTAGATTAAAATTTCTACGTGTGATGTACATGTACTGAGATTTTAGTGAAAAACAAATTAGCAGAAGATTAAGTTTGTAAATTAGATGTAGGTCAGTTGGACCGAACTAGTATAAATCACTGTGCAAATTCTCTTTTCCTTATACTCTTTAAATTTAATCTTTATTGAATTCTTGGAGCACTAACATCTGGGTTTTTGCAACTGTGTTTACTTCATTTAGATTTCTTGCTACAGATCTAATTCTTGATACATATTTTCTTGATTTTAAATTTGGGTTTTTGACCCAGATTTTGTGAGTTTGATTTTTATTATTTCTATTCTTTTTTTTATCTTGAATTACTTTAAGTATAATTCTTGTCAAGTTTCTCAACTACTTTATTTGAAATCATTATTGAAGGAATTAAATTGATTGGTGATTTGCCTAAAGGGTTGAATTCTTGAAAAAACTATTTTTGTAAAAGAAGGTAGATTTTGAAAACTTCAAAAAGAGGCCACTTTTGAAAATACTCTAACACTATTGAATAGTAAAATCTTGAAAAATAATTTGGTAAATTTATTCAACCCCCCTTCTAGATTCTCCCCTAGAACCAATATGATGATCCCACCATTGAAAATAATGATTAACATCTTAAGAACTTATTATAAAAAAATAAATCAAATCTAATGGTTGAACTATTTTATAGCGATAGTACTAAATTTCATTCCTAACTGTAGCTGGAATGACTCTCTGTTAGGCACCATTGACTCATACCATCAATCACACTATCTCTAATCATGTTCATGTTCATTAATACATCACACACATTTATAAATGATACACTATACATCTAATTCATTATTTCTCACTTTGGACATTAATTTGACGATCTGACCATTAAAAACAAAAATAAATATGTTAAGAACTACTATCCAAAAATAAACCAAATCCAATGGTTCAACTAATGTATAGATGTTCAAAATGAAATCTTCTACAGGTATAATTAAGATCCTAAAAATAAAATTTTTACTCTGAATTCATTATCTCTCACTAAAGATATTATTTAGATGATTCCACTGTTGAAAATAAATATTAATATCTTAAAAACATACTACCCAAAAATAAACTAAATCCAACAATTAAACTATTCTATGGACATGCAAGAGAAAATATGGTATTGTATAAGATGCTAAAAATATAATATTTATTCTAACTCCATTATGTCCAATACATAAGGTGTTACAAAGACTTCATATTTAAATGACGTTTTTTTATGACATTTTGTTAAGTTATATTCATCTAAATGATAAACTCAACACCCTATAATAGTTTCATGAAAAAATAGGCTAATAAATCAAATTGTTTTGAATATAAAAAACTTAACATGAATCATTTTGATTCCAGTTGTGATTGGATGTATGATAGATGTACTAGGGGCAGAGGAGCTTTGAAAGAAACTTTTGTAACAGGGGTTGAAAAGTTTGTTAGCAAAGCTTGTCAACAAGACTCTTATCATCGAGATGGTGGAATTAGATGCCCATGCATTAAATGTGATTATACAAAGATTTTGGAAGACCGAATTGTTAAAATTCATCTATACAAAATGGATTGAAGTGTAATTATCAAATTTGGATTGATCATGGTGAAGAAATGTCTCACGATGATTTGAATTTTGAGAACAACTTCATGGATGTTTCACATAATGACGTTAATTTGGCCTCTGTGAACAATTTAGGTCAATGGAGGAAATCATATGTGATGCTCTTAGGCAATATAAAACATTTAAAATTCCTAAATCAAATGACATGGAAGAACCTACGAATGAAGAAATACAAAAGTTTTATAATTTGTTGGCAGAGGCAAATAAACTGTTGTATGAAAGGGCATTGGCCTCAAAATTATCAATTGTGTGAGACTTTTAGCTTGGAAGTTGAATTGGAATGTGTCTGACCAATGCCTAAAATTCATTTAAAAAATGCTTTTAGATGTAACACCTATAAAGAGTGGTTTGCCTAAAAATTATTATGATACAAAAAGATTAGTTTAAAAATTGGGATTGGAAGCCAAAAGGATTGACTGTTGTGAGAATGAATGCATGTTTTATTATGAATATATCTAAAATTTGTCACAAGGCAAGGTATATTGACCACAGTACATGAACAAGTAACAAAACCCCAATCCCTAAGAAGATGATGTTTTATTTGCTTGTAATTCCTAAGTTACAAAGAATGTTTGCATCAATTCAAACTGCAGGAAAAATGACATGACACTTTGAGAATAGAACGACTTCCAATGTGTCGTGTCATCCATCTGATGGTGAAGCATGGAAACACTTTGATCGAGTACATCCAGAATTTTTGAGTGAACATGCCAGGTGCGCCTTGGATTATGCTCAAACGGATTTAATCTTCATATTCAAACAACATCTTCACCTTATTCTTATTGGCCAATAATTGTGATCCCATACAATCTTCCTCCAGAAATGTGTATGTCTAAATCTTACATGTTTTTTAGTTGTCTCACTCCAGGCCCACATAATCCAAAACTGGTATTTACATTTTTTTAGAGCCTTTGATTGATGATTTGAAAAAATTATGGAATGGGGTTTTGACATATATTTCAAGAAAACAAAATTTCATTATGAGGGCAGCTTTAATGTGGACTATTAATGACTTTCCTACTTATGGTATATTGTATGGTTGGGGAACTTCTGGTAGAATGACATGCCTTTATTGCATGGAGGATACAAATTCCTTTTGGTTACAATATGGAGGGAAAATGTCTTGGTTTGGTCAGCATCATAGGTTTTACCTAACGACCATGCATTTAGGACAAATAAGAATTCTTTTATGAAAGGGGAAGTTGAAATGAACGATCTGCCAAATATTTTGACACCTAGTAAATTTTGGGATATAGTAAAGAATTTTCCAAAAGTCACAAAAAATGATGTGCCTATTATAGAGGGTATGTGGAATGGCATAATTAGACAAAAAGGTGTATCTTTTGGGATCTTCCATATTGGAAAGATAATTTATTAAGACATAACCTTGATGTTATGCACATTGAGAAGAATTTCTTGAACAACATTTTTAATACTATCATGAATGTTACTAGCAAGAAAAAAGACAAAGAGAAGGCCATAATGGACATATCATTGTACTACAAGCGAAAAGACTTGGAGTTGAAGCCAAGGGGTAATGGGAAGATGTTAATGCCAAAATTAAACTACAGTTTAACTCTAGAGCAAATAAGGTTAGTTTGCCATTGGATGAAAGAACTTAAGATGCCTTATGGTTATTCTTCAAACTTGGCTAAATGTGTTGATGTTGAAAAAGGAAAGGTGCATGGAATGAAAAGCCATGATTGTCATCTTTTTATGGAATGTTTGTTTCCTATTGTATTTAGTTCATTACCATTACATGCTTTAAATCCACTTACCAAAAGTAAGTCATTTCTTCAAAGATTTGTGTTCTACAACATTGAAAGAAGATGAGCTAAGTAAGATAGAGCAAAACATTCCAATCATTCTATGCAAATTGGAAAGAATATTTCCTCTAGGATTCTTTAATTCAATGGAACATCTCTCTATTCATTTGACATATGAAGCAAGACTCGGAGGACCAGTTTAATATAGATGGATGTATCCATTTGAAAGGTAATAAAATATATTAATTTATTTAAATTTAATATTTTATACTTATATATCATCACAAAAATATTTAATTTTATAGATTCATGGGTTATTCAAAACAATCGGTGAAAAATAAGGCTAGGGTTGAAGGATCAATTTGTGCCTCATACTTATACCATGAGACCACTCATTTTTGTTCTCACTATTTCAACAACTTTACGTTGTCACAAAAAATAATGAAATGGAAGTTGAAAGTGAAAGGAGTCTGTTAACTCTATCTGTCTTTGACTAACCTAATCATCATTCAGGCAAATAATTGATTCATTGATTCACTAAAAAAGAATTGCTCTTAGTCCACGTTCATGTCTTAATCAATTGCATCTAAGTTAAACTGTATCTTGAGTAAATATGTGAGAACAATTGTTTTTATTATTATATGTTGTTCCCTTGACCCTTATTTTGATATATTTGGACAGTTCATTCTTGTAATCCCAACAAATAAGTGAATCAACCAATTCTGATTGTATAAATGCAGAGTTTCCTTCGTGGTTCAAGGAACAAATATGTATATTAAAATTTATTTATTTTAAAGTCTAAACCAAACAAACTTTAATTTTTAATTTGTCATCTTATATTTGTAGGTTTATAATGAGCCTTTAAGTGTTAGAAACCAACATCTAAGGGATTTATCACAGTGTCCTATGACTTGTGCTAAAGAATGACATACATTTTTTTGTCAATGGTTACAAATTTCACACTTATGCATGGACCAATGAAAAAAAAAACCATAAATAGCAAGGTGCATGTAAAGTGCATTATGAAAGGAGGAAAAGATTATTTCTATGGGGTCATTCAACACATATATGAGCTAGAATACAATACTTTAAGCACTCCAAAGAAAGTGGTGTTATTTTATTATGATTGGTTTGGTCCTTCACGTAGAGGTACAAGAGTCAATCATAAATATGGTGATATGGATATTCATATGGGTAAAAGATATGGTTGATTTGATTCGTTTATTTGTGCACATAGTGTTAGGCAAGTGTATTATGTCCCATATCCAGCTTCATGACTAGACAAACGTGATTGGTGTGTTGTAATTAAGACAAAGCCAAGGGGTCACATAGAATCCAACGATCCAGAAAATTATGTGGCTTACCAAGTAGATTAAGTGACACATGTGAATGAAGTCATTGTAGTTGAAAATATATCTGGGTTGCAAAATGTAGCAGTTGATCCTGAAAAAGTGGACATGCCTAATATATCAATAGTCTAAGTAGATGAAAAGTCATATGATTTGGTAGAAACTGAAAAATGTAGTTGGTGAATTTGAAGATGACTTTGACCATGACTTTAATGTTAGACATGATGAATAGGATTAACTTAATTCAATCAATGATGATGAAATATATTTTTTTGTGCTTAATTGAATGAATTATTATTGATATCATATGTCTTTAATTAATATTTTATTGTAATCTTATCTCGTTAAGTTTCATTGATTTATGATTCATATATTTTTTGTATGGACAAATTTTGTTTAATTTTATTGTCGTTATTATTGATATCATATGTATATAGATATGTCATTACAAGGTTGTGATCCTCCTCCACCCTTGCCACCTCGTGACAATAAGGGGAAATGTACAATGAAGGGTAAGAAACGTTATCATATTAAAGTTTTGTCACATATAGGTAGTCAACCGCCTCCTTTAGTTGCTGTATCCATATTTTCTCCATTTTTTTCACCTACACCATCTCTAGATGTACCTACATCTTCCCAAGATGCATCTATACCTTCCTTATTAGTTATTGCACTCACACCTTCCCCACCAATTATTGCACTCACCCCTTCCCTACCAGTTGTTGCACCCACATCTTCCCCACCAATTATTGCACTCACACATTCTCCAAATGTATCTTTACCTTCCCGACTTGCACACACTCCATGGGAGTTAATAATATCCTTATACTTGAAGAGGATGAACCTTCACTTGATGATTGTGATGAGATTCAACCTATTGCTAGAGGGTAAGAATTAATTACATTTAAATTATTTATATACTTATCAATTAATGCACTATATTTTAACTTTTCTTTAACTAATTTTCTTTTTAGATTGGTTCCATCAAATACTGTATCAAAGGCTATAACATGGACAATTAAACAAAAATTTGACGAGCCTTAGGCTACATGGGGAGCGATTCCTAAGAGAGAGCGAGATATCTTCTTCCAACGTTTTAAGGTAAAGTATATTCATTTTTTGTAGAAAAATTACATGGACAATCAACATTGAAATGATCACTGCAATTTTGTTTTTTTTGTATTTTAGGTTGGTTACAAAAGTAAAATTTGACATCTTAATAATATTTTATAGATACTATTAACTATTATTTTTCTTATTATATATAGAGGAGAGTAAGCTGGAGACCCGAGCATGAGAAAAAAGTTAAAAAGATTTTTCACTCAAAAGTCCCACATAAACTTTTAGAGATGTTTAGAGAAGCTCAAAGAGATGGAAAAAGACCATATTGGATTGGCGAGACAATATGGAATAGATTGCTAGAACAATGGAACACACCTAAATTCCGTGAGAAGTGTACAAAAGCTCAAACAAATTGAGCATCTGATAAAGGAGGGTGTTTACACATAGGTGGCTCCATTAGTGTGCAAGATCACGCTATGCGAGTGGTATAAACATTAAATACTAAGTACTTTTACAATGTGTAAATTAAATACTTATATAAACAATTTATTTATACTATGTTTGTTTATAGGTAGAAGAGTTGGGTCGGCTTGCACATGTTGATGAGGTATTTCAGCAAATCCACTTATGGAATGATACCAGTCAGTTTGTAGATGCAAGATTTCAGCGAATACACGTGATTCCTTTTATCTTTAATTTTCTATTTTTTAATTACATTAATGTTTACTATATTCACAACTTTCTTATGTGGTGACAGGAGGAATTCGAGACTCGATTATCTCAAGCTAGATCTGAGTTTGCCTTTTGTGTGGGTGGCTCGATAACCATCCCTTAGACTCAAGTGAAGAGGAGAGGCTTAGAGTCCGATGTTGGTCAGCAACCACTGGTGGACAGAATAAGGGGCGAGTCTATGGTACTGGAAGTGTCGGTAATAATGGGTTTGCAAATGAGAACAATACTTTCTTTGAGGCATCTTCTAGCCATCCACATAATTCACAGGACAATAACCAATTGAAGCAATAAATTACTGAAAATTGCTAGTGAGCTGCAATCATTTTCTGATGTGAGTCGTGAGATGAGAAGTCAAATGCAAACAATTTTAAATGTTGTCTGCAATTTGCAATCAATGATTTAAAATACTGTTTAGCAACAATCAATTAGAAACCAACAACAACATGATTATAATTAGCAGCAGAATTATAAACAACAACCTTAGCATAATAACAGTAAAATGAAGACAATAATAGGGGCATAAAGATAGTTTTAGATATGATAATTATTAAGTTATTTAAGAATTAAATATTTATTTAATTTTGATTGAGCATATTAACTACTTGTTGAATTTTTAAAACTTGTGTTAATGTTTGGAGATTAGATACATTCAGTATGAATATTATGATTAAGAATAATTTCATTAATATTTTGAGATTGGATAACCAATGATAATTAATTGTGATTAATATTTTATAAATACTAAATATATTTATTTAGGATTTTATAGAAGAAAATATAAAAAACAAAAATAAATAAAAACATTGATTATTTAATTACCGACGGATTTTCTAACGGATATTTCTGTCAAAAATAACATTAAAGCACCAGCTTACCTATGGTTGAACCTGTCGGTAATTATCGATAAAAATTACTTACAGAATATTTTTTCAGAAACTATTGCATATACCTACAAATATATTTGTCAGAAATACCGATAGATTTTACCTTGAGTTACTTTGTCTGTAAATATCGACAAACATTAAATATAGAATAATCTGTCGGTAACAACTACGGAAATTACCTACAAAAATTATCTGTCTGTAACATACATCTCCTATTTTTTTACTGCAATTCTCTTGGAAACTTCTGACTAACCTACTTTTTCGTCAGAATTGTTACCCACGACATATTGTTTCTTGTCCAAAATCTGTTAAAAAAAAATATTATTGACGAATTTTTGGGCTTAGCAACGGATTTTGGCTGTCAGAAATCCACATTTTACCCGTAGTGGATGTTATAGCAATGTTATGTAATTTGTGTAGTATAGTGAAAATGGGTTATTTCTACCCAAAATCACATGTTAAAATATTGTTTGATGTTAAATTTTAAAATTAAATGTAAGACTTAAAAAGACAAGGGTTTTAATATATATATATATATATATATATATATATTTGTATCATATAAAAGAATTGTATATTTTATATATTTTTATATTTATTTTTATTTTCATTTAATTTTTTTGTACAGTTTTATATTATTATTAAGAGTAAATTCAGTAATATTTTTAAAGTTTAATATAATTATACATGTATACGTACTTTTTTTTAATTATTAATTTCACATCTTAAATGATGTTATGGTAAGGTTTAAAATGATAGTGGTAAGGTTTAAAATGGTGGTAATATAATGTTTTCAAAAAATATTAGTTTTAAAATTTAAAGGAAGGTTGGTGTAAAAAAATAAACTTATGTGTAATTTAGTAAAAGTTTGAGGAAATAATCCAGTGTAATTTACTCTATTGTTTTTCATTTTATGTAATTTTTCATATTATAACTCAGCTTAATTGTATTGCGTTTGTAATATTTATGTTAAAAATATATATATAATCTTGCATGGACAGGGAAATAACAATAAGCCACACACATTATTACTAAGATGGCGCAAAAAAAAAAAAAAGATTATGAAATATTATATATTTTATTTTAGATTCGATAGATAAAAAATGTTATTAAATTAGCTAACAAAAATATCTGCAATTAGTTTTTCTTGTCTTTTTTGTCCTTTGCACCACAAAAAATAAGGATATTTAAATAGGAAGATTAACAATTAATATATACACCAAATCACCATCATCATGATTGTTATTTATAATAAAATATATTTACACAGCAACAGGATTGAGGAAGGGAGGAAGTGATGAGAATAGAGATACATTTTACAATTTCAGAATACATATGCACATATTTAAAGCTAAAGGCTAAGAAGGTAACTACCATAAGTAGGTTTATAAGCATGGGATAGCTCATATATGACTGCATCCCTCAGCTAGAAATATAAACATGTACAGTAAACCTTTCTTAGTTTTATACTCTTATCACCGCTGGTCTCAGAACTCAGAAGGTGATAACTGATAAGAATATAGAAAGGTGTTAAGATTTAGTTATATCAGTAACATTTTTGTATCAAATGCAAGTTACTAATTGTTGACTATGCACATGTAGGAGAATAATCATGTGTATATAGCTTAATCACGGTTTTGAAACTACGTTGGCGTGTGGAGAGGAATGGCCGGCACCGGGACTGTGCCCAGGATCAGTTGGCTGGAAATCATGGACGGTCCAGTTTCCGGCGCCGTCATCATATTGTGGATATTTTATGTGAGGGTGCCACGTGGCAGTATATTCAGCCACTTTAGCCATTTCTCCTATAGTGTTTTGGTGGGTTATGAGTTGCTGCTTCATCTCCAATTTCAGTGGCCTTCCCTGAGCTGAAAAGGTACCATGAAAAATCATTAAGGAAACAAAAATACCACTCACCATCAACCCAAGCTTTGAATAGGCCATGATATTATGGAATTCCAGCATTAGCTCAAAATAGTTTTGTCTGTGGATTGGGAGAACCGAAATTGTATATATGGTGCTTTATAAATCTTGTGCATGTTTGTCCAGTATTTATAATTAAGCTAGCCACTAGGGAAGGGTGGGTTCAACTCAAATATCTAATTTCATTAGAGAATCTGGTGATTGTAAATTTAATGAGACAAGTTAACAAAAATCTTACAGTGATACAATTTCATGTATTTCGTGATATCATTTTATTCATCGTTTTTGTTAATTTTTCATAATTTAAATTTCAAATATGTTATTTAATATTAATATTTATATTTTTAAATATTATATATTAAAATTAAATACTTGTTAAATAATTTTAAAATTTATAAAATTTTATATACTTAATATAATTAATAAAAATATAAAATTCAATATTAAATTGATTAAATTTGCATTCTACGTAAAGTTATTAAATGTATAATATAATTATACTTGATATTAATTAATTCTGTCTTAAATAATATATTTAAAAATTGAGTTTAATTGATATACGTGAATGTAAATATTTTGACACCGAGATTCAATCACAATCTTTCATGATAAATTTGTTATCTTTATTCATTACTATTTTAAAAGTCATATAAATAAAAAGTCATGATTGAATGTTAGTGTAAAAATCTTTTACACTGTATATCAATTAAACTCTTAAAAATTTACTTTATTTATTAATATATTTTTATGATAATTTCCTAAATAATATATATTTTATTGAGTTTAATTGGTATGCACGGTTAGTGTAAAGATTCTGTACACTGACATTCAATCACAAGTCTTCATTCATGATATGTTTGTTAACTTTAGTCATTACTACTTTAAAAGTTACATAAATGAAAAGTCGTGATTAAATATCAGTGTAAAAACAATATATACCAATTAAACTTTATTTTATTTATAAATAAAATCTATTTAAAATAAAAATATTTAAAAAGTGGTATGCTAACAATATCATTAATATTTTTCAAACAACAATGGTGCAAAACAAATACTATACTATACCCACTATGCTATTCTGATGAGACGTTTCTGGTTCGAACCCAACTGACTTTTAATTTCCACGTGGCTAGGGTGGCCTGGGCCTAAGCTTGCCTAGATTCTAAACTCTCACGAAATTAATGGAAGCACTGTGCCACTATTACATTCAGAAACAAAATTAATGAATAAATAAATCACACACACTAATATATGGCACACGCAGAGGACCTGAGTTAATGGGCCAAAATTATCACTACGACAAAAACAATATCGACAGGGTTCTGTCCTGATATTTAATGGCTCGGACTAAAATCATAGTAAAGTTATTTTTATATATGTATTTTAAAAGTTAAATGTAGACCCTTAATTTTATTAAAAAATATATATTTTGTTACATTAAATGATAAATATTATAATTTTAATATTTTAAAAAAATATATTATACTTTTTATTAAATGATCAAATGATATTATTTATTATTCGATTTACATCTTTCTAACAAATATATATTATATATAAAACTACCTAACTTTTAATATTAAACAAAACGTACAATATGTGTATATAATTTTTTTAGTAATAATATTTTTCTTATAACATTAATTTTATTTTATTTTTACTTTCTTTTTTCTTTTTCATATTGTTTTCTATTACTTTTCATATTTATTTTTCTATCATTTTTTAACATTTCTTTCCAATTAATATGGACATATGTCTCAAAAAGTATAAAATTATAATTTCAATAATTTTTAAGGTATTTCTATTTTTATTAAATGATCTTTAACAGAAATTAAAGAATGTTATTTCATTATTTGAAGTTAAGAATATATTATTTTTATTATTATTGATTAAAAAATTATTTCAAAAAAATTTGAGGGTCAATTTTGTTTTTACAATTATAAATACTATATCTAATTATATAAAAAATATTATATCAACAGAATTGCTATAATGAAATTTAGAAGTTAAATTCATTTTCTCGAGTAATAATATTAAAATCTTGTATTTTTTGTTTAATTTATATAATTATGTTTTTGTGAATAAGTGGATAATCATTGTAATTTTTAGTTGTTATTTAAATTTAAAATAATTTAATTAAATTTTTATATTTGAACACTTAAAGAAAATACTATTTTTTTTGTAAATCAAAGAAATATTATTAAAATGAATTAAGCAAAGAGCACAATATATGCCTACTTAAAACATAGAAGTAAACAAAACAAAATAAGAAGAAATTACACAAAAAAAGACATGTTCACAACTCATTCTGCAAAAGAATGTAACCTAAAAAAAGTACTATAGTTTCAATATTATCTTTATCATAAAAAAATATGATCATTTTATATTAAAGTTTACAATTTTTATTTATTAATATATTAACTTTCAATTGTAAGTTCTTGATAATTTTAGTTTTGTTTTTTATTTTAATCATAACATTGGTCTAGATTACTCACCATCGATAACAATAACTAATTTTTATTAAGGGTCTTGAACATATAAAGATGAATATTTTCCTCCTCACATATGATTTTTTCTCCATACTCAAAGTGATATAGTTAAAGAAGAAAAATTGTTACTACTAGTATCAATAATGTTGATAGTTTTGTTTTGTTTTTTATTTTGTTAAAAATCAAACATTTCATAAATTCATTAAACATAAATTTATGAATGTAGCACATTCTTAAAAAGAAAAAAAAAACTAGCATCAACAAAATTTCATTTTTAATTACATACATGTCATATTTGAATTCAAATGAAAAGAAAGATAATAATTTTAGTGATGCATAATAATAATAATATAAAATCATGTAAAATTTTATTTATACAAATAATATATAATTTAAAAATAACTTTACGACCTATTTCAGGGTCGCTTTTCTGATCAAGGCCGAGTACCAACCCTAAATATCAATAAAAAGAGGCAAAAAGCAAACATAATGAAATTCATCGATCATCACCCAAGTAGGAATATGTGAATGTTTCTTCCTCTTATATAAAAACCAATCCTAAGAAAAAACTGGGATCTTACCGAACAGCAACACCCATCAAAGTATTTATTCTCAAATATGATTGAGTTCCTCGTAAGCTAAATACTCAAATTTACTAATGATTGTCTCCAATTTTTATGTTTCCAACTAGGAAAGATGGATAAACTCAAACTAAAGGAACAAATCTGGAATGTTTTGAGGAATAACAGTTCACCCCCAACTATTTAAACACCTCATACCAAATATGAACAATATATGCACAGTTAAAGAATAGATGGCAGTGAATTACAAAATCTACAAGATGAATTGTAATTTTCGATGTGAATGTTCCTTCTATATAACTATTTAGCAGTTGAGAGTCTCTCATAAGAATTTCCAAGAAAAAGTAACGATTTTTGAGGGTGCCAAACACTACAAAGAGATTTAGTCCAAATAGGAGTGATTTCAGAATCAGAAGATGCATGTTGGAAGATTTTATAAGCCTGAGCCACAGAGACACCTTCATCAGGGCTATGAGACCAAACCCATGAATCGTTGTAGCTCTGTTGTAATTGAATTTGTTGAAAATGCTGCATCATCTAAACCAAAAGAGTCTCTTCCCAAGCATAAAGAGGACGCCTCCACTCGACGCCACCTGAAGAGAGAGTTTGAACTGTGGATCATATTAGCTACTGTTATGCTTTTATCAAAGAAGATATTAAATAATATTTCAAATTCAGTTTTGAAAACATAGTTGTACTTTTATCATCAACTCTCCTAATGGAATGTTCACCAAACCAAGTATTTGATATAATCGAATCATTCAATCAAATAGAGGCGGAAGCAAGGCTAGCGCTAGAAAAAACAGCTTGAACCATATCACCATACCTTAAAGTTAAGTGTGACGCTAATACTTTTTTGTTGAGTAATGAATACATTAATACTGATACAGAACATTAATGTTATGTTCAATCTGATTGCTTAATTATTTGGAATGAGTGTGACACAGGAGTAAAACTACTGGACTTGTCTCATAATAAAAGGTTATATATTAGTCATATTCTCTTCTTTTATTTACCCTATAATAATATATTACAAGAAAATTAATCACAATACAACTAAATTAATTAAAAAATTTTATTTCGACTGAGATTTGTTCTCTCATTCATATAAATTTCTCTTTCTCATCATATATGTCTTTTTATATAACTCTTGTGTCAATTTTGTTAGACTTAATTTCATCATAAAATTAATACAAGACTTTTCAATATCTACACTTTTTAAAAAACTTTCCAAATGCTTAAGAATCCCATAATTACTAAGGTATGCTTAATTGTAGAGTCTTAATATAAAAAAATAAATAAAAATTGTTGGTATACATGTTAATTCCTATGGATAGGCCCTCGTCGCTTGTCCATACTTCTCAGTGGTGGAAAGACATATGGGCCATTGACGGACCAAAAGCGGCCTTGCCAGACTGGTTTAAACTTAGAGTCAATAGGATTGTAAGGTCTGGAGTGGGGACTCTATTTTGGGAGCAGAGGTGGTTGGGAGATACAGCCTTCAGCGTACTATTCCCCAGATTGTATGCTTTGACAGAGGATAAATATATAACTATTAAGGAAAAATGTGAGGCAGGAGGCCAACTATCATCATGGAAGTGGGTTTGGCGAGGGGTTTGTTCGTATGGGAGGAGCAGCTGCTTCATGCTTTACAGGAGGCGGTAAGTGAAGTGGTATTGGCAGAACGGGACTCGGATGAGTGGGGATGGAATTCAGTTGTTGGAGGGGGCTACTCGGTGGAGCAAGGGTATAAGGTGTTGAATGAAGGAATATCTGACTTAGGAATGAATTTCGTGGAAGCCCAGGATTTGCGCTGTTTGTGGAAGGAAAAGCTACCATCTAAGGTATTGGTTTTCTCGTGGAGATTGCTAAGGGACAAATTACCCACTGTGAAAAATTTGCTAATGAGAGGGATTCAGGATTCGGTGCTCAATTCTGTTTGTGTGTTTTGTAATAATAGGATAGAGACCAAGAATCACCTCTTTTTACAATGTCCATTCATACCAAGGCTGTGGTATAAAGTTATCAGCTGGGTAGGAGTACAGACACCACTTCCAGGAGATCTGAACCAATTATTTCTGTTATCCTCTGGTTGGGCGGTAGGAAAATGGAATAAAAGATGCAGGTATGTGTTTTGGATTGCAGTATGCTGGTGTATCTGGTTGTCAAGGAATGCTATCATCTTTCAAAGGACCGATTTGGAATCCCTTGATATGGTAATGTCGATAAAATTTTTATCGTGAAAATGGCTGTTGTATTCTTTTGGTTTTAATGTAGGATATGTATTCTCTTATTGGTGCTCCCACCCTAGATTGTGTCTGATGAATATGAGATAGATTCATAGGTTAGACGGAACACAGTCAATATGTTACTAGACTACTGATTATAAGTTGAAATGTTGCGTTTCAACTGCTTTTTCTATTCTATAATATAATATATTTTTGCTCTTCAAAAAAAAAAAAAATTCCTTTGGATCTCTCTTGCGTGTATTGGAATGTTATACACATGAGTAAAATTAGTGGACTTATCAAATAATATAATTTTATTAATCATATTTTTCTTCTTTCATTTACCCATACTAATATATTACAAGAAAATTAATCACAAAACAATATTAATTGAACAATGTTATGAAAACTTGCCTATATGTGTATAAAGAAAAAAATAACTCTTGTGCCGTTAGATTTAATTTATTTTGATTATATTTTAATATTATTTAGTTTCACTCTCTAAAATGAAATAATTTTTTATTAAATATCTAATAATAATAAAAATTTATTTAAAGAGAACTATGATAAAGAAAAAAAATCATAAACAGAGTGACATAAGTCCAGTCGAAGGTTCATAATTATTTTTAATCAAGTTAAGTTCAAGAGTTAAATTGAAATTATTTAAATGGGTGTTTTTCTTACCAGGCACACTTTTTTTAACACTCAAGTCAAGTGACCTTAAGCTAATTTTTACTCCTTCTAGTATAAGAGAGAATTGATATTAGAAAAGAGAAGCGCACTAAAATGTTGTAAAGGAGTCTGAGTCTGACTCACGCCCCACCCCAACCTCTTTCCCCAGCATCATGTTTTGATATGTTATTAAAAGTGTTGGGGATCTTGACCAAATTAAACTCCGCACTAAAACTGCAAAACATTTGCTAGTAAAACAAAGGCCTGTAACCTTTTGAACCCCACTTTTGGGTGAGAGATTGTATTACATAGTTTTTAAGATTAAGATTGATTTATAATTATATTTTTAAAATGGTATCAAAATTTATCATAAATCTATTAAAATATATTATCCATAATTTTATATTATATATCCATGTACCAGATCCAATAATATTTGACGTGAGGTAAATATTGAAAGAAAAGAAAAAAACAGAAGTCACAGAGAACATTTTGTTGCCAGCAATGAAAAAAAGTATTCGTGAAATGAATGTGATGATTTTGAGTTTCCAAGTAGCATCTGCCACTGCAATAGGGGAAATTTCTTGAAAATTTGGGTTGGCTCCTGAAGACGGGGAAGTTGGTGATGAGTGACCACTGAGCCGAAAAGATGTTTCCAGCAATGGGCATATTGTTTATCTCCATGTCATTGTTATGCCCACCGTTTTATTTACCACAACCATCCATATCATCATACTATTAGAATAATAATTAAAGAATCAAAATTAGAACTTTATTCATAATTGATAATGTCATATTTAATGTCATACATCTCTCAGAGTCTCAGGATAGTTTTTTATGATTTTTTATCTATTAATTCCTTAACTATTATTAAGTCAATAATTTTTTTTAAGTAAAGAAATTTTATAAATGAAAGAGAAAGCATAAGTACTTAAGTCAATAAGTTAATAATAAAACTATAAGTTTAATATTTATAAACTTTTAATATAAAAAAATTTTATATTTACAATGTGTTTGACGCATGAAATTGAAATTGATCGAAGTTTAGAATTTTATCTTTATTTTTTTATAAAAAGGATTGGTCTAGAAAAGTAGTTCCAAAATTCTTATATTTTGGTTGTGTAAAAATTAGAGCATAGAGTTATAAATCTAAACTGAATTCTAATTTCACTCTGACACCATTAAACGGGAGGTAATCATGGACACCGTATTATTTTAGATTTGAGTAAAAAATATTAAAGTAAATTAAAACAATATCTCAAATTTCGTGTAATTAAATAATTTTTTTATTTTTTTAATGCATTCAATTTGTGAAAGAATTGAAAAGTGTTAATGTAAAGTATTGAAAAGATGTTCCAAAAATTACTTCACATACAACAAGTAACATTGACAAGTTAGATGCAATAAAAATAGGAACAGATGGATAGTTGTAACTCTATAACATGAAATTCACAATCGTGAATGGTTGATTTACTTAACTTATTAACAAGTTTATATAGATTGATTTCATTAATATTGGATTGTGTTATGTAAAGTATGGTATGCAGTTTAGAGAATAAAATACACACACCTTAATTTATTCATAATAATAAATGAGTTAAATAATGACAATTAATTTTAACTTGTCATATTAGGTTTGTCTGTTAAAATAATCATAATAATATATCCTTTTTTAATATAATAATGTATCATCTGTTGTTATAGTTACTTACTCCTTCTACCTCTACTATCTCACCATTGCTATTTTTAGAGCTATTGTCACTCCTTCCTTACCATTTTATGTAGTCCTCGTAATTTATATTGTTATCTGTTAAAGCTCAGTGATACATATGTAATATTTGATTATATGTTTGAATTTCATTCTAATTTTAATTTATTGATTATGACGTTTGAGACAAATATAAAGATATAGATGTTTTTTTTTGCAAAATAAAAATTGAGATTGCTTTTGCAAATTTAAGTTTGGTTGAAACTTAAGTTTGGAAGGCAAATAAAAACATATTGTAAGTTAAACCATTTATCAGGTAACTAGATTGAAATTTGTTTTCCATCTTCTTCCATTAAGCTTTTCCTAAAAGCGGGTCTCAAAAACATGCAATAATCTATGCCTATATGTACAAACTACAATGAAAGTTGATCTAATCTTGTGACAAAATCTGGTGACTTGATTAGTCATCGAGGAGAAAACTTTGATATGGTGTTCCTGTCAGAGCTTCCTGGACCTCCTCCCAGTTTTCAATCTGCTTCGATAATGAGGCAGTATGTATCTTTACTTGACGGCTCTCTAGATCTCTGTATGGCACCCTTAGAAATTCTTGAACATCCTTTAGTTTCTGGAATATCAAACATGGAAATATGCATAGAAAAATCATCAAGAACCCATATAAAAGCACCCCGTTTTAAAGCAAAAGGACAAACACTAGCATACATACACATTCAATCTTAATAAAGGTTGTAAATAACACAATGTGTCTTTAACTGGCTAGTCTTACAGTGCGGTTGTTGACAAGATCCTCGTAATAGAGAACAACGTGGCGAGTGTTCTTAAAGTATGTGATGGCTTTTGCAGCTGTTTCCTTTGTTAGATTTAGTTCTGGTATCAATAGTGTGATATTGAGCCGTGGTCTGTACTTGGCAAGAATGTTAGCCTGCACACGCTGAACAAAATCAGTTTTGACATCAACACATTATGTGCATGAAAGAAGAAAAGGGTAGAGAGAGACCTCCAACTCAGAGTGCACGTGAGACTTATGAGTTCCATTCAGTGGCTTCGCATCTTTGTCATAGGTATTCGCTAGCACTGATATCATTCTACGGAGCAAGTTCCTTCTCAATAGGAATATTATAGAAACTCGTCTTCGCTCAAAGTATTCTACAATTTCCTCATGATGCCTCATCAAACCCTATTCAGAGGTGTCATCAGAAATTAGAAAATTTGAAAATTTTGTTCACACAATGCAGATATCACACGGTTAATTTTCAAACTAAACTAGGGACTATGATGATCTCAATCAATTTTTTTCGATTAACCAATTAACCACACGTCTCGGAATATATAGCATGCAAAATGAACTAACTTTTGAACATAAATATTGACAAAAATCCGGAATTTCACAATCACTAGTGTCAAACAGCAGTAAATAATGATAACACATCTTTCATCCTATAAACTGGTTCTGTAAAAAGGAGTTACACCAAAATCTTGAATGAATAAGAGATTACCCTAAATTTATTAATGGGTACCTATGTATATATACTTAGCATAGCAACAGTATTGGACGTGAAAGAGTGTATTAAGTAAAATTTACTAGAAAGAGTGCATGATAAAAATTTAGGTACTGTTGTCTTATAAGCATGCTTTGTACACGAGCTAAACCCAAAATCTAAAAATAAAATTATATAATCATAGTTCATTGATGGCTGATGAAGTTTTGAAAGTTGAACCTGCTCAAAGTAATTTTATCGGGTAATGGAATAGTGTCTACCTGATTAAGCATCCACTTGAAGCCAACAGCTGCAGAGCACTCATTCTTGGAAGCACTAGAAAACCAATCAAGATTATACACTTTATCCATTGTCTCCAAAATCGAAGAAACGCTAGTCCTTCTTTCGCCTACTGAAAATATTTCTCCATTGGAGCTTACATTAATATGACTGTTCAGAAATGTCTCAAACCAACCGCTCCCAGATCTTTGCATTGACACAATGCAGAAAAACAGAACAGGATTGCAAGCACACTCTTCCCTGCACAATGCTGAATCGTCAATCATATCATTCTATATGCATAAACATACCAACCCCCGTAATTAGAAATATTAAAAAACTCGTCAGTGTATGGATATTTAGTAAGGAAAGAGTAATTTTTGGTTACTAAATTGATCACTAATTTATTAATTTTGAGTATTAATTAAAATTATTGGGCACAAGTGGATTCCTCTCAATGTGTAGATAAATATTACCTACTATAGGTTTTGGGTTCAGGATAATGCAAGTCAGGCAGTTCCCATTCTTGAACAGCAGAAAGATTATAACATGGCTGCTGCTTGAAGACAGTCAAGTCTAAAAACTGGGCACTTGTGTGTATGCCTTTTTGCTCTAGACAAATAGTGCAAATGTATATTCCACAAAGCACGGCCACAACTAAAAGTACCAACCTCAATGTTAAAGGGAATTTCTTGACAGATTTTATATCCGGAGAGTCCTGTAAAAGAAAAGTTAGCAGATGTCAATCTCCTAGCTAGGAATAATAATTAAGCTGTTATGACGGGTAACTTTGACAACAATGCCGGAAAGAGATCATCAGAACTTACTTTGGTTTCCATCTATGATCTCCGGAAAGAAAATAGATCCAAAGAAAAGAAGAGGATATTGAAGGCATAAATTTTGTTTGAAAGCTTGAGAGATACATGGCGAAAGAAGGGGTCAGAAGGTTTAGTTGGCTGATTACGCTTGAAAAAATCAGATTAGCCTCCTAAGCAACTGCACAACTAATGTGTTTGTGATGTCAGTAAAATAAAAAGAAAGTAACGTAAGGATACGCAAATGCACACGGTAAATAAAATGCACATGTTTTTGGATGATCGTACATAGTTGAATAAATATTTATTCCTCCACATGACGTGAGTTAAGCTAGAAAGAGTGTATTTCATTCAAGTAAAGCTACTAAATGAGTCTACACAATATTGGCCTAGTTTAGATTAACGTTTAATTTACGGGAGCTTCTAATTCTAATTTTCAAATAAATACTGTATTCAAATTCTAACAAACAAAACCTTATACATTTTTAGAGATTTCCGATAAGTATACAAAGGAAGTTTAATTTCGGAGAAATTTTAGTCAATAACTTTCTTTGTTAGATTACGCTAATGTTGCTTTATTATTGTACTTCTATCATTTCTATCTTGATTATAAAACTCTCAAGTTAATTAACTTTTTAATTTTTACAAGTTTATGTGTCTATCCTTTACGAGTTAACTTTTCTATAAACTTTCTTTTTAATAAATTTTGGGTAATCTTGATAGACTTTATAAAAAATTGAGTTTATTATCAGGTCATCGAGTCAACAAATTCAATTATTTTCTATATATTTAGAGTTTAATGTATTTTGTTGTTTTTAAACTTAGAACATCAAACTTTTATTTTTCCAATAACACCAAACATCGACAAGAATCTTCTACTACTAGTATCATCTTTGCACTTTATTGTCTACTAATGAGTATTGCAAGACCTAGTTATTTAAATAATATGGAAAATATGATTTACTATTTTAACTTATTGAAATATTTAATTGTATGTTATGTATAAATATTTTTAATTATTTTTATAACACAAGTTGAGTTTATCGAACTCCGATAAGTTTACGTAGACTCTTAAGATTGATAACCTTCATTCTTATCATATTTCTTAGTGTTTAATTAGTATGCACTATTTTACACTGACATTCAATCACACAACTCTTCATTTGTATGACTTATAAAATATTAATTACTAAGTTAACAAATTCACTATAAACAAAGGATTGTGATTGAGAGTGTATTTGACAAAACTACCTGGAAAACTAGTTGTAAGTATTTAGTAAAAATAGCTGAACAACTAGCTAAAAGTTGTAAAATTATAAATAAGGACATTATTAATCATTAGATCAATAATGTGGTATTTAAAATAATTATTATATTTTAATAATATAAATTAATTATATATTTAAATTATAAATTATTATAATTATATACTTAAAAGTTTAATTGGTATACACTGTCAGTATAAAGATTTTTACACTGACAGTCAATCATGACCTTTCGTTCATGGTAAATTTATTGATTTTACTAGTTATTATTTTAAAAGTCTCATGAATGAAGGGACATGATTGACTCTCAGTATACCAATTAAACTCTATATTTAACTGATAAATATATATAATAGCATATTTAAATTATAGTTACATATTTAAATAATAAATTAATGTAATTAATATTTAATTATAATTTTTATAATGAAATATATAAATTTTAAATTACATATTTAAATTATGATTTTCTATTATTATATATTTATATTATAAATTACTATAATTATATTAATGAAGGAGAGAGAAATTAGTAGATGTGTCAAAATGGGCTAGCCCAGCCCACACAGGATGGCCCACGTTGTGAGTTAGATGAGGTGGGCTGACCCGGCCTACCAATCATAAAGATAACTAGTTATATAATCCGGCTCGCCCCACCACAGACTGGTGGGTTAGGTGGGCTGACCACCAGATTTGTAAAAAAAAATAGTTTTTAATTTTTTTAAGTGAGACTTTTTTATAAAAAATATAAATTATAAATATGCAATTAAGTTTAAATATGAAAAATATAAACACATAAATAAGTTTAAAATTTAAAAAGAATACCTAACATATACATAATTTAACCAACATACAAATTATAAATAATATAAATCAACAACATTAAATCATTTTTGCATATAATCTAATTAAAAGATTCATTTCAAACATAGACTAAATGAATCAATGTCATCATTCATCAACAATTCAACTTCAACATACAAAAATAAAAGTTTAAAAAGTTTAAAAAGAGTGTGTGTTACTAAAAATAAAAATTATAAATAAACATGGTAGGTTATGGGCTAGCCCGGCCTGAACCCACCAAACTCGCGATTGGGTGATCCAGGCCACAAAAGACAACTCGTTTCATGAAATCATTATTTTCCCAACCCGGCCCAAACTCGTAGTGGGTCGAGCTACCCACCGGACCGAACCCATTTTGAAACTAATAGAAATGAGGGAGAGAGAGGTTTATAATGTAATGAGAAAGAATTAGTGGGAGACAATGCATTAATTAATAAATGGTAAATATGTAAAAATAAAAACTCAGCTAGTAGTTGAAAATAAGAGATATTTTGGAAAAGTTACTTTTTTTAAAAAGCTAGTGATTCGTATAAAAGCTCCTAGATTTTTGCTATCTAGTTTTTCAACTTTTACTTAGCTAAAATAACAAATCAAACACATCCTGAATATCCATTCATATTAATTAAACTATATTTCTTAAATCTTACATTATTAATTTATATAAAATTAAGGAGTTATAAGGTTGATTTGATGTTAATGTTCATATGCGAGAAAAAGGTGGGAGGGAGAGGTTGTGAATTCGAATCTCCGCTTCCTTGCTAACAAAAACTATGATATTAATATTTAATATTTACCTATTAAAAAATTATATAAAATTATGCTTTGCATTTCCATGTATTTTTAAGTTCTGCGTGGACTTTCCTTCCAAGTCCTCTTGGATACTTCCTAGGGTTAAATATAATAACTCTTTTTGAAAGGATTAAAATCTTAAATTCGTTGTGTCAAATTAAAAGCTTAATTTATTACGTCATGGGAAACTAGTTTTTTTTTTTTTTTTACTAAATTCATGCTTGCATGTATTTAAACGAGTATACAACGGTTCTTTTCAATACTTTAGAAGTTTTTTTTACAAGAAAATTCTTCAAAATATAAATAAATTTTTGAGTTTGAGTTTTATAAATAAAACAAAAACTTAATTGGTAAAAAATTTCACTAAAATTATCCGTTAAATTCTTTGAGAAAACTTAGTAATTGAAAAAATTATAAATACTTTATGATGGAAAATTATTATAAAAATAATTTTTTACACTACCATAATTAGTATATCTTCCCAGCTATATTATTTGAAGTTTCAAAATAAATGAAACATTTTTCGGGTCATCAATTTTATTTCTTTTAATCTTTATAAATTAAGTTTTTTTTTAAAGTCAAACAATATATATTATAATTAAAAAAAAAAAGAAAACACAAGAAATGTCTTTTAGTTTCACCCATGTTAATTAGGGCCAAGTGAAAACTAAGAGAAAAGGCACTTATATTAATGAATACAAAGAGACAAGCTCATCACCCACTCAGCAAAATTGTGTAAAATTAACTGCATTGTCCTATACCATTCCGAAGAACCCAACTGAGTAGTTAATAGAAGAACATGAACATTAGAAGCCTTACTCTGAAAGATTGAATCATTGTGTACCTTCCAAATATATCGAAAACCTATGAACCATACATACACTAGGATGACATTGCTCTTTTGTTACCATTGATCAATCCCAAGAACTGTAAGGCATCACTTCGAAATTCAACTTGCAGCGCTAGAGATTCCCCACCATGTGCATAGACCAGCCAAAACCCTCATAGCCACTAAGCAAGAGAAAAAGAGATGAAATCCTCATTCTGTTGCACTGTCGCATATCCCACAAATATCTGCTTTTGGTTAAATTATTACACACTTCATCAAGTTCGACTGTGTAGGTAATCCATCAATTCCACTCTCCAAGCCAGAATTATACCTTGTGAGGAATACCTTTTGCCCAAATAAGGTTAAAAAAATTGTTTAATGACCAGTGTCTACTATAGAACCTTGTACATTGATGATATAAAGTAATATCCTAATTTTGTTGCTACGCACAACCTCTTATCCTTGACCCATCCGAGAGTACAATCGTCCTTACTCTAACCCTTTAGTCCTTTAACAATTTTTCCTCTCAAGCAAATAACTCCTTATGCCATTCTCATTTTCAACCTTTCATCTCACACGTCCCTCACTAACACATTATAGTTCAACACTAACATAAGACAATTAAAATCATGTTTTAGATTATGCTCCCCTGACCACCTATCACGCCAGAAACTAGTGTCACTTCCATCCCCAATTTTCCTACTAACATTACTTTCCCACCATCTTGTAGGTCCCCTCTTCATCGAAGTTCAAATCACTCTACCATTGAGATTAATGTCTATCATTTCCTTCCCATAACCTATCTACACCCTCATATTTTGCCCTCAAAACTTTTACCCATCTCTACTTTAATTTTCCAAGCAAAGCTAGATTAAACTTTTTCACATCTCTTAATCCCAAGTGAGATTTTATATTAATTATTAGAATGCCATGAAATAATATTGCATTTATATTTTATTTATCACTTTTTATAGCTATTATTATTAGAGATGTTCAGGATAGGATTGAATCAAATTTGAGGTAAAATAAAATTCAATCTTATCAAATCTAAATTAAATTGGATTGGATTAGATTGTAAAAAAAATAAATATAATTAGTTATCCAATCTGATCAAGAATAGATAAGATCGAATTGGATATACAAATTTAAAATAAAAATAATTTAGAGCTATTTTGTTTTCTATAAAACATGGAAAATATAAGAGTAAACATAAAAGTTTGTCATAAAACATATATTATTTCTTCAAAATAATATAAAAGTAAAATTACATATAAAAGTAGTTTATAAATGATAAAATATAAATTCTAAAGAGCTAAAAATAATAAAATTTAATAACTCGTAATCTTCACTACTGCAACACTTAATGTTAGGTTGGATGAAGGCACAAACCAAAGAGTTGCTAGGTTTTGGACGAAGGCAAGAAGAAGAAGTGGTGAACCGAATATTAAACAAAGCACTAGTAAGTGAATGGTTATATCTATGTGTTACTAGTATAGAAGAGAATTCACTTCCGGTGGATCTATGATGAGATTATTGTACCTACATGTTACTGCGTAGAAGATGATTAATTTGGGCGTGTACTTAAGAGACCATACATGAGTTACATTGCATGGATATTGTTAGCATGACTTGAAGTTACTATGGTTGTATGGTTTCATGTGATATATATGGATGGTTATATTTCTTATTTATGCTGCTTAAATATGTATGAATAAATGTCTCAACCCCTATTCCCCTATTTGTGTATGTTGCTTGGGGTTGAACGCCCACAGGCCAGGATGACGCTGAAGATGTAGAGGCTAGTAATGCCTGAGATTGATGTCGGATTTTGTGATCTGATGGAGATGGCATCGAGACTTTGTGACTTTATTATGATGTTGAATTATTTTCTTGTGTTTAGGAATTTATTTTAATCACACCTCTATTTTTCTTCGTCCATTTAGGTTGACTTATTATTGTTTTCATTTTAAAATTGTTAACTTTAATTTTGATCAGAAACAATGTTTTATTAGGAGGACTTTTGTAAACCATTTTCCCAATTAAAATATTTTTATTTACTTATGTTATATTTATTTAGGGTGGAAGATTGTCATAGGATTCATAGTATCGTATCTCATGATCCCAACAATTTATTCTTTGTTCATATAATGCTCATAACTTTAATTGTAAGGTAACCCATTTAATGGATATATGTGAACTAGTAGTTTTTATCCCTTTGACCATGTTTTTAACTCAATATGAAGATAATTATTTTCTCTTCCATGACTTATTTAGTAATAACCAATTTGTGGTGTCATAATGTAAATCATTTTACCCAAATAACAAGTATAGTAATTTAAATGAACAAATCTATATATTATTTTGTAAATTAAATAATAAAGTATTTAGGGGTATAAAGATGTCACGAGATGTGATTGTGGACTTGATTGGACAAATGAGTAATGCTTTCTTCTTGGTTATATTGAAAATTTTCTATTTACACCCTTTATATATATATATATATATATATATATATATATATATATATATAATAAAAATATTCAATTTTAAAATTGAATAGATCGATTTACAAATCTACGTATTTTCAAACTTCAAATTTATGATCAGATTACATCTAGTTCACTTCACATATCTAATTAGATCATTTTGAACTCACAACATCATGCGCCGCAGACCAACGTGCTTGGTAGCTTGAAGGACATTAAGGGTGCCTTAAATCGCGGGGTGTAGAAGCTGATTATGTGGGTCTTTGGGGGTCGAGCATGTAGGGGAAGCAATGTAGAAGATACCGGAGCAGTCGAGGATGGTGTTGGTCGAGGATGGTGTTGGAAATGAAGGAGTGTCGAGGAGGTTCTCAGAGTCTAAAACGAGAAGTTTTATTTAAAAATGAAAAAACTGAATTTTTATTTTATTATTTATAATTATTTATTATATTTATCTTATTAGGTGACAATTTCTTATTTGATATGTCTAACACATCATTTTTAGATTTGTGTACAGAAAAGTCTTTCTTAGATGTATTGGGTTAGTGCGCAATTTATACATTGGGCTTAACATATCTCTTGTTCTATTTTTTTCTTGTTAACTTTCGATGATTCAGCCTCGACACTCCTTCTCTACTACATTAACGGAGTTTTTATGTTTTTTTTTTCTTTTCTTTTTTTCTATTATTATGATAAAAGGTTTATTTATCTTTCATGTTATTTTTTTTCCCTCTCTTTAATTTCAAATTTATAGAAATAATGACTTTTTGTTACGTGTTTTATAAAAATAATATATATATATATATATATATATATATATATATATATATATATTAGAAAAATGATTACTTAAAATAAATTATTTGATAGGAGAAAAAGAAGATTAATGAGATGTGACATTTTTTACCCTATGAAAATTTTAGAATATAAATTATGAAAATTTAGTGTACTCAAATTTCTCTCTTAATTAATTTCATTCTTAATAACAAAAATTTCTTTAAAATAGTTTATAATAAAAAAAATCTTATATCTAAAAGGTTTGTTATTCAAAATTATATCTCTAAAAAATAAAAATAACTTACTAGGTAAAAGTATTATAATAGATTGACTTAGGTGTACACTTGTGTCAATTTTCGATTTTAAAACATATGAGTTGAGACAATTAAAAAATTCTAAACTTTATAAAGTAAAAAAAAAAAGTTAAAAATTAAAGAAACATCAACGCAAAATACTTTATAAAAAAAATTATATAAACTCTGATTCTTTACTGTACCTGGATATATGTGAAGTAAGAATCATCCTGTTAAGCTGAAAAAAATAATAATATTAACCTACTTTTCTCTAAAAAATATTCATATTAAATATGATTTCTTATTATCATAATAATAAAAAAATTATTATGTTAATTTTTTATTTACTTTTAGTTATTTTAGGGTAAGATAAATATTTTAAAAAGATCAATAACTTGCTTAATTAAATCGTCTCTGGAATTCAAAATTTAGTTTCAATGACCATTCTTTTTTCTAAAGATTTTTTTAGCATTTTTCCTAAAGATGTTCATGGTTCATGTTGATTCAGTGTTGGAGAAAAATAAAAACCGAACCAATTAATTTTAATTGGGTTGAGTTAGTTCAGTTTTTAGAATTTTTTTGTGTAATCAAATCAATGATGATGGGTTGGTTTGGTTACCGTGAAAATCGATAATAAGTAAAAAAAAATTATTAAATTATAAAAAAATAATTTTATACTTAAAACTAGTTAAATCCATTAATTTACTAAATTCATAATTTTATAAAAAATGTTTCATATATACTAAATTAGGCAAATTAAATTATTAAAGTTATAAAACATATTTTATGGCTTGTTTATAATCTTTATTACCGCTAACATATTTTATGTTACAAACTTTATAATATAATAATTTGGTTTTGCCTTGAAAAAAATTTCCAATTATTATCCTATGGTAGATGCTCATTTCAATAAAAAATCTTCCAACTATGTTGCTGAACTCCTAAAGAATCTAGAACTTGTTAAATTACTAATTATTAATAAAATAAACTTAATTTGATAATATGTTCTGAAGGGCTAACCCAAGGCTAAGAACCAAATAAAACAAAAGGTATGCAACTGGGACATGCAATTATTATTGTGCGCCTGGTACCAAAGTATTTGATTTTCATTTACTTAATAATACAACAAAAAACAAACTTTAGAAATCTGCCAAGATCTGTACGTAAACTAGATAACATTAACCAGCCAAAACCTAACGTAAATTATCACGCAGTTATAACTACATACTAGAAAAACAAAATACATCATTGCTATGTCTACAACGATTTTAGGGTAAAACTAATGTTAAAAAAAGTAAGGTGGCATTTTTGTAAATAAATTGAATCTTATTACATTTGTTAACATCGGTATGGTCCAAAATTGTTGTTGATTACTGAATATCAACCGCGGTTTAGTGAGAACTTCTGTTAGTTACAAAACAATCTGTAATTAATTGAAAACCGCTGTCATAATTTTTAAATCTGCTTGAGTATTTTCATATGCTCTTCACTTTCTTTCACTTTCACTCTCCTTTTCATGTTGGATGTTCTCTTCTCCCGCTTGTCTCTTTTATTTAAATCTATTTTTTGCTCATCTAATTCTTATTTTTTCCCAAAATCTCATCTGACACTGGTGCTTGTTAAAAACTCATCTCAATTTCGTTGCCATTTTTGTCCTTGAAGAAACCTTAATTTGTTAGACTCTCAACAGTGTGACTATTGAATAATAGTCATCGAACGAAACATTTCTAAACATGTTCTTACCGACAAGTATTTGAGTACAAATCGCTATAAACTTTTCAAAATATCTGTAGTGAGCTTGGCAGAGTATCATAATACCTTATGGAATAAAGGGGGAGAACCTGCAAGAGAGGACTCTGCCGCTTAAGTCAGTAAATGTAAATGAACATGAGAGAGAAGGTAAAGAAGGTTGAGGAGTAATAAATTTTCTTGAATGAGTAAATGACATTTGTCTTGTATTTATACTAAAAGATGTGGTTATTACCTGATGGTCAATACTTGTCTCCCCGAGGGCATTCTTTTTATCCAACGTGTTTGACTTTCATCCGGTAGGTCCGTTGTGGATCTTGCTTGATTTTATTGAGAATGATGCTAATAGGTTATTAGAGTGATTTATCTTCTGGGTGAACTTAGCTAATTGGTTGGTTGCTTTGCAGGAGCTCGGATTTCAGCTTGGCTAAAATCCTTTGGGGTTTTATTTCCTTTCTTTTAGGACTATGATATATTTCGGATTTCGGCTATACCGAAATTTGAAGTATCATTTTCTGGAACTTATATTTTTACCTAACATCCTTTTTATTATTTTTGTTTATATATTTTTCGGTTTTTAAATATGTCAAAATCCGAAACCTTTTTGAATAGTTTTTTAGATTCTAACAATATGGTAATTTATATATTTCGATTTTCAACTATACCGAAATCCGAAAATGCATATATAGTTTTTAGCTCTTTTTGGTGGTTATACAAAACGCATATTTAATCCCTAGTTTTATTGTGATTCAGGATGTGAATATGCATATATAGTTTTTAGCTCTTTTTGGTGGTTATACAAAACGCATATTTAATCCCTAGTTTTATTGTGATTCAGGATGTGAATCTTTTCGTGAGTTTGAGTTGGTACTTTACTCTTTTGATTTTTGTGAAATTCTCATGAATTTCTTTTTTTTGTATTGGTATTCTAATCGAGCTGGATGGGTGTTGATATTTAAATCTAAAGCATTGGCTTCATGTGTTGTTTCTATTTATTTTGTTCATGCGTACTACACGTCCGGCAAAATGCTTGGCAGGGGCACTTGGCATTAAAGAACCAGTCCCAGGTTCTTTTCGTTGCTTTTCCCTTTTATTTTCTCCCAATTCATTGCATTTTTGGTTTCTATTCATAAAGTATCGTTCTTTTTTAGCTTCATTTGAAGATGTTTAATTATCATTGACTTTTGTGTTTAGCGTTTTGAAAGATGTGACCGAGACTTGTAATTGTGTCAAAAAAAGTTTATTGTTAATAGACCACACAAGTTGCAAGGGGCAAAATCTAACAGTTGTAAGTAGATCTTTCTTTCATTAATTGTGACGCTTAGGTAGTGAACAAAGAAAAACAAAGAAAACCAGTGTATGATATTGTGTACATACTGCAACTGAACTGTATAAACAGGGTGAAGAAGAAACGTCCGCTTTTTAATGTATAAAATGGAATGCGAATCTGATTTTGGCTTTATTAGATCTCAACGTGATTTCACTTAGTTTTGTTTCATAGTTTCATGGATGTAGAAGAAGGGTCCACTTTTTTTCTCTGTAGGCACAACCACACACACTGTTGTTTTAAACAATGCGTTCCTTCCCCAATACCTCAAAACCACCTTCACAAAATTCCCACTAACAATACCTCATTCCTGTCTTCAAGATTCTTAAGGTATTAATTATTTTTTAAATTTATCTTTTAGAGAAACAAAATGCGTGCAATATTTTAATGTTGTGATGTGCTTTTTAGATCTTTTGCTTGATTCCGTTGCCGAAGTGGAAAATAGCCTAGCTTTTGTCGTCAAAGCATGAGATAGTAGAATTTTTTAAGGTAATATCTAGAATTTATTCTATGTTTCTACCCTCAATAAAATAAATAAGTTCAGTTAGATTTGGAGATGCATAAAGAACCACTAACTCGTACATTACAAGTACTGTGTCATCTTGAACGAGGTTAACTCTAAAAGTACCAGTAACTAATATATAAGACATGCATGTGCCCCAATTCATAAACCTTATTAGTTTTACAACATTTGCATTACGAATTATGTATTTGTCCCTCTCGTATACAGATAGAATATTTGCTTTAACATATATGATGTGGTATATATACATATGAGTTTAATTGATATACATTGTCAGTATAAAGATTTTTACATTAATAGTTAATTACAACCCTTAATACATAGTAGATTTATTAATCACAACTCTTAATACATGATAAGTTTATTTACTTTACTCATTATTATTTTAAAAATCACATAAATAAAAAATTATGATTAAATATTAATATACATTTTTTTACATTATATACAAATTAAACTTACTATATATATTAATGGCTTATGAATATTTTCAAAATATGAAATTATACAAACTTGTAAAATCTGATATTGTTAGAATTATGAATATAGATCATAAAAATAAAAGGTTATTTATATAATATTTTATAATTGTTTGAGTATGCAAGATTGTTTTATATAATATTTATATAATAAAAATTGTTTTATAATTTAGTCTACTAAAAATCTTAAAACTCGTGCAAGACTGTAAGAAAGATGTGTTTATTTGCACCCATCACGAAGCCCAGCACAACCTATGTGACGTAACAACCAACACCTATGCCTACTTGCCTTGGAATTTAAAAAGCTAAAGAACTTTGACAAACGGTGTCCATAGGCATGCTTATTCTCAAGATATATGTTTTTGACAAAGATTTTATTAACTCACCTTATTTTATATATATATATATATATATATATATATATATATATATATATATATATATATATATATATATATATATATATATATATATATATATATATACACTAACACACTTCAACTGTGCTTAAATAGACAAATACACAATAAGATATTTATTTAAAAATTTAATAATAATGCATTATCCTTATAAAATAGTAATTAACCATTTATATATTTAAAAATAATACCTTTCTTAACATTTTAAACAATAATGCACTTTAAACGATAACTTCTTAACATTAGTATTTAAATGTGTTACTACAACTTCTCTAGCCAATTTTCATTTACATTCTTTTATTATTGTTAAATCTTGGAAAGTGATTGAATTATTAAGATATATCTTATTATATCAAGGATAGCAAATTAACTAGACTGTTGAGAGATTCCTTGCGTGGTAAAACCAAAACATGCATTATTGCCAAAATATCCCCTTCCATTCACGGTCTGGAAGAAACTCTTAGTACTTGTATTATGCACATCGTGCGAAAAATATCAAGAACAAACCAGAGGTGACTTTATAGTTACTCTTTCATTTTGGTCAACCTTTTACTCCTTTTATTAGGCAGCAAAGCATATCTAATAGTTTAAAGTTGGTTATTTTTTAAATTAATCAGAAAATAATGAAATTTGCAATGATCAAGGATTTGTATGCAGAAACCGACAAACTAAAGCAAGGTTGTTTATGGTTCCTTTCTGTTCCTTTGTTTTCTCCTTGTGTTCTTTTCTTCGATAAATAGACAGAAAATAGTATGTTGGATACTTCTTTCTCTTATTCTCACCTTCTTTGTTGGATACTTCTTTCTCTTTTTCTCACCTTCTTTGACAGTTGAATGCTTAAATATATTACTTGTTTTGAGTTAAAAGTGAATATCGATTAAACTTATTTTTTTACAACTCTTGTGATGAATACATTTGCATGTCACCACATATGTATATTTCTTGGAAGGTAAGAAACTTTGGCTGATTTCCAATTGTTTTCCATTGTTTTTCTGGATCTTATTTTTTTTAAAGAAAAATTAGTTGCTTTACCTAAGTGTGTGTTCTCATTCTATCCATGATGCATATTTAATTGTAGTTATTTTTATCTTATAAGTGTATAAGCATGTTAAGAAGTTATTGTTTAAAATATTAATAGTAATTAACCATTTATGAAATAAAAAAACATATACTTATATATAATTAATCAAAATATGTTTGATGATGAAACGTCATGTTACAAAGATCTTTACACTGATATTTAATTATTATTTTTTATTTATGTGATTTTTAATAAGAAAAACTAATAAATCTATCATGAATGAAAGGTTGTGATTAAATATTAATAGAAAAATATTTACACTCATAATGTATATCAATTAAACTCATGTATAAAATGTGCTAAATCATTATTCTTAAAACAAAACAATTGTCTTGCTATTTATTTAATTCAATATTATTACAGAAAATAATTGTTTATAGATGTGGCATGCGACTCTTAATAAAATAAACGTATTAATCATTTTCTATTTGTATAAATAATTATAGAAATTACTATTTTATTTCCTTTAAAAAATTATATATTAAACAATAATATTGGTATTAAAAAAATTTCAATTTCTTTTTATTTGGTTCTGTACTAGCAAGAATAAAACAACTGGATTATTTAGCTTCAGCACATGATGTTTTATAACTACGCATGTGATGTTTCATAACTATGCTGTAACAGTTATTTTAATGACTACATTATTGTAACTATTTTGTTTCACTTGTGATTCTTCACAATTATATATTTGGAATTTCTTGTTTCAAATTTTTTGGTTATGTTAAATAGTTCTTAACATATTTCAAGTGTTTCTTTTTGTCTCTGTTCTTTATAACTCAATTCCCAACATATTTTCTATCGCATGTGACAATCAAGTTAACTGGGCAATGTAATGTCAAAGATGAAATATAAAATAAAAAATCCAAGATTAAAAGTCTAGAGAAAATATTAGGAATTAAAAGAAAAATCTATTTTTGGAAACAAAATCGTCTTTATACCAAAATTTAATAAATATAATTATTTATAGTTTAACCAAAATAAAATTTTTTTAAAGAACATTAAACTATAAAAATTTGAATGAAATTATTAGGACTTTGAAATTAGTTAACTAAAATTATTTTGATAGAACACATAAAAATATCTTTTAAGGCTGTGTTGTTGCTTGATAAAGAAAAAAGTAAAGAAAGCATTGGGGGAAGTGAACTCGCAAAGGCATGAAATAATCATTGGCGAGAGTGCAATCTTTAGCTTTTAGGCCATTTGCATACATTAATATATGCATAAAATCGTTTCCAGTTTTGATTAAAAATTAAATAAAAATGGCTCTAAAAAAATGAAGAATTTCCCCTTTAGAATACCATAATGGGCAAGTTATGTGGGTTCTGTAGTCAACTTTAAAAATCAATTCACCACTTGTTTTTGTGCATATTAAGTATTTGAAAATCTACCAATTTAGGGAAAGTTTTGATTTTTTTCTTTTCCTTATTTGTGTCACGGCCACTAAATTTTACTTCACCAATAAAGTTAAATCTAAAACATACTAACTATAACTTGATTTTTCTGGAGACTTTATATATTTTTATAATAATTTCAAGTTTAATTTGCATAAAAATTAATTTAAAAATATATAGTTTAAGAGTTTAATTGGTATACACGGTCAGTATAAAAGATTTTTACACTAACATTCAATCATGTTTTTTCATTTATGTGACTTTTAAAGTAGTAATGAGTAAAGTCAACAAATCTACCACGAATGAAGGGTTGTGATTGATTGTCAGTGTGAAAATCTTTACACTAACAGTGTATACCAATTAAACTCATAGTTTAAAATTTGTATATTATGTCATGTAATGGATGCGAAATATCATTATTGAAAACTTTAAAGATAATTAGATAATGGTACAAATTATCAATATTTATTATTATAACAAGATTAATTTATTTTTAATGATAATTTAATGTTATTAATTATGAATTATTTATATATTGTAGGCATTTCAGGATTCATCTCCTTTAGAAGCAACAAGAATTAATCAAATTCATGGTGAATGTGTAAAATATTTTCTAAAAGTTAAGGCTAGGACTAAGAAATAAATAGTTTCAATTGTGTAAGTTTTGTAATGTATGATTTAGAATATTGTATAATGAAATGTTTAAACAATTGTAATGATATTTTTTTGTAAAATGATGGACTCTAAAATATATGCTAAAATTTTATGTATTTAATTTAGATTTTGTTGATTTATATAATTTAATTTTCATTACACTAGGTTTGTATAAATTTAAATCTATAGGTGGATTTGTATTAAAAACAAAAGGTGTAATAAAAAAATCGACATTCAATAGCGGTAGTGTTCTTAACCGATGTTGTAGGTTTAACGTCAACTACATTTATCCACTTAATAGCTGATGTTGACATATCCCCAAACCGTTTTAGTTTTTAACTTTTAACAACAGTTAGGCTATAACTGATGTTGATGTTAAGTTTAACCGTCATTTCAAAAATTGATGTTGTGTGGATGAACATACAACAATGGTAGATACAACATCCAAATTTAATTGATGTTGTATGTCTTGTAGAACTAATGTTAAATGTCTTTTTTCTAGAAGTGATATGATGCAAACAGAAGATAACCATGTAGATATTATAGATCTTCTACCATAGATTGAATTATTGTTGAGAACATCGCACTCGGTGACCATACCAACCAAGATAGTAACCAAGACAGCAAACCATACTAGGCAAAAGAGTCAAAACATCAAATAAACATAACAGTCCAAAACCATAAGACAAAAGAGAAAGACAAGGACAGTGTAAAACTAGGACCAACAAAGATGCCAAGAATAAATGTCAATGGAGGATAACATGATTACTATCTCCGCAATGTAACAGAGCTAATGAGCTTGAGACTTGAAAAAATGAAATGCCAAATTGATTTAGAACAATTGCATCCAACATTTTATAAGTTAAGTAGTGCACATGTTAAACTCTTAAATTAATTTACACAAGTAAGTAATTGCAAGAGGAGAAATATAAGATTAAGAAGTCATATTAAGTTGAAATTTGGACACTACAGGACAACTTGAAATAAAAGAGAATCAGAGGATACACTTGTATACACACAATACAGTGTAATCTAGTAGAAAAAAAACTAGGGGATAGAAAACCTTGTAGAGCATAAAAGATGTTGGCAAACTCAAAACTCCTTTCAGTCCTTTGTTTAATGACCTCCAAATTTCAACCCAATTCACTGCTATGTTGTATGAAATTGATAATCCTAGGAAACTCAAAAAATGCTTGGATCAAATTTTCAAATTCAAAATTATTAGTTTGAATTGAATACTTTGGTAATGAGACATGTATAGAAACAGGGATACCAACTATGTAAAAAAAATAAAATCAAATACATGTAATGTAACAACTTAGATATATATTACCTTTGAAAAAATTCAATGTGAAGGTGGGTTGATCACATCTGAGATAATTTATATGGAAATCAATTGATTACGCAATTGGCCATTGACATTGCAAAAATCAAACAGGTAGTGCTTAGAAATCTATAATCACAATTTCCATTTTCTGCTTCATCTTTCTATCCAAAAAGCAAATATGTAGTTCCCAGAAATCTAGAATCGCAATTTCCATTTTCTACTTTCGCTTCATCTTTCTACGCAAAAATCAAGTAGGTATAATGCATACATACGTATCTCATAGAAAATACCCAAATTCCCCACCATTAGAGCGTGACTACCTCTTGTGAGTATAACATCAAATAGGTAACAAGCAAATAGAAGTGATAGAAAATAGAAAGAAAATCGTACCGTCTAATTAGAATGGAGTTGGAGGGGATGAGACGAAGCGACCGCTGACCGGAGTAAGAGGAAGAGCTCCAAAGAGACAAAGTGACAAGGCAATGAAGTGATAAAGAGTCGAAGGTGACAACAAAGAAAAACAAATTGCAAACGGAGGCAAGAGAGAAGCTCTAGCAAATGTGGAAGATGTAGGCAGGAAGCAAATGCATGTAAAAAGAGTAAGAAGATGAGGAGCTCAACCATTCAATAACGAAGGAAGCAAATGCAAAAATTAAAAGAGAGAAAAGGAACAGAAGACTTTGAAATCCTAGATTACAAACTAAAGTTACTAAAATAATAAATATAAAATAAATATATAATATATATAATTTTGGGTTGTTCAGGTTAAGTCAGGATTTTCAAATGAGAAAACCGGAAACCGAACTGGAAATGACCGGTTTTGATCGGATCGAGACCATATCAGTGAAAAGACCAAACCAAACTAATTGGTTTGGTTTAACGGGTTCGTCAGGTTGACCCAAATTGATAAACACTCTTAGTTTTTCTTTTCCTTAAACAAAATATCAGTGACAACTCCTTTATTTTAAAATTGGTTTAGTTTACTGGGTTCGTCGGGTTGACCCGAATCGATGAACACCCTTAGTTTTTCTTTTCCCTAAACAAAATAATGGGACAACTCCTCTATTTTAAAATTATTTTTATCTTCGAAAAGCATATTATTTTTAACCGTGAAAGTCTAAAAGAGTATTAACTAATATGTTATTAATTGTCATAATGATTGATCAAATTTTACAGCAGCCAAGGTGTCTAACTTTATAGGTTGGGCATGAGACATGAGTTGTTGCTGTAAATTCCTTGACACGGTCTTTAATCCCATCAAGAGTATAAAAAAAATCAAATTTTACAACATCAATTTGTAGTCAAAATGATGAAAATATTTAAGCATGCACATTTTAATTTATCCTTCTTTATATTTACATCAGGGTACCTAAATTATTTGGGAAGTAAATCTTATAAAGTATAATGTTTCATTTCAAATTAACCAGTGTTTTTTTTTATCTGCCAAAAAAAAATTATTAAAAGATAGTGGTGAAAGCATAAAGAATGTCTTCAAATAAGTTACAAATGAAACTAATACAGCACTAACACCCTTGTTACAAACAGAAGTATCACACAATCAAGTTCACGTCATATTAATCTCAATCAGTATTCATGTTATTTTCACAATAGGGACCTTTTTCAAAAATAAATTTTTTTCAAGTACCAAATTCAGAATATAAATAAATTTTAGATATGAAAATCAAAATAATTTTATTTTATAGGTACTCAAAATTATTTAAGCCTAGAAAAAAGTTAATTATTATTATAATTGTATCACACATTATTTTAAGACTTAAATAGGTTTTACATTGTTAGTATATAAATGAATTTACGTTGAGTACTTATAAAATTGTTATTTGTTTTAAATTCTAATAATTTTAAATTTTTTAGAATTTCTAAAGTATTATTAAAAAAATTTTAAAGTATTTTAAAATAATTTAAAACACTTTAAGGACCCAAAATAAAATAAAAATGATTAAAAATGAAACAAAAAGAAAATTTTATTTGAAATATATATATATATATATATATTTAATATAGGTTATATTTTATCCGTTAAAAAATAAAGATCTCATTTAATCCATTAATCATTTAAAAATAATAATTTATATAGAGTTATTTTACAATTCGAAAAAAGTTTCTTTCATGATTTCATGGTTGATTATGTATTCAATATTCATCAATAACAATTACAAGATGTGGAAGTCAATTAAGAATTTATGATGTAATAAAAATAATAATTAACTTCTTTCTATTCTTAAATAATATTTTGGTACCTATAAAATAAAATTATTTTTGGTTTAATACATAACTTTTATTTATATTTTGATTTTGATACTAAACAATTTTTATTTTTGAAAAGATATATGTCATGAAAAGGTTGTGGACTTAGGTCACTCAACAACTTTAAATGATATGAACTTGATTATGTGATATATCTATTAGGTTCGTCACATTTAACAAAAAACACTTAATGACAGGTATGGATTTGAAACATTAAAAGATATTATAGATTGAAATGAAAAAAATAAAAATTTAGATACTAAAATCAAAATAGACAATTTTATAAGTACTAAAAGATATTCAAACTTAATTTAATTTAAAATTTTATCTAGAATAAATTAGATTAATGGTTATTTTAGCCTTAAGTCTATATTTTTTTAACCATCGTTAATCATACTTAAGATTTCTAATCTCTCTAAAAGTGTATTTTTAATTTATGCAAAATACATCAGATGATTCTCAAGATATATGTTTTGGTTCTTTTAAATTTTTTTAGAAATAGATAATATTGGAGCCTGGTTTATTTGTGTTAAAATTTGAAGATCAATTTTATATATTTTGAAGTCGAAGTTGATAATGTGAAACGAAATTTTAGAAGAACTTATGGTTCTTGTTTATGAATGAACACTTCAAATTGGTGGACCCAACCATTGATTGTGGGTTTTAGACGTAGGAACGGGGTTTGAAAAAATATTTTTATTTTTATTTTTTAAAAACGGCTTTTATTTTCAACTGTTTAAAAATATGTTTATTTTTATTTATAATTTTTTATTTTCAAAAAATAATATTGTTAAATTTAATTAAATTTAATAAATATATTATAGATTATATATATATATATATTTTAAAATATATTTATATATTATTTTTTATATAATTATAATGTTGTTTTTACATAGTGTAATGATTTGTTTTAAATAACTTAGAATATTGAAATGTTGTTATCAAATTTTTAAAAATATTGAAAATAATTTTTTTTTTATTTTCTATTTTCAATTATTTTTTAAAAATATTTTCAACAAAAATAATTTTTAAATTATAACTAAACATATTTTCATTATTATTTTTTAAAATAAAAACAAAAAACGTGAAAAACAAACAAAACTCACGTATAGCAAATCGTTTAATTTTCCAAAAGAAAGCACTCATAAATGAATTGAGGTCCGCGTATATTGAGTGCTTCAGTTACTTTATGGGGAGACAAGACTCTTTCCTCAGCAACAATTCGCATAGCATCCAACTATGTAACATCTTCTGTTACCCAAGAAAAGTCATAACTCATAATGCATCAAAAATTCCTAAGTTGAGTGTACCGTGTACATTAAGTTATTAGGTGCTACTCAGACCGTTCCTAATGTACTTTTAGCACGTCGCTGCCAGAGACTAAATCCTTATCTTGGGTAATCCCTTTATGATAGTTAATCACAATTTATTATTTATAATTTGATTAAAATGTTTCTACATCTTACCAAATAAATTAATTATTTTTTTGTTAATTAGTATGGTATGATTATTTGTGGAATGACGTGACTGTGTGATATCATTTGTATATTTTTATTTAATATAATAATATCTATAATTTTATTTAATATGATTTTATTATCATTAATTATTTTATTTTCCATTTTCGCTCGTGAAAGCTCATGTTACTATAAATTCATTTACATATTAATTATACTAATTATCTTCCTCTTATTACCATATGTCATCTTTATCTAATAATTTTAATATTATCAATAAATAAGAAATGTATTTAATTAATTATCCTATCAAACTAACAAATTTATCTGTCAAATATTTTTTTTAAATAATATAATTTTTAAATAATTATTATATCTTGCATGTCATGTAAAATATTAGATATATCAAATCAATAATTTAATTTATTTTGTTATCAAAATTTAGAAGAAATAATTAATTATTCGTGTTAATTATATACTACCTTATTTTCTTTATATTAATATCTTTTTTTTAAAAAAAATTATCTTTGTTTCTAGGCTTTTTATTTTGGATCATAAATATTTTTATTCATAAATATTTTTATATATAAAAATTATTAATTTTAATAATAAATTATTTAAAATTGAGAAAGTAAAACATATGTAGCTTTAATAATTGTTGTTAAAAGTTGTTACACAAAAGATGAGAAGAATATTCAACTTTCCGTGCATATCAATGAAATTCACTAGTCCCCCCCCCCCCTCGTCCAAATTTCTCGGTTCTAATAAAAATCATTTCTTCTTCAATCTCCCTTTTACTTTTTCAAATTAATTCCAGAGATAAATATAAATAAAATGTGTGCGGAGTAGACTTTTTTTTTAAAGAAATTGATAAAATTATTATGTAACTGAGTGATAAAAATTGATAAAAATGTGCTCTGAATTTTTTTTTTTTAATTATTCCCTAGTCTATTTTTTTTTTTAATTATAAACACACAGCTAGCACAAAGGTTCTTCGTGGTTTGGAAAGGTGGGTGGAAAGCTGGGAATTAGCTATATACTGCTTTGGTTAGTCTCAAGGTGGAGAACCATTATTTGTAACGAGAAATAATTAACAGGTTTTAATTTTTTAATTAACTAATTAATTAAAAATTTAAATATAATTACACTTTTATAAAAATAGTTATCGTATAAACAGTGATTAGGATAAAGAAGATACCAAATAAACTCCAAACACGTTATTGGGGAGTACCATTCGCAAAAAAAAAAAGTTTTACAGAGACAAAAAAACAAAATTTCTTAATTTTAACAAATCAAAAAACATATTTAACCCTTTGTTTTATCGTAGGTTTAGAATATTTTTGCATAGCTCCCACGCAACAATAATTAAGTTACTATATAGGTTTTTTTAGCATATAAAAAAAACCCTATGTGATCTTTAAGCATCTAATAAAAAAAACCCTAAACCCTAAATTATCAATAATTAAGTTACTATATAGTTTTTTTTATCCCTGATAATCAACATTTAATAATTCACTGTACTCTTTGACATCTAAAATACAGTAAAAATGAAATATGTGATCTTTAAGCATCAAATTAAAAAAATTAAACTAATATTATTTTTTTTATTATATTTTAGTATATTTTTTTTGGTACATTAAATTTCAGACTTTTTTATAAATTTACGAAAGTTATATCTTGGTCAAGGTTTTCATATTTCATCAGTTTTTGATAATTTTGAAATAGTTAAACAACTTTTGTTTTGGGTTCCTTATATATTAGCAAATTTTGTTTTGGGTCTCTAAATAAATTTTATTTTGTATTGGGTCTTAATAAAATTTTTATTTTGTTTTGACTCCTTAAAGTGCTATCTAAGTCACTTTTTAAAGTATTTCAAAATAATTTTAAGCATAATCTAATGTATTTTAGAATCCAAAATAAAATAAAATATTATTAGGAACCTAACACAAAACAAAAATTTGTTGGGGATCCAACATAAAATTCGCTAATATATTAGAGACTCAAAACATATTTAAATCAATTAATTAAAATAGTAGTAACTACAAAGTATTTGTATCTTTATTTCAATCTCATTATTTTTTTTCAAACCACATCTGCCATAACTACCACCTTTCAGTGACATAATCCATTTTCAAAGGTAGAGTCCCACATGGATCGAGTGAGGAGAGAACAAACTCTCATGAATCTTTTCATAAAGGATAAAAGTGAAACATTTCAAACTTAATGTATCAAAATGAAAAGAAATTTCTAAAACATAATGGAAAAATTAACATTTAGTCAATTAAAATCACTAGGAGTATGGATTAATTGTTCTTGTATTGTAAAGGGAGACAAGCCTAACAACTCGTCCGTCAACTCCAACCTATCTGAACATTAAACAACCACATGAGCCCACTACCTCTCCACGTATAATATTGTGGGCTACACTTGACATCTTTACTCCTATAGTTATGCCTACATAAAAGGGATCAGGGCAGAGACCAAGGGAACTAACACACACCACATATTATATTAGCTTAATGGGGGTTTATCACTAACTTGAGCATTAGAGGTCTTGCAGGTACCCTAGCCACCCATAGATATCAACCGATCATCACAAAAGGAAAACTTCATGCCAAACCACAAGGTCGACGTAAGAACATTTGGCGTCCACCATGGGATTGAGGAAAATTTTTCCTATGACCATACTTTGTTAATGGTAAATACAAGAAGTGGAATTCACACAAGCATGGAATATGTGACACCCCAGATAAATATAACATAAGTAAATAAAAGTCCATTAATTGAGAAAAAGGTTTACAAAAGTCCTCCCAATATAATATCATCTCTGATCAAAATTAAAATTAACAATATATCAGATGAAACCGAACAAACCATATTAAATTAAAGTCATGTCAACGATGTTCATGCAATGCAACTCATGTATGTTCTCTAAGGTACACGCCCGAAGTAGCCCTCCTCTATGCTAGTAACACATAGGTACAATTATGCAATGCAACACAACCTAAGAAAACTTGCTATAGAGCGCCTCACAATAGGCGATCCTTACAAGCTTCTTAGATTGCCATATTCATGCATTATGCCATGTACCAACATAACTCACAATATCAATAATTAATTATGCCATCACAATCCCCCCACCCCAATAGTAGCTGGGATAACACCTCGTCAAGCACACCTTGACCATCATCATCAACACAAAAGACATCCAATTATAATTCACATAACTTTCATAAAGTGGGAAAAATCCCCAATTCATGCACCTCCATCACTTATAATCATTCATTCAGCAACCACCAGTACAATATATAAGGTATATCACGAGATATCACACTACCACAATCCAAATCATTACAATTCACAAACTATTTATTTTTATCTTACCGTTTTGTTACATTATGTATCTTACATGCCATATCTGTAGTTATGCTAATGATATAGAGGTGATATAAATTTTATTATAAAGATAATATAATTACCTAAAGTATTTATGTTTAAGTCGAAACTTGATTTTATCATCCACTATTTTTTAAAATTTCAAACTTGCAGCCAATAAACCCAAATATGACAGCTTGACCTTTACTGACTATTTTATTTATAACTTGAATTATATATATCCTTGTTTATGATTCAAACTCTATTGGAAAGATAAAATAAAGGGCTACAACATTAATGAAAAACATAAAGCCTAATAAGGTCATCTAGGTTACCTTGCAAGGTTCACAATACACAAATTCTGTTTCACGCACTTGATGGAAGACTTAACTTTCTACCCACATAAATCAGTTTATTCTTAACATATTTACATGATTTTTAAGTCTAAAATATAGCCCAAATGTCTAGTTTCTAAAACAACAAATGTAACTCTATTTAGGTAACCAAACAAAAGATATGATAGAAACACTAAAGTATGTTAATACAAAAATTTTCAAATAACAAGTATTCAACTTATATAAGGTTTTTAGAATATAATTCTAACTCCAAACCCTCAAACATTCTACTTCTCTATCTCCAATACTTAATTGTCATCATAAATTGAAGTTATACTAATCAATTTTTCCATCAATATTCTCAATGGAAGAAAATCCTTAACATTTAACACCTAATTCTTTTTATACAAAGAGCAGTTCAAATAACATAGTGACCCCTCAATCAACACATTAATAAATTATATAATTAAAGTTCTTCATCGTTAAATCATCAATAACATTCATAAAAATAAACAAACAAGTCAATTTCATCTAACACAAACTTCATCCCTAGGGAGGCTTAGGGTTCACTTCCACTGCCCTATTTCTTATATGTGCCTATGTATAAGCTAATCCCACTCCCCCTTACCTCGAAGAGATGAAGAATGTAGAAAGTAGGAACGATCCGATCCTTAGTGGAGATTCATGTTGTTCTCTGAGTTCCTTTCTGTAGTTGTTTCCTCTATTTGTTCATGTTTAAGGTTAAGGTTTGTAGCAAATGAGAAGAATTCCCAAAACCCCTTTCCTGACTCCTTCTAATTACTAACTCCTGTTAGTCAGGCCCAACTCACCTAACTTAACCTTTTTTTAAACCGCTCTTCATAATAATAATAATAATAACAACAACAACAACAACAATTCACTCTACCACATTTTAGTTAATAAGAGTATCACATTTTATTAAGTTAATAAAAAAATATTTAAATGCTTATTTTATAAAATTTTAAGTTGTCATAGAAGATGGGTCGAATTTGGATTGCAAAAACAGTTAGACAAGGCTGGAAGGTGCTAAAAAGATGAAATTAGTATGATGTGGAGACAATACGAGGAGGCCTTGTAGCACGAAAGCCAACAGATCTGTCATAAATTACAAACACAACAAAAATATGCTAATCCATCGAGAGAAGACGTAGAGTTAGAATGTAAAGCCATTGATCCTTTGTCACACTAACACCAAGCTGAAAATTGTCTTCTTATACCCAAATGACCATTATCAAAGCAACAACCCAATCTTCGCCTCAAAGGAAAAATCACGTTCCTCGAATAGGGTGTCGACACCCATTTAAGGATGAGATAATGGCTGCTCCTTTGTTGCTTAATTGAAAACTACTCAATGTTGAATGATATGAAGACACCATAGACCTTGATAAGCATACTAAAGTTTATGTAACTTAAGTAGATATGTGTACTAATGACGACACGATTTTGTGGAGGTTTTTTCAACCTCATTGCAAGGAGCAACCTTGAAATGGTACACCCAACTACCTTTTAGCTCCATTGACTCTTTTGAGACATTGACAAGACGATTTGGAGCTTAGTGCACCACTAGTCGACGATATAATGTCACATTAGTGACAGTAGTTAACTTACAAATGGGAGGTGACAAACCACTGTGGAGATTCATGGAGAGATTGACCGAGGTGTTCATCAAAATAAGAGACCTTGATCCTGGAGTAGCACTACATTGTATGATCACTACTCTTCTTCCAAGACTTTTCATAAAGAGTTTTTTCCTTCATTGTCTGACTAGCTTAGACAATTTGTAAACATGTGCCATAGGATACATCCAGATAGAAGAATTGTTCAACTTCTGAAACAAAATTAGTGTTAGAGACAAAAACTAGGAAAAAAGTAACAATAAGGATAAATATAAAGCCAATCAAGAGAAAAAAATTCAAACGTTATGTGCTTTAGGACAAATAAGATCATCACACTCCTTTTAACACTATAGAGTGAGTGCTCGAAGAGGCCTTTCATACCATATAAATAACATTACATCCTTTATCTTTCAATGTGAACATGACTGATCGATCGAAGCAATAACAATATCACCAAAACTACAACCATTTTACAGAGGATTGTTAGACCCTTAGGGACAAAATTGAAGAATTAATCCAAGGAGGGGTATTGAGACAATATGTACAGAGATTCAACAACACAGAATGAAAAGGTTATTGGGAGAAAAGTAGAGGAAATCAACATTGAAGTCAGTATCAAGATGATAGAATTGATGACACACATCGAGAAACTACTGAATGACAAATTTAAGGAAGAGGAACTACTAATGACATCCATATTCATGGCGTTATTAAAACTATTACAGGAGGATTTACAAGATCCATAAAGACTAAAACTCATCGGTATTTTTATTTCAATCCAATTAATCTTTTTTAACCACATCCATCATAATTACCACCAATTCCCGCAACATAATTCATCTTTAACATCACAACCACTAGAGTTGGATGCAATAATTGTCTCAATGGCACAGACCATATGGAAAGGTGGAACCTTATATAGATCAACTGAAGAGGAAATAAATTTACACAAATCTTTTCTATAAAAAACCAAAATAAAACTTTTTAAAATATAAAAAGCAAAATGAAACATTTAAAACCTAAAATACCAAAAAAAAAATGCTATAACGTAAACCAAAATTAACATTTAATTTATTAAAAATCACCAAAAACATGAATTAATTGTTACAAAATTATACCAGTTTCATTATTAGTAGTTTTAAGTCCAAGTCTTGAAGAGATAACTTTACCATCTATAATAATCTTATATGATTCGAATAAGATTACTTTTTACAAAAGATATTGACAAAACAACATCAAAATAAAATTATGCTTTTATTTCATATATAAACTAAAACGGTCGAATTTCTTAATACCAACAAGATAGAGTTTCTAGCAATTAGTAATTATTAGCCTTTCTTCCACGGAAAAGAATTAATTATTAGCCTTTCTATATGTTGTTCACTTGTATTATCAAATTAAGTCGCTATGCTTAACAAAACACTTTTGGGGATCACGCTTATATTAAAGTAAAGATTATATATATATATATATATACACACATAGATAATATTTCACATTGGATGAGTTTTTACTTATTTAAAAACAAATAATTCACATAATTGAATATTTTAGCCGATATTAGTATATTAATATTTAAATTATTATGATAAAATTATATTATTTATGAAAGTATAAAATTATATCACATTCTATGATATTTGTCTAATCAGTTGTATTTGAAAAATGTTACTATGCTTAATTTTCTTATGTATTTGAGATGATTTACCTAATATCTTGATTGACTCGGTTATCGGATTTCGTTACGTGAGGAGAAGCCAAATGCTACGATTTTCTCATTTGTGACCACACATTCATAGCGTGACAGTAATCCTTTATCTGTGTAAAATGTCCACAAGAAAATATATGCAAAAGTCTACGGAACTGTATCCTTCTCCGTTCTTTTTCTTTTGTTTTGCCCTCTAAAGTCAAGCTCTAATTAAGACAATATTTGGACCATAGAGAGCATTGAACTCGGGTCCTTAACTGAAATGGTTTGGATACTGTAAACTATTTGGACATAATTTACCCCTTCCACGCATGACATGTCATCTAATTAAATTGCTCTATAAATACGAGGATAAGCAAGCCAATTAAACAACCAACGAAAAGCTTGAATCTATTCTTTCCAATTTTTCCATTGTGCAAACGCTTCATAATTAACATTTCCAAATATTTAGTAACTTAGTGATCATGGAGAGAACAAAGTCATCCCTTATACAGATTCAGCCTCCAACCTATGGAAACTACGTGACTATTCTCAGCATTGATGGAGGTGGTATCAGAGGCATTATCCCCGCAACTATTCTTGCTTTCCTCGAAGCGCAACTTCAGGTGCATGCATCTTTTTCTGCTACTTATATTAATTACTTTTAAGGAGGCATTAAACAAAATTAAAAATTGTTTGAAGTAAATACATAATTAACAACTTTTCAAACATTTTCTTGGAAGTAATTAAAAAAATACACACTTTCTCCAAAAACAAAACACTTTGTGATAATAAGCATTTTCCTTGCTATATTCATGAAAATTATGTAATAGGTGCTAACAATGTGTATGCATAATGCAGGAGCTGGACGGAGAGGATGCAAGACTGGCAGACTATTTTGATGTGATTGCTGGAACAAGCACAGGTGGTCTTGTAACAGCCATGTTAACTGCTCCAAATGATCAACACCGTCCATTATTCGCCGCCAGGGATATCAAGCCCTTCTATTTGGAACATTGCCCAAAGATTTTCCCACAACAAAGGTACGTAATATTTGCATTTGTGTATTCTTTTTATCCAACGTAGAGAAGTTACACCAAAGTACACATGTTCTAATCTTTTTCACAACCCAATTTTCCTAATATAAACTCCATCCGGATTCTCCACTTAAATATAAATAAAAAATATTTTTAAATATAAATATAAATAAATGTTAATTATTTTATTTTATATATTCAAAAAATACTTCTCAATTAATTAAGATTCTATTTTTAATATTTTTATTCATGGTATCAAACTTTAGTTAAGGATATTTTAAAAATAATCTTTATTTTTTATTTGTTTAATAAGATTAAATGGTATAAACTAATTTCTATAATATTCGTACAAAAAAGTGAGAGAAAATTACAAAAACACCTTAAATCTTTATTAAATTACACTTAAATTCATTACGCTTTACCATTTTCTGTGTTAATCTATTTTTAAATTTAAAAACATTACATTAATATCTTTTTGTGTTTGAAAATATTATACTAGTATTCTCTTGTATGCAAAAAGTAATAATAAGAAAAACAAAAATACATATATAATTACACTAAATTTTAGGAAATATGATTACAATTTATTCATTTGTTTATATTTAGTTACGAAGAAATTATATAAGAAATAATTTATATGATATGCGAAAAACTACCAAACAATTGTTATTTATTAATAAATAAAATTATTCAGCATTAAAACAATTTGGTCTTGATATAAGCTTTTTTATCTAATAATAAAAAACATGTGATTAATTTTTTAATCAGTCTACGTTAACGATATGGTACATTAATTGTGCTATACATTTATATATATATATATATATATATATATATATAAATTTCCTATTAACACCTTAATCACTCACATTTAATTTATAATATATATAAATATTATTATAACTATTATTATTATTTATACACATAATGTATACAAACATTTGAGTGGTAACATTTGACATATTTATTATGATTTAGCTTATGACTTGTGGAATGTGGAAGTGTATTTTAGAGGATAAAATGTAATAGTAATTATTAATTTAAAATATATGTTAATATTTGTGATTAAATTAAATATATATTATAAATTTTAAATTTAGTTATAATTTCAACGATTGATTTTCTTTCAAATCAATGGTTATTAGTCAACAAGTTGTTGGTACTCTAAGTGGTAGCATGGTACCTTAATAAGGTTTCAGATTTAAGTTTTATGGTTGACTAGATTTCTCGACATACGTATTACACCATTTTTTTTCTTATTGTTTACCAGAAAAAATTCAATATAAACTAATTTAATGCTTAATTATAATTATATGATAATTCTTATACTGAAAAACTCTTTATTTTTAACTTCTTAGCTCGTGTAACTACCCCCATTTTTTAATTTAATATTTTAATAGTATATATATAAATAAAATTATAATAACATTTAAATATTATTTTTTATTAAATGTTTCATTTTCCTTTTATAGTGTTTATTATGAAGTTAATTTCGAGCACTATATAAAAAGTTTTCATTTTAAAATTAATACAAATTAATAAATATTCTCTTTTTAAATAAAATATTTATGTTCCAATCAATTCTTTGTGTGTGCTACCCCTAAGATTTGTCTGTGTTCCTGCATATATATTTAGTTATTTACAAATGAGAAATTGTATTTGTTCAAACTTTATGTGATCGAGATGGAAAGAGAAGAAAAAAGTATAATATATGGGGGAAAAGAAGAAAAATGAACTATATAAAATAATGTTGTAAAGTTATATGATTATAATTGTTTAAAATTATATTAACGAGAGGTTGTACGAATTGAACACGTGCAGTGGGATGTGGCCCGTGTGGGGTTCAATAAGAAAGTGGTTGACATCACTGAGAGGACCAAAATACGATGGAAAATACCTTCAAGAAGTGGTGAGAGAGAAACTAGGGCAGACTCGTCTGCATGAAACACTAACCCATATTGTGATTCCTACCTTTGACATAAAGACATTGCAACCAACGTTTTTTTCCTCTTACCAAATCAAAACCTCTCCTTTCCTCGATGCTCGACTCTCTGACATATGCATCGCTACTTCAGCAGCACCTACTTATCTTCCAGCCTACCACTTCACTAACAATGATTCACAAGGAAACATACACGAATTTAACCTTATTGATGGTGGCGTTTGTGCTAATAATCCGGTACTTACAATTTTTCCACATTTTATTTGGGGAATAAATACTCCATCTCTATTTCAATTATATTATGTTCTAATTACTTTTTCATAGTGTAATCTATAAAATTTTGTTATTTCATTATAAATATGTGATTTCTTTTTTCTTTAAAATTATGTCAAATTTGGTGGTAGATTACTACTAGAATTCCATCATTACTTATAAAATTTTTAGTAGATTTTGTTTGAGATAAGAGAGATTTATATGAGAGGTGTAAAGAAACTTTGTGTCTTGAGTGGGAAGATTTTAGGTGTAAGGATAAGTGTCATGATTGTGATAACTAAATTTAACTGGAATATAAAAATAAATGACTGTTTCTTTTAGTACTTTTCATTTGTTATTTTCATATCTCACGGGTGTTAAAAGAAATTATCTAAGTAAAATCATATAATCATTTAGGTTAATTTCTTTTAGCACCTCAACTTTCCTTGAATGTTTGAATAAATTTATTATTTATTACAAAGTAGCAAAATTAATATAACTTATGTAAATAAAATGTTTACAACTTAAACTAAAAAAATGAAAATATCGATATTTTTAATAAATTATATATTTTTAAACAATATATTTTTGGATTTATAATATACTTTTTAAAATATTATTATTTAATATAATAAACTTAAATTAAAAAGTGTATTTAAATATTTAATATAAATTTAATATTTAAATTGAATATTTTCATATAGATGTGGGACATAGCAAATCTGCAAAAAATTTTTACGGATTTTAAAATTAGTAGGATTAACACTTTTATGGATTATTTTTCTTATGAAAATCTTCAAAAAATTCTTACAGATTATTTATCACAGAAAAAATTATAAAAAATGAACACTCTTCTGATAGTAATATTGAAAAAATAGATGAAATTAATTTCTTATTGTAATTTCTAACTATGGTAACATTTTTGGAAATATCTAGAAATTTGCTTTTTAATCAAGAATCTTACAAGATAGTCTCATATATTTAAAACATTTGATGATATCTGAAAAATTTATTAACATTTAAAAATACTATTTAAGCAAAATAATACAGAAAATTATAATTTATATTCTTAAAATTTTGAGGATGACAAAAGATAAATTGTTTTGAATGAGTAAGTTCAAATCCAATATATTTTTCAATAACAAAAATATATTTAACAATTGATTTAGTTTTTTAAAGGAGGGGAAAGAAGGAACAAGAAGTAATTTTTTTTCTTATTTAATTTGTATTCTTCCATAACATTGAGGAATCAAGAGTAGACAAGAAGATATTTTAAATATATTTACTAAAATATTTCTTCGGAGATTTAAAATTATAAGAGTTTAAAAATAAATAAATTTTTAAAATTTCTCCAACTCTTCTTATATATAAAATGACTACGAAAGAAATTAACTCACCTAATTATAGTAATTCGTGTAGTTGTTATAATTACAATTATTTCACCTCTCCTTTACAAAAATATTTTCCTCGATATACTACTTCTTTCCTAAATAACAGAATGTCTAATAAAAAATTCTCTCTTGTTACCTCTGTAATACAATTCTTTCTCTTTGAACCAAATGGAACCTATATATTTATTTAATAAAAAACGATGTGTTTTTTTCTAGTATAAAGGACTAATGCTATATGACTTTCGCAATGTATAGAATAAATAAATAAATAAATCATTCAGAAAAAAGAATAAATAAAAAAATTTAATTAAAAAGTAATAATTTTAAAAAGCATATATATTTCCATCTGAGAGTATGTAGTATACATGTAATAATATTAACATGAGTAATTTTTATTTATTTTGAGGCGCCGGGTAAATCAAAATGACTAATATATTAGTTGTTATTGAGGAGTTGGTGATTCAGAGTTTAGTGGCCATGAATCAAGTAACGAAGCAGATAATTAATGAAAATCCAGAGTTCTTATCAATCAAGCCAATGGAGTATGGGCGTTTCGTGATAATCTCTCTGGGCACTGGGAGCCCTAAGAATGAACTAAAATTCAATGCAGAAATGGCAGGAAAATGGGGTCTATTGGATTGGTTAACCAACAGTGGTTCTAATCCCTTGATCGATGTGTTTACTCAGTCCAGTGCTGATATGATTGATTTCCATCTTGCCACCCTCATCCAAGCACTTCGTTCAGAAAATAATTACCTCCGCATTCAGGTATATACAATTTTTAATTTCTCCTCTGCGTTTCTTTTGCTCATCCAAATATTAAACATCACCCAAACAAATTTATGTTTAATACAACCATAATTTTTTCTGTGTCCAACTCCATCCTTTTATTTTTAAATTTTTCAAAAACTTTAACCTCCACGAATATAAGCTAACACTTTTTCTCCAGAAAGTATCGATTTTTTTTTCATGGATTATAAACGCCAGGAATATTGTTAATATGAACAAATTTTGAAGTAGTTGATCACAAAAATAACATTTAAATACTACACGGGGATACATGAATACTAAAAAAGGTTAAATATAAATATATGGTAATGCTTACGATATTATTTCACTAAAAGGCTCTTTTGGGAATTTATATGAACGTGCAGGATGATACATTGACAGGAACAGCCTCTTCAGTTGATATCGCCATGAAAGAGAATTTGGAAAAACTTGGGGAAATTGGTGAGAGGTTGTTGAAGAAAGAAGTATCTCAGATCAATTTGGAGACTGGTCTGTTTGAACCGTTGGGAAACGGGGAGACCAATGAACATGCTCTCAGAAGGTAACATTAAAAGCTATATTATGTTTATACGGGAAACTCTGGCTAATTTTAGAAGTATTGATATTAGATTTCTTTTACCAATAACATTTAAGTTTTGTATCTCGTCATTTTAAAAAAGATAAATTTATTTATTTATTCATTTATTTCAAATCAATGTCAACAAGTTTTTGAGAATTAGGTTCACAATAGAAATTTTAAGCACATTATTTGACTTAAAATAAAATAAAAAATTTATTTAAATTTATGAGAATGATGATTTGAACTTTATCACTAAAAAAACAAACAAAGTATATCAATAACCCTTCAATTAACTAAGGTATTGTAGACTTTTCTTATTATATAATTAATGGGTCATTCAATTTATTCTCAATGTACTTCAGTTAGTATTATTGTTGTTTTGAAAGCAAAAATTAACTTTTGTTTGTTGTTGAGATAAGAAAAAATTTACTTATTCTAACATATTAAAAATAAACCATGAGGAAAATAACACATCTCTAGAGATACTGCATGATGTAAAAAGGTTGATATATATGGTTAACAGGTTGAGCCTTCCACTCATATTCATTTCTAGTTGAGTTTAATTTTCAGATTTTTTTTTTTTTTATAGGCAACCAGTGAAAACACAATGTTTCGTCTGTATATTTTTATTTTGATATATTATAACTATTTTAAAATTTTAATTTAATATGTTTTTTAATAATAGAATAAAATATGAATAATTCATTGTGTAAATTTTGTATATAATAATTTTAGTTTAATATGTTTTAAAATATATTTGGTTTATTTTATATTTTTTTGTTTATGATATTATGATAAAAACATGTCAAATCATCCATGAATATCATATTTGCAATAAATTTGAGAAAATGCAAAAAGGAGAAAGTTTAAATAAAATTCAAAATATCGTTGTATATGTGTATTTGCGTTTTTATTAAAAATATTTATGATAAAAGATATATATATATATATATATATATATATATATATTAATGATGTTTAAGGAGAATTGATTTGTGGTAAAGTAGAACTTGTAAATATGTGTATTTATTAAGATAAGAGAAGTTATATTTGTGAGAGAAAAAAATCATAAAATATACAATAGAAGACAAATATGTATATTGAATATAAGTATTCTAAAATAGTTTTTTTCTAAAAATTATAAGATTGATTTAGTAATTTTTAATTTTTAAATAAGTATAAGAATACAATAAAATGAAATATGAATTAAAAGAAAAAGGTGAACTCTCGTTATATTATATTATATTATATTATATTATATTATATTATATATATATATATATATTATAAATTTTCACTGAAGTTCGTAATCTTGATCTTTCAAGTGAGTGTGTTTTTTCTTAATTTAATTTTTTAATTCCTGATGCCTCATGAAGCCCACACAATGAAAACATACCTGGTTAAGATTCTGTCCAACTTAATGTTCGTATTATACATATTTTTGAGTAAATAAAATTAATATCGGTGTTAATCTTTGCAGATTTGCAGAAAAACTTTCAGAGGAGAGGAGGTTCCGAGAATTGAAATCCCCTCACACTAACAAGTCCCAAATTTAGTGAGACGATAATTCTTCATGGATTCTTTGTTTCCTTTCTTATACTTATTTAAGAGTTCTTCTACTTAATGTTACTGGATATGTACGGATATGTTTGATTTGTTAAATAATACCGTATTGATAAAATTAAGACAATTGTTCTATTTTTATTAAAAAAATCTTTTATATAAATTAAATGTAACTGGAAAAAATAGCAACATTTGTAACATTTTTTTCAGCTATTGGTGTTTTATAAATATATTTTTTATTGGTTAACTTTTGTTTTTGAAAGGAAATCAAAATAGATTTATTCATCTACATTTGTGACATTATTATGTATATATATTGCTGCATATTGTATTAGTATACCAAACAAAACAAAAAGAAAGTAACTAGAACAGAAGACCTTATGAACACTGCTAGCACTCTAATGCATGTTCTATATACTATCCTAACTACCACAACCTTAATGAAAATCTCTCAATCAACAAAAATCATACAAGTGACCAAAACCCCTTTTATAGCGGAGGTTTAACTCATCTCATAAATGATATAACTAGCTAGATTAAGAAAAATAATTGAGTTTATTACTTACTTATTGTGGAAAAGATTTTTATATTGATATTTAATTTCAATTTTTTATGTAAAATAAATTTATTAATTTTATCAATTAATAATTTAAAATTAGTTATATATATATATATATATATTTATTTGCACTAAAAAATAATAAGCATGAAGTTTCCTTTAATTAATACATTATTTGTTAACTACTATATTATATAAAATACCTATTATACAAATTAATGTTAAGCGTAAAGCCAAACATATATAATAATTCCAATTATTATATATATAATAATTATTATAATATAATATATATTATTTTATATTATATAATTATAATATATAATATAATATAATATAATATTATTATATATTATTTTATAATATAATAAAATATTATTTGTATTTTTAAGGACCAGTTTAATTAATAGGTTATTCCTGGAAATAAAATAAATATTAAGTAGAATTAAATATTTAATTATATTTAATTTAATATAGTGAAGGGAATTAAATTTAAGTTTTTACTTAAATTATTAGTTGACTTAAGATGTGATGGATTTTTCAATAGAATTAGTACAAGATGATTATTTTAAATGACGGGTAGAAGAAGGGAGATGTGAGAATAATTATTATTCTTTTTTTTAGAAGGTTTTAGTTGAGTTTAAAAAAGTTTTCGGATATTCGTTATTAAAGGGGGGTTGCATTTAGCAAACGAATTTTACTAAATACATCCCTAAACTATATAAACCCTTTTTTCCTCACTTTTCTATTTTTCTTCTTATTTTGTTCCAATTTTCTTCATTCTCTGCCGATTCTCTTTTCTTTGATCGTGATTGAAATTTCACATGCATGGTCAAGCATTTGTTGATGGAATTGGACGCAGTCTCTTCCATTGCTCCTAATTTTGAGACGTAACAAGTATAGATATGTCTGATTGTAGTTTTCTAAACCTTTTTCTTATTGTTTTTTATTCTTTCATTCTTATTAAAAAGGAAATTCCTTTGAAAATTCTAATCTCTTAGGTTCTTGTTGAAATTGAGATTTCTATTAGGTTCTAAGATATCTCTTTGGGTTGATTCTCCAATTTCTGCTCGAGTTAGCTTTTAAGGGAGAAACAGGTTAGTGAAACCTTTTGTTGATTTTTTTTAATGGATTAGTGATTTGGTAGTTGAGAGGTTTGAGATAGCGAGTATTTTGACTATGTTTTGAGCTATTTAAGATAATGTGTATTTGATTTTGATTTGAGCTAATTGAGTTAGCGTATTTGTTGATTGTGATATGAGCTAATTGAGTTAGTGTATTTTTTTTATTATGATGTGAGCTAATTAAGTTAACGTATTTGTTGATTGTGATTTGAGTTATTTGAGATATCATATATTTCAATTTCATAATTGAGCTATTCAGGATAGTGTGCATGTTAATTGTATCATAAATGCATAGTGATGATGTGTTGAGTTTATGCATGCTTTGAGTAATATGTGAACTTGTGTATGGTGTTTAAATGATGAGTTGTTGGAATTGTGTTTATGAATGATTGAAGATTTTAATTCATTAATAATTGAAATATTAATGAATTGCGTTGTGAACTATTACGAGGAGGTAACATAGCTCTTGAAGTGATGCATTGAATAAGGGAGGTGGATATGTTTAAGTGATCCTAGTGTTAAGGCTCTGTTTTGGGTGATGATTCAATGTTAGGGCCTTGTGTCGAGTGATATACACTAGGCATCAGTTGGTTATTTAATGAGTATGCTCGGACTTCAACTGTTATCGGATGGGTTAGATAGATACTAGATACCAATGTGAGGGAAGTCAGATGAGTCGCTACCTTGATATCCAAATTCAATGTAGTGAGTCTTTCTAGAAAGCAATAGTTGTGTGTTGTGTTTGCATATGCTCAAGTGGAGCATAAGTGTAATTGGTTAATTGTGCCTGCTTATGTTCAAGTGAAGGATAAATGTAATTGATTCTTGTGTTTGCTTATGTTCAGGTGGAGCATAAATGTGATTGATTGGTTGTGAGTGTTTATGTTCAGATGTGGCATACATGTGATTTATTAATTGTGAGTGCTTATGTTCAGATAGAGCATAAGTGTGATTGATTGGTTATGAGTGGTTATGTTCATATGAAACATAGGGTAATTGATTGGTTGTGATTGATTGGTTGTGAGTGCTTGTGTTTAGGTAATGCATAAGTGTGATTGATTTGTTATGAGTGTTTATGTTCAGGTGAAGCATAAGTGTGATTTGTTGCTATCCTTTGAGATTGCATAATTATAATATAATAATGATATGTCTTTTATCCTATGCTTACCCTTGCAATGTTTGTGTATTTTGTATGACTGTAATGATTGTATTTTGCATGGGAGCAGATATCAAAGATGATAGTGGAAGTTAGAACTAGCAGAGTTGGTGGAGGATCAGAAGCAGCAGCAGAAGTTACTTGTTTTGTGATAAAAATAGTTTAAGTTAATGTATCTATAAAAATATGTATAGGTATACAAAGCTACAGTCTTTTATGTCGAATGTATGAATTTTTGAAAACTAGTAGCTATGTTTTAAGCATGTGCAGAGACTTCTGAGAATGGTTAAGTTATATTGGTTGAAGTTATGTTATGTATTAAAATATGTATTAGTTATGTTTTAGCGGATAAATGACATGTTATGTATGTGTGGAGTGTGAATTATGTATTGATTATGTTTTAACTGTGAAAAGACACATAATGTATTTGTGTAGATAATATATAAGGAACTTGTTAAGTGAAAAAGGGTTCCCTGGTGAGCTATTGTTAAATATGTCATGTTATATTTAATTTCAAATTTTGACTACTTTAAGATCTCTATAGTGTTAGATTGATCATGTTGTGATGAAATTTTATATCTATTAGTTTGATTTATAAATTTCACAAGGAATAATCATTATGCATTAAATTAAGTGAATAAAGGGGTGTAAATAATATTAGGATTTTGGGATGTTATAATATTTAGATATACAATACTAACATGTAGGGACGGATTCACTCATTGTAGTGTTGGGACATTTGCCCCCACTAAATTTTTTATTTACTTTAAAATTATGTATAAGTATTGTATTATTTTGTTTTTGTTTCTAATAAAAAATATTATCCTATCGTTAATAAATTTTAATATTATAAAAGAAGATAAGATATCACATTTTTGTATAATTCTATTTCTCGCGTATTTTCATATACCTCTCTATTTCTCTTTTTATTTATCTTTTCTTTAGTTATTTTCCACCAAATACCTTTTATTTTTGTTTTATTTTTCATTTATTTTCACACATTTATTTTATTCAATCAATGTATTCCTCTTCTATTTACCAAAAAGACATTACAAAACAATTATGACATGTATTTATATTTTTTAAAAATATTATATTTATGATTACAATTTTTTTATGATCATTATTGCTGAGAGTATAGATCAAGCACGAGATTTTTCTAGTGTAACTGGATGTCTCGAATTAGTGAATAATATATGAAATTAAACAAAAAAAAGTTGCAGCTTAACCATGTTTTAGGTCCCTAATAAATTTGTGAATGTTTTTAGTCCTTGTTAATTTTTTTGTGTGTTTGGTCCTTAATAATTTTTTTTATTTTTGTTCCTTAAATCTTTTTAGGCAACACTTTAAAAAGTTGTAAAAAGATATTTAGATAGTACTTTAAGAAAAAAAAATTAAAATTTTATTTGGAGACAAACAGAAAAATAATTTATTAAGATCAAAAACAAAATTCACTGCTTTATGAAAAATTAACAAAATTTTTAGGTCAAAAATTAATTCTGATAATTATTGACCACTTCATTAAAATTCTGGATTTGTTAGTACTAGTATGGGTATTATAGAAAATTTTATATGATTTTATTTGTATTGTTGATTTATTGTCCACCTAACCTTGTATTAGATAAAGAATTCGTTGTGTACCTTAAAATGTGACGTTTAATAGGGAAGAATTTTTTTTTTTCATGCCTAAAGATCATGACTTCAGAATCACGAATCCTAATAAATCATACTTCTTGACATAAATAAATTTTGTTTTGTTAACTATTAGAAATGTTTGCAAGTGCCGAAAACAAATCACATATGTTTGTTAATAACATTCTGTTAGCTAGGTTTTAGTTACTCTTATGTTCATGGTGGGGTTTATCTACTGCAATTCACCATACAGTCAACGCTAATGTCTATCAATTCTTGGGTTGGTCATTGGAGGCAAGACAAAAATGTATTGCCTGGACCTTTATATGGTCATTGGAATTTGGAAATTTTAGAAAACAAGAAATGTTTTAATATTCAAAGATGAGCCACCAGATGTTGGCTCTAATCCTTGCTACGCACCTGAGTTCTTAAGAATGGTGTTGGGTGGAAAAATTAACAACTCATTCATGCAAAATAGATAATGAATCTCTTTTCCTGTACAGATAAGTAGTGACTTTTATTCTTTTTTGCATCTCATATAAAAGGTTTATCTACTTACTCTTTTAGTTGTATCACATTAGTAGGCACAACCCGGGCCTTCTATTGTTTTAATCTTTTTTTGCTTATAAAAAACTATTACAATCGTTTAGATAAGTTATTGGTTTAATCACGTTTGTTTTTAATTTTGTCAATTTTTTACATTGTACTTTTGAATTTTTAAATCATAATATTGTGTTCCTAATCTTTAAAATTGTTGAATTTGTGTCAAGTTATTATCATATCACATTGACCGTTAAATGATAAACATTAACTGAGCTATGGTGATTGAATAATCAATGATAATTACTCTTTATCTTAATTTAATAAGAGCAACAATGCAACCACTATTTTTATTGTGGTAAAATAAAAAACAGAAAAGTAATTTCATATCTCGTCCCATGGAAATGTTTTGGTGGAAAACCTCCTAAAAAACACCATGAGAAATATTATTTGTTGTCTACTATGTTTTAGTATTTTTTTTTTCGTTTTGATACATTAAGTTTTGAAGTTTCATTTTGATTTATTATGTTTTTAATTTTTTTTATTCTTTATAAAATGATATTTGCATGTACTTTCACCTTCTCCTTACTTGTAAGGGTTTACTTTTGCACACATACCATGTTATTGAGAAAATTATTATGTGAAGTTATAGTGGTTGTAATGTTAAAGATGAATTGTGTTGCGACAAGTGATAGTTCTTATGGCAAATGTGATTCGAGAATATTTACAAGATTCAAATAAAAATAGTAATGTTTTTACTTGCTACTATTTACTATCTAATTTTAACTATTTCAAAATTTTAAAGTTATTGAAAGCTAATGAAATACAAAAAAGATGGACTAAAGTGATACTTTCAAAAACATAAAAGATCTTAATAAAAATTTTAAATTTAATATACCAAAATGAAAAAACACCAAAACATAATATATCAAAATATATCAAACATGGAAAACTAATGTCAAGTTAATTTGTTTATTTTACACTACATGGGGTGTTAATAATAAGAATTAACATTCATTTGAGTTTTTAACCTCATTATGTGATAGAAAAGAAAATTATTTCGATAAAACAAAAAAATTGGGTATATTTTATAAGCCAAAGAATTTTATTAAAGATAAATAGCTAAGAAAAAGCACAAGATGTGCCTTCTCAAAGTGAGAGGATTCGAGTCTCTCTTATTAATATATATATATATATATATATATATATATATATATATATTTGGAATTGTATATGTTGGATATTAATATTTTAAAGTAATTTTTTATTTAAAATTATAAGATTGATTTAATAGTAAAATTTACATATAGAGAGTAAAAAGTTGTAGGTTCAAGTTTTTCTTATAATATAAACATTATGTATTAACAAAATAGATTAACCTAAAACCATGATTAATTAGCCTAAACCAGATAGCAAGTTATTAAGCTTTTTCTAATCAAAACTCATGATCCTAATTGGAACTCAAACTAATTTAATAGTTGAAGTGACTTTTGTTGTCACCTTTCAGATTTTTTATATCCCCCTTTCATGTAAGAGGATAAAGCCCCATACATCCTATTCAGCCCCCATACATCCTATATAGGCCTCATCACATGCTCGGTAGGTTTGCGGACATGCTTTCAAATGAGAGGAGAATCCGAGAATCGAACTTCCGTCACATTAACAAGGTGTCCTAAAACATAACGAGACATTCATTGCTCATGGAATTGCCTTTGTAATGTCTCAGGCGCGTGCCGTCATCAGAAGCGATTTCTAGCATAGCAGTGTGCCGCGGAGCTTCCCTCTTACCTCTATACTGTCTTCTCCCTCTTTCTCTCTCACTTAATCTCCCTGCACAGTGCTCCTCCCTTCCCTTTTCCCTATCTTATTCCCTTGTGCATGCCTTGGCCAGAAAATTGTGGGAAGCACTTTCCAGAAAATAGTGTGGTAAATTCAGTATTATTATACTTATGCTTCCAACATTGCCATTAAAACTTCTACACGCATGGACTGGGCTCAATTTCATTCTTATTTAAATATGTTTGTTAAAAGTTTCTCTTTAACACTTCTGCATTTTATTTATATCTTCTCCATTTTCACAATTTTTTGCAAAATCTTAAAATATTTTTACTTTCTTTTATCTTAAGTATTTTTTTTTTACAAAGCATTACCTAACTTTACGGTTGTACACAAACTTGTGTCAACCTCTTTGAAAGAACACCTTGTGTTCTCCATTTCACACTCTAACCCTTACTGAATATATATATTTTTCACCTCCATTTTAGGAATTTTCTCTGTCATATTTCCTCACCTACAAGATAAAAAAAAACATAATTTTTTTAAATTCACATAAATAATTTCAAATCAGATTATCTAAAATGCAAAATTGAACTTGATATTATATTCTAGAAAAGGTTGATATGAAATTTACATAATGTATTCTAGAATACATTATGTACATTACAAATCAACCTATCCGGAATATAACAGTAGACTTTGAAATTGTATTTCGAACAGGATAATCTAGAATGTACATAATATATTCTAGATCAGTTGATCTGGAACACATTATGCACATTCCGAATCAGATCATCCAGAATTGTAACAAATTTGCATTCCAAGTTGGTTCATCTAAAAACTATACACAATTTGTATTCTGGATTAATTAACCCGGAACATTAACTTTTTGTGTTCTGGATCAGGTGATCCAGAATACATTGTGTACATTTTGAGTCAGGTGATCTAGAATTGTAACAAATTTGTATTCTAGATCAGTGCATTTGGAACTATGCAAATTTTGTATTTTAGATTAACTAATCCAAAACATAAATTTTTTTATGCTCCAGACCAATTAATCCGAAACACTGCAAACCAATGTTGAATACCAAGAAACAACACACCAAGAACATTGCAAATCAATCCTAATCAACAAGAAATGCTAAGAAAATCATACCTTATCGCAATTGTGTTTTTCCTTTCTAAATAACCTATAAAACAACTAACAATACCCTAAAGACTTATAGGAATACACAATGATTAAGGATACACAATAGAGCACAATGTAATAGTTAATGTTTGACACACAAGAAAAACAACTAAGCAAAATCACGCACAAACACAACAACATAATTTAAAAAAAGAAGATAAATTTTAAGATTTAAAAATCAAATAAAAATAAAAGTATGTTAAAATTTTCTAAAATATAATAAATATAAGAGATACGAATAGTAAATAAGAAGTGCTAAAAGAAACGGTAAACAAAACTACATTCATTATGAGAAGCGCTAAAAGATACTGTAAACAAAGCTATATTCATTATTCACTATTCTCGGTTTACTTTATTGTCAAAATATTGTTCTATTTAAATTTGCTTTTAACATGGATATCTTAGGCATAGAATAATCAAACTAAATAATAAATACCATAGTATAATGAAAATAATATGTAGCAACTTTATACGTGAATAGTAAATGAGGAGCACTAAAAACAACTGTAAAAATGAAACCATATTTATTATTCACCATTTTTGGTTCATTTCATCGTCTAACTATTCTATATAAATTTGCTTTTAACGTGGATATCTTAGGCATAGAATAATCAAAATAAATAATAAATAATAAAAACCATAATATAATGAAAATAATATGTACCAAATTTACATGTGAATTTTTTTATGTTCTAAAAATTAATTTTTCTACTTTCATAATGATATTCAAAATAATAAATTATAGATATAGATTTATTTATTTATCACTAATAATTGTTTTATAGTAACTAGCTAGGATGCAGTTCAATTTAGCACCTAATGAAGCTATAAAAATGTGAATAATAACTAGCGAATGCACTTTTAATTTTTTATTATGATAAAAATAAAAAAAATAAATTAATCTCTTTTTTTTTTTAAATGTGTACAAAGTCAAACTGAAAATATCATTAAGAAGTAACATATAATTCAAATAATTTTGACATGTATCTGCCAAAGATTCTTATTCTATGATCAGTCCTATTTTAGCAAATCCATCACTAGCAAGTTCTCCTTTTGATAGGTGTAGATGATGTTGCAGCTTAGTGTCTTTTCATTATTTTTAAAACTTTGATCCACTATGAGGGAGAAAATTTTAGTAATCAAGTTGCGAAACTCATGTTGATCAAGAATTGCGCTTAAAGATCTATAAATTCAATACGTGTGCATAAGTACAAAATGATCTACATTCGACAATATCAGCGACAAAGCATGCTCAATAAAACAATAATAAATTTTAGCCTCATGCAAATAAGAGTTGCATTTTTAGGTTAATGATCGAGAAACAATACATAAGTTTCAGCATCAATCCCAACAAGAATTGCATAAGATCGACAAACAATACATAAGATCAACAAAATAATAAAGTCTTATCACTTTTGAAAGATTCAAGACTAATAGGTTTGTGGACTTAGAAAAAACAGTTGACAAACTCCTTGTAACCAATCTCAAGTAATCACTAGGTACTCATCACGTAACTACTAAGTAACCAACCAATAATCACTTATTAACCAACACATGTATAAATAATTTATGAAAACTAAACTTCTCACTTTTTTTCTCCAAAACAAATATTATTTTAAATCTAATAGTTTCTTAAGATTTGTTTTTCTTTAAAACAAAATTATAAAAAATATAGAATGATATCAACTGAGATTGGATAAGGCAATACAACTTACATGTAGAAGATTAATCATAATATCTTGCTTTCAAAGATTCATGAAATGATTTGTAAATTATATTTCCTAGTAGATTATTGAACCCTTAAATGTATCTTGTTTCTCTCTATGCCTGTTTTTAGGAGTAGAGTAGAATTTGTGTGGTGGAGTAGAAGTAGAATTTGGGAAGCAGAATTCGGATGGTGGAGCAGAGCAACTTGCTATATTTTTTACAACTTACTTTGTTTGTCTTGTTTTTTATGTATATTTTTAATATTTATCTTGTATATATTTATTTTTCTATTCTGGACTTTTCTATGATATGGAAGCATTTGATTTATGCGGATTAACTTTTTACACCTCCAGTATGTTAAATATACCCCATTTAATCCCATCCAAATACTGTACATTTATTGTTTAAATTTCCATTTGTGCTAACTACATCTCCTTTTGCTCAATGACGAATTCAAAAATTTAAGTAGTGGGTATAATATATATTTTTAAAATAAAAATTATAAAAATCAAAATTTTATATATGAATATTTGAAAAATGACAAAGACGAGACAAAAAAATTCAAGACTTCAGAAGAAAAAAATTTTCGCAAAAAAAAATTATATTCATGAAAATGTAATTTATTTATCTAACAAAAAGTAATTCAAATAAGTGTTTAATTAGTATGTAATGTCAATGTAAAAGAGTTTTACACTGATATTCAATCGCAACTCTTCATTTATATGACTTTTGAAGTATTAATTGAAAAATGCAACAAACTTATAATAAATGAAAAATTGTGATAGAATGTTAGTGTAAAATATTTTACATTGTCGGTCTATATTAATTAAACTCTTAAAATAGAATAGAAGTAACACAAAAAATGAAAGAGAAAAGCAAACCAATATTTTTGTTTGAGATGAGAGTAGGGGCTAATTATATATGAGGATGGATCCACTTTATAAGAAATTTACTTTTTATCCTGGGCATTCATTTTCATGGTTAGGAAGTAGAGTAAATGTGTGTTTGGCAAAACTAGCTAAAAAGCTAGTTGAAAGGTAAAAAGTCAGCTGAAAAGTTAGTTAAAAGCTAAAAGTTAAAAATCTAGTTATAAGTGTTTAATAAAATTAGTTGATCAACTAGCTGAAAGTTATAAAATAACAAATTAGAACCTAATTAATCATTAGATCAACAATGAGTTATTTTAAATAATTATAATATATAAATTAATTATATCTAAATTATAAATTATTATAATTATATATTTAAATTATAAATTTCTATAATAACATATTTAAAATATAATGAGTTTAATTGGTGTACGCTGTTAGTGTAAAAGATTTTTACACTGACATTCAATCATGACTTTTCATTTATGTGACTTATAAAGTACTAATGAGTAAAATCAACAAATTTATCATGAATGAAGGGTTGTGATTGAATGTCAGTGTAAAAATATTTACATTAACAATGTATACCAATTAAACTCAAATATAATTACATATTTAACTTATAAATTTGTGTAATTATATATATTACAAGTATGATTTGATTTTATTAAGTAGTATATTATTTTTAGGGATTTAGTCATTAATTACATTTATTTTGTTTCCCTTTTATTGTACCTATCACTCATTATAAATAAGAAATCCATGTGTGCTACATACACATAATTACATTCATAAACTCTTACATGTATAAGGGCTTAGGGTTTTGATCTCACTTTTCTTTTTTCCCCTTTTTTTTCGTGTCGTACACTGTGAAGCTCAATACAACCACTTTTGGTGAGACCTATCATGCATCCTACTGTCAAAATCATCTTTCTCCTATTACCATTTATGGCACTGGATCTTTCAGTGAGTGTCTATTTGGTTCCTATTTTTTTACCTTTTCTTGTTTCTCCTCTTTCTGATGGCTATTCTTATGCCCTCTAACTCTATTGTGACCTTCACCAACATTCTCCTGATTCCTTATGAGAAACTATCTTGTAGTGCTAACTACAATACTTGAGTCATTTTTGTCTAATTGTGGTTCCAAGGCCAAGGACATGACTCCCATTGGACCAACTCTTTAATGTTCTAACTGCCACTCAGGTTCGTTGGAAACCAGTTGACACTTCCTTATGTAGTGCCATTTGATTCTCCCTTGCTCCTAACCTCCAAGCACAAATTTAGGTCTTCACCACTTGTTTTGAAGTCAAGAAGCTATATTCCAATGATGTTCATTGTTTCTACAACGTCGAAACTAGTTTGATGACTACCAAATAAACCAAATTTCTACCCATATTTTCACCATAATTAATACCTATTTTTAAGGAAAGAATTGCATTTTTATTGGCAAAACTCACTTTTTAGTGTTTATTCTTATTTTAGAAAGGTACTTAAAAAACGAGCAGAAAAAGGGGCAAAAATTGGGTCTTTCAAGAGCAATTATTGAAGATCTAAGTCATCACAGTTGTGCTCCATCTCAACACAACCGTGCTAAGTCAACACAACCCAAAAAGTCATCCAGAAGAAGCACGGTTGTACTTAGAAGCAGCATGACCATGCTACGATTACAAAGTTACGAGCACGGTCGTGCTAAAAAGCAACACGATCGTGCTACTTTACTTGTGAAAGAAGTCATTAAAATAAGCACGGTCATGCTTAATTCTAGTACACTCGTACTACGTGAGTCTCAAGAAAGACATAAAAAAGTCCAAATTCTCTTATAAATAGGAGAGAAGAAAACAAAAGAAGGGGACTCGCCTTGGCTCAGAAGAGGAGTTAGGACTATGACCTAAGAGGTGAAGAACAACAAGAAAGCTTTGGTTTTGAGGCAATTTAGAGTGCTCCATATAGTAATTATTTATCTATCTTTATGTACTCTGTTATTGGGAGAATATTTGACTTTGTAATACCCATGTTGGGCCAGCCCTCCCTTTCTAGGGTTGTGATGTAACTCGTTGTAATTCTTCCTTGCACTTTGCATAATTATTTAATGTCATTCAATCATTAATTTAATTCTTTGTGCTACTCTTGTATATCTTAACTATTTGAATAGTCATGACCTTTGATATTTGAATGTCATTTGCATGTTAATTGTTTGAACAGTCATGATTGTTGATGTTTGAACAATATCTGGGAAGTAAGTAGGTTATCAGATTCTATTTGTTAACATCTTAATTGTTTAAAAGTCATGGCTATTGATGTTTGAATGATTAATTTGTGAAGCAAATAGGGTCTTATCCTGGTAAAACTGGTCAAGTCGTCAGACAAACTTCTGATTGGGTAAGAAAAAACCCATCCTAATTTGGAATCTACCATGACCATTGGGGATGACAAATTAGGATTATATTGTGGTATACATAACCAAACTCACTACAACAAAAGTTGGTAGATTATTAGTAATCATTGAATGATAAAGAATAAGATTGTTTAGTAATAGGGGGCAGAAACATTGTAGTAAAATCACATTGATTGTTTTGGCTTACTACTCTGAATCTAAATCTTTGTGACTCATTGAATATCCATTCATTGTTTTCTTTATCTCTTAAATTGAATTAATTGAGAACAAGATCTAGTTCCTTGGGTACAATATTTGGATTTAGGTCCACTGTTAGTACTATGTAGGGACATTTGCCCTTAAGCGGTGATATTTTACGCATCATTACCAAATTAGAGAACATGGATATGTAGACATATCTTAGTAAGCTTGATCGTCTTATTGCTGAATATTTTGCTCTTGTGCCTTTCACTACAGATGCACATATCTTTCACCAACAATGCGGTTAATTCTTCATGGTTATTTCCCTTGCTTGACTCCCATTTGCACTAGCATTTGTTCGTAATCAGATTTTATTAGCCACCACTACTTCCTCTTATGACATAGTCCAAGAACAGTTGTAAAGGCTTTCTACGTCATGTTCTTTTGGAGCATAAGAGAATTTAGTGGTTAAGTGGGAGTCACGTCCTCTACCCTGTCTCAAATTCCTCTCATTGTAATGGTCGTGGAGGAAAGCGTGGTGGTCGTGGTGGACATCAGTGTAATTACTATAATCGGTAAGAACACATTGAATCAGAATATCACGCAAAGCTAGAGAACAACCTCAGACTAGAGAGTAGTCTCAGTCTCGGTCAATAAATGTGGCTCAAGTCACCAATTCTTCCACCATAGATATTACTATCTCTGCCACTGAGTTTAATGAGCTCCTTCAATTGCACATTGTCAATGAAGTAAAGGACATTACACCACCTGTTATTGTTGTGGCTCAGTCGGGTAATCTTGTAGATTTCATTTCTCAGTCCTCTTCATTTGGACCTTGGATCCTTGATTCTAGTGCGTATGTGTTAAGTGTCTAAATTAGGATGAATTACATTAACAATTAGGCACTTAATGACTCAATTTTGTGATATTTTACCTTGTAATTTTCTTCAAAGTATCAAATTGATGAAAAGGTAAGAATTTTTGGATTTCTCAACAAAATGTACAAATTAGGATTCATTTTGTATACCTTGCTTTGATGCAGGACTTAAGGAAAAGAAAGGAAGCTCGCAGGGGCAAATCCACTCAGCCCATTTTGAGGCGCCCAGCGGATTCAAGGTCGCAAGCACAAGCTCATGTCCACCTAAATCTGCTCGGCGGATTATACTTGCGCCCCGCGGATTAGCTTTCTTCACCTTGAAGGACTCTCCAATCCGTTCAGCAGATTATAAGACGCTAAGCAGATCCTTCTCTTTCCTGATGCCTTGTCACACTAATTGGCTGATTTAAAAGGCACGAGAAAGGTAAAAAAGGAGGTGAAGAGGAAAAATAGAGAAACGTGAAGAAAGGAAGAAGAAAGAAAGTGAAGTTCAAGAGAAAAGGAACCTCTCTCTTCTCTTCTTGTTTGTAATCTCTTTCTCTTCTCTTCTGGATTGTAATGGCCTCTCAATGAGAGGCTAAACTCTTTTGATTGGACTTAATGTAACTCTTAATCTACTCTCTCTTTATATATATATATATATATGTATGTATGTATGTATATATATATATATATATAATTCCTATTTCATCAGTTGTGTTTGATTTTGTGTTCATTGCTTAATATGGTTTGATCAACCATTTTATGATTTAAGGTTTTCGAATCTTGTTGGAAAACGTTTTTGGAAACCCGATCTATTTCAAGCACCTAACAGTTTTGAGTTCTAGGAATAGATTTGACACTGTTAGCTGGTATTTCTCAAGTTTATGCGGATGAATGCTAGATACTAACATTGACTCATTGAGGAATCATGATGAGAAGCTAGTATTAGGATTTAGTTTTGAGGACGGGACTGATAAAATCATATCATAAATATTCAAGAGGGATGTTAGATTAGAAAATACATTGGATCCAATCGTTTATCTCATAGTAAATTTCATATCTATACTAGTGTTCTCATTTAATACCAATTTACTCACATACACTTACTCATGATAAATTTAATTATATCATATTAGTAGAATTCATTTATGTCACAAATCCCAGTGGACGACACTCAATTTTCTACAACAAAACTTGGTCCGCTTGCCAAGTAAAGTGAAAGACAAGAAAAACACTTCACCAGTATGATGACATGACTGGTAACCAATCCCTTTTTTCTTCCTTGACCATTTCCGATCAACGTTGCCCTTTGTTACTCTTGTATATGGCTCTCAGATTAATGTTTGAGGCATCAAACAAACCCGACTGCTTCCACATCTTTATTTAAATTCTATGTTATTTGTCCCTAGTTGTCCTTTTAATTTAGTTTCTATTAGTAAAGCTACCCACACCTTTGACATCTTTGTCTTATTTGTTAATAACTTCATTCTTGTACAGGATCAATGCATTGGACGGACGATTGGAGCAGGACATGAGTCTGGAGCATTATACTTACTTACACCTTTGGTGACCTATGTTTCCTCTATGCTTTTGCTCTTGAACACCAACGCCTTGGGCATCCAAGTGTGGAGAAAATGTGTTTGATTGTCTCTCATTTTTTCAAATTTTCAATCTTTGTAGTGTGAGTCGTGTCAATTAGGTAAACATACCCATACTAGTTATGGTCCTAGTCTCAATAAACGCATCACCCTTTGCTTTCGTTCACTCCGATATTTTGGGTCCTAGTCGAGTTTGTTCAAATTTAGGATATTTTTACTTTGTTACCTTTATTGATAATTTTCCCGTTGTACTTGAGTTTTTCTAATAAAGAAATGTTATGATATATTCTCTATTTTTCAAAGTTTCTTTACCAAAGTTTAAACTCAATTATCTTGCTTTATTAAAATTTTAAGAACTGACAATGCAAAAGAATATTTGCCATCCCAATATTTGACCTTGCAAGATATTCTTCATCAAACCTCATGTGCTCACACACCACAACAAAATGGTGTGGTTGAACGCAAAAACCACTATATAATTGAGACAGTTCACAACCTTCTTCTCCATTGTAATGCCAATCAAATTTTTTGGGAGATGTATCCTTACAACTTCTCGTCTAATTAACGCGTGTCTTCATTGATTCTCAATAATCAGATTCCTTTTTCCATCTTACATCCTACATAGGATATTCATTCACTTCCTCTATGTGTCTTTGAGGGTACTTGTTTTGTTCATGGTCTCACCCCAGGTAAGAACAAGCTTGTTGCCAAGTCCCTAAAATGTCTCTGTCTAGGTTACTCCCGCCTCCAAAGAGGTTACTGATGTTTCTATCCACAACTTCAAAGGTATCTTTGTTGGTCCTAGAGGGGAATCTAGAAAAGGATTTGAATAGATTCCAAAACTATTTTCTTATTTTCGCAATTTACAAAACAAAATTACCTCTTCAAGAAATCTTCAAAATCTTGTCAAGATTTTAAGAGTTTCAATTAAAAGTTGAATATACACAGTGAGTCAACTCTCTTCAAGATTGAGACAATACCAAGATTAATATAATTTCCACCAATGTGTTTAATCCAATATTTATAAAACACCTAAATATGAATTCAAGATTCAATATTACAATTGAAAAAGATTTAACAATGTAGAAAAAATTAAACAATATTAATCAAATTAAAGTGTAAATAGAGAGATATTAACACATTTATACTTGTTCAGTCGTCATGACCTACATCCAGTTTTCAAAATTAGCATTCTGCCAATCTTCTTTCCACTAGAATTGTACACAAGCACACCACACATATACAATTTAAAGAAAGGTTCAACAAGATACAAATAAGAGGCATACAATTGCACTCGACAAGAGATTGTTAAAACGTGACAACCCGCCGCTAATAAACACCTCACTCATAACACTCGCCATAAGATTTAAAAATAATCTCAAGAGCACCTATAAAAATTATCAAACTCAATACAAAAACAATATCACCTTGTGTGAAGAACCAAGACAATGATAGCAATGTTATTTGATTCCTTTCACCTTCAACCAATGAATCTTGATACACATTCAATGCAAATATGGATTTTCTTGGATTTTCTTGGTTTTTCAAAGGTTTTCTCTCTTGGATTTCAATTTTTCTCTCAGGAAAACCGAAAGAACTCTTTCTTTTGTTAAAGAAAATTAATTGTAAAAGGGTTTAAAAGTGAGTTAAAATCCAGGATAATTTATTACCATTCACATGTACTTAATTACCTAGTAATTCAATCAAAATAGCTCAGAATAACACCTTCTTTGTGATAATCGATTATCTGAAACTAGTAATTGATTATTGTAGAGAGCTGGCAATGAATGATCTGAATTTTCTCGCAGGGTATTCAATTACTTAAGTATGGTAATCGATTACCATCCAATAAAACTTAGATTTATGAGTTTTCTGTTTGTTCTGACTAAGAAAATCTATTACCAACTTACGTAATTGATTACTCTTGAGGTAAATCAACACTTAACTTAGTAATATTGACATCTTTACTTTCCAAACAAGAAAACATCATAATGATCTCAATTCAATTATGAAAATGTTAGCAAACAAGAACTGAAACACATACTCATGCCTATCTAAAACACTCAATACAAGTATCACACCTTTTGAAACGTGTTTGGTACTGTAAAATGAATTCAAATAAACAAAAACCAAAACCTATTAAGATACTGAGACTTGAGAGAAAACCTCATAAAAGGTTGCGTCCAATCTTGTTCAACAATCTTGTATCCGCTGATGTTACTGTTTTTGAAAACACTCCTTTCTTTTCTTCCATCACTACATGTGTTCCTCAGGAGATCTCACCTATTGTTCTAGTTGCTCCTTCTCCAACCCCCCTTGTTTTTGCAACCTTACCTCCATTACTCACCTATCATCATTAGACATAGGCTTCACCACCACTATCTAATCTTCCAGCATCATATCCCGCTCCAACTGTTCTTCCAATGTCATCGCTGCAAATAAACTTCATGTTACATTCGTAAAGGTATTCGGTCAACTCGTAATCTTAATCCTAAATATATGTTTACTATTAATTATTATCATTTATCTTCATCATATTACTCCTTTATTTCCTCTTTGGATTCTGTCTCTATTCCTAAGTCTACAGGTGAAACCATGGCCATAATTGGCAACAAGCGATGTTAAAAGAAATGGCTGTATTGGAAGCTAGTAATCATGGGAACTCATCCCCTTACCTCCTGATAAGTCTACCGTTAACTGTTAGTTGGTCTATATAATGAAGGTTGCACCTGATGACACTATTGATCATTACAAAGCTCATTTGGTGGCTAAGGATTATACTCAGATTTATGGGTTAATTATGGTGATATTTTTTCCTCGATGGCCAAAATCACATTTGTTTGACTTTTTCTTAATATGGCTACCATAAGTCATTGGCTTCTTCATCAATTGGACATAAAAAACGCATTCCTCCATGGTGACTTGCAGGAAGAGTTTTACATGGATCAGTCACCTGACTTTACAGTTTTCGATGATTGTCACCTTGTTTGTAAACTTTGTCAATCACTTTATGGTTTGAAGCAATCTCTGCATGCCTGGTTTAGTCGGTTTAGCTCTGCTTTACTTTAATTTTGTATGACTTATACTGAAGTTGATCACACCATTTTCTCCCTTCACTCTTCCACTAGCTTGTGCATCGACTTGGTTGTCTATGTTGATGACATTGTCACAACCAGTGATGAATATGAGGGGATTCTTCATCTCAAGTCTCATCTTCATAATCACTTTCAGACTAAGGACTTGGGACCACTCTGATACTTCTCAGTGCATTAAGGTTACTCAATCCTTCACTAGCATTATTATTTCCCAGAGCAAGTATACCTTTGACATCCTAACCGAGACAAGTATGCTTGATTGTCGCCTTAGTGAGTCACCTAACTCACATGTGAAGCTTGTTCCAGGTCAAGGAGAGTCTTTGAAAGACCTTGGAAAATACCCTTTGTCTAGCACAATCACTAGACCAGACATCACATTTGTAGTTAGGGTTCTTAGTCGGTTCTTGCAAAAGCCTTGTCACGATCATTGGACAACAACCATGTGTATTCTTCGATACCTCAAGAATGCACCAGGTCGCAGATTAATATATGAAATTAAAGGAAATTCAAAAGTTGTCTATTTTGATGCTGATTAGGAAAAATCAAGACTAGATAAGAAGTCCATTTTTTGGTATTGTACTTATTGGAGGAAACTTGATCTTATGGAAGAGTAAGAAGTAGAAAACAGTTTCTAAATCTAGTGCAGAAGCAGAATATCGTGCTATGACAATGACTACTTGTGAGATCATATGACTTAGACAACTTCTCCAACAATTAAAATTTGGAGATCTTGGGGATACTAAACTAATATGTAATAATCAGGTTGTCATGAACATTGCCTCAAATCCAGTCTTCCATGAACGGAATAAACACATAGAGATTGATTGTCATTTTGTTAGAGAGAAAGTGCTCTCTGGAGAAATTACCACTGAATTTGCTAGTTCAAGTGACCAACTTGAAGACATGCTCACTAAACCCCTCAAGGGTTCTCATGACAACTGAATTTATTACAAATATGATTTGATTTCATTAACTAGTATATTATCTTTAGGGATTTAGATATTAATTACATTTATTTTGTTTCCCTCTTATTGTACCTATCATTCATTATAAATAAGAAACTCATGTGTGCTCGATACACACAATTATAAAACTCTTACAACATATTTAAATAATAAATTACTATAATTAATATTTAAATTATAATTTTTATAATTAAATATATGAAATTTAAATTATAATTTTCTATAATTATATTATAAATTACTATAATTACCTTAATGAAGGAGAGAGAAATGGAAGAGAGAAGGGTTGTATACTTGTATAATGTGATGAAAGAGAATCAGTAGGAGACAATACATTAATTAATGAACGGTAAACATGTAAAAATAAAACTAGCTAGTAGATGAAAATAGGAGATTCTTTGAAAAATTTATTTGGAGTAGCTTTTTCGAAAAAGCTAGTAGCTCCTATATTTTTGGTATCCAAACGAAATTGAAACTATTTTAACTAGTTTTTCAGCTTTCAACTAGCTTAAATGACAAACCAAATACATTCTAAATCTCTTATACTTATTCTTAGAACAAGTAGATCTCTTTATATATATATATATATATATATATATATATATATATATATATATATATATATATCATATCATATGAGAGTAAGGGAGCAAATCTCACTCATTAGAGGAGAGAGAAGAATATTTGGAAAAACTCAGTCATTAAGATAGAAGAGAGAAAAAAGAGTGACAAATAATAAATGCTAGAAGAGAAAGAATAAGTGATTACGTACAATTTAATCTCAACCATTAATTTTTATTTCAATTGCTAAGATTTGCAACTCTAACTTTCATGTAAGATACCTTACTCATACGTGATTTGTCACACGCACACTCCTTACTCATATGTGATATGTCATACATGGATTTGTCCATGCTTTTGCTTTAAAGGTCTCAAAAGAATTCATTTTCAAGATCTTTTATGTACACCCATCGAGCACACTAAATACACTTCTTTGCAATTTAAAGATTAAATAAACTTCATTTTCAGGATCCTATCATTTGCACCCTCAAGCTCACTAAATAAACCCCCAATTATTGTCTTCGGTCTAGAAAACTTCACTTATTAACTTTTGCTATTTACACCATCAAGATTGTTAAATCCACCCCTTCCTCCTAGGGTACACATGGCAAAGATATGAGTGTAAATAGTTAGTGTCTATTTTTGTGTATTTTCTTTTTTTATTATTGAATTGGACTAAAAAATATTATTTTAAGCACAAAATGTGAAATTTAAATAATAATAAAAAATAAAACCAGATAAAATTGGGTGTCCTAAAAATAAAGAGAGAGTAACAACAATTTTGGAAATAAGTTTAACAAAAAAAAAAAAGAGATAAAGAGAAAAGTAATGAATAAGAGTGTCATCATTTGAGTTACAACAACACAATGTGAAATAATAGAAAGAAGTGGAATAGTACTTGATTTAATATTAAGAAAAAGGAGAAAATAAATCGTATATATTTTTAAAATGGAAAATATTAAAATTATATTGCAATTTCAATAAATTATCTTCAAATTATACTATCAATTGGAACATTTTAATAATTTTAAAATAAAATACACAACCATATGTTTTAATTGAAAAATTTATATATTTTAAAATTAAAAATTGGTAGTTTTCATTAACAAATTTAGTAGAATTTTAAAATTTAAAGTATGGATAGTTGTAAAGTAATAAATAAAGTAAAACTTTGTAATTTAAAAAGCGAGCAGTTAATTAGTTAACAAATCAAGAGACTTTTAAAATTCAAATTTCAAGCTTTCTTTTTAAATAGTAATTGGTATGGAATGTCAGTGTCAAGATTTTTAGACTAACATCCAATCACAACTCCTTCATTCATGATAAATTTGTTTACTTTATTCATTACTACTCACATAAATAAAAAGTCATGATTAAATTGCATCGTAAAAATCTTTTACATTAACTGTGTGTACCAATTAAACTCTTTTAAATATAATTTTTTTTGTGAGGAAAAAAAATCTATATATATAATTATAAATTACTATAGTATATAAAATTTAAAGCAATAAAAAAATGATATTGCAGTAGAAATAATGTCAAAATTATGATTTTGTATTGATGTTAAGCTAACATTTTAATTGGGGTATGTTAATATATTTTAACACTTTCTTGATATTGATATATTGGAAAAATTTTATATAAATTTACTGAAACATTTTGATGCAATGATTATATAAAAATGGTTAAATACAACAAAGACATATTTAAAGAGGTAGATTGTATCCAAATATAAAATTATACAATAGTGTTTTCACTTTTTTTTATTTTGAGTTAATTTTTTTCTATTATTTCAAGTTTTTTATATACATTTTTTCTTGCGTAAAAAAGAACATATATTTATTATCTATTTTTAATATGACATTTAAATTAAATGGCATCATATGATAAATTTATCTAGGGATAGATTTCGATAACTAGGTGAAGGTGTTTTCAGTAGTTTTATATAATATTGATTGATATGACTTGTGACACTAATCTAATGATTATAAGGAGATTTCAAAAATCATACTTTATATATATGTATGAAAGAAAATATTTTTAAGAATATTTATTGATAAAGAAAATAGAATATTAAATTAAGATTTGTTTAATTTTTTTGTGAAATATTTTATCTATAATTTTATACATAGAATTAATAATATATATTTTCATAAATTTATTATTTATTAAATAACTATTAATTAAAACTACAATATTTATATAGTTTTCTCAACTAATTATAAATACTATTTTTAATAGACATGGTAGGATACCAATACATTTTCTATAAATAATAGACTTTGAATCTTGATTTCAAAGACGACTTTGAAAGGAATTTACAATATTATTTCTAAGAATAAAAACATTGATAGTGACTCTAATTTTATATATTTTTATATCTTTATGACCTAATAATTAGTGATGTAATTGAGTTTCAATAAAAAAGTAGTTTAAAAAAAGATATTGTCATTGAAAGATATCAAATATGCTAATTTCTCATATTCAACTTTTTTTTTTTTTAAGCCAATAGATTTATATAAATAATAGGGCAAGTACAAGAAATGTCTTTCTTAAAGAACCCATGTTAAACAAATAAAAAGTATTAGATAATTATCCTAATATAACTAAATCATCTAGTTATTCAATACAACAACCCTGAGGTTATTACCTACTCTTAGATCATCTAGTTACTCAATTTTTTCTTCTTTATTTTTAGTTTAGAGGAGTATTTTTTAAATTTAAATGAATTATCATAAGGATAAAAAAAGAGAAAAATCTATTCAATTTCATCAAAATAGACTTTCCTGGTAATCTTTTGAAAACAAATGAACATATAAAATTTAATGTGAGAGCATGATATTTTATTATCATTGTTATACAATAGAATAATACCAAAACAAATTCAATAATGTAATTATATTTACATTTTAAAATATTTATATAAACAAAATCCCTATGTATTTTTTTTTATCATGAGCTGGTAAATTCTCTTAACCACCTTAGTTTGTACTGAATATGACGGATTAATCGGTATAAGGGTTCCCAATAAGATACTTTATATCTGCATGGAAGAAATTTAAAAAATATTTTTTAATAACGTAAAATGAAATATTAAATTGATTTTTGTTTAATTTTTAAAGTAAAAAAGTTCTATCTATAATTTTATTAGATTTAATTAATAATAAATATTTGTATAAAACTTATTATTTATTAGAACAAAAAAGTTTAAATAGTTATAATAGAAGTCTACCCCCTTTTCATACACTTTGTATCCATCCTGAAGACGACATTCTACTTTGGTGGATTGGGGCATTTAGCAAAATGTAGAAAAATGCTCTGCTTCTGCCTCTCTGCTTGAAACAATCTTAGGTCACGCTTGCTGTTTCATAAAAAGGAAATAATTGCTACAGTTGGACTAACCACTATGATTAGTAAGCGGGGAGAAAATTGAAGCGCGGATAATAATAACAGTAAAGTAATTAATTGGAAAAAATAAAAGAAGCGAAATTAAGAGAGAGGGGTTTGTTGAATTTTATTAAGCATATGATATGACAAGGCAAGAAAGAAGAAGAAGACGAAGAAGAAGAAGGGGTTTGTTGAATTTTATTAAGCATATGATATGACAAGGCAAGAAAGAAGAATCAGAATCAGAATCAGAATCAGAATCAGAATCAGAATCAGTGGTGGTTGATGAAATGAGCGATGCGTTTAATCAAGATGGTGGCTTTGTGGCAATTGGGGTTGAAGATGTGAAAGACGTGATCCTCCCCTGGAGTGAGGTGTAAGTGAGCGGTTCCATGCCAGCCACTGTTGGTCAACGTTTTATGATAAAGCTTTCCTCTTTCAATGAGTATGTCTTTCTGGGCAACAGTAACAAGTACCTTGTGACAAGGCAATCCTGCAAGAGGAGGAGCGTCATCCACAAAGGGGTTAATGAGAGGGTCATCATTTCCTTTATCGGAAGGACAAACAAAATCCCACCAATTATCCACCATCTTCTTCCTCTCCACATCAGTGATCTCTATTCCAATTGCTTCCTTCCCCCAAAAGTAAGGGTTGACCATGAGAAGACCAACAAGCTTGAAATGGGAGGATTCATGTTTTGGAACATCATTAAACTTGAGGGCCATGCAGTGTGCTATGTTGGCACCAGCGCTGTCACCGACCAAGAACACCCTGTCAAAGTCAACGGTGTTGGCCCCGAGCCAGTCTTGGTGATCTTTAGGATCAGAAAGGAGCCATTGGATGGCGGCCCAAGAGTCATGGTAGGCGGTTGGAAGAGGGTGCTCTGGTACGAGTCTGTAATTGACGGAGAGAGCCACAACGTTAGCCTCACACACGAGTCTGTTGAGGGAGTTGTGGTAAAGAGGGTCGGAGGCGGAAGAGATGCAGAAGGCGCCGCCGTGGAAGTAGATAACTAGAGGAAGCTTCCCGCTTTCGGGGCTCCAATTGGGACGGTACAGTCTGCCTGTCACACCGCTTTCTGGGATTATGAGAATGTCTTTCGAGACAACATTAGTGTGCGAATCCAAGCCCGGGGGAGCCACTTCGGTGCCCGCTAGTCTCTCCACCCTGCCGTCCTTGTGCACTCTAAGGTAAGGAGGAACTTCCACACACATTTCCATCTCACACTTTCCCTCTCTCCAGACTATCGACTCTCCTGTTTTTTTGTCTACGCTGCTCCTTATCTCCCCTTGTTCTTTTGTAACACACATCAATTGCACAGCTCTGTGCTCTGTAGTTTGGCCCGCCCCACATTATTCACATGTTTTCCTCCATTTTTAAATTCTTACACAAATACTCAAATAAATTGTAACTAAATCCTTACTATCTCACAAAAGATCAATAAAAATCATGTCATGTTATTTATTACATGTATAAAATATAAAATAATTATCTAAAAAAAAATTCATTAAATGATGTGACTTTTATTGATTGGTTGAGACATATAACAAGATACTAATTTAAGACTGAAGATTTTCATTCAAATAAAAACATTTGCTTCATTGCATTTTTTTTTACAATGTACTCATGTGAATTTTTAGGATTTGATTAATTTGTTTTACTTTTTAGTTTTTGAAAAGAGTTCTCAACAAATATTTTTTAAAAGAAGAGAAAAAAAATTATTTGATAAATGTTATTTAAAAACTATTTTAAAGATACAAAAATAAAAATAAAATTGTTTATATTTACAAAAATATCATTAATGACGTATTAATTTTATTTAATAAATAACTTTTATACATTTAAATTTTTAGAATTTAATTTGTATGTTTTTGTTTAAATGATTTTTAAAATATTAATTGGTTAACAAACTTACCACAAATAAAAAGGAGATTGTGATTGAATATATCTGTATAAAAATCTTTACTAATTAAATTCTTGTTTTTATATGAGTTTAACATATATGCACTAACGGGTAAATAATGTTTTATATGAATTTTAAAGTCTTACACATTTTAAAAAACTTAAAAATATTTATTGAATCAATTCAATCAAAATTTAATGTCAATGAAAAACATTAAATGACATATTAATTTTATTTAATAAATAAATTTTATACACATTTAAAATTTTAAAATGTAATTTGTAATAAATAATATATTTATTTGTGAGAATCCATTATTAATTTTTATACTTATTTTGTATTAATTTTACACCAATGTCACTTTTAAATTGAACTAGATATAACTTTTAGGTGGCATTTGGTTGAGTGTTTTTTGTTTTTAATTTTACAGAAAAAAAAGTACTACAACTTTGATTATAATTTAGAAAATATTTTTATAAAAAAACTGAAAAAAATAAAAAAATATTATTTTATATTATAAACATAAAAACAATATTAAATTATAACAAAAAATATATATAAATATATTTTAAGTTATACATATCCATACTTTATAATATTTTTATGAAAATTGATTAAATCTTCTTAATATTTTTTTATTTATCAAATAAAATATTAGTTTTCTATATATGTTTAGTATTTTTTATAGAATATAATTTTAATATATTACCTTATCGTATTTTTATAAACTTTTAAAAGTTAAATAAGAAAATATTATATAATTTTTTATGTAGAGAAAAAATTATATAATAATAAAACTTTTTTTATAGCAGATATAATGATAAAGTGTGACTAATTACAAGTCATTGTTTGCGTTGAAAAACACTACAACAGTCTACATTACATTTAATGGACAGCCTACCATTTGAGATTTGAATAGAAAACCAAATCTTAAGTTGAAATCTTAAAGCCTTTTCATGTTCACCCTAAGAAAAATATTAAGCTGGTTAGAATAAAGTTTTGTTCACAATTTATGTTTCTTCTTTTCTTTTTTTTCTTTTTTTCTTTACAAGAGGATAATTAACATTTCATTCAATAAAAGAGGTTTAATACAGGTGGGAACAAACTAAAAAACATGGGGATTAGAGACAATCTTGACGCCCTTGATGGTGCGTGAGCAACCTGCTTTCCTTGCCGCCAAATAAAACGTACCACTAAGTCTTGTAAAGTAAGAAATTGTTGTTTGTAGGAATTGATCATGCATCCAAACTTAGTAATATTTAAGAAAGTAAGGATATGAAGATTATCAACCACATGTTTGCTATCTGTCTCAATTATGACATTATTAAGGTTCAAATCGTCAATCCAAGATAGGCTTCTTTGAGTGCAATAGCTTCCGCTTCAGTAGTTGTTGGTGCACCATTTGAATAACTAGATTTGGCTCGGAGGAATTCCAATGTTATCTCTAAGACATAAACCATAACCGAATTGATTTGATGAGTGAAAAAGGACAGCATCAATATTTAGCTTAAGCATGCCCGTGAAGGGCCTTATCCAGCATATTAGGGAGATTGATGAGATTGTAGAGGCTGGTTGTCTTTTCTTACTAGTTATTTTCTAGAAAAACATGTTATCATTTACAAGCTTCTAAGCTACCTTGAGAGTGGTACCAGTAGACTCCCAAATTGTTTTATTCTTCAATCTCCAAATACACTACAATACAATAGTCAATGTGGATTTTTTGCTTAGGAAGTTGCTGAAGAAGGTTAAAAATTGCTTGTGTCATGTCTTCGGCATGGTTAGCCACAATCTCAGCTTCATGTGCTAATCCAACTTTGTACCAAATAGTTTTTGCTTTTCACAATCTAGAAAAGTATGTTAGTCCATTTTAAGAGAGTTGTGACACATAGGACAAATGCTGAAGCAATTTACTCATGTGGTGGTGAGACACATGCACATAGGGAGTACTTCCCTTGCTATTCACTACATAAAGATCTTTTGTTTTGGAGGAACTTTTTGCCTCCAAATAAACATTCAATTTCCCGGGATTCAAAGAGAGTTGTCAATTAACGATTTCATAAGGAAATGATAAACACTCCGTATTGAGTAGGTTCTATCCTCTGAGACTTTCCAAATTTTTTTATCTAGTTGGCTTTCCAATAATAAAGGAATGGACAAGATAGCATTTGCATTCTTAAATTAAATATCGAATGAATGAAGTTTTGATTCTATTTTATCCTCCACCATAGTGACTTGAGCAATGCTTCTTTTTTAGCATGCATTGTTGGGAATTGAGAAGTATTTATTGACTATGATTTAATTTTCATAAAAAATTCTAAATTTTGGTTAGTCAAATTTACTAATTTAATTTCACTTTTTTAAAAATAGCTTATATGTTTTTTATTAATTAATAAACTAGTTTAATCAATATAAGTTTGTCTAATATATTAGTTTGCTTTAGTAGCTTATAATTTATTTTCATAAGCAATTTCAAGTAGCTGGTAACAATTAGCTAGTTTATAAGTTATTTAGTCCATTTATTTGTGCTTAAAAAATATTTTTAAAATTGTTTAATAAAATTAATTTTATTTTAGAAATTCTTGTATGATCAAAATTAAACTTTGTTTAGTTACAATTATAAAAAATCTCTTTTAGCTCTCAAGTGTCAAGAAAGGCTTCACATTTTTTAATGATTTTTTCTCTTTTTTATCGTAAATGTTTTTTCAGAAGCAACTTGGAGTTGCTTCTTGAGAAAAACAAAAAACTTGTTATTTTTTGAAAGCTCATTATTTTCTAATTTTTTTTATTAAAAAAGTTTCAACAAACATTTTAAAAATTCTTCTAAGTATATTTTTTTTAAAAAAAAATCTTTCAAAAAATAATCTTAAACAAATGAAACATTATCTTTTTTTCTTTTTTATTTTTATCATCATTAATATATTTGGAATTTTTTTATCTTTTTCAATAAAATATTTAATTATTTTCCTTTATACTATTTTAATTTTATCTATTAACTTATCAACTAATTTTTCTAAACACTTTACTTCCAAAAAGTTTTTTTTTCAATTACTTTCATACTGTTTTACTCTATAAGATGTTATTTTTTATTTGATGCAAAAAAAAATTAATTATTTTCAAATTACTTTCAATAAATTTATTTAAACAAAAAATTAATGTTAATTATTAAATAATTTATTTTTTTTCAAATACACTCTAAATGGCTAAATGTGATGTAGATTGTTGGGTGAGGAGGAGTGCTAGCAACTAGGAGTGGCAACGAGTCAGGCAAATACAGGTAATGCCTACTTGCTACCTGTCTCACCATAAAATACCAGTACTCACTATCACCTTAAAACTCTCATCAGGTACCTGTTATAAAAAATACCTACAGGTATCAATGGATATTTTTCAAAAATATTTTTTGAAAACATATATTTTTTTTACCTGAAGTTTTATCAAACAAATATTTTATTTGTTTAAAAATCTAGAAATAAAATTATACTAGTAAGTTTCTACAAGATTAATTGGATCTAAAAATATATTAATATAATATATACAAAATATTTAACATAAATGGAATATTCGTTTTACATTACCAACATTTTTATAAAAATAATTCTATGAATTATTTATCTTTTATAAAAAATGTAACATTGATAACAATAAAATTTGATAATTAGTGTTTGTTTGACAACAATTTTATAAAACTGTTTTCAGTGTTTTAGTTTTTAAAAACTAAAAAACATTTTTGGGTAGTAGTTTTTAAAAATAATTTTCGAAAACTGTTTTAGTTTTTTAGTTTTTAAAAACTAAAAAACAGGAACTATTTAGACTAGTTTTTTTTTCAGTTTTTGTTTTCTATTTCCAAAACTGAAAACACACGAAGAAGTGGCTGTTTTCTAGTTTTCATTAATGACAATTTCATAAATAAGTTAAAAATGACTTAGGGCACACTTTCTTTTGTCTCCATTCTCTGTTCCGCACCTCCTTCATCTGCAAACCCTTCTTCTCCACCCTCTCCATTCAACATCTCCAGTGCGGTCCTTTCTCCTCTCCTCTAGGAAGACAACTGCCGATCAACTGGGTTGTTTTCCAAATTCCAGTTCTAGTTCAACCTACTCGTCCAATCGAGATACAATTCCTCTCTTGGTCACACTAAAAACTTTAATAGTGTTGAATGTTATTTAGAAGTTATTTTTAGCTTTCTCTTTGTCTATTTGATTTGTGTTTTATTCACTACAATTACACAGATTTATTCACTACAATTGCATGGATTCTCTTTGTCTATTACTTAAAAAAATATTTTCGACAATAAAAAGTTATTATTTAAGTATAAATATATTTGAAATCATATACTTAACTTAAAAAGTAATTAGTCAAAAAAATAGTTACATCCAAACGAGTTTTCAGTTTTTTAGTTTTTAAAACTATTTTGGAAACCAAATTGCCAAACACGTTTTTTTATTTTTATATTTCTAAAACAATTTTTAAAAACAGTTTACCAAACAAGTTTTTTTTTTCTCTTCTTCTAAAAATAGTTTTTAAAAGTATATATATATATATATATATATATATATGACTAGGAGAGAATAGGAGAGAAGTTCTACAATCTTTCCTCAGCTCAGTATAATCTCCAAACCTCTTCATAACAGACTCAAAAAGTCTCCTCCACCGTGGACGGACATCCACACCAAATTAGTCAGGCAAATTAAGCAGCAGGTCAAAGTATTACCCTGTTTATATCTACCAAATCCCAATCTCTTTAAGATTGTAGAAACCGACGCCTCTGACTTAGGTTATGAAGGTATTCTCAAACAACGCATGCATCATACAGAAAATTGCATTGCATTTACATCAAAACACTGGAATAAAGCCCAACAAAACTATTCGACTATTAAGAAAGAAGTTTTGGCCATTGTCCTGTGTATTTCAAAATTTCAATCTGATTTATTAAATCAAAAATTTTTAATTCGGGTTGATTGCAAGTCAGCCAGAGAAATTTTACAAAAAGATGTGAAAAACCTTGCATCAAAACAAATTTTTGCCCGATGGCAAGCAATCTTAAGTATTTTTGATTTTGAAATAGAATATATCAAAGGTACTTCAAACACCCTTCCTGATTATCTGACTCGTGAATTTCTTCAGGGTCGGACTCATGTGAGATGCCTCCGAAACTAAAAATGAAGGTCGCCTCTTCCCGGGGCCGGGGGAAAACGGTTCGGGGATCATCTCGGACAGAAAAATCATCCTCCATTGAGGATACCCAAACTATCCAAGTCGCCACACAGACTGCCAATCAAGGGTCATCCACCCAGTCTGGGTCTTCAACCCAGCAGGCTATCATTAAGTCTGAGTCATCAACTCAGCAAGCCATCACCAAAACGGGGTCATCTACTCCGCAAATAGCAAAAGGGTCTTCTACCCTAGCCACTAAACCATCCGATTATGCGATGGCTATCCCAACCTTGCAAGCCCTTCAAGACTGTGGGCTAACCAATCTTCCATCCAGATCATGGAAACAAATTTTTTCAGAAGAATCAGATGACCTCTTTTGGAACCAGAATCTGAAAACCATTATTTCAGACATAGCCCAATCGAAAATAACCCTAAATCCAAAAGCATTGGTAGAGCAGCCTCAGCCAATTGCTCAAAAACGACCTTCTTCCTATCAACCAAAAGAAGGAAGATTTCATCCAACAATCCAAATGGAACCAGAATTCTGGGATTCCAATCCAAACAAGATTTGCGAAAAAATCTTTCCACCAACATTTTTATTTAAACCTCTTAGTCTCAATAAGACTAGAAAATTTTATGAATTTATCTTGGTGGATTCGAAATCTGTTTCAATAAAACATAATTTTGATAAAAATGATAACACCGTTATCACACATTCCACTTTTCAAATTTTAAAAGTACTTACTTTTAAAGATTTTGAATCAAAGCCAAACCAAGTAAGAAAATTCTCCCAGCCTTTTGACCCGATTGGTTATACTTACTGGGATTATATTCAAGCTTGGACCAATATTTTTTGGTTTCAAAACAAACACAATCGGCACTCGTGGCTGATTTATTTTAAGAAAAATGTTCGTTACTTCTTCCCTCAGTGGTTTGCTGAGTGGTGGGATTTCTTCGGACCCATCCAATCTATCCTTCCTGAAGAAGTAAAGGTCGGATTCAATCAGTTCAAGTCAAGAATTGAAGAAGGAAACAATCCGTTTCATCCATCTCTTCGATTCTTCTCAATCTTTTCCTTAGCATGGATTTTTGCCTGGCAACATCAATACCAGAAAAATGCACAAAATCCTAAGCTTTTGCCAATGTTAGGGAAACAAGCTTCGGTCAAGTGGTGGGATCAGTTTAACGCCTCCCATGCCAATTCACAAGGAGTGGCTATATGGTTCCAGAAGAACCCAAAAAGCCACAAATCGGCAGACCCAGAGACCTGCCAATTCCTCAATCGCAAGGCCAAGATTGCAGCTGCCCTTGCAGCCTCAACAGATGATGAAGCCTTGGCAAAGAATTTTCATCAGATTTTGGCTCTCCTCTCTACTGACTCAGAAGCCAGTTCATCAAAAGGAAAGTCAAAGAAAGAAGATAGTTCGTCTGCATCCTCTTCCTCCGGTTCATTTTACCAGATCGAAGAGTCTGACGAAGACTGATTCAAATCCATGCAAGCATTTTTTGCGGAAAATTACTGTTCAAACACTGTGCACTACTGCGGAGCCGCCAAACACTGTACACTGTACACTGTTCACTGTAGCGGTAAAATCGGGTTACTGTTGTAATAGTTAAAATTACTGTTGTAATAGTAACTTTCAAAATTCTATAAATTAATGAGTTGACCATTCTTTCGGTGCCAGACAGTTAAGGTATTGACAGAGAGATCTTCTGTGATTGTAATTGTCCATGGAGGATAGATTTGGTTCCTATGAAGGTAGACATTTAACCAATCAAAGAAACAGACATGAGTTTGGACTTTGTTAAGAAATTCATAAAAAGAATCGATGATTTTTGACCTATGGTCACCTTTAAACTTGCTAAGAAACCATTTTCTCTGAGAGGTCCAAGTCTCAGAGTAGAATTCCTTACGAAGGGTTGGCTTGTCTATGGTGTAACTATTCATAGCTGACCATACTGCATTTCTGATTGAGTAGGAGAATGGATTTCTGAAGAAATGTCTTCTTCAGTCCTACTGTAGATATTTCTAGGGATAGAAGATGAGTTATCTAACCCTTGAAGATTGATTTCTGGAGTAATAATTCTGGGAATTGAACTCCGATTAGATTGGGAAGCTATTGAAAAGGATCTTCGGGCACTAGTATAAGCCGATCTAGAAGCTTCGGATCTAGAAGAGAAAGAATTTCTCCGATCAAAGATGATTTCTACCTTACCAGCCTCAGATTGTCTAATTTCCTGGAATTCAGGGGTTTGACGAGGAAGGGTTGGTGTAGCTTTTTCGAGTTGCCAAGAGGTTGGTAACTCTACCTCATCCCATTTGATGAGTTTGGGAACAGCAACATTTGCCCTAGTCATATCTGTGACGAACAAAGTTGTTTCCCGATCGTTGGTTTTGAGAAGAACCCTTGAGTTACAAGTGTTCATGACCTTGTATTGGATTCGATAGAGAAGAGCTGCAGGGATAGAACCTTCTTTCATGTTTAACCCATGCAGACGAATGTTTAGAAACAATGAATCTAAGACATTTCTATCTAAAAGACTCACAGTTTTGTTTGGAAAACAATTGAAATACACAGGACAATGGCCAAAACTTCTTTCTTAATAGTCGAATAGTTTTGTTGGGCTTTATTCCAGTGTTTTGATGTAAATGCAATGCAATTTTCTGTATGATGCATGCGTTGTTTGAGAATACCTCCATAACCTAAGTCAGAGGCGTCGGTTTCTACAATCTTAAAGAGATTGGGATTTGGTAGATATAAATAGGGTAATACTTTGACCTGCTGCTTAATTTGCCTGACTAATTTGGTGTGGATGTCCGTCCACGGTGGAGGAGACTTTTTGAGTCTGTTATGAAGAGGTTTGGAGATTATACTGAGCTGAGGAAAGAAGTCAGCGACATAATTTAGACAACCCAAAAATCTTTGAAGTTGTGATTTTTCTAAGATTTGATTGGGGAATTTGTCAGCAAATTCAATAACTCGACAAATTGGTTTGATAGTTCCTTGAAAAATGTAATGGCCAAGGAATTTGATTTTAGTCTGAAATAGACAGATTTTGGTTTTAGAAATGGCTAGGCCATTTCGTTTGATTATTTTGAAAAAGACTTCAAGATGCTTGAAGTGTTGATCCACAGATTGGGAAAAGATAAGAACATCATCAATGTAGACAATGCAGAAATTCGAGTAAGGATTGAAGATATCATTCATGATATTTTGAAATTCTGATGGAGCATTTTTGAGACCAAAGGGCATTACGTTCCATTCGTACTGCCCAAAGGGAACAGTGAAAGCCGTCTTGTAGCGATCACTAGGATTGATTTGGATTTGCCAAAATCCAGATTTCATATCAAATTTAGAAAAGATTTTCGCCGAATGAAGACGAGAGAGTAAATCTTTCTTATTTGGAATTGGATATCTGATCCATTGAAGAGCTTGATTAAGTGGTTTGTAATTGATAACCAATCTTGGGGCGCCTCGCTCTATTTCAGAGGCTTTGTTCACATAGAAGGCCGCGCAAGACCAAGGGCTTTTGCTCTTTCTGATTAAACCTTTGGACAAAAGGTCCTTGATTTCGTTTTGACAATGAGTGACAAGATCGTGACTCATCTGGATTGGCCGAGCTTTGGTCGGGATTTGTCTATCTGTAAAGTCCTTTTCGTAAGGAAGATTAACCATGTGTTTTTTCCTATCCCAGAAGGCATTAGGGAGGTCAGAACAGATGGTAGATTGAAAACGATCAGAAAGACTCTTGATTCGTTTTTTGACATGAGGGAGAGAAAGTTGACTCTCGATCTGTTTGAAGGAAATTTCTTCTTTAAGAAAGTTAATCTGGTTAAGTTTTCGATTAACTTGATTAATTTTCTTATGAACAGGTTTGTCTAAGAATTTGAATAAGATTGTTTTTCCCAAATGTTGGGTGGTTATACCTTCACCGGAAATTTGAATAGGGAAGATAGTTTTGATAAACGGCGACCCTAAGATAACATCATTCTTAAGGTTTTTGATCAGGAGAAATGGAGTTTCTACCTGAAGATTATCCTTTTGGATGATTGCCGAAGGAAGCTTATACTGGATTTCTAGTTTCGATCCACTAGCAGTCCTAAGCCTTTCGGAAGTTTTATGGAAGTATTTGGTCGGAATAAGTCCTTCCAAAATACAATTTGAATCTGCTCCGGTATCAAATAGAGCAGTAGTTTTTAAGACAAAATCGTCCACGATAATGGTAACATTAATATAAAATTTTTGAATGCTACACTGATTAATAAGGTTGTTGAAGAGGGTATCTTCGTTTGATGAATTATGATCAGACTCATAATCTTGATTACAATTTTCATGGTTATCTGGAACCATGTTGTCAGATAAAGCTGCAGTTATTTGAGATATGATAGTCTCATGCAACTGTGATTGAGTTTTAAGTTCTCGGACCTCAGATTTGAGAGAACGAATTTCAGCCTGAAGGTCCTGAATAGTGACTGGTTTGGCTGAAGATTTTTCCAGTCGTTTGAGAGTTTGAGTAAGATCAAACTTGTTATTGACAAACCTATTGTCTGAACGCGTAGGTTTGGGTTTGGAAAGGATTGCCTTTAGTTTTTCAAGATACTCCTTCCTATCCTGGGGATCCTGGATAGATTCTAGAGCATCAAACAACAGATTTTGCTCATCATTGTGAATGACATTGATGAGTGGAGATTCAGAACTTTCGCTGCTAGAGGAGGAAAGATCGTCGTCAGCTTGGATTTCGTCAGAAAATGTCTTGGCGATATCGTTTTCTTCTTCTGAGGAACTATCAGAAGAGTTTATTAAAAGATTGTTAAGTTGATCCTGGACAATAGGATCAAGATTGAGTTCACGAATCTTAGAGGAGACTCGACAAAATCTTGCTAAATGACCTTTACGGCCACACTTATAACAATTTCTAGTTTCTCTAGAAAGATTGGTATCCTTTTGAGGAGGATTAGTACTTCGTCGAGGAAGATTATGATCTGGAGGCCTACTTGGCTTTGAATGAAGATGGCGAGTCTTGAACCTAGAGACTCTGCGATGAGGTCTGTTCAGCTGTTGCTGAGATTGTTTTTTATGGGTAGTCTTTCTCGGATTCTTGGAACAAGGAAGACCAAATTGTTGGCAGAAATTACCCAAATCTCTGCGATTTTGAGCCTTTTCTCTGGCTAATTGTTTTTGAATATTGTCGTCTTGACAGATTTTAAGAGCAACCTTTTGAACATAAGCTATGATATTGCCATAACTTAACTGATCATAAGGGATTTTACCGTTAAACTGGGAACGGATCTTTTCCCTAACCTTATCTCCTAAGGATTTTGGGAGTCCAGCGAGGAAGGTTTCTTTCCAAAAAGGTTGGTGACAGTCATCTTTAGTGTAGACTCGAGTAAGGAAGGTGTCCCTATACCACCTAAAATTACCTAAGGTCTTACACTTAAGAGTTGAGAGGAGATCTCCGGAACGATCTTTGTAAATAGAAGGATCTCCGATGAAATGTTTGACAATGGCCATGATTAAGGTATTAACGGCGTCGGGAATAGGCTTTCCCTTGTCGGTAAGGACGGTTCCTTCAGCGTCCGTTTTGACTGCCGTAAAGATTTCATGTTTCTCAGTGTCAGAAACATAATTGTCCCACCAGCCTTTGAGTTGGCCAGAAAAGCCAGCGGTTAGGATTTCTACTATAGTCTCATCAGAGCTATCTAAAGCAGTCTGATATGCAGTGGAGACCATAGTCATATGTTGAAGAGTATTAAGAATGTTATACTCAGTTTGACCATCTATATTCCACTCATAGATTTGATTTGCATTGAATGACCGAAGACTTTGATCATTCTTTTCCTCAAGAAGGAGATCAGGAGCAGTAGCTCGATTGTAGTAGAGTTTAGAAGGCTGCTTCCAGTTGAGAGCCTTGCTAATAACCGGATTAATTTGAGGAACAGACTCACTGCTAGATGCAGCATCCTCAGACTCGGAACCTACGGAAGAAGTTCCTAATTTGTTAATCCTAAGAGATTGGTCTTTTTGGGAGACACTCCTAGTGATAGGTCCTAGCTTAACAGATTCTACCTGTGAAGAACTAGGGGTATCAGGGATAACGATAGAGCTATCTGGATTAGATTTTCCTAAGGCTTTAGTCCAATTCTGATGAATAAGCCTAAATTTGTTTCTAGGTTCGTTAGTTAGACTAAAAGGTTTGAACAAAGGTTTAGAAATGGAAGGGGTCTCATCGTTTTTAGTTCCTGAGGATGAGGCTTTTCCAACCAGGTTTTCTCCTAAAACTTGGAGGTACTTGTTGGTGTAATTGTTTTGTTCCATAAGGGCTTTAATATCTTGGGCTCCTATGGTTTCATCTGATTTGTACTTAAAGGGCGAAGCTAAATACTTATCCTCTAAGTCTGGAATAAAATAACTGCTAGACGGTGGTAGGTCGGACTTAATGAGTTGACCATTCTTTCGGTGCCAGACAGTTAAGGTATTGACAGAGAGATCTTCTGTGATTGTAATTGTCCATGGAGGATAGATTTGGTTCCTATGAAGGTAGACATTTAACCAATCAAAGAAACAGACATGAGTTTGGACTTTGTTAAGAAATTCATAAAAAGAATCGATGATTTTTGACCTATGGTCACCTTTAAACTTGCTAAGAAACCATTTTCTCTGAGAGGTCCAAGTCTCAGAGTAGAATTCCTTACGAAGGGTTGGCTTGTCTATGGTGTAACTATTCATAGCTGACCATACTGCATTTCTGATTGAGTAGGAGAATGGATTTCTGAAGAAATGTCTTCTTCAGTCCTACTGTAGATATTTCTAGGGATAGAAGATGAGTTATCTAACCCTTGAAGATTGATTTCTGGAGTAATAATTCTGGGAATTGAACTCCGATTAGATTGGGAAGCTATTGAAAAGGATCTTCGGGCACTAGTATAAGCCGATCTAGAAGCTTCGGATCTAGAAGAGAAAGAATTTCTCCGATCAAAGATGATTTCTACCTTACCAGCCTCAGATTGTCTAATTTCCTGGAATTCAGGGGTTTGACGAGGAAGGGTTGGTGTAGCTTTTTCGAGTTGCCAAGAGGTTGGTAACTCTACCTCATCCCATTTGATGAGTTTGGGAACAGCAACATTTGCCCTAGTCATATCTGTGACGAACAAAGTTGTTTCCCGATCGTTGGTTTTGAGAAGAACCCTTGAGTTACAAGTGTTCATGACCTTGTATTGGATTCGATAGAGAAGAGCTGCAGGGATAGAACCTTCTTTCATGTTTAACCCATGCAGACGAATGTTTAGAAACAATGAATCTAAGACATTTCTATCTAAAAGACTCACAGTTTTGTTTGGAAAACAATTGAAATACACAGGACAATGGCCAAAACTTCTTTCTTAATAGTCGAATAGTTTTGTTGGGCTTTATTCCAGTGTTTTGATGTAAATGCAATGCAATTTTCTGTATGATGCATGCGTTGTTTGAGAATACCTCCATAACCTAAGTCAGAGGCGTCGGTTTCTACAATCTTAAAGAGATTGGGATTTGGTAGATATAAACAGGGTAATACTTTGACCTGCTGCTTAATTTGCCTGACTAATTTGGTGTGGATGTCCGTCCACGGTGGAGGAGACTTTTTGAGTCTGTTATGAAGAGGTTTGGAGATTATACTGAGCTGAGGAAAGAAGTCAGCGACATAATTTAGACAACCCAAAAATCTTTGAAGTTGTGATTTTTCTAAGATTTGATTGGGGAATTTGTCAGCAAATCCAATAACTCGACAAATTGGTTTGATAGTTCCTTGAAAAATGTAATGGCCAAGGAATTTGATTTTAGTCTGAAATAGACAGATTTTGGTTTTAGAAATGGCTAGGCCATTTCGTTTGATTATTTTGAAAAAGACTTCAAGATGCTTGAAGTGTTGATCCACAGATTGGGAAAAGATAAGAACATCATCAATGTAGACAATGCAGAAATTCGAGTAAGGATTGAAGATATCATTCATGATATTTTGAAATTCTGATGGAGCATTTTTGAGACCAAAGGGCATTACGTTCCATTCGTACTGCCCAAAGGGAACAGTGAAAGTCGTCTTGTAGCGATCACTAGGATTGATTTGGATTTGCCAAAATCCAGATTTCATATCAAATTTAGAAAAGATTTTCGCCGAATGAAGACGAGAGAGTAAATCTTTCTTATTTGGAATTGGATATCTGATCCATTGAAGAGCTTGATTAAGTGGTTTGTAATTGATAACCAATCTTGGGGCGCCTCGCTCTATTTCAGAGGCTTTGTTCACATAGAAGGCCGCGCAAGACCAAGGGCTTTTGCTCTTTCTGATTAAACCTTTGGACAAAAGGTCCTTGATTTCGTTTTGACAATGAGTGACAAGATCGTGACTCATCTGGATTGGCCGAGCTTTGGTCGGGATTTGTCTATCTGTAAAGTCCTTTTCGTAAGGAAGATTAACCATGTGTTTTTTCCTATCCCAGAAGGCATTAGGGAGGTCAGAACAGATGGTAGATTGAAAACGATCAGAAAGACTCTTGATTCGTTTTTTGACATGAGGGAGAGAAAGTTGACTCTCGATCTGTTTGAAGGAAATTTCTTCTTTAAGAAAGTTAATCTGGTTAAGTTTTCGATTAACTTGATTAATTTTCTTATGAACAGGTTTGTCTAAGAATTTGAATAAGATTGTTTTTCCCAAATGTTGGGTGGTTATACCTTCACCGGAAATTTGAATAGGGAAGATAGTTTTGATAAACGGCGACCCTAAGATAACATCATTCTTAAGGTTTTTGATCAGGAGAAATGGAGTTTCTACCTGAAGATTATCCTTTTGGATGATTGCCGAAGGAAGCTTATACTGGATTTCTAGTTTCGATCCACTAGCAGTCCTAAGCCTTTCGGAAGTTTTATGGAAGTATTTGGTCGGAATAAGTCCTTCCAAAATACAATTTGAATCTGCTCCGGTATCAAATAGAGCAGTAGTTTTTAAGACAAAATCGTCCACGATAATGGTAACATTAATATAAAATTTTTGAATGCTACACTGATTAATAAGGTTGTTGAAGAGGGTATCTTCGTTTGATGAATTATGATCAGACTCATAATCTTGATTACAATTTTCATGGTTATCTGGAACCATGTTGTCAGATAAAGCTGCAGTTATTTGAGATATGATAGTCTCATGCAACTGTGATTGAGTTTTAAGTTCTCGGACCTCAGATTTGAGAGAACGAATTTCAGCCTGAAGGTCCTGAATAGTGACTGGTTTGGCTGAAGATTTTTCCAGTCGTTTGAGAGTTTGAGTAAGATCAAACTTGTTATTGACAAACCTATTGTCTGAACGCGTAGGTTTGGGTTTGGAAAGGATTGCCTTTAGTTTTTCAAGATACTCCTTCCTATCCTGGGGATCCTGGATAGATTCTAGAGCATCAAACAACAGATTTTGCTCATCATTGTGAATGACATTGATGAGTGGAGATTCAGAACTTTCGCTGCTAGAGGAGGAAAGATCGTCGTCAGCTTGGATTTCGTCAGAAAATGTCTTGGCGATATCGTTTTCTTCTTCTGAGGAACTATCAGAAGAGTTTATTAAAAGATTGTTAAGTTGATCCTGGACAATAGGATCAAGATTGAGTTCACGAATCTTAGAGGAGACTCGACAAAATCTTGCTAAATGACCTTTACGGCCACACTTATAACAATTTCTAGTTTCTCTAGAAAGATTGGTATCCTTTTGAGGAGGATTAGTACTTCGTCGAGGAAGATTATGATCTGGAGGCCTACTTGGCTTTGAATGAAGATGGCGAGTCTTGAACCTAGAGACTCTGCGATGAGGTCTGTTCAGCTGTTGCTGAGATTGTTTTTTATGGGTAGTCTTTCTCGGATTCTTGGAACAAGGAAGACCAAATTGTTGGCAGAAATTACCCAAATCTCTGCGATTTTGAGCCTTTTCTCTGGCTAATTGTTTTTGAATATTGTCGTCTTGACAGATTTTAAGAGCAACCTTTTGAACATAAGCTATGATATTGCCATAACTTAACTGATCATAAGGGATTTTACCGTTAAACTGGGAACGGATCTTTTCCCTAACCTTATCTCCTAAGGATTTTGGGAGTCCAGCGAGGAAGGTTTCTTTCCAAAAAGGTTGGTGACAGTCATCTTTAGTGTAGACTCGAGTAAGGAAGGTGTCCCTATACCACCTAAAATTACCTAAGGTCTTACACTTAAGAGTTGAGAGGAGATCTCCGGAACGATCTTTGTAAATAGAAGGATCTCCGATGAAATGTTTGACAATGGCCATGATTAAGGTATTAACGGCGTCGGGAATAGGCTTTCCCTTGTCGGTAAGGACGGTTCCTTCAGCGTCCGTTTTGACTGCCGTAAAGATTTCATGTTTCTCAGTGTCAGAAACATAATTGTCCCACCAGCCTTTGAGTTGGCCAGAAAAGCCAGCGGTTAGGATTTCTACTATAGTCTCATCAGAGCTATCTAAAGCAGTCTGATATGCAGTGGAGACCATAGTCATATGTTGAAGAGTATTAAGAATGTTATACTCAGTTTGACCATCTATATTCCACTCATAGATTTGATTTGCATTGAATGACCGAAGACTTTGATCATTCTTTTCCTCAAGAAGGAGATCAGGAGCAGTAGCTCGATTGTAGTAGAGTTTAGAAGGCTGCTTCCAGTTGAGAGCCTTGCTAATAACCGGATTAATTTGAGGAACAGACTCACTGCTAGATGCAGCATCCTCAGACTCGGAACCTACGGAAGAAGTTCCTAATTTGTTAATCCTAAGAGATTGGTCTTTTTGGGAGACACTCCTAGTGATAGGTCCTAGCTTAACAGATTCTACCTGTGAAGAACTAGGGGTATCAGGGATAACGATAGAGCTATCTGGATTAGATTTTCCTAAGGCTTTAGTCCAATTCTGATGAATAAGCCTAAATTTGTTTCTAGGTTCGTTAGTTAGACTAAAAGGTTTGAACAAAGGTTTAGAAATGGAAGGGGTCTCATCGTTTTTAGTTCCTGAGGATGAGGCTTTTCCAACCAGGTTTTCTCCTAAAACTTGGAGGTACTTGTTGGTGTAATTGTTTTGTTCCATAAGGGCTTTAATATCTTGGGCTCCTATGGTTTCATCTGATTTGTACTTAAAGGGCGAAGCTAAATACTTATCCTCTAAGTCTGGAATAAAATAACTGCTAGACGGTGGTAGGTCGGACTTAATGAGTTGACCATTCTTTCGGTGCCAGACAGTTAAGGTATTGACAGAGAGATCTTCTGTGATTGTAATTGTCCATGGAGGATAGATTTGGTTCCTATGAAGGTAGACATTTAACCAATCAAAGAAACAGACATGAGTTTGGACTTTGTTAAGAAATTCATAAAAAGAATCGATGATTTTTGACCTATGGTCACCTTTAAACTTGCTAAGAAACCATTTTCTCTGAGAGGTCCAAGTCTCAGAGTAGAATTCCTTACGAAGGGTTGGCTTGTCTATGGTGTAACTATTCATAGCTGACCATACTGCATTTCTGATTGAGTAGGAGAATGGATTTCTGAAGAAATGTCTTCTTCAGTCCTACTGTAGATATTTCTAGGGATAGAAGATGAGTTATCTAACCCTTGAAGATTGATTTCTGGAGTAATAATTCTGGGAATTGAACTCCGATTAGATTGGGAAGCTATTGAAAAGGATCTTCGGGCACTAGTATAAGCCGATCTAGAAGCTTCGGATCTAGAAGAGAAAGAATTTCTCCGATCAAAGATGATTTCTACCTTACCAGCCTCAGATTGTCTAATTTCCTGGAATTCAGGGGTTTGACGAGGAAGGGTTGGTGTAGCTTTTTCGAGTTGCCAAGAGGTTGGTAACTCTACCTCATCCCATTTGATGAGTTTGGGAACAGCAACATTTGCCCTAGTCATATCTGTGACGAACAAAGTTGTTTCCCGATCGTTGGTTTTGAGAAGAACCCTTGAGTTACAAGTGTTCATGACCTTGTATTGGATTCGATAGAGAAGAGCTGCAGGGATAGAACCTTCTTTCATGTTTAACCCATGCAGACGAATGTTTAGAAACAATGAATCTAAGACATTTCTATCTAAAAGACTCACAGTTTTGTTTGGAAAACAATTGAAATACACAGGACAATGGCCAAAACTTCTTTCTTAATAGTCGAATAGTTTTGTTGGGCTTTATTCCAGTGTTTTGATGTAAATGCAATGCAATTTTCTGTATGATGCATGCGTTGTTTGAGAATACCTCCATAACCTAAGTCAGAGGCGTCGGTTTCTACAATCTTAAAGAGATTGGGATTTGGTAGATATAAACAGGGTAATACTTTGACCTGCTGCTTAATTTGCCTGACTAATTTGGTGTGGATGTCCGTCCACGGTGGAGGAGACTTTTTGAGTCTGTTATGAAGAGGTTTGGAGATTATACTGAGCTGAGGAAAGAAGTCAGCGACATAATTTAGACAACCCAAAAATCTTTGAAGTTGTGATTTTTCTAAGATTTGATTGGGGAATTTGTCAGCAAATTCAATAACTCGACAAATTGGTTTGATAGTTCCTTGAAAAATGTAATGGCCAAGGAATTTGATTTTAGTCTGAAATAGACAGATTTTGGTTTTAGAAATGGCTAGGCCATTTCGTTTGATTATTTTGAAAAAGACTTCAAGATGCTTGAAGTGTTGATCCACAGATTGGGAAAAGATAAGAACATCATCAATGTAGACAATGCAGAAATTCGAGTAAGGATTGAAGATATCATTCATGATATTTTGAAATTCTGATGGAGCATTTTTGAGACCAAAGGGCATTACGTTCCATTCGTACTGCCCAAAGGGAACAGTGAAAGCCGTCTTGTAGCGATCACTAGGATTGATTTGGATTTGCCAAAATCCAGATTTCATATCAAATTTAGAAAAGATTTTCGCCGAATGAAGACGAGAGAGTAAATCTTTCTTATTTGGAATTGGATATCTGATCCATTGAAGAGCTTGATTAAGTGGTTTGTAATTGATAACCAATCTTGGGGCGCCTCGCTCTATTTCAGAGGCTTTGTTCACATAGAAGGCCGCGCAAGACCAAGGGCTTTTGCTCTTTCTGATTAAACCTTTGGACAAAAGGTCCTTGATTTCGTTTTGACAATGAGTGACAAGATCGTGACTCATCTGGATTGGCCGAGCTTTGGTCGGGATTTGTCTATCTGTAAAGTCCTTTTCGTAAGGAAGATTAACCATGTGTTTTTTCCTATCCCAGAAGGCATTAGGGAGGTCAGAACAGATGGTAGATTGAAAACGATCAGAAAGACTCTTGATTCGTTTTTTGACATGAGGGAGAGAAAGTTGACTCTCGATCTGTTTGAAGGAAATTTCTTCTTTAAGAAAGTTAATCTGGTTAAGTTTTCGATTAACTTGATTAATTTTCTTATGAACAGGTTTGTCTAAGAATTTGAATAAGATTGTTTTTCCCAAATGTTGGGTGGTTATACCTTCACCGGAAATTTGAATAGGGAAGATAGTTTTGATAAACGGCGACCCTAAGATAACATCATTCTTAAGGTTTTTGATCAGGAGAAATGGAGTTTCTACCTGAAGATTATCCTTTTGGATGATTGCCGAAGGAAGCTTATACTGGATTTCTAGTTTCGATCCACTAGCAGTCCTAAGCCTTTCGGAAGTTTTATGGAAGTATTTGGTCGGAATAAGTCCTTCCAAAATACAATTTGAATCTGCTCCGGTATCAAATAGAGCAGTAGTTTTTAAGACAAAATCGTCCACGATAATGGTAACATTAATATAAAATTTTTGAATGCTACACTGATTAATAAGGTTGTTGAAGAGGGTATCTTCGTTTGATGAATTATGATCAGACTCATAATCTTGATTACAATTTTCATGGTTATCTGGAACCATGTTGTCAGATAAAGCTGCAGTTATTTGAGATATGATAGTCTCATGCAACTGTGATTGAGTTTTAAGTTCTCGGACCTCAGATTTGAGAGAACGAATTTCAGCCTGAAGGTCCTGAATAGTGACTGGTTTGGCTGAAGATTTTTCCAGTCGTTTGAGAGTTTGAGTAAGATCAAACTTGTTATTGACAAACCTATTGTCTGAACGCGTAGGTTTGGGTTTGGAAAGGATTGCCTTTAGTTTTTCAAGATACTCCTTCCTATCCTGGGGATCCTGGATAGATTCTAGAGCATCAAACAACAGATTTTGCTCATCATTGTGAATGACATTGATGAGTGGAGATTCAGAACTTTCGCTGCTAGAGGAGGAAAGATCGTCGTCAGCTTGGATTTCGTCAGAAAATGTCTTGGCGATATCGTTTTCTTCTTCTGAGGAACTATCAGAAGAGTTTATTAAAAGATTGTTAAGTTGATCCTGGACAATAGGATCAAGATTGAGTTCACGAATCTTAGAGGAGACTCGACAAAATCTTGCTAAATGACCTTTACGGCCACACTTATAACAATTTCTAGTTTCTCTAGAAAGATTGGTATCCTTTTGAGGAGGATTAGTACTTCGTCGAGGAAGATTATGATCTGGAGGCCTACTTGGCTTTGAATGAAGATGGCGAGTCTTGAACCTAGAGACTCTGCGATGAGGTCTGTTCAGCTGTTGCTGAGATTGTTTTTTATGGGTAGTCTTTCTCGGATTCTTGGAACAAGGAAGACCAAATTGTTGGCAGAAATTACCCAAATCTCTGCGATTTTGAGCCTTTTCTCTGGCTAATTGTTTTTGAATATTGTCGTCTTGACAGATTTTAAGAGCAACCTTTTGAACATAAGCTATGATATTGCCATAACTTAACTGATCATAAGGGATTTTACCGTTAAACTGGGAACGGATCTTTTCCCTAACCTTATCTCCTAAGGATTTTGGGAGTCCAGCGAGGAAGGTTTCTTTCCAAAAAGGTTGGTGACAGTCATCTTTAGTGTAGACTCGAGTAAGGAAGGTGTCCCTATACCACCTAAAATTACCTAAGGTCTTACACTTAAGAGTTGAGAGGAGATCTCCGGAACGATCTTTGTAAATAGAAGGATCTCCGATGAAATGTTTGACAATGGCCATGATTAAGGTATTAACGGCGTCGGGAATAGGCTTTCCCTTGTCGGTAAGGACGGTTCCTTCAGCGTCCGTTTTGACTGCCGTAAAGATTTCATGTTTCTCAGTGTCAGAAACATAATTGTCCCACCAGCCTTTGAGTTGGCCAGAAAAGCCAGCGGTTAGGATTTCTACTATAGTCTCATCAGAGCTATCTAAAGCAGTCTGATATGCAGTGGAGACCATAGTCATATGTTGAAGAGTATTAAGAATGTTATACTCAGTTTGACCATCTATATTCCACTCATAGATTTGATTTGCATTGAATGACCGAAGACTTTGATCATTCTTTTCCTCAAGAAGGAGATCAGGAGCAGTAGCTCGATTGTAGTAGAGTTTAGAAGGCTGCTTCCAGTTGAGAGCCTTGCTAATAACCGGATTAATTTGAGGAACAGACTCACTGCTAGATGCAGCATCCTCAGACTCGGAACCTACGGAAGAAGTTCCTAATTTGTTAATCCTAAGAGATTGGTCTTTTTGGGAGACACTCCTAGTGATAGGTCCTAGCTTAACAGATTCTACCTGTGAAGAACTAGGGGTATCAGGGATAACGATAGAGCTATCTGGATTAGATTTTCCTAAGGCTTTAGTCCAATTCTGATGAATAAGCCTAAATTTGTTTCTAGGTTCGTTAGTTAGACTAAAAGGTTTGAACAAAGGTTTAGAAATGGAAGGGGTCTCATCGTTTTTAGTTCCTGAGGATGAGGCTTTTCCAACCAGGTTTTCTCCTAAAACTTGGAGGTACTTGTTGGTGTAATTGTTTTGTTCCATAAGGGCTTTAATATCTTGGGCTCCTATGGTTTCATCTGATTTGTACTTAAAGGGCGAAGCTAAATACTTATCCTCTAAGTCTGGAATAAAATAACTGCTAGACGGTGGTAGGTCGGACTTAATGAGTTGACCATTCTTTCGGTGCCAGACAGTTAAGGTATTGACAGAGAGATCTTCTGTGATTGTAATTGTCCATGGAGGATAGATTTGGTTCCTATGAAGGTAGACATTTAACCAATCAAAGAAACAGACATGAGTTTGGACTTTGTTAAGAAATTCATAAAAAGAATCGATGATTTTTGACCTATGGTCACCTTTAAACTTGCTAAGAAACCATTTTCTCTGAGAGGTCCAAGTCTCAGAGTAGAATTCCTTACGAAGGGTTGGCTTGTCTATGGTGTAACTATTCATAGCTGACCATACTGCATTTCTGATTGAGTAGGAGAATGGATTTCTGAAGAAATGTCTTCTTCAGTCCTACTGTAGATATTTCTAGGGATAGAAGATGAGTTATCTAACCCTTGAAGATTGATTTCTGGAGTAATAATTCTGGGAATTGAACTCCGATTAGATTGGGAAGCTATTGAAAAGGATCTTCGGGCACTAGTATAAGCCGATCTAGAAGCTTCGGATCTAGAAGAGAAAGAATTTCTCCGATCAAAGATGATTTCTACCTTACCAGCCTCAGATTGTCTAATTTCCTGGAATTCAGGGGTTTGACGAGGAAGGGTTGGTGTAGCTTTTTCGAGTTGCCAAGAGGTTGGTAACTCTACCTCATCCCATTTGATGAGTTTGGGAACAGCAACATTTGCCCTAGTCATATCTGTGACGAACAAAGTTGTTTCCCGATCGTTGGTTTTGAGAAGAACCCTTGAGTTACAAGTGTTCATGACCTTGTATTGGATTCGATAGAGAAGAGCTGCAGGGATAGAACCTTCTTTCATGTTTAACCCATGCAGACGAATGTTTAGAAACAATGAATCTAAGACATTTCTATCTAAAAGACTCACAGTTTTGTTTGGAAAACAATTGAAATACACAGGACAATGGCCAAAACTTCTTTCTTAATAGTCGAATAGTTTTGTTGGGCTTTATTCCAGTGTTTTGATGTAAATGCAATGCAATTTTCTGTATGATGCATGCGTTGTTTGAGAATACCTCCATAACCTAAGTCAGAGGCGTCGGTTTCTACAATCTTAAAGAGATTGGGATTTGGTAGATATAAACAGGGTAATACTTTGACCTGCTGCTTAATTTGCCTGACTAATTTGGTGTGGATGTCCGTCCACGGTGGAGGAGACTTTTTGAGTCTGTTATGAAGAGGTTTGGAGATTATACTGAGCTGAGGAAAGAAGTCAGCGACATAATTTAGACAACCCAAAAATCTTTGAAGTTGTGATTTTTCTAAGATTTGATTGGGGAATTTGTCAGCAAATTCAATAACTCGACAAATTGGTTTGATAGTTCCTTGAAAAATGTAATGGCCAAGGAATTTGATTTTAGTCTGAAATAGACAGATTTTGGTTTTAGAAATGGCTAGGCCATTTCGTTTGATTATTTTGAAAAAGACTTCAAGATGCTTGAAGTGTTGATCCACAGATTGGGAAAAGATAAGAACATCATCAATGTAGACAATGCAGAAATTCGAGTAAGGATTGAAGATATCATTCATGATATTTTGAAATTCTGATGGAGCATTTTTGAGACCAAAGGGCATTACGTTCCATTCGTACTGCCCAAAGGGAACAGTGAAAGCCGTCTTGTAGCGATCACTAGGATTGATTTGGATTTGCCAAAATCCAGATTTCATATCAAATTTAGAAAAGATTTTCGCCGAATGAAGACGAGAGAGTAAATCTTTCTTATTTGGAATTGGATATCTGATCCATTGAAGAGCTTGATTAAGTGGTTTGTAATTGATAACCAATCTTGGGGCGCCTCGCTCTATTTCAGAGGCTTTGTTCACATAGAAGGCCGCGCAAGACCAAGGGCTTTTGCTCTTTCTGATTAAACCTTTGGACAAAAGGTCCTTGATTTCGTTTTGACAATGAGTGACAAGATCGTGACTCATCTGGATTGGCCGAGCTTTGGTCGGGATTTGTCTATCTGTAAAGTCCTTTTCGTAAGGAAGATTAACCATGTGTTTTTTCCTATCCCAGAAGGCATTAGGGAGGTCAGAACAGATGGTAGATTGAAAACGATCAGAAAGACTCTTGATTCGTTTTTTGACATGAGGGAGAGAAAGTTGACTCTCGATCTGTTTGAAGGAAATTTCTTCTTTAAGAAAGTTAATCTGGTTAAGTTTTCGATTAACTTGATTAATTTTCTTATGAACAGGTTTGTCTAAGAATTTGAATAAGATTGTTTTTCCCAAATGTTGGGTGGTTATACCTTCACCGGAAATTTGAATAGGGAAGATAGTTTTGATAAACGGCGACCCTAAGATAACATCATTCTTAAGGTTTTTGATCAGGAGAAATGGAGTTTCTACCTGAAGATTATCCTTTTGGATGATTGCCGAAGGAAGCTTATACTGGATTTCTAGTTTCGATCCACTAGCAGTCCTAAGCCTTTCGGAAGTTTTATGGAAGTATTTGGTCGGAATAAGTCCTTCCAAAATACAATTTGAATCTGCTCCGGTATCAAATAGAGCAGTAGTTTTTAAGACAAAATCGTCCACGATAATGGTAACATTAATATAAAATTTTTGAATGCTACACTGATTAATAAGGTTGTTGAAGAGGGTATCTTCGTTTGATGAATTATGATCAGACTCATAATCTTGATTACAATTTTCATGGTTATCTGGAACCATGTTGTCAGATAAAGCTGCAGTTATTTGAGATATGATAGTCTCATGCAACTGTGATTGAGTTTTAAGTTCTCGGACCTCAGATTTGAGAGAACGAATTTCAGCCTGAAGGTCCTGAATAGTGACTGGTTTGGCTGAAGATTTTTCCAGTCGTTTGAGAGTTTGAGTAAGATCAAACTTGTTATTGACAAACCTATTGTCTGAACGCGTAGGTTTGGGTTTGGAAAGGATTGCCTTTAGTTTTTCAAGATACTCCTTCCTATCCTGGGGATCCTGGATAGATTCTAGAGCATCAAACAACAGATTTTGCTCATCATTGTGAATGACATTGATGAGTGGAGATTCAGAACTTTCGCTGCTAGAGGAGGAAAGATCGTCGTCAGCTTGGATTTCGTCAGAAAATGTCTTGGCGATATCGTTTTCTTCTTCTGAGGAACTATCAGAAGAGTTTATTAAAAGATTGTTAAGTTGATCCTGGACAATAGGATCAAGATTGAGTTCACGAATCTTAGAGGAGACTCGACAAAATCTTGCTAAATGACCTTTACGGCCACACTTATAACAATTTCTAGTTTCTCTAGAAAGATTGGTATCCTTTTGAGGAGGATTAGTACTTCGTCGAGGAAGATTATGATCTGGAGGCCTACTTGGCTTTGAATGAAGATGGCGAGTCTTGAACCTAGAGACTCTGCGATGAGGTCTGTTCAGCTGTTGCTGAGATTGTTTTTTATGGGTAGTCTTTCTCGGATTCTTGGAACAAGGAAGACCAAATTGTTGGCAGAAATTACCCAAATCTCTGCGATTTTGAGCCTTTTCTCTGGCTAATTGTTTTTGAATATTGTCGTCTTGACAGATTTTAAGAGCAACCTTTTGAACATAAGCTATGATATTGCCATAACTTAACTGATCATAAGGGATTTCACCGTTAAACTGGGAACGGATCTTTTCCCTAACCTTATCTCCTAAGGATTTTGGGAGTCCAGCGAGGAAGGTTTCTTTCCAAAAAGGTTGGTGACAGTCATCTCTAGTGTAGACTCGAGTAAGGAAGGTGTCCCTATACCACCTAAAATTACCTAAGGTCTTACACTTAAGAGTTGAGAGGAGATCTCCGGAACGATCTTTGTAAATAGAAGGATCTCCGATGAAATGTTTGACAATGGCCATGATTAAGGTATTAACGGCGTCGGGAATAGGCTTTCCCTTGTCGGTAAGGACGGTTCCTTCAGCGTCCGTTTTGACTGCCGTAAAGATTTCATGTTTCTCAGTGTCAGAAACATAATTGTCCCACCAGCCTTTGAGTTGGCCAGAAAAGCCAGCGGTTAGGATTTCTACTATAGTCTCATCAGAGCTATCTAAAGCAGTCTGATATGCAGTGGAGACCATAGTCATATGTTGAAGAGTATTAAGAATGTTATACTCAGTTTGACCATCTATATTCCACTCATAGATTTGATTTGCATTGAATGACCGAAGACTTTGATCATTCTTTTCCTCAAGAAGGAGATCAGGAGCAGTAGCTCGATTGTAGTAGAGTTTAGAAGGCTGCTTCCAGTTGAGAGCCTTGCTAATAACCGGATTAATTTGAGGAACAGACTCACTGCTAGATGCAGCATCCTCAGACTCGGAACCTACGGAAGAAGTTCCTAATTTGTTAATCCTAAGAGATTGGTCTTTTTGGGAGACACTCCTAGTGATAGGTCCTAGCTTAACAGATTCTACCTGTGAAGAACTAGGGGTATCAGGGATAACGATAGAGCTATCTGGATTAGATTTTCCTAAGGCTTTAGTCCAATTCTGATGAATAAGCCTAAATTTGTTTCTAGTCTCGTTAGTTAGACTAAAAGGTTTGAACAAAGGTTTAGAAATGGAAGGGGTCTCATCGTTTTTAGTTCCTGAGGATGAGGCTTTTCCAACCAGGTTTTCTCCTAAAACTTGGAGGTACTTGTTGGTGTAATTGTTTTGTTCCATAAGGGCTTTAATATCTTGGGCTCCTATGGTTTCATCTGATTTGTACTTAAAGGGCGAAGCTAAATACTTATCCTCTAAGTCTGGAATAAAATAACTGCTAGACGGTGGTAGGTCGGACTTAATGAGTTGACCATTCTTTCGGTGCCAGACAGTTAAGGTATTGACAGAGAGATCTTCTGTGATTGTAATTGTCCATGGAGGATAGATTTGGTTCCTATGAAGGTAGACATTTAACCAATCAAAGAAACAGACATGAGTTTGGACTTTGTTAAGAAATTCATAAAAAGAATCGATGATTTTTGACCTATGGTCACCTTTAAACTTGCTAAGAAACCATTTTCTCTGAGAGGTCCAAGTCTCAGAGTAGAATTCCTTACGAAGGGTTGGCTTGTCTATGGTGTAACTATTCATAGCTGACCATACTGCATTTCTGATTGAGTAGGAGAATGGATTTCTGAAGAAATGTCTTCTTCAGTCCTACTGTAGATATTTCTAGGGATAGAAGATGAGTTATCTAACCCTTGAAGATTGATTTCTGGAGTAATAATTCTGGGAATTGAACTCCGATTAGATTGGGAAGCTATTGAAAAGGATCTTCGGGCACTAGTATAAGCCGATCTAGAAGCTTCGGATCTAGAAGAGAAAGAATTTCTCCGATCAAAGATGATTTCTACCTTACCAGCCTCAGATTGTCTAATTTCCTGGAATTCAGGGGTTTGACGAGGAAGGGTTGGTGTAGCTTTTTCGAGTTGCCAAGAGGTTGGTAACTCTACCTCATCCCATTTGATGAGTTTGGGAACAGCAACATTTGCCCTAGTCATATCTGTGACGAACAAAGTTGTTTCCCGATCGTTGGTTTTGAGAAGAACCCTTGAGTTACAAGTGTTCATGACCTTGTATTGGATTCGATAGAGAAGAGCTGCAGGGATAGAACCTTCTTTCATGTTTAACCCATGCAGACGAATGTTTAGAAACAATGAATCTAAGACATTTCTATCTAAAAGACTCACAGTTTTGTTTGGAAAACAATTGAAATAAACAGGACCATGTCCTAGACTGGTTTCTACGGTTCCTATGAGGGAATCGTGAAAATCATTATGCCTGATATCGCGAAGGCACATGAGGATTGAGGCGTTAAGACCTTCCCTAACAAGGGGCTTGACAGCTACAAGAACCTTCTTCGCCAGCTTGGGGATCCAAAGGGATATTGTTTTCTGCAGTCCTAATGATATAGTCAGAACTACGGACATGTTTAGATTCATCAGGAATATAGAGTTCATCCTGAGGGATTTTAGGGATTTCCCAATTATCTATGGCTTGATTGATATCCTCAAAGCAGACTTCTTCTTCGAAGATGTTATTTTTGGGAGGTATTTCCTCAACCGATTGATTTTGCTCAGTGAGCAGATTGGTGGTAGAAGGAGAAGAAGAGGAAGAAGCTTTGATAGAAAAGCGACGAGAGAGGGAGCGAAGAAAAGAACTCATTTTTAGAAATATTCCAGTATCATTACCTTCACTTGGTTCGATAAAAATCTATTATTCTGGATCTAAATCTAGTTTTAACACAAAATTATCATTCAAAGGTATTCCAGTTTCCAGGTTACAGACAAAACTTCTCTTCTTCTTTTTTTTTTTTTTTTTTTTTTTTTAATACAAAAGAAGTTCAAAGAGGGTTTTCTATCTTGTCCCTTGTGGAATAGAACTAAAGAGGGCATTTTCAAAATATTTATTATTAATTTAATTTTTTTCAAATCATTTAAACAATTATCTAGAAACAAAGAACATAGTGTATTGAATGATTGACTATATATGGGTATTATTGAAGCTACAAAAGTTGGGACATACCTCTTGAAGTTTAATAATAATAAAAAATCATCTTATATATCTTTATTTTTTTTCTCAATACTTTTAACCTTGTTTGTGTATATAAATACTAAATAAATTAGGAGAATTTTAAGTTAAAGAGAAAGTATTATATTATTGTGTAAATTACAATCGAAACAGTGAATCAATTAGTAGAAAATTATTTTAAGCTTGAATTCTGTAATTGTTTTAAATATTTCATGATAAAAAATATAAAATAAATTTTATTTAACTTGATGAGACAAGTATAAGTTATCTTAAAAACTATAAGAGCATGTTTATTACTAGATCTTGAGCCGAGATCTCAAAAATATTTTATTTTGAAGATCTTGCACTAGAGGTGGAGAAAAGATATCACGGTGGGGGATCGTTCTTCTACAAGATCCCTGAACATCTCTCAAGAGGTAGAAATGCACTCATGCTTATTTATTGAAAATTAAAAACTTAATATTTTAAAATACTAATATATTATATATTTTAGTATTTTAAATTTAAAAATAAAAAATTATATATTTTAAATTTTATATGAAATTAAAAATATGTAATTGAAAAATAAAACATAAATTAAAAAACAATGTAATTAATATTTTTATTTTATTTTTAGTATTAAATTTAATTAATTATTTTTTTCAAAAATAAATTATATATTTAATAAAAAATAGTAAATAAAATTTAATTAGGGAGTCTATTATAAGACTTGTACAAAATGCATCAAGATACTAAAATAAAATTTTCAACTATAACAAAAAATGAGAAAATCTTGGTGACTTTTTTTTTAATTTTCATTTTCACAAAAAAAATTAGTGAACATATGCTTGATTTAAAATTTAAAAAATATTTTCAAAAAATAACAGAATAAAAAAATTGTTTTCAAAAATAAAAAATTATATAAAACTTAATAATAATATTGTAAGTATAACAAAAACTATATATACATGTATTTTAAATTATAATATAAATATTTATAATATTTTTTCTAAAATTGATTAAATTTAATAATATTATTTTTATTAAAAAATAATAAAAAATAGAAAATAAAAAAGAAAAAATTTTGAATATTAAAAAATTGAAAATAAAAACTATTTTAAAAAAATAAAAATAAAAAAATGTTTTCTGAAAGCAAACGCTATCTACTACCAATATGACATTGCGATATCTTTTAAGAATGATTGATTAGGCACGCTCGATTTGTTTAATGAATGGAATTGTAGCCCCCTTTTACTTTTTTGTCTGAGCATTGAACAACAGCATGACGACCCAGATATTTAATGCATTTTCCTATAGCCTCGTGAATCGTGATACATAATCTCGTTGTACTTATTCTAATCCTTAATTTCATACGCTGTTCCAACCTCCAACTAAGCATATTAAAGGGTAGAAAAAAAATGTAAAAAATAAATAAAAGAATTTAATGATGATGCAGTATAAACTGTTTTTATATTAGCCTTAGTTATATATAAAGTAAATTCCATTTTATTAATAATTATAAGAGTTTAATTTACACTATTAGTCCATCTTAATTTTTTATTTATGTGATTTTTAAATTACTAATTAGTAAAATTAATAAATTTATCATAAATAAAAGATTGTGATTTAATGTCAGTATAAAAATCTTTACATTAACTGTATATACCAATTAAACTCTAATTATAATATGAGATGTTGTAGATAATAAACTAATATATTAACAACTAACATTTATCTATTAAAAAAATATTAGCATTGGATATATATGAAAATAAATTCAGCAAATCAAATCAGTATTATCAACTATACTCCAAACCAACTCTTTTAAAATATTATAAATATTGTTTTAATTATTAATAAATTATTTTTATAATTAAATTTTCAATTAAAGCTAAAAATTTTAAAATTGACATATTAAAAAAGATATGAAGTTAAAAAATAATTTAAATTTTCTCTCATCATTAAAAAAAGTTCTTAAATACTTTTTGCTAAAATTAAAAGTTAACAATTGTTCAAAATAATTATTTTTAATGTATAGAAAGAAGAGTAGAGATGTATATTTAGTTCATATTTATTTAACTCCTTTTGGGTTTAAGTTTAATATAGTCCTGTGAAGGTTCATTTTGTCGATGCAGTACAACCAAGTTTTATTTTAGTGAATTGAAGAGACAAGACCTCAATAAATAAAATCAATTAAAACAACAAGGAAAAAAGAATAGTAGATACAGCAGCAAGCACATTAAACGTAGTAAAGGAAGGAACCCAATCAACAAGAACATAATATTAACTCCTAAACCATCTTTAGCGACACAATTAGCAACTTGGTTAGACTTCCTAAACACATAGTTCCATGAAGAGATCTTATGGGAAATAATTATTTTTAATGTATAGAAAGAAGAGTAAAGATGTATATTTAGTTCATATTTATTTAACTCCTTTTGGGTTTAAGTTCAATATAGTCTTGTGAAGGCTCATTTTGTCGATGCAGTACAACCAAGCTTAAGTTTTTTTTAGTGAATTGAAGAGACAAAGCCTCAATAAATAAAATCAATTAAAACAACAAGGCAAACCAATAGTAGATACAACAGCAAACACATTAAACGTAGTAAAGGAAGGAACCCAATCAAACAAGAACAAAACATTAACTCCTAAACCATCTTTAGCGAAACAATTAGCAACTTGGTTAGACTTCCTAAACACATAGTTCCATGAAGAGATCTTATCGGAATTAGCCAAAGAAAGAATGAGAGACATCAGCTGAGAAAATTCATGAGTTGTGGGGCATACTTATTGGATAAGATGGATAACAGTTTTGGAATTTGATTCCACCAATGCCTCTAACAAACCCCAAGTAGTGACGATTTGGACTCTCACAACAATGACCTAAAGCTCGACATGAGTAATTAATCAATTCTTAATAACTTTTTTTTTTTGAAAGACAAAATAGTATATATGATATTCATATGACTGAAACTAAAGGTTTCAGTAACTTGTACAGTAATGTTAATAAGTCATAAAGACTACCAAGGTCTTTGTCATGAAACCTCCAATAACAAAATGAAAGTCATTGGGACGGATCCACATCTACCATCCCTGCACAATCCTCCCACTGAATGTCGCCACTACATTGCCAACATACATATCAGAGGTTACTGCACCAATCAGAAAACCCGTAGCCCCTATTAAAACCAAAAGAATACAACAACCATTTCCATGTCATAATTTTGACCGACATCAAAATATCTAAAGACTCCATAGTGTTACCATTAAATACTATGGAGTTCCTAGATATCCAGATAGAACAATAATCTGCATTCCAAAAAAAAAAATCTACATTTAGTCCTATATTTACCTACCACCCAATAAGTTGACATTAAAGCCAAATGAGCAAAATCATCAGGAAAGGGTGATGAGATGTCAAGCCAATTCAAGACCTTATACCACATAACCTGAGAAACCGGAAATGATAGAAAGAGATGTTTGCCATCCTCCATATGTTCATTACATAAAGCACACGCCTAGTTACGCAATTAAGAGACCACCCCTCTACGCATCAGATTATATATTGTTGGAAGCCTGTTAAGGAATAGCCTCCATAAGAATGCTAATACTTTGGATGGTAACTTATCTTTCCACAAGCGCTTAAAAACATAGGACTCCACCCAAGAATAGGACCTTTGCCCGCTTTGAGATAAGTTGCAGATACGGAAAAGGTTCCATTTGAACCTGACATCCAGCCCCATGTATCGGAAATATCAGCATGTAAAACCACATTCATCAACCTCCCTTCCAAGGATAGGAGAGTCTCCTCCTCCCACACAAACAAATTCCTCCTCCATATCCATGTCCATTCTGACTACGCTGAGTCCAAAACCAATTTGTCGCCTACTTTGGCGTCTTTATCCAATGCTAGGCCATACAACCTTGGGTAGAGTTTTGCTAATGAACCTCCTTCTAACCAATTATGCTTCCAGAACCACGTACCTGCTCCGTCCCCAAGCTTCCTTCTAATATTATTGGAGAACCATCCTGGGCACTCTTCCTTTGGATTGTCAATTGATCAAATGTCCCTCCACCATATAGATGAGTTAGAGAAAGATAGAGGATGATAAGGAAAATTTTGAACCTCACCATATCTACTTGTAAGCAATGGGCCCCAAATCGCTTCTTTATCATTCAACATTCTCCATCGCCACTTAGCCAACAAACTCAAATTAAACTTCGTCAAAGACAGTTGTTGGGATGTAATATTCCACTCCTCGATTAACGCTTACGATGCTATGGATCTGTCTAGCCTACTAGACACTAGTCCATAAGGAGAAATTCACGTCACCTACTTTCCATAAACTGGTATATCAATCACACCTATCTGCTCAATAAAATCTCTAAACTCATGCATCTCTACTCTAGTATGATAGTTTGACCTCCCCATAACTTCTTTTGCATCTGCCACCACATTAAAATCACCACCTAAAAACTAAAATACCTCCAAAAATCCCCTCCTTGTCATTTCCAAATCAGTCCACATGGTCCGTTTGTCAACCAAAGAACCTGGTGCGTAAACATTGATCAGACAATTTATTGAACCATGCATCCGCCTTTTGAAAGCCAACCCCATAAATCCTTGTCCTTGAATGTGCCAAAGAATGTCCAACAAACCTTTTTCTCCAGATAGTTAAAAGGCCTCTATTGAGGCCCACAGACGGAAGAAACCTTTATTTGCACTCTGCACTCCTCCATACCTTCTGGACTTCCCATGCTTCAATATTACTACATTTAGTTTCCTGTAATAAACAAACATCAACTTTTTCCTTATGTAACTTTCTCCTAAGTTTGTGCCTTTTTTCTCTATCCTGAAAGCCCCTCACATTCAAAGAGAATATCTTCATTTAAACAATTACATACTCCCTTCTATCTCTACCTACCTTCTCCGCTTTATCTCTCTTTTTCATCTGTTCCAGCTCATCTAAATATACCACTTTTGGCACTGTACCAGTTACCCCAATTTCCTTCATAGCACTCCAAATTTTCCTACATTCATGTTGACCTTCACCCAGAACCCCTATACCCAACTCTGCTACAGATGGATGGTGTAGTGCCAAAACCGAAGAAATTGGATATAAAGATTGAGAAAATTTTACTTGGGCACCAATAGGATTGAGGTTGCTAGAGATCAGCTTACTGCCATAAACATTGTGCCAGCAAACTTCCTTCTAAGTGCATACCAATCGACCTTGCACTTCTTCTCTTTCAAATTTGCCAAACACCCACCTTTTACTGTCAATTGGTTGTTTTGAAGTGGACGTCCCTATTTTATCACCATGTTTAATTATATTGTTGCACAATTCATCACCAAAAAATGAATAAATAGGACCTTTCCAGCAACAAAGCGCTTCCTTCTTACGGCCACTCATCTCCTTAGGATAGCCATGTCTACTTTCATCATGCGAATTAAACTGCTGTCGTTCCTGGACATGATGATCGCAATGCATGTATGCCATTTCTTCATTGCCCATAAAAGTGGTTTTGTTAGCAACTTTATTGCCATTCTACATCTTTGAAGCATTTACGCTAGGCCCGGTCCAAGACTCCATTAGTCTCACCTCCCCTACGTTTTCCACCATTGCGCTTAAGCCCAACTTTTCATTTTCCACGTGTAAACCAATTTGTTGCATAGTTGAGGACTTTTTTTCTTCATTGACATGCACGTCTATCTTGCAACTTTTCAGCAAGAAATCAGCTGAAAGCTTATCTTCTTCCCTGACCTGCGCACATCTCTTTGCCCTTTTTAGCGAGAAATCAACATCAGAAGTCTTGTTCTTGTCAAGCAAACAATAGTGTTTGTAGTTTGAAATTTGAACTGATTTTGCTTCCCCGGCTGGAACTTCGCTGCCTAGCAACTCAGCCTTTAGCACCGCCAACCTCTGCTTCGCTTCAAAGGACTCAGCGAAATCCTCCACCAGTTGGCAGAAACTGTTTTCCGAGCATGTGTTGGATACCTCCGATAAAGCTTCCTCCTTTTCATCTAACACACCTTCTTCCTGTATTTTAATCTCATAGAATAGCTCATTTTGTACCCTGTACACCAAGTTGATCACCTCCTTTGATGGCATGGAGATGACCCATCTAGAGATGTCATACCTTTCCATTCTCTTCATTGCCTCATTCATCCGCATAAACTCGCCAAACGGAGAAGTCAGCATCTGGAAGAAATTTGTGCCCCACACCTGTGCTGAAATACCAAAACACTTAACCCAGACCAACCTTTCAGTATCCACCAATGATGGTCTCCGCTGGTATATTTCGCCAAACCAGGACCACACCCATTCCATATTCACATATAAGTACTCAAGAATATCCTTGGAATCATCCGTCTCCAAGAGCACGAGGTTCATACCCATCGGGGTAGCTTTGATCCCAAAAACTCCTTGTTGGTGTAAGTATTTCTGAGTAGTAAAAGTCCTACCCTTTTTAACTATTTTCCCCACATAAGATTTTGCAAGTTTTTCCATCACTAATGCGTCTGATTTATAGATTAAATTGACTTGTGGTTGCTGCTACTTCTACCCACTGAGATTCTAGGTCTATTAACGCCACAAGAAGTATTCTTGAGCGCATTTGCATAAGAAAGCCCTGCAACTTTGGCACCAAGTACCGATTAGTCCTGTTGATAATGTCTTGTATTGGGTATGATTGTCCTTAGAACTTGGTTTGTTGCATATTCACTCCCCTCCTAATACTTTGTTTTGAAAATCTTGTCATATTCACCCACAACTTCATATCTCCAATGAATATGTTATCCAGCTTCACCGCCACAATCCTTTCATCTTCCACATCCACAAACCTTGCAAAACCAAACCGAAAATCACGCCTCTCTTTTTTATTTGGGATATGAACCTCCTGAATCCTCCCAAATCTTTTAAAAATGTCCCACAAATCCTTTGCACCGTATTGTTTAGGAAAGTGGGTGAAAAAGAATGAGGACTAAGTGATTATTTCTCTCCAAACCTCTACCGCCTCCCTTCCTTTCAATGCTACCTTCCCTGCCTTCGATGAGTTACCTGTTCTCAGTTTACCTCTGTTCATGGTCCTCCATCCATCATTTCCTGTAACATCCATCATTTTCACTTGAATAATGTCACTCTTTCTCACCTCTTCCTTTCTGTCCATTTACATAGTATGTTGTTTTTATATTTTCTTATCAATTCTCAATAATAACATAGAAGGTTAAAATAACAGCACCAAATTGGTCACGCAACCCCATAAGCAATGTTTTCGTCCTTTAGAACAATAGCATCGAAGTTGAGCTTGAAAGAACCATTAGGATGAGACACCCAATAAATGGAGGAAGAGGGAATTAAGTGATAGCTCATGGAAAAGATGGTTGAAATAACTTGAAAAAAAAAGTATGATAATAAATTGATTTGGGAAGAGAAAATGATTTCATTATTATTTCTCTGAATGAAAGAGCAAGTAACTCCAAAGATAGTACACCAATTACCCCATCCAAGCCTGTAAAATGGTTTATATTTTTTAAGGTTCAATCCTGAAGATTTAGATTGGAAAAAACGTAAAAAAGATGTAGTGCAGAGTATCCTCATATTCATGTTCACATAGAGGACACATTCTTAATACACATTGCTGAAATTTGTAAGTAAAGCCTGTTTGATATTTTCCAAAGGTGAATCATATATCTTTGGGGACCTTACCATCACCACATCAAATTAAAGAGGGAAGCATTTTCATTCAAGTTATTTGCAAGGAAATTAGTGGTCATAAAAAAGATGCCATTAGTATTCACTTTTTAGACTAGAATATCATCATCATTTGTGATACTAAGCGACACAATAGCCAAGGTTAAGTTGGATATGTGATTAGGAAAGTCAGAGTAAAACCATCCTCTTGAAGTAAGAGTAAAATCAAAGACCTTAGACTACATATAAGAATTCGAAATGGGAACAATAGTTTTTTCTTTAAGATGCCCTTGAGAAGAGACCCAATTATCCACCAAAAAATGAGCTGATATCCCATTTCAAGCACGTCAAGCCAAGTCTAAATTTAAAGCTTCCTAATGAGTGGATATCTCTTTCCAAAAATTTGACTCAAACTTTTTTGTAGTAACCTTAAGAAATGGGCCTTGACTGAATGTGTACTTAGATCTTATAATGGTTGTTTATTTAATATGCCTATTAGTCAAGAGCTTCCTACCCGCTTTAACAGAGAAAGCTTTATTAATAACTTTAGTAGACCTTAACACCAGTAGACTTGGATTTGCAAAGTTTCTCCCAGGCTAGAGTATGAACTCTTTTGGAGTCATCCCTATTACTCCAGATAAAAGAGCAAAAATTCCTATTAATGTTGTCACATAAAGATAAAGGAAGAAGAGCAATTTGCATAATAAAAGTAAAGAGATTGAATTATAGACTTAGCTAGAGTGACTCTAACAGCCATAAATAACATCATGATCTTCCAATTACTCAACCTAGAATTAACCTTATCAAAAATGAAATTGAAAATATATTTGTAATTTTCTAGTGAAGAATAGGAACCCCCAAGTATTTGCCTAAATGCTTAGTGCATTGAAAATCACTTTGTTGAACAATTTGCTGTCGCACATTGTGGTTAACATTTTTTTTAAAACATGATGCAAGTTTTGTCCGTGTTGAATTTAGCACCCGAGTTATTGCAGAAGAGCTTTGAGGCAAGATTGATGACATCAATCTGATTTCTAGAAACTTTAGCGAAGAGGATAGGTTCACCTCCAAAGGCTAAATGAGAAATAGGAGGCCCTCCTTTATTAAGTTGAATGGGATTCGAGTTTTTTTTTTATCAACTGCAAGGTTAACCAAATGAAAAATCCTTTCAAGTCAAAAGAACAAAAAGATTGGAGAGATCGGATCCCCCTTGGTTGGCATAAATTACTGTAGAGCTTCACTATTCCTAAGGATGTACATCCTCACTGAAGAAATGCAACACCATATAAGAAAAAAAAAATTTAATGTTTATTTAATAATATATTTTTAATAAATAAAAATTATGTTGTTGTAAAATGTATATTAAATTAAAATACATATAAATATATTTTGATGTTATTTTAAATTTATTTATGATGTGTTTTTTATTGAGTTGAGTTTATATTTATAAAATATAGTGTTGTTTTAAATTGATTTGAACTTGTAATATAAAATAAGTTTTATTTTTAATAAAAATTTAAATTTTTTATTTTTTCCAAAATAAATTTTTCAGTTTTCTAAGACTTAAAAATATGTAGCTTAAAATAAATATAGTCAGTCTCATTTGTTTTGTTTAAAAAGTCTAACATGTCAAATAGTCAATCTTGTCAACTTTAATTAAAGCCATGTTTAAAACTTGTTTACACTAATTATACTTTAAAAATTAATTGACTTCACTTATATTTGAGTTAACCTAACCTTTTTGCTTAAATCGAGTCCCGACGGAGTATTTTGTATTTCATTCTAAACAAATGACGATGTTGTAGCGTGAATGTGAATTTATTAACTGAATCGTGCTAGTTTATCAGCATTGTTACGAAATTAACTTCCCTTTTGTCAGTAATGTAAATGACAACTTTTAATAAATGTACCAGACTCATCTATTTGGCTTTTTTTTTTCTCTTTTTTATAGAACAAATATTTTATCAAAATGTTTTACTCTCCGTATTATTTACTTAGTTAACTTCTTTTATTATTCATGATGAAAAATTGATTAAGAAATTAATTTCTCAACGTAAAATGCTTATAAAAAATTGGTTATTTCACAACTAATTTTTGGTAATTTTTTCTTGTTATTCAGGGTGAAAAGCTTATAAAAGAAGCAACTAATTTCTTATAGAGTATTTTTTCCTTTCAGATTTGTTTTTTTGAATTTTTTGAATTTCTTTTTAATTTGTCTTTTATGTACATATGTTTTTCTAAAATATAATTTTAAAAATTTTTTAAGTTAATTTATATTTATTTTTATTTTTTATGTATTTTATTTTTATGTTGTGTATCTTTTCCTTTATTTTATTTTTCTAAAATACTTTGTAATTTATTTTTCAATTTAAAGTTTTTAAATTAAGATTTTTAAACCTGATATTTTAAATTATTTGGTAAAAAATGTTTAAAAAATTTAACTTAAAAAACATAAACTAAAAAAGAAATTACATTGTGTTTAAAAAAATTAAAACAACAAAAAAAGATATACAACATAAAAATAAAACAAACAATAAAATAAAATAAAAATAACTAAAAAATATTAATTTTAGAATTCATGATTTAAAACAATATACATAAATAATAAATAAATTTAAAAAATTGACTAAAAAAATAAATTTGAAAAAAAAAATACCCTATAAAAAATTGGTTCCCCAGCAACCACTTTCTAAATATAAATAGTAAAAAAAGTTATTTAGGTAAATAACATAGGTGGGTCATTTGGCTAAATATTTTTTCTTTTTGGTATATAAAAACAAAAAGAGTCCATCTATTTACTAAGAAATTAATTGAAGTTACTATTTGCTTGTTTTGGTTAACAGAACAAATAATGATATAGTTATGTAAGTTTAATTAATATGCATTGTCAGTGTAAATTTTTTTAAATGAACATTCTATCACAATCCTTTAGTTATGGTAAGTTTGTTGACTTTGCACATTAATACTTTAAAAGTCATATAAATAAAAAGTTATGAATGTTAGGCTAATTAAACGGGTTTTTGGCCAACAGAGGGTATAAAAAAACAAAAATTACGGATTTGGCTTGGTCAACTCAAATATTACCGAAATGGTGTAGTTTGATTGTTCAACGGCCAAATACACCATTTCGTTTGGCGTATTTGAGTGAAGCACATGACCAGAACCAAATACGCCAAACCAATTGGTTTATTTGAACCAAATAGCCAAATCATTTAGTGTGTTTGGATAAGAAAACAAGAGAAAAAATAAAACAGTTTCCAAATCATCTAACCTCACTCTCTGCATTTTGCTTACTCTTTTCTCTTTCTTCGATTTCATTTAGCATAATCAGTGTTGTTTTTCTCGCAGGTCTTCTCTTCACTGCGTTTTAGGGATCGCACCATTCTTGCATGCTCCTTCTTCTTTTGCTTCTTCTTTCTTCGCTACGATTCTTAATTCATGTTCGCTTTCGCATCCTCACGCCACTCTCGACAACGCTGTCGCGTACATGATAACTCAATCACGTTGTGAACTCCACACTTACATGAGAAAGTTTATAATAATGAAAAATGAAATAAGAGAATATTGTAGAATTAATCAAAGAGAGCTTAGACTGTTTAGCATATATATGATATATGCATGCTAAAATTTTGTTTTCTGTACAGCAATCCAAACAACCAAATGATTGGCGTGTTTGGTTCAAATACGTCATTGGTTTGGCATATTTGGTTCTAATCACGTGATTTATTCAAATATGCCAAATGAAATGGTGTATTTGGTCATTAAATGGTTAAACTACACTATTTTGTTAATATTTGGGTTGCCATTCCAAACTCGTAATTTGTGTTTTTTTATTATCAGCATTTAACAAACTTGTAAAGGGGAGAAAACTCCATTGCTCATTGAATCAACTCAAGCAAAAAGAGACAAGGGACCAACTACATATACTAAGTTACGAAGAAGAAAATAAACTCTAACAACCCCTAACAGAAAATGAGGTAGTTACTAACAACTAATATAGAAAGGTTATTTCTAATATCCTCTCTCAAGGTGGGTTGTGGATGTCAAATAAACCCAACTTGGACACATTGTCTTGAAATGGTGTTGGATACATGGACTTGGTGAATACATCAACAAGTTGATGTTTGGAGGGAACATGAGAAAGAACAATGAGACCTTCAAGAATCTTTACATGTATGAGATGACAGTCAACTTCAATGTGTTTGGTTCTTTCATGAAAGGAGAGATTTTTAGCCAAATGTATAGCAAATTTATTGTCACAGAATGTTGGAAAAGGAAGAAGAATGGCAAGGCATAAGTCGTCAGAGCATATTTGAGTTATTGTAGTTCACAAGCAACAGAGGCAAGAGCCCTATATTCGGCCTCGGTAGAGCTTCGAGAAACTGTGTTTTGTTTCTTAGATTTCCAAGAAATCAAGTAATTACCATAAAAAGATGCAGTATCCTATAATTGCGAGTAACGCAGCATGTAGCCTAATCCGAATCAAAGAAGGCTTGAATTTTGTGAGGATTGTGAACAGGATAAAAGAGTCCTTTATCAGGAGCATTTTTTAGGTATTTCAGAATGCGAAAGGTAGCCTGCAGGTGTGAGTATCTAGGCTTAAACATAAATTGGCTAATCTGTTGCACAACAAAATTGATATCTAGCCTAGTATTGGTTAAGTACAGGAGTTTGCCAATTGATCATTGAAAAGCCTTGGGGCCAGTAACAGGATCACCTTCATCTTCAATGAGCCTAACGGAAGGATTAAGAGGGGAAGGTGTTGGTTTACAGCCAGTAAGTCCAAATTCAGAAAGAATTTCAAGGCAATATTTCTGCTGATTCAAGACCAAACCTCGTAAGGATCGAGCAACTTCAAAACCCAAAAAATACTTCTATTCACCAATGTTCTTGATGTGAAATTGATCGTGAAGATAACCTTTGACTTGATTGATCATGCAAAGGTTGTTACCATGAGAACGATGTCGTCCACATAGACCAAAAGGGCTGTAAAAGAATCAGCAGTATACTGCACAAAAAGAAAATGATCAGCTGGAATTTGAGTGAAACCAAATTCAGTTAAAGCATAGGAGAGTTTGGCATTCCATTAGCGACTTGCTTGTTGTAATTCATACAAGGATTTTTGTAATTTACAAACAAGGTTAGAAGAAGGAAGATTGAGACCTGGTAGTGGCTTCATATAAACCTCTTCTTTGAGGTCACCATGTAAAAAATCATTATCTACATCAAGTTGACGTAAGAACCATCCAGAAGAAACTACAATGGAAAGGAGAAACCGCAAAATATTTAAGCGAACAACTGGAGAAAAGCTTCCAAAAAAGTTTATTCCCTCTGTTTGGGTGAAACCCTTAGCAACCAATCTTTCGATAGATCGATATGCCCAGTATTTGGTTCTGTAAACACATTTACATCCCACGGTTTTCTTTCGTGGAGGAAGTTCGACAAGTGACTAAGTGTTGTTCTTCTCTAGAGCTTCTAATTCAGTTCACATGGCCTTCCTCCAGCAGTTAAGTTGACAGACTTCTTTAAAGGAAGTAGATCAATTGTACTAGAAATAGATAAGCAAAAAGCAATATGAGAATTGGAACATTTGGAATAAGAAAGATAAGAATGTAAAGGATAAGGAATGCTATAAGTAATATTAGATGAAGTTAAGGTAGGACAATGATAATCAACTAAGTATGAAGGAGGTTGCTTAGTCCTAGTGGAAATTTGCGTTGTAGGCTCAGTGACTTGGAGAGATGCATGAAGAGAAGATTCAACACTTTAGGTGGGAACAGCTGAATCATGATCATGTATTAAATGTAAAAAAGTGTCATGATCAACAATGGAGGGATGCAGATGAGGAGTATCAAAAGTAATAAGAGCATCAAACTGTGAAGTATCAATAACGCTATTGGTAGTATCTATGGAAGAAGAATGTAAAGTGTTAGTGGCATAAGAAAGATGTTGTTCATAGAAGATGACATTTTTGGAAACAGACATGATTTGCTTTTGAGATTATACAAAAGATAACCTTTAGTTCCAGCTTTAAAACCCAAGAAAATGCAGTTGGCAGCCCTTTTATCAAATTTGGGTCTTCCAGAACTGAGTGTGTTAGCATATGTCAGGCATCCAAATACTCTTAAAAGGCTTAAATCAGGATCATGACCATACATTAGTTCATAAGGAGTTTTAAATTTCAAAACAGGAGTGAGAAGTCTATTAATTAAATGAGTGGTATGTCTAACAACAAAGGACAAAAAACAAGGTGATAAATTTGCTTGAAACAGCAAGTTATGACTAACATTTAATAAATGTTGATGTTTCCTCTCAATAATACCATTTTGTTGAGGGGTCTCAACACATGTAGTTTCATGGAAAATGCCTTTTGTAGAGAAAAAATCAGTTAAGGAAAACTCTTTGCCATTGTCAGATCAGAGTTTCTGTAGTTTCAAGTGATATTAGTTTTCAATTAATTGAATGAAGGAAAGAAGAATGAACTTGACATGAGATTTTTCTCTTAGTGGGTGAATCCAAGTAAACCTGGTAAAATCATCCCCCATTGTCAAAAAATAATGGAAGAAATGGCAATAAGACCTCAAATGTCCACATGTATGAGTTCAAAAAATCTGGAACTTCTGCTATGACTAATAGCAAAAGGGAGTTTCTTCTATTTTGCATAGTGGCATGTATCACAAGGATGCAAACAATAAAAAACAATATCATTGTATTTGGAAGATAAATGTTTCAAGATTGTATTTGAAGTGTGGCCCAATCTAAGATGTCACAACATGGAACTATCAGAAATAGTTACATTGGAAAAAATTGAAAAAGATAAAGGATTATTAGAAGAAGATCCACATGAGCCCAAGTCACTTAAGTCTTCCAAGTAGAATAAGCCATTCTAGCGCTCAGCTACTCCAATCATCTGAAAATTGGATTTTTGCATAATTAAACAATGGGCGTCACAGAATATAACCATGCAGCGAATAGTGGAAAGAAGTCTAGGAATGGATATGAGGTGGATAGCAAAATCTAGTACGTAAAGAACATTGATAAGAGTTAGTTTGCCTAAATGAATATTGCCAGAGAAATTAGCAAAAAGGATTGTGTTATTTGGTAATTTTATCCAAATTGGTTTTATAGGTTTGAGAGGGTCAAAAAATGATTTAGAGGGACAAATGTGGTCTGTGGCACAACTATCCAAAATCCATGAAGCGAGACAAGAAACAACACCCGAATGATTCACAAGGGAGGTTTGAGTATGGTTGACAGAAGAGACATTAGCCTAGGACTGCTGAAGAAGAGCCATAATAGCCTGATACTACTCTTTTGAGAAACTAAATTGGTCACAGTTAGAGATATCAACCAAGTCAAAATGATGTGAAGATGTATCTAAATTTGGCCCACCAATCTAGCAGAGGCATGCGAACCAGAGGAAGTGCTTTTGGCTGATTTTCGGTATTCGATAGGAAAACCAATCTGCCAATAACAAGTTTCAATGGTGTGATTAGTTTTCTTGCATTTCTCACAAAATTTGTTGTTCCTACAATTAGTTTTTCCAGAAGGAGGCTTGGTCTTGTTCACGGTGGTATTACCTCTGTGGTTGGAATTAGATTTGGTGGCATTGTTTGGAAGAACAGCAAAAGCAACAGAGTCTTGAGAAGAGGGTTTGAAGGAAAGACCAACAAATTCTTGTTCATGCTGAAGAATCATGGAAAAGGTTTTAGCAATGGATGGCATTGGATCCATCATCATTACCTGAAATCACACTTGAGAATAGTCATTATTCAAGCAGTGAAGAAAGCGAATGACACAATCATCTTCCATTTCTTTCTGCAATTTCGGAAGCAGTCCACAGGAGCAAGATGGCAAACAGGTGCAGAGTAGTACACAGTGATACATTTCAATTTCTTTCCACAATATCTTCAACTGAGTGTAATACTCGAAGACACTCAAGCCACCCTATTTGTAGTTTTGGATTTGATCTTAAAGATTAGCAACACGAAATTTGTCAGCCTATGAGAAACGATCTTTGAGATCTTTCCGCATTTCAGCGGTAGTATCCATCCACATCACAGACTGCTTAATCGAGGGACTCATGGATTATGTGAGCCAAGACATCACCATATGATTGCACCGGCGCCAAGCATCATAAAGTGGATCAGTGATCGGAGGACATGGGAGGCCGCTGGTGACGAACTTCTCTTTGTTGTTGATTTCAAGGGCAACCATCATGTCATGTTCCCATTGATGAAAATTGCCCTCAATTAAGAGCAAAGAAACGAGAACAAGTGTCGGATTTTCGCTGGGATGAAGATACAACGGATTGGCCAGATTAACAAAATGATATGATGATGGAGTTGGTGCGAGAACACCATGAGCGTTGTTCTAGCTTAAATGCACTATGGTTGATAAAAAAGCTAAGCAACAAAGGAAGAGAGTGGGCTTGCGAAAAATGAAGTTGAGTGTTACATCTAATACCATATCTGCATTTAACAAACTTGTAAAAAGGAGAAAACTCTATTGCTCATTGAATCAACTCAAGCAAAAAGATACAAAGGACCCAATTACATATACTGAGTTCAAAAGCAGAAAAATGAAGTTTAATAACAACTAATATAAAAAGGTTATTCCTAATATTTATACCTTCGGTTGGCCAAAAACCCCTAATTAAACTCTAGTTATAGATTGTCTAAATTTGTAAGGGCGATGTGACCATTTATTGCACCACAATGTTGATATATACGATTTTAAAGCTCAGAAAACTGATAAAAACAAATATAAGAGAAACTTATTCTTTCCACCTTCAGATATTGATTACTCTTTGTGACGTTTACATTTCCTGGAGAGGAAAAAAAAAAAAAATATATAGGAGGTGAAGGTGAAGAAACTCATGGTTTCTTAGTAGTTGGTAGCATTTTGCGCGATAACCATGACTCAGAAGGAGACTTGGGCAGTGGAGGAAGCAACACGGCTTTGCGACACAGACCAAATGGCCATCCCTCGCAGTGACAAAAGTCCTGAATCACTGAGTGCCTCCAATATTTGGACAAGTCAAGCTCGTTCATGCTTGAACATCGTGAAAGGTTGGTCTTCACAGAATAGAATGCTTCCCCACTCGGAGAACTTGAAAACCGTGAGAAACAACTTTTAACAGACAAAAACTCTTCTCCTTCGTCATTTGTTTCATCACCCTCCTCCTTTTCTTGAGGTCCCACTGCCTCACTCACATAAAGTTCTTTCGTTGCTGGAGAGTATACCCACGAAAAGCTGTGTCTCAACACGCTCGACCTATGCTTCTGTTTCTCCATGGTTCTGCTTATCACTGCTGAGATAAACAACTGGGGAAGTAGACGGATCATGATTACATTCCATTAAGACTCAAACAATTTGATTCAGTGGTGACATCAATTTAGGGTGTGTAATTGGTCTCACGTTTCAGTGTTTGTTCAGTCAAAACATCTTTAAATATTATGCTGGAAACATTATTAACTCGTTTTAAAATGAAAACACTCAAACACACTCAGTTGACTTTAACATCAGAATGAATTTACAATATAAATTTTGCGGACATTCAGAGAAATAAAAGCTTACTTCTTGTTCCTCGTCAAAATCGCTCACTGGGTAGTCATCCTCAAAACTTGAGGTGGAAAGGCGTGCTGCAAAAGTTTGGCAACGGGAAAATACTTCCTTAACAGTTTCCACAAGGTATTTGCATCCCTTGGGAGGGTTTGGTGGCTCTTCATGGTAGAACACACCCATGTGGAAATTTATTCATCATGTTGCCAGACAGGAGCACATGTATTTATATACATTAATACATGGAGCCATCAATTCTCAAGATTTGATACTCAATTCACCTGCTTCATTGATAGTGGCCCAGCAGCGTACTGGGAGCACTAAAAAGTTTTGTGTTCTTTAAGGTAAAGACTAAGTTAAAATGGCCTAAAGACATCTTAACTAATGGCTAAAATATTCAATTTAGGATTCAAATGTCTATTTGAAATGAGTAAGTAATTTGGTTGGGAATTTTTTTTTTGGGCACTAGGAATAATGCCTCAGGTCCATAAGTGCATGACATGTGACATCTTTGTCTTTGGTTGTATTATGCCTGTGGTACACGTAAGAAATGTCTCCACCAGGTAATCTGCAACGATTTGTTTTTTATCTCAGCCTAGAGATAGTGCTTAATGAGTGTTACACTTTAAGTTAAAGTCATCGATCTTTAACGGGACTTGCTACCGAATAAATACTGCTATTAATTGGTTATCCTCCAACTGAAGTTATATGGGCGAAAATAACGCAGAAAGGGACTAGACCTTCGGAACATGTTAGGCTAAATGATCCCTTATGGTATGCCTTCAAATTGACTCACACGGTATAAATATTTTAATTCGAGTAAAAGAAAGGAAAATTATGCTTTGTGATTCTATCCAACTCCTACATAATACATAATTGCATGTTTTCTGCAAAAGATATATCTGGTTATATTAAAAAAATTATATCAAGAATTTTCTTTGTTACATGAATAAACAACTAGTTAGGGTCACAAAAAATTATTATATGGTTCCGATGTGCCAAGTTATTCATGATTCCAACCAATAAGCATACAATATATAATTAAGTTTAATTACTAGTCTAGCATATGGATGCCGGTAGACTGACTACCTAGAAGAGACAATTTGATAAAGCATAAAATACTTCAAAGTAAAGACGGTATATATGGGATGCACAGAGCAAGAAACAGTCCCCCATTTATTCTTGTCATTCTCAGTATTTGCTATAGTTTGGGTTGCAATTTGAGCTTGGTGGCAATCTTTATCTCTACACACTCTAAATACTCGCATGCCTGCAATTTCTAAGAGTGGTCAGTGATAACAAATATACACAGAGAGCTTGATCTTAATTTTGTGTGGTTTGTAAACATTTGATAATTATGAAAGATATACAATGACTCAGTGTTCAACTCAAAATCTCCTGATATTTAAGCTATCATACTTGCAACTCAAGTGAGTTTTTGGGAATGGACACTAACAGTTTGAGTGGGTAATATATCCATATATTTGTGTATAAGGTTCCTATAGTGATTGTCCTCTAGTAAATAATGTTTTATTTATTTATTTGTAACTAGCTTCCGATGACTTAGCTTATATTATTGTAACTCTTTGTTAATAAAATGTTCACTCAGTTTATAAAAAAAAACACATATATAATTAATTAATTGATTTATCTTATAAAATATGTTAATTAAATAATTATATATTACATACTAATTTGTTAGAACATGGACGACATGATTGGACATACTCATTTAATAATTTTTCTATATTCATGTGCATGAACTAGAATTTCTTCTTTAAGATTATGCTATACATGTGTAAAATTTTGGAAGACCAAGTTAAATTATTTGAAGTGTGTTGAGCTGAACTCTATTCAGCCTAGTCTGCCTACACACTAGGGTGAATATTACTTCTTACACCCATCAAATTGGGTTTTGCATCCTTTGAATATATTCTGGAAAGTTCAATCGTGAATGTATTTAAAGTTCAATCGTGAATGTATTTAAAGGATGCGTAAAATCCAATTTAACGGATATAGGGTCTAAAACCCTTTTATGGCCTATGATGCCGTTTGATTGATGAAATTCAAAGTATGAATGGCGAAAGAGGATAAGGATTCCTTCATTTCGTTGCTGGTTGTTACATCAATTTTTGCGACAAGTCAACTTGTACAGATCAAGTATTGGATAATTATGTGAGTTTTCTAACAGTTTTAAATAGAAATTTTCACTTTGACTAAATAAGAAAAAGAGTAATTTGATTTTTTTAAAATCAGAAAAATTATTTTATATAAAAATTATGGGATAAGCTTTTGACTTCTTCGTCTACCAGTTTCACTTGGTCAAACCTTATCTTGTATGAATCACTTCTCTTTTTTCATAATGCACTCTTATTTGAAGCATGCAGTCCTTCCCGTTCGGTAATTATGTGTACGGTGCGTAATTGGACTCTCTCACCATTTAAAATACCTATTTTCTTTTTTCTTTCATGTTATACTTGGCATATATTAAATCTAAAGCAAAAGGTAAAGAGTATGCTCTACCATTTAAAGTAATCTTCGAAGACGGGTGGGTGATGGGATAAGAGTTCATTTTGGAAATATATGGGTCGGGGAGCAAAGCCTAAAAGATTAGTATCCACATCTTTATGGAGCAGCGTTGAAAAAGGATGCAATGGTGATGGACCTGTGGATTTAAAGAGGTTGGAAGTGGACCTGGTGGTGAGGTTTATTTGCCCGAAAAGAAGAGCAGCTTGAGGGATTGAGGCACAAGCTGCATCTAGTACAATGTGGCATGAAGTACAACATGTACAAGACATGTGGTGGTGCGACAATGAAGCATTTAGAATGTCTTCTGTAGCTTCTTCATGCAAGGTTCTAGCAATGGATTCAGGCTAACATCAGGATATGCTACTCACGAGCATTTTGGAGGTTGTTGTTCCATCCAAGGTGCAAATATTAACTTGGAGGCTTATCACAAATAAATTACCAACTAAGGTTAATCTAGTGAAGATAGGTATTCTACACCAACAAGCAGAACATTGTAGACGGTGTGAAAATGTGCCAAAATGTACAAATATGATTATCAAAACCATGTTATAAGTCGTAAAATTGTACCATTTTATGAGTTTATGGACCCTTATCAAGTTAAATCGTGAGTAAACTTGTGGTAATATTGATAAACTTGCAAGTTTACATACGAATTCATGATATTACTCAAAAATTTCATTTAACCATTATTCACTCTAAAATGGTGTCGTTTAGCATCTTACTCAGGTTTTCTCCTCTCTTTGCTTCGTCACTTCTATTCCGCCAAATCCCTAAATCCTCTCTTCACTTTGCTTCGCTCACTACGTTGAGTGCATTATCATTCCATCATAGCTTCCAACGAGCACTCATTAACACAGAGATTCCATAAATACGTGATTAAATGATTCCGTTCCACCATAGATTCTTGCAAAATGCGATTCCACCATAGTAAGCGCGATTATCATTCCAGCGTGATTCCACCATAGCCTCTAACCCTCCGTTCATATGTGTTGTGTGTCATTTCGTTTATTTTAACCATCACATTAATTAGTACAATAAAACATGCATTTTCAAGTATGTATTAATTTTAGTTTATATTAAATTTGATCCATGTGAATATTTGTATGTGTTTGTGGTGTTCCATATATCAATTAATTAATTATCTCTTAAAATTTATCCAAAAATAAAATTGATCTAATAATAATTTTTTATTTGCATTAGTAGGTAATTATTCACATTAGATTGTAGTCATTCAATCAATAATATTATAAATAAGGGTACATTTTGTTAAGCTTATTTTTTTAAAAGAAAATACTTATTTTAAGCAACTCTATTATTTTTTTTTTGTATTTGGTTAAACTGTCTTTTACTTAAAATAGTCATTTTTTGCTTATTTTAATAAACAAATCATACCTGCTTAGTAAATTTACTTATTAAATTTAATATTGCTTATTTTACAATTATTTTTTAAAATATACTCAATTTCCAAAATGTTTTTAAATATATTTGAGGAATTATTTATATACTACACAATATTAAAATGTTAAATTTGTGATTATATTATTTATAGGTATTTAATTATTAATTTTTTTTATCTAAAGTAAACTCTTACGAGTTTACGAGTTGAGTTTATAGGATTCCCATGAATTTACAAGTGAGTTTACAGAATTCCTACAAGTTTACGTAATATCTCGATATTGATAACCTTATGTACAGATCATTTGTTTACAAAATGTGCGATGTGTATGGGCAACCCTTTGCTCCTAGTGGGGATTTTTCACGACACTACATGGTAAGACTTCAATACATGGTGTACAATTTACAGGGTTGGTATATGATTCTCGGACCACACACTGCTTGATTTTTGTATGATTGGTAAGTATTTGACACATTTGATAGGTTCGTAACAATATGATTTTCAATACTCTAGAACAACAATGGCTGCTGAACAGTAAGAAGCGTAAGTTGCAAAAGACACCCAAGTAAAAAAATAATCAATAGGCTAGAGATAAGGATCATATTTAACTCCCGCTGAATAAAAAGTTATAGGTTTAAACATAGTGAAACTGAAATAATATGTATGAGATTTTAAATTTATATCTTAGTACCTATATTGTATTCCAAATGATACAAAAAACAATTATGGTTACAGTCTTCTAAGATCCAGCTAGTGGTATAAATAAGATAAAATATCTTTCTTTCGGAGTATATCTGATAGAGTAGAATGAAAACTAATAAGAAAAATTATAAATGTAAACTTATATGCATTTCACACCTAGTTAAAAAAAATAAAGAAAAAAATACATAAGTATAATAATATTTATGATGTAATAAGACAAAAATAAAAAAAAATAAGAAGTGTTAATAAAATGTATAAATTAAATCAGTATATCCCTATCATCGCTCATCAAATAAAAGGAAACGAGATAAAAGTTTTGAATTAAAAGAGAGAAGTGCAGATCATGAAAAATGCAATCAGCTATTGAATACCTATTTTGTTTGGATGCCTTTTAGTCTTAAATGGAATCTAGAAGATCGAGTTGACAAAATAAACTGGTCAAATCCGTAATATAACTACTACGTGAGACAACATATACATTTTGTTATACACGTATAAATGTAAGTATGATTATGATGGATAAAAGGGAAGCGGACAGAGAATATTGATGATCATCATCAACATCACGACAAGAATGATACTATGAGTAGGATTCTAAGTCCCACACATACAATGAATTATGTTATCAAATAGATTACAACAAAACAACTTCCTCATCAGTTAAAAGTCATCTTTCCTCGGTGATAGACACGACCTTGGTGGAAAATTCTTCGCACTGAGGCGAGTCTGTCAAAAACCGCGTTTTTACCAAAACCAAGTCCTAAATGATTTGGGAAAAACATGTTGAAGAACAGTGGTTATCCACGAGCATGTAAAGGTTTTGCTGAGCTAGGCTTGCACTCTTTGTAGTCTACAAAGGTAGCTCTTTTTCATCACGTTACATTTGGTGTTTGGTTATTTGACTCATGAACTAATAACTCCAGAGACCCATGGAACTATCACTGGTGCAGAAGGATGTGAATTTCGATACCATTCAGGATACTTATCCTTAAAATTTAGTCGAGGTTTCTCAGCCTGGATACATAATATCAATTAGAGTATATTAGCCAGGGGTAGGAAAAATAAATGAGCAAGAGGAAAATTTCAAACCAGAGAATATATGGAAGTATCAAAAGCTATTATGCAAGTATATATAGAAGAGGCAAAATGGAATTATTGGGTAGAACTTACATATTTAAGCCAACATTCCTGATGTTTGTGCTGGTAGATATCTGGAGAATGACACCCAAACTCAGATGGGCAATAAACCCAAGTATTGCATTTCTTTTCACCTTCTTTGGCATGTTTCGCATGGTCCAGGCAGGCCTGACAGCAATCAGCTGCACTATCTTTGTGGTGGGTAAGACCCCATCGTACAGCAGCACCATCATAATCTGTGTGAAGTTCAGCATGGCACTCCAGTGAAAGGGGCCTGCCAGGAAGAACCTCCTCCTCTGGAGACAATGTAAAGTTGGTAAGTACAACGAATAAATATCCACAAGAAATAAATATAGAGAAAAAGGATTGTACACTGTTAGTGTAAAAAATTTTACATTGACATTCAATTACAATCCTTTATTTATAGTAAGTTTGTTGACTTTACCAATTAATATTTTAAAAGTCATATAAATAAAGAGTTGTGATTGAATATCAGTTTAAAAGTCATATATACTAATCAAACTCATAAATATATGTGTACACCACTTCCAGATTCTATGATGCTATGTATGAAATGTTAACTGATTCCTGGTAACCAGTCATGTGATGAATTTTCTACAAGCCAATATAGCCGGTTGTGCATGAGAGGACTATAATAGAAAAAAATGGATTATTATGACTGAAGAAACTGATATTACCAAAGTCTTCTACACCCTCAGGTTTGTCATCATGTTCTTCATTAACAACTTGAGCAGGTATCCAGAGGCCAATCTCTTCACAAAACAGATCCCAATCAGACTCCAAAGCTCTTCCTAGCATACCTAGGAGTTGAGATAACATTATGTACAAGGTGTCAAAGATTAGTAAAGCATCCATTACTAGTTTGCAAACAGTATTATCTTAAAGTATCACACAATCAGGTCATCTGTCACAAACACAACAGAAAATGAATGTTCATACCAGCTTCTTCATGGGGGATGGTTGAGTTGGAAGTCCCCTTCACAAGAGCCAACTTGACCTCTTCCAGTTTTTCCTTGCGCCAACTCATTACCACTTCTGTATTTTTGAAAATGTCATATCACCAAAATGACATGTTACGGATAAGTTAGGAATACTTCCAAATTCTTTAAACTTTTCAGTTAAATAACACCACCAGATTTAATGTGTAAAATATCATAGCTTATAGTAATTGATTAAAAGGGGGACAAGCCACCTCATTAGTGGGGATGAACCTTTAAACTTTTCAGTTAAATAACACCACCAAACAATGTAAGCCCCCTTTACATTTAACATCACATCAGAAAAACTGGTGGTTTCATTCTTTGCATGATACAGGATAACAAATATACAATTAAGTGATGGGATACTTTCATGTAAAATGTTAAAAGATTTTGCCAATTAAAAACACATTAAGAAATTTACTAGGTCTATCATCAGTCCAATTAAATGATTTAGTGCCCGAAATAAATGAGAATTCAAACTATCTTCACTGATTTTGTCATTTCAAAGATCAAGTAATACATTATATGCATTTCAGAGCTCAGACTTCAGCATGAGTGACTTAAAAATGAAAACTCAGTTAATCTATGGACTTCTTACCAAACATAAAAACTATGTTAAATCACATATTAATTAATACACGATGAGCTTTTCATACTTTCAATTTGAGTTACTGAAGACTAGGTCAATGTTTACACTTCTTACTTAATATAAAAATTTGCAAGTCACAATTCCAAGTAAGATAGATTGCTAGATAGAAAAATAGTGAGACAGAGAGAGGGATCAAATAAGCCAAAGTCATTCTTATTCCCTTCTATAACTTTCTACTGGATAAATTTATCCCAAAATGGAAAAACCTACCCATGGAGTGAAGGTTTATATCATATAGAACATATCTACAAAATAAATTATTAAAGATTATTTGATACCACATTAACATGCATCAAAATTAATGCAACATATAATTGTAAAATGTATAATTATATTCTTATTGTTGCTTAGGTTTTTAAAAGCTTGACAGAAACATTGTCCATTTACGATTTATCAGTTGAATTAGCAAAAATAATATTCTATATATGGATGTAAGAGTGTTAAGTCTTACATCAACATAAATTGATCCCTCCTCGGCTAAAATTTAATATGAATTTTTCATGTTTCTTCCGTAATGTATCTAAACTTATAATAGATCATTCATTCTCAATGATTACCACCATAACAAAAAATTATAATTTAGCAGAAGACATCTATATATTGCAAAAAAGAGATGCACCAGCACACAGACCAATTGAGGTTAACTAGAGAAAACGAAAAGAACTTGAATGCAATTCCTTTTCTTTTCATCAAACTCTTAACAAGGAATTAAAGGCAAGCAGAGATGCCGCTATAAGATCAGCAGTAGGTGCAATTTGTGATATTATCGGGGTGAGCACACCACACTGACAATTGGTCGCAGAAACTAAAGATTTCAGTAAGATGACCGAAATGCAATTTTATTACTACCGAAAAGCCAAAAGCAAGAGCAGTAATAAGACACAGCCTCAAGGCAGCAAGAATGGCAATTGACAATGCAGGTCATATCTCATGTCAGCTTAGCTTGAACGTTAACAAAATATTTAATAAATAGTGTTATGAATACACAAAAGAGGCTTAATAATGTTTATACTAATAGAAAGAATAAGATTCTTTTAAGCAAAATTCAACATGCATGCAGCATTCACCTCGTTCCTTAGAGATATCTACGCTACTGGAATTCAAGCTCCTTAGTCTCTGCAAGATCTCATCAACTATGTTCTGCTTCAAATGCCGAGGCAATTCCACCGCCAGATTTTCACTGGAAAACTCCCCTTCAAAAGCCTTCACCTATTTGCACAGGGCAGTTCCATAAGATTAACTTGAGCAAGTGACTAATGGAAGCAGACACAATAAAAAGGGCTCACAGTTGTTTGTTCTTACCCACTTGACTAACTCCAGGGGTTTAAATTCCCTGCGGATTTGAATTGATTCTTCCATTTTGCGAATCTGATCCGGGCTATAGAGAGCAACTGAAAACACAGATAAAGGAAAAGCTGATGCAGGAAGCGTTTGATTGGCATTAAAATAAAGAGGAAAATGATTGAGAAGGTTACTTACCGTTGCGGGAAACGTTACCGGAGTAGATATAGAGAGAAGCATAAAGAGAGCGAAGAACGTAGAGAGCAAAGGCAATGTTGAAGAAGCAAACTAAGAGAGTGGTTTTCTTGTAGGAACAAAGCCACTTCCCTCTGGCCATCTCTTCTTCTTCATCCCACCATTGCACGTTTCCTCTTATGTCTGGAAAAGCCTGCACCAACTACTTTAATCTGAGATCCAAGAATCGAAGCAAACCTCCACTCGCAAGCTTAAGCAACTAATTTTGTAATTTGCTTTACTTATTGGACCTTTTTGGGTTCTGTGGTTTTCGGCGGTGAGCTGATCACCCTAAGCATAGGTGGTTCGGTTCTATCGTACGCTTTTTGTCTGAGGTGCGGGTGGGAATTAGACGGAACACCTAATCATTTCGATTATTAATGCTGCTCGCGCTAAACTGCGCACCACGTTTTAGACTAACGTGCACCGTCCGTTACTTTCAAATTATCCTTTTTACTCCAAAGGAAAAAAAGGTTTAAATAAAACAGTTTTACAAAAAAATATTTTTAATCCTTAAAATTTATAAATATTTTTTTAGTCTTTAATTAAATTTTAGTATTAATGTTATTAAAAAGTTAGTGATAGAAAAAATGTTTTTATACTTTGAATCATTCTTCTTCTCAACCTTAACATCCCAATCTTTAATTTCACATCGTCACAATCAAATATAACAAAAATTATAAACTGACAATATTAATAAAAAAATTAATTTTAGAGACTAAAAATTATATTTTTTAATTTTAAAGACCAAAAGTGTTTTGGTGAAATTTTAAGAACAAAAAATTTATGAAAGCTCAAGGAAAATATAAAATTTCGAGATACTTTTTATCATCTACGCTTCCTTTACTAACATTTTCATTGTGATTGAACAATAACTTCATTAATTTTGGTTGGTCCCATTTTTTATTAAATAATTTTCTTTTAATTTAGAAGTGAAATTATTAAAATTGATTATATGAAATCTTTAATAAGTAATAAATCTAAAAAATATTTTACTTACCATGTCTTAAAATATCTTAATTATTATGTTTATTTAATTATCATTATTATCACAATGTCATAGTTATCATCATCATCGTGACTATTATTAATGTTGTCACCATTATGAATTGTTATCATCATGATCGTTGTTGTGTGTCACCACTAACATGACCATCATAAAGGTGGTGGCAGTGATGAAAGTATTGATCACCATGTCATTACTAATGGTAGTAAATTAGTAATAGTAGTGGCAATAATGAACTTAGTTGTGGTGGTAGTGATAATGACAACATAAACTATCATTATTGTGATGATGACAAGTTAACCAAGTCATTTATGTTCCTAGTAGCAACAATGATAACTATAATAATTATGAAGGTGATGGTAGTGATGTCAATCATAGTAATGATTATGGTAGTGACAATAATTAAGATATTATAAAATAAGATAAATATAGATTTAATGTTTATTTTTTATGATTAAATGTGTTTTTAATTTATTTCGCGTTTGCTAGATCTAAAGAGATACTACATCCTCCATCGCAGACTCCATCGTTGCAGCCATTTGGTTTGATTTGTTGTCACTAGAAAATGAAACTTGAGATATCATAATTCAAAATATACTATATAAACTTGATAAATTATTTAAAAGGGGGGTTTACATGGGGAAATCTCAATAGTTCATATAAATGCCAACCCAAAAGAACTTTACCTCAAATTAAATTAACTCAAATAAAACTAGAAGAAATTTAATTTGAAATAATTTTAAGATTTTCTTGTGTTAATAAAGTTTTTTAACATTAAGTATGTATGAATAACATTTTCGGTTTTTTTCAATTTTCATTTTTTGTAGTGCATTAATAAAAACCAAAGGACTTTAATATTGAAATCTTGTAAAATATTTTTATTTAATATTTTCTTTTTATTAATGTGTATATGATCAAGTTGAAAATATTTTTCTATATTGATGAGATTTCTTAATTTTGGGAATTTAAGTTGGAAACAAATTTCGCTTTTTTTCAATTTCTTCAACAATATTAGAATTTTGTGCTCACTCTTACAATATGAATACTCATAAAGCTATAAAAACCTAAGTAATGTAAGAACTTCATACATACATGACATAATTCCTATCTTGTTTTAGATTTAATCTTTGCTAATCCTTAGTTGTCAGCAATTTTTGTTTTTGGATTTCCAACACAAATTTTGTACCGTGATAACTATGGCAATGTATCTAAGGAAAATATTTGCTATGTTTTTTTTTTACTTCTCATTAAAATTGATTTATATGCACAAATCTACAAGCTAGTTATTGTTTAATCTTCTAAAGAAAATTATTTTGTAATAATCATATCCAAAACTTATTGAAGAAGGATGACACATGTTTTGTCTTTTAATGGGAAGCATCCCAACTGTATAAAAAAAGTTTATCCATTAGTTAAGGAGCAACCATACTCACATGTATTTAAAGGTATTCCAAATTCTTGTAAAAGTCTACAAAAGTCTTGGCTTTGACTAAGAAATTCATTGTTTGTCACCCAAGTAAGATGTTGGTTAAGTCTTCCATTAGCAACCTAGAATGAGGTGTTGGTTTGTCAATTCCTTTCCCTTTAAGTTCAAGAAAAACTTATTTTATAGGTATTGGTTTGTCACACAAGTAAGATGTTGTTAGTATATTATAACGAGTTTGACGATTCCATGGCGCTTTATTTTGAAAGCCAAAATTAGTTGGTTCTCAAATTATAATTGCAAGATTTTCAAGTTTAGAAAAAGTTTGTAGAAAACAATGGAAATAAGTTTCTTTATAGGTAGTAGAAACATACGAAATAATAAGTTAGCTTTAAAAGGAGGTGGTGAATATAGGCATAAGAAAGTTTTGGTAAACTTTTTTTTGTAAAACACTTTCTTAAAAAGTTTAATGAGAACCTTTAAAAAGAAACATTTTCTATAAGCAAACCTATCTTAAAAAGTTCGATAAAAAACTATTTTAATTATACATACACATATTCTTATAAACAAATGCAACTTTTTATATATAAACATAGATATAGACAATTTTATAAAATATTATCATAAAAGGTAAACAACAATATTATCAAGATCAAGATTTTACATAAGATCGAAGGAAAATTGAAAACTCGTAGCACGGATCGTAAGATCCTATGTCCCATATGAATTCTTAATATATAATAATAATATTCATAATAATTTTTTTTAAAAAAACTTAATACACAACATTAAACAATATTACCACATTGATATAAATAAACCTTATATCACTTAATGTCATTCATTACTTATAAGTTCATAACAAAACCAAATATATAATAGAAAATAATCAAACACCCAAATTAAACCAACAAAGTCAAAAGTTATAAAATCACTCCATAACAAATTCAAATGAAATTCTAATTACTTCAGGTTGCTAAATCTAGTTATTTAAGAGAGCATCTAATTTATCTTGACAATTGTCATCTACATAATCATCATTTTCATTGGCATTGGGATTTTTCATTCCCATTCCTTCATCATCATCAATAGGAAGAACATCCAAATCATCAATAGGAGCATGTGCATCATTATCTGCACCTTCTTTAAGTTCAAGTACGACTTCATTTAGTGCGTCAACATTTGAATTCTTATCATCATCGTCCTCTACAATCCAATCATCATCTAAAGAAAGATCTTCTATGACATAAGTTTTTCCCTTCCTAACTTCTTTTTTCTTTTTTAATCTTGAATTGGCAATCACATATACAACATTATTCATGGTCTTTTGCAACAAGCGGTTCCTTTTCTTGGTGTGGACCTAAATAATAAAAAGTAATTTATCATACGATAAATAATTGAGTTAGTTTGGATAATTCTGTAAACTAAAATACTTACCCTCTCAAAGGCATTCCAATTACACATACAACCAGATGAACTACATGTTAAACTCAAACTTCGAATTATAAACTTTTGCAACTCTACATTTTGATCACCATATGAATCCCACCAATCTGCTAGAGCTTTTGTTCCAAGTTCATGCTAAGCTATCGGATGTCCAAAGAGATCTACCTTTTTCTTGAAATTCTCAAGTTGTGAATTAATTTTTCCTATCAATTCAATGTTTTCCACCAGCCTTTCCAAACAATCCATAAGTCATTTTTTAATTTTCCAATCAACCTTAAATTCAGGACTATAATGTATCATGCGATTAAGGTAATAGGTTGCTGCATGCAAAGGCCTATGCAGTTGATTATCCCATTTATTGTCAATAATTTCCCATAACGGAGTATAACTATACATAAATAAAAAAAAGAATTAGTTTCGTTTTTTGCTAATTTTTATAAAAATAGAAATAATAAAATAAAATTAACATGTATATACATAACTAACATGAGTATGAAAGATAAGTACATGCTCTCAACTCCTCGAAATGCATCTTTTATCTTTTCTTTAGCTCGATTCATTTCAATAAAAATGTATCTCATAGCTGGCTTCTCATCTGAGTCCACCAAGCGTAAGACTTTAATCAGGGGAAAAACACCTCTCATACAGTTAAGGACATCTTTTGAAAAAATTTTATTAGTAACCACATTCTCCACTACTTTATCATTCTTCGTTTTGGCTACTTGACTGATAGTTCATTCTTCAGAGATAAACATTCTAATTAGGGGACTCTTATTCTCATTCAAGCATCCCAAAGTCAAGTAAGAAGTTGCAAAGCGAGTCAAGGCTAGTCTAATCAAATCACCTCCTTTTATAAACTTATTCATTAGAGCAATAAGGCTAGTTCTACCATAAATGTAAGATGTAATCTTCCTGGCCTTTGCAATTGTCTCTTTATGAACTGGAATCTTTTTTTCAAAGTCTTCCAACATTAAATCAATGCAATGAGCTGCATAAGGTGTCCAATATAACTTAGTTCTCTTCTGCCTCAACATTTCCTCAACAGTCTTGTAATTTGCAGCATTGTCTGTGACAATTTGAACTACATTTTCTTCTCCAACCTCCTCAACAACATCATCCAATATCTTAAAGATTTTTTCAGTTGTTTTGCATATGTTAGATGCATCAACAAATTTCAAGAAAATAGTTCCAATTGGACTATTAACCAAAAAATTCAAAATAGTCATTCTCCTCTTATCAGTCCATCCATTTGTCATTATTGTACATCCTGATTTCTTCCAATAAGCTTTGGGATCCTCTAAATACTTCAAGTATTTCACCCTAATATCATTGTATGATGGATGGATAAATCCTATACCATATCGAGAAACAAAATCAAGCATATTTTTAAACTCTGCATTATTAGCTACATTAAAAGCAATAGCATTAGTATAGAAAATAAAGCAATATCTTGGTATGCTTATTCCTTAACATTTTTCTTAAACATCTTGTCAATTGAGATTTAAGTCATCCTTCTCTTAAAGATATTTTGACTATTACTTGCTCTACTAAAGGTCTCTTCTTATAAAGATGGAGCTATAAAGCTATTGAACTCATCAATGTCACAACTTTTCTTTAAAAAGTTTTGATATAATGTTGCAACAATGCCTAACATTTCTTTTTGAACAACTTCAGTGACAACTTTGTAAGGTGCAACATCTTTGGTTGTTCTTGCAAAATGATGCTTTAAACGGTAAACCCCTCATGTGAAACTTTTGCCAGAACATTTGCATATCACCTTTCTTGGATCTCCATCAACAAAAAAATAATGATTCCATACCACATCAATCCTCATTCCAGTTACATTTTTATGTCTTTTGGGTGGAGGTCCACCCTGTACAGTACCTCCACCTTTGTTGCTTGTGGGCTTTGTGCCTTCTGGTGTTGACATTTGAGAGCCTACAATATTATAATTAAATTCAAATATTTTTTTGGTTGTAGAAGAGATAAAATTAACAGTATCAAACTGCAGACATTAATAATTGCATTGGACAGTTTGGTTCCAAATCAATGGTTAAACACAATTGCATCAATGGTTTCAAATTCAAGATGACTATGACAAATAGTTTTAAAAAAGTTCTCCTTTCAAACTCATCTAAGAAATTCATAATTTCCCACTTATAAAAACTACTTTTCATATTCCATCTTTCATAATTTTTATTAGGAACAATGCTTACATTTTAAACAGTGAAAGATATTTTTATAATAATAACATTAAAAATGAATGAATTAATTAAAATTCACCAATAGTAAACATTTTTTTACTCATGAGTTGAGAAGGAATATAAGCAATTATAAAAAACTTCATATCATATAGCTTACTCCTTCTTTTCAGAAAAACTTGTAAATAATTAAAAAATTACTTAAAACAACGTTCATTCCTCGATGTAAAAGAGGTGTGCAGAATTAAGTTATATCTAAATCTATATTTTTTAAGACATATGATGTAAAGTGTAACATGAACATTTTCAATTAGGATAAGTGTCAAGGTCAAATTCATTCATTTGTTTTGTGAGATTCGAAAGGTTTATTTTTAAAATTTGGATTTTAATTGATTATGAATCAAGTAAGTAAATTAAAATTCTAAAAGAAATAACAAAATATACATGTTTGAAGGAGGAGTATCCTAAGATTAAGGGTTCACAATTATAAACGATGATAGTTTAATTTTTGTGAATAATTAGACAAAAATCTACAGTATATGCTTGATTGATTAAAACTGTATGAAATTTAAAAATATACAAGAACACCAATAATCTTTTTTTTTTTTTTGCTTCATAGTTAAATTATGTAGTAATAACCTGGTTACAATAAAAAACTAATATTTACATTGTTTTCAAATATTTCTTCAATCTTCATGTAATTGGTATCAGTTAAATCAAATCATAACTATAACTCTTTTTCTCAGTCACAAGAAGACCCCCATTATAACTATAAATCCCTTAGATTTTAAGATATTCCTCCTCAAGACCATTTCTTTTATTGTTATCTTTATAATTCTCTTCCACCATAATGTATCAAATTTTAAAAACAAACCTTAATTGTAATTCTTTATGTCACACAGCATATTACACATACTTTCTAGTATTTTTTTAGAAATTTTACTATTTTAGGCCTAGTTAAGGGTGGTTTTTGTTTTCAGTATTGAAATTTATCAAGGTTATCAAGTTCGAGAGTTTACGTAAACTACGTAAACTCATGAGAGTTTAATAAACTCGACTTGTAGATTCGTTTTACTTTATATAAAAATAATATAAAAAATCTATAAATAACATATAAGTAAACATTTCAACAACTTAATAAGTCAAAATAGTAAATCATACATTCCAGAATACTTAAATAACTAAGTCTAACAATGCATCATTATCAAATAATAAATTTTAAAGGTGATAATAATGGTAAAACATTCTTATTGATGTTTGATATCGTTAAAAAATGAAGTTGTGATGTTCTTAGAGATGTTTGTCCTTCAATTTAAGAATGACATATGAAATAAAAGTATATTGAACTCTAAATGCATATAGAATAAATTGATTTGTTAACTCGACGACTCAATCGTAAACTTGAGAGTTTACAGAGTTTGCATAGAGTTTACTCAGAGTTTACTAGAAAAAGACTTTGCACACGAGTTAACTCATAGAGGGTAAGTGGACTCATAAACTGTGACAGTTTAAGAGTTAACTCGAAAGTTTAAAAACCATGAAATTTATAAAATAAAAACTAATTTTGATTTCAAGTTTTCAAATTTTTAAAAACAATATTGTTTTAGTTTCCAATTTTAAAACATTGTTTTCAAATCTTATTCACACTAGAATCTTTGCTCTTAGAGATTGAAAATTGATGGTTAGTATTTGACAATTGTGTCAAAGGTGGAGGTGGAGGTTGTGGTGGTACCAAAGGTGCAGGATGAAGGTGGCGATCGATGACCTGCGGTCTAAAGTGGTAATCGGTGATTGTGGGTCATAAGTAATAGCTGGTGGCTGTCTGTCAGAGATAGCAGTCGGTGATCGTCTAACAAAGGTGGTAGTTAATGATGACTGTCGAAAGTGGTAGATGGTGGTCGCTGGTCGGAGGTGGCGATTAGTGATCGTTGATTAGAGGTGATGGTCTGTAATCATCAATTCAATCGAAGGTGCTGGTTAGTCGAACATATGTGGTGGTTAGTAGTAACAAGCAATGTCAAGTGATAAGTTTAAATAAAAACAATAAACAAAATTTTAAAAACTAAATTTTATTATTTTTGAAATTTGCTAAACAAATCTTTGTATTCAAGATACACTTCAAAACTAGAAAGTCAAAATCACTCCAACACAAGCATATCATTCTCAAGATGTATAACAACAATATATTATGACTTAAAATAAGGTCTTTCTGGTCAAGATAATTATTTTCGTTATTTAAGTTTTTACCACTCTGAAAAACAAATTTTGTTTTCATTACATTTCATAAACTTTCCTCAAACATGAAATTTTGTGGGCGTGATTTGAGAGCTAATCAGTTGGGCTTTTCAAACTAAAGCAGCATGTAATTGTCAAAGTCATTATAACATTCTAAAAATATGATTATTAGATATCCACTAATTAACACATTTTTTTCGTAACATTCACCAATCACCACAGTCCACAAATGACCAAGTAAAGTTTCAAAAAACCATTAACTAACATTTATCACAAATAATCAGGGAAGATTTCTCAAAATGTTTGGTATTGAGGATATACTAATAATATAAAATAATTTTACAGTATTATCCAATCATATTTAATTTTGTTAACTTTTATAATAATATTTATATTATTTTTATTAATTTTTATAATAATTATCTTAAAAGAGCATTTGTCGATGAAAGAATTTTAATTTTTATGAGAATCTTAAATGTTGTTGGGTTTGAAAAAAAAAATCTACTTTCATTTTTATTTTTAAAAAATATTTTTCATTTTTAAATTTTTAATATTTCTAAAGTATATTTGTTTTCACTTGTTATTTTTATTTTTCAAGATAAATATGTTTGATTTATTCAATTTTAATAAAAAGTTATAAAATATTTTATGTATATAATTTAAAATATATTTATATATAACTTTGTTTGCTACCATTATAACAATATCAACTATAACAATATCAATTATAACAATATTTTATGTATATAATTAAAATTTTTAAATATTTTTTATTTATATGTTTCAACTAGTTTAAAATTTTGAATTTTTTTTTCTGATTTTTGAAATGTTTGTTAAGAAAATATTTATAAGCTATAACTAAACATATTTTTATTATTATTTATATATATTTTTGTTGAAAAAGAAAAATATTAAAAGCAAAAGACCTTAGATTGGGAATCTTAGGTAACGTTTAGTTTGAAAAAATGTTTTTTATTTTTATTTTTAAGTTTTCAACATAAAAAAAAATGTTTGTTTTCATCTGATAGTTTCTATTTTCAAACAAATAATATTGTTAAATTTAATTATTTTAATAAAAATATTATAAAATATTTAAATGTATAATTTAAAATAAATTTATGTATAATTTTTGTTATAATTACAATATTATTATTAATTTTTTATATAGTTTTAATTTTTGAAAAACACTGAAAATAACTTCTTCTTTTTTGTTTTTAAATTTTTTTTAGAGAAAATATTTTCTAAATTATAACCTTATTACTATTTTTTGTTTTGTTTAAAAATAAAAATAAAAACACTCAAAACAAACTCACCTAAGTTTTTCATACTTGATATCTTTTTAAAAAATAACATTACTGGGATAAAATATTTTATGAGGATATTTTTAGTAGAAATGTTCGTTGTGTTGGACAACTTGAAGACTCCAATATGACCCAACCCAACCTAATTAGATTGAGTTTGGTTTTTTTTTATCGTGTGAACCCGACCCAACCCAATCAAATCTAATCAACTACGGGTAAAGTGATAAGTTTAGTAAGTTGAATCCAAAACCTAACTCAACCTAACCTGACCATAATATTAAATTATTATATATTATTATTATATAAAATTATGTATTTTGTTACTATATTCTTGTTAGTTTCGACAAATTGTATAGCTTGTATTTATTTATATGATTTGCCTACCTTAGACAAATTGTGTTTACTTTTATTTTGAACAAATATTTTTTTTGTTATTATTGCTTGAAAATTTAGTTGTATGTTAATTTTAATTTATTTTAATTTTGATATATAAATTGTGATCCAATTAACCAATGTTTTTATTTATTTGTATGATTTGACTACTTTGGACAAATTGTGTTTACTTTTATTTTGGACAAATGTTTTTTTCATTATTATTGCTTGAAAATTTAGTTTTATGTTAATTTTTAAATTTATTTTAATTTTTTATATATAAATTGTTAATTTTAATTTATTTTAATTTTGATATATAAATTTAGTTGTATTTATTTGTATGTTAATTTTGATATATATTTTGGACAAATATTTTTTTCGTTATTATTCTAAATTTTTATTTTTTTAAATTGTAATTCAATTAACCAAACTCAATCTAACCCAAAATTTTATGATTAAATTGAGTTTAAGTTTGCCTAAATTCGATTCAACCGTGTTCAGGTCTAATTTGTAAGCTATATTTTCCACAAAATGTTTCACGAAGGAAAGTGAGAATTTAAAGTTTTCAAGTTTAAAAAATTATTAAAGTAAAAATATTACATTATTGTTAGTAAGATTATTTAATGTGATAAATAATTAAAATTCTCAATAGATACCACATTAATCTTATTACTTTATTGTAGTAAATAGTTAAATTTTAAAAAACGTATATAAATATTCATACTTTTAAATAATTTTTTATAACTAATCAAACAAATTTTATTAAAGAATACACGAAAAAATATATATATCAACACATAATCATTAACTTTAAAATAAATGTAGTGGGTAGAAAAAAAAAATACTTGCAGTGCATAATTTTCCTAAAGATCGTCTATATCTTAGCTATAAAAAAGAAACACATTAAAAAATAATTTATTAGAATTACGCAATTGAATGGTGGAGGATAAGGACAGCTAATCCATGACTGCTATATTTATTTATTTTTTTTAGAGGCAAAAGTATATTGATTTATATCATATAAGGTGGAGATGAAACAAAATGTTTCAACCGATATACAGTAGTGACGTATTCTTTAAACTGTGCTCCACGTAACCTTCATCTCTATTTCATATCCATTAAACACAGTTTAGGATAAGAGCACCAGTGAGAAAATACATATGGAGTAGTAAAACCAAAAGAATACAACAGCCATTTCCACGATAAAAACTTTATCGACGTTAAGATATCCAGAGATTCCATTGCAGACCTTTGAAAAATAATAGCATTCCTGGACAACCAAATGCACCAACATACAGCAAGCCAAAACACATACCTGCACCTCTTCTTCCACTTTCCCACGACCCACCCAGAGGATAAAAGAAACAGCTGGTTAATATCTCCCGGAAGTGGGGTCTGTACCCCTACCCAGCTAATAACTTCATACCACAGCCTTTGGGTGATTGGACACTGTAGGAAAAGATGGTTTTTGGTCTCTGATCCACTATTACAAAACACACAAAGGGGATTGAGCACCGGAGTATGAATTCCTCTCATTAACAGGTTATCAACAGTGGGAAGTTTGTCTCTTAGCAATCTCCAGGAGAACACCAGTACCTTAGATGGTAACTTTTCCTTCCACAATCGGCGTAAATCCTGAGGTTCCACAAAATTCATTCCTAAGTCTGATACTCCTTCATTCAACACCTTATACCCTTCGGCCACCGAGTATCCCCCTCTGTAACTGAATTCCACCCCCACTCATCTGGACTCTGACCCATCAATACCACTTCACTTAAAGCCTCCTGTAAAGCATGTAACAGATGCCCCTCCCATACAAACAACTCCCTCCGCCAGACCCACTTCCATGTTGATAGTGAAGCTCCTGAATCGCATTTGTCGTTAATAGTAATAAACTTATCCTCTTCTAAGACGTACAATCTGGGGAAAAGTACACTGAATGCCATATCTCTAATCCACCTCTGCTCCCAGAATAGAGTGCCCACTCCAGACCTCACTATCCCGTTTATTCTAGTTTGAAACCATTGTGGCATTAACGCGGTTGGTCCATCAATTCCCCAGATGTCTTTCCACCACTGGGAAGTGTGGGTAAAGGATGTCGGCCTCTCCATATATCTATGTACCTCCCCGTACCTACTCCTCAAAAGCGGACCCTATATAGCCGTATCAGCTGATAATATTCTCCATCTCCACTTTGCCAACAAACTCAGATTAAATTTCTCCAAACACTTCACCCCTAACCCTCCTTCATCTTTTGGTCGACAAACTTTTTCCCAACTCAACCATGCAATTTTTGAACGATTCTCAGTGCCTCCCCATAAGAATGTCCTCTGCAGCCGCTTCAGAGACTTCAACACTGTCTTGGGCACCTTATAAAAGGAGAAAAAATACAATGGAATAGACGCTAGCACAGAATTCAGTAAAACCAATCTCCCAGTGAAGGACATATTACTTGCCTTCCATCCTGACAGTCGCTTCTTAAATTGATCAATAACTGGCTTCCAAACTTGTTCCTTTTTAGGGTTAACTCTCACTGGTACTCCCAAGAACTTGAGCGGTAGTGTGCCAACATTGAAATTTAGAATGGTACTAGCAACAAATGTAACGGATTCTGACACATTGAAGCTATAGAAACTACTCTTGCTAAAATTTACCTTTAAACCTGACGCCATTTCAAAACCCCGCAGCATCACCTTCAAGTACCACACAGTTTGCAGATCCGCTTTGCCCATCATAATGACATTATCTGCATACTGTAACATTGAATACCTTGCCCCCTCTTTCACCTTTATTTCTTTATACAAACCTTTGTGAATGGTTGATCTGTACAATCCTGCTAGTGCCTCTGCCACCATAAAAAACAAAAAAGGAGATAGCGGATCTCCCTGCTTTAACCCTCTCCCTGGCTGAAACTCTGGTGTCGGACACCCATTTACTAGGATCGAAACATAACTGTTCCTAACTATAGCATTCATCCACAGCCTCTATCTCCATCCGAACCCCATCCTAACCATCATGTAGTCTAGAAAGTTCCAGTTCACCGAGTAGTAAGCCTTCTCAAAATCGACCTTGAATAAAAAACACGGACTTCGCCTTCTTTTTGCCCAATCCAGAAGCTCATTTGCCACCACTACTCCATCCAGAATTGATCTTCCAGACAAAAAAACCGTCTAAGAGGGCGATATGAGCCCGTTTAACACTTGTTTCAGCCTTAAAGACAGTAACTTCGAAATAATCTTATGCACACTTGATATTAGGGAGATAGGCCTGTATTGACTTAACCCTGAAGGTCTGGCCACCTTTGGAATAAGAGTAATAAAAGAAGAACTTACCCCTCTCGGTAGTATGCCAGACTCATGAAACTCCTGTACTGCCTTCACCACATCTGGCCCAATTACTCCCCAGCAGGATTTGTAGAAATTCATTCCAAAACCATCAGGTCATGGGCTTTTCCCTCCTTCATAAGCCCACACTGTCGCCTTGATCTCCCCGTCTAAGAAAGGCTTCTCCAGAAACTGCTGCTGCTGTTCTGATAATTGAGAAATGGGAACTCCATCCAGTGTAGGTCTATCCATCCATCTTTCGTTGAAGTTTTCCGAAAAATGATCTAATATTTTTGCTCTAATATCAGACACACTCTCCAGCCATCCCATCTCTGACTGAACTGCCAAAATGGAGTTTGCATGACATCTCGCCTTAAAATAATTATGGAAGTACTTGGAGTTATTGTCTTCATTTAGAGCCCATCGTACCCTAGACTTCTGTAGCAGTGCATGTTCCATCACCTTAGCCCTGCCCTAATATTCGGACATGAGATCCTGCCTTAGTCTATCAATCACCTGGACCCCTTCCACTAACTGTTGATCAACCACTTCCATCTCCTGAACCTTCTCTACCAAAAAATTATCATCCTTTTTCCACACTTCTTCAAACCACTTTTTTATCTCCCCTTTAATAGTCTTTAGCTTCCTTGCCAGCTGGTACATCTTCCACCCTGAACACTGAGTTGAATTCCACCTTGCTTTTATCAAATCTCCAAAGGACGCCTCTTCCATCCAATAATAAAACAACTTGAATGGTTTTGGTCCCCAATTCTGCTTATTATCTCTTGTACTTATCCAACAGTGGTCAGAAAACTCCCTAGTGCCTACCCTCTGTGCACTAATTCCCCATTCCTCCATCAGTATCGGTGAGAATAGAAACCTGTCTAATCTACTGGCTGACTGTCCATCTGGTGAGATCCATGTGACTCATTTTCCAATAACTGGAATGTCCACCATCCCCATCTACTGTATAAAGAAGTTGAAGTCCTCCATCTCCATCCTTGAATGATAGGCTGATTTTCCTATGACTTCACTCCTGCCTGTCACCGCATTAAAATCGCCACCAACTACCCATCTTACATGTGGGGCTCCCCTCCTAGTCATCATTAAATCATTCCAGACCTTTCTCTTGCCCTCCAACGTACACGGGGCGTACATATTGATGACACAGTTAACCTCATTTGGGTTAACTCCTCTAAAAGCAACTCCAATAAAACCTTGCCCTTGTATTTGCCACACCACCTCCATTAAACCTTTCCTCCATACTGTCACACAACCTCCACTCAATCCCGTTGATGGAAGTACTTTCCATTCACATTCCTCACTCCCCCAAACCTCTTTTATTTCCCATTCCTTCAAGTTCATGCATTTTGTTTCCTGAAATAAACATATATCAATCTTGTTTCCCACAATCATCCTCTTAATGCGCCTCCTTTTCACCCTTTCCCTAAACCCCCTCACATTCAGTGCCAGAATCTTCATTTAAACTACACTTGATTCCTTCTCCCCACCTCTTCCTTTTCCTCCTTGTCTCTTTTTTCCATTCTTGCAAGCTCTGCTAGATACACCTCCTCTGATTGCTTCCCAATTATTCCTATCTCCTTCATTGCTAACCATATTTTCCTCATATCATTGTCTCCTTCCTCTTTGTTCTGACTTGCTTGCTCCATTCCTCCACTCTGATAAATCCTTTGTAGATCACTTTCATCAACACTATGCCTTCGAACCTGTCTTCAGGTGTTCACCATCCTCCTCTTCCCCTGCCCTCCCCAGGACGTTTCTTCTGCACCCACACACTCCCATTGTTTACAGTTGTAAATCTTTGTGGCGCTTGAAACCGTGTTGGTATCACCAGTTTCTCTATTATGGGATTGTATTGCTACTTTGGCAGCAACCTCATCTTCGGTACTTGAGTCGTATCTTCCCATCCGCCTTATTTTATTCAATTTTGCCCCTTCACATGTAGCTGAATTGCATGTACACATTTGATCCTCGATTAAATGACCTTGGATACTCCTACTATTGCTTTTACGCACCATGTGTGGACAGACCGTTGCGGATTGTAAATGCTGTAGATTGAGCTTTCTATTATTACCCTCCACCATAGCCATCCCGTTGCCCACGTCCGCACCCAAGCCAGTAGTGTAGTCCATATTGTCTTCGAATTGTTGAGAATGAGCTCCACATTCACGGCCTGCTTTGTTTTCGCACGTTGGGCCGTTGTTTCGTGGCCATCGGTCGGCCTGCTTTGGACTGTTACGGAGCGTCTGCGGTAGGCCCGACCCAAAAGCAAATCCGCAAGTCCGTTGGTGAACATGTGCGCGCGGGCCCACATCCAGAAGCTTCCCTGTTCGGTTCTCGTGCGAGACTGCACCATGACCTTTTTGCGCTACACGTGTCTTGCTATGATTTGCGGATGAAAAACAGCTGCAGACGTCATTATTTCTTTGCAGCAGAGGAGCTGTGTTGCAGTATCTAAGCTCAAGTAACGTGCCTAGGCCTCCCATGTCACCGGTCACTCCTGTTTCTCCAGCCAAGATCACCTTTCCAGTCGTGACTTGCGACAACCATTCTCTGATTTTCTGACCCCTGTTTTCCTGGCATTCGCAGCTTACCATATCCGGCCTAGTTTCGTGCCCATTGTCGTCTTCGTCGGACCATCTTTTAGCGCCAGTATCGAGGTCGTCTGCACCTAGTCTGACACATGTTGCGTCTACGTCATAGGCTACCTCGTGTTGCTTTCCAAGCTCTTCCGCCGGAGCCACCTTCCACCTCCCACCAAAAAGCTCCTCCTTCAGCACCGCTAGTCGATTCTCTGCTACAAAGGATTCATCAAACTCCCTCTCACCTTGGCACGAGCTCATCTCCGAGCCAGACCCTAGGTACTACTCTTGGTTCAGCACCTTGTTCCCTTCATGTCCTTCCTCCATCACCTTGACGTGAAAAAGTCGATCATCTATGGCAACTTTCACAACCTCCTGTAATGGTTCGAAAGCCTTCCGTGAGATGAGTAGTCTTGCCACATCGAACCTCTCCTTTCTGGATGTCCCCTCTCCTACTCGCACCAACTTACCGTATGGTGCCATCAGAGTCTGAAAGAAATTTCCCCCCCATACATGTAGCAGAGTACCATAACAACACACCCATACCCTTCTCTCCGTATCTACGCTTCCAGGCTCCCACCTGGTTATCAAATGGAACCTTCTATGTGCCCATTCATAACTACTTTCTACCGCCTGTTGCAAGGTTCGCGACTCCCCTTCTTCCAACAACACCTTATTCCTTCCCATTGGGGTAGCTTTTACATCATAGATACCCTGCTCGGCCAGGAATTGCTGCGTCCTAAAAGCTGTTCCTTTACGTAGCACTTCACCAACATAAGCTGTTTCCAACCTCCTTACTGTCTGTGCCTCTGCTTTAAAAATCAGGATCGGCTTTGTTTGTTCCCCTCTCATTTCCCCTTTGTTCTGTCGGGAAACCTGGTTCAACCGTCTGTTATCTTGACTATGCCTTACCACCGAGGAGTCGGCAACCTTTGCATAAGACTGTGTTGTGCTTCGATTCTGTTCTCCTGTCCTCGTTTTCAGAGAATATGTCTGCGCCTGATTTAGCTTAACAGGCCCCTTCCACTCCATTGCATCCGTGTTCATGTTTTTAATCAGTCTTTGTTCAAATCTGGGCCTGTTTACCCATATCTTCTGACTACCAATGAAGATACTGTCCAGCTTAATCCCTAACAAATGAGTGTCCTTCACATCTATAAACCTTGCAAACCCAAACCTCCTCCCATTTTTGTCCATTTTAGTTGGTATGTATACCTCCTGAACATCCCCATATCTCCTGAAAATCTCCCACATCTCTCTCGCCTCATAATTGTCAGGGAAATGTGCGAAGAAGAACGAAGTTATTCCTCCCATGCCTATTTTCGTGGCATCATTTTTAACTTGCCTCCCTCTCTGCTCGCTTCCATGACTACTACCATACCTTCCTTTCCTCCTTCCCCGAACCTCTCTCCACCCTAAATCGTCCTCTGCAACTTCCATCTTTAGGAAGACATCCATGACTGCTATATATCTTCAAGAATCAACTTCAATCCCCATCTCATAGGCGTGGTGCTTAGAACAAATTGAAAAGGAAATTAAAAATTAAAAAGTAAAAAGCATTTTTTATGTTGAGACTTGAGAGTAAGATAGGACAATCAAGGATGAGAGTATGAGGAACGTATATTTTAATATATTTTTAAGCATATTTTTTTATTATGGATTAAAATTTATTAATATGCATAAACTGTATATGAATTGGTGTTATATCAGTTTAACAATAAATCGTGGTCTTATTCTTATGCAACTGCATTAAACATTTGATATATTTAATAAATTATCAACTATAAATAACACTATGCTTATGAGTTGTTATACATATTTTAATAGGTGTTTAATTTTTATAAATAAAAATATTTAAAAGATTTATGTGAAAACGAATAATTTTGAAGTTAGTATTTGATATTTATTAGTTTTAATTTTTAAAATTAATTTTTTAATTTTAATTTATTTTCCATTATCATTTTATATTAAAAGAAACTAAACAATACTATATTGAACTAATTAGAATTCATTTCTCCCTTTAAAAAATTAGAAACAAATTTAGAGTTCGGCTTTTTAATTCAAGTTTTAAGTTAAAATATTGTATATAAAAAATTATAATTAAGAGAAAGATTATATTCAAACAGTCTTATAAATTTGTCAGTTATTATTCTAAAAACATGGACTGACTTGAGTGGTTGATTAGATTGAATTAATGACTTAACTGACTAGATCCGAGGTATTCAAATTTTTTTTTAATTAATAAATATTATTTTTACTTTTTATTAATTATCATATTTTTTTATTAATATATTTTTAATTATGGTTCTTATTATTTTATGTTATCTTTTCAATTTATAAACTTGCTTTGTAACTACCATGTGATTATTGATTTGATTTCAATATTTGCTATTGATTTGATTTTGATATTAAGTATTTAATTTATTGTGTGTGTTTTGGTATATATACTTAATTATTTTAAATATTTGAAATTTTTGTTTGTAAATAGTAATTTTTGTTTCTTTTAATATATATATATATATATATATATATGAATTTTTTATATATTGTTAATATAAATTGGGTCAATGACTAGGTAGACTTGTGATTTAGTACCTTGATTGGGTCAATGACTAGGTCGATTTTAAAACTAAGGTAGGCAGCAAATATTTTGCATCAATATAACATGATTACATAAAATTATGGGATGTATCCAATTGATATTTTAAAAGATTTTACAAGACTATATATTTGATACTTTAAATTTTAATTGATTTATAAAATAAATTCATAAGATTTTTATATATTATAAGATTTTAATAAATTTTATATATTTTTAAGAAATATTTAAAGTTACACTGCATCAATAAAATAAATAACAAATAAATGATAAAGTTTATTTGAATACCATAAAATTTTTATCAAAAAGGTATTTTAAATCCTAATTGTAACATCTCAAATTTTTAAATAAAAAATTATCTCTTAAAATAAATTAATTAATAATGATTATTTAGATATATAATAATTAGTGAATAACAATATTAAGTTGTTATTTGAGTTAAATAAAGAAACTATTGAAATAAAGATTCATTTAAATTTAAAAGAAAAACATAATTAGTATGAGTGTTAAAAAAATAACAGAAATTATATTCAAACTAAAAATTTAGGAGTTTATTATTGCAAAATGATTATTATTGTTTAGATAAAATAATATATTGAATTTATTTAGATAAAATAAAAGAAAAAATAATAATTGGATGTGAATTAATCAAATAATTAAAATATTAATCTGTTAGGAATCTTAAGTGAAAATTATTGATTTAAGATAATATTAATAAAGGAATATTCAATTTCATTTTAAATTTGAACCATAAACTATTTTTTATTGAAAGAAAGGATAAAGAGAGAGAAATCTTTTATTTAACCTTTTAAGATCAATTGTCTCTCTTTATTCTATCTTTTTGAGAAAATATTGGTTTATAGTTCAAATTGAATATTCCTTTATTTTTTATTTTACTTTTAAAATAAAATTAATATTATCTTAAATCAATTTATTTTCACTTAAAATTTTTAATAGTTTAATATTTTAATTATTTGATTGAGTCTCATCCCGTTATTATCTTCTTTTTTTTATTTTATCTAAGAAAATTTAATATATTATTTCATTTAAACTATAATAATCATTTCAAAATAATAAACTCCTAATTTTTTAGTTTGAATATAAATTATGTTATGTTTCTTTATTTTAACACTCATACTTAAGGGCTTGATTGATTTAATTTTATTTTTAAGTTTTTGGAAAGAGTTTTTAAAAATAGTTTTCAAAAACTGTTTTCTAAAAGAAGAGAAACAAAAGACTTATTTTATAAATGTTATTTGAAAACTGTTTTGAAAGTATAAAAATGAAAAAAATTATTTATATTTATAAAAAGGTCATTAATGAAAAGTAAAAAATAATATATTCTCACTTTATTTTGAGTTTTCAAAACAAAAAATAAAACTGAAAAACAAAACTAGTTACGACTACGTTTGGTTTTTAGTTTTTAAACACTAAAAAATAATTTTCAATTTTTTTTAAACAAATAGTAATCAAATAAGTTTTTTAGTTTTTAAAAACTAAAATACTGAAAACAGTTTTATAAAACTGTTGTCAAATAAACACTAATCATTTCTTTTTTATTAAATTCAAATGAATATTTATTTTAGTAGTTTTTTCATTTAAATTAAATAAAAATTTAATATTATTATTTACTAAGTAGTTAAATTATTATAAATCTGAAAAATCATTATTTATTAATTATTTTAAAAGATAATTTTTTATTTAAAAATTTAACAATATTACATTTCTCTCCCCTTTTAAGAATTTTGTCCTCCAAATTAACCTACATAATGAATGATTTTATATACTTATCTAATAAATTATTTCACAAATAAAGATCTAACAATAGGATTTTAAAGAAGAGAATTTTAACAAAAATGATTCAATTATAATAATTCATACAATTCTAAACAATACTTAAAATATAAACAAGATACACAGTACAAAAAGTACCGTCCCTAATTTGTACGTCTTGGTTGCACTAATTGAATATATTTATTTTATAATTGACTTAACGTCTTTTTCTTAAATAAAATTAAGTACTTTAAAACGGATTTAATTTTATTTGAGTATAAATACAAGGATAAAATCGGTGGATGATTGTTTAAATTTTTATGAGAAAAATTATTTATTTAAACAATTATAATTTTTTAATGTTTGGTTATATTTTTTTATAAAACCCAAAGTTAAAAAAACTAAAAAAACTTATTTTGATACCTTACATTAAAATTTAAATATTTATATTTATATTGAAACATAAAAATATTTTGCTTTTATAAAAATAATTTTAAACAAACTAATATAATTATTCCAATCATAAATATCCATTTTAAATATAATTTATAAAATAAGTTACAAGTCATTGAATCTTAACTCCCCCTTTTGAGAAGAAATCTTGATTTATCCATTCAAATTCAAAGATTACGATAGCATCAAATGCTTAACTATTAATCTGACTGTAGTAACCAATCCGTATCCTTTTAAAACGTGTTCAGAAATATAATTAATAATATTAATTATAGTAGGAGTATTTATTTTCTGGGGAAGGATTTTGACTTTTTGGGGTGAATCCGAAATTGGAAATTCCCATATCCCATGGCCACGACGAGTTGTGGACAAGGCAACAAAGTACAAACATAATATAAAAATTGGGTAAACCAATAGAAAATGCCCTTTTGTGTTGCGATCTTCGAAGGTGAAGCGTGAGCTCTCCTCCGACAACCTCAAGCTCCGGTTTTTTCCATCCTGCGCCAGACAAATCTCAAATTGCACTGCCTCTCTCCTTCTCCGTTTCTTCTTCGATCTTCTGCAAGCTTTGGATTTTCGTTTCCCTTTGTTACTTCTCTGGATATTAAGTCTTCCCAGTTCTGCGGATTTGTTGTGGTAGGATTAAGAAGAAGAAGAATGTGGGGATTCGGTGGTAGATATTATTGGGGAAGAAAAGTGGCTTGTGATGGGATAGTTGTGGTGTTCGCATGGATGTCAAGCGAGGAGAAGCACTTGATGAAATACGTTGAGCTCTACTCCTCCGTTGGGTGGAATTCACTCGTTTGCCATTCTCAATTTCTAAATATGTGAGTTTTAAACTTACTTATGCTTAGCTATTCAGTGTCCCCAAGTATTTTTTATATTAATTAATCATCTTTCTGGCCACAAGCATTAATAGGTGGTTCCGAAGTTGTGTGAGAAGATAGGATTAGATTCCTAAATATGCGGTGATTGCTCTTCTATCGATATTTGTTATGCATGATTTATCACTATGTCAACGGTTCAATTTCCAATTAACAATTATCTGATATTGTACTTTAGATAATTCAAATCGAAAAAGCCAAGATTTTACCGTAATCAACTCACTTGTTTCTTGTTCAATTCTGAGTAGTTATGAATATGATGAATTCCTCCCTTTTAAATTATTTTCCGACTTAGTAAGGATTAAGGAAGCCTTCGTGAATGACTAATAAACCTCTGCCACAAACACACTGTAATCTTACTCTTGCTGTCCTGGCCATATATGGGATCAAGGACTAAAGACCAATAACCAGCATGATGATACATTGTGCAAAGAGTGTAGGTTGCAAGCATCAATGTCATTGAGAGAAATTGGATCAATTTCATCTCTAGCATTATATCTGTGCTTAAGTTGTTGGTTGTATTTAACATACACCAAGTCATGCAACTTCTGGTGCTCAAGCCTATTTCTTTTTTTGGAGTGAATCTGAAACATTACATAAGTAGGATAAATAAAGGTCAAATGAAACTTGACCATGAAATTTAAATAAAATAAAATTAGCTTAGGGAATTACTTGCTCAAATACACTCCAGTTCCTTTCACAACCTGAGGAACTGCAAGTCAAACTCAAAATCTTTATAGCTAGTTTTTGCAAATTCGGAGCATTGGAGCCATACATTCGCCACCAATAAGCTACATAGAAGAGCATGGCTTGTAAGTTTAGGATTTGTAAAATTAAAACTTCCATAAAATAAATTAGTAGAAGTTTCTTACTAGGAGAATGAGATTTCCTTTGATGCATAGCGTATTCATGTCCAAAAAGACCAGCTTTAGTTTTGTAAAGGTGTAACTCGGTCAGAATTGCATGTTGGACATCTACTTCCAGAACCAACTTCTTAATGCATTCATATAACCCATTCGTGACTTCAAAATCAAACTCCATTTCCATGTGGTCATAGAAGAACTCTGGATTAAGAAAGTGGGCAGCTGCATGTAATGGCCTATGAAGTTGACAATTCCATCTTTTATCAATAATAGCAAACACATCTTGGTATTTGCTTTCATTGTTGTTGAATGACCTCATGATGGTTTCTTTTGCCTTGTCCATTGCTTCATAAATATAACCCATTGATGGTTTCCTTTCCCCATCAACAAGACGAAGCACTTTTACAAGTGGTGCCATGATTTTAAGGGTATATACCACATTCTTTCAAAAAGAAGGCATGAGTGCCACTTTCATAGCTTCCTTTCCCTTAGCTTCTTTTGATAGCTTGCTTAATGTTCATGCACTTGAAACAAACATAGTTCTAATATTGATTTTCTGAACATGAAGTCTTTCCAATGTGAGATAAGAAGTAGCAAATCTAGTCACTACAGGTCTCACCAACTCCTTCTTGTTTGTAAAACTTCTCAACATGCTCAAAGTACTAGAATGGGCATAGATAAACCCAACTAGTGCAATTGCCCTTCTAATTGTCTTCCTAACCAATGGAAGTTTCCCAATATCTTCAAGCATTAGATCAATGCAATGGACTGCACAGGGGGTCCAAAACAAGTGTGGCCTTTTCTCCTCCAGCTTCTTACCAGCCAACACATAATTACTCCCATTATCAGTGATCACTTGCACAACATTTTGCTCTCCAACCTCCTCCACAACTGAATCAATTAACTCAAAAATCTTTTCTCCAGTTTTGACATAATCAGAAGCATCAACAGACTTCAAAAACATTGTCCCAGCTTGAGAGTTCACCAAGAAATTAATGATGTATCTTTGTTTCCTATCAGTCCATGCATCAGACATGATAGAACATCCATGCTTCACCCATAGCTCCCTATGGCCTTTCATCAACTCTTCAGTATATTCCATCTCTTTCTTCAACAGTGGAACTCTAATATCATGGTAACTAGGAATGGGCAAATTTGGTCCATATTGACCAATAGCAATTACCATATCTTCAAAACTCTTCAACTTAATAAGGTTGAATGCAATCCCAGCTTGATACCAAAAGCGAGCAATATACTGATGAACCTTTTCCACTATTTTTTTGTCACATGCCTCCTTTATGTTCATTTGTCGCACTTTCTCCCTTTGTTTTTTATTAACTCCTTGTAGTGGATTTATGCAAAACATGTCCATTGGCCCTTTTCTAGCCATACTTTTTTTGGCAGCAACTACATTATTGTTAGAGTCCTCAAATTCATCTGGTTCATCTTCATCACATCCAATGGGAGCAAAGTCCATTTCTCTAATGTTGATAGGCAAATCAACTGAAGTTGCTATAGACTTTTTATTAGTTAAAAGTCCCCAAAGTTCATCCTTTACATGTTGTGGGTTTTTTTTCAAGCTGCCACGTTCCCTTTCTTCCCCATGATATGTTCCTTCGCTCTTGTAATTCCCCCCTTCATAACTTTTCCACAGAAATTATAAACAACTGTGTTTGTGTCAGCTTCATTTAGTTGGTGACAATATTTCCAACCGGGGTCTGTTCTAGAGCTAACCCTTGAATCTGTTGAAGTTGGGGTTGTTGTTGGTGTTTCAGCCATTGCAAAACTTGCTCAACAGTTGTAGTGTACTAATACTAAAAAAAATTAACAAAGATAGAGTTACTCATCAATAAAACAGAGCAACTTCTCCACAAATAACACAATTAATAATTTTTACATAATGTAAAAATTATTTAAAACAAATAAAAAAGTTTTAAAAAAAAAAAAAAACAGTCAGCAGAAGCAGAAATAACAGAGAATCAGAGAAGCGAAAAAAACCCAATCGTCGCGCGTCCCTGTCCCTGTCGCCGTCGCCGTCGCTTGTCTCGCCGTCGCCGTCGCTTGTCTGGCCATCGCTGTCACGTCGCGCGTCCCTGTCCCTGTCGCCGTCGCCGGTCTCAGTCGCGTCACCGGCGAGTGCCTGTTGCGTCGCGTTGCTGTTTCTCCCTTGTATCGCTGTCGCCGCCGTCGAGCGTCGCTGTCGCCGTCGACTGTCGCTCTCTCGTCCCTCGTCTCGTCGCGTGACTGTCTCGCCGCGCGTCGCTGTCGCTGTTTCTCGCCGTCGCGTCGCTGTTTCTCGTCGTCGCGTCGCTGTTTCTCGCCGTCGCGTCCCCGTTGGCGTCGCGTGGTCGTCGGTTGCTGCCAGTCTCCTCTCTCTCAGGCTCTCAGGTGCGTGTGAAGGTGAGTAACGGTTGTTTTAGGGTTTAAAGAGTTAAAAACTCTTCTGGGTCGGGTCGGCGACCCGAAAGCCTTTTTTTTTTTAAAAAACGGCCAGATTCCGCCAGATTTCGCCATGGCCCGCGTTGCCGCCATGCACGCGATGGCCATGGCGGCCGCCATGACCCGCAATTCGGAAGCCGCAACGCGACCGCCATACTGTGGCGTTTTGTTCAAAAACCGCCACGCAATTCCGCCATGGCGCCGCCATGGTCGCCATTTGACAACACTGTGTAGGAGAGGTACATACAACTCCAAAAGATAAACATAAACACGAGTTACTTCTGCTAAAACCTTATTATCCAATAGTGGGAGTGCTACGTGGACATTTCAAGCCAAAGAGAAATGGGAAATTCCAAACCAAGCATTACTGGTATGAACTACTAGTACTTGGCCTTAAGGTTTTACAGATATAATTGAAGATTGAACCCTGATCACAAATTTATAAAAATTAAGGAGGGTGGGAAGGGGGTTCCCTCTGTCCATTATAACCACTTTTTGGTTGCAGATGGAACTGTCACATATGCAGGGATGATGAGAACCACATGAGCTTATATAATCAACAACTTAATATAAATCATTTATTGAAATTTTACCATTCTTATTATGTTTTCTGATTTCTCATCGTAATCCTTTTCTCACTTGAGTTTTCCTTCTCTCTCTCTATATATAGAGAATTAGCCTTGTGAAGTGTAATGAGTAAGAGTAGTAGTGCCTTTATCTTTTAGAACTCTAAAATATATAACACTACCTGTTATTTACTGGTTGGCCCGAAGCATGAGTTATCACAATAATCTACCGGAATATCTGAATACTGTCTTTAGCAGATAGCCTTGCCTTGAATTGATTAATATAGTTATCCTGACCAACAAAGTTAGGAGAAGTTTTTCTCAATTGTGTGATTCTATGAATTAGGTTTTCATTTATGGTTTATAAATTAAAGAAGTTTTGATGGAAAGGATTCTTATTCAAATTGTCGAAAGTTTGAGTGAGCTAATTACAAGGTGTTTAACCTTGACATTTAATTGGTTAATCACAAAAGGTCAAAGTTGTAGCTGTTTATTTGCCTTTTAGTTTTATTTCTTTCCTTTTGGGGGCGTCAAAACTTTGTAATAATTTTTGCTTGTATTAGTTAGAATAGTGATGGCATAAGCTTGATTAGTAAATCTTCAAATGTTCAAATCTCTCCTTTAAGGGATTATTGGGGGACATGATAAACTAATGCTGAGTTTGTTAAATTATTTTATTGAAGTCTTTACTTATTTGTCAATTAAAATGGTCTGCAGACTATAGGTGCTTTGGATATTATTTATTTTCCATGAGAAATGAGTACATCTATTTTGGTTCATTGCACATCTCAATGTATACTAAATGATGATTATAAGTTACAACGTTGTTAATATTTGCAGGTTCTTCCCTGAGAAAGCAACAATTCTTGCTGTTGATATTCTTAATGAACTAGTTGAGGTAATTTTTACTGCAGTCCTCCATTTTGTAGGTCAGTCAGCATGAGTTTAATATAGCTGAAAACGTCCTTTTTATTTATTTCTGAAGTGGTCTACATTTTTATGACCTTGATTAAGATTTGCAACAAAGTGAGCCTGGATGAGATAAAAAGCAGTATTGAAACATCTGTTGTTCTTTTATATTCCACTATGTGGAACCGGTAATATGTAAAAAAGTCTGAACTGAAGTAAACTTATTGTCCTTTTACACTACTGTTTGAATTTGTACTATTTGTTTTTAATATAGTAAAAAATCCTGATTCAAGCTTCCAAATCCTGCCTTTTATCCAATATACAGGTGCTGAAAATCAGGCCCAGCCCCATTGTTTTTGCATCCTTTTCAGGTGGTGCTAAAGCTTGCATGTACAAGGTTCTTGAGGTATTCCATTCTAGACTGATTCTTATGTTTTGACTATCGTGCTAAACAATCTTTTAGTTCTAATTTCTATTGAATCTGTTTTCCTTTCATCCAGATAATTAATGGCAACTCTGAAGCTCATAATATGGTATGTATTTAGCCATCAGCATTTCAGAAGATGGCTTAGTTACATAGATTGTATAATTGATAAACTCATCATTGTCTTAATTTTTCTTAAATCATTTTAATGTGGGAAATGAGGCAACAATGTTGAATCCATACCCTGAATTCTACATTCCATGATGTAATTGATAATATATTCCTTTTACCAATCTAGTATTTTGGTCAAGTTCTTGTTACATGGGCTTATGTATGTTGGACAGTATTTTTTGTCCTGTGCACACTTCACACACAAAAAAAAATCTGTTCAGTAATAGTTTTATTATTTTCTTTACTGCTTCTAAACTATTATCATGACACAGGATGACTACCAGCTAGTTAGAGACTGTATTTCTGGCTATATTTATGACTCCAGTCCAGTTGATTTTACCAGTGATTTGGGTGTTCGATTTCTTCTACAACCAACTGTTTTAAAAGTGTCCCATCCACCAAGATTTGCTTCATGGATAGCAAATGGCATAGCATCAGGTCTTGATTCTCTATTCCTCAGTAGATTTGAATCACACCGTGCAGAATATTGGCGGACACTTTACTCCACCGTTGTAAGTAGCTAAAAATCAAGCAACAAATTAACTCTTTACTTTTCCCAGGTCTCTTGAGTTATCTGCTTATCAAATAATAATTTTGCAGAATATGAAGGTCCCATATCTTATTATATGTTCCGAAAATGATGAACTTGCTCCGTTTCAAGTTATTTCAAACTTTTTCCGAAGATTAAAAGACCTAGGTGGAGATGTCAAACTATTAAAATGGGGTGCCTCTCCTCATGTCGGTCAGTATGTTGACTCTTTTTTTTTTACTTGATACAACATGAATTAGTTGGTAAGTAAGATTATTCTTGAGTCTTGACTAACCTTCACTGTTGGGACTCGAGAAATAAAAAAGCTGAAATATAAAATAGAAATAGTTTTGATTTTAGGCTAGATTTGAGCACAAACATTAGGTTTCTCCTGGTTTCTCCTTAACAAGGAGTTTTCTCCTTCAAACCACTAGAAATAACAGTCTGATACCTCCTTATTTGCCTTTTAATCTGTTACAATAAAGCTTATTATTATTAACATTTTACAGGAATTAAATATTTCTGGCGGATACATGTAACTTGCTGATCCTTTTTTTTTAAATATTTGCCTTATTTTATTCATTAAATGAAGGAACATTCATTTATGTGCAGTCTTTATAAAGTTGGTAACCTCTTTAACGTTGAGATCCGCACTTCACATTCCAACACTAGTTTGCATGTTAGGTTGCATCCGAAGTTCCAATTACTTAAGTTTCTGTAAGCTAAAAATAAGAATAATTTTATTTCCTATTTACAAGATGACAGATATGTGATTATTTCCGCTGAGTTTGTGTACAAAGGGAAAATTGGTAGTTCCTCATATTCATGTAAAATTGAAATGATTATTGTAACCAAATCAATTTTAGTGCAATGGCAATTGCCATGTAATATTTAAAGGATGGTTGTGGATATTAGGGATGAATTTATTGAATTTGTCACAGGTCATTTTCGGCATCATCCCATTGATTACAAGGCTGCCATCACTGAGATACTTGCCAAGGCAGCTTCAATTTATCATTCCAAAGATACACGAATTGAAGATGAGAAATTGGGTATAGAAGGAACACAAGATGAGATCACAGATCCATTCTCTGAATTGAGGAAAGCAGCAATGACCTCAACTAGTTTTCAGGGTTTTGCTCTAGCTGCGAGTGATAATTTATCACCTACTTCAACGGAGTATTACGTGGGTAAAGGTGTTGGCACCATAGCAGATGAACGCAAAGGAGGGTTTTTCCATCTCCCAAGCCGTCCGAGCATCAATGCTCATGGGGTTCTTGGCCAAGTATTGTTTGATGTTTGTGTGCCCAAGAATGTTGAGGATTGGGATATCAGGTCAAATTCCAGGAATGCACTATTAGCAGGTACAAGAAAGCACGTTCCATTTAATCCTATAAAATGCATTCGGCGTTCAAGGTTGTAAAATTGTCGACTGTCAAAAGCCTCGGATTCTGCTTGAAGGTTGGTGTTTTCTTCAGGTTCAAAATTTTTAGGGAGATATCTAATGGGCACAATGTGTATTACTACTACTACCCCAAATAAGAAGCAACATGACTAATAAATTGCCACCACAGCTGTTCTTTAAGCACTGTGGAGTTAGTAATGTTAATGAGCTGCTTGCCTTTTTCTTAACGTAAATTGTACAGCTACTTCAACGGAAAAAAATGCTTTGACTGATATAACCGGGACAAGAATATAAGGGGAGTTGTAATTGTAGTCCTAAAGTCTGTTTAGTCCTACTCCTACTCACTGCTTCTGAGCGCAATATCAACCGTGCTCGTTCAGAATCAAGGGTTGTTTGACGTGTTGAATAAATCGAATGCTACGCGGTCTTGTACAGTAGTTAGTACAAAACTACAAATAATCATACGAATAGTATTTTTTCGTTATATATTTTGTATCCTATAGCAACAATGCAACCAACTTAGCTTCTAGTACTTAATCCTAATTTAGTATGTCTTTTAATCCCGATTCAAGATAAATTCCTTCAGTTTCTGATTAGGACTAAATTAGACACCCTCATTAAGTTACATCATAAGTAGCTTTCTCAGGAGTCAGGACTTTGGTTGAAATTACTAATCATTCTAGAACAAATATTTAAACAGAAATCAGCAATAAACTTTATTGTTTTATTTATTTAAATATAGAACTTATTTGATGGTAATGAAGTTGAGTGGCAAAATGACATTACTTGTTTTGGTGGTCAAATGTTGTATGAAGTCTGGACCTAGCATTCACAGGTGAAGAAAGGTGGTTTTTTGGGAGGTCACTTATAATGTGTTTGGAGTGGTGTTTTTATTTTCAGTTTGCACACGTTCTTAAGCGCTTTATTTGAGAAGCTCAAATTTAGTTTTTACTCTAATACCAATTTGAGGGCTTCTCAACAAGAAAACAAACATACACTTACTTTTTATAGGGATTGCTAACTATTTTAGCTTCATCATATCATCGTTTCAAGAATGAATAAGTCTTCTTAGGATCAACGGTAAAGACAACATGTGAATCATTTTCTTAAGAGCTGATACAATAGGCTGATACTTGATAGGCATGCGAAAAAAAAAGTGTGGCTGTTTAAATTTTGAAGTGTTTCTAAAGAAGTATTTTTAAGTAGATAGTAATTATTTTTCTAAAAAAGAAGAAAATGTTTATTTAAAATTGTTCTGTTTATGAAAAGATGTCCTCCCTATAAGTTTCTCCTTCCTTTTATACTTGTTAATTCCTTAGTGATAACTGTCCCTCTTCTCCATAGTTGTCTTGAGAAAGTTACCTTCATAAGCTTCAGCCTCGAGCTCAAAGCGGCAAATAGACTAGATGATTGAGGATGAGATTGGTCTATTGCTGGCACGAGTAAATTGCTAAAGAGATTGGGAATTATGCGATTTTGTCTGAAAGATGTTTGTTAGAGAGAAGGAAAAAGTCAAACTGGTAAAAAAGATGTCAACTCAAACTTCGAAGGTGGGAGACATGACCTTTACCCCGCTCCTTGCCACATGTCACTTTTCTAATGGTGTAGGCAAAACCTTGGTAATAATGAGATACGTTCCCTCAGCAACGCCTTTTCAAAAAACATCGCTTCACTCAATCCACATGTAAGCGTCAGTTGAGATTCATGTCTCCTCGTTCCCACTCCCTTCTTTGCACCTTGCGCATGTTCATTAGTATAAAAGAGAAAGCTCTCTCTTCTCCCGTCATTGCTTGCTTATGTTCATCTTCCTTCGCATTCGTCTTTCTCCGTCGATCTTTAGTTGTAGAGAGGTTACTCCACTTCAGGCTCCCCCATTGCCATCCATCACATAATGAACTTTGCTACTGTTTATCAGTTAAGATATGAGGTGTTCTCCCCCCTTTTTTCCTTACCGCTTTTTTGCTTACTATTGTTGTGCTCAGAAAATACTTTTGTGCATGGTGAAGGTGAGGGTGTCTTGATGAAGGGTTTGTCTTTCATTTTACTTGGTAAGTGGACCAATTTCGTTGTAGAAAATTGAGTGTTGTCCACTAGGATTTGTGATATTAATGAATTCTACTAATGTGATATGATTAAATTTATCATGAGCAAAGTGTATGTGAGTAAATTTGTATTAAATGGGAACAATAGTATAGATATAAAATTTACTATGAGATAAATGATCAGATTCAATGTACTTTCTAATCTAACATCTCTCCTGAATATTTATGATATGATTTTATCAATCTCGTTCTCATTAATTAATTTAGATTGATCCCTCAAAATAAATCCTAAGATACTAGCTTCTCATCATGATTCCTCAATAAGTCAAAGTTAGTATCCAGCATTCATCCGCATAAACTTGAGAAATACCAGCTAACAATATCAAATCTATTCCTAGAACTCAAAACTGTTAGGTGTTTGAAACAAATCGAGTTTTCAAAAATATTTTCCAAGAAGATTCGAAAACCTTAAATCATAAAATGGTTGATCAGACTAGATTAAACAATGCATGCAGAATCCAACACAACTGATGACATAGGAATTATATATATATATATATATATATATAAAGAGAGAATAGATTAGAAGTTACATTGAGTCTAATCAAAAGAGTTTACCTCTCATGGAGAGGGTGATTACAATCCAGAAGAGAAGAGAAAGAGATTACAAACAAAAAGAGAAGAGAGAGCTTCCTTTTCTTTTAAACTTCACTTTCTTTTTTCTTTTCTTTCGCATTCCTCTGTTCACCCCTTTTCTTTCTTTCTCATGCCTTTTAATTCAGCCAATCAATGTGACAGGGCATCAAAGAAAGGTATACAAAATGAATCCTAAGTTGTATATTTTGTTGAGAAACCCAAAAATTCTTACCTTTTCATCAATTTGATACTTTGAAGAAAATTACAAGGTAGAATGTCACAAAATTGAGTCATTAAGTGCCTAATTGTTAATGTAATTCATCCTAATTTAGACACTTAACATGTGTGAAATGGATGGTAAGGTTGATTATGAGTCGTTGTTCCTTTAGGCAAAGAAGAATGTATTTAAGTATAGAACTAAGTATAAAAATTGGGATAGAGTGCAAAAGTGTTGGGAGAAATATGTTTTTTGCCCGAATGGGGTAGAGGAAAATATGGTATGTGAGCCCTGCTTGTATGGTGAGCTACCATGTGTGCCTCCTCAAGGGAACGAGGAAATTTTCTTTATGTTTCATGAGATGTGTATAGAAAAACTTGGGGTACAACTACCGTTTACCCCTTTTGAGAAAGAGATATCACGAGAGATCAATGTGGCCTCGATTCAATTACACCCCAACAAATTGGGCCTTTATGTGTGGATTTCAAATCCTTTGTAAAGCAGTCGATGTATTGTTGACCTCAAAGTTGTTTTTATACTTTTTTGAACTAAAAGAAAGCAAGAGGTCGAGTTGGGTGTCATTCGGTGGGGTAGCTGGGAGAGGGAATTTTTCGTTGTTTGCATCATCGTAGAAATTTAAATAACAATATTTCAAAGTGAGGGATATCAATTGGTCGACCTGACCATTGAAGAACAAGCAGCGATAGCACAACTAGAAAAGTTGGGTTTCCGTGCAACTTACATGGTGCTATCTTTAGAGTTAGACACTGTGGGGTTGAATAAATATATTGGTAGTGCATAGTTTCTTGATTATTTCTTGCGTCATAATTTAGCATCCCCTTTTACATTAATTAAGGAGTTGACTCTTGATTTATCTGTTTTGTAGAAAAAATGTCTCTGTCCATGGCGGAAATGAAGAAATTGTGGAGTGAAAAAGCAGTCCAAGAAAAGAATGCCGACACATCTACTCGACTGACGAAGGCCGATGCCTCATCTCGGTCGGGCGCGATTGCTAAGGAGACCAACAGAGAGGTTGTTATACATGACGTCAACGAGAATGATTCACTACTGAAACCATCAAAGCGTCATCGTGTTGAACCAAAAACCCTGGAGGGCAAGAAGCCGATTAAAGAAATTGAAGCGCAATCAGAGGAACATACAATCAACTTTCAAATAGCAGAGAATTGGGACCCGAAGAACAAGGGCACGACAAAAGGAAAGGTAACATCATTTTGGGACGCCACCTATGAACATAACACTCTAATTCACAACCAGCTGTTATAGAAAGATGACGAGGAACACATTTCTAAATAGAGTATGCTAAGAATCTTTAAAGGAGTGAAGGGACTATCTAATTGGATGGCTGTGACGGCCCTGGTTAGAAAGGACAAAGTGCAAGATCTTTTGAAGGAGCATGTGGACTACTCCAAAGAAGTGGCCAAACTAAAAGGAGGTCAAGTCACTCAGGAAAGAGAAGAAGGATTTGAACAAAGTGATGGTTGAAGTCTTGGAGGAAAAATGCTGACAAATGTAGGAGAAAGAACACCTGGCAAAAAAAAATTTACAATGGAGAAGGATAAGCTGCTAAGTGAAGTCAAAACCTTGAAACAAAAGGTCCAAGAGATAGAGATACAAGCCAAGCACCAAAAAGCTTAGAAGGCTAGACAATGAGCAACTAACATAGAGGCTTAGAGCATGCAAGTACAGGAGGAGGCGAGCCAACAAATCCAAGAAGCCCAACAAGAGATGCACACCTAATTAGCTGCTCTTCGTCGTCTCGACCTTGAGGGTTTGGCAAAGCCGAGAGGGACTTCTAGCCATTTTTGGAAGTAGTTGAAGCGGAACCTATCCCGTCACACTTTCTTGTGCCAAAAATTGATTCTTTTGATGGAATGCAAGATCCAACTCACCACCTTCGGACCTTCTGATCACATATGTTGATTAGTGGTGGAAACGACGCTTTGCACTGCAAGATGTTCGGTCAAATGCTAACTGGTTTAGTGTTAGACTGGTTTAATGGCCTTGTAGATCGGTCGATGGTCAACTTTGATGAGCTTTCTTGGTTATTTGTTATGCAGTTCACAACCAACTGCCAAAAACCGCCAACCATAGCAGACTTATTTGATTTCTACCAAATGCGAGATGACACCTTGAAGTAGTATCTTACTAGGTTCAATAAAATAACTCTCTGAGTAGTAAATCTTGATGAGAAAATGTTTGTGTCAACCTTCATCAAAAGGTTTTGGGCTAGTCCTTTTGGAGAATCCTTGGTCCATCGAAAGTCAAGCACAATGACAAAGATCCATTCTAGAGCAACCTGCCATTTTGAGGCTGAGGAAACCATGTTGCAAAAGAAAGTGAGGGAAGACATGTTTGGTTCTCCCCGTAAGTGGCATCACCAAAAACAAGGATAGGGGAAGTCCTCAAGATATTATAGCTAGGACGATCGAGGTTCTTCTAGTTACAGAGATAAGTCGTCTTGGTCCAAGGATTTAGATATTGACTTGTACCAGCATCAACTGTTGAAATATGTTAATACTACTCGCTTCATACGTTTTCCTCCCATCTTATATAAGCAACTTAGACATCATAAAAATGCGTGAATTTGATTGTACATATGGCCACGACACAAAGAAATGGCTCGCCTTGATTAAGCAGATTAAGCTATTGATTTGTGATGGACACTTGAGTAAGTATATGCAGCAAAAGCTTGAGGTTAATCCTCTTCCCGAAAAAGCCCGTATCGACGTGATAACTTTAAGAAATTGCAACATGAACAACGCCCAGAGCATGAGAAACTAATAAGAGGGGATTTTAATACAATAGCAAGAGGTTTTGTGGGAGGAGATGTCACTTCCTCTTCTCGATGCCAGTATGCCTGTTCTACGTTTGTGATATCAGTGACCTCTAGCCCACGACCCCATACCCCAACCATTTCATTTTTGGATGCTAAATTTGAAGGGGTCGTTCCTCATGAGCACGTCCCATTTATGATTTCAGCAGTACTCATAGGATACAACGTGCATTGGATTTTAGTTGATCATGACAATTCTGCCAACGTCTTTTTCTGGAACACTTATGTTGGTTTGGAAATTCCACTGGCTATAATAGAGGAGACTAGGAAGTCGGTGTTGGCCGAGCATGTATGTTAAATATAGTATCGCCAATGGCTTGCAAACATCATCATGGTTAAGAAACAAAATGGAAAATGACGTATGTGTGTTGACTTCATCGACCTCAACAAGGCTTATCCTAAGGATTCTTATCCTTTGCCAAACATAGATTGCCTTGTAGATGCCACATCAGGTTACAAGCTGCTAAGTTTTATGGATGCCTATTTAGGCTATAATTAAATCAGAATGCATCTAATGGATGAGGACAAGATCACTTTTATGGCCGACCAAAGTAATTATTGTTATCGGGTAATGCCATTTGGCTTAAAGAATGCAAGTGCCACCTATCAGCGTCTTATGGATTAGGTTTTAGCTCCCCTACTGGGTTGGAATGAGGAAGCATATGTAGATGACATGGTAGTCAAGTCCACCAGTGCAGCTAGACACGTCGTCAATCTGCAGGAGTTCTTTTCTACCATTAGCAAGTACCAACTCAAGTTAAACCTTAAAAAATGTTCTTTCAGGGTTCAGGTTGGAAAATTTTTATGGTACATGATCACCAACATAGGCATAAAGGCTAATCCTGACAAAATGTTTCGCCATTGTCAACGTAAGTAACCCTCGTTCTATTAAAAAAGTTCAAGCACTTATAGGTAGAATTGCATCTCTGTCCCATTTTTTCTCAAAATTGGATTATCATTAATTTCCCTTTTTCTAGTGTCAGCGTAAGCAATCTGGGTTGTTTGTTTGGACCCCTGAGTGTGAAGTTGCATTCTCTCAGTTAAAAGATTATCTTTCTTGACCTCTGATTTTACGTATGCCAAGATTCGATTTGCCTTTACTACTCTACCTGTATGTTTTCAACACTATTATTAGTTAGGTTTTGGTGCAAGAAGTGGACAATGTGCAATGTACTGTGTAGTTGTTAGTTATTTACTCCGAGGAGCAGAGGTTAGATATTAGAAAATAGAAAAGTTAGCCTTAGCAATTTTACTAACTGGTTGTAAGCTTTGGCATTATTTTTAGGGGTGTCAAGTTGTGGTGTACACCGATCAACCAATTAGGTAGATTTTTCACAAACATGACCTCGTCGGTCGTATGATGAAGTGGGTTATGGAACTGTCGAAGTATGGGATTCAATATGAAGCACGGGGCCATATAAAAGCATAGGTCTTGGCCAACTTTGTGGTTGAATTAACACATCTACCCAATCACTAGGAAGATTTGGGAACCTAGATCCTTTCATTGGACGAATCATCAAACTTAACTGGTAGTAGGGCCGGAGTAATCATCGAAGGCCCTGATGGAGTTTTGTTGGAATAATCTCTACGGTTTGATTTTCAGGCAAACAACAATCAGGTTGAGTACAAGGCATTATTGACTGGAATGAAGCTAGCCTAAAGATGGGTATTCGGGATCTGTCTGCCTGAAGTGACTCTTAGTTGGTTACAAGTCAAGTGCTTGGTTCTTATCAGACGAAGGATCCACAATTAGCCCAATATTTAAAATGAGTGAAGGTTTTAATGCAAAAGTTTCAAAAATTCACTTTAACACATGTTCCGAGGGAGTAGAACCTGTGCGCTGACTTACTGTCCAAGTTGGCGAGCACCAAAAAGCCTAGGCACAACTGATCGATAATACAAAAGACCTTGACAAAACCAAGCATCAGTTCACATCTGGTGCGTGAGATGTTTTTTTGCAGGTGGAACTGGATTCCTAGATGAGGCCCATCATTTCTTACTTGGAAAATGACATATTATTGGTGGATCAAAAGTTGGCTGCATAGACAATCTGAACTGTAACCCTCTTTACAATAGTGGATGAATGACTATATCGTCAAGGCTACATGACTCCTTTGCTGCAGTGTCTAGCTTCTAGTCAAATCGAGTAGGTGATTCATGACATTCATGAAGGTGCTTGTGGTAGTCACATCGGTTAACAAGCCCTTGACAACAAAATATTGAGAGTAAGGTACTTTTGGCCTTCCTTAAGGTCGAATTGTAGTGACTTCGTCAAGAAACGTCACAAGTGCCAAGTTCATGCAAACATAATTCAATCTTCAGCTGAAAATTGCATTCCATTTTTGTCACCTGGCCATTTCACCAATGGAGAATGGACTTCTTGGGTCTTTTCCCTTGGGTGTATGACAATTGAAATTTTTAATAGTTGTTGTGGACTACTTTAGCAAGTGCGTAGAAGTCGAGCCGATGGCAAGAATCACAACTAATCGGGTACAACGTTTCATTTGGAAAAAAACATTATATGTAGATTCAGAAACCCCAGAGTGCTAGTGACGGATAATGGCACTTAGTTTGCAAATGACAAAATCCATCGCCTATGTTAATAATACAAAATCTGCAACGTTTACACCTCCGTAGAGCATACTCAATCAAATTAGCAGGCTAAGTTAGCAAATAAAGTGATCATAAAAGGTTGAAGTGTCGATTGGACCATGCTAAAACATCATGGCCTGATGAGTTACCATCAGTCCTATGGTCATACCACACCATGACTCACTCTTCCACTCTAGAAACTCCATTTGCTTTAGTGTATGGTTCGGATGCCATGATACCTGTTGGAATTAGTGAGCTGACTCACAGAGTTTTGGATTACCATGAACATGTTTCTTCTTACTTTAACTTTTTTTTCGATCGTTTTTTGACTGCCGCAAAGCGTACATATTAGTGGTTTTGTGTTTACAATACACGTTTATAATTTGATAATCTCATGCTCATATTAGTGGTTTTGTTTTTACAATACACGTTCATAATTCGATATTCTCATGCTTTAGTCACCAATCTATTTATATACATGCCCAATATGGGAACAAGATAACATTGATCAAAGGCATGTTGATCTTGATACAATTAACGAGGTTAGGGAGCTGGCACATATCAAGGCAGTCGCTACAAAAGGTCGGAAATCTGGTGCAATACAAAAGTCAGTCCACGATAGTTCTCTCTAAGGGATCTCGTGTTTAAGAAGGAACATTTGGCTCAACTTCACAATAAGGTGTCACCTGATTGGATTGGTCCCTACCACATTGACGAAGTCATAGGTAAGAGGGCGTATCACTTACAAACGATGGAAGGCAAGCCAGTTCCCTATACCTGGAATACCGCCAACCTCCAATTCTACTTCAGCTAGTGATCGGGGTCGTCCAATCTAATTTGCCCTTAGTTCTTCATGCATCAATGTGTGTTAGTGGTTAGCATATTCTAGGTTGGATGTATTTATGTTTTAGTTGATCACATGTGCTTGTTTCTTGTTGCTGTTATGGTTTTCTGGTTGTTTGTAATGGTTTTCTGGTTGCGGTATATGGCATTAATGTACATGCTTTATGTTTGCTTTGACTTTTAATAAATTCTTGAATGTGCTGCAAATGATAGATAAGTGTTGAGGTGCCAACATAGTTAGGATTTTGCCACTTATAGTTTTTCTTTTGCACATTCTTTATGTTCCATCGTCTCAAGATTTTTTTGTAGTAGAAGTTTTTTTTGTTGTTGTTGAACAAGTGACCTCAGTTTACTTAAGAGGGGGTGAATTAAGTAGATTAAAATTTAAATATAGTTTTCTTTCTCTCTGATTTTATAATAGAATATTTGAAAATGAAAGTGAAGTGTTCAAATATGCAAACAAAATAAATAAATAGGAGTATAGGGAAGAGAAGTATGCAAAATCTTTTTATACTGGTTTGACCAATCCACTTGCCTATGTCCATTCCTCGAGTAACCCCACTTAAGCTTTTACTATATTTGTAAATCACTTTACAAATGAATGAATCCTCAATCACCTTGGGAGCCCTCTCCCTGTGTTTTAGATTCCTTTTCCTACTCAAGAAGTCTCTCTTGAATACAATCAGTGATCAGAAGAAGAAGAAGAATCTCTCTTAAAGAGCAAATGATACAACTTGAAAAACCTATAAGAATTCTTTTGGAATTTGCAAGTATTTGGGCAAGAGTTTTTGTTCTGTAAAAAATTGGAAGAATTCGTGTTTTTGAAACAGAAGAAAAGTCACTTATTTATAGTGTTAATACCAAAGTGATGTGTTCTTTCATGAAAGGTTGTGACTTTTCAAACTTTTCATAATAAGTTACTGGTAATCGATTACATCTACTGGTAATCAATTACACGACTTAAAATATTGTGCCTTTTCACGAAAGGTTGTGACTTTTCAAGTTTTGTGATAACAGCTTTTCTGGTAATCGATTACATGATTTAAAATTTTGTGCCGTTGTCATTTTTTATTTCAAAATTTCAAAAATCAAGATATTACATAGCCTGGTAATTGATTACCCGTTCATAATTTTGAACTGATAAAAAACATATCTTGCCAAACCAAGTTTATGCAAATTCGTAGAAATTCTTTTATACAATAACTAAGTTAATTTATTTTTCTAGCTTAACATTAAACTTGAATCTTTGTTAATGTTGTTTTGTTCTTTTTGCTTTCTTGCTTTTGTATCAAAATTCTTTATCACTTTTGGCATCATCAAAACCTGTAACATATTAGCATTTACAGTTGTTAAGTTTTTATTTTTGTTGTGAAGTTCTATTACTTTGTGTGTCTTCATGGTAGTTAACTTGGGCATAAATTAAGATATGTGACCCTCAATACCCCATTCATGTGTAGTACTCTCAGTCCATAAGTGGTCCTAAGGTGAACATGATTTACTCTTATCGACCCATAAAACTATCAAGTGGTCCACAAGCAAGCATAAAAGCTTAAAAATGACGTCAACATAAACTTACAAAAAATGACGTTCAAAGGGACATTAACATCACAAGATTGCTAAATGCACAAATGATATCAAAGTTCCATATTTGTCGAAGAAATACAGCAAGATGATCATCTCAAAGTTGTCAAGGACTTACAGTAACAGAAAGAAAACAAATAAGATCACAAAAGACTAAAGTGGACCAAGATTGAAAAAAACAAGATCGTTTTAAGAATGTCCTACCACCTATATACATTGCTATAAAACACTCAGTTTCTCCTACAGGACCAATCTCTTACATTTTGTCCTTTATATCCATAACAACACCATCTACAATGACCTTAAAATATTCCATTTGACCAAAATTGACATTCGAATGTGGTGCTTGGGCATGTTTTTTGGCTGCCGTGAATTTGTCCACAAACCTAAAAGTAATCTCTAGCTTCTGCTTACATATTTCAACCTGAAGAAGATCAACTTGTTCTTTCACCTCTCTTTCTTTTAGTTGCACATCGGTCAAGTCTTGTTGAAATTGTTGTTCACAGGTCTCCATTGCCTAGACCTTTTGTTTCAAGATTTTGACTTCACTTAGCAACTCATCCTTCTCCACTATAAATTCTTTTTCTTTTGTTCACTAGCAGTCGAACCCAATCTATTATGATAATTTTTTCAACATTCACTAGTAGTGCTTGGGACTGTATCTTTGCCATCAACTTCTCCAATGTCGCCCCTCCTAAGGTGGAGGTCTTAAGAGTAGGTAAATACTAAGTTTTAATCGTCGTCTCAAAGAGAGGTGAGAGTAATGACCATTTATAGCTGTTATTGTAGTCGCCAAAATGTTCTAGTTATGAAAAGATGTCCTCTCTATCGGTTTTTCCTTCCTTTTATGCATGTTATCTACATAATTGTCTTAAGGAAGTTACCTATACAGACTTTGAGATTGGAAGTAAGGTCTTGAGGTTAAGTTGGAGCTCTCCCAATCCAAAAATAAACAATTTAAATAAACACATAAAATATAAAAATTATATAATTAAAAAACACTACAACTTTTTTTAAAATCTTAATAAATATACCTTTGTTTTAATATATTATATTGATATTCTTTTAAACATTCACTCTCTTAAGTATTAAGAATGTTATACTCATACTTTGTTATAAGAAGGTTGAAAAAAATGAAAAAATAAAAAATAATTTTTTAAATTAAAACAATTTATATAAATAAAATATAATTCCACACGGAAGAAAACCATTGCAAAAGAGAGGGGAAAGAAATATGTTGTGCAACCTACACAAATAATTATTTGTGTGCCAAACAAGTATGAAGCAACGAAAAAAATCTTATTTCTATTCTGTTTAGCACTCTTTAATCTTTATGGAAACCACAAAAGAAAGAGTGTGTTTTGAAGAAGTTCAAGAAGCATTGACGAAGGAAAGAAGCAGAGGGTAAGGATAGAATGAAGATATTAGTGACTGGTGCATCCGGATTCCTCGGGGGAAGACTCTGTGAAGCGCTTCTCCGACAAGGTTACTCCGTGAGGGTTCTCGTAAGACCCACCAGCGATCTCTCTGCCCTGTCTCCTCACATCGAAATCTTCTACGGCGACGTCACCGACTACGCCTCTGTCCTCGCCGCCTGCTCCTCCTGCTCCCTCGTCTTCCACCTCGCCGCTCTCGTCGAACCCTGGCTTCCCGATCCCTCCAAATTCTTCTCCGTAAGTTCCCCAAACACTCACTCCTTCACCCACACGCAATTCCCAATCGCTGTTCTCTTTCCAATTAGGTCAACGTCGGAGGATTGAAAAACGTGTTGGCGGCGGTGAAGGACACTCCCACGGTGGAGAAACTCCTCTATACGTCGTCGTTTTTCGCGCTCGGACCAACGGACGGAGTCGTCGCGGACGAGAATCTAGTACAATTGAGATTCCCCATTCTGTTTTTTCTTTCTTTTCTCTAGTTCGATTCCAATCGCAATGACAATCACAATCACAATCTGCAGGTCCATGACGAGAAATTTTTCTGTACGGAATATGAGAAATCAAAGGTGGCCGCCGATAAGATTGCGGTGCAAGCGGCGTCGGAGGGAGTGGCAATAGTGATGCTGTATCCTGGAGTTATCTATGGGCCTGGCAAGGTTACTGCAGGAAACGTTCTTGCACGAATGGTAAATTAAATGTGATTGAATTGAATTATGGAATATGAGAATTTAAATTTGATGGAGATTAAATTTGATAGATAGTAGAACGGTTTAGTGGTCGATTGCCTGGTTACATAGGATATGGAAATGATAGATTTTCGTTCAGCCATGTGGAGGATGTGGTGGAGGGGCACATTGCCGCAATGAAAAAAGGACAAACGGGGAACAGGTATCTGCTGACAGGGGAAAATGCATCTTTCAACCATGTTTTTGATATGGCTGCGGTGATTACAGATACTAAGAAACCAGTGTTTAGCATCCCTTTGTGGGTAATTGAACTATATGGCTGCCTCGCAGTTTTATTCTCCAAAATCACTCGAAAGCTACCTTTCATCAGTCCCCCGGTCAGCTCTCTTCTGTTACCTCTTTTCTAATATGCATTTTGATTTTCTTAACATCCTCTCAAACAATTAAAACTGAAAGTGATTATTATAGTTAAATGTAATTTTTATTTCTTTTAAAATTTATAATTTTAATGTTCTATTCATTTTAAATTAAAGACATTTAGGCTAATGTAAAATTTTCTTAAGTTTTTTTTAAGAGACAATTTTATTAATTAGAATATGATACCAAGAACTGACGGAAAGTATAATAAACAAGACAAATAAGTTCCCTCCTCTTGACCCAAATAAACAATACCAAATTTGCTAAGTTATCATGTATCAAAATTGTATTCAAGTCTATTTTAAATTAAAAAGACAAAAAAAAATGCCTACTCAAGAGTTTTATGTTTGTTAATTCATTAATAGAGGAAGTGACTTTTAATAACCAATACGAAAAAAATGAGAATAAGATTTTTTAATAAAATAAAAACATTATTTTAATAATATATAGAATTAAATTATAAGAAGAAATATAATTACATCTCGTATTTGATTAACCTGCTTCTTATTAGTAATTAGCAAAGTTTAAAATAAGATTACAATAATTTTTAAAATAAAAAATATTTTTTCATTAATGAAAAGAGAAAGAATGAAATAAATAGTAATTTAATCTCGTTAGTTTCCATCATCTTTTATTTTTATTTAAACAAACAAGACAACATAAATTTCATCAGTTCACAATGTAAGCATTTAAACATTTAAAATTTTTAATTCATCTATGGTGACTATTAAACTTTATCTTTATGTTTGATATTTAGTAAATTTTTTATTTTATTTTGTATCTAAATTCTAACTATATATCGTAATATCCAGGGAATAACATCTATTCCCTTATGAATCATTAATATATCTCAAAAGATATAACTACCTTTAAAATTAGGAAATCATTTCTAAAAATAATAATTATTCTTAAAATTATCGAACAACTTTAAAAGATAATAACTGCTCTTAAAATTCCAGAACCACCTCAAAAGATAATAACTACTTTTAAAATTAGGGAACCGCCCATCCCCCATCCTCATACTTTAGAATCATCTACACAATCCAATCAACAAACATAGTCTCTTCTTCCCCCCTATAAATAAAACAACAAACATAGTCTCTTCTTCCCCCCCTATAAATAAAAGAGGGAAAGAGAGGGCGAGGCAACTTACAAAAATGCTTCTAGTGGGGATTTTCTAAACTTAGGTCATCCTCGCTACAGGAACAAAATTAAATTAACTTCAAATTGATAATAAATTAAAATATTATCAAAAAGTATTATATTATAAATTAATATCATGAAACAAGTATAGTAAGAAAATATTTATATTTTGATTATTTGGAATTGATTTTGATTTTGATAGTGATTTTAATATACTAAAATAATATTTTTAGTTTATACTAAAATTGTATATATTAATTAAATCAAAGTTTATTTTTAATTTTAGATTAGCAACAAATTAATAGGTTCTTACTCCTTTATTATGCAATAAATTCAAATAATGAGATAATGGTATTAAATAAGTATAGTAAGAAAATATTTATATTTTGATTATTTGGAATTTATCTTGATTTTGATAGTGATTTTAATATACTAAAATAATATTTTTAGTTTATATTAAAATTATATATAAATTAAATCAAAGTTTATTTTTCATTTTAGATTAACAACAAATTAATAGGCTCTTACTCCTCTATAATAAATTCAAATTATGAGATAATGTTGTCATGATATTATTTTTTTTTCTGTGAAATCATGATATTATTTACACCTTATATAAAAGATAATTATATTATTTATAACCTTTTATAAATAAAAAATAATCACTATATTTTTCATATCATCTAAAATATTAAATAAATGAAATCTAACTTCATTTTATTTTTTATTAACATTTGAAAAATAGAAGAGATAATTATTTACTTTTCTTAATTAAGTATTGTCCTATTTTCTTCTTCGTTTGTTTTAAATTATTTTTATGTTAATACATATTTTTAACAAAAAAAAATATTTATAGATTTTTTACTCTGAATTACCAATAGTTTTTATATACACAAATCATTATTATTAACGAGCTTTTAGTGATAAATTATTGAAAATTCAAATCGTTGAGACAATTTATTAACTTATAAAATTCAAATATATTGTAAAAATATTTTTAAAGTATAATTATATATATTATATAAAAATTACTTATTTTTAAAATTGCATTATTTATTTGGTGTTATTGTTGTGCAAACTCGGAGCAGACAGTAGATGTTTTAAGACATCGGTGGGAGTATTCCTGCGACAAAGCTAAAAGGGAGCTTGATTATCGGCCCAGAAGCCTCCAAGAAGGACTTTCAGAGGTTCTACTCTGGTTGAAGAACCTGGGCTTCATAAGATATTAGCGATAACATTCTGGTATTTTCTCTTTCCTCTCGCTCTTTTTGTTTTTTAAATTTTTGTATTGAGACATTGTAATAATTTCTAAGGATTCACATTTGGGCAATAACAATCGAAAAGACTATACTGTAACAAAAGCACGATCATGTACCTTTTCAGTTCTCGTATCTGTTCTTTTTATCTTTCTCAAGGATATAAAACACTAAACTGAATTGGAAAAGTATTACTTCGACAACAACGTAACAGGAAAAGTTTTGAAAATTCAGTTTCATACTGAAAAAAAGGTGCTGATGGCAGTTTATGCTAGTAAAAAAACATAGTCATTAATTTTTTTTATTCATATAGATAAGAAACCTACTACAAAATAATAAAACAGAAACTATATAAAATAAAAAGATAATAATGTTTTCGTAATATAGTTTGCATTACATGTGTACATCTATAACAAATTTTGAGCACAACTAAAAATTGTAAACTCTCCCCTTTTTTAACGTGGTTTACAACTGTATTTACATTTACAACAAATTTTTTAGATAATTAGAAAAGCTTTAAATCATCTCTCATGTCATGGCTTTTTCTTTCACTTAGGGCAGTAATCTCCTTTTGAGGCCAAATGAATATTCTCATATTATAATTTCTATTTATATACTTAATACAAAGATGATATAGATTTGTGAAAGTTTGATAAATTCGATTCAAGAATTCTTACTTTATGTAAAAATAAAAAAAGTTAATAAATAACATACAATTAAACATTTTAACATAATAATAAATTAAAATAGTAAACCATAAATTCTATGATGCTTAAATAACTAAGTTTAACAATGCATCATCATCAGAAAATAAATTGTAAAGGTGATAATAATGGTAGAACATTTTTATCAATGCTTGGTATTATTAGAAAATGAAGGTTTGATGTTCTTAGAGACACTAAATGAATGTGTTGAACTACAAATGAAAATATGTTGAACTACAAATCTATACAAAACAATTTAATTTGTTGACTCGACAATTCGGTAATAAACTCAAGAGTTTACATAGAATCTATTGAATTTACCCAGAGTTTAGTAAAAAAGAGTTGGCCTACGAGTTAATTTGGAGAGGACAAGTAAACTTGTAAACTCATAAGAGTTAAAAAGTCAACTCAAGAGTTTGATAATCATGCTTAATACTCTATAACTCTAATCTTAAACGAGAGAACATATATCTAGTTTATAAATAATACATTTAAAATTTAAACAAATCTAAAGATAACATAATATATTTTTCCAATATTTATCTTAGAGATTTGAAATTAAATTTTTTTATAGGCAAATGTTAGTTGTTAGTATATTAGTGGAGGGATTCGACCTCAACCTCTCCCTCCTCCACTTCACCAAGTTGTCACTAAACCAACCTTATAACTATGATTTGAAATTAAAATAATATGAATTATTTTCTAACAATTTATTGGAGACATAGATATAAGAGGTTTTGATCAATTGAAGGTGGTTGGAAGATAATTGTGGTTTGGATATGGATAGTGAGGATGTCATGTGTTTGTTGTTCTTGAATGATGCTTGCAAAAGGGACAACACTAGATCTTGAGTTGTTTCTAAAATTGAAGATCTAGTGTAATATCCTAAGAAATCCTTATCCAATTAATATCATTCACATACCTAATACGTCCATTTATATATAAAATAATACTCAAAATATTTACAGACAATATAAAAGATCATATACTGGACAACTCGCTCAACGGGACCCGTCGCCTAACGAGTAATTAAGGAACCTTGCCCAACGACATGTGTGGGCAATGAGAGGTCTCAAGTACAGTTTTCTAGATGAGGGGTTTCACCCAACGTTAGCTGTCACTGGGCAAAAAATCATGAAAAATTTATGGCAGAGAAAACTTTGTGTTGAGTGAGACATGCCACTGGGCGCAAAAACCATAGAATTGATTAACAGAAGTAAGTTTTTGCTGGGTGAGAGTCACCGCCAACGAGACCCTGCAGGATCATAAAACATACTTCAACTACATAATTCAATAGATAGAACATGTTAAAAACCTGTATCCATTACACCATTTTAGATATTATAACTTATCATTTACAAATCCAATTTATAATATATAATCATACATTCACATGCTTAAAACGATGAAGTCCTAAACATACTTTTCCTATATACATATTCATTTAAAACTCCTAGCATTACAATAGATCTAACCTACATCATAAGGTCTCATCCAGATTATATATACATATAAAACCAAATTTAATCTCATAATTCTATACATATTTCAGCACACTGTAACTCCATAATTATATATATTTACATTATCTGGTAGTCAAACCTATATCATTCTCTCCTATACATACACCAAAACTCAAAGATAACAAAATGTTCAAATAGAACACTATTTCTAAGCTAAGTTTCAAATCATCTTGACTCTTTGGCCTTTTAGCACCACTATTATCATCTGCTCCTGTGCAAGATACGATAATCACATTGATAAATATAAAACACATAAAATGCAAGGGTAAGTTATAATGTCATAGATAAATTATAATATGAAACAAGTCAAATTAACATAAACAATCATTCCATAATATTACCAATCACACTTAAGTTCCCTTTGAACCCAAATAATCAGAATAACTCAATCATATAACATAACAGCTTCTGAAAAACCTATTGAATGCAGATACTTGACGGTGCATCTAACTTCCCCCCACACTGGTTGAAGTCTAGGCATACTCATTTGATGTCTCCAACTAGGGTATGAAGTCATTGAACCCATACTGTCCTTACTGATACAATCTTCACTGACACTCAGTTGCTATAAGAGCATATCCTTCTGAAATCCACACTAACACCATGGATCACAAATCTGAGTATATCCTTCTAGTGTCCACATTGACACCCTAGATTGTAATGTACATTCTAGTACCCGCACTGACACTCTGAATTACATTGACTACTATGTATCCCTAATGAGATGCACCTCATACATTTCAATCAAGGCTAAGTTAGCCAACTGTAACTGCCACACTCAACAATCCAACATAAGCATGCATCACCACAATATGGATCATAACACAATTTCATTTAACCCTAAAATCAATACCAGCAAATCAATTTCTCCATATTTACAAAGAATAATACTCTAATCATCAATCACACAAAACAACCAATTCCACATAACAATCAAATCAAACTAAAAAAACTTAATTGCTCAAAATCAATTAACTTTACAACTATCAAACTGTAGTTTTATAAACAAAAATCAAGAATAAAGCTTTCATTACTTATTTCTCCCTGTTCAAGCTGAATTTGAAGAGAAAGGAGAATCCAATCACATAAATCACTAAAGACTTAATAAAAACCCCAAACCAAACAAGAACCTAAGAAATTGAGATTTTAGAGAGAATTTTCTTTCTACAGAAGTGATTGAACCCAAAATGAATGGAAAAAGACGCAAAGAATTAGGATTAGACTTACCTATGATAATCAACAGCTAAAAATAGGAGATTTTACAGGAATTTCACTTGAATATGACAAAAAATGTTGCTGCATGCAAATGAGAAAGGGAGAAAAGAATGAAGAAAGAGAGAGAAAGATAATTGGAAGAATGGAGGAGGAGAAGAAGAAGAGAGTCGAGGTCTTCCACTATCCCCAACCCCCTTACTTTCAAAATTAAGGTTTTCTGACTAATTCTCGTAAAACCAACATAGCTATTTTATTTTAAGAGAATCTCCTTTCTACTCATCCCTTATCTTACTAAATCGTACTTTCTTTTATTCCACTATTTATAAATCATTTGAACCCCATTACATTCACAATTAAATAACCATATTTCAAAAAAATAAAACACATACATACACACACACACATAAATAATTCAACCAATATTCTGAAATTAATTTATTAATTATGTTTAAATTAAATTTAGTCATATCTTTTATTTATTTCACAAACTTATAACAATAAATAAAAATAGGACCTTACATCTAGCATTTCCAAATTCTTGTAGCAGAGACACTTTCATAATCTCTAACATGGGAATAAGTTCTTGTATGAGATATTGTAAGATTTGTACCGATTTCAAATGAAAAAACAATTATTTTCTCTATCTCTCTCTCTTTAACGGCTTATGGAGGGAAGCAAGAAATGAGAAAAAAAATGAAAACTTGAATTTGGTTCAACAACAACATACACAATGACAATATTAATTCATCAACAACATACACAATAATAGATTGAACAACAAATAAGTTATTAATAAAAAAACTAAACAAAGATATAGAGAGTATAGATGAGTATGCCCATAGTCGTTTGCCTTGAACTCATGGTGGATATGGATCTAGTGCGAATCTTAGCAAATTTGCAATGAATTTTAATGAAGGTGATGAGTGAGAGTGGAGGGAGAAGAGATCATGAAGGGGAAGAAAGGTGGGGTAGCAAGGAAGGAAAAGTCGATAAAGGAAGGGTGGGACGAGGGGAAGGAGGTAGTGCAAGAAAAGAAGGGTTGAGCAAAAGGGAACAGAGAAATGGTGGAAGATGAAGGAATACATTTTTCTCAATGAATGAATGGAAAAACCAAGAGTAATTTTTTGAAAAAATAAGAGTTAGGCATTGAGGAAAAGGTAAGACTGAGAGTATTTTAATTTTCTAAAATTAAATTTAATTGGGTGTATCTTATTTTAATTTTTAATAATTAAATTTAATCATTTAAAAATAAATTTTAAATCCTATAAAAAATAAAATTTAAATAGTGAGTCTATTGTGGAACCCACAAAAAGTATTTTAAGATCTCTATGAAAATTAAACCTCTCATTCTCCTTATTAGTACTTCGTCACCATCACCTTCCCCAATTTTGTAGACTTCTCTTACAAGTACCACAAACTCCTTGTTCAGTCCAACACTAATGAGTTACGAAAAATAGAAGGAATGAGATTTGTTTTCAATCTCCAAATCTGAAATAGAACATTGTCTCCAAACCACATTCCATTACATGTCCAAAACCTAATTGGCATTACCAAATGTAAGGTTTTGATTTAAAAATATATATTTTAAGTGTGTGAAATAAATAAAAAGAGAAATTAAATTTAAGGTTAACTATAATTAATAAATTAATTAAGGAGTAATTAATTGTATTAATTATATTTGATATTAGTTTGTTTTTTAAAATTAAATGAATTGTAGACATTTAGTGAATTTATTTCGGTGTGAGAGACAATTATATATATATATATATATATATATATATATATATATATATAAAATCTTTGATTAGAAATGTTTAAAAATTAAATTGTGAACAGGGGTGATGGCTAACGAGTTAGAATTTCAACTACAACCTCAATTCTTATTTCCTTTTTCTTTTCTCCCTTGCTCTTTTCCTATCACTTTTCTCTTTTTTTTTCTCTCTCTCTCACGTTTCTCTCTCATCTCTCTCTTCACCACAAATCTTTCCTCTCTTGCATGTGGCCTTTTTGGCCAACGGAATCCAATGAAATCTCTTCCTTTGCTCCTGATTTTGAGTATTGAGCATTATAAGTATCTCTGATCCTAATTCTTTGAGTCTTTTTCCGTTCGCTTTTGGTTTAATTGTTTCCGTTGAAGGGGAACTCTCCTTAAAATCTCATTTTCTTAGTTTTTTGTTTTGTTTTGGGGATTTTAATAGGATCTAGTAATTATGTAGTTGAATTCTCCTTATACTGTAAATTCAACTCAAAATGGGAAACATAAGTAAGGGGAGCTCGATTCTTATCTTTATTTAAGCAAAACTTGTATTTGATTAAATAACTGGAATTGTATGTGAGTGATTGAGATTTTGAGTAGTGACTTGAACATGGAATGTGGTTGACGATCAATTACATGTGTTTAGTGAATTATGTTTGTTTAGTGGTTTAAGTGTTTTGACATAAAAAGCATAATATGATGAATTAATGCATGGTTTAAAATTGATGAATTATTGAAAATGATGATTAATTGTTTGTGATGCAGGCTATTACGGAGAGGTAATGGAACCCTTGTTATGGTACATTGAATTAGGGATACAAATAGGTCTAAGTGATCTTAGTGTTAAGGTTTTGGTTAGGATGATAAACACCAAGTGTTAAGGCCTAGTTATGGCAATAATAAACTAAAAGGATGTACTTAGATAACAATTGGTTATCAAAATTGGGTCAAGTAAACGTCAGACAACAATTGAGTATTAGATGAGTATTGCCCTAACTATATTGGTTGTCAGAATCGGGTCAACTGGATGTCAGACACCAATTGAAAAATGAAGTTGGTTGGATTACCTTGGTATGAAAATTCAATGTAGTTAGTTTTTCCGAAAAGTTTCATATTACATACTTAGATGATTCAGAGTATTTATATTCATAGGGAGCATGAGTGTGATTGGTTTGCTTGGTGATTTTTTTTTTTATAAAATGAATGTGAATAAGGAAAACTTATTGTCTTTAATATTTATGATACTATGAACTTACCCTTACTTGCATGTGTATTTTGCATAACTATGATAATCATGTTTTGCAAGAGTGACAGTGGTGAGGATGGAGGGTAGATCCAGTAGGGTTGAAGACAGTGGCATATTAGGGACAAGAGTGTCCATTTTGAATTATAGAAATGATGTATATAATCTATGTAACTTAACTTATAAAATCCAGTGTTTTCAACTTGTTTAGATGTATATACATCGATGGAACTATAGTATACTTTGTATATGATGTGGATATGAATGTGTAAGTTAAGTTTTGGCCCTGAGGGTGATTGTTATTTTTTTCTAGAGTTGTGAAAGGGCAAAGTTATATGCAACAGAGATTCTGCAATTCTGTAGAGTTTCATTGGGTAACTAGTCTCGTTAAGTGAAAATTGCCACTGTTAGGAAATTTTGGGGTTTTGCACCTAGCATATCTACTATAATTTTTTTTTGAGAATTTTATTTACGAAACATGCTTGATCTAAAAGCATGTGTGACTTCTAAAGAGACTTAGACAAGAGAGGAAACCTCTCTTAAAAGCTCAATTTCAAGAAGCTTACACAACACTTTTTTAAGACTCAAAATCAACACAAAAATAAGGTAAAACCTAAGGAAAATTTTATGACAAATTAAGGACTAAACAAAGCACATATGAGACATAACAAGAAGATTAAGAACTAAAAAATAAACTCCTAAAAACATAGCACAAACAAAGCAAAGGAGGCGCAAAGTTCTTGATGCAAAAGCTAGCCAAGGATATAACCATAGCACTGTGGTTTTTGCCACAATCATGTGGTTTTTGACATAAAAAATCAGATCTAAGTAGAAGCACATGATTCAATGGATGAACACTAAAATTGAACAACAAAATTTAGAAGAAACACAATTATAAGCACATGGAATTTAGGAAGCAAAAAATTCATTACACAACATCAAGACATCAAACATAACAATATATATAAAGGACATTATCATAACAACATGGAATTCATACTGAAAAAATTAAAATGAGAATTGAGATGAAGAAGAAGATGAACAATATAATGAACAAACCCAAAAAATTAAAAGCTAAAGCTAGGAGAAGAACCTCTATCAGAGCCTAAGCTCTGATGCCACTTGATGCAACCCTCCCTCAAGCATAAGTGACGAATGATGAGGTAGAAGGAAGCTCTCCCATAGATCTTGCTTATAAAGGTTCTTGAGGTTGAAGAAATGGAGGTGAAAGACTAGGAAATGGAGGTGGTAATAGGCACCGCCACTCTTTTGTGTAGAAGATAAGCCAAATATTGAGGAACGTAGCCACAAGGGAAGAAATTCTTGATAATAACATGAAGGACTCTCACTAGGGAGAGAACAAAGAACACTCTCTAAGAAGAAGAGCTCTCAAATGAGTGTTAAAAAGGGTACAAGAGGAAGAAAACTCTATTTATAGAGCAAGCATGGATCATAGGCCTAAAATACTAATGGTGAACGTCCAAGTGCTAATTAAGGGGGTTAGTTGACTTAATTTAATGTTAGTTTAGCATGTGTTCAATTAACACTAGGTTAATTCAACTAAGATCCAAACATGTCCCTAAAGATATGGATCTATGTTCCCTCTAGTTTGAATTTGAATTTTGGAGGGAAATGAGATGACACCTCCAAAATTCAAATTAAAATAAGAAGGAATAAGAATCAACCATGTATGAGTGATAAAGCATATGTCTCCTACATGTTTCATGTATTGGTTTGAATGATGTTAGAAGGAATTAGGGGTGTGGTTCATAATTCCACACGCCTAAAACGCCTATACTAAAGCCCATCTAATTAACACACTCCACAAAGAGACTAAAGACACCTCCTAATCGAAAAATAAACCTAAAGGACAAAATACAAGGTCGGAAATCAAACTAACTACACCCCTAAAATCCTAAGAACATAAGGGTGAAAATATAAGCTTAAAAATGTCTAATTATTTACAAATTAATGGACCATGGCCTAAACTAATATCCTTCAAGCTTCATCCAAGTCATGTTCCTCATTTATTGGTCCTAGATTAGTTCCTTGCTAGGCAAGGTTGCATCACTACTCTGTCATGATCTAGTATATAGGCGAAATATAGATGTGTTGTTAATGTGGTCTCTGAGTCTTGTTGGCTACGAAACCTTCTTCTAGAGCTTCATTGTCCAATTTGGAAAGTTACATTGGTATATTGTGATAATGTCAGTGTGATATATCTCTCTAAAAATCCAATTCAACATCGATGCTCCAAACATATCGAGATGGATATTCATTTTTTCCACGAAAAGGTTGCTTGAGGGGAATTTTGAGTTTTACATATGTCGTCACGTTATCAAATTGCTAATATTTTTACAAAGGCTCTTTCATTGATTTTGTTTGAAGATTTTTGGAATAGTTTCAGGATAGGCCAACTTCCCACTTCAACTAAGGCGCTATGATAGAATATATGATATTATGTACTTAGTATTTAGGTTCATAAATTAGTTACAATAGATATAGCCTAGGATATCAATTATTTTTGAAAAGCAGATTTATATTATAAGTAGTTTAATTGATTTTAACCTATTATCTTTCCTTGATTTTAGTCTATTATCTTTCCTTAATTTTAGCCTATTATCTTGGTATACAACCACAAAGTTGTTAATGGAATAGTCACAAAATTATCTTTTTTTAACTAATTATGAATTACATCTAGAGTGAACATACCTTTGTTTGAACTGACCCATTTGAGAATGAGAGAAAAATGAGTCAATACACAACTAAATTGCAATTGGAGGTGGGAGACTCGAAGCTAGTAAAGTTAATCAAAGTATTAGACTGTTTGTTTAAACATTTTTTCTTTCTATTTTTTTAATGAAATAAAAAAAGTATTCTATTTTTTATATATTTTTCTAAATTGCTTAAAAAACGTTTTGTATAGTGTTTTTATATTTTTTGTTTGGGGAGAGAAATGAAAGGGAGTGAAATGGAAAGGTTTGTTTGGTTTTTATATTTTTTTTATTAGATTGGAAATGAGATAGAGAAATCGTAAAAAATAGTAGGTCACAAAACCTAAGGTTCTTAAGTGACTTTTTAAAAAATTATATATTTTTTATCAGAAGAAAAAATTAAAATAGTTTTACGTTAAGAAAAATGATTGAGTATTATTTGTAGTATAACTAATTTTTAATATGTTTTTTTTTATATCCACTATTTTAAATCAAGTTGGGAAAATTTTTCTACATCTTTTCTAATTTTAGCTCTAACTAATCTGTGCCCAGATGAATTTACCTAATTTGTAATTGGGCGCCTGGAATGTTTATTTATTTACTTTTGGTTTTTGCAATCGGATACCAAAACTTTTATTTGTTATTTGACAATTGGATTTTGTTCTGTTTAAATTTTGTTACAAAAAGTAACTACAGACACCTAATTAGAAATTCAGACAGGGAATTAATATTTTTTTGGAGTGTTACTTAGCACAATTTGAGCTAATTGTGAGAAATTTTTATAGAGCTTCAACATCCACAAAGCCAAACAAGCTTCAACATTAACAAAGCCAAACAATTGTCAAAGCCTCACGAAAGAAGATTTGAGTTCAATTAACCTACAATGTTATAAATTCTGCAACATTTTTACATAATTAACTGAGTTGTGCTTGTAAAACATTGCAAAAACATTAGTTCCCTGTCTAGATGTCTATTCAAACGTCAGTGGTTAATCTTCCGTAACAGCAAATAAATAGAAAGAGCCAATTGAATAATAAAAAAAAAAACTTCAGATACGTAATTGTAAAAAAATGGTCTAGGTACCTGTTAAAGGTTTGAAGGTGTAGATAGCTGTGGATGAAGCTATACCTTATTTGTATCCATTCAAACAACAAATCTTTTTTCACTCAATTTCTCGGATTGTTATCTTTATTTATTTGTTCTTGTGTTAAGGTAAATCAAATTTGTTTCTTTAAGTCATTATTAGTTCTATATATGTATTTATTTTTTTATTGTCTAGTAGTTGTATTTGGGATAGGTCTCAACCTGTTTTTATAAGGTCTTTCACGATTAACCCATATACAGGTTAGTTTCATAACCGTCCCGTCTACACTTTTTAGTTCAATAGTTATCTAATGTTATAGGTCAGGTTAAGACCTACTAGAGACACATGTCGAATTGGATAGTCCTTCGGTCCACTTTGCATTTCTTTTATATCTATAACAATCCCAATTCAACATATCTGCTTCAAGATTTTTGTTTTACTTCTTTTATAGATGCTCAAAATACCTTTGTAAGTCAAGATCAGATTGGAGTTATAACTTAGGTCTGTTAGTTGCTGTAGATTTTAGACATCAATGCTATAGAAATTGGATTTAAAATTTTAGAGATGAAAATTTAATAAACTAGATTTAATGTTAGAGAGGACATCTACAAAACTACACAGATGACATATGACACAGGCTGACTAAGAAAAGACCTAAAAGGTGATAATAAATACAATGATCCTTTCAAAATTTAGGATGAGACAATGACACAAACGATGATCGCTATTTAGACATCAATGTCATGGATAAAAAACTTTAAGGATGAAAAAACAAGAAAGGATATATGCTTGAAAAACTACACAAATGAGATGACACACGCTGACAAAAAAAAAATCTAAAGGAGAAGAAGAATAGAGATAATTGTCATCAGTTGCTATTGAATGTGTATTATAGAAAGTTAGAAACTAATGACATTAGGCTCTGAAAGGAATCATTGCTATTTGATAATCTTAAAAGGTAAAGTGAGGCCACTGAATGCATTGGGTGAGAAGATGTCAAGGATATTAAGAAGTTGAGATTCAGCAAAGCTGTTGTCATACTTATAAACATTAAGATTGTAATCGAAGCACATTATCTCCTTTGTTTTTTAATCGGAAAATATTCGAACATATGATCTTTTCCTCTCTTCTTGTATCTTTCTAACTTCTATAGCTATAGTTCTATATATAAATGAATAGAATGATCCCCACGATGGATTTCTTGAATCTAACGTGTTTAAAATTTAATAGATGCAAATAATATATTTCATGAATTTAGTTAAAAGTTAATAATAATAATATTAAGAACTAGTGTGCATACTAACTTTTAAACATTTGAAAAATATTTAATTTTTTAACTACTTTTAATTTTTAATTTTTAACGTTAGAATATAATCATAGAATTATTTTTATAGTAAAATTATAATTAAATTTAAACTAAAAGTAATTAAATGATAGAATATACAAACATCAATTCAATTTGGTTCACGAAAGAGTTAAACTAAAGTAAGCTCGTTGATTAAATAAGTTAAACCAAGTTTGACTCAGTTCTACTAACTTTCAAGCCTAATTATGCGTTATTAACTTGATTTTGAGAACGTTTATTTTTTAGTAAATTAAAAGTAATTAAATGATAGAATATATCAGATGTTTTAAACTATTATTTCTTTTCTTGGATTAACATGCACATTCTCTCCTCTTCACAAATTGAAATATATAATGTATAAAGAAGAATAAATTACATATAGCTTAAAATATTTTGAGTTTTGGTATATCAACAATTTTGTGTTAGTTTTCAATAATTTTTTTTTATGTTTAGTTTCTAATAATTTTTTTTATTTATTTTTTGGGTCCCTAAGACACTTAAGTTTATTTTGGAATACTTTAAAAAAGGATTTAAATAATGCTTTAAAAATTCAAAACAAAAATAATTTATTAGGGACCTAACATGAAGCAAAAATTTATTTTTTACACACAAAATTTACTGATATATCATCAAGCTAAAGTATATTTATTTTTTAATATACTTCATAAAATTTATTTTAAAGTAAGTATAATCGATAAATTCAATTTTATATGTTTTAAAGAAATTGATAAAAATATATACACATATAATGATAAATATATGAAAATTATCTTTTAGCATATACCTTTAATTATTATTTCCATAAATATTTTATATTAATAAATTAAGAAGAATAATATACACGCATAGACCTAAAATAGAATTAATCCACAAGTATTAAATTAGTATTAGTTAATTAATGTTACTAATATAATATTTATTCAAATATATAAATACACAAATATTTTTAATAAGGAGAAATCCACTTACTCCAAGAATAAATTTAAGATACATAATCTTCATCCTAATTGTTTATTTTCTTAAAATCTAATTATTAAGTTTAACTACTCATTATTGTCATTAGATAAAGAATAAGTTTTTTAAATTTATTTTTGGAAGTGAATTCATCCCATTTTTGGTATAGTGTTAATTGTTAAAATAAATCAGATTGATATAGGGAGTGGGTGCCTAGTCCAAGGACCGTAAAAACTAGAGGGAAGTCTCAAGCTGCACTAATAATCGAACGATACCACAAGTCCACAACAATCCAAACTAAAAAACAATAGCAAAGTGAATTTGAATTGAAACTATTAAATTTTCAATTCTCACCAAATGGTGGATAAAATACCAATGTACCCTCAATTATTTTATTCTTTGGTGCCGGACACTAATCTTTTTTATTTGTCTTTTATTGTTTATTTAAAAGGAATATTAAAAAATTCTCAATTAGTGTGAAATTTTTTCCGTATGATTATTAATTTTGAGATTCAATTTTAAATACACGATTATTCAATTTTAAATACATGATTTTTTCAAATAAATACTATTATAAATCCTAAAAAATGCAAGTTTAAAAAAAACTTAATTAGTAGTTAATAGATTTTTCATCTTTATAATTTATTAATATATAAATATATTGAATATTTTCTTGAAAAAATTAATATATAAATATATTTAATATTTCCTTATTTAAGTGTGAAATTTATTTTAAAATTTGAAATAAATATTTAAAATAAATAAAAAAATTGAAATAAATATTGTTTTAATTTTTATAATTAAATTTATTTAAATATTAATTTATAATTTAAAAAATAAATTGAGATATATTCTAACATTGTTTGTTAAAATAGAAACGCAACTAAAAAAGAAAAAAGAAATACAAAAGTAAGTTAGTGTAGATCTATCAGTGTGCAATTGTCTTAGTTTGAGTATCAATGTTGAGATTGAGTTCTAAATACATAATTGTTTCAAATAAATACTATTGTAACGTCTAAAAAAATGAAAGTTTAAAGAAAAAAGTTAATTAGTAGTTATGACTTTTTATCTTTATAATTTATTAATATACAAAAATATTTAATATCCCCTTGAAAAAATTAATATATAAATATATTTAATATTTCCTTGTTTATGTATTAAATTTATTTTAAATTTTGAAATTTGATATAAATATTATTTTAATTATTTTTTAAATTTGAAATAAATATTGTTCTAATTATTGTTTATAATTTTATACTTAAAGTTATTTAAAATTTTAATTTATAATTTGTAAAATAAACTGAGATATTTTGTAATATTTTCTTTTAAAAATGGAAGGTGCAGCAAAAAAGGGAAAAGAAGTATAAAAATAAGTTGTTATTTGTTTGTGTCTTTTTTCTCAGTTCAAATAAATGTGTTTGAAATATTTATTTATGATATTTTTATTTTATTTTTGTTTTCTTTAATATTGGCTTTATTTTATCTTTGAATACTATATTTGAAATTTTTCAGTTTAAATATCACTATAAGTAATTAATTATTCAATAATCATATTGACTTTTTATTTTAATTTATCATTTTACAATTTTTTTATGATTTGCTAGACAATTTTTTTTACTCTCCAACAAATGGTGGCCACAGAGATAAAAAAATAACTATATTAAAAATGTAATTCATTAAAAAATAAATTACTCTACTAATAAAATAAAAAATTAAATTACTCAACTAAAAAAATAAGAAATTAAATAATTATACTACACAATACTAACCAAATATTTAATTAAATAATTATACTAAACACGTAATTCATTAAGTAAATTAATAAAATAAATATATAATTATTATAATAAAAAATAATTAAATAATTATATTAAAAATAATAAATTAAGTACACTAAAAATTAATTAAATTACTATACTAAAAAATAAGAAATTAAATAAGTATCTTACATGTAATTAACTACACTAACCAAATATTTAGTTAAATAACTATACTAAACAAGTGATTAAATTAAGTAAATTAATATATTAAACATATATTTATTATAATGAAAAACAATAAATTAAAAAACTATAGTTAAAATAATAAATTAAGTACACTAAAAATTAATTAAATTAATATACTAAAAAAAAAGAAATTAAAGTACTATACTAATACTATATATATACACTAACCAAGAAGTAAGGAGAGAGAGGATGAGACAAAAAATAAGGTAAGGAGAGAGGAGAGATGGTGAGGGTAGATAAAATGATGTAAGGAAGAGAGGAGAGAGGAGAGAGAGAGAATCAGAGATAAAATGGAAATTGAGAAAAAACTTTTAAAAGAGTAGGTGTTACTTTAAATTTAGGTAGATGTGAATTCAAATTTCTCATAGCAAATTGAAAAAGTATTAGACCCAACCTTAGACTAGACGTCCTTAAGAAGTACAACACAAGACACACTTATGCAAGTGTTTGGTCATTCCCTTAGTTGAATACTTGCAAATATTTGATGAGAAAAACACTTATACACTTTTATTATAAAAAAATTTACATTAATATTTAATCACAACTTTTTATATATGATAAGCTTTTAACTTTACTCATTAATACTTTAAAAGTCAAATAAATAAAGTAATTGAAAGTCAATGTAAAATTCTTTTACAATGTCAGATTCAAGATTGTCATATTTAAGATTATTTCAGTGATAAAAATCCGTCAATTATATCTGTTTCCTCAACTTTTACTTAATTTCAAACTCATTTTAGTTGTAAATATGGCACTGTTGGGAATAGCTTATTCAATAAAAGTTTCTTATATAAGAGCTTATACTATAAGCTATTAAATTTAATAAGTTATTTGTGTTTTAATATACAAATTTATAAAAGTACTTATAAGGAAATAAAGTATTTGAATATATATATATATATGTATATATATATATATGTATATATATATATGTATATATATATATATGTATATATATATATAGAGAGAGAGAGAGGCAGAGGGAGAGAAAGAGAGAGAGGGAGGAAGAGAGAGGGAGAGGGAGAGAGAGGTAGAAAAAGGAAGGGAGAGAGTGAGAAAGAGAAAGGGAAAGGAGGAGAGAGGTAGAGAGAGAGGAAGGAAGAGAGAGACTCAGTAGCAAGTTTTAATCATGAGAGAGACACAAAAAATGTGAGAGGTGAGAGTCAAAGGAAGTACGAATTTTCAATAAGCTTAAAAAAAAATTTTTTTTCCAAAAAGTTACTCTAAATAGTTTATTCAAATAAAACTTAAAACAACTTATAAACCCTATATAAGTAATTTATAAATTTATTCAAATACTTGTATAAGCGCTTATATGATAAGATAAGCTCAAATAAGTTGTAAATAAGCTCTTCCAAACGGGACATATATATAATTACCATATATAATACTTATACACGATTTTATGAGATAATATAGCTAATTTGAGAAATTTTGGTAGGTATACACCAATTTTGGAAAAAGTCAACAATATAAGAGAAGCTTGATTAGTGTTTCCTCGCCCAACGAGCTAAGAGTTCCAAAGTCACTACAGCATACCTGAAGATCGCCCAGTGAAAGGTGTCATTGGGCGAAAAAATGAAGAATTCCTGGCAGAAGCTAGATTGTGCTAAGCAAGAGGTGTTGTCTAGCAAGAGCATAGAGCACGACCAACTGTCGTCCAACGAGAGATTACCCAGTCTAGAAGAAAAAGTTTGAGGTAGTCACCAAGTGAGACATGTCACCCAACTTCACCTTGGGATCATGAATTTCACTACTCTCATTGGGCGAGAGATGTTGTTGGCCGAGAGCTTCATGACTGGGCCAATGGAATTAAAAGAACTTAAGTGGGAAGAAAGGAAGTCACTCGACACATAGACAAAAAAGAGAGAAAAGACTTGCATCGATAAAACGTCGAAGTGGAAGCGGAGACGTGACCATCTTTCCATTTTTATGTTTTTGTGAGTTGTTCATGACAATGAGTAGCTAAATCCTCCTTAGTTGGATGATCGGTGCACTGTCAACTATTTTATAAATTTTTAATCGTAATCGAAAATTATATTCCTTTTTTTGTGTTCTTTTTTTAATGCTTATTGTTTGTCTGATCAACCTTTGACCTGATTTAATCTGCTTGAATGAATTGGAAAAAGTGTTTTGAGCAAAGAATTTGAGAAAAACTGTATAAACATTGGATCTAGGAATAAAGCAATGTTTATGCGTCTTTCATATTTCCCTTAATTTATTATCTAACTATTTTAATTTCTTAAATCGAGGAATCAGTAAATTGATTATTATAGTTAAGACTCTCTCATCGAAGGATTAATGTTTGAATATTTTTATTCGGAAAAAGAGATTTGAGATTAATTGGATATTTGATTATTAAGTTTATGAATAGTTGAACAGAAAACAAAGATCACAACATCTATCTCTATTGGATCTTTACTTAATTCTATATTGTTACTTACTTTTGATCTTCTTATACTCTTGTTCATATTACATTATTACTAAGTTATCATCAATTTTATAAAGTTTAACTTAGAATACTAAATACCCATTAGATATTACAAAAAAACTAATAAGCAGTAATTAAAATTTAACAATACATTCACTTGAATACCTCTACATGATTGACCTCTAGAATAATTCTAAAAAAATTTAATTCTCATCTTCATCCATAGTTTATTTTGTAATCTAGTAATTATAAAAAGTGACTTATATTAATTATTAGATTACAATAAAATAAATAAAAAAATGGAAAGTAACTATATTAAAGTCCTTATTTGAGTAAGTTAATAAATCCTCAATGCGTAATATATATATTCCATGCTATAAACTAAAAAGTCATGTTGCACAAATATTAATTTGTCCTTTGAAAATTTTTCTTTTAATTTGATCTCAAAAATTAACACGTATTATTCTAGTTCCTCATTCATAATTCTCTTAAAGAGTAGTTTGATGTGAAACACGTACATGACTGTGCAAACTATTGCTGTTCGAGATGCTTAGTTGGGACATTAGAAGTTGTTTCTTGACTTTACTAGAATCCAATTGGCTAGTAATTATATATCTAATTAAACTAGCATTTATTGTCACTTCAACTTTATTTTGTTGACGTTAACGTGACAAAAATAGTTTTGATTCAATTCAATTTTTAATAGAATCAACAGTTCTAGATGCTTAAGATGATGTGTCGATCAAATTACCATTTAACACACATATATATATATATATATATATATATATATATATATATATATATATATATATATATAAATATATATATATATGAGGATTTCTAAAAATACATTTAAATTTTAGAGAAACTAAATTAATACGAAAAAAATTGTAACAAAATTAATATTTTATATATTTTATAGGACCTAAAATATAATTTACATACTATTTAAATATTTAACTTCTAATAAATTTTTTTTTGTTAATAATAAATTTTATAAAATATTTAATATTAATGATATGTGTAAAATTATAGATCAGATCTTTCACTTAAAAAATATGCAAACATCAACTCAATATTATATGTTGATTTACTAATTAATATATATATATATATATATATATATATATATATATATATATACTTTTTTTAATCTTTGCTTGTCTTTTGTCCTATCTTCTTACTAAAGGATCATTCTTATCTCAGGAAAAGTTTAGAGGGTTAAAAATTAACATAAGAGGATAAACTCTCATTTTTTTTCTTTTTATTATATAATATGTTTAATATTAAAATAAAAATTATATAATTATATAATTTTTTTAAGCTAATAAATTTTATAAAAAGAAGGGAAAAACACAAGACATGTCCCCTTGAAAAACCAAAATAGTTCCAAAATAAATACAAAATATTAAATAACCTCATAACTTATCAAATCTGTTTGTTCACTTAATACAATTATACGAATTTCATGATCCACTTTGCTAGGGAATGAGATGTTAAACATTTTGCTCTACACCATTCTTAAGAACTCACTTGTATGGCTAATACAACTTGATGAACCTCCGAAGTTATTCCTCTGAATACTAAGGTGTTTGTTATCTTCAAAATATGCCAAATTGTCGCATACCACATCAATGCCCATTCCCTCTTTGTCTCCAAAGTTCCCCTGACCAGCTTGAAAAACTGATTCGCGTGATTTCATAGCATTAAGGGAAACATTGTGTATACCCCCCCTCCCCCCCACCAGGCACACAGCGCATCCCAAGCCCTGCCAACCACAACACAAGACAGAAATAGATGTGACAGTGATTCAATCGATTCTCTGCACAACCCACACATGGCCACTTCCCCTTGAATGATTCCCTACTTTACCAGATTATTTTTTGTAGGTGCTCTATTAGCATCCAATCTCCAATTCAATAACTGAACCTTTGGTAGCCCCTTCTGCCAAATTATATTGAAAAATCATCATGTAGTTAATCCAACGCTAGTGACAGTACTTCATATGTTGATGACATCGAGTATAGTCTTAACCCATCAGCCATCCACACTTATTCTTCCTTCACTCCCTCATCCAGTGTTACCTTGTCCACTTGATTTTGTACCCAAGCCAATAACGCCATCTCCCAAACAAACAACCATATTGTCCAATCCCACTTCCATTGGTTTCCCTCAGAATCCCACATATCTTTCACAGAAGCATTTTGATTCATTGCTACTCTAAACAGTCCCTAATATTCATCATGAAAACAACTATCCCACCCATACCTCCCTCCAAAAAGTAATGTTCCCTCCGTCTCCCACATTACGCCTAAGGTTGCTAACCCACTAATTTAGGTTCCCTGCTTCCATCATCACAACAACCTGTAAGTACTCCTTCCATTTAGAGTAATGTGAGCCCCTACATTCCCAAGTTCATTTCCCAATCTCATAATTGGATTTCAACAATTTCACCCCATAGACTATCTTATTCTACCTGCAATCGCCATCTTCATTTCCCTAACAATGTTGTGTTGAACTTTTCTAAATCTCTCAACCTCAAACCTTCCTCCTCCTTACTTTTAATAAAGTGCATGCAATTGAGAGATAATACCTCTAGGAGCCTTAAAAAAGGCAAGATAGTACGTTGGAAGTGCCAACAATATTGCCTTAATGAGAATCAGCCTTCCTACTAAAGTAATATGTTTGTTCCCAAACCCTTCCAATCTTTTTCGCACTACTTCCAACATCGACCTCCACATGTCCAATTTATATGGGTTTGCCCCAGCTAGTAAGCCCAAGTACTTAAAAGGCATCTTCCCCACCTTATAGTTCAACCATGAAGTTTATTTTGCCTAGCCAAGCCTCACTAACATTTACACCGATAATGTGGCTTTTAGGAAAATTTACCTTAAGACCTGATATGAGCTAGAAATTTTGTAATACAGCTTTCATCATCACCAAGATTCCCAGTCCACCGTTAATAGCAGCAAAGTATCATATGCAAACTAGAGGTATAAGACACCAAGCTCCTCATTCCTAAATAAGTAACTCTTCCACCATCCTTCTCTGCTGTAGACTGCACCAATTTACTTAGTTTTTCCGTTACAATGAGAAACAAAAAGGGTGAGAGAGGATCACTTTGTTTGAGGCCCCTGTCAACCTAAAACTCCTCTGTAGGACTTCCATTTAGGAGAACTAAAATTGTTCTCGAGCTTATACATTCCTTTCTCCAACTTATCCATTTATACACAAACCTCATACATTCCATAGTATTCCATAAATACTTTCAGGAAACAGAGTCATGGGCCTCTTCGAAGTCAACCTTTATACTCACCAAGCCTTCCTTCCTCCTATGTGCATCATCCACCACTTCCTTAGCAATTAGAATGTCATCGAGGATCTAATGACACCAGATAAAGGCTGATTGATTTTTTGAAATGATCTAACCACCAACCTTCTCGCTAGAAACCTTGCTAGCACCTTATATATACATCCCACCAGAGAGATACGACAATAATCGCTAATCAAAATCGAGTTAGATTTTTTTTAAAAAAAAAGTGCAATAAAAGAGCAATTCGAACACTTAACTAACTTTCCATTGACATGAAACTCTCCAAGAAACCCCATAAAATCATCCTTTACCAGATTCCAAAATTCCTTTAAGAATAAGAAATTCAAACCATCTGGTCCTAGACTCTTAAAACTGTCACAACTTCACACCACCTCTTTCACTTTTTCCTTTGAAAATTCTTTAATCAATCCTACCTTAGCCTTTTCTGATAATTTCTTGAAAAACCGTCCATCCATTGTTGACCTATTTCAATTCCTATCCTGAAAATGCTGAGTAAAATGCTCCCTAATCAGGTTCTTAAGGCTTCTTACCTCCCCCACTTCTTCCCCTTCAGAATTCAAACTCGATATTTTATTTACTTTTCTACGTTTTACCAAAGCATAGTGAAAAAATTTAGAATTGGTATCTCCTTCCTTCAACTATTGGTTTCGCGACTTCTGACTAGTTAGTGAACACTTTCTCCTAATCCACTTCCTCAAATTTGCCAATTGCCCTATTTTCTATCCTCTTACATAATCTTCTGAACCCCCACCTTTCTCTTTCATATCCAACTCATGAATCGCCCCATGAACTTTTGCAATATTCTTATCTATGTCCCAGAACACCTCCTTATTTCATCCCTTCAATTTTCCTTTGAGAATTTTTAGATTTTCTACAATTGAGAGCTTCTTCCATTCCTTTTGTACAAATAGGAGGAACTACTTATTCTCAAACCATCAATTTAACACCCAAAAGGGTTTGGGACCCTAATCCATCTCCCTTTCAACCAACATTAATTATATTAATTATATCATGTTATATTAATTATATTTGTTCTTACCGAAAAGTACCTGAGTACAAATCGCTATAAACCTTTCGAAATATCTTTGATGAACTTGGTTAAGTATCCTAGCGCCTTTTGGAATGGACAAAGGGAGAGAACATGTAAGAGAGAACTCCGATGCTCAAGCTAGTAAATGAGCAAGAGAGAGAAGGTGAAAGAGGTTGAAGTGTAATAAATTTTCCTGAATGAGTAAATGACATGTATCTCCTACCTTGTATTTATAGTAAGAAATGTGGCTATTACCTGGCGGTCATTACCTGTCTCCCTTGGTGCATTGCTTTTACCGAACATGTTTGACTTTTATCCAGCAGGTACTTTGTAGATCCTGCTCTGTTTTATTGGGAATAACACTAATCAGTGATTATGTTGATTTATCTTCAAGTACTATTTTATTGGGATGTGCAATTGGTGAGATCTAGTATGAATCGTACATACTGGTCAAATATTCTTATCCATGAATCTACTTAATGCTAGAATCAAACCGGCTATTAATGTAGGTATTTCCGTTTCAAGAGTTAGATTGACGGCTCAAATTAAAGGGATAAAATAAGTAGCTCATAAATTTATTCAATTGATGACATTTTCTCCTCTTATTTTTAATTGCCCACATTTTGTGCCTCTATTTGAAAATTTGATGACATTTGAATCATCCCTTAGATGATAGTAGTTGAATATTAAACTATTAACGTTGATTTCCTATTGGCTTGGTGAAATTACTGTCCACATAACACATGGATAAAAAACTTATTTTTTTGCATAAAAATAGGAGGAAAAATTCTTTCTTTTTTCTAGAATTAGACTTTTAAGTCTACTTTTCCCCTGTAAAACTAAAAGTTTCATATTTTTTACCCATGTATCAACGTGAGGAAGTCATCTAATCAAAACACGTCGGAAGTCAACATTAATAATCCATTAATAGTCAACAATGATACTTCAAATGTCATCAAATTATAAAATAGATGGATAAAATGTGAACAATTAAAAATAAAGGGAAAATGTCAGTAATTGAATAAATTAAAGGGTACAAATTATAATTTAGCCTAAATTAAAATTGAAGTTAACATAATTCATAGATTAGAAGCTTTTGCACAATTCGTTCATGGGAATTTTGAAAATATAAAACACTAAAAGAAGGAGTTTAAATATATAAAATTAGAGGAAGCAAAATATTAAGATATTAAATATTTACATTTAATTTTTTAAAATTGATTGTGTATCTCAATCATTAAGAGAGGAGAGAGAAAAATATCTAAAAACTCTCAGTCAGTCATTGAGAGAAGAAAGGAATAAAAAAGAGTGACACGTAATAACACTACAAGAGAGAGAATGAGTGGATGCCTACAATTTGATCTCAACCATTAATTTTTATTTTGATGACTGAGATTTGCTTCTCTCACTCTCTTATAAGATATCTTATGCTCATATGATATGCTTTCATATATATAAGGACATGTCTAGTGAGCCAAATTTATTCGAGAGTGAGAGAAACAAATATCTTTTATTAAGAGAGGAGAGAGAAAAATATCTAAAGAATTTCAGTTATTGAGATAGGAGAGAAAAAAAAAAGTGATAGCTAATAAATGCTAGAAGAGAAAGAATGAGTGAATGTGTACAATTTGATCTCAACTATAAATTTTTATTTTGATGATTGAAATTTGTTCCTCTCGCTCTCATATAAGACACCTTACTCTCATATGATATTCCATATATGTATATATATAGGTGAGAAATGATCAAGTGAGAAATTTATTACGAGAGATGAGGGGAATATATAATATGCGTAAAATTAAAAATAACGACTCAAATTAAAATAATTCACTTAAAAAGATATCATGCATCTCCTTCACTATAATTCAGCCCCCCACCATCACCCTCACCCCCACCCTTAACATCACCTCTACCTAGAGTTGTCAAAACATGTTCAAGCTCGTGGGTTGATCCGATCCACCACGGGTTTGGATTGGACCAGGTTCAAAAATTAAAAAAAAAGCGAGCTTATTGTATTACATATATGGGTTGATGCACTTACAACTCGAAGTTGAACCCGTGGTAGGGTCGGTTGACCCACCAACCCACCTAAATTTTATTTTAATTATTATGTGAATATGATTTTTTTTTTTAATTTTTAAATTATTATGTTACTTATTTGGCCTATATTCCATTATAATATATTTTTAGTTTATTGGTATAATTTAATTAATTTTTTATATTTTAAAACTAATATTTAATATGTTATAAATGTAGATTTTTAGTGAAAAATATCATTTAAGTATTTTTGTTTTATTTTTAAAATCATGAAATTTAAAATTAGTGTTATCATAAGTTATTTAAATTTTAATATTTTTAAAAATAGTCAAAAACGTTTTCCTAAAAAATGTTTTTTTTTAATTTTTCGATGGTTGGTGGACTGACTTGTTTAACCTACCAACTCGTGGACCAGACTAATTGTTTTAACCATAAAAAAATAGTGAGTCGGGTTAAGACAACTTGTTTATTAAGTGAGTCAAAGTGGATCGGACTTAACGAGTCGAGCTGACCCATTTTGATAGCTCTAGCTTTACTACCATTACCACCAACATCACCATCGTCACTATTGCCACTACCACTATCGTTGCTAGTCACTATTTACGGTCACCATTAACAACACCACCACCTCTGTGGTTACCACCACCACACTATCACCGTCACCACACCACCGCTACCAACGGTGGTGGTGGCAGTGATGGTGGAGTGGTGACAGAGGTAGTGACCGTAGAGATAATAGTGGTGGCACAATGGGGATTGTTAGCGATAATAATCGCGATAGAGGTGAGGGTAAAGGGATGCCGAGGATGGAAGTGGGGTGAGCCATAGTAAAAGAAATGTATAATATCTTTAAATATGTTATTTTAATTTGAATCATTATTTTTGATCTTATCCTCTGTGTAATCATGTTTGTGGAATAAAAGTAAAATCTAAAAGGATTTTTTAAGATTAAAAATGAGGGTGATTTGTGTGTAATATGGGGAAATCTGAAAAAAAAAAGTCTAATTTACTCTAAAATTTATTAAATAGTTAAAATCTTACGTAATTATAAATTAATTAGTCATACATATTTTTTAAACGATTAATTATCGACCATGAATATACATTTTCGTGATAGTATTTAATGACTTTTTCTTAATAATATCAGTTTTTTTATACTGAATAAAATTATTTATTAGTGAAAATTTTTACATAGTTTTTTTACCTTATATTACAGTTAAACTTATATAATAAAAATTAAATTAATTTTTGAACTATTTTAAAAATTTTAAGTAGGTTTCTTAATTTAACAAATTAGATCATAATCATGACAAATGGCTGACAAAATTTGATGAAATGGAAAGGGTTGGATTGCATAACTGACCCTACAAAAGATAAGATTATGATGATATGCGGTATAATTTTAAAAACTATAAGACTGAATTAGTATAGTTTATAGCCCAAGTACGGAAATGACACAAGACATTGGAAAGTGGGAGTGCAACGGTCAAATGAACAGACACCCTCCATTTCCATTTTGGTTGTACCCAACACAAATATAAGAACATAAACATAATCCATTTCTAAGACTGGGAGTTGTTCTTGGCTTTGTCTACAAACAAAAATGGTGGCAGCAGCAGCATACGAGGAGAGTCGTAGGAAGAGATTGGAGGAGAACAGAAAGAGGATGGAAGCCCTCAATCTGCCCCTACTCTCTCAAGCTCTTCACAAATCTCCTTCTCCCAAGAAGTCCTCACCCGTAAATAAATAACCTAATATTAATCCCTCATTTTTATTAATTTTTTTATTCATTTTGTCACTTTGGTTGCAGCTGAAGCAGGTCAAGAATCGCACCATTCAGAAAGAGGTGGTTGTGGTCAGAAGGTCAGGCCGCGTGGCAAACTTGCCCTCTCCTGTTTACAAAGAAGTCAGTTTTTTTCTTTCTTTTTCCTTCTTACCACCAATCAGAATCACATGTGCGGTAACTAACACTCACTGTCGTTTGTTTTTTCCTTCCTTCAAAAGGTGGAAATTGATCGCGTGACAATACCTAGAAGGTTGGACAATGGACACCTCTTGCTCGCCCTAACTTTCCTTTTAAATTTTATAGTCAGAGGGGTTGACACATTTTTTCCATTCTTCTCTGTAGAAGAAGCCTTAGTAGAAGTTACGATAAGTACAGGGATTATGCCAATCGGGTCTATGCTTCTGATGAAGCTAGAGAAGAAGCGCTCGAGAAAGCACAAAACTTAATGTCCGCTTTTGAATCTAATCATCCAACCTTCATCAAGTCAATGCTCCAGTCCCACGTCAGCGGCGGATTCTGGCTGGTAATGCATTGCTCCATGTTTCAACTCCTCATTTTATTTTTTTCTCACCAACGTTATTTTTTCAGTCAATAGCTTGATTTTTCAATAACACTATTAAAACCCCTACATTTCTCTTTTGTGATTTCTTTCTATTAATTTTTAAGTTATTTTACATTAAATGGCTAGCTTGATTTCAGTGTCTCGGTTAAGCTCTATGCCCTTTCTTATTCAATGCCTGATTCAATTTGTTAAATTAATGTTAGATGTTGGTTATTAGTTGTTAGTTGAGGTATATTATGTTTCATTTATTATTATATATCAAAGGTTGGTGGTAGTTGTATTCACCACTCTGAATTTCTAGATTGTATTGTATCTCAATTTAATAAGAGATTCTAAGCTGAGTAAATCTATCTCAAGCTTTTCTATATTCAAGTAGGTATCAGAGCAAGTTCTGATTCTGCTCTTTATCGTCTAGAGTTGCACAGTAGGCTGTTCGCCACTGTCGCCGTCTGTCGCCGTCCGTCGCCGTTCGCCGTCGTCCGCCGCCGTCTCCGACAACTTTTTCTCCGGCAACTTTTTCTCCGGCGAGCACAGATCCAGGTACGCCTCGATGTGCGTGTTCTATCCCTGTAAATCGCTCCTCCATACGCCGCTCCACGTGCCTCCACGCGCCGCCTCAGTCACGCCAATCAGAAAGCGCGTGAGCTCCACACGCCGGCGAAACGGTCTCCGTTCGTCGTCGTTCCGGTGCCGTCTGACTCGCCGGAGCCTTCTGAAGCCATTGCTGACCTGCGTGGTTCACTTTGAGCAAGATTTAGTAGATTTAAATCAAATCTCTCTCTCGGTCTTTGTTTTTTCCTCTTTTTCAGATCTAAAAAAAAATGTCTTCTTCTACTGCAGTCAACTCTGGTCCCATTTTTCCTATTTCTGGATTTGCCGTCATCACAACTGAAAAACTCAATGGTAAAAATTATTTAGCTTGGGCTGATTCTGTGGAATTCTGGTTCCTTGGTCAAGGACACCATGAGCATCTAGAAAAGGTAGATATTGAGGGATCAACTGAACAACAAGCTCAGTGGAAGAGACTTGACTTTCAGCTTTGTGCTCTTCTATGGCAGTCAGTGGAGCCTAAGATATTGAGGAACCTCAGAGCTTTCAAAACCTGTTACTCGTTTTGGAAGAAAGCTCAAGATATCTACTCTAATGATATCCAACGCTTGTTTGATTGTGTTCAAAAGCTAGCCTCCTTAAAACAAAATGATTCATATATGGTATCATATGTTTCCGAAGCTCAAGCAGCTGCAGAAGAATTGAAGCTTTTCTTAGAAGCTGATTCTATAGAAGAAATAAGGAAACGACTTGATAACCTCTATAAGGAAACGGACATGAATCACGAGGCCTCTATTACTTGGAATCTAGCTCTTCAGTGTCCTGTCTTGCATCCATCTCTCCTAAATTATTGCATGATCGGTTTGGACATCCTAGTCTTGCCAAATTAAAGATAATGGCTCCTAGTACTCAGAAAATCCAAACTTTAGACTGTGAAGCTTGTCAATTAGGCAAACATGTTAGGTCTTCTTTTTCAAGTAAAGATAAATCAAGAAGTAATTCAGCCTTCTCCACTGTTCATTCAGATATTTGGGGTCTTAGTCGAATTACTTCTTTTGGATTTAAATATTTTGTCACCTTTATTGATGAATATTCTCGGTGCATGTGGCTTTATTTAATGAAAGAAAGGTCTGAACTTCTATCCATATTTGTGCCATTCTTTCATGAAATAAAAAATCAGTTTGGAAAATCAATCAAATGTATCAGAAGTGATAATGCAAAAGAATATTGTTCTTCTGAACTCTCGTCATTTTTGTCCTCTCAAGGTATATTACATCAGTCCACTTGTCCCCACACTCCTCAACAGAATGGGATAGCCGAAAGAAAGAATCGCCACCTTGTTGAAACCGCTCGCTTTTTAATGATTAATGCAAAAGTTCCATTACATCATTGGGGAGATGCGATTCTTTCTGCCTGCTATCTTATCAATAGGATGCCCTCTTCCTCTCTTGATAATCAAATTCCTCATTCCATCCTATTTCCAGCTGAACCTCTATATCATGTTTCACCTCGTGTATTTGGTTGTACTTGTTTTGTTCATGATATGTTTCCAAGCCTCGATAAATTGTCAGCTAAGTCGATCAAGTGTGTTTTCCTGGGATACTCCCGCCTTAAAAAAGGATACAAATGTTATTCTCCTCATAACAAGAAGTATTACATGTCTGCAAATGTTACCTTCTTTGAAGATTCTCCCTTCTACTCATCCTCCACACCTGACTCCATTTCCATCCAAGAGGTCTTGCCCTCTCCCTCTTCGAGTCCAGAGATTGTCATTTCTCCAGACATGTCTCATTAACCTAACCACTCTAATATTAGTCCAATGTCTATCTTATCTGAAACCGATCATTCTCCCTCGACTCCTCCTCATGGCATGACACCTGAAGCTAACCCCAGTATTCCTGATGACTCTCGTGGCTCATGTCCATCTCCGTCTGCTTCTTGTACAACGGCTCCTAATTCTCCTCCCATGGCCGATGACAACTTATGTTGGCCTGTTGCCCTTCGAAAAGGTATTCGCTCTTCTCGAAACCCTCATCCTATTTACAATTTGTTTAGTTATCATTGTCTGTCTACATCTTATTGTTCCTTTATAAATTCCTTATCATCCATCACTATTCCCAAAAATGTTTGTAAAGCACTTGATCACTCTGGATGACGACAAGCCATGATTGATGAAATGCAGGCCCTTGATCACAATGGAACATGGGAATTGGTTCATCTTCCTCTTAAGAAGAAAGCTGTTGGTTGTAGATGGATCTATGCTATTAAAGTTGGTCCAAATGGTGAAATTGAACGCCTTAAAGCTCGTTTAGTAGCCAAAGGTTACACTCAAATATATGGACTTGATTATGGAGACACTTTCTCCCCAGTGACCAAGATCACTACTATTCGTCTTCTTCTTGCCATGGCAGCTATTCGCCATTGGCCCCTTTATCAGATGGACGTTAAAAATGCATTCCTACATGGTGAGTTAGATGAGGAAATTTACATGGAGCAACCTCTAGGCTTTGTTGCTCAGGGGGAGTCTGGTCTAGTATGTAAACTCAGGCGATCTCTCTATGGTCTTAAGCAGTCGCCAAGGGCTTGGTTTGGAAAGTTCAGCAATGTTGTCCAAGGTTTCGGAATGAAAAGGAGTTAAGCAGATCACTCTGTCTTCTATTATCACAAATTTGTTGGCAAATGTGTTTATTTAGTTGTTTATGTCGATGACATTGTCATTACAGGAAATGATGAAGTCACAATATCTCAACTAAAGCAACACTTATGCAATCACTTTCAAACAAAAGATCTTGGTCATCTGAAATATTTTCTGGGAATAGAAGTAGCTCAATCCAAAGAAGGCATTGTAGTTTCCCAGAGGAAGTATGCCTTGGATCTTCTGAAGGAAACAAAAATGTCTGATTGTAAGCTAGTCAATAGTCCTATGGACCCATACAAGAAATTAATAGCTGATATGTGAGACTTACACTCATATCCAAAAAGGTATAGAAGGCTGGTTGGGAAGCTCATATATCTCACTATTACAAGGCCAGATATTTTCTTTGCAGTTGGAGTTGTAAATCGATTCATGAATTCACCATGTGTTGATCATTGGAATTGAGTAATGTGTATTCTCAGGTACATAAAAAAGGCTCTAGGCCAGGGTCTGTTGTTCGAAGATAAAGAAAATAGCCAAATTGTTGGATACTGTGATGCTGATTGGGCTGAATCCGATACAGATAGACGCTTTACTACTGGGTATTGTGTGTACCTTGGTGGTAATCTTATCTCATGGAAGAGTAAGAAACAGAAGACTGTTGCTCGATCTAGTGCAGAAGCTGAATATAGATTTATGGCTCTTGCAGCTTGTGAGTTGGTGTGGGTTAAACAACTCATACAAGAATTGAAGTTCTGTGAAATTTCTCCAATGCAACTTTATTGTGATAATCAGGCAGCTATCCACATTGCTTCCAATCCGGTATTTCATGAAAAGAATAAACACATTGAAATTGATTGTCACTTTGTAAGGGAAAAAGTGTTGTTCAAGGAAATTAGGACCGAATTTGTTGGTACCAATGACCAGCTTGCAGACCTATTAACCAAACCCTTAAAAGGTCCTCGGATTGAATACTTGATTTCCAAGCTTGGAACATATGATTTATATGCTCCAGCTTGAGGGGGAGTGTTAAATTAATGTTAGATGTTAGTTATTAGTTGTTAGTTGAGGTATATTATGTTTCATTTATTATTGTATGTCAAAGGTTGGTGGTAGTTGTATTCACCACTCTGAATTTCTAGATTGTATTGTATCTCTATTTAATAAGAGATTCTAAGCTGAGTAAATCTATCTCAAGCTTTTCTATATTCAAGTCAATTCAAGGCGTCTATTTGTAGAAATAAGTCCTAGTATTTTAACATTGGAATTGTTCGGTTTTTTGCAAATTTCTTTTCAAGATTTTTTTATCAAAATGGTTAAATTTTTGTAAATTACCATGTTTTGATGCTCAATGTTGCTTTCTTATTTATTTTTGCACTTTCGAATTTTGTGCAAATTAGATGGATTAACTAAGCTAAATGATGCTTTCACTTACTCACCTTAGGGGTATATATATGTTTAAAGAGGAGAAATAAGTAGTGATGATATAGTTACTAGTTCATGATTCGATAAGCATATGTAATAGAGTTTATTATAAAAGTATAGTTTTTTTAAAAGTTTTAATACAAAAAATACCTTTAAAAAAAGTTTAATTAATGTTTATACGATACATTTGTAAGAATTTATATAGAAGAGCTTATAGAAAAAATGGTGTTTTGACAAAATTATATGATATTAGTAAAATTACTAAAAACATTGTTTTCCTTTTCAAATTTAAAACCTTAATTTCAAGTCTTAATAAAAAAAAGTCTTTTCTTCTTAGAACCAGAAAACTAATTGTCGATGACCGACAGTTGGTGTCAGAGCTAGAGGTTGGAGGTGGTATTCACTGACTTTGGGTAAGAGGTGATAGTCAATGACCAACGATCAGAGGTAGCGGTTAATGATCACCATCTAGAGGCGAGGGCCGATGACCGTCGGTCGGAGTTGAGGGTCAGTGACTGTCGGTTAAAGGTGGTGCTCAATAGTGATAATGGATAAACTTGAATAAAAACCAGAAACTTAGAAAGCTTGAATAAAATTGAAAATGCTTTAAAAATTAACTTTTTTATAAATTAAGAGCTTTTAAAAGAAATAAAAAATTATTATGGTTATGTATTCAAACACTAGTTTTATGTGAAATAAAGTTTATGAAAATAAAAAAACTTATGTGAAATAGAGCTTTTAATCGGTATCTAAAACTCTAAGGAAAAAGAAAGAGGAGGTGCAAAATATATATAAAATTGGCGGTGTTACAAGGCCGGAAATTTATTTTATTTGCTGCAATAGTCACTAATGCTTGGTCGTATCAAAAGTTAAAATGAGAGGGGATTTATAATTTTGTTCGTTCAAGAGTTGTATTACTATATTTTTTATATCTTATATGTGTGTTAACTTAATTATGTTAAGTTGAACACGATGAATTTTAGGAAGAATCAGTGGACGATTCAGACAGCAGTATGGGAGCAAATAGAAATTGCTCTCCCAAGTGTGTATTTTTTTTTTTTTTTTTTTTTTTTTACTTTTGACATTTTTTTTAATAAAAAAGAGTAGGTGTTATTCCCACACGACAATTTATTGTTTTAAAATGAAGGTAAACATTATAATAGATACAAAAGAAAAAAAAATTGATGTGTAGACGAAGGTGATTGTAATTTATATAAATTTAAAAATTAAAATTTTTTCGTCATGAAATTGTGTATTTTAAAAGATTTTCTGCATATGTCACTATCCTTAAATTTTAACATCTCTAGTTTACTTTTAACTTAAGGTGTGAGAGTTAGACTTCAGAAAAGATGAGTGTACTTTATCCAAATATAGTTTGTTTATTTTTTGTAATTAAAAGTATTATTAAAAGGATTCCTGAGAAACGTTGACGACCTTTAAAGCAATTTTTTAAAAGGCATTGAGCATAAGATATGCCCATCACTACAAATGTTTCAAACCCCATATAAACAAAGTTGATGCCCCTATAACACCACCAAACTGGCTTAACAGCAAATATGTTACCTCAATACTGCAGAAGTGACTCAATTAAATGCGTTTTGTTTATAGCTGCAATTTATAACCGGCTAATCACCTTGCAAATCGTTGAGAACAGGGCCTTCCAGTCCACTTCTGCAAGAACAATCTTCCAAAAAAGGACGAAGTGATGACTTTGATTGACGAGGATGGGAATGAGTATCCGACAATATATTTATCAGGAAAAACAGGACTTAGTGGTGGATGGAGAGGTTTTGCCATTGCTCATGACCTAGCTGATGGGGATGCTATAATTTTTCAGTTAATCAAGCGCAATGCATTCAAGGTGATTAAATGTTTCTGTTGAAAACATTCATCATATTTTTCAATAATGTGACTGGATTTATGAATTATGATTGTGAAAAGGGGAAAAAAATTGTGGACTGCCTAATAATATTGAGTCTTCGAGTCTTTTCTAGAGCTTTAAAAACGTGCTGGCATTTTTCAGTTCATGTGTTTTAAGTTTGCGCGCACCGTGACATGGCAACGTGCACCAGGCGCGCGCACAGCTTGTGAGGGCAGCAATAGCATGCACCAGGCGTGTGTACATAGTTATTTAGTATTCTATTCTGTTGTTACCTGATCCCTTTTGAGCTCTTTGCAATTTGAATTCATGAATTTAGCATCTTCTGGTGTCACACGTTTGATGTTTGAATTTGAATTCACTAATCCTGACACATACTGCGGTTGCTAATATTTTCTTTCAGGTTTACATTATTAGAGCAAATTGTCCTCCAGAAGATAAAGAACTTGAGTGAATTGCGGTTGGAGGTTGGAGCCAGTAAAAAATTAATCTAGGTATTATTTTCATCATAAACATCAATATTCAGTAATAAATACTTTCAGAGTAAACATAACCTTTTAAGTGAAGTGTGAATCAGGACGTAGCAACCCTTGGGGCACTTCTGAATCAGGACGCAGGTTTGTTAGTAGTCCTGGGGATTTTGGACTACAATAATGGTGGTTTGATAAAACTTTAGAGATGAAAAATGAAGCAACAAGTCTGTAATATTATAAAGGATATGTACTTGGAGACCTAAGTATTAGTCAAGATCTACAGGAGAAGAAAAGAAACAATGATACTTGTTAGTTGTTGGCTTATACGATTATAGGCATGGTAGATCCAATGCTTAAGGCAAAATCTTTTACCAAAACATTGTTATGGGTGGAGAGACAAATGAAATTAGAGGTTCTGAAAGAGATCATTGCTATTTGATAATTTTAAAAGGAAAAGTGAGGCCACGGAATGCACTGTTAAGGGGTATAGTGCAGATCTGAAGCACACTTATTCCTAATTTTATTTAAAAGAAGTACTTTATAGTAATAAAATATTGAGTTTCTTGGTTGCTTCCAAGGTTAAGGGGCTAGGTTAGGCACGCTAAATTCCAACTTTCCTATCACATTCATGTTAAAAAGCATTATATGTCGTCTTAAAGAGACATGTGGGTCTTGTTCGTATGTCAAAGGGGCTGTTATATTTGGTTCCATTTTTGTCTTTAATCAATGTTGTGAGTCTTGAAACAGTGATAGTTGTTTCTTTTTCGGTCCTAAATTGATTCAATTATTTAGGCTCTCATGAATGCGTTATATTTTTCTTTCGCAGGTTCTCTTTATGTGGTGGAAGTAAGGTCGTGGCTTCAGTTTTTGTAGTTTAGCTGGCGTATGAAGTGTAACTTGTTTATAACTGTATGTGAAGGGAATTCTTGCGTCTAATCTGATGATCAATGATGAACTTTTTTTTATCTGATGCTCTATTGTTCAATACATAATTCTTATACTTTTTTAGTTTTTCTAAAGGAGAGTTTGACGAGGAGCGTGATAAATGCGTGAACTTTGTTGCTGACTCTAACAAATAGCTGGCCTTGCCCGAACTCATAACTAAACATAAAGTCTTGCGCATGTGGCGATGCGCAAACATGTCACAATCATGTGTAGGATTGTTTGTTTTTTAATATCTTTATTTATACTTTTTTTTTTTTTATTTTGCTTTTCAAACTTCTCATTATTTAAGCTTTTCTTTTATGTCCAAAATAAATAAATAAAATAAAAATAATCTGGTAGCACGTCTGACTATGCGCAAACATGTCACGATCACTTGTTTATTCTAAGGACATGTGTTTACTTACTCTAACTTAATCATGTTCATGTGGTTATTGTTTTCTAATGTTTATTTACACTTTCTTTTTCCTTCAAACACTTATCTTTATATGTAAGGTTTTTTTGTCACTTTTTCTTTAAACAAAATATAAAATTATTTAACTTTATATAAAATTTAGAAATAAAACAAAAATAAACACAAATATAGTTTATTTTATTTTCATAAAATAATCTATAAATATGATTGGTAATAACGTGCCTATTATAAATAAATGTTATATTTAATTACTATATTATAAGAATTAGACTTATTATTACTTATTTATAATAAAAAATTGAGTATAATTTTTAAGAAAATAAAATAAAAGCACCACTGAAATGAAAATGATGAGTGAGGATTATACACGTCTTAATATTAACATTCTTCTAAAATTGACTTTTATTTATATTAATATCATTATAATTTTTATCTTTACAAAATGTTAAATAAAATTGACAAAAAAGTTAGACTTAAGTTATGTTGGATAAAATTACTTAAAAAGTTAGCTTATAGTCGATAGTTAAAAGTTGTTTACCAAACAGAAATAAATTTTTAGTAAAAAATTTAGAAGTTGGTTGAAATGTCTTGTCAAATACAACATTAGTATTAAATGAAAAAATTATAATTAAAAGAAAAAAATGTGGATAAGAAAACAAAAGTGTTAAAAACCTTTTTTACAGAGTGATGGTTTTGGTAGCTTAAGCCTTAAGATTATGTTGATCGGTGGTAGATGATGAAATAAAGTGAAATGAAATAATTAAATAAATGTTCTATTTATATTGAATGAACACAGAATGAAATACAAGACTATGAGGTGAATAAAATGGAATTAATACTTTGTTTAAAATGAAAGATGAATATAAAAATGAGAAGATTGAAATAAGAGAAGGTTGTTTGGTTCAAGGGAATTTGTGAAGAAAAAAAATTTTAAGTTGTAGGTCTCACGGTACTATTTTATATTTATATCTCTATTTCTCTATTCTTAAAAAATACATTTTATATTATTTCTATATCTTCAAATTATTTCTTTTCTATTTTCTATCAGCCCTATTTCTTTCCTCCCACAACATAAAGCCTGAGTTTAACAAATTATTATTTTTAACCTTATTTAAAGTGTATATTAATGTATTTGATTTAAAAAGTGATTGCCTAAATAAAGATAATATAAAAAAAATATTATATTTTAGTTCAGTCCATTTTATTTTCAAATGTTAAAATGATCCATTTCTTTTACTCTATTATATTTCGTTCTATTCCAAACAGTTTAAATTTTAAGTATATAGTAGTATTAATTAACTTTTTCATTTTTTAAAGGAATTAACATTTTCATCTTAAAAAATAAAAAATAATGATTTATACATTAAAATTACATTATAACTGAATTAAGTTTAGTTTTAATAACATATTAAAATTTTTAATGACAAATTCCAACCGGGTTTATTTCAATTTTTAAAAGATTCAATATTCAATAAAAAGGTGCAAGTTTTAATAGAATGAACAACAAAACTATTTTTTTAAAATAAATAAATCATATAATCAATTACATATTTCCCCTAATCTAAATAATGCATTAGATTTTATATAACTTTCATCTATATAACCATATGCGCTTCATTTGGATAGAAAATTTTATATATTTAAAGAAATTGAAATACATTGATTTTGAAATGTTTTTTATTTAAATAGTTTTATTTTTTAAATTCATTATTTGGATAAAATAATTTAAATATATTAAATTTTTTTTATAAAGTATTTCAATTTTCAATTCCATCAAATATATAAATTTATTTTAATATTAAATAATATTTAACAATTCAAAAATATTGATCAATGATATGTTTTGGTTGAGGTTGCTTTTTTCCCAATGTTTTTTCCGTAAATTAACAATTTTTAACTAACGTTATCCAAAGTTTTTTTTAATGTTAGTATTATTTTAACTAATATAAGTTAAAGTTATTTTTCAGCTGACATTGACAAAATATATCTTTCAGTCGATATGGCCAAAAAAATGTCCAATTATTTTTAGAGTTTTGCATGTTACACTAAGTTTTAATGAATCTTCACAACAATGTGGAATATAGCACAATGTTCTAGTTAACACACTAAAGCTTTGTATACCTCACATGCAACTTTCACATCATGTCGCATTGACCATAGGAGTGTGGACCAAAAGAAAGGTCATCAATGTATCTCCCATAGTATTATGAAATATGTTATAGTTATGTGACTAACACTTTAGAGCTCTACATGCTACAAAAAGGTTACAGCGCATCTCCCACACTAATGTGGAATATACCTTAGACGCAACTCCCATAGCTTGGTAGGATCAGACGCAGAAGTGTGTGTCCAAATGTGGTATTCATCGCACATTCCCTAGTATTGTGAAAATCCTATGGATGACACTTTAGAACTTTGTATGTCACATTGGGGTTTCAGTGCATTTTCAATAGTATTATGCAATAGATCACAATGATGTGACTGGCGCACTAGAAATCCATATATCTTATATGCAAATTCATTATTTGCATAAATTAATTCAAATATATTGAATTTTAATTTTTTGTTTGGATAAAACATTTTAATTTCCAATTCCACAAAATATATAAATTTATTCTAATATTAAATAATATTTAAAAATTCAAAAATATTGATTGATGATATGTTTTGGCCGAGGTTGCTTTTTTCCCCGATGTTTGTCAATGTTTTTTCAGTAAATTAATGAATTTTCACTAATGTTATCTGAAGTTTCTTTTTATGTTAGTATTATTTTGACTAATATAAGTTAAAGTTATTTTTCAATCGACATTGACAAAATATATTTTTCAACCAATGTCAGCCAAAAAAATCTCCAATTATATTTTAGAGTTTTGTATGTCACACTAGGTTTTAATGAATCTCCACAACAATGTGGAATATATAACAATGTTCTAGCTAACACACTGGAGCTTTGTATACCTCACATGCAACTTTCACATCATGTGGCATTAACCATAGGAGTGTGGACCAAAATCAAGTCATCAATGTATCTCCTATAATATTGTGGAATATATTACAGTCATGTGACTAACACTCTAAAGCTCTACATGCTACAAAGAGGTTACAACACATCTCCCACACTAATTTGAAATATACCTTAGACGCAACTCCCATAGCATGGTGGTATCAGACACAGAAGTGTGTATCCAAATGTGATCTTCATTGCACATTCCCCATTATTGTGGAAATCCTATGGTTGACACTTTAGAGCTTTGCATGTCACATTGGGGTTTAAGTGCATTTTCAATAGCATTATGAATAGACCATAATGATGTGACTGACGCACTAGAGATTCATATATCTCATGCAAATCCCACAACATGGTGAACTTAACACAAGAGGTGTGAACCCATATCTGACACACCTCCACAGTACCATGGAGTAGGTCATAATGTGGTCGCTAATACTCTAGAGACACAATGTTGAATAGTCACAATGTTGTGCTATCACACTAAAGTTTTGTATACTTCAAAAAAGTGTGCAACTTGTACATATATTTGTGAATCTAATTGGGATAACTTTTTGTAAGTGAGGTAGTTGTCTTTAAATTTTAGCAAATCCTATTCTAATAACTAAAATTGGACAAAAATAAAATAAAATGAATGGCTATTGCAAATTTGTGAGATTTTAAAATTTGGATGTCCTCTGTAATTAGAGGTCCTTTGTAAAGGGTTTACTCATACATGTTATTATTCTATGAGTTTGAAGTGATGATGAGATCATATGTACTTTATTGTGATTATTGTCATTTGGTTATTTTCTATTTGTACAAGGTGCATATGCCAAAAGAATATTCTTAATCAACTTCAGCAAAAAAAGCATTATAGATGTACACTAAACAAATTATGAAAAAAATTGAATGAAAAATAATCTTAACTAAGGTTAGTTGAAAAAAATCCCAACTAATGTTAATTGATAAAAATTTAAATTGAAATCAAGTAAAAAATAACCTCGACTAACTTGAGTAAAAGAACAAATAGGCTTGAAAATTTTCAAATTATTACTTTTTAAATATATTTAAAATTTTACAATTTTAACTAATAAAAATGTTTTCACAAATTACTAGAATTTGAAATTATTTTAAAATTCTTCATCCTAACAGTGTATTTCATTACAAAGTATTTAAAACTCTTAAATGAAATTAATTTTCCTCTTAAAATTCTCTATCGAAACACAAAGTATTAGAATTTTTGCCTATTTTCAAATCATATGCATTATGCTTAAATAACTTTTTTTTTATGAGTGAAGTACCATTTTATAAGTCATTGAAAGTCATGCGATTTATAACGCAAACTACTGACATATAAAATTTTCATCATAATACAGTCAATCTAGCATAATAGACATATTAAAGTAGTAAAAATTTTAAATCAAATATAACATAACATATGCAACAGTAGCTCACTTAACGAATCTTATCGCCTGGGGAGACATAGGGTATCTCACCTAGCGATAGTCATTGCCCAGCAAGAACCTTGTATCATACTAACCCAGAAGAGAGACTGCGCTCAACAAAATGTGTCACTGGGCAAAAATCCCACTTAAATCCAACCTGGGACAACTTTGTGTTGGATGAGACCTCTCATTGGGTGTAAAGCTGAAAGATACGCTTAATAGAGGCCAAAGCTCATTGGGCAAAATATGTTGTCCAACAAGACTATGCAAATAGGAGAATCTCAACTGATAAATTATTCAACTCAAACTTGCATCATACAATTCATTCATTCATACTCTATACTCCATTTCACTTAATTGATTACATCATTGAATTTATACACACACATATCATGTACATCATATTTCATCCATCACACTTCAACATGTCCAAATAAGTCTCCGTACAAAACATAACATTCATACAAGGTTAAACAATAATGTTTCTAACATAACTTCTTAAATAACATCATTAAAGCTTTGGTGTGTAGCTTGACATCATTCATTCCATTGCATCCTATCTCCTCGCATCATCACTACTATTTGCTGTTGTGCAAATCATGATCATCACAATCATATAGAAACACCAAATAGTGCAAGGGTAAGTATACATAACATACAATACACAATCATATTAGTCATGCATAAAGTATGAAAGTTACACAACATTTATATTCAGTACAAGACACATTCACTAGTAGTAAACAACCACAACTACGTTCCTCTGAACATAAGCAAGCATAACACACAACTGATGCTTTCTGGAAAGAATCATTACATTGAATTCGGATACCAAGGTAGCAACTCATCTGACTTCCCCCATATTGGTATCTGGTATCTATTTGACTGACCTGATAACCAGTTAAAGTCTAAGCATACTTATTGAATAACCAAATGATGTCTGGTGATGAGCGAAAAATAAGTTTTCTACAATACTCATGGCAAGTGCACTGGTCGTATGTAGTAACAATAAATATATCAGGTCGATCCACAGAGACTTATTGATACTTAGAAACGTCAATATTTTCTACTTATACAGACGAAAGATAGAAATAAACTAAAACTACTAAACATAAAGTGAATAAAGTGAAATAAATAAAAACACAACGGTTACACTCATGTAATTCAGTTAGATTTGACTCACTAAATCGTCCCTTAAGTGCATAAATGGACTCAAAACCTTCATTTCACTCCATGTGTTTCTATCACCCATAAAAGTATTCTTAACCTCAATCCCTCGTAAGTAAGGAACTACACTATTTGGGCTTTATATTATCGTTCCTGCGGATAATCTAAAGTCAAACAAATCACATTAAGTAAAGGAGCTTTAGATGACCAATGAGTCTTACTCTCTCTCGAGCAACAAAACCCATTGTGTGATTTTCTTGCATTACAAGTCAAAATCCTCTCTTGGGCTCATTCAATAAGTAAAACCCACAAAATATTTAGAAATAAAGAATAAGGTAAAGAAGAACACCAACAGTGAAAAATAAACTTAGATTGAAAGTACAAACATACACAAGAGTTCAAGTAAAGTTGCATCAAATCCCAACTAAATACAAAATCTATCTAACCATAGGGATGAATGAGCTTGAGGTGTGCCCTAAGCCAACAGATGTGCAACCCCATGTCAAGAAAGAGCGTGAAACCCTCAAACAAAACCCCTTAACTAATTAAAAACTTGACTTTTATTTTTACATTTTGCAACACTAGTACCCAACGGTCAGAAAGAGGTCGCTAGGTGCCATAAAACACCTTCGAGGTTAAGTTTCCTAAGTGTTTGGCGGTGGGTAGATGGGTGCTAGGCACTCGTCATTAGACGTAGGCACATCGAGTAGCAGGCGCTAAGTGATGGTGGACTTGGATGTTGGCAGCTACCATAAGACGCAGGTGCTCTAAATTGATGAACATTGGGCGCTTACAACTTCACCATTGGGCGCTTGAAGCAGATGCAAAACCAGATTTTCTTATTTTTCTTCACTTTTTTAGTCCTTCTCGAAACGTGACTCTAAACAACTAAAAACAAGCAAATAAACATAAATCTAAACTTAGATTTCTAGCTAAATCTAATTTAAGTAAAATAAGAGGAAAACAAAGTCTTAAATATGAAAGAATTATGATAGCTGCTCTATTTTACTTATGTAAAAATAGGTAAATTAGGAAGTTATCAAACTTGCCCAAACTTAAAGTTGTGCTTATCCTTAAGCAAAAGTCACTTTAGTGGATGACCCACACAACGATGTAGACAACATGTATGCTAATACATCATTGAAATAGCGTGAACATTAACAATATGCACTAAGACAAAATGTTCTATGACCAACACATATGTACAACATCACAAGGACATAGTCAAGACTCACATCTTACCCTTTATTAGCAACTAAAAATTTAAATGCTTACAGATTGTTATCAATCTAACTATGGTGCTCACAAATAAAAGAAGAATCACCCTGCAAAAGTCAACTCTAGTGGAAAACTATGCAAATCATAGAATTCAAGCAACCTCATTGATAAGGTGTTTCTCTCTACACAACTGTATAAAGATAAAACAATACACTCATGTCACTCAATGCAATCACATGAATTAGCTTTACTTTTCATCTCAACAAAATCACAACTATTGCATGCACAAAGAGATCACAAGGGCTTTATTAGGCTTGTAACTTGGATGGCTAGAATAAAAATGGTTTTTTCTAGGAAGAAATTCAAGAAAGGGTTAAAGAATGCATATTCAATGAGATCAGCTCTCACCCCTTACATAATCATCAATCGCCGAAATCCAAAATTCAACTAACATTTTTTACTTTACACAAACATTTCCAATGAGCACAAATCAGAATCCAAGCTTTTTATTTCACAATTTTTCTTTTTCTTTTTTTTACGTAACACACATAGTGGTGCATTCCTCATGATGCTAAGCCAGGGATCTCGTCAAGAGGTTGCTCCAAGGAAGAAGATGAACGATGGAAGTCAAAGGAGATGATGTTGGAGGCGCCACCTTAGAAGGATAAGCCCAAGGAAGACTTGCAACAAGGGAAAGAGCCCTTGATGAAAGCCATTGAAGGTTCTCTCAATTAGGAAAAGGAAGAAGACACTAAAAAATGTAGAAGTCTCAAGTCTATTCAAAATTCAAGTGTAAAAATGATTAGGGAGAGGTTAGTTGAATTAATTGTGTTAATTGAGTTCATGACTTATTAACACTAAATTAACTCAACAAGATCCAAACAAGGCCCTAAGATCAAGGATCTTTGTTTCCTCCAAATTTGAATTTGAATTTGGAGAGTGCCATGTCATCTCCCTCCAAAATTCAAATCCAAATATGAAGCAACAAACTACACCATGTAGGAAAGAGAAAGAGCATGGACGAAACATGAGGGAACAAGGAGGGGCTTACTTGTCTCTCATGCTTCATGTGTGACTTAGGAGGGTGTGGGGAAAAGCTAGAGGGGTGTGGTTATCAAAAACCACACGTCCACATGGTCCCAAAAGCCCACTAATGCACACACTCCACATAGAAGACTAGTTACACCTCCTTTCAACTAAAAGCAACAAAAAAAGGGCCAAAATACGCAGCCAAAGAAATGCTAAATACACCTCCAAAATCATGAATAAAAAAGAAGACTAAGGCGCCAAATACAAGGCAAAAAGTGAAGACTATGGCCTAATCTTGATGTCCAAAAGAAGGTGAGGTCTTCCTTCCTCTCCTCTAGCCATGTATTCTTTAATCCTTCTAGCCATGACCCTTGTGATGGAACCCTTGCTAGGGAGGATTGCACCATATAGCATCTAATGTACTTGACTTCCAAAAATGCTCTCCCCCAAACTTGGTGTAGAACCAATCTCATTCACATGCTCCCTCAACCCTAAGGTAAGGGAACACATGAATATATAAATCAGGCTCAAAGGGGACAACAAAGGTCAAGAAATTAAAAATTAAGCTTTTTGGCTAAGTGGATACTTAAGAAACATAGCCTTGGTCATTTCTTAATCATGCATGCAAAAACAATAATCAATGAGAATCAAGCAGAATCAACAACATGAAGTACATGGTGACGCATACAACAATAATCATTTAAGGTCAAAACTTCACCAAAAGAATCAACTAAGCAAGACTAACTTAACCTACTCAAGGGCAACCACAAGTTAAAATTGAATAAAAAATAACACAAGAAAATTGATGTTATTACCAACAAAGGGACAGATAATGAATCAAGATAGAATAGAATGCTAAACAATACATATCCACTAAAGCTTCAAAAAACTCCTAATTCTAACATGCAAAACAGAATGCAATGCAATAACTAAAGAAAATGCACAAAAATTAAAAACAAACAGTGCTTTGGAATCTTAGTTTGCAGTCGCATTTGACTTGGTCATCCTCCACACTCTGTATCTTCAATATAGCTCTGAAAGGCCCCTTCCCCTCTTAGAAGTAAGTTTGGTCCCTAAACTAATGAGGACCAATCAAATATGAAGTCCACGGGAGTTGTGTCTGCAAAAGAAATCCAAAACACATGCAAAACAAACAGTTAAAAAGCATAAATATTTACATAATGCACGTAACACAAAAGGATGCAAACATATGCTAAACAAAATAAAAAATACAAAATGACATATGCATGAAAACATGATGCATTAAAACAGAATGTAAAATAAACAATATGAAAGTGAATGTAATTGAAACAGTGCATGAAAATATATTGAAAATGCATGGAGAATGAAATATGGTCTCTGTTAGTTAGTGCTAGCAGCTAAGAGCCATCACTGGCCAATCCCTAACAGAGACAAATGCAACAAAATGCATGAAAATAGGGGACAATTATGAGCGCCATCAATCCTGGAATGAGCACCCAACGTTCATTTATGAATGATCCAAAATGTGATGAGCACCCAACAACCATTAAATGGGTGTTGGATGTTCATGCTAGAATGCAAAAAAATTGGATGAACGCACAACACTTCTCTGACCACATTTACACCACAAACCTAAAAAAACTAAACCTAGCAACTACTAACCTAAGCCCAAAATCTAAAACATAACAAGTCTAACCTAAACACTTAGTATTTACAACCACTAACCTAAGCAAACTAACTTACATCTAACACATAAACATAATAACATAAACATAACACAATCTACCATAAGTAGCCTAACATCAAAACTATTCTTTTAACCACATAGTCTCATATTTACAAATCACAAACATTACAATCTCACCAAAAAAAGGAAAACATAACAGATCATAACAAAAACAACCAAACAACACAAATAACTCAAATTGCATAGTATATACATAAACATATAAAAGAAAAATAAAGAGAAAGGGTTAAAAGATTGGGTTGTCTCCCAATGAGTACTTGTTTAATGTCACAAGCCTACGATCAAAGACCTCGTAGGTCTGCAGGATGATTTGCCTAGATGGAGCCTAGCTTCCTTGGAGATATCTTGGGCCTTCATTCAAGTCTTGCAGCTTCAGGCCAGAACCTGTCATGCTTGGTCATTCTCTTCATGAAATATTTGAAGTGAAGTAGGTATTTATGCCTCTGGGCATGGTTTTGGGTTGCCTTAGCATTGCCATGATGATTTCCAAGAATCTTCCTCTAAAGCGTCTGCTCCAACACCAACAGACGTAGGATTATCAAATGGGCTTTTTAACTTCACTTCCCTCTCAAGAAGCTCCATTTTTTTTTTCACTCTCCTCCTCCAATTGATCTTCAGTGTGCTCAATGTCTTCTTCTGGATGGACCTCTTAAATCACATGAGACACGAACACTTGGTCTTGGTTACTACCATGGAGAGTTCTCCCAAGTTTTTCTTTTTTCTCTTCAACCACCTCTTCCTCTATACACAAGCTCTCACTCAGGCTACTTTCCACTAATTCCTCTCTACTCTCATTTTACTCATTTTTTCTTCCTTTTCCTCATTGGGTGGATCATCAGAATCTTCATCTTCATATGTGCCTTGGGTGGTGGTGCTACCCTAGACTTTAGTATCTGATTGATAGCTAGCCAGACACTTTATATTCATCTCTTTTACTTACTCCAACATCTGACTAAGCTACATACGTATCCTATCCATGGTGGATTGCATATTCGTTTCATACCTCTTGATATCTTCAATTATTTCCTGCATCTTAGATATATTTTTTTGTTGCTCAGCTTGATAATTCATGTTTGAGTAGCCTTGTGTGATTGTAGTCTGAAGTGAAGAACATGCTTTGAGTCATGACTTTGAGAATGGTTCATGTAGGACTCTGTATGGAGGTCCTCTTTCTTGTTGAGCTTGCCAATAGTTAGATTCTTGAAATCTTCTTAAAACTTTGAAGTGTTGCTTTAGTACCATGGTTGAAATAGTTATTGATACCACTGTGATTGAGAATGGTACCGAGGTACTTGTGTGGGTTGATTGTACCATGGTCTTGGAGACTTATCTTGATAATATGGCTGAGGCAGTTGTGCTAGGCAGGAGTTCTTCTCCTTTCAAACTCATAGAGGATTTGGTTGACACCAACTCCAACCTTTTTGTTATCTCATCTCTCACCCTTTGCATTCCAACACATCACTGCTCCCATTATTGGACATTAAAGCTTGTGTCCTCATCCATGTTGGAGCGGTTTGGATTGACAAGATTTTCTTGAAACATATGTCATGTAACTTGTCCCTCCATTTTTGTGGTTGTTTTTTACTTCACCTGAAAACTAATGACACACAGAGCACTAGAAAAGTAGTTAGTAGCAACTGTTAAGAACAATAAGGATAAAAAACTAAAGCTACTAAAATTTAAAAAATGGGTTAATAAACTATCCTAACAAAATTTTCCAAGGAAGAAGACTGAAATTCTTGAGTTTCAAGTGCAATTCCCTAACAACAACGCCAAAAACTTGATGAGCGAAAAATAAATCTTCTGCAATACTCACGGAAAGTGCATCAGTCGTATGTAGTAACTGATAAATATATCGAGTCGATCCACAAGGGCTTGTTAATACTCAAAATCATCAATACTTTCTACTTGTACAAATGAAAGATAGAAATAAACTGAAACTAGCAAACATAAAGTAAATAAAGTGAAATAAATAAAAACACAACGGTTACACATATACAATTCGGTTGAATTTGACTCACTAAATCATCCCTCAAGTGCATAAATGGACTCAAAACCTTCGTTCACTCCCTGTATTTCCATCATTCATAAAAGTATCCTTAACCTCGATTCCTCGTAAGTAAGGAACTAGATTATCGCTCCCGTGCATAATCTAAACTCAAACAATTCGCATTAAGTGAAAGAGCTTAAGATGGTCAATGGTCTTACTTTCTCCCGAGCAATAAAATCCCATTGGGTGCTCTTCTCGCTTTATAACTCAAAATCCTCTCCCGAGCTCATTCAACAAGTAAAATATTTAGAAATAAAGAGCAAGGTAATTGGAAGTAAACTTAGATTAAAAGTACAAACATACACAATAGTTCAGGTAAAGCTATATCAGATCCCAACTAAATACAAAACCTAGCTAACCATAGGGATGGATAAGCTTGAGGATGGATGAAGATGGTTTGGAGTGTGTCCTAAGCCATTTCGAGTAGCGACTATTGGGCAGTGGTAGACTTTGCCATTAGGCGCTCGCCATTAGACGTAGTTGCTCTAAGTTGATGAACGCTGGGCACTCATGACTCCACCGCTGGGCACTCGAAGCAGACGCAAAACCAAATTTTCTTATTTTTCTTCGCTTCTTCAGTCCTTCTCAAAACTTGATTCAAAACAACTAAAAAGAAGCAAAAAAACATAAAATACACATAAACATAAATCTAAATCTAAATTTCTAACTAAATCTAATTTTAAGTAAAATAAGAGAAAAAAGGCCTTAAATAAGAAAGAATTATGATAATTGTTCTATTTTACCTATGTAAAAATAGGCACATTAGGCAATTATCACCTGCTCGAAACAGGACCATAACACTAGTATACCATTGCCTTATACAGGGCCCTAACATTACATCATAACCTGAAATAGGGCCTTAGCACCAAGATCACTTAAGCCTATCCACTTCCCTAGTCAAATGTGTCACCCGAAGGGATTTGTCTGTCACCTCCTCGTAATAGCCCACAACACAATTCATTAATGCTCATTACTAATGACTTAAAAACTCCAAACATCCAAATCATAATATCAACAACTCATCACATCAACATAACATCTCATAAGCATGTATCAAATTTAACATGCATCACCACAACATGGATCACAACACAATTTCGTTTAACACCAAAATCAATACTAGAACATCAATTTGAAAGAGTAAACATTTCAAATAATTAATTCCACCAAACATTCATATCTCAAAATATTCCAAATTACAAATCAATCAATTCAATCGCAACTAGCTTCAAGAAAAAAAAATCAATTCCCCAATCACACAAAATACCCAATTTTGCATAACACTCAAATTATAATCAAAAGCTTAGTTTCTCAAAATCAATAAACTTCTCAACTATTAAATCATAATTTCTCAAATTAAAATTAAAGATTTAGCTTTCCTTACCTATTTCTTTGCTCAAAAGCCTACTCAACAGAAAAGAAAAGAATCGACCTTAAGAAATTCTTAGAAACCTTACAAGAAACCCAAATTTACAAGAACTTGTGAAATTAGAATTTTGAAAGGAATTCTCTTTTCAATGGGAACGACAGGATTGAAAACGAACAAAAAAAGATTTAGGAAACTATGATCAGACATACTTATACTAATAATCACTCTGAATTAGAAGCAATGGAAGAGACTGCATTGAATTTCATCAACAAAAGTTTGATCATGATAGCCAATACTCACTGTGGGAAAAAGAGAGAAAATGGTGATTTAGGGAGAAATTTTAAGAAGAAGCAAGAAAGAATTAAGAAAGAATTAAGAAAGTAAGGAAGAAAGAATTTATATAGCCTTGAGGTGTACTTAGTAAAATCAGTTTGCTAAATGCAACCCCCCTTTCCAATAATGAATTATCCAAAAACTTCTTGAAACTTAACTAAATCCTTCTGAAACAAAAGAATAATAATTATTTTTACTTCCTCATCCTTCTACCATCAACTGAATACAACCACATAGTATTAACATAACTAATAATTCCATCACATCTCAAATTAATTAGCAATTTAAGCAAAAACTTAAATTTAATTTTCTTTATTATTTATCCGACAAATTGCTTACATCAACACCTATAACTTTCAAGGACTAAAATAGTACTTCACTATTTTTCTCTCCTAAAAGTAACGTTTTTTTTTTATTTTTTATTATTTTGTCTTAGTCCTTACTTTCAATAAACAATGATAACCATGGCGTATAACAATGTCACTAATTAGTTGCTCAATAATTTATTATGTTGGAGTCTAATACAATAGTCTATTTTTTTTAAACTGTATTTTTAGTTGTTTACAAATTTGTTTAAATCGTTTTGAACAAATAATATATTAAAAATAATTTATATTAAAAAATATATAACATTATCCCCTTCAAACTTTCATGTGGTGTCGTTTAATTAAAAGTATTGGTTAAAAGTAGAGACTAAAATTACATTTTAAATAATAAGGACTAAAAAGAAAATTAAAGGACCAAATTTAAAAGAAAAAATCTTTAAAACATAAAAAAATATATTATTTTTCAAGAATGCAAATTATTTAAGCTAGTGTTATTGTAAGGGCATTAAACCAATATAACGTCACGTTATTACTGTATCAAGGAGGATTGAGCAAGAAGAGACTAATTTTAATAACTGATGAACTAATATCTGAAAATTTCACTTAAACATGTTCATATTTAATGTTTGAGTGTGGCTGTAAAAAAATAATTTAATGTTTGAGTGTGCCTAGAATACGATCAACTTGGAAGAAAGATATTCGTAAAAAAGAAAACTTGATTGCATAGTGGCATTATTACAAAAATTAGCTGTAAGATAGCAGTAAGTCAGTGTCTCAACTTTTATTTTATACTTAAATAATTTATCTTAGTTTATCCAATGGCTTCTAATATTGTTTTTAAAATTTAATTTATCTAGCATGGTTGATGATCCAAGTGGAGGAGGAAGTAAATGAGGAAGACAATGCATGATTGATATGGGTTTGGAAATAGCGCAAGTGACGGAGATGGACAACGCGTATTTGAATTTTGATATTTATATTGGATGGCAACACGTTGGGTGGGGTGTTTACAGCTTGCAAAAGCATATCTGTACAACAAACAAGTTTGTAATTTACAAGTTAATATTCATTTTAATATTGATATTTCTAATTGCTGATTAGATTATGCACCTTTCACGCATAATATAATCAGATTAAGTGGTGAATGTGAATGTATAAACAAAGGCTGTGTGTGGTGCGCCACGCCATTCCTTCTATTTTTCCGGCTATACCATTAACTGCAACTATATCAAACAAGCGCCGATAATTGCGGCTTCTCTCCATCAATTTCTTAGTTCAACAAAAATCACCACTTCGGTCGTCGCAGTAGTTAAATACCTTCCACAACCTGTTCCATTTTATTTTTATTATAATTCCCTCCTTTCAAACTTATAAGTTTTTTTTTTTATGATTAAAGACGTTCAATTATAACTATTTGATAAAATTAATAAATTTATTATAAATGAAAATTTAAAATTTTTTTATGCTATTAATACATGCTAATTAAATTATTTTTTTTAAATCATGTTTATTTCCGGTAGTTTTTTTATATTTTTAGAAATACTTTTAAATTTAAAATAATTAAAATAAAAATAGAAATTACAGTAGGATTAAAAGGTAATCTTTTACATTCCTATAAAAATGTAATGTTTTGGCTATTAGTTGTTTTCATTAAATGCTGAAAATATATTTGGTTACGATTTATAAAATCTTTGTTACTAAAAAATTTTTAAAAATCAACTGAAAGCAAAAAAAAAATTATTTTGGTGTTTTCTCAAATCAAAAGTAGGTAAAAACTTAATAAAAATATTGTAATTTTAAAAAAACTATATATAAATGCATTTTAAATTATATATTTTACTAAAATTAATTAAGTTTATCAATTTTATCTTTTAAAAAAATAAAAAATATCAAGTAAAACTAAATATATTTTCATGTGTCACTCAAGTATTTTAACCTCGTAAAGTGGTCTTTGTTGATTCACAGGAGATCCCATATACCCCATATTACTTGAGACAAAGTGTAAGCTAGTGAGGTTTTTACTTACTTTTCTCAAATTAAACACCTTCATATCAAATAAAATAAAATATGAATATATATAATCTTAAGATGAAGAAATATATTAAATTTTTTTCATAAACCTTTTAACAAAGGTTTCCGTTGTATATACACAAAAAAGTTGAGGGATAAATAAGTATTTGGCTTTATTATTCTCCTGAAAACATAAAATATTATTTTTTAAATATTGGTATAAAAACTTTCGACTTAGTTAATAATTTTGAATATGAATTTTTATAAAATGATTACCTACTATAGATGAATAAGGTTTGGTTAAAAGAAAATGATGGATTGAAAAAATACTTGCTCCACTAAAACACCTAATCTAGAGAAAAGATTGCCACTTATGAGTGATTTTTTATAAGAAATATTATTAAAATGACAACAAAACAATTTTTACAATGAACATCACATTTGATACATTTTAAGAATTCTACTATTTTTATTTAAGTTATGACTTTATTATGAATTCAAATTCATCTGTATTCCACATGTTTTATTTAGGAATCTTGATAAGAATGGTTTTTGAACCTTAGAAATTCTTAAAAATTTAGGTGAGAAAGAAAAATTAAAATCCAACTATTTTGGTTGCGACTAGGAAAGTAATTCATAAGGTTTAAAAATTAGTTTGAGTAAGGTTAATTTTACCTCTTTTATTGTTATATATATATATATATATATATATTATTGTATATAAATTTTAAAATATATTTATAATTATTGTTTCCAACATATATACTTCTTTTAGAATTAATAAATTTACATTTCTTCTTTTTGGAATGAAATCCTCTTTTCTAAATTGATATCTATTTTACCATCTAAACCAATCAATAAACGTTAAGTGATTTAATGAATTATATAAAAATATAAAAAAATTTATAAAAAAATTCATTAATGAGATGACCTTTATTAATTGGTTGAGATAGAAAATAAAACATAGAATAGAGAATTTTCATATTCTTTTCTATACTATCTTTGTTATTAGAATGTTCTTCTTTATGAAACAAATGTAAATCTTTATTTTATTTCATTTTGTTATTCTTTAAATTTTATTTTTTATTCACATTTGATTTTTTTAAAATTATATTTTTACAAGCCCTTTTTTCATTATTATTCAAATCCTAATTTTGTTTTGCACGTCCATCAATCCTATCTCCACCATCAACAATTTGGTGTTGTTGTGCATGCAAACAAGTAACCCATCTCTTCCCCTTGACTAGCCGAATACTGCCACACTCCAATGCCCGAATGATATCATTATGGTCTTCCAAACTTTCTGCACCAAAATACAACTCAGTGTAGCTTCCCTTTAGAAGTTGGAACACGGAATTATTTCTAGTCCCAAACTTTTTGTTTTATTTTCACATGACTGGAATGAATTTTTGTTTAAAAAAAGAGAAGAATTATGTTTTTTAAACCCATTTTGTTCTCATTGAATTTTATTATGCTTGCACAAATATGTGAAAAATTGTAACTCTAGTATTATCATTTATCTTCAACAAAATATCATTTCATATGAAAGTTTATACATTTTTATTTTTTGTTAATATACCAACTTTTAATTTTATTTTATTTATAATTTAATTTATATTTGAATTTCTTGTCTTATTTAAAAAGAAAGTACTTTAAGTCGATTAATGTATTGCTATAATTTTTTCTAAAAGAATTAATTGTTGATATGTCAAAATGTGAATTGAAAATTTATTTATACGAATTTATGAATATAAAAAATAAAAAACTAACAACTAATAGACTTTAATCACATGTCATATTTTAGTAAAAAGAAGACATAAAATAAAATAAAATAAAAATTTTAATTTATTATAAAAGTAATACAGATTTGTTATACAACTATATAGTATTTTTTAAAAATTGGATCCTTTTTAGCTGTGAGGAGCACCTATAAATATGATCTAGAACGGCGATGGTATTAAGCAATTTGTTTTCTAATTATAAATAAATATTAATTATTACTTTATTAATTTTTATTGAGGAAAAATATTGAAATCCACGGTCTCTTCTCTTTCTTTTGTCTTGTTAATGCTTTTATCACTGGTAACCATGTCAAGCAATTTGTGTAAGATGATGAGTGAAGTATCTTGTGTGGGCGTGACTAAGGAAGGGCGTTGTAATATATTATATAACGATCAAAATGTTATGTAACTGATTCCTAGATAAAAAAATACGGTGACGATGAAAACATTAAAATTTTTAATATTTTACATTTTTTTACTATAAAATTTATTATTGTAATACACTGCAAAAAAAGTTTTTCAAAATAAAAAAGATAGGGCGTTGTTATGGGGGAATTTGGATATCGTGATGTAGATGTAGACTAGACTAGACTATCGTTGCTTTTTGAAGAAGGCTAAATTACTCTTCATAAATAATTACTCGAAAATGTGGCAGAAAAATATCAATTATTAAAGAAGAAGTTAAATATTTGATGATATGGTCCCAGTATAAGAATATGAATTAATGATTAATTTGTTTTTTGAAACAGAACGGGAGAGCAACTAAATGGAGTTAGCGGAGTAAATGAGAGAATTGACAGAGCAGCGCAACAGAAGAGTGAATAAAACGAAACGTTGACATTAACCGGGCCTAGCTGGCTCCAAACGAAAACGATGCGTTTTGGGGGTGTCATGTCATTCACCGGCTTTGGGGGAAAGAAAAAGAAACGGTTCATTGATTTGTTTTATTTTATGCTTTATTGTCTTGTGTTGTGTTGTGTTGTGTTGTGTTGTAGTGTATCTGTATGCATCAACCAACAAACAAAGCAAGTTTTGCAGAACGCCGGGATCCGCGTTTCTGGACCACTCCATTCCACTCTATCTATCTCAACATCTCTCATTCTTCCCATCCACATTACCGGAATTCCCATTGGAAATATGGGATTTCCATTTAAGGTAGTTACTTAGTGTCTCCTAATTAGGATTTTGTTCTAACTAACCACACTATCACGTGGAGGATTTAAGCAGAACCGCCCTGGTTGCTGAGAAATCGAGGTTGATCGGCGCCAACAATGTCTGGTCGGACTGGACGCCAAACGGTTCCTCTTTCGGTGCTGCTCAAGCGCGAGTTGGCCAGCGAGAAATTCGAGAAGCCTGACTTTGTCATTTTGCACGCCCAAGCTAGCGAGAATAAGAAAGGAGAGGATTTCACGCTACTTAAGACCGAGTGCCAACGGGTCGTCGGAGATGGGGTTTCTACGTATTCTGTTTTTGGGGTATCTGCTTTTCTTCTTCTCTTTAATTTGGATTTTATGCTTTTAACTCGTCCATTTCATTGTGTTGCATCGCAAGTGTGTCATGTCTTATTTTAAGTTTGATACTGACATGGCATTATGATAGCGATAAGTGAACAAGCTGTCTCAGTGGGTAAAATGCATTCGGCTTCTTCACTAGCTACTTCTTGTTGATTTTCTTTGCATTTTAAGCCTATTTTATCTTCATTTTGCTTATATTTCATGTTTAGATCCGTATCTCAGATGTGGTTTTTCAACTTCAATGAAGAGTTACTAATTATACCTTCTACATTAAACGTGCTTTTCTTACTTCTCTCACTGGCTTTTCAAACACATTTTCAGACTGCCAAAACTCTAAAGAGTTTTAGCAAGATGCATATGATGTTTCTATCAACAAGAGCGCCGTATTATATTCACTTGTTTTAGATTATTAGTTGAACGACAAGAATATTTTAGCGGTTTATGAAATGAATGCCTACATATTTTTTGGCGTGTCAATGAATGCCTCTGTTATAACAAAATAAACTATTTTGTTTTTCTTTCTTGTTTTTGTCTTTTTTTTCCTCCCTGTTGCATTTGCATTCTCTGATGTAGAAGTTTTACAGCTATTTGATGGACACAATGGAACTGCTGCTGCTATCTACGCCAAGGAGAATCTTCTAAACAATGTTTTAAGCGCAATTCCTTCTGATCTTAACAGAGAAGAGTGGGTAGCTGCATTGCCTAGGGCTTTGGTTGCAGGCTTTGTAAAAACTGATAAAGATTTTCAAGAAAAAGGTATAACCAGTTACTTCCTTGTAGTGTTTGTTCTTGCTTCTATTAATTATTTGGTTATAAGGAAAATTCATGTAATAATATAATATTACAAAAAAGTAATGCTATATCTCCTATTTAACCTCCTACTTATAAAGAAAGTATTAAGTGAAAAATAAAAGGGTGTAATGTCTTAGAAATATAAAAAAGTATTCATCCCTTTTACATCTTTTATGTTGGAGGATTAATAGGAAAATATTATAGGAGAATTTACGATTATTCATTACAAAAAATAACTTGTCAACATTCACAATTCTCATCTAAGAAGCACGGACTCTAACAGTAACACTAGATACGATACAAGCACAGTTACTGTCTAAAATACTGGATACGGGGCGCGACATACACATACACTAAGAGAGAGACTCTAATGAAATAAAACCCGAATAATAGAACAATATATATATATATATATATATTTTGATGGTATATTCACCTTCTTAAACTAGCACTTTCAAGTTTTTGCTTCATAACAAGCCTAAAAATGCTAGAGACATTAAATTTGTTCGTATTTTATATTATATTTTACGTTGATTTTTTCTGAAGTTAAAAAATGAATAATTTTTGAATAATACTAATGTATGCCCATCTACATTGAAGAGTTGGTTCAGGTAAGTAAATTGTGTAAAAGTTTCTACTCAAGTGTCCAAGACAATGAAAAATACATCTAATTATAAGTGTCGGAAATGTGTTAGACATGACCACACTTCAAACAAGAGATGTGTTTGTGCTACATAGTTAAGAAGTAACTATAAAAAGAATTAAATAATAGAAGGTAAAAAAGAAAATAGTAGAATGCATGCTGAGCATTTTGAGTATATAAAAAAATCCCTGGCAATATTTCGCCAATCTCTGTCAGCACATTGCTACTAGCATGGCTCCTTTTGAGCTGCTTAATTGGTCATGTCAAGAACATTTGAAAATTGTACTTGTATTTTCATCAGCTTGAGATTAAAAATTTCTAATGTATACTGAGAATAGTTTAATATTGTTCAGCCATATGGACAGTTGAGTTAATGCATATAGTTGCTGGAGAACATACTTTTTCTGATGAAAATTATTAAAGCTTTGTAACTGAGCTGTGATTAATAGGTCTTATACATCTGAATTACCGAGTTCTGTTATATTTTACTTGTATGTTGATTTATAGACATCATTAATTCATTATTATCTTTGCTTCTTCAGCACAAACATCGGGAACAACTGTAACCTTTATGATTATAGAAGGATGGGTTGTAACAGTTGCATCAGTTGGTGATTCCCGTTGCATACTTGAGCCTTCTGAAGGTGGGATTTATTACTTGTCAGCAGACCATAGACTAGAAAGCAACGAAGAGGAGTAAGTTGTTACTGGATAGTTTGGTTTGAACAACTACTTGGAATTTCTCTATTACATTGCAGCACAGTCTCACACTTTCTTTTGCTTTCATCAGGAGGGACCGTATCACTTCTAGTGGAGGTGAGGTTGGTCGTCTAAATACAGGTGGAGGCACAAAGGTATTTTTCCTTTTAAACTAAGCAGAGATTTAGAAATAAACTATGTCAATTATACCATAGAGTTGAGATGCAATATAATTGATGCTAATTATAGGATCTTGTTTTTCAGTTAACAATACCTGTCACATATGTCATTAAAATTTTATGATATTTTGGGAAAACTGTTGCTTACAATTTTGGTGTTATACTGGTCATATATGATGATATTTTAGATTATCTTCCTTTGCAATTTACTAATATTATCTTTAGAAGAAACCGCATTTGAGTTGTATTATGCCTCACTAGTTTAATGATATTTGTAGGTTGGTCCTTTGAGATGTTGGCCTGGTGGCTTGTGTCTCTCTCGATCCATTGGTGATATAGATGTTGGTGAATTTATTGTCCCTGTACCACACGTAAAGCAAGTGAAGGTTGGCCACTGCTTTCTTGTGTTTTATGCTTATTAGTTGTTTTTCTCATGCTTCCCTTGTCCCTTTCTTGAATTTGCTTTCGTATACATGATTTCTTTAATGTTTAGTTTAGTTTTATCTCATGTTTGTTTTTGCAGCTTTCCACTGCTGGAGGCAGGATTATTATCAGCAGTGATGGTGTCTGGGATGCTCTAACTGCAGAAATGGCCCTTGATTGCTGTCGGGGCATGTCAGCTGAGGCTGCAGCATCACATATTGTGAAAGTATGCACATCTTTGCATAGTTATTTAATGCTCTTTTCTTGTAACTTGTGTCATTTTGTGGTATGTATTACTTGTTTCCATTTCTACCATTTATTCTGTCTCTTTTATTCCTTCAGGAAGCAGTGCAAGTTGAGGGGCTTAGAGATGATACAACCTGCATCGTCATTGATATATTACCACAGGAGAGGCCACCTACTTCAATGCCAACACAAAAGAAACCGGCAAAAGGAATGCTTAAGTCCATTTTTCGCAAAAAGTCCTCTGAGTCATCATCTTATATTGACAAAGAATACCTGGAGCCAGATGTGGTACAGGAACTATACGAGGAAGGGTCTGCTATGCTTTCAGAGAGGTTTGGTTTTGTAAAGTGTTGTGTTAGCATATTCTCTCCAGTTATATCTTCTGACATGGAAACATCTTTGTCTGAGATGCAGGTTAGAAACAAAATATCCACTTTGCAACATGTTCAAATTGTTTATCTGTGCAGTGTGTCAAGTGGAGATTAAACCTGGGGAGGGTATTTCCATACACGAGGGTTTGCCTAATGCAGGAAGATTGCGTCCCTGGGATGGACCTTTCCTTTGCTCAAGTTGCCAAGAGAAGAAAGAAGCCATGGAGGGGAGGCGAACATCAGGTGTTTTGAAAACGATTCCTTGTTTTTATGTTTGTTGATGCCTTAAGTTATACATGTCTATAATTTAATTCTATCCTTCTACGTTTTGCTTTCAGATATGCTTAGCCGCAGAAGAGGCTAATGAATTATATGTACATTTGCATTTTGAGAAACAAAGATTGTTCATATAACTGGAAGCTCAAAGTTCCTGGCAGCAGTGACTATCTTAATCGATTACCACGGAGGCTTCTCTGATACGGATCTATTTTTGGAAATCCATATTGAAATGAATATAGAGTTTTCTGTGCTGTCAATGTGTACGACAGTCAGGAAACTAACAAACAATTGCAGCTTGTTACAAGAGTTCTGACTGAGAAGAGAGGAATATGAAACCAAGAGTTGTGCAAGGTTCTATTATAGAAGTGGGATTGCACAACAGCTCGTCGGAGGTGATTCATTCTTTCTTATATTCCTTTATTCTCTCTGGATCCGTTCATTTGTATATAGTTCTTCAGAATCACTAAATCGGCCTTTAATAAAAGTGGTCTTTGTTGTTGTATTGTGCTAAAGGGGGAGGTGTTTTAGTTTTTAAGACGTCGTATAGACAATTCTGCAGTTCCACTATAGAATAGATGTGCGTTAAATTTCTCGATGCTTTTTATTCGTGGAGCACATTCGATTTTGATTATTTCTCCACCATCTTTAATCCCTCTGTTTTTCCCGACTAATTCTTCCTTTTCTACTCATTTCATGGTTTTTTTACTACGGGTGTAAGTGGCTGAATTGGAGCAATTGAAAAATTATTATATTCTGAAAATTTTAAAAATAAAAAAAAAAGAAAAATTCAGAACCAGTTGCAAAATGTTATATACCATTCTTTTTCTTTAATCATAATAATCTATGTAAATGGCATTAACCTTTAATCAGAAATTCATTTTTTCATTTAACTTTTGTGAATACCATTAATATTATTAATAAAACTTCATTTTCATTCATTCCATTATTCCAATTAAATGACTATTTTAATTTCTAACACCATGAATATGTCATTTGCTTAGAATCTGTCATTTGATGTGTTTGGATTGTCACTTGATGTGTTTGGATAAAAGTTGATAAAATTGATGTTGAGATGATATAATATATGATTGAATGTTTTTATTATAAAATAAGTTAAATGTAAAATTTAATGTAAATTTTTTATTCAACATAAAAATTACTCTAAATATGTGTTTGGATGGTTCTTGACAAAATTGATTTTGCATAATTAAAGATTTTGGAATGATATGATTTAGTTTAGGTATTTTTACTATAAAAAGCAAGTTATGAGAAAATATAACGTAAATTTATTGATCCAATGTAAAAACTATTTTAAGTTGTTTTAACTTAGAATCAGTTTTGAATTATTTTTTTTTTCACGTGAAATTAAATATGTCAATTTATCTGAATTAAATTGAGTGTAGAATCAATTTCCTAACGTAAAAACAAACACGCATTAAGTTGTTCTAACCCAAAATCAATTCTAAATTCTTTTCTAATGCAAAATCAAATATATCAAAATTTATTTAAAATCAATTTTGGATCCATAGTCAACTCTTAAAATGAGAAACCACATACACAAAAAATAGGTAAGTTATCAGTGCAGGTTTTCTGTTATATTCATGAGAACTAAAAGTAACGAGTTTTGCAAAATAAATAAATAAAATTGGCCCAATTCAAAGTGACAAAACAATTTCTAAGCACAGTCTCACGAAATCGACCAGTTAACCCACTTATGGTAACCAATCTCCACAGTAATCACCAGGTCATTTCCTCGCACACATGTATAAGATAACAAATGGAGAAATTTGTATTTTTGGTAGAATAGAAAAGTGTTTTTTAAAAGATAAACAATTATTGAAGAAATTATTTTGTTAATAAGTCGTGCACATGCAAGGGTCGAATACTTCTTTTAGACAGCAAACTTCTATACAAGTAGAAGTAGAAATGTTTCTGTAATAATTAATTATAATTTTTTTTTTATTTTTATACTTTGAAAAATAATTTTGTAATAATTAATCGTAAAATTATTAAAGTTTTTAATATTTTTTTCAATGTTTTTGTTATTAAGAAAGTGATATTTTTTTTATAAGCATTAAGAAAGTGACATTAACACTTCAAACCAAACCTTCGCCCACTTCAATTGGCCGATCCTCTCCTTCCTCTGACCACAAAGGTCAGAAGCCCTGCTCCATGTCCATAGCTCACCCGTGAACCCTAAATCGGTATACAAAAAATTTGTTTGTGAATCGAATACATTAATTAGTTTGATTTTCAGTATTTTTATATAATGGGTATGATTTTGAACAAGTTGACAAACTATTTTCTTTTCGTAAAAGCTTTTTATATATATATCTATCTCTATATATATATATATACAAATTCATTTGAAGAGGAAATAATAATTATTTATTATTTTAAAATTTAATAGTTAAGATTAGTATTTATTACGCTAGATTTTGATAAAATAAATAATAAAAATAGCTAAAAAATATATCTCTTAAACCTCTTTTTAGGTTTTTATATATATATATATATATATATATATATATAAATATAATAATAATAATAATATTATACTTATTCTAAGATTCTTTAAATTTAAATTTATTCTTAAAGTAAACATACACCTTACATATACATACATATATATAAAAGTTTAAATAATAAAGCAAAAAGTCAAAATTCTGTTTAAATATAAATATTTTTTTATAGATAAATATTAATAGTTTCCGTATTATTGTTTGATAGTGTAGAAATTGAAATTCAAAATCTCTCACTTTTCTTTCCCTTCTTGTGAACACTACATGACTTTTTAACTTATTTAAATATGAATATTATTGTTGCACTAATGTTAATATATTATTGTTGTTTCTTTCTAAAGGAGTTAGAATTCTTCAGTAAGCAAAACAATTGTCCCAGGGGAACCAAATAATTAGTGTGATCTTTGTTTATGATTCTTTTGTTGGGAGGGAATGCATGATAATTGATAAAAGATAATTCAGTAGTCACTTCAACTGCTAAATCTAATTGAAAGCCAACGAGTAAGGGAGGACACTATGGGACATCCAAATTCGAATGAAAGATGCTGTAAAACGAAGAATTGTTTTTTTCTTTTAAGCAGTAAAATAAAGAATTGTTAGTTTTTTATTTTTTAACATGGCTACGTAATTCTGGAATGCTGCAAAATACCTCTTTCTAATAAATTGATGTTTCTGCATGCAATTAAATCAATCAAGAATTCTGCAGTAAGAAAAAGTCTATCATGAATTCTCAATTTATTGCCTTTAAAAAAAAAAGAGCTGATGTTAATTAGTTAACTAGATTCAGTCATCACAAATTAAGAGGTCTTAGTCTCTTAGACAGTAAAACGTTGTTGTTTCACGCTAATTAATCAATGTACAAAGTTATATTATGTAACCAATATAGTACAGAGTCTACAGAGTACAGACTACAGAATATAAACTGGAGCCTGGAATAATGAAATTAAAAAAAAAAAAAAACTGGATCCCTGAAAATAAAATTAAACCATGTAAACAGAGGATTTGTTATTATATTGTAATCTAAATTAGTTTTTTAGATAAATTTGTAGCAAAATGATTTTAAAATAATTAATTTTGCTTAGAAGCAGAATTACTTTTTTTTTTTACATAATATAAAAAAGTATAAAAACAGCAGAAAAGAAAAATAAAACTGTTAAAAATAATCATAAACTATGAATCTTTAAATAATAAACACAATTTATTTAAAAAATATTTTTTAAATTTCAGTTTTTTTTTCAGACAACTTGATTATTGTAGAAAAAAACTTAATTTTTAAAAAAAGGTAAAAGTAGAAAAATTAATCTTTTCCAAAATTACTCTTACTAGCAATACTTTATGTGGATGAATGTTAGAGAATAATATATATTTTAATTATTATTAATGAATCTTTTATTTAGAGTCCATAAAATTAAGAGACACTTTATTGTATTATTATTTAAAATTGAAAAATCAAATTCAAGTTAGTGTTCCTTAATATTATGATAATAATTAATCTTGTAAAAAAATATAATAATCTTAATATATAGTGTATCAAGTATGAATATTAAATCATATTTAACTTCAAAAATAAATTAAAACAAAAAACGACTAATAGTATTTAAAAGAAATTAAATGAATAAAAAAATAAATTAAATATTAAATGTAAGAAAATTCAAGCAACTGAGATTATAATTGATGGTAAAAGTAATTGAAAATAGAAAGTCACCTCTTTTAATTGAGAAAAGTAAATATTGAAAAAGGAAGTCACCTCTGTTAATTGATAAAAGTACATATTGAAAAAGGAAGTCACCTCTTTTAATTCTTAACAAATAAATACCTCAATCATAAACAATAATTATAAGAATAAAAATAAACTGATGTTTTTTTTTAATTACATTAACACTATCTTGCTTTAAAAAATTTTATTCAAATCTCCATTTTGTTTTAAATATATTATATTAAACATTTTCTTTTACATTATACATATATTTTATTAAATTTTAAAATATTATACTTACACAGTATAAGAGAGGTAATCATAATAGTGACAAAAAATAGAAAACGTGAGTGTAATATATTTTAAAAAAAATTCATGAAATATCATTGTAATTCTAATTATAAATATATTTCTTAATCCAATTTTTCTTAAGTCTTATAAGCTAGTTCTACCGGCTGTAACGCATGGTAAAAATTTTTCTCTAAAAAGAAAAAAAAAACATGGTAAAAATAGTAATTGTAAAACAATAATAATAAATGCAACTTAGTGAATGAGGTCAAAAGAAAAAGTTAAACACTATCTCCTATTGAAACATTGACATTTACTCATGTGTGGTGCGAAATATTTACTCACAAGTCACAATATAATTTCTAAACAAGCCGTTATTTAAAAACTTAAATCATTAAAATAAATAAATAATAAAAATATGATCCCAAATGACATAATACGAATTTATCTCAAAAGAAAATAAAAGTAAAATCACTTAAAATTTTAAATCACATGATAAACATGAACAAACTAAAACAATAAAACTAAATGACTACAAAATGGAATGATATTTTTTTTAAAGTTTTTATTACTCACATTACACAATTATATATTAGATCATTAGTATATATTTATGAAACAGGATTGATTAAGATTTTAATCTTGTTTTACACTTTGTCCTAGATTGTGTTTGAAGAAAATAAAAAAATTGTATTATTTTGATAATCGACTATATATATCGATTATTTTATAATTAGAATCAATTTAGTTTGGATAAATTTGCTAAAAAATAGTTGGAAAATAATTAATGAGTTTAAGTGGTATACACAGTTAGTGTAAAAGACTTTATACTGATGTTCGATCATATCTCTTAATTTATATGACTTTTAAATTAACAAATTTATCATAAATTAAATATTATGATTTAATGCTAGTGTAAAATTCTTTACATTACAATATATATCAATTAAACTCATAATTAATATTGTTTAGATGCAACAAAAAATCAGCTTTTAATAAAAAGAATGTAAGTATTGGTAGTAATTCTCCATCATCAAATGTGACTCAGAGGTCTACTCATCCATTAAGTGAATTTGAACAGTACATACATAGAAAAAAGATCTAGAATTTCATGTAAAAAACAAAGTTGAATCATCACTTGAGGAAGACATTTTATTTGTTATTGCAAATTTTGATATCTTGATGTGGAGGAAATTGAATGGGTAAAATATCCAATTATACAAGCAATTACTAGGAACTTGTTAGTGATTTTGATCTCTATCATAACTTTTGAATTAACATTTAGCCCCAATGATCAAATATTAAGCCCTATTGTAGTTGACTTCATCAAATGACTTATACTTTATGTTTCATACATATTTAGAGGTTCTAATTCAGTTGAAGAAATGGCTACTTTAATGAATGAAATTGAATATGATGATGATGACATATTATAATTTAGTTATTTAAAATAAAGTTGTTTTATTTCTAATTTTGCATTTATTCTAAATATAGTTGGATTGGAGGTTGGTGACATTACTCATCAACTACTAGATTAAGTGCTTCTTTACCATTGATGTTTAGGAAACTTACTTCTCTAATCAAATTTATTTTGGCAATGTATTTTGTGGGGTTGAATTTATTTAGATTTCTTCACAAACTTAGCATGTGTTTTTACCAACTGAACTATATTTATTGGATAGCTAATTGTTGGTAATTGTGTTAATTCAGCCTTTTTTTATAAACACTATACTAAATTTATTTTTCAAATTCCACTTGCTGCCAAACTAGGAGTTACAATTAAATTTCTTTGAGTGCTAAGCTCATATGTATGTGAAATCACTTATATCATCCTTGAGCAGTATTGCAAGTTGCAAAAAATTATGATCCTAAATTGATTATGCTAGATTCACCACTTAAGCAAGATGAATAATGTGTATTTTAAGGCTTTCCTGGTATTCAATTTAACATGGAGAAATTTAATTTCCTTAGTGATATGTATATTGGAGATATAAAATTGAGTTTAATTGATATGCAGTATAAAATTATTTACACTCACATTTAATCATAATTCTTGATTTATGGTAACTTTGTTGATTTTACCAATTAATGTTTAAAAGTCATATAAATAAAAAGATGTGATAAAATGTTAGTGTAATATTTTGTTTACACCATCAGTGCATACTAATTAAACTCTATAAAATTTGTATTATAATTATTGGTCATTTATTGATTGAGTAAGAATCTTACAAGGAAAAAATTTTTCTTATGGGAAATATAAAATTAACCGCCAATTCTTATCAAAATAACAAATAAATATTGATTTTTCTACAAACAAATAATGACATAAAATCAGTATAAGGTGGGGTTACTTGATTTCAATCGGGGTTAAGAATTGGGTACAAAATTATTACCTATCGAGAATCGGAGATGAGAATGGGCAAAATATGGGAACGAAGATGAAGAATACCATATTCATCTCCACCCCATAATCATGTCTAACTTTTATAGAATAAAGAATTGAAAGAAGGGATAAGTTGTTAAAAGATATCGATTATAAATTTCTAATTTCTTAAAAACATCTTTACTTTTTTTTAATTTTTTTAATATAAACAGAATTCCTAAATAAAATTCTTTTTAAAAACAACATCAATTATTTATAAATAGCCGAAATGGTTGTTCCCAAACATGCTCTCTCAAGTTTATTAACAACCCAATTATAATTGATAATCCTAAAATAAATCTAACCCATCCAATTTGAAAAAATTAATACAATTTTTCTTACACCCAACTTCAGGAGAGAGAGAATACAATTTTTCTTACACCCAACTTCAGACAGAAAGAGAGAGAGCAATACAAAGAATTTGAGAGAGTGAGAGCGAGAGCGAGAAAGAGAGAGTGAGCAAGTGAGAGACAAAGCAAGAGAAAGAGAAAGAGAGAGAGAAAGAGAGACTAAGAGCGAGAGAGAAAAGATAACTCAGGTGTTAATTAAACAAATTCACATGTTCTCTCACACAGAGATCTCTTCCATTGTCAATACTATCTCCCTTGGCGGCGACAATAGTGACGATGATGGTTCCTACTATAGTAATGGTGGTGGAGTAGAACATAGATAAACCGTCACAATTTAAAACCTTAGTCAAATAGAACAAAATAAAAACATGAAATTGAGAAGAGAAATAATGCAATAAATATACAAATGACATAAAAGTTGATGGTGCTTTAAATTCAAAAGAGGATAAAACAAATCACATTTTTGAAGCACTTGTTCTTTCAAAAGAATTGTAGAGTGTTCACAATTTGAGTTCACATTATATACTCACACTTTTGTTTCTTCTTTGTTATTGGAATAGAACAATCGTCACCACCACCCCCGCTATCGTTGGCAATGGAGGTGGTAGCAACCTTGCAAAGGATTTCGTAGAAGTAATGAAAGAAAGCGACACATTAAGAGTATGTGAGAGATATTTTTGTGTGAAAAAATCATGCAAATCTCTCTCTCTCACACACACACATGTAAGATATTTACTTACTCTTAAATTGAAAATAAAAGATTTATCTTTTATTTTTACACTTCATTTTCTTGGAACGGTGTGTGTATATATATATATATATATTAAATTTAAATATTTTATTTTTTCTCTCTCCCATTTTTTTATATACACTCTGTTTGTTTTCCTTTTTTCTACTTAAACGTGTATATTGTACGGTTACGACGCCAGTTTATTATATAAGGCATGGAGTTTTCTTTGCATTAATATCTAACCATTTATAAAACATGTTTTGAACAATTAATTTGTTGTTAGATTTTTCACAATTTATTAAATTTGTCCTAGAAAAGTCTACTTAGGTTATGTTCAGGTCAGACAGAAGATCTATAAAATATAAAAAGCGGAAATCTCTTCTGAGAAGATAAGAAAAAGGAATCAGATTCCAGCCCTATATATCTTACTAACACAGGGAAGTATTATGCCATTTTACAAACGAATAAGATAAAAATTATTGAATGAGAATTGACATATATGATATAATCAAACTATGAAAATTGATTCCAAAAGGTACACACTTGGGTTGTGAATAATTTTGTCAGTGGTCCGTTTGCATGTCTCAACATTGGCATGATAGGACAAACCCTCCTCTTACTACATGAGTTAAAAGCATGTTCACAACAAAAGTCGATCAGCATATAAACAAGTAAATGTGTTAATTAAAGTTAAAAAGTTCACTATTTCCTGTTAGAAGTCTGAACCATCCACTTCGCTGTCGGATAAAATGATAAATATACAAGGATATGTTCAATATTGCAAAATGCAAAAAATATTGTAATCTTTAGGTGGGTGCACATATGCATGGTAAGATGAAAACGTGATCCGTTTCCTCGGGGATTTCTGAAAAAGATTAAAGTATTGTTTTGACAAGTTGAAACGAAATGAAGCAAATGCATGGGATCGTGCGTGGAAGTGAAGGTGTGAGGTGATCCTTGTTATTGGTGTGGTGTTGCATGTTTTGGTAAAAGGCTTTGGGTGATTATTGGATGGTTAATGTATATTAGAGAGGGAAATGGAAAAGGATCTCTATGTTGTTGGATGGTGAAGGATTTGTTTTGTGCTCTCTTATCTGAAAAATAAATTAATGTAGAATATAAAATTTAGTGGTGAAAGTGGAGAGGATGGTTCAGTCCAACCAAATAATGGCTCCATGATTAAGATGTTGACCTTAACCATGCATACAAAATTCCTTTATGCTTGCTGGAAGGACCACCACCGCATGCACGTGTGTGTGGGTCTGTGACCACCCCCACCACCTAACTGATATTTTTATTTTAATTAATCTTCTTCTCATAATTAGTTAATTAATTAAAATGTGTTTGTATAGGAATAGGATATAGCAGTAGTCAAATGTATGGTCGTGGACTTACACATAGAGAAGTGTTAGGGCAGCGTCGGATAAAGGGGCTCACACTCACATGACCACCCTTCCCTAAACGACATTGGTCCTTCTGTTTCTTTGAGCCTTCGCGTTCTTCAATCAATGGATGAACTGAATCATTCCCAACAGCTGGCGGTGATCATGGCCCCCTCCCAATCCCTTTTCAAATAAACTATTTCCATTTTTTTAATTATTATATCATTATGCATGCTAGTTATTTTTTTGTTAATTTTCTTTATAAGAGTTGAAAACATCATAACCAACTGTGTTATACTTCCTTGAAAGACTTTCTTGAAATTATACATGCTAGCTACCCCTTCTTAATTGTTAACATTTTTTCTAAATAACAGGTGTATTCTTTTTATTATAGAAAATATATTAATCTTGTTCAAGTGCATTTCAGTAGAATTATAATTATTATGACTGATAATATTTTTAAATATTTAATAATGGAATCCATAATCTTTAATTAAGTAAAAATAATTTTATATCAATTGAAGTTGTCTAATTAAATAAAAAAGAATTTAAAGAATCCCATTAATCTTACTGATAATTGGAGAAAACCATTCTAATTTCTACCCATAGGCCACAAGGTCTAACATAATTGTCACAAATAGTTGGGTTCTTTAAATATATGACAAGAGTTCAATTTCTAACTATGTGAATAGAACATTACATGTGGTGAGGGAAATTTCTCCTTAAGTAATACTCTATTTTCTTGAAGATTAATCTCATGATTTTCAGCAGTAACAAAAGAACTTATTTTTAAAAGATGAAAAAGTAAAGACTCTACGTATTCATTAAGTTGAAATAGTTTCATAGTAATTGGTAGACGTGGTCAATGGTACATAGTAGTTGCATATATTTATCAATTGAATAATTAATATTTATAAATTAGATGAAAGTTCATATAAATTTAAGCTTTTCTATTAAGGATTTTTTTAAGCATCAATTAATAAGAAATTAATTTTTTAAAGAGTTAAATTTAACACCTTTATAATTTGTGGAAAGTATGTTCAAAAGGTATTTCAAAATGAACTATATAATGTAGACGTGATTATCCAAGAAAAGAGAATCATATGGTGCTCTTTCAAGATTCAACCGTGCATTGTCTAGGCTCCTAAACTACTAGGGTTGGGTACACAATTCTCGTAATTTAATGTGTGGAATTGATTTATTTCTCTAGCTAGGGACCTTCTCACTGATTGGAAAACAAAGTCCAAAATTTTGGAGTGAAATCCGCCATGCCAATCCCATCTTCCTTTAGTGGCCAAATTTGGATGTTTGTGACCTCATTCCCAAAACCAGCACAACAATTGCTGTTGGATCTGATAGGGACCCAACATAACTAAGCACTAACCCTTTTAACACATGAGAAAAACATATCATCTCATTCTCATCTCCTCTCATTCCTCAGCACCCTTCCATAAAACGCAATAAGTGGGAAGAAAAATAAAATATCCATTATTGATGATGCTTAATAAATAATCATCACACGTAAATAATACGCATACACACACATAGTTTGGTGTCTTATGAAAAAGTTTTAAGAGAAGACAGACTAAGTCCAACAGTGTTTTGACAAAGACGCTCTCTTTCTTTCCATGTTTTTCGGTTCCCTTATCCCTCATAAAGCTTTGTTAACATCCATACAACAAAGAAAATATCACAACACAACACCGTAATTTCTTTCTATCTCTCTCTCCACCAAAAAGAAAAGATCATAGAGTGACAATTTCACATATACACTCGTTAGTCTTCAAGACAACCTCAACTGTAATAATGGAAACACATCATCAACCCCAAAAGAACTCAGAAAACGATGTACAAAAGAAAACTGAGGAAGGAGTTGCAAAGCCACCTTCACCATCCTCTTCCCCTTCTCATGAGTTCTCCTTCACAATCTCTCTCCACTCTTCTAACACCACTATCCATGACAAATCCAAAACCCCACCTTCTCTTGCAGCTGATTTATCCCCCGCAGATGACATTTTCTTCCATGGTCACTTACTTCCTCTACACCTCTTATCTCACTTCTCTTCATCACCTCGCTTTTCCACCAACTCAGTGGATAGTTTCACTCTCCCCATCAGAGAGTTCTTAGAAGATGAAAAACGTGCCAGCTGCAACAGCAGCAGCAGGAGTAACATCACCATAGATAGCATTACCAACAGCAACAACAAAGAAGACTACAACAATAGAGTCACAAAGGAAGAAAGTAAGTCCAAGCCTAGTTTCTCATTGTTTGGTTTATCAAAGGGGCGTAAAGGGTGTCAAGTTAGAGACAAAGAAGATAAAGAGAATATTAATAAGCACAAGAAGAAAATCGGGTATGATGTAATGCATGCACTAAAGAAGTACTTGAGAATGGTGCAGCCACTAGTGCTTTTCAGAGGGAGAAGAGAGAAAGTTCAGTTCCATGGGCAGGCTTATTCTCACTCGGGGAATCTAATTCGGAAAAACAAGCCAGAACTGAGAGGGAGAAGAGGTGAATATTCAGCACCAGCTTCTATGAGAACTTCTCCAACAAACAGTGGTCTTCTGCTTGCAACCGCTGCCCTTCCTCCTGCTAATGACAGCACCATGGAAGAGTTGCAAGCAGCAATTCAAGCTGCAATTGCTCACTGCAAAAATTCTATTGCAAAAGAAGAGAAGCTCAATTGCTGAACAAACGTGGTAGATAATTTTTTTCCCCACTAGCTGTGCTTATTACTGTCATAGTTTTCGTGTTTTATATTTTAGTAATGTTAAATCTACGCCTGAAGATTATATTGCTCCTGGTTCCAATATGTTAATTATTGGTTACTAACACTAGTCGACTCGAAATACATTTTTTTTTTAAAGATACATATATAACTGATAAATATTGATGATCAATAATTAACACATTGGCAACTTATCAATGTAACTCTAGTGCTTTAGTATTTATGATTTTAGGCACAGAAATTAATGTGGCATTATATGCGATTTTAGTATTTATGATTTTAGTATTTATGATTTTAGGCACAGAAATTAATGTGGCATTATATGTGAGTTTGAAACGAAGGGCGTGTAAAAACTAAAAAGTATATAAGTCAGAGAAGATTGATGGTTTGTGTCTTCTAGTGAATAGTATCTCGTTAAATTCCGAAAAGGCGAGTCTTTTTCCATGATGAGGTGATAGAAACAACTGTCGCTCGCTAGGGCCTCTGGATGAAAATGGTCAAGAGTTTTTCTAACTTATAAGTAAATTTTAAGTTGGAGTGTCGTGATCATGGGAAAAAAATTAACAGTAAGGTATTTTACCCTTCTAAATTACTTCATCCAAATCAAGTCAGTTCAGTTTCAAACTCAATTAGTTGCTAAGTATGACGTTCCAAGTTTATAAAATTCATTTTTCAAAAATAAGGATAGATATTTTTCTACAAAACTTATTTTGCTCCAAACGTTAAATTTATACATGAAAAAGAACATGCGATTTGTAATTTGTTGAAGAATTTCATATAGGAATTGCACGAAGAAATAGCGGTGATATTTTTAAATAAATAAAAATTAATTAATAAAATAGGGTACTTTATATCTAAAATCTTAATCAATCAAAATGTTTCGTCACTTTTCGAATTGTGAATTTTTGTAGAATTTAACATTTAAAAAAGAAAATTCCCTAAATTATATAGTCAAAACTGATCGATCAGTCTCAAAGTGACTTCCGCTAATAATCCATGGAAAAAAAAAAAAAATTGATCACACTTGTGAGGCTACACTAATCCAGAGAATTTTATGGGAAAAAAAGGGATATATATATATATATATATATATATATATATATGCATATAACATAAAACTATTTATAAATTTTTAATAAGAAGGCACCGATTATGGGAGTTCTCAGTTCTGACATATCCCAATGATAAGCATATAGTATACAGCAGCTATGGATGCGTCAGAAAATTTGAAGTCTAAACTACCTATGTTTTCTCTGACATTCTCTATGTTTTTTGTTTTTTATAACAAATATTATTATTCAAGATCAAAACAGAATTTTGAAAAGGGAAAATATGAGAAGGCTAGCGGGTAGATGGATTGTAACAAAAGTTTTTTTTTAGAAGAATGCATGGATGTCACCGGTTAGAACGCAATTCTTTCCACACAAATAAAAGTTACACTTAAAATAAACTTTTTTCAATTATTAATTGAACATGTCAAGAAAAAAAGTTGGATCACATATCATAAAATATGAGTTATAAAAAAGTAAGTTACATCATATTAACAAGGATCTCCATTACAATTAAAACTTAACTCCATAATCAATTCCAACCTACAATTCCCCGTGACAAAAATCAGAAAAGAAGAATTCAACACAAGGACAAAATTCTCCATGTAGCTATAGATCCATAATGAGCAGAGTAGAGTGTTTGTGCATCTGTTATTTTTTAAAATATTTTCTCGTGGTTATTTTGTTTAATAACTTTTTTGCTTCAAAACAAGTCCAATCGAAACATATTTGGAGCCGACGTACTAGATTCCCTGCCAAATAATCTGCTATACCTTGTCACAATCGTGTCCCCATTGCAAGAAAGACTGTATTCATGGAACCACGAAGGTGAGGTTACAACTGTCACTGACTTACATGTACGTAAGGGATGGGAACATGTTCTTTACAGGCTTAACAGTTAGGAAAGCGCAATGTAAACCAACCAAGTCAGAACAAGGAAAATTACATCATTTTGCGATTATACTATACTTTCAAATTTCAACCACTTACAATACTCTTCTTGGCATCAAATTGTAAAGTCCAAAAGGTCAAATCATCTTTTTGTAGCCCCTACACATGAAGGCAATGAATGAAAAAGGTACCCGGAGGATTTTTTTTTTTATCATAATAACAATTAATAGTGAATGAAATTAATTAACGGTCGTGAATGCATAGGGATGGCATGGCCGCAGAGCAATTAAGAGAAGGTTAAAAAGTTCCAATTAAAGTACACCTATATGACGGTTATATATATAATGCAGAGAAAATATATATTCTCTACATGTAATTACAGGGAGAGACAGTAGTGATGATAGTCATAAAGGTGATGCTAACAATTAATGATAAACATAATGATGAGCTTAGCTATACACATAAATGTTGGCAAGTATGGTTATAAAATGTTGGCTTTATGAAGGAGGACCACCATCTGCGATCGCTGTTGTACTATGAGTCAAATTGGAACAAAATCCCATTCTCTATGCAAAGTGCATGTGTTGTGTTTGACCATTCCACTTGGTAAGCTGGAAGCCACGCACAACATACGTCATGGAGTAATTGTTCATGTATCTGCTAATTAATCCAAGTAAGAATAACTGGATGCCAAGTTCCACGGATTCTATATATATGCCTTGTGAATCAGAACGAATTAATTATCTATATATAAGATAAACTTTCTGCGCCAAATGTAAAAATGAGTCTAAGTTTTCATTCATGTAATTAAATACCTGGTCTATATATTTTGCCTTAAATGAAAGTGTAACCTTTTATCAGGGGATGGAGATAAGGGAGTGAGAAAAAAAAATTGTATCTTTTATTTTTTCCCACGGAATAATATAAGACACTACCGAGTACTGAAATCGTCCCCTACTTGTCTATTAAATTAAAAACCTGGTAGGCTGGTCCAGATTTCCTTTAGTTGGAAGAAAACCTAGGTCTAAGAAGTCATCGCTGGCAATCTGGACCCAATCCCCTAAGCCCACAAACACAATGGAAATGGACCAAAAGCCCAACAAGAAAACTAGGTACTGAAAAAAGTCTTGGTATATTATCAGCAACAGACAGAGTGTGGAACAGAATTAAAAAATAACAGTCTTCCATTCCAATTTCCAAGCTTGTCACCTAATTTGTCATATTCCAGCAACAAGAGGATTTGCCTTGGATCACTCACTCCTGAGCAATAGGAGCTTTTGAAAAGGGAGAAATGGAGAATCCAGGAAAATAATTGCACATCAATTTTGTCAAATACAATGATGTCAAAGAAACCTGGATCGCCTTCAAGCAATACAAAAGGCATGAAGAATGGTCCTCGGCCATTGTGTGTTTTTGTTGTCAGTTGTCACGGTATCCTAATGTCCACTGCACCTCAACTTACCAAATTCCGCTGGGTTTAATAGGAAAAACAAACACATTGAAAACCTTAGTGTAACACAATAGTAATGTCTAACAACATGTAACAGTGCTTCAAACTGGTCCCACAGATAAAAGATATAGCAGCCAGCTATCCCAACTCCTAAGTGGCAAGTTTGTTTATTTGCGAGAAGAATAAACGGCGCAGCCATGAGCCATGCATCCACAGAGAAGTTTCAGTTCGCTGCGGCTCCATTCCTTTCCAAACAAAACATCCTAACATGACAATTGACAAGTGAGAGCATCATAGTTCATAATAACCATTACCACCTCTCTTTAGTGGTCCTCCAGACCGTTGGAATTTGGAAACTGACACTGCTTAGCTTACTTCAATTTATTTATTTATTTATTTATAATAGGACAGAATATTAATTAAATATAGTAATATTAAAAAATAAAAAAGATCTTAATTAATCTTTATAAGATATTTTTGGTGTTGATGCAAAATAACAAGAAAATAAACTCTAATAAATAACAAGAAAATAAACTCTAATAAAAGAAAGAATCTTTATTTCATGTTTTCTAGTTTCGAGTTACAATCTTCCCGAATAGTGTTGTTGTGTGATGAAGGAAGGATGAGTTTGGTTTAGTGCGTTAAAATGGTGAGAAGGAAGAAGCGTGAAGGAAGCAGCACGGATTGATGGATCGAACGGCGCGAAAAGAACGAAGGAATCTGATAGGCGGGGCCCACATAGAGCAAACCAACGTATGACGTAACTCTTGATCTTTTTTTCCCCACCAACAACCTCTGGTCCTCCTCGTACCGCAGCAGAATTGAATCACTTATTCAGTTTTGACTACAGGATCGGCTCCTTCAATATCTATCTGTTCACAGTTGTGATTAATTTGGACGCGGTAACGGAATTTCCTTATTTTGTTGACGGTTATAAACAATTCCTGGATCATTGAATTTTATAATTAGGATGACAAGGTGGGAGTTGAATTGAATGGAAGTGTTTTAATAAATTTGGCGTTGGGAGAGGGAGGTTGAATTTATGAGAGAGGATGCAGGCAGTGGGAAGAATAATTAGCCAGGGTGTGTACACGGTTTCGGGGCCGTTTCATCCGTTCGGTGGTGCAGTGGATATTGTGGTGGTGGAACAGCAAAATGGGAGTTTCAAGTCATCTCCATGGTACGTTCGATTCGGCAAATTCCAAGGGGTTTTGAAGGCTAGGGAAAAGGTGGTTGATATCTGTGTCAATGAGGTGCAAGCTGGTTTCCAAATGTATCTTGATCACAAAGGGGAAGCCTTTTTTCTCAGGGAGACCGATGCCCAAGAAGCCAATTTCATCTTTCCTTCTTCCTCTGGCGATGATGCAGATGACCACTCTCGCTCTCGCAGGTCCAGAAGTTGTGATTACGATGATGCTGGTGGGCTTGTGGGTAGGACCAGTTCTCGCCGCTCTAGAATACTTGGCCTTGTGTTTGGGAGAAGGTCTTTGAGAAGTGAAGATGAAGATGGCGATGCCGATGCCGATGGCGATGGCGATGGCGATGGCGATAGGGATGGAATTGGAAGCAGTGTTGGTTCCTTGGAGCGTGCTGAGATTGCAGCCAACTTGTTAGACCTCAAGTGGTCCACCAATATCTCTGGCGAGCAAGGCCAAGATCTTCTTGCTAACTCGTCTCGGGACGCTGACGTGGCCGTGGACAATGGTTACTTGAATAGGAAGGAGGTTCTGTATGATATTGCAGAGTCTGACGTGCAAGTTGCTTGTGTTGAGGTGGAGGTTGAACCATGTGTAGAAAAGGAATTGAATGGAAACCGGGTTTCTGTTGATGGCCCCGTTGATCATAGTAATCATATTTCTCATCAGCATCTTTCAGCTGATGGAGTTTTCCTTGAAACATCAAAAACTTCCAACTCGGGCGTCGTTTGTTCTAGTCAACAAGCTCCTGAGGTGATGTACGTTGCTGGCCCAGGATGTGAACAAGTTCATCTTCATGTTCATGATCACGTCTTGCAAACTGCAACTGTGCTGCTACCAGAGGTAAATTCACCGCAGAGTAGACTTCACCTATAGTTTTAGCTTAGACTTTTGGACAACACTGAATGTACCCAAGCAAACATGTTCTCCTATCAGAACTGGCAATATAAAACATAACACAGGTTACCAAGATGCCAATTTTCGTTACTGAGATCAAATTAATGGCTGCATTGAAGGTCGGCAGCAGTGATCTGGATAAAGTATAACACTCGGCTAATTTTGATTGGAGAACAATGACGCTAACACTAGTATTTATGCTACCATATTCAAGTTTTGTCCAATAATAAATGATACTAAATTCTTTGCTTGGAATTTTTTACATGTCAACTAGAATAATTAAAGAATCATTTTCAATCCTCAAAATACTTGTACTAATCCCCCTACTTACCATATAAAGGAATATTGAAAACTTTTATGCTGTTAAGGTATTAAATGCATTCACTTTTTCACTTCATACTTTTCTTGTAAAGTATTAGTAGGTTCTTGATGGAGGACATACCACTATAGCATTGCCCATAATTAAATCAAGCAAGCATTTACTCGGTTTTGGTTGACACTGACACACTAAAGTTATTTTTAGGGTACAGAAGCTAAGGACATTATTGAGAATGCTGATCTTGGGATGCCAGTGGTGGAGTTCTCTGAGTTTCATTCTCAGGTCCAGCACACAGATAGTATGAATTCTGATTATAGTATGTACAAAGAGGTGGAGATTGAAGAGCAAGCAACATCTCCAAAACCTCAAACTGTCAAAATAGGCCTAGGACATTGTTCGAGTGAGAAAGTTGAGTCTAACTATGTTATCAAATCTTCAAGCTATGACAATGTGGATGACCAAGCCTTAGATGAGAATAATAGGAAGAACAAAGATGTCTCTAGCACGTTATCATCTCTGGATCCTGTTGATGATTGTTTATCTAGAAAAGCAACAAGGAGATCACCATCACCAAGTTCAGAGGATGAAAATTTCCATTTTGGTGACCTTGATGAAAGTGTAATAAATGTTCGATTAAAGAGATCACCATCCCCTGAACAAGTAGATAAAGAGGATCGTGTTTCTTATGAGCATGACATTGAAAAGTTAACAGCATTATCCAGTCCCATAGTTATTCCTAGAAACGAAGCTGCTGGGGACGAAGTTGTGCTGCATTTAGGATCCTTGCCTAATATTTCTTCTAGTAGTGACATCATGGTCCAACATGACGTTCATTATCCTTTTAGTCTTTCACTGGACTCAAAACCCACGTCATTGCCATGGGCATTTCCTAGAAAAGATGACTTGGAATGTCCAAAATCAGATGAAGACAAAGGAAACCAGTTATCACATGAGGAGCCAGATGCCAAGGATTACAAAGATTCTGGGGAATTGAAAGATACTGTTCTGCAGCTGCCCCTTGGTAAGAGAATTAATAAGCTGTCTTTCTACTGAATTGAAAATAATCCATGTCTTTAGATAATATTTCATCTTCTTCTTGTAGTGTACTGACTACTGAATTATGTTAATAATTTGTATACTATACATTTTACTACAACAAGTTGTAAATTTCACTGAAGATTCGGAGCAACTTTCTGTTTTAAACAATAACTTAGTTTGAGCATACTTGTGTACTTTGTTGGAAAAAAATGAAGGGATTTATCATTGTTGTAGCTTTGAAAAAGGCTTCTCAAACATTAAGCTGTAGCCTGTAGGTAGTTACTACACTGATTTATCATTTATGCAAACAAAAATCTTCATAAACACTTTTTGTATGAAAGGACGGCACTGTACTTCTAAAGCATTCGGTGCTGAATATCTGGTTGGTAAATAAATTTACTTCTCTGCACCCTGAGGGATAATAGGCTTGTTAGTTGTTATTAAGATTTATAATTTTCCATGGAATTTAGGCATGGTGTCTTTTGAAAGTTCACACACACACACACATATATATATACATGTATATATATTTAATTTGAAAGGCATGATACCAGCCTGACCAAGTTGAGAAAAATCATACAGGAGATCCATCAACACACAATCCTTCCCCTGGTGGAAATTGGAGAATTTGGCCTTTCACCTTGAGGAGAACAGGATCTAGAAAGCCTATGTTGTCACCTCCTCCAAATGATGCCAAAACCACTATTTCTGGTAACTCTCCAGAGAATACAATTAGCACAGAGATGAAAAAAAATGAGCCCACACCTAATGTAAAGAAAAAGAATGTTAAGGAAATGACTCCAACTTCCGAACAGCTAGCCTCGTTGAATCTGAAGGATGGGATGAATACTGTAACCTTCACTTTCTCTACAGCTGTGCTGGGGAAGCAACAGGTAAAAACTCATCAGTTTCTATAATTTATTTTGAGGACATGAAATTTACTTCTCGTCCATTTGTATACTTTAATCAAAATCTCTCATTTAGATTATTTCTTATATTTTATGTGTGACTTACAGGTTGATGCTCGAATATATTTGTGGAAATGGAACACTCGTATAGTGATCTCAGATGTGGATGGTACAATTACAAGGTGAGAATATATCTTTTTGAAAATGTAAGTGTTTTTAAAATAGATAATGTACTCAGACAACACACTGGTTAATATTCATTCTCTTAAAAGTTGTTTCTCTTTGATATTGTTAATTTGATGTTACTTACCAAGTAAAGATACTTGGTAGTTGGTATCTAACTAAAAATATGTGCCTCTGCAATCTCATTTAAATCTTAGAGCTGGCTATCTTTTTTTCATTGAACATGCCTTGTCTAACTCCGCTTATGGCCTCACAGATGGTCCCACGCCTAGGTAAAGGGAGAGGGCTGTGTTAAGTAGCCAACATAAAACTTGTCACAACTCACACCAAATTTCTTTAAATATATGTCAGGATAAAGTTGCGCCTTGGTGACCTGGTGAGCATGGTTTCGGATCTGAAAATAGTCTCTTTGCACATGCAAGGGTAAAGTTGTGTACAATGACCCTTCCCCATACCTTTGCATAACAAGGAGCCTTCGGGGGCACCGGGAAATAGCAGTTTTTTTTTTCCTATGTGAGGATAAAATCTATTGTGTTATACATCAGTAAACTTCTACTATGTGATGTTTTTGGTGGTGATTGGCGAACAATTAGATTCTCTAGGGATCTTGTTTCTTTTGAGTCTAGAATGTTGCTTTTTGCTCCCCTGTTATCCCTTGAAAAAAACTAGGTATGGACTTTCCTACCTTATTTTCAGTCTACAGTGCTAATCGGATTCTAACATCAGAATCCCTCTGCTTGTTCATCCTTTTCAGTTGTTTGCCCCTAAAAATTAATAGGATTTTTTTCATTCTATTTTCCTATGTCATTTAGTAGCCTTTTTTGTTTAGTTCCTGGATTTGCTTTTCAGAATTAGTATGTTCTTACCATGCTAAATAATCCAATGAAAACATAATACAAACATAAATCTATCAACTTATCAAGCTTGGAGTATAAATCCAATAATTTTGGTATCACTATGGGGTGCTTGTGGTAGATTGCACTTGGAACAATTATGAAGGAATGCGGGGCATCTCTTCTGGAGTTCCTCTTCATGTTTGCCTCTTACTGGTTAGACTTGTATACACTGATTTGTTTACCTTGTGCTTAGACTCATTTTCTTATATGCTGAATTTTTAATTTAAAAATTTGTTTAAGGGAAATTAGAAATATAAAATTTTCTAGTGACTTTAAAATACCGGGTTTGATTTCGAATGAAGGAAAACTTTGAGGCAGTGCTTTGATGTGTCTTGGAATTTTATGGAAGAAATTTGACCTCAATTGATGTTTGCTTGGTAATCCCACGCAGGATTATGAATTACTTATTAGAGTTTGACATACCCTGTAGAAGGAAAATGTCATTCACTTTGAGGTAAATAATCAGATAGTTGAACTAGACAACCTAGGTTGGCTGGTTGCCATATTGGACGTAAAAGTTTAGTAGATAGAGATCCTTGTTTGGTCCGTTCTAGTCAATACTCTTTGATTATTGTAAATTTGGCAGATGGTATAATTAGTTTCACTATTACCATTAAACCTTTATAGGTGAATTCATTGATAATTATGGTACTATTTCTATGAGAAAATTTACAGGTTGTGGAATGAGTTTAATGGAATGCCAAATATGTTACGAGTAGTACATAAGGAAGTAAGACAAGACGCTGTAGAAGTTGTTTTAATTTGAATTTCCTTTCTGTCTTCCTGCTAGGACTTTTAATATCCTGATAAGCTTTTTGCCTAATAGAGTACACGTCTTTTGCTTCTCTTCTGTTATTTTTGAAAGACCGAACTCTAGTACCTAATTGTAATTTTTTTCCTTGTTTCACGTCTTAAAGGTCAGATGTTCTTGGTCAGTTCATGCCTTTGGTTGGTATTGATTGGTCACAAACTGGTGTTGCACATTTATTCTCCGCTATCAAGGTTGGTTTATCTTGTCCTTGCGTTTAGATGTTTTGAGACTGCTACAAGATGATATAATATAGTTAAATCCTCTGAATATCATTGCATATGAGCAGTTTTGGTGAAGGTATGCTCAAAACAAATAATTGGTTGCTTTATCTGTTGAAGACACAAAGTTGTTTATATTTAAAAATGTTATCGATATAATCTGATTAATTTTTGGAGGAATTTTATGATCCAAACCGTACCTATGTCTTGCCCATACAACTATCCTTTGATTTCTTTTCACCTGGTCCGGTGTCTCTCATGGTCTTTTTCTTTGTTAATTTCACATTTACAGGAAAATGGTTACCAACTGCTTTTTCTCAGTGCTCGTTCAATTTCTCAGGCCTATCTTACACGACAATTCTTACTTAACCTTAAGCAGGTGATGTATAAATTTAGCAATCAGTTTCCAATCCATATTAACAAAAAAAACAAAAATAAAAAGGAAAGAAAGGCATTTACATTTTAATATTTATTTTGTATATTGCAGGATGGAAAAGTTTTACCAGACGGTCCTGTTGTTATTTCTCCTGATGGACTTTTTCCCTCTCTATATCGAGAAGGTAACAACTCTTGTCTTTTTCCTTTCTGCCTCTACTTATTTGTTCCATTCTGTGACACTTTTATTTTTTTCCTTTTTTATCCTTGCAAGGAGGGGAGGGACTTCTTTTATCTAATGTAATTATAAAGAACTCTCTTTAGTTAACTTACATTTCACAGACAGAACAAGAAAAGGGAACTAAGTTATTTAAAAGTTGTTTTTGAACAATCTAACACTTCACCATGCCTTCGGTTATTCCCACACACACACAGTACTGAACTACTGATTACACCTGAATGAAAGAAATCTTACGTTAAAAATTTATGTTTAATGTCTTCTGGAAGAATGGTTAAGTTCTCTGATGAAATTCAGGTAATTTTAGCTAAAGCAATCTGCAAAGACTGTACGAAAATCTAGAGTCTGTACACTTGTGCCATGCTTTTACCCTAATTGACCAATAGCTTTTGTATAATAGGGTTTGGAACTTTGGAAGGCTATACTATTGCACTAGGAACTCTAAGAATAGTATAAATGGGCAAAATTGAATAAAAATTCCTCTTTTATTCCCTTATATCACATGAAGCCAGTGCGGGCCATGTTTGTTAAGAGGATTAAAAATGACCAAGTTTTGAATTTCTTTTATTGCATGAGTTCTGAATTCTGATTTTATTTTATTTGCTATACTACAATACTACATCGTATAAGACACCACCATGTGGAGATGAGGGCAATATATGTAAGACTCTTGTATGATGTTTTGAAGTTGTCTTATAACTTATTGACCACATAATTTTGAACGAGAGTGTGAGGATTCGTCAAAATTTAAGGCGATGTATCAAATGCCTTGGTCTTGCCTTTATAATATTTTGGACTAAGACAAAATTTTTCCATCTATTTCCAGTTATTAGGAGGGTTCCTCATGAATTCAAAATTGCATGCTTAGAGGTTAGTTCCCCGCTCCTCCATGTTACAATGAACATATATTAATATATTTTAGTCTGGTCATTCATAATGTTACTAAAGTCGATTTGATTTTTTTATATTGTCAGGACATCAAGGCACTCTTTCCTTCTGATTGCAATCCCTTCTATGCTGGGTTTGGTAATAGGGATAGTGACGAAATCAGCTACCTTAAGGTTGGAATTCCCATAGGCAAAATCTTCATTATTAATCCCAGGGTAAATAAATCCTTTTTTAAAATGTAAAAATTTGCTACTTGCTAGGAGTTCCTAAAATGTTTTGGAGTTTGTCAAACTTTTCTTATTTTTAAGTTTGCAGGGAGAGGTGGTTGTAAACCGTCGTGTTGACACAAAATCATATACTTCTCTGCATGCTCTTGTGAATGGAATGTTCCCCCCTACAAGCTCTTCTGAGCAGGTTTAATCTGAAGCTTTATTTTTTATTCTCTTGTTCATAATGTCAGTCTTGGGGATTGTGTTCCGCATATTTTTATAACACTCTTTCCAGAATTTAAAAATTCAAAGTAAAGCATGTTGAGTGTAAGAACTGGGGTGGATCTTTCTATATTTGTCTGCTGTGTGATTTAAATCCTCGTTATATTATTATGCTTTTAATCAAGTTTCTTGCTACTAAGGATTTCTTTGTAATCCTGGCTACTTTTTCCTGCTTTCTTGCTGAACCTTGTTTCCAGGAGGACTTCAATTCATGGAATTTCTGGAAACTACCCCCTCCTTCCATAGATATTTGAAAGGATAACATGGATTTTTGGGCTCAATTATGCCATCTAGATAGGATGGGCACTAGCTGTGCTGCTCCAACAATTATATGGGTAAATTTATAAGCTCTACATAATCTATTCAGGCTCCAGGATTTGGTTTTAGTACTTAGATACTTGGTCTTTTTTGCATAGATTTTTAATTCAAAGTGTTTCCTCTAATTTATAGGGAAATATCTTTATTCTTTTCTAGTATAATATGTTCAATATTTTTCCTGGAACTGAAGTATTGAAGATATTATTAACATGGCTAATTTTAATTGTATGTTTAACCATTCTTTTTGTGCAATTGTGCACGCTACTTCATTTTTCTAGTTTTTTATTTACTAATACAGGTTATATGCATCTGAGCCCAATGAGAACCACTTGATTTTGTTGATGACATACTGTGGATTGATTAATCGGAACACACAACATAATTTGGTGGATGGAATTTGTACGAAAGAGCAGGATTGAACTTCTACCCTCTTTGATGTTGCGAGATCAGATCCATTTTTGTCCTTGGTTAGTTATAATGTCATTGTTAAACCATGACCACTTAAGTCATGGAATCACACACATTTGCTTTCATTTCTTGGTTATAGATAGATTAGTGCACAGATAAGTCCTTTTCATTTGATTGCACAACTTGTATATGTATGTAACGGTTTACCTGACTGATACCTCTTCAGTTTTATTTTTCCACCGTATAGAAAAGTGTTCATGCTTGATTCCATTGGTTATTTGTTCTTATTTTTCAACAAATAAATGGTCCCCCATGATAATCATTTGAACACCATTTGACACGTCTAGTTTCTTTTTCTTTCGCTTCTTATCTCATTATTACTTCGGATGTCATTGTTCACTTTTATGCCGCCCGTATAAGTTTTACGACTTCAGTACTACTTTCATTATCAAAATAAAATGTTTTTATCAACGTTTTTCAAATTGAGCGACTTATTGATATAGGTTAATACACGGTTTAAGATTCAATTAGATCAATCGTGGTTGATCTAGAGTTTAACTGAACCCGCCACTTCTTTCTTTCTTTTTTTAGGGCTAACCTTATATGTTTATATCTTTATATGATATAATGCATTTATTATAAAATAATTAAAGATATTTTGGTCTAAAAATAATTCATCTTTAATTAATATACAAGAAAACTTTAAAATTATGATGGAGCAGTATTATCTCCCTTTCTAAATATGAGAAATTTTTAATTAATTTTAGTTTTTTAAAGAAAGTTGATTATTTTAATTTGAAACATTATTAAATTTATCTTAAAGCTATTCGAACATATAATCTTTTTCTTTCTTGCTTTCCAAGTTGAAAAGTTTGGGTCTTAAATGAATTTATTACTAAAAAAAAAAAGTGTATAAGTTAAAGATTGGTTTTTGTTCACACGAGAGATTATAGACACCAAGAAAGAACTATAAGGAATTCTGAACTAGCCTTATGTAAAACCATGCACGGCAAAACTAGTTTGTCATCAATGAAGCATGAAAATTATTCTGTTAAATAATGTTAAACATGCATTAAATGTTCTTATTATTTTTACACAATTCAGTTAAATAATCAAACTAATCTTATAACTTAAAGTGAGAAATAGCTCATGGACATTAATTTAACATTTAGATAACACTTTGACCCTTGTTTGGTTTAGTAGAAATTGGAAAGAGAATAAAGAAAGAATTTTTTTTTAATGTTGAAGGAGAAAAATAGGGAAAATAATTTAAAAACTTGTAACGCGCACTATATTATTTCTTATCTATTTTTATTATTCTTATTCAGTGTTTTAAAAATTTGATTGATCATTAACCCAATGAAGATATTAAAACATAAAGATAATATATTGAACTGTGCATGACTAGATGTAAAACATAAAGATAATATATATTTATTGCTAAAAAACTTCATTAGCTTAGTAGTTTTAAAACCGTGCTCTTGTTTCTATATCTTTCTTTATTTCTTCTATGGTTCTTTTGAACTAAATATCTTTAATTTTAATTTACTTCTCACATATTTTTATTCTTTATTTTTTATTTTCATTTTCATTTTCATTAATCGTATTTTCTTATTTCTACCAAAAGAGGGGAGAAGAGAGAAAGACCATAAGAAAGAGAGAAAGAAAATAAATTATAGGTGATAGGAAGATAAAATGAGAAATAAAGAAAAATAATACGTATTCATGAAATGTTTGATATCTATTAGTATTCATATATCATCACTCAATTAAAACTTACAATTTATAGGAAAACTTTCACTCTTCCCACTAAATTATAATGAGATGTATTATTATAAATAACTAGTAAAATTTTAGCTTGTGCATCACACAGAAAATATACATATTTATTTTACATAATTAAAAATTATAATAAATACATACCTTTAAATAAATAAATCATGTTATAATTAAAATTTGTAATAGATAAATATTTTTAATATATAAATTATATTTTAGATATACAATAAATAATTTATATTGTGATAAAATATTTTTTATTATTGATTATTTTTAACAAAAAATACTAAAATTTAAGTTAAAACTAAAAATATTAAAAATGATACATTTAAATATATAAATAACTTATAAAAGATTCTTAAAAACACTTGAAGAAAAACAACTAAAATAGCTCGAATTAAAATATAGCAATTAAAAACATTCTTGTTCAAGATACAATTAACAATTTATACAAAGAGTGTGGGTATATGAAAAATTTGGAAAGGCAAGAATGATGCAATCTTCAAAAAAACATTCAAGAGTGTCAAAGATATTGTGTTAGCAATCCAGCAAAATGTTTGAGAGTGTGTCATTCATTAAAACTTACATCTCATTTGCAGAATGGTTGATGAACTGGACTTTCTGTTGTGTGAGGGTTTCTGACTTCTCTTCTGTCTCAAGCCATTGTGGGATTTGTGTCGTGCCTAGTAGTTCTTGTTTTATTTTTCTTTTTATTTGTCGTTGTATCGTGTAATTTGAATTGAAGGTATTTATTGTGCTTTCAAGCATTATAAATATATTTTTGGCTTACAAAAAACAATTTATACAAAAAGAGAAGTTATAAAGTAGTTTGATCCCCATTGTCAACAAAAATTAACGTGTTAACATTTTATTGATAAAAAAATAATTTATATTGAGAGAAAGATTAGTAGAATGAATTGTGTTTAATTTTATGTTAGATAATTAATTCTCAATTCATAATTAAATTAGATAAATTTTACATGTTTATATTTGTATGTCGTGGAAGAGTCAAAATTTAATTTTGGATCTCGAATTTATTTTAAATTAAACAACTTGGAATATTTTTGTGCTAACTTAAAAAATTTATATCAACAAAGTAGTTATTAAATGTGTTAAGGGTTGTCTATTTCATTTAAGAGTAACTGAGTCAACCAAAGTCAATATTAGCAAGCGGTGACTTTTGTCAACGAGCACACTTGTGTTAGGACTCCATGTAATACGCAAGCAAAAAGAGAGTGGTTGGCAAAAATATTTGTTTTCTTCTTGAGGGATACTCCTGATATGAAGACAAGTGCATTTATAAAACTTGCACGGGGCAAGTGGGGTGTGAAGCTACATCGTCATCAGGTCTACAAAGAAAAAGTTAGAGCCCTTGAAAAAATACATGGTGCCTCTAGGGAGCAATACAGCCATCTCTGAAGTTATGCTGAAGAACATTTACGTAGCAATCCTAATAGTACTGTAAAAATTAGGTGTGAGATGACTAGTAATGGAGTTGTGTTTGAAAGGATTTATGTGTTCTTGGAAGCTTGTAAAGCAGCATTTGCAACTACATGTTGACCTTTGATTGTGCTTGATGGGTGTTTCTTGAAGGGTGAATATGGAGGTCATTTGTTTAGTGCAGTTGGCAAGGATGGAAACAATCAAATGATACCAATTGCTTATGCTGTTGTAGAGGTTGAATGTGAAGCTTATTGGAGATGGTTTTTCAAGATGCTATCATCTTATTTAGATAAAGTGTAGGCTGCATCATGGGCATACATTTCAAATCGACAAAAGGTATCTTATATCTTCTCAATTCATTTATGCAGATGTTCAGTAGCAAGTTATTTATATGTTTTAGGGTTTTATGTTGCAGGGTTTGTTGCAGATATTGAGAAAATTATATGGAGATAATGTCCAACATCGAGTGTGTTAGGCATTTGTATGAGAACTAAAGAAATAAGTTTCCAGGTGGACAGAAGGAAATGTTATAGGCATCTGCAAAAGCAACCACCTTTCCTAATTTTGAGAAAGCAATGAAGAATCACAAAAATTTTAATCATGATGCCTCAGAGGATTTGAACAACAAAAATCATTCAACATGGACACATTATACCTACTCTGTAGACACCAAATGTGACCTTCAGGTGAATAATATGTGTGGGGCATTTGACAGGGCAATTATGGAATATAAAGATAAGACAATAATTACAATGTTAGAAAGGATCAAGTCTTACATCACAAGGAGGATTGTCAACTTAAGGGGTTTGATGCAGAGGTACGAAGGGCTTATATGCCCTAAAATACAACAAATTCTATAGAAAAATTAGAAAGAGCCACAGTATTGGAATCCTAACTGGGATGGTGATGACGGCATGTCCTTGTTTAAGGTGTCTAGGGACTGTACTATATTTGTGGTGGACTTGAACCAAAGAAGTGATACCTGCAGGAAGTGGGATATTAGTGGTATACTTTGTTATCATGTCATAGCCTGCATATGGTATACTAACAAAAAGGCTGAAGAATATGTAGCCAACTTCTACTGGTTATTTACTTGTCAATCATTTATGTAAATGATTTGACATATGTCATCTCGTTTATTTAACTACTTTGACAGGAAAAATATGTTTATGGCAACATATTCATACATTGTGCTGCCATGCAATGAACTAAACTTGTGGGCCAAAAATACGACTGGGTCAATACAATCACCAGCAATGAGAAGAGTCCTAACAGAAAAAAAAAAGTTAGAAACATGGCAAATGATGAGCCCAAGAGTGCAACATGGTTAGGAAGATAATCTACTTCAATTGTTTGTAATAATTGTGTTGAGATTGGGCACAATATCAAAACATGTAAAGGGAAGACAATTGCAGATAGAAAAGTACCAAAAGGGGAAAATAAGGTATTAACATAAAGTGAACTATAATTTACTAACATGTCACTTTACTAACATTTTATTTCAATTTTTAGAAACAAAAAAGGAAAAATAAAGTTGAGACATCATCTACATCAACCATCAGTACTAGGGACAACAGAAGCAAGAGAAGGAGAGTGACTAATTCTACTAGAAATCTTGAACAACAAGTAAATATTAGGGTTACTAGAGGTAGTGTGAGAGCTAATGTCTCTACATCTATCGAGAATTCTATACTTACACAGACACAACAATCAACAACAAATCTTTCAACTTAGTCAAATTTTGGACACTTAACAGGGTCTTTTTTTAAATTTGTTGGTTTTGGCTACTTTTTTTTTTGTGTTTAGGGTTTAAAGCAAGGTCTATTGTGGTTGAGATAATTTTTTTGTAGGATCTAGTCTAGTTGAAGGACCTTTTTGTATGGTTTGGTCTGCTCTAGTTGCAAGACTTTTGTGTAGGGTGTGGTCTGGTTTATGTAGAAGGGTCTAGTTTGGTTATTTGATGTAATGCTCATTGATTTTGTAGCATGGTCAAGTTTGGTTTTTTTTATAGTGATGACATATTGGTTATTTGATGTAATGCTCATTGTTATTTCATGTAATTATTAACTGATGGAATATAAATTTGATGTAGTAGTTGGCTTATAGAAATTTAAGTTCAAGTTTGATGTAACATTGGTATTTTAACTGATATGGTAGATTGGTATTCACTGATATGACAGATTGGTTTATGCCAATTTAAGTTCAAATATGACATATTTGTTTTTCAAATTAAATGGCAAATTAACTGATATGGCTGCCACAAGTTTATTTGACAAATTGGTATTCAGTGATATGGCATATTGGTTTTGGAAATTTAACTTCAAATATGGAAAATTTGTATACACTGAGATTTGTTTATGGAATTTATGTTCAAATATGGCATATTTGTATTCACTTATATGGCATATTGGTTTATGAAATGTAAGTTCAAACATGAAATATTTGTAATTCAAATTAAATGGCAAATTGATTCATATGGCAGCCACAACTTTATTTGGCAGATAGGTATTTGATAATGACATATTGCTTTGGTTTACACTAGTATTTGATATGGCAAATTGATTCAAATTACATTGGTCTCATATAGCAACCACGTATTTACATTGGTCTAGTTTATATGCCATCAACATATGGCAACCACAACTATAATCCAAAATGGACTTTAAATTGAACCTCAACTTACACTGGTCTGGTCTCATATAGTTGCCACATTTTTACATTGGTTTCATGAATTAGGTGTATATTATGTTGAAATTGAACTTCAAATTTAAGGCATCCTTAGAATTCAAAATGAACTTTAAATTTCCAGATAACAGAATATTACAAAATGGTCCTACTCAACCTAAACATCTCATTACATACAAATGACAGAATACATATATTCAAATGACAATTTTTCCATACATTCAACTTCCCCTAAACTAAACCAATGAACCCTAAAATCAACAATTCTAAAACGTAATTTTTCAATAAAAGGCCTCCCTCCCCCCTAAATGAATTTTAAACCAAACCTTTATCTCTCTTTCTCACAACCTCCGTTCCTCTTCCTCATTCTTTCTTTCCCTTATCCACTTCTCCTCCTCCTTCTACTTCATTTTCTTTCCTTCTCAGCTCTTCAAATCTCGTGGTGTTTTATTTACTCTAAAATCCTTCACCTAGTGAAAGGTAATGAAACTCAAAACTCCTATTCATTCTCTTTTTCTTTCTGAAGCTAAGTTTGGTAACTTTTGGTGTTAGGGATACTGCTTTGAGGAAGAAAAAGAGTACACACACTGTAAAGGCTGCTCATTTTGACTCTTTAAAGTAAACTCGTAACTTGTAACCTAAAGAATAGGCTATTTGCAAGTGCTAGCTTCGAGTAGAATTATTTTTAGAGTGTGGAGCACTAGTTTTAAGGATTTTTATGGTTACCTATAAATAGGTAAAGTTTCAAACAAATTTCTAAATGTTGGAAATCTTTGTTGATGGTCAAATCTGTTGATTTCTACCTTGCATAGTACTCTTGAAGTTGTTGTGAATTCGTTTGGTTGACTCTCTATGGTTGTGAGTGGTTTAACAGTCATTGTAACCTATCTTAATAGTTTTATAAGTATTATTTTAATTTGTCTTATTATATTTTAATGTTGTTTACCTAATAAGTTTGGGAAACATACTTTTTATTTGATTTTATTCTCTATGAAATTTATTTCAAAGGTTGAGTACTTTATAAATTTAAATTGATTATGTTTGATGAAATTGGAGATTTATTTTGGAATGAACTTTAAAGTAGAATAAATTTGGTAATTGTATTATGAGGATCCATGTTAGAACTCATATGTCGTTAGCGTATGATAATGACCTAGGTGCACTTAGTTGTATGATGTCGAGCGGAAAAGGGTTATTTGTTAGACAGAGCTACCACTTTGTGGAGAGAACTATCAACGAGATGGAGCTGCCCCCGATGGTATTTTATGATATTGAGTCGTGATATGGTTCCCGGAGGAGAGGGTTATCCATTATATGGAGCTGCCCAAGAGAGAGGTTACTCTTTGAGGAAAGGGATATCAACGAGATAGAGTTGCCTCTTGGTTCTATCATGAGTAATCCCATTGTATTTATATTTCATTTTATTTATGTTTTACATCAGTGTATTTCATTTCAAATTTCCTTATTTAATATATATGATAAATCTGTTATTGTTTTGAATGATAAACGTAACATTTTGGATGTTGTGTATAAGTTAACTATGGTTGTTGGATTTATTGAACTTGGTGATTTAGTAAGTTTTATATTGACAAATGTTTTTATTGAACAATTTTTGCATTAGTATGTTTTCTTTCTAGTTCACAGTGGTTGTTAGACCCTCGCTAAGTCTTTATGACTTACATTCTTTCTATTGTTTTTCATCCAGATTCCCAAATAGTAGAGTAGCAAACCTCTCTATTGTTCAATCTTCTATTATTTCTTTTTGGTAGGCCTTATTTGTGTCGGCACACAATTGATGTTACTTTGAGGCTATTTGTACATTCTGTAGCTGTAGAAAGTAATGCATCCTTCCAAGCCATGGCTGAAGATTCTTGAGTCAAGGAGGAAGCCGCCTAGGATCTATTCTTAGAGGTTCTTGAGGTTGAGGAAATGGAGGTGGAAGACTAGGAGATGGAGGTGAATATTGGTGTCACTTCTTCAATGAAAGAGATAAACCATAGTGAAACTAGCCACAAAGGAAGGAACCCTTGATAATAGCATGAAGTACTTTCACAAAAGTGGAGAGAACATGAACACTCTCTAATAACAAAGAGCTCTCAAATTTAGAAAAAGGTTATTTTCATTCAAATGAGTGTTAAAAGCTACATGAGCGGAGGAGAGCTCCTTATATATAGCTAGCTATGGATCATGGGCTTAGGCACTAACATGAACTTCCAACTCCTCTAATTAGGGAGGATTAGTTGGTTAATTTAGTGTTAATTGAGCACATGTCAATTTAACACTAAATTAATTCAACTAAGATCCAAACATGGCCTTAAAAACAAGGATCTATGTTCCCTCTTGTTTGAATTTGAATTTTGGAGGGAAATGACATGGCACCTCCAAAATTCAAATTAAAATAAGAAGGAATAAGAATCAGCCATGTAAGAGTAAGAAAGCACATGTGGAGTGAAACAAGGGGACAAGGGGGCCCACATGTCTCTTACATGCTTCATGTGTTGGTTAGAAGGGTTTTAGAAGCAATTAGGGGTGTGGAAATGAATAACCACACATCCAAATGCATCCTAGATAGGTCTAACTAATTAACACACTCTACAAAGAGACTAATTACACCTCCTAAAGAAAATAGAACCTATAGGCCAAAATACAAGACTGAAAATAAAACTAACTACACCCCTAAAATCCTAATAACTTAAGGGTGCTTATACAAGCCTAAAAATGGTTAAATGAATACAATTAAATGGAGCATGTCCTAAACTAAGCTCCTTGAAGCTTCATCCAAGTCATGATTCTTTCTTATTGGTCATACCTCAAGCCCATGCTAGGCATGCATGCATCAGAAAGTTTAGATATGTGATTTATGTTTAGATATTGTATATTTAATGTTGTTGAAAACTCTGACCAGTGAGTTATTGGTAATAAATTTCTTTATAAATTTTGGGATGTCCAAAATATAGAGAGACTTAAAGTTTCTACAAAATCTTAAAAGTATGTTTAATTTAAAAAATTATTTGTCATGTTTTATTCTATCCTTGTTAGGCTTGCCAGGCTAAGGATGTTAGTATACGTGCTTATCATGACCTTGAATTTGGGTTATGACAAAGTTGGTATTAGAGCTTTGGTTATAGGTGCTTGTAGCTGCATGCATAAGGCAATAATAGATTCATACAAGTAATTATGGACCCGGGTACTTGTATGAAGCTATTATATACCTTATGATGGTAAAAAGTCTTGTCGTATAAAGTGTTGCTCAGTTTCTTTATTGCTTCCCTAAGATCCCTACACTTTTGTCCATTATTGATACATAATATTTTCTTAGGTGAAGATGCCACTAAGGACTAGGATTCCTACTAGAAGAAAAGATTTTGGTGAGTTTGCTGCCTAACCACTTGACCTTCTTCAAAGGGGTCGTGGTTGAGGTTGCAGTCGAGGTAGACGAGGTGCTAATACTGTAAGCATGGATTGACTACAAGATTTGCCAATGTTGAGATTCCTATAGCGAGGCAGGGTAATCTGGGAATGACAGAGATTACAGCTAGTTTATAGGGGTTACAACAGGAAGTTCAATAACTTATTAGAGTTGTTGTTGGGAAGCAATAACAAAGACGTTAACAACAAAAACTTGATGACCAGCAGGGGGTTATACAGGTGGATCTGCGCCCTGATGCTATGATAGGAGGTATTGAGGTTACTTTAGCAAAGTTCATAAAGCTCAAACCTCCTATATTTTCTGGGTCTTATGTAAATGAGGACCCACAACGGTTTATTAACGGGCTAGAGAGGCTCTGGAGGGTGTTAGATTGCTTGGATATAAAGGTTGTGGAGTTGGCTTCTTTCCAGTTAGAGGGTGTGGCCTATGATTGGTTTGATAAAATGACACGTGGGAGATCACTTGGATCACCTCCGTTTGCTTGGAGTGAGTTTTCTTGATTATTCATGGCTTGTTTTCTTCCGGAGAATGTCAGAGATGGGTTAGCTTGTGAGTTTGAAAGACTAGACCAAATTGAGGGTATGTTAGTATTAGAGTACAATGACCATTTTACTCAGTTTTCTAAGCATGCTCCTTACTCTATCATAGAGGAGATACGTGTCAAGATTTTCATTAAAAGGTTGAGGGAGTATAGCTTTAAATCCGTGGTTGGGTCTAACTATTCTACTTTTACTGAGATTTTAAGTCTAGCATTACAACTTAAGCAAAGACAAAAAGAGAAAGGAAGCAATGGTTAAGATTCTTGCAAGAAACAATGGATTGAGGGATCACAGAATAGTCACCCTAGTATTTGTGTGGGGTCTGTGCCCGATTATCGAGTACAACAAAGAATGGTATCACAAAGTGGTGGTTCTAGTGGGTAGTCTTTTGGATTAGTGCAGAGTCGTAGATCAGATTAGGAGAGACCTTCATAGACCACTTCATACCAGGGCTTGTTTTAGAGATAATAGGACATGTTATCAGTACATCCAGACAAATCATATTAAGAGGGATTGTTTAGTGGTTGTGACTCAGTCATCATCTAGTCATGCATCAACGCCAACTGCTCCTCAAACTCTTTCTACTCTTGTTAGGCCGTTTGGGGGTTCTTCAGGTTGATGTTTTGGAGTGGCTCAACCGAGTGGTAGAGGGTCTAGTGGTAGAGGTCAGGCACAGGTAGGGAGAGGTTAGGCTTGGGTTTTTGTTAGGATGTTTAGACATCTAATGTAGTGGTTACATGTATACTTTCTATTTGTTCTCGAGATGCATGCGTGTTGTTTGATCCTAGAGCTACACATTCTTTTATATATGTCATTTGCTTCTCAACTTGGAAAATGTTCTTCTTTGAATGAAACCTTAGTTGTGACTAATACGATTGGAGAAATTTTGTTAGCTAATTGTGTTTAAAAGTCATGTGTGGTGTCTATCAAGCGCAAAGAATTGATTGTAGACCTAATAGCTCTAGATATGGTAGATTTTGATGTGATGTTAGGCATGGATTAGTTAGCTTCTTACTATGCTACCTTGGATTATCGTAACAAGGTAGTGAAATTTAAAATATCTGGGGAATCAACTTTCTTATTTCAGGGAGATCGAGGTTGGGTACCATATAATTTTGTTTCAACTTTAGGAGCTAGTAGACTATTAAGGAAAGGTTTTCATGGGTATTTGGCTTTGGTAAGGGATATACAAGCAGATAAGGTGAAATTGAAAGAAGTCATGCACTCCCTTGATCTTTCTCCAAATGATTCATCCATGGTTATATGCTCTCCCAAGGATCTCTTCAAGAGGTTAGAGCTAAGAAGAAGATGAAGGTGAATAGAAGAGTAATGGAGGTTGGAGGCGTCACTTTAACAGAAGATAAGCCTTAGAGGATGAAGCTTGCCACAAGGGAAAGAGCCATTGATAAAAGTCATTAGGAGTTTCTCTCAATGGAGAAGGAAGACACTCACAATTTCAGTGAACTCACAAAGGTTTTATAAAAAATCAAGTGTAGCCTTTATATGAAGGAGAAGGTGCCAATTTATAAAAGTAGAAGCTTAGCTCATGAGCCTTGAGTTGGATGTCCAACTTAAGGAGGATTAGAAGGTGGTTATTTGATTTAATTAAGTGTTAATTGAGATAGCTTATTAACACTTAATTAATTCAATAAGATCCTAAGGTCTCATATCTATGTTCCCTCTGAATTTGAATTTGGGAGTGTCATGTAGACTCCCTCCAAAATTCAAATTCAAACAAGAGTGTCATGTAGGCGCTGCATGGGAGAAAAGAGGAAAGTGGCGCCTCATAGAGGGAGCAAGGGGGGCCTACATGTCTCCTCATGCTTCATGTGTTGATTAGAAGGGTGTGGGAAAAATCTAGGGGTGTGGTTAACAAACCACACGACCAAAAATCCCCTAAAAAGGCCCACTACTTAACACATTCCACATAAGAGACTAGCTATACCTCATAATCAAACAATTACAAAAAATAGGCCAAAATACACAGCCAAGGAAGAAAACTAAGAATACCTCCTCAAGTTCAAAATAAAGGCACAAAATACAAGCATGAAAATAAAGGTCTTTTATATGGCCTAAATAACCCAACTAAATAAAGGCACAAATTATGGCCTAAATACTATTTATCTTGATGTCTTTGAGGAATTGAGGTTTTCCACCCTCTTTCCTAGCCATGGACCTTGTGATGAGACATTTGGTAAGGAGGATTGCATCACCAACCAAGGTCTTTCCTCTTAGAAATGGAGGATGAAGGAGGCTAGAAAATAGGGGTGGGAGACACCACTTTCTCTTTGAGGAGAAAGATGAATCAAAATTTTATGTTAACTTGCCACAAAGGAAATGACCCTTAATAAAAGCTTTAAGGAAGAAACTTTTTAAGAAAGAAGATTATCGATGACACTTTACTAAGAACAATAGCTCAAAAAGAGTCAAATATCATTCATTCAAGAGTGTGGAATACAAAATAGCAGGAGGAGTATAAATAGTTCAATGGGAGAGCTTGGGCATAGAAACCAAGGCAATATAGGACTTAGGCTTAATTAACATTAAGGCTAATTAATCCAAGTCTTAGGGCCTTAAGATAGGGCGCCTAATCTAATTCCATATGGGTGCAAAAAGAAAACCTAAGAGTGAATGAAGAAGCCCAATCATGCCTAGCCTAGGAACGCATGCACTAAGCTTACACCTCCGAATAACTAAAGGCACATATACCTTCTAAACTAAATGAAGATGATTGAAATACATGGCCTTAATTCAAGATAACATCACGTCCTAAATTCCTATGAAATTAAAAATATTTACAAGTGTACAAATCCTAATACTATAGATTCAAGTCTTCAATCAAGCTCTCATCCAAGCAAAGTCTTCCTCTAATCCTCTTAGCCATGATTCATGCTAGGTGGGATTGCATTAAGAAGTTTCGATAGTGTGTGACTTTCTTGATGTCTTCCTCGAGGAGCTTCCTAGCTTGCTATCTGACAGGGAGATAGATTTCTCTATTGACTTGACTCCTGGCACTCAGCCAACCTCTATACCTCCTTATCAGATGGTTCTAGCAGAACTTAAGGAATTAAGGGAGCAATTACAAGATCTTCTTGATGTGGGCTTTGTTCGCCCAAGTTCTTCTCCTTGGGGAGCACTATATTGTTTGTGAAGAAAAAGGATGGATCTATGCGATTATGTATAGATTATAGACAATTGAATAAGGTGACAATAAAAGAATAAATATCTTTTGCCTCACATTGATGAGTTATTTGACCAACTTCAAGGAGCTCAATGCTTTTCAAAAATAGATTTGAGATCCGGGTATCATTAGTTGAAGATCAGAAAGGAAGACATCCCGAAGATAGCTTTTTCGCACACGTTATGGGCACTATGAATTCTTAGTCATGTCTTTTGGACTTACTAATGCCCCATTAGCTTTTATGGATTTGATGAATATCGTCTTTAATCCGTTCTTAGATCATTTTGTAATTGTGTTCATTGATGACATATTAGTTTATTCCAAGAATACACAAGAGCATGAACAACATCTAAGGTTGTTTTTACAAACCTTAAGAAAGAAATAGTTGTATACTAAATTCACTAAATGTGAATTTTGGTTAGATAATGTTGCTTTCCTAGGGCATATTGTGTCTATGGATGGGATAAGTGTTGATCCAAGAAGGTAAAAGCAGTGTAAAATTGGCCTAGACCTATTACACTAAAAAAGATTAGCAATTTCCTTAGCTTAGCTGACTATTATCGTTGTTTTGTTAAGGATTTTTCTAAACTCACATAACTGTTAACTAGGCAAACTCAAAAGAAATTCGAGTTTCAATCGAATGATGGTTGTGATTAAAGATTTCAGAAATTAAAGGATTATTTGACTTAAGCACCAATTTTGGCTTTACATACTAGTGGTGGAGGTTATGCAATTTATTGTGATGCTCTATAGTAAGCCTTGGTTGTGTACTTATGCAAAATGGTAAGGTCATTGCCTATGTATCTAGGCAACTCAAGAGGCACAAAAAAATTATCCCACACATGATTTGGAGATGGCAACGATGGTTTTTGCACTAAAAATTTGGAGGCGCTATCTTTATGATGAAACTTGTGAAATCTATACTGATCACAAAAGCCTTAAGTATATCTTTCAACAAAGGGATTTGAATATGAGGTAGAGAAGATGGATGGAACTTTTGAAAGATTATGACTATACAATCTTGTATCATCCAAGTAAGGTAAATGTTGTTGCTGATGCTTTGAGCAGGAAATCCATGGGTAGTCTTGCCCACTTAGCAAAGGTGAAGAAACCTATAGTCAAAGAATTTCAAGAACTTGTTGAGAGTGAGATTCATCTTGAGGTTTCTCATTTAAGTTCACTATTAGCTAACATGATATCCATTCTACCTTGGTAAATGATACAAAATGTGCTCAAGGGCAAGACTTAGACTTAGTCAAGAAGATAGAAGAGGTGAAAAAGGGTACAATTTCAGAGTTTTTTGTTGATTGTGATGGTGTTTTGAGGCTTGGATCTCGACTATGTGTTCCTGATGTGAGTTATTTGAGGAGAAATATCTTAGAGGAGGCTTATAATTTTTCTTGTACTATACACCCAGGTTCTACCAAGATGTATCATGATTTGCAAGAACTATATTGGTGGGAAAAGGATGAAGAAAGATGTAGTGGAATTTGTTTCTAAGTGCTTGGTGTGTTAGCAAGTAAAAACAGAGCATTAGAAGCCAGCATGACTATTACAATCCATTGAGATACCTGAGTGGAAGTGGGTAGGTATTGCTATGAACTTTGTGACTGGTTTGCCTCAAACCTTAAAAGGTTATGACTTTGTGTGGGTGATTATAGATAGATTAACTAAATTTACATATTTTTTACCTGTGAAGACAACTTATACTGCAGCTCAATATGCTAAGTTTTACCTAGATGAGATTGTCTATTTGCATGGTATACCATTGTGTATTATTTCAGATAGAAAGACTTAATTTACTGTTCAATTTTGGAAGTCTTTTCAAGTTATTTTGGGAACTTGTTTGAATCTTAGTACAACTTTCCATCCTCAGACTGATGGTCAATCGAAGATGACTATATAGATCTTGGATGATATGCTTTATGCTTGTGTTTTAGACCTTGGAGGGAGTTGGATAAATGATGGTCAATCTTAGAGCAAGATGTTGGTCCTAGGAGGAAATCTAAAAGGGGGGTTGAGTAGATTCCAAAAATATGTTCACAAAATTTTCTATTCAAATATAATATCATAGTTTTAAAAAATCTCCCCTTTAAAGAAATTTCCAAAATAATTTAGTGTTTTCAAAAAGAGATTTCAAATAAAGCTTGAAACAATGTTTAAGATTCAACTATTTCTAGGATTTAAACAACAAAACTTGAACAATAACAATTCCTTCAATAATGATTTTCAATTGGCACTTAGTTAAATCACAATATGAATTCCAATAAACAATATTAAATAATCAAAGATAATGGGTAATGAAAATATAGTTTCAAGATTCAATTATCCAATTAAAGATTCAATAACCCAATCACAATCTCAACTTTACAATAACCAAGAAATAATTTTACTGTATTAAAGATACAATTAAATTTTGCAACAGTAAAACCTAATCATAAAACAATCAATAAATCAATTCAATCAATCACAAAGAATTTAGGGAAGGAGAGAATTTGTACAGTTGTTTTATACTGGTTCAGTCAACCTGACTACATCCAGTTTATAAACTTAGCCTTCCGCTAATCTGCTTTCCACTAAAAATCAAAGTACATACACACCACACATACATATTTTTACTTAGAAAGATTCAAAACAACACAAGAAAATAGGCTTTCTCTTGCTTCCCACAAGAGTTTGCTAAACCATGACACCCCGCACTCACAACACCCCATTGAAATATTTTACAATAATCTCAACAACACCTCAAGAGATTATAAAAAACATGTGCAAAAACACAAAGAAAATGGCATAGAACAATATCACCTGATTGTGATGAATAACCAAGGAACAATAGAACTTTAAATCACAATTCTTTCTCCATCAATCAATCAATTCTTGATTCTCCAATGATCAATTTGTGCGTTTTTCTCCGGTATCACATGAGTTTCTCTTTAGAAAATTCGCAAGCTTTCTTTTGGGTCTGTTTAATTTGACATTTTGTTTGAAAAAACTGTTTTGAAATCCTTTTATATGAGTCACAGAACAGGGTAATCAATTACCTGCGCAATTACCTGGTTGGTTATCTCAAAACAAGCCTAGAATAACTTGTTCTCTAGTTTAATCGATTAACCTTTTAGGGTAATTGATTACTTCTCGAGAAAACTCAGTTTTTGATGATTTTTTGCTTGTTCCAGCTTAGGTAGTCTATTACTAACTTAAGTAATCAATTACCTGTGAGGTAAATCAACTCTTAACTTAGTAATTTTGATTCCTTTGCTAGTCAAACATATTCTCATGCCCATCTAAACAATCAATACAAGTACCATACCTATTAAACGTGTTTGGTACCATAAAATGAATTAAGCTAACACTATAAAACCAAAACTCCAAGGACTTGAGATGCTTCACATTTACTTTCCAATCCTTCAATCTCAACACAAAATGAAATTGAGAAAGTAAAGATTATTCATGATCAGTTGGCTAAAGCACAAAATAGACAAAATTCTTATTCCCATTAGAGGTAACACCTTTTAGAGTTCGCAGTTGGGGACCATATGTTCCTACGTGCTTCTCTAATGAAAGTTGTGTTAAGGTTTGGTAGGAAGGGAAAGTTAAGCCCAAGATTTATTGGACTTTTTGAGATTTTTGAAAAGGTTGGACTTGTTGTCTATCCTTTGGCTTTTTCTCCAAATCTATCAGCAGTTCATCTAGTGTTTCATATTTCTATGCTCTATAAATACCTTTATGATATTTCTCATGTGATTTGTCATGATTATCTGTAATTAGATGAGAATTTATCTTACTCATAGCAACTAGTGGCCATAGTTGATAAGCAAGTGAGGCATTTGCATTCTAAGGATACTGTTTTGGTCAAGGTTTTGTGGCAAGGCCCATCGGGTGAAGAGACAACTTAGGAACCTAAATCTATCATAGGTGAAAAATACCCTTAGTTGTTTGAATCATAAGGTTAGTATTAGTTTCAAATTCGAGGAAAAATTTTCTTTAAGAGGGTATAACATGAATAAGTTTTTAGGAAAACAAATAAAGCCTCATGATAACTGCCTAAATTATCTATTTTTACATAGGTAAATAGAGCAGTTATCCCAATTCCGTCTTATTTAAGGCCTTATTTTCCTTTATTCTCATTTAAAATTAGATATAATTAGAAATATAGTTTTAGGTTTAGATGTATGCATATTTTATGTTTATTTCCCTATTTTAGTTGTTCTGAGATAGGTTGTGAGCAAGACTGAAGAAATGGCAGAGAATTGAGGCTAATTGATGTTATACAGCACGTGGGCACCCAACGCTCACGTTATGGGCCCAGCGCTTGGGTCAGATTCTGCAAAAATGTGAAATTCGTTACCCAGCGTCCACTTCGTGCCCGCTAGGCGCTCAAAAACAAATTTGAGACTTTGAAAAAATGCCCCTATTTTTTGGAGAAGTAGGTTACACACCTTGCTGACTGAGGGCATGCTCCAGACCCGTCTTTATCCATTCTTCACGTTCATTCATCCTAATGATTAGATAGGTTGTTATTTTGTTGGGTTTGATATAACTAAGCCTAAACTCTCGTGTATTTTTGTTCTCTTTAATCTAAGTTTATTATTCAATGTTGGTGTTATTCTTTACCTTATGCATTATTTTCTTTATCTTTTACGGATTTTACTTGTTGAATGAGCTCGGGAGAGGATTTGAACTTGTAAAATGAGAAGAACTCCCAATGGTTTCTATTTCTTGGGAGAGAGTAAAGCCAATTGACCATCTTAAGCTCTTTTTTCTTAATGCGGGTTATTTGATTGTGTGAGAGATCCATGATCTAAAGCCCAAATAGCTTAGTTCTTTACTTCCATGGGATCGAGGTTAAGTATATTTTTATGGGTGATGGGAACATGGGTAGTGAACAAGGATTTCGAGTTCATTTATGCACTTGAGGGATGGTTTAGTGAAATCAAACCGAACTAAATATCATACAAGTAACCACCACTTTTTATTTATTTACGCTTTATTTACTTTATGTTTGGTAGTTTTAGTTTATTTTTATCTTTTTGTTAGTACAAGTAGAAAACATTGACGTTTTTTAGTATCAACAAGTCCCTGTAGGATCGACTTGATATTTATCGATTACTACACACGACTGACGCACTTTCCAGAAGTAGTGTAGAAAATTCTGCACTCATCAGCCCCCCCCCCCCCACGGAAAAAGATGAATTTAAAACCAAACCTCTATCTCTCTTTCTCACAACCTATGTTCCTCTTCCTCATTCTTTCTTTCCCTCATCCACTTCTCCTCTCTTTTTACTTCATTTTCTTTACTTCTCATCTCTTCAAATCTTATAGTGTTCTGTTTACTCTTAAATCCTTCACCTAGTGAAAGTTAATGAAACTCAAAAATCCTACTCATTCTCTTTTTCTTTTCAGAACTAAGTTTGGTAACTTTGGTGTTAGGGATAGTGCTTTGAGGAAGAAGAAGAGTACCCACACTATAAACGTTGCTCATTTTGACTCTCTAGGGTAAACCTATAACTCGTAACCTAAAGAATAGGCTATTTGCATGTGCTAGCTTCGAGTAAAATTATTTTCAGAGCGTGGAACACTAGTTTTAGATATTTTGATGGTTACCCATAAATAGGTAGAACTTCAAAAAACTTTCTAAATGTTGGAAATTTTTGTTGATGCTCAAATTTGTTGATTTCTAACTCACATAGCACTTCTAAAGTTGTTGGGAAGCAATTTGGTTACTCTCCATAGTTGTGAGTGGTTTAACAACCATTGTGACCTATTTTAATAGTTTTATAATTATTATTTTAATTTATTTTATTATATTTTAATGTTGTTTATCTAACAAGTTTGGGAAACATACTCTTTATTTGATTTTATTCTCTATGAAATTTATTTTAAAGGTTGAGAACTTTATAAATTTAAATTAATTATGTTTGATGGGGGAGATTTATTTTGGAATAAACTTTGAAGTAGAATAAATTTTCTAATTATATTATGAGGATCCATGTTAGAACCCCGTATGTCGTTAGCAGAAGATAACGACCTAGGTGCACCTAGTTGTATGATGTCGGGCAAAGAGGGCTATCTGTTAGATGGAGCTGCCACTTTGTGGAGAAGACTATCAATGAGATGGAGCTGCCCCCAATGATATTTTATGATATTGAGTCATGATATGGTTCCCGGAGAAGAAGGTTATCCGTTATATGGAGTCATCCCAAGAGAGAGGCCACTCTTTGAGGAGAGGGCTATCAATGAGATGGAGCTACCTTTTGGTTCTATAATGAGTAATCCCGTTGTATTTATATTTCATTTTATTTTTATGTTTTATATTAATTTATTTCATTTTCAAAATTTCTTAATAATATATATGATAAATCTGTTATTATTTTGAATATGATAAAGGTAATATTTTGGATGTTGGTTATAAGTTACTTATGGTTGTTGGATTTATTGAACTTGGTGATATAGTAAGTTTTATATTGAGAAATGTTTTTATCGAAAATTTTGTTTGTTAGTATGTTTCGTTTCTAGTTCATGGTGGTTGTTAAGCTCTCACCAAATATTTATGACTTACCTTCTTGCAATTGTGTTTCATCCATATTCCTAGACAGCTGACCTTTCCATTATTCAGTCTTCTGTTATTTCTTTTTCGTAAACCTCATTTCTGTGGGCAGACAATTGATGTTATTTTGAGGCTATTTGTATATTTTGCAGCTATAGAAAGTCTAGTTATGGGATTTATGTTTAGATATCGTATATTTAATGTTATTGAAAACTCTAGCTGGTGAATTATTGGTAACAAATCTCTTTGTAAATTTTGGAATGTCCAAAATATAGAAGAGACTCTTGCCAAAATTTATGTAGAAACTTAAAAGTATGTTTAACTTGTAAAATTATTTGTCATGTTTTGTTCTATTCCTGTTAGGCTTGCCAGATAAGGATGTTAGTCTGTGCGCTAGTCATGACCTTGAATTTAGGTCATGACAAACTCCCCCTAACAACAAGCAAGAACGAACACAATTCCTAAACAAAGAGTCAACTCAGCACAAGTAACATTTATCTTTTCTTCAGTTCTTTCAAAGAGTCAACCCTTTTGAGCAAACCGAAAATGATCATTTTCTCTCTAATGTTCAACACTAGATCACACCTTTAAAAAAAAACCATATGATCTAGTCCCTGTCACCTGTATTTCATCCATTTCAAAACATGAGTTATAAATTAAACATTCAAAATCTAAAAAACAAAGAGTTTAATTGTCAATTCTACTAATAGTATCACTGTCTCATCCTGTAAGAACCGTAACCTAAAATCTTCTCCCTGTGTTGTCTTGCGTCCACGATGTCACCAATGGAGCTTCCACCCTGCAAATGCACATCATTCGACGCCTTTAAGGTTGAGACTTCGAGCTGTAGGAAATGCCACTTGCTTCCACAACAGTATGCAGGATGGACAAGAAAATGAAGACAAAGGTGAGTGAGGACGAAGGTCAATGAGGGCTAAAGAAGAAGGTAAGGTCCGCTAATTGGAAAAAAGGCTTTTAGAATTAAAATAAACCCTAAATTAGTTTGGGAATTTTCCTAATTAAGTAAATGTGTCATGTTAGACAACAATTATCACACTAACCAAGTCAATTTGTCCGAATTTTAACAATCAATGGTTTCATTTTAACAGATGCACAAAATGTACACAATTTTTAAAATGGAGGGCCAAAATTTACAAAATAAATTAAAGGGAAAATGTGCACAAGTGACAAAATAGAGGGGCACAAAATATAATTTAGCCTAAAATTTATTAACTTTCTTTTTCTCTGGTCTAAGTTCTCTCAATATTAGAAGAAGCTAAGATGGAATGATGAAAGATTTTTTCTCCTTCCTTTTTTCTCTTAAAAATTGAATTAAACAATTTTTTTCTTAAATCTCTAGTCTCCCCTTCACTACCTTCAAACCAAATAAGGGTAAAGGAAACTCTTAAAATATTAGTAATTTTTATTTTCAAAAAATATATAATCATCGACGTTTATTATCTTTGATTTCTAAGAATATATTTGTTTTAATTGCTCTATGAACATATTTTATAACACATTTTTAGTATCACATTTTTATTGATTAAAATTTATAAAATCATAAAGAGAATTGTAAAATAAAGATGTAAAATTTATATTTTATAATTTTTAATGATTTTAACTAATAAAATATATTTTGTTCCTAAACATGTACTGCATTTCTAGTATTTGTATTTCGTTAATTACTCGACAATACTTTAGAGTTTACACTAATAAGATAGTGAACCAAAATTTTTCTCTTTTCATTAATATTATCTATCTTTATCTAAACACATTTACCTAATTCATATTTCTTAAGAAAATTGGTTAATTTTATTGGGATATTAAATTTAATATTAATTTTCAAAATTATCCTTAACTTTTATTGGGATATATCATGTTTCTATTTTCTCTTAATTACTTTCTACCTAATTAATTAATAGATAAAATTACACTTGCATCCATATGTTTAGGACTTATTACATTTGAACGTTTCATCATTTTATTCCTACATAACCCCTCATTTTGCAATCTTATAGCATACACCCCTCTACCATTAATACCATTAACCTTCGAACATCATGTGTAAAACACATGTATTTTAGTGATTTTTTTTGTCTAAAATGCCTTTATTAATTTTCTTTGCAAATAGATACTGAGATTCTTGATTTAAATCATCAACGTTTAGAAGTTCATAAACATCTGAAGACAACTTCAAAAACACAAATTAAATGTACATAATAAACAATACAAAACCAACAACAATGAAAAGAACATGAGATGAAACTAATTAACTTGGTACTTCCAAAGATGAACAATAATAAAAAATAACTTGTTAGATAGATTAAGCTTATCATCTTTCTCTTCTTGTATATGAGAAAAACCTAGCAACAACAAAATCTTTAAAGAATGATGGTTTTACAACCATGGTGAAAATGATGGTTCTACAAGTGTTATGATGATAGAGATACAAAGTGACTCAGTTGGTTAAAGAAGGAAGGAGGTGAGAAAAGGTCATGGATTCTATCCTCATCGATAACAAAAGTTATTTCTAGCAACACTAACATTTAGTCTATAAAAAAAGAAGAAAAAAAAGTGTTGTGGTGGTGGAGATAGGTTCTTTAAGAGTGGAAGCAACAATCATGGGTTCTCAAAATGCAGGGGAGACAACTATGGCTTCTCCAAGTATAATGGCAGCAACGACAACAATGGGTTATCCAGAGCACAACAGCAATGGTGACGAGTTCTCTAAGCACCTTGAAAACCATAGATTCTCAATCTCAATCTATAACACACATGGTTCAAAGTTGTTTTCGATGACAATGAGACAAAGGAGGAAGGTTGAAGAGCGAGCATTGCAAACAACCTTTTAAAGTTGCAAATTTGTTGCTTAATTAGATAGATCTATATGACCTAAACTCAAAAATGGGGTAGGGACAAACATGTAAAACTATCTCTTCTTTAGCCAAACATTATATATATATATATATATATTACATCATAAAAAATTATTAAAAAAACAACTAAAATATTTGAATAAAATGTTTATACATAAAGATGTCTCAATTTCCCGACTAATTCTTGTTTCAATTAAACAATATGGAGAATCTAGTGCTTTTAGTCTTTTCTTTACATTGATATGTGTATTCTTTTGCAAGTTGGTATAGTATATAAGCAACTTGTTATCCATGCTCTTCCTTCATGTAAATCAAGGTCATATATGATCCTAGCTCTCCATTAGGCATATATATATATATATATATATATTATATTTTTTTCACTATTTTGTAAAAATGGTTAATTTTGTTTCACTATTATTTTTTTTCAATTTTGTCTTCCACTTTTAAAATAGTTTTAATATTATTTTTTATCAAATTAAAATTAACACGGTAATATAAATATATATAATTCTGAAAAATATTTTTTTTGGAAGAATAAAAAATTATTTCATACCATCGTGTTCTCCTATAATTAAAAAAAAAAAAAAAAAAAACACGGACGAATAATGGTTAAAGTTGGGGGGAAAGCCGAAGCGTATTAACTGATGGGCCCAAGTGATTAACGGATTAAGTGGTAATTAAGATAAGATGGAAATGGGATAGTTATCTTTATCTGCGTAGTTAACGTGGAGGGATTGGGTGAAGACGAAAGCTTAGATGGAGTCTCGCGGACACTCAAAGCCGCTTCTGTCTTTTTCCAGCTTCATCCATCAACACTGCGTCCGTCTAGGGGCTGACCTTGCGACTCGTTTGGATGACACCAAGCGTGCCCTAGCTCAAGCTCATCATAATCTCGTATCCCCCAAACACGCCCTCGCCGCCACTCCATCTTTGGGTTCCCACCACGTGGCTAAGTCCCTCGTCGGCACCTCCGTTTACACCGTCAGCAATTCCAACAATGAGTTCGTTCTTATTTCCGACGCCGACGGAGCCAAGTCCATTGGATTGCTTTGCTTTCGCCAAGAGGACGCCCAAGCCTTCCTCGCTCAGGTTTCTTCCTTTTAATTTCCCTCTCTTTTTTGCACCCTCCTTATCTGTTTCTGTTTTAGGTTCGATCCCGGAGTAGAGAACTTCGAGCCAACGCTAGGGTTGTTCCAATCACTCTCGACCAGGTCCTTTCACTTTCTTTACTCTCTCCTCCTAATGCTGCTTTCTGTGAATTTCTTAATTAATAACGATGCCCTGACTTTAGTTACTGCTATTTTAATAGATGCATCAATGTTTTTATCTATTAATACTGTTCATGTATTATAGTGCATTATTTTGTGAAATTATACACATTCATAACATTATGTACCTTGTTACTTGTGAAATTATAAGCACTTTCTTCCCTCAACCTCCAAGATACTTCTCATGGACAAAGCTCTGTTGAAGCCACTGAACATCAAAGCAAACAATATCTTTGAACCATAACAGTATTTGTGGACTTGTGGTCAGAACATTAGTAAAATAATCCAAAATGAAATTTCCCCCTTTGAATGTGTATTTACATTGGAATGTGACTGTTAGTGTTTATGTCATGACTCATGTCACTTAGCAGGAGCTTTACAACCATGTATCTTATTGTACATCTTTCCTATTACTGAGGGGAGGATATGCTACTGACTACAACTGGATGTTTTTTAAGCTCATTAATCTTGGTGTTGATGTTGACATGCTGTACGATTTACATATGACTGTTCTTGTGTTACAGGTATACATGTTGAAGGTTGAGGGCATTGCATTCCGATTCTTACCGGATCCAGTTCAAATTAAAAATGCTTTGGAGGTTAGCATTCACAATAATTCTTGCCAACATAAGCCACACTGTTATTGTTCACCATTTCAGTTTGATGGCAATGACAATAATAGGATAAAGAAGCTTTGGCAATATACACGGTAGCTGAGTGTGGGAATTTGTTATGTGACATCAATTTAAGCTAATTGTACATAAATATGTAGCATATATGTTAGTTGAACCAATGAGCTATTAGATTGTGTTTTTAACGCAGCTTCCATTTTATGTTTATCAGCTCAAACCAGCCAACAAGGGAGGTTTTGATGGAGTTCCTGTTTTTCAGGTGTGTTCTGTTATTTGTTTGTAAATTTTAGATTGTTTATTGGTGGGAGTTACGAAAATGGTATCAGCTTGTCTTTTGTTTATCACATTTTTATCAGTACAGCTAGGGAACTACTACTATCAGTATAAGTTCAGTTTTTTTCTTGCTGAAATAACTCTCAACTAATTAACTGCAACTGAATTGTGGTATACATACAGATAAATATTAGGGTTTGGGACTCGCTGATAACTTAAAGCCATTTGACTATTTTGTCTTGCATCATTTCTTTGTTCGATTGGTACTATTACTAATAAACATCTTCTTACAGTCTGACCTTTTGGTTGTGAAGAAGAAGAATAAACGTTACTGCCCTGTTTATTTCTCTAAGGTTTGCCTGACCCATTGATCTAATCATTGTTTCACATACATCATTAAGACTAAATAGTCATGTGTACGTTTTTCATAATTATATAATTATGTAATATTTTATCAGTTTTTGGTTAAATGGACAGGAGGATATTGAGCAGGAACTGTCCAAAGTATCCAGAGCATCTAGAGGACCTGGTGTTTCTCAGCATATAGCGGTATAGAATCTATCATGTCTTGCTCTTGTACTTGGATTCATATTTAAAAAGTATTATTTATTTTAATTCTTATATTTTTGACATTGCAATGTATTGGTCAAAGCTGCTTACTAGTTTCATAGTCTTTTTATTACCACAAGCAGTAGCATATTTTATTGAACCCTCAAAAAGCTAATTTTGTGTTGCATATGCTTTGTGAACCTGAAAACTTAAAAATATGAAGGTCTAACTAGTTGTATGAATGCATTATCAACATGAAAACTTGCTAAACATTTGGTAGAGTCGTAGTGGTAGTGTGTAATATATTATCCAGATAAACGTGCCATCAGATTCTTTTAAGGCAACTATTAAGGTAAGAGATGCTTGTGTTATTTAAATTTTGCTTAGGACCAATATTGCCTTGGAAACAATTATGCTGATGATGGAATAATAACTTAGTTCTATAAATGATTCGCTCTTTGTTGATATCTTTTCTCAGTCTTCATGGTGAACAAAGCCTGCTTGCATGGATGGTTTCAATGTGAAAATAGCAATCTAAGGGCCTATGATTCAAGAAAACAATTTTTGCTTTAATTTTTTATTTTCATTAATAATTACAAAAATGCCATATTGTTTTTACTGTGTTCCCTGTTTGCCAAATTTATGTATAGGAAATGGTGAAAGGTTAGGGGGAAAGCTCAAAGATTTGTTTTCACCGTTTTTTTGTACAAATCATTGAAATGAGGAAACAAAGTAAAAAAGGTATCAAGTGTTGTAATTCTTAGTGAAAAGGTGTTTTCTTCAGTGCTGTTCTTAGATAATAGTTATAGTGTCATTTAACTTAATTTTTATATTTTAAATAATTTAAAAAATTATTAGAATTTTATTTAAACTGAGTTTAAAATTATTAGTTTTTGTTTATGTCATAATGCATGTATTTCATGAAGAATTATAATTTGTATAAGATAAAATATCAAAATAAAATTACATAAAACTAATACACAAGTATTATCATAATAAAAAAAGGGTTTGATTTTATATGAATTCATAGATTTAAATTTCATTGTTGCTATTATATAAATTACTTTTTTTGCATAAAACTAATTATTTTTATTTGTGACTGTACCAAAACCTGATTACTTTTTACGGCACCATAGAATTTACCAAATATGAAATGGAAACGAACAATGTTTTTTCCCAAATCAAACAGAATATTGATGAATAAAATCTAGTAACCTATCTTCCATGAAAACTGGTTATGGGAAAAGAATGAAACATGCGGATTTCAATAATCACATGGTCCCTGTGTGTATATCCTGATATGCTGCTGGACATCTCGTGTTGTTTAATTAATATTAGTAAAATGATTTACATGCCAGAGTGGATTTGTTTTCACAATCTGTCATTTATTTGAAATTGTGTTTCTCTTTTTATAAATTATCAGGTTGGTAGCTTGGAAGATGTACTGAAAAAAATGGAGGTAGTAACTCTGCTTACAGTTTCAGTAGCTTATAAGCTTTGCAGTAGTTTGAATTCTGATAAGTTCTCTTTCTGGTGATATAGATGAGTGAAAGGAGTTCAGGATGGGAGGATCTGATTTTTATTCCACCAGGAAAAAGTCGCTCTCAACACATACAAGAAATTAATGAATGATTTCCAGGGTGTGAACTTAAGCTAACCATAATTTCATGTGGTTTTCTTGAGCAAATTGGATGTTATTTTTGTCAAAATTTAGTCAGCTGGTGAGATGCCAGGACCTCTGGCCTCTGCCTTAAAAATAGTTGTGTTCTTCCTTCTCTTCTCAATAGGAAATTCCTTCTGATGCAAATACTGCATCAACATTCTCGGTGGATACAAGGTAAATGTGTGAGAGGACATAAACGCTAACGTACGTTTCAATGTAAGAGGTCGTTTCACATTGTTGAGCCATTCTAAATGCCAAATATATGAGGGGTGTTCTTACTCTTGCATGTACAGATAATTTATTTGTTTTGGCAATAGCTGTAATCCATTTCCTTGAATTATACTTTTACTATTTCAGGGAAGAGAACGATCTTTTACCTTCTGTTTATGAATATGAGAGGAGATCTAGAAATTTTTGTTCTTTCTTTTGAGGTTGATTAAGGAGAGTTATCATTATTAATAAGCCCGTATTGGTGTTTGGAGGACATAATGCTATTGATTCACGACTCACGATCTTAAGTGAATGATTTACCATAGTTGACCTTCTGCCACACTTATTTCATTGTATGATTGAAATGGGGAGCACCATCCCATTCGTCGCACATATTGTCCCCATTTTTTACTTGGTCTAATCATACGTAGATGTGGGGTCATAAACGTGATAGTTTAACAGCTCTAGGGATGTAGCCTTGGAAAACTTCCCCTGAAATCATTTTTGGTGATTCATGATGTGCGGACGCTCAACCTGTAAACATATTTTATATCAACTTTAAACAAGCCAAAAGCGTTTCTCGTTAGATATATTATAAAGTATCATGAATTGGTAGCCTTGCAGTTGACGAACAAATAATAGCAATATCTTTTTTCATGTATGAGGGTGACGTATCAATTTTTAATTGTGTATTTTCTATTTTTCCGGTGCTAATGGACTTGGATATTTTACTTTTCTACCCCTCCTTATGGTTCTGAACTGATTTTGGCGACTGAAGACATGCAATGATATATAGGTAATTTGAATTTAGGATTTGATTGGGTTAGTTTTGTTTTAGTTTTTGAAAAGAGTTTTCAAAAATAGTTTTAAAAAACTATTTTCAGGAAGAAAAGAAAAGAAAAACTTGTTTGATAATAGTTATTTAAAAACTGTTTTGAAGATGTAAAAATAGAAAAACTTGTTCATATTTATTAGAATTTTATTATTGAAAAGAAAAAAACAATATATTCTAATTATATTTTGAATTTTCAAGATAAAAATAGAAAACTGAAAAGCAAAACTATTTTGTAGCTGTTCCTGTTTTTTAATTTTTAAAAACTAAAAAATTAGAACTATTTTTAAAAAATACTGTCTAAATAAGTTTTTTAATTTTTAACAATTAAAATATTAAAAATAATTTTATAAAATTATGGCCAAATAACCATTTAATTTGTCTAGTTATGCCAATGGGCCTGAAATATACGTAAAGCAGTTTTGTTTCGATCTCATTTGTCACGCTGGGAAGGAAAGGACACTTGGGGCTACGTAAATGGTCTGCCTCGATTTGATATTTACACATTTACTCTTATTTTCTAACTGCTACTGCAACTACTACCAATCCTTACTCCTTATTCTCTTCATTACATTTACGTCTAAATAATTAGTGATACATTTAGTCCAGTCCTCCACAGTCTATTCGGCAGTGCTGATGATAATACTGCTCAAAGGATGCAAGGCTCAAGTCCCAAAAAGATGCTTGAGACGATGCCATCCAAAGCTTTTATTACCAGAATCAATTTGATCTTTCGTACTGTCTTTTTGCTTGTTTATGCCACCGTTCTTCCCCATCAATCTTCGGACTATTTGGAGAATGCAGGTTCCCTTGTGAGGTGCTCCTTGGGTGAATGTCATCACAGGGTAAGGTGAGCCAACTTTTGTGGCATCATACCTTTCTTATGTGTTTCTGTGCTGAACTTAAACTATGGTTGATGTGCACACGAAGCATATATTCTTATTAATTTTCACAGTCTTCAAATTTGTAGACATGAAAACTTGAGAGTGAAAGCAACATTGGAGGAGCCTCAAGCAAACCTTCAGAGGCAAAAGAGTAAGAGGCAAATAAGATAGAAGTACCAAGCTTTTTGGGCAAGTTAGAGAAAGGAATGTAGATTGGAATTGTGAACATGGAAGAAGAAGAGGAGGAGAGTAACTGGAGCATATGAATGAGTAAATGTTCCAATTTCTTTCACAACAAGAAAATGAACATGATTATCTAAGTAGCTTAAGTGAAATTTTTGAAAGGATAAGTGTATGACCTCCATGAATCATTTATTTAGTATCTCTTAAAAAGTCAATACTACAAAAAGCATCCCTTTCTATTAGAAAAATTTGCAAACTTTATATTTACTTGTCTCATTACATCCATATCATCAAAGTGTCTCTTAAAACATTTCTTGTTTTCATGAGTGAGTTCCACATATTAATTTTGGAGGAAACTTACATCAATTTTCACTCAATCATTCATGACTATAATATCTACAACATTAAAAATATAATGATAAACTGATATAACTTACAATATAAATATATGTCATAAAAATATAATTATAAATTAATTTAAGACTATAGTATTACCTTAGGTTTAAATAATGAGCTAGATAATAAAGAGATGTGTTATTTTTATTCCAATAATCAATTAAGATTGAGTTTATTACCTTATAAAATGGTGAAAATGTTCAACTTCTGCCTATCTTTTATGTTCATATATGATTTTTCTCATATTTGCTATCATCAAATCCCACATTTCACATACCAAATGAAGAAAAACCATATTTACATTTATTTTTCTAAACCAGCTTTCTCGTATATGTTCGTATATTTAGATTTCAAAAAAATAAATGATGAGGATAAAAAGTAAGTCTCTTATACTTACTTTTGGAGTAAGTGAATTCCTTTTCTTTTTATCTCTCTCTATCTCTGTTTCTCTCTCTATATATATGTATGCATATACATATAGAGGACAACTCAAGTGAAGAAAAGAAATACAATATGAAATGAGAAAACAAAATAATAATATTAGGATTTCAATAAAAAATTCAAATTTACTTGTTAATTATACAAACTACGTAATTCTTTCACATAGAGACCTCGCCCACAAACCCTTAACATGTTGTTTTTCTCGCTACCACCCCTACATCATTACCACCCTGCCACCAACACTGTTGATACTGCCACCACCACTGTCAATGATGGCAGGGAGGTGGTAGCAACACCAACGTTGACACCACCACCACCACAATGTAAAGCCATACATGTGGAAAAATGACACCTTATAAAGCACAATTGTGGCATTGTTTTGATTTTCATGAATATTGTTATATCCCACTGCAATCATAGTTAGGTTATGGTGTGTGAGCATCACACCTTTCACATTTCCTGTGATGCTTGAGGAGTAGATAACCGCTGCCATGTCGGGTTGAGTCACTTGCGTGAGTTGACTCGACATTGGAGGAGGTTTTATTTTGGTGAGTGAGTTAAACTTGGGAGATTTGAGCAACACAGTTTTCACATGAAACTCATGTGTTTTCTCAACAAAGAAAGGGATTGCAAAGAGTACACTGAATGCGTTGATCTTGAAAAGTGCATGAGATTGGAGTGCGTGAAGATAGGGTTAACTAGAGATAAGACCACACTGAGGTAGAGAAACGTGAAGCAGAGGATCGAAACTTCGATTAGCTTTGGGGAAAGAGCCAATATGGTATGGACTTTAGAGAGTTTGAAAACTATGGCTAGGTTTCAACTAGGGTTTTGAAGTGGTGGAAGAGTTCACCGTAGGAGAGGTGACAACAGGTGGCAGAGTCAATAATGGTAGTGGAAGAGTCCAAGAATTGTGAGTTGCGACGAAAGAAGAGAATGTATTTGGTGACCGAGACGATGACGCTAAGAAGAGGGAGAATGAGCGATGGTTTAAGGCTATGGAAGGTTCTCAAAGCGTGGTTGAAATTGCTTCTTGGTGGCGACGATGGGGTGAGGGCAATGATGACACCGTAGAGGATTCCAGTTAATGAGAGAGATCGTTTGTTTGAGAAGTCTTTGTGTGAGAGAATCACATAAATTTTTTAATTAACAACTCAATCTGAAATGTCTATTAAAATCCTATGGTTATTATTATGTTTTTCATTTTTCATCGTAACACTTAATTTTTCTCACTTGGGTTTTCTCCCTTTCTCTGTATATATAAATAGTGAAAGCAAGTATATATGTAATCAACCTTCACTTACCAAGCATCACCCAACAAAGTTTCTTTTATAAATTTGACACTATCATTATTATCTTCTTTGTAAAAAGACCAATCATAATTAATAATCATCTTCAACAACCTTTTTTCAATTTTCTAAACCTCTTGAGCATGATTGTGGTTGAAGTGAATCTTGTTGGAGTAATAAAAAGCAGCTTTGTGCATATGTGTATAATTTATTTGTTTTTGAATGTCTTTGAGGCTTAAGTATGTCATGTAAACCAAAGTAATATTGCATGATAATTGTTTGACAAAGTTTAATGAGAAGGTGGAAGTTAGCAAAAGTTTGTGCACACTTTTGTTATGTACAATGAAACATGTTATCCTTAGATGAGCCCGATATTCCATCTGAGAAGATTGAGACTACTTACAACATTCCCTTAACATACACCATTTCATGAAATCAATCAATCTATATATACTACTATATTTACTTTGGCACATATATACTTGTTCATCTCTTGCTTTATATTCAAGTCCTTTTAGACCATGATGAATGTTGTTGCGACACATAATTATTGAGATTTATGAAGACATAGGAGATCTTCATGTCCCATGCTATTGTTAAGTGTTTGAAAAGAGTGTTTAAATACTATTTTCTAGAAGAAGAGAAAAAAAAACTTGTTTGGTAAGCATAATTTAAAAATTGTTTTAAAAATGTGAAAATGAATTTTTTTTTTCATATTTATTGAAATTTCATTCATGAAAAGAAAAAAAAACAATATATTCTTATTGTATTTTAAGTTTCCAAAATGAAAATAGAAAACTGAAAAACAAAGCTACTTATAATTGTTCCTGTTTTTTAGTTTTTAAAAATTAAAAAAACAAAATTATTCTCGGAAACTATTTTAAGAGAATAGTAACTAAATAAGTTTTTTAATTTTTAAATACTAAAATACTAAAAACAATTTTATAAAACTATTGCTAAATAAACGCTTTAGGATTTGATTGATTTGATTTTGTTTTTTAGTTTTTGAAAAAAGTTTTCAAAAATTATTTTTTAAAAGAAGAGAAAAAAAACTTGTTTAGTAAGTATTATTTGAAAATTATTTTGAAGATATGAAAATGAAAAAATAAATCATATTTATGAAAATGTCATTAATGAAAAGCAAACAACAAGATATTTTCTTTATATTTTGAGTTTTCAAAACAAAATAGAAAACTAAAAAAAAATACTTACGATTGTTCATATTTCAAAACTGTCTAAGAAAATAATAACCAAATAAGTTTTTTAGTTTTTAAATACTGAAAACAATTTTATAAAATTGTTGTAAAAATATATTTTATTAGTAAATCAAAACTTTTGTATTTTATTAGTTTTCAAAAATATATTTTATAAAATTGTTGGAAAAATTTTATAAAACTGTTTAAGAAAATAATAACCAAATAAGTTTTTTAGTTTTTAAATACTCAAAACTTATAATTTTTTTAGTAAATCATATATTTTATTTTGTTCAAAGAAATATATAAATATTTTTTGAATTTCATAATTACATGCTAAAAATTATATATTTACACAAAAATTATCTCGTAAAACTTATAAAACAAAACACGTATACTTTTCTTTAAATAATATATCTCATAGCAGCTTTAATAAAACTTCCATCACTTCATATTCTGAATTCATGCAAGAAAAAATTTTTAATGAGTAATTAAAAAAATTATATTTGAAATAGACATTAAAATGAAAAAAAAAGTTCAATCATTAATATATATTATATTACTCATTAATATACACAAATATTAAAACCAGAGAAACACAAAATTTCTTCACTAACGTAGTTAAAAAATTTTCTATATAAAATTATCTTAAAAGCATTATTAGCTGAATATATAAAAACTTTTATACCAATTTTATATACTTATTTAAACTCTTCATGTTTACTCGTCACTATTTTAGTTTGTTAAAACAGTTATTACAAACCACACAAAGAAAGTATAAAAGAAAAACTAAGCTTTGAACAGATTTTAACTACAAAAGAAATTATTCAAAGATATTTATAATTATGGCAATATAAAAAGAATTACTCTAAAAAAAATATTATAGAAAACGCTGAATATGCCCAAAATAAGAGGCTCGAATTTAAGATAATTAAGAAATTTAATTAGTTAGCGATAAAGATAGTTGTTTTTTATGCATTGGAAAAGACCATAAAAAATTAAAAAGTAAATTATAAACGCAATAACAAATAGCAATGGCCTTGCACCACCAAAAAAGAAAAAAGAGGCAAAAGCAAATGCTCCTATTTTTATATTTTTTTAAAAGAAGAATAGAAAGTTGACTATCTATCAGCAATAATGTATGACGACTCCTAAATTGGCGGAACATGACACTTTGAAAATGTTTACGGATTTATACAAGCATAGTACTCGTGGTCTTAATATTGAATTTATCATTAAGCAACAAAATAGTCCTTATTTTAGTTTTGACAAAATATATATCTAGATTATTTAATCTTAAGCACTTTCAGAAAAAAAATAGTTAATCTTAAAGCCAAAATATTTATAATCAAAATTCTAAAAACTCTTTTGGTTTTCTTCTAAAATCAATAAAACTAGACAGAACCTCTCATTTTTAATACGATTAAAAAATTATTTTTCATAACTTTATCGTTAGGAAATAACACCTATAATATATAATTCTTTTATGAATATTCCTAATATATAATTTTGTTCTCATTGTAAAATAACAATCCTAATATAAATTATAAAATATATAATTTAAAAATAAATTAAAATGAAAATTTTAAACAATTTAAAAAAAGATAAAAGACAATAAATTGTGAAATATTCCCCGCAACCAATGTTTTTCTGCCCTTCTTTTTTGTATTTAGTTGAAAAGCCATCACATATTTCTTTAACCTTACCCAACAATGATTCTCCAGCAAAAGCCAAAGTTTACGCAGATAATAAACCCAACTTTAGTGCCAAAGGAACCTTGGACGTGGCACCATTGGGTAGGTACCCCATAAGACCAAAAGAACAAAATAAGCCGTGGCCCCCCAAACTTTTATTTTCACCTTACTTTAAGAAAATTAATTTGTACTGCAATTCACAACATTTTCCCCCTCAAATATAATTGCTTTTCTATACAGTATTTATTTCTGAAGATCAATATTATTATAACTGAGTTACATTTCAAAACGGTATAATTAATTTAACATAAACTTTGAAAAATGAATTGTTTTAAACTTAGTTATCACAGTAAATAAAATGCTGTAATAATTTTTCGTAAAAGAGTAATTTTATTGAACTTGAATTTATAAAAAAAATTAAAATGATCGAGAATCATTTATTTTGCTTGTTTCCCACCGTCTTTTGCTTGTTTCCCATTGAAGATACCCCATCTGTAGAAACTTGAAAAAAAAAACACAGTACAGACAGCATTATTGAGTTGGTAATATGTTTCAAATTTATATAGAATTATTTTCATCGAAACATGCAATTAATATATATATATACATATATATATATATATAAATTAATTAATAGCAGAGTGAGTATATTGTAAAGTGTACAGATGCATGTGCCATATGGAATCTAACGGATGAAAACGCGTTGGACCCCAATTAACGAGGTAAAGTGGTTGGTGAAAGAAATGCAAATCATGGCATTAGACTCCTGAAAAAACTCAGTATTAGTAATAAATGTTTATTAATGAAAAATAGTGCATTTAGTGTCGGTATCGTGGATATCATGTGGATGTATCATTTACTATCGCCGCTTATTAATTTGGTCACTTTTGAAAATTCTTTTTTTCATTTTTAAGATCAAATCATCTTCTTACTTCTTAGTTCTTACTCAATTCAAACCCTCTTCTTATTACTTCTTTTGTCAATTGCCATGAACCATGGTAATATATAAAAATAATAAAAAATAAAAAAATGTGGACCACCGACCAAGAAAAGGTATGGCAGTAGTGGAAAACTTGTCTTAAAATTGACCTTATTTCTAAATAATAAATACCGTATAATAATAATTGTGTAGCAGTTTTGGGTTCACACAATGTACCAGCAAGTATTAAAAGATGGGTATATATAAAATGAAAGTTCCGTTGCGAAAAGGAGTGTGGTGGCGTAGCGGCAGTAAAATAGTGACATAAAATGCAACGGCAAAAGATTCATTTATTAAAGAAAGAAAATTGGAATAGATATTTCATATTTGATGTGAGAGAGAATGAAAAGGAGGGTACAGATGGATCTAATCTGTGTGATGAGGTAGGCTCCACTAACTCTGTATCTTTCTCCGTATTTTTCTGTGTTCCAATTTTAGCTGCAAAATTTTCCACCTCCATCTATTTTTGCAGAACCTAATTTTAATTTCCTCCTCAATTTTCCCAGACACAATTAGTATCTATCCATTGCTAGCCACCTTTCAGATTTTCCACTTGTTGTTATTATTATTCCCAATCTTAATCGGGTATGTTCCTTCTTCTTCCTCTTTCAAGTTTCAACTTACCTTCTTCGTTTAATTTATCCCTCTCTTCTATTTGTTTGTGATCACATCGTAGCATGCAACTGTTTTTTAGTACCTATAGATCCATATAGCATGTTTTCCGCACGCTTGCCCAAACCTTGTAGGGAAGGAAAAGGAGCGTGCCAGTATTTATTGCCTTTAAGAGTTGCCATGAATTGATTTTTCCATATTTTTTGGTTGTTGGTCTTCTTTCGTGAGAATTTTCTTCATTGCTGTATTTTCCCTGCAACCAACCGCGTAGTATCCTTAACGATTGAAGTCTTTAAAAGGTTAGCCACGAGAGACTCTGCAATGTGCAGGTCTGTTTTTTTTTTTTCTCTTTCCTTTTTGGTGAAAAATTGGGGAGAAAAGTTAATCTGGCTTCCAAATTAGAGATATGAAAAGTATTTATTTTCTGTTGTAATTGTTACTTTAATTCCTTTTTTTTGGTTTTGTTTTGTTTTGCCGATATTTTGCTCTGTATTCTTTTGTGTTTGTCATTGTAAATTACATTTCGATGGGAACGTGTATGAAGAGGGAAGACATGTGAGCTATTGTGTGTGTTATATGATTATTTTTTCTTTTGATCAATCATCAAGAATTGTAGGAACAGGTTATTTTTAGAATGCTCTGTTCCATTTTGATACTGTTTAGATATTTCATTAGTTAATATATTTGAGATTTGTGAATTTAGAATTATCCATAAAGAAGTCTCAATTTTTTCTTCTGAACACTGAAAACTAGGGAAACAGCTTTTTTTTTTTTTTTTTATAGTTCAAGCAATTGACTAACGCCTTGAAATAATTTCATTTTAACTGCCCAATAGTGATGATTGGGAAAATGAAAGTAACTAGATGGTGTATATACAATTCAATTGTCAAATTGTGAGTTGTTCTTGTAAATAGGAATCCCACTCAAAATTAAAACTTATAGTATTATACATGGTGCTGTTTAATTTCGAATTTAATAGCATTTTTTGAAAAGATTATATTGGCTATATAATTTGCTTTTATTTTCCGCTGATTGATTTTCCTTATTATTGTTTAGAGGTTAGACACTTTTAGTACTCTTGACTGCTCCTTAGAATGGAGGATTCTGAAGACAGACCCCCTCTCTCCTCTTCAAAAATTGCTGAGGAGACACAACAGGCAGAACATGTCAGAGACAAGCTACCGTCTGAATCTTCTCCAAAATTTGTTGAGAAGACAACCCTGGCAGAACATGCTGGTGACAAGCTACCATCTGAAACTTCTCCAAAAATTGATGAACGGACACCAGTGGGGGGACATGTTGGAGACAAGCTTCCATTGGAATCCTCTTCAGATATTGTTGAAGAGACAGCACTGGTAGAACATGTTGGAGACAACCAACCATCTGCTTCCTCTTCAAAAATAGATGAAGAGACACCACTGGCAGAACATACGAGAGACAACTCTAAATCCTCTCCTAGAATTGCTGTAGAGTCACCACTATCAGAACATGTTGTCAACAGGCTACCCTCTGAATCCAGTACAAAAATTGCTGATGAGACGCCACTGATAGAAACTGCTGAAGGAAATACTGAAGTGATATACCCACCTGACAATCAATCTCTCACTGAATCTCAAACAATCCCACTTACTAATGGAAAAATGGAATCTGGCACTCATTTGCCAGTGGACGAGTTCTCTGAATTAGCATTTCTGCCAAATGCTTCTGATGATCAAACTATGATACAAGATGAGTGTGTTTCTAAAGTTTCAAATCCAGATTCTGCACTTGATGTGACAGAAAAAAGCCAACAGGTAACTTCAGTTGAGGATTCTGAACCAGGTGCTGTAGAAAATGTCCAAGACAAGAGTGAATTTCAGGATGATGTTTCTAATGTCACTGCTGACAGTGATGTTGATAATGAGATTAGACTCTCAGCTTCTTCTTCTGAAACAAAAGATTTGCAAAATGATCATCACAATGAATTTATGATGGCCATGGGAAAAGTTGGCTCACTTCCCCGTGGCAAGATGTTTGATGCAAAAAGAGGCCTTATTGATACCACTCCTCCGTTTGAATCTGTCAAGGAAGCTGTTTCCAAGTTTGGAGGAATTGTGGATTGGAAGGCTCATAGGATCCAGACTGTGGAGGTATCTTGCATTTTTCAGCATTTTTTGTATGACCATTATTTTAATTTTACCTTCTCACTACCTAAAATTAAAATTCTATTACTCTTATTGCTTTTCAAGTAGATAATTCTTTTGACCCTTCTGGTTGCTTCTCAAAGATAAAAACAAATATCCAATAAAGATAGGCGAGAGGTAAATGTTGTAAAAAAGGGGGAGGAGGGATATAAAAGGAAAAGGTTTCAGTACCATTTTGATTAACAAAGGCACTTGTGGTAGTTAAGCAACATCCTCTAATGATGGACGGTTAACTTGACTGCTTTGGTGGCTGCTTCTGAGTTACATTAAAGGGCTAATCATGCAATAGAAATGTGGAACATTTATTTTCCACCCATTCCCTCTACACTGTTTATGTAGCATGTTGCCAAATTTTGCCTTAATATATGTTGTATATGTAAAACTAAAGGCTTGATTGGTTTTGTTTTGTTTTAGTTTTTGAAAAGAATTTTTAAGAATAGTTTTCAAAAACTGTTTTTGGTAAGAAAAGAAATAAAAAAACTTATTTGGTAAGTGTTATTTGAAAACTGTTTTGAAGATGTAAAAATGGAAAAAACTTGTTTATATTTATTATAATTTCATTAATAAAAAGCAAAAAACAACATATCCTGATTGTATTTTGAGTTTTCAAAACAAAAATAGAAAACTGAAAAAAAAAAACTACTTTTAGTTGTTCCTGTTTTTTAGTTTTTAAACCAGAACTGTTTTCAGAAAATACTACCGAAACGAATTTTTTAGTTTTTAAATACTAAAATACTGAAAACAGTTTTATAAAACTGTTGCCAAACAAACACTAAGGGCTTGATTGGTTTGGTTTTATTTTTTAGTTTTTGAAAAGAGTTTTCAAAAAATGTTTTTGGGAAGAAAAGGAAAAAAAAAACTTGTTTGGCAAGTGATATTTGAAAACTTTTTTGAAGATGTAAAAATGGAAAAACTTGTTCATGTTTATTAGAATTTCATTAATGAAAAGCAAAAAACAACATATTCTGATTGTATTTTGAGTGTTCAAAACAAAAACAGAAAACTGAAAAGAAAAACTACTTTCGCCTGTTCTGGTTTTTTAGTTTTTAATAAAGACTAAAAAACTAGAACTGTTTTCGAAAACTGTTTTAAAAAAACACTATCCAAGCAAGTTTTTTAGTTTTTAAAAACTAAAATACTGAAAAGAGTTTTATAAAACTGTTGCCAAACTAGCACTAAGTATCTTGGCTGCTTGTTGCTGGCCCTTATGATGCAATTGTCTTTTTTTTTTTTTTTACTTTTCTATTTATAAGTCTCATTTCTATCAACTTTTTTAGAGAACAAAGCAGAGCATACTGTGCCTGAGTCTGTGTTGCCTAATATTTATTCAGAGTTATGTATGCTCTTGCTCTGATCAGTTGAGTGTTAAACACGTTAAAGTTCTTAAAGGTGCCTCTTTGCAGATACTTTTTGTGAGATATTGAGCGCCCTTAGAGAACTAGTCTAAAAACCGTGATAGGGCATTTTTTAATTAATAGCTTCATACTGATACTTGTTTCTTAAGTAAGTTGAATAATTTTGGAGTATTAAATGCTACTTAACAGGTGCCGTGCCATAGGGCACTTCTTATTCTGTAAGTGAAATTCTTTTGCTTCCATTATAAAGAAATTGCAGTGCTCGTACATTTATATGTATGATTTCCTTGCGTATCAATTCATTTTGGACTGTTAATTGCTTCCAAAATTGTTTTCTTTTGTAAGGAAAAATAGAGACACTGATGATAATTCTTCCTGCCTTGCTTCTTGCCATGCAGAAAATCAATTATTCATACTAATGACCATGCATGTTTGTCTGCTGGAACTGCAGTTAACTTTAGTTTTTCCCTGGATGTACAGAGACGCACTCTTGTAGAACAAGAACTTGAAAAGGTGCAGGAGGAGATTCCAGAGTACAAAAAACAAGCAGAGGCAGCTGAACAGGAAAAGGGTCAAATACTAAAGGAGTTGGACAGCACAAAGAGACTAATAGAAGAATTAAAACTTAACCTGGAGAGAGCACAAACAGAAGAGCGTCAAGCAAGACAGGACTCAGAACTTGCAAAACTCAGAGTAGAAGAGATGGAGCAGGGTATTGCAGATGAATCAAGTGTTGCAGCCAAGGCACAACTTGAGGTTGCTAAAGCCAGGTATTCAGCTGCTGTTTCAGATTTAATAGCTGTGAAAGAGGAGATGGAAGAATTGCGCAAAGAATATGCTTCCTTAGTGAATGATAGAGATGCAGCTCTTAGGAAAGCTGAAGAGGCAGTCACTGCGTCAAAGGAAGTAGAGAAGTCCGTAGAAGATTTAACTATTCAACTAATTACTGCAAAGGAGTTATTGGAAACTGCACAAGCCTCACATTTGGAAGCTGAGGAACAAAGAATAGGAACGGTCATGGCAAGAGATCAAGATTCTCTTAATTGGGAGAAGGAACTTAAACAGGCAGAAGATGAGCTGCAGAGACTCAACCAGCAAATTTCATGTGCAAAGGAACTCAAATCTAAACTGGAAACAGCCTCTGGTTTGCTGATTGATTTGAAAGGTGAGTTAACTGCTTATATGGAATCAAAGTTACAGCAAGAAGGAGGTCCGGAAGAACTAGAGGAAAAGACACACACTAACATACAAGCAGCAGTGGCGTCAGCCAGAAAGGAACTTGAGGAAGTAAATCTAAACGTAGAGAAAGCAACTGCTGAAGTTAGTTGCTTGAAGGTAGCTGCTACATCATTAAAATCAGAACTTGAACAAGAAAAATCTACTCTTGCATCAATCAAGCAAAGAGAGGGAATGGCCTCCATTGCAGTTGCATCTCTGGAAGCTGAATTGGAAAAGACCAGATCAGAAATAGCTTTGGTTCAAATGAAGGAAAAGGAAGCTAAAGAGAAAATGGCTGAGATTCCCAAGAAGCTACAATCGACAGCTGAAGAGACTAATCAGGCCAATTTGCTTGCTCAGGCTGCTCGAGAAGAGCTACAGAAAGTAAAGGCAGAAGCAGAGCAAGCCAAGGCTGGGGTAAGTACCTTGGAAAGTAGATTACTTGCAGCTCAAAAGGAGATAGAAGCTGCAAAAGCTTCTGAAACTTTAGCAATAGCAGCAATTAAAGCATTGCAAGAGAGTGAATCAACTAGAAGCAAAAAGGAAGTGAACCCGTCCAATGGGGTAACACTTTCTTTGGAAGAGTACTACGAGCTTAGCAAACGAGCACACGAGGCAGAAGAGCGAGCCAATATGAGAGTTGCAGCTGCTAATTCTGAAATCGATAAAGCTAAGGAGTCTGAATTGAAAGCCTTTGAGAAGTTGGATGCAGTGAATAGAGACATAGCTGCTAGAAGGGGATCCTTGAAATTGGCAATGGAAAAAGCTGAGAAGGCGAAGGAAGGTAAATTAGGTGTAGAACAAGAATTAAGAAAGTGGAGAGCTGAAAGTGAGCAAAGAAGAAAGGCTGAGTCTGGCCAAGGAGTGGTAAACAGTAAAAGCCCTAGGAGTAGTTTTGAGGGGAATCAGGCAGTAAATACTTTTGACCGCACTAGAGATGCAGCTATTCCTGCGCATTACATGACAAGTCCAAAGGCTAATGTGCATGGAGACCATGATGAAGGTGGATCATCCCCAGAATCAAAACATGGAAAAAAGAAGAAGAGATCAATTTTCCCAAGGGTTTTGATGTTCTTTGCTAGAAGAAAAACACATTCAACCAAAGGGTAATCCCAAATTATACAGGTGTTATCTTGTTTCTCATCCTTTTTGGAGATCTCCCAGTGCTTGAAATGCTGGACTCAATTGCACCGACCTGTAAATGTTGGCAACTGCTGTGTGTATGCTTTGATTGTATTCTCTCTCACTGAAGGGTTTGTATATGGTCTCCTGCTCAGTGTTTTACATGGACATAAAAATAAGTTCGTCTTTCGTGGTAAAATAGAAAATTAGATGATTCTGTATTGTGTATAGCTTCCGATACATTGAATTGAACCTCGGCTTTTGTAAAGATTTGTTTGAGATATGACCTAATGAAAGAAAAAGTTTTCCGAGTCTGATATTTGATGCGCTTTTAATGACAGCCATGGTTATGGTGAAACACCTCATTAAATTGAAACAGGAAGAAGCTTTGGTGTGAATCACTCGCCAAATCTTGAGTCCTCAAGGATTCACTTTCAGTTACAACTATAGGTTCCTATACCTACATTTATCTTTTAGTGGACTGTCAGTGATAAAAATAAATAAATTCTGTTTGTAACGATGCATTTTCTTTCTCTTATAAATGTTAATGATTTTTTAACTAATGATCTCGATTATCTCCTTCGATGGACTCACTTAATGAACACTGTGTTTTAAGAATGTTATTCTGGTTATTTGGAAAAATGTTCAGTGAAATGATTTCATAAGGAAGTTGAGATGATTGCTGAAACCTGCAGCATTCCAAAAATCCATAAATTCATCCATACATTTAATAGAATGTATTGAAAGAATCAGAGATCCGTGCATCAGCCATTCACACAATGTGGTATCCCCGTCTTTTCTGGTTAAATTATTTCACTCCAGTAGAAAGCTTCAAGTGTAAATGATCCTTTATTACGACTCTGCACAGAAGTATTTTATTTCAAATATTATATTAAGAGAAAATGACTTATATACTATCGGTGTTTTATATTGATATTTAATCACAACTAAGATAAGTTTGTTAACTTTAACTAATTGTTAATACTTTAAAATTTATAATGTAATTAATATTCTATCCGCAATTATATAAAATGGAAAAACTTCTTATGCAAGCCAGCTTAAGGCCACTCAGAAAGATACATGAAGAACTTCCTTTCTTTCATTGTATGAGACAGACTTAGGATTTCTTTTGTATTTTTGTTGACTTTGACTTTTTAGTGGGTTGACTCTAAAGTCAACCTTCCTTTTGGACCACTATATTTTAGTCATTCTTTATTTTGTAGGATACTATAGTCATCATGCTAAGGTATGCTAGATTTGGCTAGCTTTTAGAGAAGATGAGCATGTGATATGCTCACCCCTCTCCTAAATAATGCACTCCCTCTAAAGTATAACTACTATTCCTACCTCTAGAGTTACTAGGCCTACCCTCCTAGTCATGCTCTAAGCATGACTACTTTTTGCCACCTTTTTTTACTACCACACATATGTATATAGACTAGATTAGAGGTTTGTTCTTGTTCGGTTAAACATGACTATAGTTAGCCTATCATGGTTAGATGTGACTCAACTAGAGTTAGCCTAATTTTTGTCAAACCCATAGTCTAGTTAGCCTGACTCACCCCTCTAGCCTATATATAGGACCATCACCTACATGTAATCATCTCTGGAACATTTGAATAGAATTGAATTTTTGCTTGATTGTAAGCCTTGAGTGAGAGAGACTCTTCCTTTGGTCGTGAGCTCTTTTCCTTGAGAGAGAGTGCCTTTTATCTTTTATTAAGGATCCTCTTTGTGGCAAACATCCTTCACTTAGCTCTCATTTGTCAGAGTGGCATGACCAACCTCATTCCCTACCTTTCCATCCTCTATTTAACCTTACTAGCCTCTTCATGAACGTAAGATCAAGGCAGTCATGAGTCAACTTTCTTGAGGTGTAGTTGTTCTTATCCTATCTTTGTCAATTTGCCCTTTGTCATTATTTTTTTCTTGTATTGTTCTTCCTTTTGCTTCATCATATCCGTGTTGTTGGTTTAATGCCATTGTTGTCTTGTTTTTTGTTTTTTCCTTGTGTTGCTTTAATTTATTTCTTCCATTATATTGCACTCTATATGTTTGTTTCATTTTTTGAGTCAATTTTCTACCTTTTTCATTGGATCATTATGTGCTTTAAGTTTCCTTTTCATTTTTTCCTATTACCTATTTGCTATTATTCTAGTGATTTCTTAAGAGGGTCTTTGATAATGATTTCACAAAATTTGTTAAAGAAGCCACTAAAGTATGCTTTAGACCCTTGGAATCACATCTTATTCTTCCTTGTGTTTCTTTTTTAGCGTTTCTTTTCTTACCATTGTTGGGCATGAGTTTTTATTATTTCTTGCACTTTCATTTGAGTTTCTAATCTTCCAAGTTGTGTCACTTAGATTGTCTTGTTTTTTCCTTAATTGTCACTTTAATATTCTTGTTTAGCTTCTTTTATTTTACTAAAAAAGTGTGTTGATTTCTTGTAAAATTGAGCATCAAAGAGGAAGTAACCTCTTGAGCCTATGTCCAAGAAGTCTCACATGCTATTAGCTTCTAGCATGTTCCTTGAAAATTTTCCAAAATATAATTGCTCAATTTCTTCTAAGTCATTCCTTGTTTCTATGTTAGAAGTAGCCTAAATTTCATTAGCTAGTTTGATGAATTATTGATTGGCTTTGGCGTCATCTTTTGGACGCGTAATATTGGCTTCCTAACACCTATACCCAAAGCTACAAACCTTAGTTGAAATCACATCATTTGCTAGTTTATTTCAAGTTATTCTTGTTCTTGAATTGCATCTTGAATAAAACATTTTGTGGCTATTTCTTCCTCCTATTCCAAATAAGAATGGTAACGGGGCAGCGTAGGTGTGGGTTCGAATATAAAAAGAGAGGTATGAAATTTTAATCTACATCCTCATCCCTATCGGGTATTTTCGGGTTCTATTATACATACGGGTATCCGTCATATTATTTTTTATAATTTAAATTTACTTATTTATTATTAAAAAATTATATATATTAAGTTATTAATTATATTTTAATTTAAAAAGTATGTAAAGAATAACTAATAACAAGGAATTGTAAATTAAAGTTTAAGTATTAAATTTTTTTATTAAATATATAAATTTAAACTTATTATATAATCATTGAAATTATAACGGAGCGAGTAAGGGTTTGGGTACGGGGCGGGTAGTCACATATCCATATCTATACCTGGTTTAATACATCGGGTAATACCCGTACCCATACTCGGTCAAAGCGGGTAATATCTGTCAAAATCGGGCGGGTACCCACTGGTATGGGTAATTTTGTCATCCCTAGTTCCAAGCAATTATAACCATCAAACTCCTCATCAAAATTCATTTCAAAATCAAGATATAGATGCATCAAAATTAGTACAAAAAAAAAGAAAATAAAAGAAAAACAAGCTAAAACAAAAGTGTTCGATAAAATTACTAAGTAAATAAAAATACAAAAAAAAAATAAAATTAGTGCACCTAAATTTGATCGTAAGATTTTCAAAAGGAGTGCCTAAATTGTTTGAAATTATTGAGATTGAGCTTGATGTGCCATGACCATATTTGATGTGCAAAGTTCATGAAGATTTAAGTCTTTTTCTTGCTTTTTATTTATAACATTCTAGTGTCATTCTAGGATTTCTTTTGGGTGTCAACTTTCTTTTTAGCCTTTTTATTCTTGTTTCATTTCTTAATCTTTGAGTTTGTCATAATAATTCTTTCATTTTGAAGTTTATCTTTCCTTCTTTGTGCTTTGTTTGCTTTAGTGACTTCTTTCATTTCTTGCCTTGTATAGCGTAACTTCTTGTGTGTAGGGACCAAGTTTGGAGCCTTACCACTAGGTAGTTCTTTGTATGTTGACTAAAGGCTTTAAGGACCTACTCTTGGAGGAGGAACTTACCCAAAAAGAGAAAGAGAGAAGAATACACTTGGTGGGAGGAAGAGGAGTTTCAAGTTTTTTTTTTATTTTCTTGTTTAATTCCTTGTATTCATGGCCTTTTTTTAGAGGTGTTGGATGCCCATAAGGGTCACCTCTTTTGTGTATAATAATTTTTGTAGTTTCATTTTGGTGTGAGGGGAGGAATTGGTACCCCAACCTTCACATCTAAGAGCACGAACTTAGTTTAGCTTTCTTGCATTTTATTTTGCTTTCATTTAGGTGTTTTTTAGGCAAAGTGTTTAGTTCCAAAGACTCTTAACACTTTAGTTGAGAAAACCAAAAAAGGTGAGACAGTGAAAACCTTTTCTTAGGTTCCCTAACCTTGCACTTTATAATGTCTTCACACACATCTAAAAGTGTTAGGAGTGTTAATAAAATTAGGGAAGAGAAAAAGAAAGAGATGAATATCAGAAAAGATTAAAAGGAGAAAGAGAAAAGTATGAGTTAAAAGAGAAAAAGAGAGAAAAGCGTATGAGCTAAAAAGAGAAAAAGAGAGAGAACAATATAGAAGAAAAAGAAAGGAAAGGGAAAAAAGAGTGGAAAAAAGAAAGAGAAAATGAGTGGGAAAGAAAAAGACAAGAGAGAAGAGAACTAGAGAAAAGGGAGAAAGTGTAGGAAAAAGAAAAAGAAAAGAGAAAGAGAAGAGCGTGAGAAAGAAATAAAAAAAGAAAGAAAAGAGATGAGAAAAAGAGAAAAGAGAGATAGAAAGAAAGGATAGAAGGGAAGAAGATAAGTGAGAAAAAGAAAAGAAAAATACCTATACAGAAGAGCTTAAGAGGGAAATATATAAACTTTATAGGGACCTAGAAGAGCCTAATAAAACCAATGACCCTCATGTCTCTTCTAGTGGAAAGGACAAACCTAAGAGGCATCTCAAGAAAAAGAAATACCCTTTTAGGAGTTGGTAGAGAGTCATCCAAAAAAAGCGTATAGAGAGAAAAACCTTGAGCAAGAATGACATCCCTGATACTAGTTCAAGCAATCATTCGAAGAGCCTTAAATGTGTTGAGATTGTTGAAGAAGATTGAATGCAACATTTGATAGAGCTATCTCTCAAGTGGTTTTGATTTTTATTTCTTTCAATTCATTTTATAGTACCAAACACGTTTTAAAAGTTGTGGTACTTGTATTGAGTGTTTTAGTCAGTCATGAGCATGTGTTGGAGTGTTTTTGAGTTCTTGATTGTTATCATTTTCATAATCAAATTGAGTTCATTATGTTGTTTTCTTGTTTGGAAAGCAAAGGTGTCAAAATTATTGAGTTAAGTAATGATTTACCTTAAAAGTAATTAATTACGTAAGTTGGTAATATATTACCTAAGCTAACTTAAGTAGAAAACTCATAATTTGAAGTTCTACTGAGCGGTAATTGATTACCCTCTCTAAGTAATCAATTACCCTGTGAGAAAATTTAAAACATTCAATTGCAGCTCTCTGCAATAATCAATTACCAGATTCTGTTAATCGATTATCATAGAGAAGGTGTCATTTTGAGCTATTTTTATTGAATTTTATGCATTGTTAAATCATTTGCAGTTGGAAATTGAATCTTGGAATCATATCAATTGGGTTGTATGTCAAATATTGAATTTTGCTATATGTTGTGGAATAAATCTTGAAATTAGTCTTGATATTGTGTTAATCTTTAAAAGAGTGTTAATTCACTGCATTACTCAATTTAATTGAATTCTTTGAAAGCTTTTTGAAATTAAAGATTTTGAAGGCGTCTTGAAGAGTTTATTTTAGAAAACTCCTTTCTTGTTAAAGTGAAATATTTTTGGAAATCTATTCAATCCCCCTTCTAGATTCCCTTTAAGACTAACAAAATGTTCTAAGTGTTTAGATAAAGGTCACATGGCTTTGTATTGCCTCAAAAGAAAAAGGACATTAGGGGGAAAATAAATCAAATAAGTGGTACTTATTCTTGTGGTATAGATCTTTGAAGGTTAAAAAGCTTCCTAGAAGCCATCCTTGTATAGACTCCCAAACACAAAGAGAGAATTTCTTTCAAACAAGATGTAAAATATTGGGTAAAACTTGTTCTCTCATTGCGAATGGTGGGTCATGTTGCAATTGTTGTAGCATGAAGGTGGTGGAAAAGTTAGCTCTTAATACTCCTCATCCTTTACCTTACTCTTTGCATTGGCTAAATGATAAAAAGACTTTAGTAGTAAGAAAGCAAGTGGAAATTAAATTCTCCATAGGGAACTATGAGGATAATGTTTTATGTGATGTAGTCCCTAGGGACACTAGTCACATGTTGTTAGGGAAGCCATGACAACATGATAGGAAAACTTTGCATAATGGTCTCACCAATCCTCTCTCATAAAGGGAAAAAGTTACCTTATATCCTCTTCTAACTTCTATTCAAGTTTTAGAAGAAAAAAAGGTAAATGAAGCTTAAGAGAGAAAGGGAAGCGAATAAGGTTGTTAGTAGGAAGAAGGAACCTAAGGAAGATCCACCTTTGACTTCAAATGAGGTTATTTGCATGGAGAAGTCTTCCTACCAACCTTAGAAAATGAGCAAGTTTAATTTGAGTTCGTGCTTAATCCTTTTGAGCACATTGACCTACAAGCTCAAGTCCAACTTGAGCATAACTTTAGGGATGAGTGGTCTAATACACAAAGCCTAGACCTCACTCACCATTTCAACCCTCTTGGGTCAAGACTTAACACATCAAGTGAGGATTTGTTCAGTGGAGGGAAGAGCACCAACATGACCTCTATCTTGAAACATTTTATGGTGCCACCCTTTACTACCCCAACCTATGAAAAGAACCCTTTATTCCTATTTCATCCCTTCTTAAAGAGAAATGTTTGATTATTACTTCGTCAATCTTTTTGCAGGTATGAAAGAAAAGGAAGAAAGCCCAAGATTTGGGTAAAAATCCTTTTAAGAGAAAGAGGATGATGCAAGTCATCCCAAGGCCCTTTAAAAGGATACATGAAGAACTTCCTTTTGTTTATTGTATAAATTAGACTTAGGATTTCTTTTGTATTTTTGTTGACTTTGACTTTTTAGTAGGTTGACTCCTAAAGTCAATTTTCTCTTTAGACCATTGTATTTAGATCATCTCTTATTTTCTAGGTATTATAATCATCATGCTAAAGTATGCTAGATTGGGCTAGCTTTTAGAAAAGATGAGCATGTGATATGCTCGCCCCTCTCCTAAATAGTATACCTAAGCATGTACAAAGTATGACTACTATTCCTACCTCTAGAGTTGCTAGTGTCACCCCCTAGTCATACTCTAAGCATGACTACTTTTTGCCACCCATTGCTACTATCCACACCATATGTATTTGGATTAGATTATGAACTTGTTCTTGTTTGGTTAAACATGACCATAGTCATCCTACTATGGTTAGATGTGACTCAAGTAGAGTTGACCTAATCTTGGTTAGATTAAACCATGATCTAATTAGCCTAACCTATGACCCATCACCTACATGTAATCATCTTTGGATCATTTAATGTTCTTTTCCTTCATTATGCGTCTTGAGTGAGAAAGAACTCTCCCTTTGGTCGTGAGTTTCTCTCCTTAGGAGAGAGTTCCTTCTAACTTTTATCAAGGATTCCTCCTTGTGACAAACATCCTCCATTTATCTCTCATCCTTGAGAGTGGCATGACCAACCTCATTCCTTACCTTTCCATCCTCCATTTCACCTTAGATAGCCTCTTCATGGGAGTAAGATCAAGGGAGGAAAGTGAATCTTCATCAACTTCAATATATCGTTTTTAATTTTGTTTTGGCTTAAAGATTGTAAAAATTGCTTTAAAAAAAAAACATTTATGCTTTGCTTGGTTTATGAGGAGAAAGGAAAGAATTTATTTTTTTAATTACATACTACACTTGGTTCAATAGAGCCATACAGGGGAAGTAAGGAAATGAAATTAATTACTTTTTATTTTTATTATATTTTAAAAGTCTATTTGGTTAATTATTTCAATTTACAACGTTTCTTCCACACTTTGTACAATGTCATATTTCTATAGGTGAATATATGATTCATTTTAACTTACTTTTAACATGTCTCTCACACAGTCATACTTTTTTGTCGGTCAAACCATTGTGCACAACTCTAACACTTTCATAGTGCACTTTATGACAATTACAATTTTTTAATTTTATTTAATAAAATTTATAATTAATTTTGTCTCCCCCTTCAATTTCTCGTAATATAGAAAACTAAAATTGGAGTGAGGAGATTTTGCTTCTCTCTATTCTTCCTCTTCACTCCTTTCTTAAAAATTGATTTTTTTTTTTTTAAAAAAATCTCTCTTCTTTCTTGATCTCCATCTCTTTTGTACCAAAGTTGGTGTAAAGTGATTAGATAAATGGATTTCTTCTAAAGGTTAATACAATGTTTGGATGAGGAATTTTAAAAAAATTTAAAATTCTAGTCTTTTTTAAAACCATTTTGATTAGTTAAAATTGTAAAATTTCAAATTCCTTAAAAAAAAGTAAGAACTTAAAATTATTCAAACTTACTTTTCTTTTAATAAAATCTACTGAGGTTATTTTTTACTTTACATTAACTAATTATTTTTTGTTAACATTGACGAAAATTATTTTTATTGACGTCAACCATGGTATTTTTAGGATATGTCAGTCACTTCAATCGATTTTTTAATAGTTTTTTAGGATATGTCACTCAAAGTTTGTGCCAAACGTTGGTTAAAGTTATTTCTTAGTCATACTCTACGATACTATGGTAGGTGTTTTGATGACATTTAGATCTCTACACTCTTGTAGTTGAGTACACCATGTTGTGGGAGTTTTAAGTGAGGTATATTGAATTCTAGTGTGTCTGTCACAATATTGTGGCCTATTCCACACACCTATGGGAGATGCGCTAAACCCAGTACGACTTGTGGAACTCCAAAGCATCAAACCTAGAACTACGAATTTGGATCCTCTCTTGCAGTTTCTCTCTTCAACATTATTTCAACTATTAGATGGTGGATCAAATCCTAAGTTATTTATGCTATTTTTTTACTATGTGTTTGTTTCAAAATTGTGGGGAATTTGTTCACCATTCAACGATTGAAATAGTGCTGGAGAGGGATGGAGAGAGAAACTGCAGGAAATGATCCCAATTCTAGAACTACAACCTATGCACATTAGTATTATGAGAGGTGCCTTGATGACCACATTTATTTTCACACTCTTGTGGATGACCCCATCTTTATGGGAATTGTGTGTGAGGTATACGAAACTTCAGTAAGTCATCCATAACACTATGAAATATTCAACAACAATGTGGGAGATGCATTGGAACTAGTTAGTGTGACATGTGAAACTCTGAACTGTTAGTCATAGGGATGTGGCTTATTCCACAACATTGTGAGAGGTGTGTTGATGACCTAATTTAGGTTCATAGTACTGTGGTCAATCTCACCCTATTATAGGAGTTGTGTGTGAGATATACAGAACTCTAGTACGTCAACCAAAATGTTGTCAATTATTCCACCCTGCTGTAATATATAATTTGGGAGAATTTTTTGCCCAACATTTGTCAAAAAGTATCCATGGCAAATGTCGATTGAAAAACAATCTTAATTTTTATTGTATAAAATAACTTTGACCAATGTTAACAAAAAAAAATTTGATTAATATTAGCCAAAAATATTAGTTAATGTTAACCGAAAAAACTTTGATGAACATCAGTAAAAATAAAAAGTTTAGTTGAAAAATATAATTGATCAATATTTTTGAATTATTAAATATTGTTTAACATTAAAATCAAATTTTATTTTTAAGAAAAATTGAAATACTCAACTGAAACAAGAAAATTAAAATTTAATAAATTTAAATTACCTTGTATAAATAAAATATTTTAAAAAAATCATCTTAAATTTAATATATTTCAAATTTTTTATTTCTATAAAATTCTCTCGCCAAAGCAAATAACTAAGTCAACTGAGAATGTATTAGAAAACAATCGATTCAAGACCTCTGTATCTAAACTTGATCGTTGACCAGAGTATGCTTGTGGTGGGAAAATAAAAAAGTAATTTCTTTTATCATGAGCGCAGGCCACACAACTTCCTAGAACTAAGAACTAGAACTGGCAAGAGTCTGAATAATAGTTTTATGCCAGGGATTGGAAAGGTGCTCCACAAGGTTATCAATTGGTCCAACATGAGTCACAGACGCTTGTACAAAGATGCCAAGCATTGCCACCATTGCAAGTCGCCCTGTAAATACAAGATTTACAATTGTGAAAACGAGCTTTTACAGTATTATTTTACTTCTAACATTAAAGAACTGAGAAACAAAGATACCATTCTTAATCTCTTTAAGCTTCAAGTCATGAGCGTTTTTAATATCTTTAGCAAGACCAAGAGGATTTAGCAGAGGACCCCCAGGGTACCTGTTTGAAACAAGAATACATACTTCAATGTCCACTATTGCAAGTACCATCAAATCATAATGTTCTATGACAATTAATCACTCGTTGATCAGAATGCATGTTCTATGTTTACCAATTGATGTTCAGTACAATAGTTGCCAACCGTGAAGAATCATATTCAAAACTGAGGGAAAAGGATAGAAGAGAATTATTTTTATTTTGGTTACTGGAAAATGCAAATACCCTGGCTCTAAGCCTTGCAGTGAAGCTTCCAATCCAAAGAAGGATCCCTCTTTAGCTTGAGATCCGGGGTTAATAAAATCCATGTACCTTTTTGTTTCGACAAACCTGTGCAAGTAAAAGCCATGAAGTTTTACGTTCAGGTCATTGAATTGCCTATAAAGGTTAATAAAATTATGAAGCCCCAACTCAAGACTAGAATTGTACCCCATCAGAATTAGTTGAACAAGGAAGAGTGTCTGTGTATTGGCAAGGTCGTATTTTACTGCACCAGCTTCAAACCAAACTGGTACCTTACTAAGTCCAGTGACACGAAGTAGCTGTGCACAGATTACGAAGGAGTTCAGGCTAGGACTTGAATAGTAAAAAAATAAACAATGCAACTTATGAATATTGATTAATGTTATGAATTGCAGATAGCTAAAATTTCGCAATTTGAACGAACAGCTATTTCTCAAGTTGGCTACGGTGAATGGCAAAATATCTGGCATGTGATTCCACCATGGTGACAATGGCAAAACCATTAGGGTCTTGACTATGGATAGGTTTTAATAAAATTATTACAAAGACATTTTTAGAATGAAATCATAATGACATGCATATCTGGAAGTAGTGTAACTCACATCTGTGACAAGAATTCCCAAGACCCCAAGCATTGCAAAACGAGAATGAAGCAGCTCGGCCTGCACATACCACCTTAAGCTAGCGGGATCCTCAGCAAGGCCAAGTGGGTCAAAGCCAAAATCTCCAGGCAGACTGAAAAGTGCATAGTGTTATCAGTTATGTGAAAAGATGAAAAGAAAAGGCAGAAGAGAAGAGTGTGGACTGACGTTCCATGAAGATGAGGCGGGGGATCAAGTCCTGGGAGCCATGTTGGTCGCTGCTGCGCTGCCACACAAGTTAGCCTAGAGCGAGGAGTAACAGCAGCAGCACCATGCTCATGCTCATGCTCATGCTCATGGTTAAGCCACGCTAATCTTCCTGCTCTATCTAAGCTCTTACTGCTCCTGCTCCTGCTCCTGCTCCTGCTCCTGCTCAACCCTGCCTCAATGGGGAACAACCCTCTCCCTATTGTTACGGCCATTCTTTTCTCATTATCTGCTCCTCCCACTTTCAACCACATGCATACATATTACTCTCAAAAAGAAATAACTAAATAATTACGCATGGCCCACTTATCCATTCCGATTCAACTGTTGGATAACAAACCTCTGCCTTTTAAGCCTCCATCGTAGTATACCAGTTTCCAGGACCTCTAAAAATTCACTAATTATTCTCTCCAAAATGTTTTAATTGAAGTATGTAAAATCTTTATTTCAGCAACCATTTTCCATTGGAACATAGAGAGTAAACTAATTTGTGCCGTTCCACCAATTTTTAGTTTCTTCACACCTTGTCAATTCTTATGGTATCTTAAATAAAAGTGGAGAGTTGAAGCGCCCAACTATTAAATTAGGAATTTGTAAGTGAGGAGAGGAAAAAATAAATTAGGCTAATTTCTTGGTTTTTTTAGGCACAAAGGTTAGTTGTCAGTTTTTATTAGATTTATTGGCTGCACCTTAAAACATCCTACATACAATTAAACAACTATTAGCGGACAATTAAGGCATTGCTAACCTAGTGTGTGTGGTCGCTTGTTGGATAAGCTGAATGAGCTAACTTTCATTAGAGTGGCTTTAACTAGGGGTGATTAGAGGGTGGCTTCAGACTCATAAAAACTAACCATACCAACCCACGAATCTTATAGTTTATGTCCGTTTCCACCCAAAAGAGTTGTTGAGTTGGACCAGATTCTATTTGAGCTGGTTTTGATGGAGCAAATCAATTTGAAACAATGTGTTTAAATGGTTCATTCCCTTTTTTTTGCTCAAATATGTTTTTTATTATATTATCATAAAATTATTTTTTTTCACTATTGTTTGTTTCTCTACTGACCTTATATTTATTATTCATAACTTAGGTTTGTTTAAAATTTTAATTAAGACCAAAAAAACTGCTAATAACAATGTAATTATAATTATTCTTTTAAAAAAACTATACTAAAAAACAAGTAAACAATTTTAAAAGGCATCCCATATTCATATTAGTTTTTAACCAATTAGAAGTCTAATGCAAAGTTATAAATTTAAGGCATCCAATGAATCAGTAATTATAAAATATAAATTTTTAAGATATTCATCCAACTTCTAAGCGTCCACTATGTCTCCTTGACATATCCAAGTTAAATAATTGTTAACAAAAAAATGCAATAATCAATAGTCACAAATGTCCAATGATAGCAATCCAAAATCATCAATTCTCATTGTGTGAACACTCAATGACTTTAAATCTCCACTACCATTCATAAATGACACTTACTAAATAAACAAAAACATTTAATGATAACACATTTTAAATTATTTATTCAAAAGATAAAAATGAAAGAAAAAAAGTTTATCACCTTTTTGTGAATTCACATAAACTAATTATAGGGGTTGACTAGCCATAATTTTTAACAACCACGTGAAATAATCTATTCAAACAAAAAAGTAAATAAAATCATTAAGCCAAATATATACAAATATAAATAATTAATAAATTAGATATAAAAAATAAAGAAAGAAATGTTAGAAAAATATAAATTGGTTAAAAGAAACAACTATATTCTAAAATTACATTCTTGTAGTAACTTCAATGAGGATGAGAATCTTTTCATCATAATTCAATGACTCAACAATATCCAATAAATCCTCATACTTGTTGTAGATGATTCCAACCTTTTCTCACCTACTAACTCATAACAAATTAGAATGTCGAAGTTTTAACAAATATAATTCACAAAAAAATATAATAGTACAACAATTATAAAAATTGTGATTATTCAATAAACTTTCAATTATAAATTGACAATGTCGAAGTAGTTGATTCTAAAATTTTTTAAAGAGATAAATTTATTTAGTAGTATCATTCAAGATTTACCACAACATATGGATTGGTTTCTTACAAAATTACAGAAAAGTTAAAAAATAATATACAGTTTAGTTCTTCAATGCTATGGTTATAATCCCTAAATATTTCTGCAGAATGCCCTTCTAGCTAAGTTTTGAGATTGCATAATAGTAATTGTATCATCAATAGCAAATCGCTAGGACTTGCAATTTCTAAAATTCATCAAACCAATTTAATAATATTGGAAATTTCTTATAAAATATAAATAATCACATGGAAACAAAACTACCAAAAAATTCACATCAAAGTCATCCAAAAAGTAAGAAATTAGTGCAATAGTGGGTGCACAATTGCACATTCAAAAAATAAAAATGTACCAAAGTTAGCTTGTAATGGTAAGAAATCAAAATATATTAAGTTAAACTTTGGATTAATTAAAGTCAAATAAAAAAACAACAACAATGTATTTATCACAAAAAAAAATAAAGGTACATTTTCACCTAGTTGCTGGCTACAACTGAGAACAATACAATTGATTCAAGTCCACCATCTCTAGTTATTATTTGTGTTCTAGATCTCTTAATTGTATATAAGTGTTAAATAATTTAACAATTAAATATAAAGAACTTAAAGGTAACAAATAAAGAAAGGTAAAATTAGTACCTTTCAAAATTCAATAAATTCTTCACCTGGGATGACATATTTAACTTGCACCAAACAAGACCTTAACTAATTTTGGGCGCAAATTAAAGTCTCAACCATTTGAGGGCTAAGCAAACCTTGAAATGTGTCTAAAAATCTTTCACCAATGCTAAATCCACTTTCAGAAGCCACTGTTGATATAGGTGTGGTCAAAACATCCTTCACCATGATAAACAATATTGGAAACCGAGAGCAATTTTTTTCCACTATGAAAGCAAATCAAATTTATCACCTCCATCAATATTAGCTTCCAAGGTTATCAAAATTGAGGGTTTACATAAACTTGTGAGAGCTCAGTAAACTTGACTCGTGAAATCGTAATAGTATACTTCATTAAAAATATAACTATAAATCACATAAAAATTGGAAGTTTTCAATACATAATAAGTTCAAATTCACATAATAAGTCTAAATTACTCCAAATAAGTAGAAATTAGAGTCAAAACACTCAAAATTTCAAAATATTTTTTGACATAAGAATAAATTATATTCAAAACACTCAAAATTAGAGTCAACATAGAAAAACATCACCCAAGAAATTTATTTACGAGTCTACTCACGAGTTTACTTCGATTTTACCAAGTTTACTCTGATTTTACAAGTTTACTCTAATTTTAAAGAGTTTACTACTCTTTCGATTTTACATACGATTTAACTCATCAACGACTCGTAAACTCATATAATTTTACGAGTTAAATCGCAATTTTGATAACTATGCTAGCTTCAGATAAATATGTTTTAAGCTCCTTTTTTTGTCAAGATAGCTTTTCTCCTTCGAATATGTCTTGAAGGCACTTCTCCTAGAAATGTCATGAGGAGTTTCTATCCTTACATGTGTACTACCAGCTTGTTGGACATCACTTAATTTATGTTGTTGCTCATGAGCAACAAGATACCAATTATGCATTCTTGTGAAATTGTCTTTTACAACAATGGACATATTTTGTGCAAAAAATTGGTCTATTGGCTAAATCCCACCAAATGGCCATTCTATGTATTTGTGTTTATAACAGGGATCCAAAATAACTCCAAAAAAATTAGTTGATTCATATTTAGTATACTATCCTAATTTTTTTTTATATTTTCTTTTCATCTCAGCACCTATTTTCTGAAAAGCTTGATTTTCATTCATACATGATTTTTTGATCTCATAAGATTGAAGCTAATTGATAGAAAGCTGTGTGGATAGTCACATGTAATGATGATGAAAAAATTATAGTTGCCTTATAAAAAATATTTTAAAATTTTAGCAAAAGCTCTTGCAGTGGCCCAATGTTCAGGCTTAGGAGGTCCATTATCACCAAAATAATCCAAAAGCCTCAAATCCTCAAACTTAAGTTGTTTAAAGGTGGCCTCAAATCTTTCAGTAGCTTCTTGAATTAAATATGTTGAGTTCCATCTTGTAGGAACATCTAGACAACTAGTTTATTACATAAAATTCTTACAATTTCAATACACTCTTTAAACTTGAAAACTGAAAACAATCTCTAGCCTCAATGTGCCTTGAAGGAACAGTAAATTGTGGCTACAACTGTCTAAAAGAAGTTTGAAATTGTCTCCTTCAACTACTTTAAATGTTTGCTTATCTAAGATAACAATAATAGCTACAACCTTTTCTACAAGCTTCATTATTGAACATATGATTGGTAGGCACAAGACTAGAGTTATCCCTAATCCTACTAGGTTAGAATGTAAGAACTATTTGGGATGGGTCATTAGCAAGAGCCCCAAGTTTTTTTGGACAATCAAGAATATGGTTCAACATAGTAGAAGTGCCATGTCTCTTAGGATCAAGCATTTACTTCTTTTTTTTTTGTGCAATACTTAAAAGTAATAGTAAGTTCAGGATACTTTGATTCTGACAATTTATCAAAGTATTCCCATACAAGTGATGTTTTGCGTGAACCATTGGTGTTGGCTTTCCTCTTCTTCTTTCTTTTTTTTGTGGAAGAGGAAGAGTGTTACTGGGATTTGCAACATCAGGAGTAATTGCTAGTTGAGTGATATTATTTTTATTGTTTCCACCCTCACCTACTGCAGTTGGAGGATTAGTTGAATTTGTTACCAGACCTTGTTTCAAAGACTGTGCAGTTGGCAGGTATTGATTAGACTGCTCCATCACTAAATAATGAAGAAGTCTAAGTCAATTACTACCAAATTTGTTTTATATGTTCACTTTCATTGCTAAAATAGAAGAAAGATCACTCAAAGAAAATTTTAGGTACAAGATAATGAGATTAGATTAAGAACAACCTAACTAACTTTCTAGAAATCACTTCATTTTTATTCAATCAATCCTAATATAACTAAGTTTAAACACTATTAATTCAATAAGATATTATTTTTTTAATAAGTTTGATAACTTAAATATTATTAAAATGAATAAATAATTATTTCTTATGATTAATATTTAATTATCATGAAAAATATTTTTATTCTTAGATGCTTTTATTATTATTATTATTATTATTATTATTATTATTATTATTATTATTATTATTATTATTAATACTATTACTATTATAAGAGGTAATTACGGATACACCACCTTAGATTTAGTGTAATTACATACCTAATTCTCTTTTTTTTTTTTAAATTACTTAGACCTCATTAATTTTACATACTTTTTCCAGTTGTACCCCGCTTTTGAAAACAGTATAATATCATATATAAATTTATTACATATGTACCTTCTAAGTTTTGTGTGATATTACACACATACTTTCTAAATTTTGTTTTCTATTACACATGCAACCCCTATATTTTTCAAACTTTACAGCTGACATCTCTCTCACCTCCATTGTTACGTTGTTATGAAGCTTGAAAACAATTATTCACATCACATTCACATGAAATAAAACGTAATAATGCAAAAATAAACGAAGGTTTGTGTGATTTGGAAATGAAAAAGTACAACTATAATGACTAATAAGTATGTAAAAGTAAGGGGGTATGTGTAATTTAAAAAAGTAGGGGTGCATTTGTAATTATATTAAACTTGAGAAGGTGAATCCGTAATTACCTCTTATTATTATTATTATTATTGTTGTTGTTATTATTATTATTATTATTATTATTATTATTATTATCATGGGAAGGGATTCCCTTACTCCAAGAGTAAGTTTAAGGGAGTTACTCTCCATCCTTACCATTCATTTTTATTGAAACTAATGGTTGTAATGAATAGTTAATTTTAACTATTAGATTTCAAGGAAATGAAGAATTAAGATGAAGAGTAAGTCTCTTAAAGTTACTCTTCGAGTAAATGGATCCCCTCCTCATTATCATTATTACTGTTACTACATTTATTACTCCTACTTAATATGAAATTATGAATAATACTATACCTCTATACCATTCACAAAAAAGTTAACAACACAAGTAAATTATATATATATATATATATATATATATATATATATATATAATACTTTAGGGTTATATTTACATAACTAAAAAAAAAATGTGTAAGGTAAAGGCTTGGGGAACAATTAAGCTATTCAGCAATGATGATAATTAAAGCTTTGACTTTTTTAAAAAAATGTATTAGAAGTCTTATGTCTTAGTTGCTAAATTTCTTTCAAGTTGAGAGAGGACTATATATGTTGTATGCATAAATATTACAGATTTAGGATTGGATGCTAGCAATGCATAATAATAGATATGAAAATAAGAAGCAAAGATATGAAAAAAAAAGCATCATCAAAGAGATATGAAAATATGAAGCAGACATTTTGAGCAAAGCCACAAAACAAAAGTTGCAAAAAAAGTTTGAACTTGAAAAAAAAAAGAAACCTAAAAGAATAAACATGTTTAAAAAGGTGCATAAGAAGAAGAAAGGAATACTCACCTACATCTCGAAGAAGAAGATGGAATAGTGACAATGCTACGTTGTGGAACTGCAAGTGTAAAGGGAAAAGGCGATTGGAATAGTGTCACTAGGGTTTCTACTTTCTACAAAGGAGAGGGTAAGAAGTGTAAACAACTTAACATATTAGGTTTTTACTTTGTAATGGGCACTCCACACTAGGCTTTAAACTAAGCCTTATTGCGTTTTCATTTATAAGAAAATAGATCCAATTCAACAAACTCGAAATCGCCCAATTAAACTCATTCATAACTATTTTTCTTAATCCGATTACCTATAAGAATCCATCGACATCTATTTTTTGTTCAATTTAAACAGGTTTGGATCGGGTCCAACCCAATTGATCACCCTTAGCTTTAATCAGTCAAGCCTTAAGAGAATCAGTCACAGTGTTAACAAGTTTGTTGTTAGTAGCCCAAATGCACCAACAATCACCTCAGTTGGTTAAAGGACTATATTTAGTATTTTACTTATTATACCTATTGGGCCCTATTAGTAGCCCATATCTTTTTAGGGTTATTGTTTCCTATTCAATTTCTATTTGGTTGTTGGTAGCCGCAATGAAACTTTCAAGTTCTTCTTATTATGTTTTCTATTCTGCCTTATATTTTACTATTCAAATATAGTGGGTCTAACCTTCTAACAATTGGTGCTTTCATTTTTATCTAATGCCTCCTACTAAAGGGAGCTTCAAAGACATGGATGATACTCTTCAACTTATCACCGAAAAGTTAGGGGAGCTACAATCACAAATGGAGCGCACCAAATTTAACATGACTCTTATCACACATATTTAAATCATTCCTTAGAGTCCTAACAGACCACACTTTTAGGTTTACAAGGCTATATTTCCTTCACCATTTTTGTACGTTTAGCCTCCAATAAATACATATTTTATCCTCTTTCCCATTTTATCATATGTTCACTAGCCTATAACTTAACTAACCCATTATGTTCTACCCGTTTACTAACCAATGGCCACCCCGAATGCCTACCAAAATTTCTACTGTAGTTAGCATCCTACCTATAATTCAACCCCCTTCTAACCCAACCTTTCCTACCCATTCTTTCACCCAACCCCTTAACTCCACTCCCATCACCAACGCCTAAACAACAAATGTTTCCACTTTGACAACTCTAAACCCTTAGATTGGATATTCCAAGCTAAGAAATTTTCCAATTTTACAATATTTCCTTAGAGCAACAACTTCCCATGATCTCATTTTACATGAAGGGTGAGGCATTAAGCTGGTACAAACGGATAGTTTTTAGTTGGTTGATTGGACCTCTTTTATTAGGGGCTTAAAGTTGTAATTCGGGCCATCTACTTATGCTAATCACCAAGCCATGTTATTTAACTTAAGACAGCATGGTTCACTACAAAATTATCAATAAAATTTTGAAAAGCTTTGTAATTGGGTTTTCGAACTCAACCTTGAGGCAATTTTAAACTATTTATATTGAGCCTCACACTTCCAGAAAGAACTATCTATCCATTGCCCTTGTTCGGTTTCACAAGCTATTAGTTTGGTTAAATTAGTGGAGGATAAATTAAAATACGCTCGAACATGGACTACAAGTTTACTACTACTATCCATTTCTAACACTAAACAATCCCAAGTTGTAAGCCCATTGCAGGCTCCTATGCCAATCAAATGCATCACTTCATCCCAAATGCAACAACATCAGGCTCTAAGGCTTTACTACTATTGTGATGAAAATTTGTAGTTGGCCACAAATGTACCCAAGGAAAAGTTTTATTGATGCTAATTGATGACGACAATACTATTGCATCAATTTCAGAGTCACCACCTTCATTGTCCCCATGATCATCATATCCTTTTACTTCCAAATACACCACCTATTAATTTTAAACCCTACCATTATCCTCATTTCCAAAAAAGAGACTATGACAGACATTATTCAAGAGATGTTTCACTAAGGAATCATTCAACCAAGTAACAACCCCTACTCTTCCCCAATTCTTTTAGTGAAAAAAAAAACATGACTTGGCATTTTTTTAGTGGATTAAAAAATCTTTAAATGTTGTAACTTGTAAGGCTAAATTCATTATGTCTTATGCCTCACTCATCTCTCCTCTCACCGAGCTCACACGAGGTACAACTCTACAATAGTCCACAATAGTTAATACAACTTTTATAGATATAAAAAAATTAAATAGTGCAAGCTTTGGTCCTTGCTTTATCCAACTTCTCACATACTTTTAATGTGGAAACAAATGTCTCCCAAGTGGCAATAGGCATAGTGTTGACTCAAGTTTACTACTCTATAATTTTTTTCTAGCAAAAAAAATAAAAATAAAAATGAGCCCTTGAATGCAAGCCTCTTCTGCCTATGTCCGTAAACTTTATGTTGTCATTGAAGCAATAAAAAAATAGTGTCAACATTTGGTGGGAAGAAAGTTCAATATTTTTGCATATCAAAAAAGCTTGAAAGTCTCCTAGAATATTCAAATACTAGAGCAACAAAAATGGGATTTTTTGAAATGATAGAAATTTTTTTTATAATAATTTTTTTGAAATGAGAGAAATTTTTTTATAATAATTTAAAATGAAACAACTTTTTAAAAGTTTTTTTTTATGTTTTTATGTGAGTTGGTCAAGGAGCCTTCATGGGCTTTGCAGGACAGTTACAAGCTCAATTATAATAAGTGTGCTTAAAATGTAGGGTTTCACAAACTGAGTTTTGCGGGTTACGGATTGTAGACTTCACGAGTTAAGTTGCCTGCATGCCCATTCTTGCAGGACAGTTACAAGCTCAATTATAATAAGTGTGCTTAAAATGTAGGGTTTCACAAACTGAGTTTTGTGGGTTACGGATTGTAGGCTTCACGAGTTAAGTTGCCTGCATGCCCATTTTTACATAGAAATGGGTCAATCTATGTTTTTACATCACTTAATAATTAAAGAATCATTAATTTGATTTAACGAGAATGACACATCTTGTGTCTCATGTTCAGGATGAAGAGACAAAGACTACACAAAAATATAAGGTGGTTTAGTTGGTTAAGGGATGAAAGAGGTAAGAAAAGTTCAAGGTAACAACCTTGTGAATAGAAAAAAACTTTTTTAGAGTGTGTTTGGAAAATTTAAAGAAATTAGATTATTTCATTAATCAATTAAATATAATTAAGATTATAATCAAAATCATTTTTATTTACATCAATTTGTTAAAACCGGTTTAAAAATGATTAATTTGTTTATGTTTTATATGCAACAAAAAATCAAATTTTATAGAGTAAAAACTGTGAAAAGAACCAAAAAAAAAAATTAAAAAATAATCATAAACTTTCGACTCCTTAAAAACTGTTTATTTTAAAATAAAAAAAAAATAAAACATAAGCAAAATTTCCAGACATCTTTAAATTATTTAAAATAACTTAAATGGTTATTGGTTAGGGAAAAACTGAAAATCTAAGGCCTCTCCAATCACATGGCATAAGTTGGTCAAGTAAATTACGGATTTGTTAGTAGAAAGGAAAAAAGAAACTCATATAAAGAAAGAGTGATACACTTATTGGACCAATTAATATTATCTTGAGATAACTGAACATGCTGGTACAATTACACAACCATCACTGATTCCCGAGTATTTTAAAGAGCTTAATTAATGTCAGCTACACCTTAAACCATCCTACATACAATTGACTAGTCTTTAAATGAAATATGAAAAGATATTAAATTAAACCAACTACGAGCAGACGGTGAAGGCACTGGCGGTATGTCATCGCTTGCTCGATAAGCTGAATGAGCTAACTTTCATTGGGGTGGCTATGACCAGTGGAGCCTCAGGAGAATCAGTAACTGCAAACTTGTCATGCATAAATCGGCTGTCGATAATGGAATCATCCCTAAGAACTATCTTGTAGCAATAGCAGCTCTTGAGACCCTGTTGGTTGCGGTAGCACTCATGAGAACCATCCTTAACTTGTTGGAAGTTCCATATCACGCTGAACTTCCCCACAGTGGCTACTATATGCCGCTCTTGTTTCCCATTCTCTGTCACCTAAACAACCAAGAAGTTGAAATTATAAAAATATGTTTCCACAAAACTGAAATATCGAAGACACAACAAAACCAGGATATGTCATGTCATTTCTTAGCAGAAGTGGTAACAAAACAGTCACAATCTAGCATCATAGAAAAGAATAATTCTTGCCAAAGATGAGTGTCTATATAGCCAATCAAGAAGTTGAAATTATAAAAATATGTTTCCACAAAACTGAAATATCGAAGACAAAACAAAACCAGGATATGTCATGTCATTTCTTAGCAGAAGTGGGAACAAAACAGTCACAATCTAGCATTATAGAAAAGAATAATTCTTGCCAAAGATGAGTGTCTATATAGCCAATCAAAACTCAAGCTAAAGCATTATTAAGATGATAATGAAGTATGTGTTCAAGTTGGTGGTATAATCTAGAACCTTTGATTGGTTGTGCACTTGTGCTTATTGGCACCATGCTCATGCATGAATTCCCCCAACACAATGCAGAGTTAATCCCTGTGCTTTCAGCAACAACAAACATTGCATTCACTTGAAAACCAACAACCATTTAAAATGCTCAACGTTATGAATTTGATCATCTCAACACTGGATAGTGGGGATACAACCTAACATGAACTAAAACCTCTCACACATTGAATTTGAAAAATTATATTATAAAAAAAGTCATTAGGTGACAGCTTTCGACCTACGCCCATCACCAGAAGCAATACAAGGTGTTATACCTTACTGTATCAATAATAAAGAACTTATTTTGTAAAAAAAATCATAAAGGAATATCTCCTTTTGTGTTGTGATTCGCTTATAACTAAAGCATATTATTACAAGCTAACTAACCATAGAATGCAATAGTCAACCATTTATTATTATCAATCAATATCAATACCGCACACAGTAATAAATTATGACTCAGGGCACTTCACAACAAAGACAAGGACAATAACTACATTTGATTAGATACCATGAGAATTCACATGCAAAAGAGGATATCAAATGGAATTTGTACTTACCCATGAAAACTGAGCATTCCGGAACTTATTATTTGCTCCGGCCAGATGTGAATCAAGAGGAGTGAGCTTGAGCAGCCTGGGAGCAGCAATTCTATTCCCCATCCGACCAGAAAAACCAGTCTTTGTCCTCCCATCTTTATCAGTGAAGAGCGAACAAATAAGAATCAAGTAGGTGTCAGTAGTACCCACAATCCACTTCCCATCGAAGGTAACATCCACATGAGTAACAGGAGATCCAAGCCCAGGAAACGCTGTCTTGGCCTGCCTCATAGTGTTCACCGAATACAGTCTTATCTTGCCATCCAAAGACCCCACAACAATGGAACCATCCCCAGTGGTAGCAAAGCACTGGAAATTAGTCCCCCTTGAAAATTGATGGCCCTGCGCCCAATTCAACACGGGGTTATTGGATTCAGCCAAATTCTGAACCATCCCATTACGATCCCTCATATCCCACCTACAAAGCCTGTTGTCATCCAATCCCAGGAAAGTGGAGCCTGAAGGATCCAACTGAGACCCTTTACTGTCATTGGTGATATCCCTCATTGTAATCTCAGTGCCATCCTTCCCAAACACCCACTCGCTCACCATCTTACCAGTCTCGATGTCAAGCTGATGAACCCCGGTGGAGTGAAGCTTCCCTCCACCCATTGGACTCATCAGAAGCATGTTGGTCTCAGCCTTCATGAGAAGCGTCTTCTTAGGGGTGCTGTACGAAGAACCATTTTGATACCCATCACTAAATTTCACAAAAGCACCCTTCCCGTGAATCCCATGTGCGAAATTCTTAACAACCTGAATCCCATCGTCGTTCACCAAAAAACTGTTATCCAAAGCACCCAGTGCGAGGCTCTGAATGCCCCCGTTGGATGCTTCCTCAAACTCCTCGGTTAGGTCTTGGGTTGACCTAACCGGTGTGGGGCTTTTTGTGAAATCGTCCCCTGCGTCCTCCCACATGGAATCATCAGCGGCTTCGGGGTTGGCCCACGCCACGAAATCCTTGCCATATATTTTAAGCTTGTTGGCCTCGGTGGCCTCGACGCCGTGAGTGTTCTCGAAGAGACACTTCTGGAAGGAATCAATGAAATCGATCTGGTCCTGATCGGAGAAGAATTTCAGCGCCCAGACACCACGTGCCACGAAGTCCACGCGCCGTTGGTCAGGGAAGTTCTTCAGGCCCATCTCAGGGCCCACCTTGCAGCGGATTTTGGAACCCACTTTGAAAACCCAGAAAGGTTGTTCGGTTATTTCATCATCTTCTTCTTCGTCGTCGTCTTGGTCGGTGTCGGAAAGGGCTTTCACAAAGGAGTAAGAAGTGAGTTTGTCGGAAGTAACCCACTTGGCTTTGGGGGTGTTGCCGCCGACGTGGAGGTAGAGTTTGACGGCGTTATTGAGAGGAGGGGAAGAGGAGGAGGAGTATTTCAGTTTGAGGGCTTTGAGCTTAGCCTCGACGTCATCGAGGGATGACGGGGATGAGGGTTTGGGACCGGCGCTTCCTTCGGAGGCGTCTTCGTAGAGATCCTCTGAATCTGAAGAGTCAAGGAGATCTTGCTGACTGTGATTGGCACCCATTGAGTTGATGCAATGCAGAGCGCCAACTTCGAAATTTGAAAAGTGAGCGTTTGTGCTTAAGGGGTAGGACTAGGGTTTTTAAAAGCGCAACGGTAACAAACTCGTCTACATTCAAAAGAGGTTGCAACGGTTAGATTAACCACACGGCGGGAGGGCTGAATCGTCAATGTAACGCCACTTTCTATATGTACATCTCCCCATCACTAATAAAAGTATTCGGGTAAACCCTGTGGTAAAAAAATACTTTTGTTTTCTTTCTGAAATTTTCTATTTTCCCTTTTCACTTCTTTATTGTACTCCATCAACTTTTTCCGTAAAAATGTATGGTAGTAATAATAGTTATTAAAATCACATTATAACTTGTACAATTGTATGATTTTATGAGTTTAAGGACTTTATCGAATTATATAGTAAATAAACTTGTTTTTTGAATAAATTTGATAAACTTGTAGTAATATTAGTAAACTTGCAAGTTTATGTATGAATTCACGATATTATTTGAAATTTTCATTTAATCATTATTCACTTTAAAACGGTATCATTTAGCATCTTATTTAGGTTTTCTTCTCTCTTTGCTTTGTCACTTCTATTTTGTCAAATCCTTAAATTCTCTCTTCGCTTTGCTTCACTCATTGCATTGAGTGCATTCTCATTCTGCCATAGATTCCATTCCACCATAGATTCCACTGAAACATGATTCCACCATAGCAAACATGGTTTCGATTCTGGCGCGATTCCGCCATAACCTCCGACCCTCCGTTCATCAGTGTTGTGCACCATTCCGGTTATTTTAACCATCACATTAATTAATACAATAAAACATATCTTTTCAAGAATATATTAATTTTCGTTTATATTAAACTTGATCCATGTGAATATACGTATGTGTTTGTGGTGGTTTCATATATAAGTTAATTAAAGATGCTAGAGGTAGACAACCAAGCAAGCAAAGGTAGAAGGCAAAGATATCCAAAGGAGAATAAAGACAAGGTAACAACATATTTCTTCACACGATTTCCTGAGCTATAACGGTAAAAGACCTTTGGAAAGTGTTTCAACATTGGGAAAGAGTATGGGAAGTATTTGTAGCACAAATGACCATAGGTATGGTTTTGTAAGATTTTTGGATATTCACAATGCAACTGAAATTGAGAAGAGGTTGAATAACTTAGAAATGAGAGTTAGCATCCTGAAATACGCCAGAGGGGTGACTGAGAAAAGGAGCCAAGACACTCACAAGAAACAAGTGGCAAAGGAGTTAAACAGGTGTAGAAAGATGCTAAAGTATCCAGGAAGAACAGAAGGTGTGAAGGATGTAGGAAGAATTAGACTATCGTATGCTAAAGTAACTACACTGGGTAAGTCACACATGAAGAGGGACTAGAAAGTGTAAACAGAAGTGAGGAAGAGACGAATGACAAGTGGAAAGGACAGGTAATTAACATAAAAAAGCCAAATAAAAAATGGATTAAGGAGAGCTTAGTTGGGTGTTCTGTATTCTGGTATGTTTGATAAACTGGAAAATGTAACTGCTATGGAAAATGAAGATGTGGTCAGTCTAAGATACATGGGAGATGAACTAGTATTAATAACAGGATTGTCAATGCAAAGAGCAAACAAGCTGTGGGGAAACGCAGATCGGGGAGTGTTGTCAATTTTCTCGTGTGTTACCAAATAGGACGCATCCATTGTGTGTGGGAATCGCTTAACATGGATAAGATGCACAAGGGTCCTGTTAAACTCATGAGGTATCAGATGTTTTTCCCAGATCATAACAACAATTGGTGAGTTCGTGAAAGCTGATAATCAGACCATGAACATGGATAATATAGAGTACGCTAGGCTCTTAGTAAAAATCCCAAATTATAAGCAAATCATCTGTGAAAAACAGGAGGTTAACATCAATGGTCTAGTGTACCACATAGGATTAGTGGAGGAGGTGGTACTGCAGGTGAACCAGTGTTTGCTAGTTAAACCACCATGACCAAGCATCTAGTAAGGAATCAAGTGTGGGAAACCAAGAAGACTATCACGAATGGATCTAGGATTTGGGAGACGTAATGATGGCAAGAGGTGGCACTTGGCAACGGCTAGTGAGGGGCTCGATGAAGGGCCCATTCGGTCACCAAACAAATCACACTGTCAGGGACAACAAAAGATGCAGTCAGATAAAGAATTCCTGCAGCAAAAAAGTAGAACAGAGTCAACAAGTGGTGAGTCCAAGCTTGTCAAACTATTATAGGGTATTAGTAGTAAAGGGGGTGGTGTAGGAAGTAAAACGAATAAGGATATTTGGTTGGAAGCGGAGTTTATTGATGCACAAAGCCAAACCAATGCAAGCAAGTGTGATCTAAGAGAAGTTGTGTAGTGTGACTTCAGGTTTCCTATACGAATTAAAGCTCCCAATGTGAATGGAGTGAACGAAACCCCCAATGCAAATAGTGTGAATCAACCCCTGGATGATTGCATGATGGGAATCACAAGCCTCGCAATGAACCAACACGAAAATGGCATGGGAGATGGTTTTCGCCAACTATTAATCACTTACGGGGCTCTCCGTTTTGTCTCGAATAGTCGGCACCACCCCAAGGGGAGTTGTTTGTCACGTTCCCCACCGAGTCAACCGTCAAGCCCCCTGTGCACTACCGTTTTGGTTGCCCTACATCGGTGGTCACACATCCTTCCGGGAGTGAAGTTAATCAACAAGGAGACATCCATCGACTTAAGCCATGCCTCTCTCAATTTTCTCCAAGACATTCATCAACCCAAAGGCTTCAAAGAATTCTGAAAGTGCAATAGAAAAGAGAGGGCCCATTAAAGGGTGTTCACTCATTCCAGAAGGAGAATCTAGGGAAACGTTGATGTGCCTAACTCAAGTAGGACGAGAAAAGTAGAAGGAAAAAAATGATTCACGAGGTAAATGTCTCTATGTTCCAATCTGATAATATGCTATTGATTGCAATATTATGAATTTTAATAGAATATTCTGACTTAAAAGAGAAAAATCAGAAGCTAACCAGTTAATTGAGATGGGGAAAACCATGGGGGTAGAGTATGGGGAGGACGAAGAGAAAACGAAGGAGAAACTAGGTACAATGAAGATGAGAAATAGGAAGGATAATGGAAGTGTGATTGAGGGTAAAGGTGGTGTGCAAGAGGGTATCCAATGAATTCATTAACCTATAATATAAGGGGATTAGGGGGGCAATGAAATGAAGGAGGAAAAGATCAATTATAGTAAAGGAAAGAATTCACTTGGCATGCCTCTAGGAAACGAAAAGAGAGATTATAGAAAAGAGAGATTATAGACAAGAAGGTATGCCAATCAATTTTGGGAGACTCTAATGTGGAATGAGTTCACTGTTTGACAATTAACAGAGGGGAGGTTTGTTAAGTTTATAGAGTGAGGAAGTCTTTATCCTGCACAATCATATAATAAAAAGTGATTATATAATATTGGAAGGTAAATGGAAGGTAGATAACTCTAATATGATCATAGTGAATGTATACATACCCTTTGATATGAGTCAAAAAAGGCAGATTTGGGACGAACAAAGATAGTATAAACAACTCAATACAATACAACTGTAGTGCATAATTGGTGACTTCAATTTGGTTAGCTAAGCTCTGAGAAATGTGGGGAACTGCTAGAGAGATACTAGAGGAACAAAAGAGATGAATTTAATGAGTTCATAGTAAACATGGAAGTGGATAACGCTCTAGGAAGGAGCAGAAGGTTTACCTGGTTCAAACCAAATGGCTCTGCCAAACATCGTATAGACAGAGTATTGATATCAAATGAGTGGATGTAGAAATGGCTTGACTTTGGCCAGTTAACTCTAAATAGAGACATTTCATACCATTGTCCTATCCTATTTAAGGCAGCAGTTGTGAATTAGGGTCCCAAGCCTTTTCGCATTCTAGACTATTGGTTTTCAAACAACTACTTTCCTAGTATGGTACAAGAAGTCTCGAAGAGTTTGGAAGTACAAGGGTGGGGATGTTGGTAAAGAGCTTACGTGGTAAAGGAGAAATTGCGAAAACTCAAAGATCATCTAAGGAGATGGAACACGGAATCATTTGGGGATGTTGGTAAAGAGCAAGAAGTTTTGGTGAAGACAGTGAATGAAATTCAAATGAAGGGTGAAAGGGAACCTTTATTGATCAATGAATTGGAAACATTAGAAAAGTTATAGCAAAAGTTTTGGCTAGTGTTCAATATATTGAAATCTTTCATGAGGCAGAAATAAAGGACAAAATGGCTTAGATAAAGTGAAGAGAACACAAAGTACTTCCATAATATGGTTAATTGGAAGAGGAAAACCAACAATATTTCTAGAATTAGAGTACCCAATTGAAAATGAAAATAAAGGAATACCTCCAACAAAGGTTTGAGGAGACACAATGGAACAGACTGCGACTTGATGGTATCTAATTCCAGATGATTTCCATGGAGTAAAGCACCCCAATTGATTGAAGCATTCTCCAATGAAGAGGTCAAGGAGGCGGTATGGGAATGTGGGAGTTTCAAAAGCCCGGGACCAGACGAATTTGACTTTCACTTTATAAAGTAGTTTTGGAAGTTGTTGGAGAATGATGTTATGAGGTACCTTTGGAAATTTCATGTAAACGGTAAGTTACCTGTTGACCTCAATTCCTCGTTTATCACACTAGTGCCAAAAAAGGATGATCCTTAGAAGCCAGTGAATATAGACCTATCTCACTCATTAACAACTTGTATAAGATTTTGGCCAAAATGTTAGCAAAGATATGCAAAAAGTACTGGATGGGGTGATTAACAGGTGACAAACTGTATTTCTTGGAGGGAGAGGACTTATGCGGAGTGCAATGATAGTCAATGAGGAAGTGTTTTATATTCAAAGTGGGCTAAGGCAAGGGAACCCATTAACTCCCTTCTTAGTTATTGTTGAAGCAAAAGAACTAACAAGCTTGGTAAGGGAAATAGTTAAAAGTGGGTTGTATCAAAGCTATACATGTGGAAAGGATAACATACAAGTGAATGTACTTCGATTTACAAACGATACCATATTCCTAGGAGAGGTTTGAATGTAATGACAATTAAAGCTATAATAAGAAACTTCGAATTGACATTGGGGTTAAAAGTCAACTTCAATAAAAGTTGCTTCGGTGCAGTTGGCCTCAAGTAACTGGATATTTGCAAACTAGCGGACCTACTTAACTGCAAAGTGCTTAACCTTCCTTTTGTTCACTTAGGCATTCCCATTGCGGCAAACCCTAGGAGGGCGGAGACTTGGAAACCAATCATCTTGAAGTTTGAGAAGAAGTTAGCATAATGGAAAAATAAAACACTCTCTTTTGGTGGTAGAGTTACCTTCATCAACTCTGTTTTCTCCTTTTTGCCTCTATTCTTCTTTTCTTTCTTTATGGCTCCTGTTATGGTAGTTAATAAACTAATGAGTATTCAAGCTAATTTCTTATGAGGAATGGGGTTGATGAGGGGAGGAGAAGAATTCATTGGGTTAGTTGGGACAGGGTGAGCACACAAAAAATTTGGGGATCTAGGAATCAAACACTTAGCGATATTTAATAAAGCGTTGTTGGAGAAATGAAGTTGGGAGTTATTCCAAAGCGATGAGGAATAATAGGTACAAATTCTTAGGTCTAAGTATGGGGGTTGGGAAGGGCTTAAGAGGAGGAGCAAAAGTAGTCAATCGTCGACACGGTAGAGAGACATGAGGAAGGCCTATGGTAATGAGCAGTCAGATGGGTGGTTCCAAGGAATGAAGGGATGGAGAATAAGGAAGGGAAATAAAAATAGGTTGGAGTCATGGCTGGATAAGTGACGGATCTTTACAACATAGATATAATAGAGTTTACCAAAACTCAGAATGACAAATAGAGTTGATTAGGGACTTGGGTGAATAGGTAGGGGTCGTTGGGTATGGAACCTCAATTAGAGGATATAATGATTTCAATGGGAGAGTGATTTAGTTCAATAATTCCAAGGTATTCAAGGTATTCTAACTAATATAATGCAGAATCAAAACCAAGAGGATTGCTAGATATGGACTACTGACCAGACAGGGTTGTATAACACTAAAACAACTTATCTTGCACTACAACGAAGGAAACAAGGAAATGAAGCTCTTATGGACCTCCAAAGCTCCACAAAAAGCACTTATATTCACTTGGATACTTTTGCTCCACAGACTACCAACTAAGGACAATCTCCACAAATGTAATGCAACATCGACTGAAACTAACATGATGTGCAACACTTTCTGTATTTATGTTAAATAAATATAAGGCATATGTTTTTCAACTATAGGTTTGCATTCCATGTTTGGCAAATATGTTATGGTTAGTTAGGAGTACTCCCAGTATTACATCTAGATCGTGGAGTCAACTTCAAACAGTACATAGGTGGGACATAGGTGGGACTTGAAAGGTACCAATAGGCAAATGTGGAAGATATAATGGATTGTCATTCTATGATGTTTATGGAATCAAAGGAACCTATGTGTATTCAGGGAAGAGACTTTTGAGTTAGTCAAGGTCATGCATCAAATACATTACTGTAACATCCCAAATTTATATATATTATTTACACCATAAATACTCTTTATAATTATTTAAATTACTATATATTCCAAATACTGAGATATAAAATTTCTCTTACATTATACTTAATATTAAAGTATATATTACAACACTTTCAAAGTTCAAAATAAAATATAACATAGTACACATAATCTCAGCTTGCCCAGTGAACCTTGTCTCCTAACGAAACTCAGGGTAGCTCATCCAGCAGCAGTTGTCACCCTATGAGACCCTGCAAATAGCAGAATCTCTACTGTCAAAATCAACCAACCTGCTAACATATAACTCTACATTCTTATAGCATGCATATAATAATTCATTTATCTCTTTACACTATGTTCACGCAACTTCCATATAAAACATAATAATCACATAACTTAACAACAATGTCTCTAAATTCAAATAATAGTATTTCTATACAACTTTCTTATATACAAATTCAACAATAAAATAGCATCTTCGAAGACTTTCAGCCACAATCTGACATACCTTACTCCAGAGCATCCTATCTCTCTGCATCATCACTACTATCTGCTCTCGTGTAAAGTATGATCATCACAATCATACAGAAAACATAAATATTGCAAGGGTAAGTTTACATAATATGCAATGTACAATTACATAACTCATAAAACATGAAAGTTACACAAAGAATCAACACACATTCAGTGATAGTAAAACACCAACAATCATTCTTATGTTCCACCTAAACATAAGCACTCACAACAATCAATCAAATTAAACACACTTATATTCCCCTGAATACAAGCTTTTCAAACAACAACATGTTCAGACACGACATATTCTAGAATATTTACATTGAATTTGGACACTTAGGCAACTTAAGACCCCTTCCAATTGGCGACATATGTCCAATCTTCTTGTGTTACCACCAATTTAAGTCTAAGCAATACTTATCTAACAACCATAAATTTATGTCTAGTGTTTACCTTACATCCTGTGATACGTAGTCATTGTCTGAGTATGTCCTTTAGACACCCCTTGCATATCTGGTACTAGGATCGCAATGTAAATCATAAAAATATCCCCTTGCATATCTGATATTCTCGATTACATTGATCATAATTGTGTCCCTAACATCAATGTACCCCACCAAATATATCATCCAAGGCTAAGTTACCCAACTGTAACTGCCCACAACCCAATAACATCAATAAATATATTATCATGATGCATTACAATCATATGCATTACATCACAATTCCAAATAATAAATTGTCATTCTAACAATTCAATTCCAGTCACTGAAAATCCATTCAATCAAAACTAAGTTACCCTACTGTAACTGCCACATCCAAACTATCCAATAAATTGTCCAATTCAAGATCAAACATCACTTCCATAATAATCATTAACTGCAAAACACATCATATATCTCAATCCATTATCATTAATTTCTAAGAACTATAATTCATTTCAATCATATGTCAATTCTCAAAATAAGTATTAGCTCAATACATCATCATGCATTCATTGCAACACTTTATCTTAAATAACTCAACTATGAAATCCCAATTCAAGTTATCTCAATCACCTCACTTCATAATTAACAAATACACCAACTCAATTAGCTTACTTCACAATCAATAAATACGCTAACTAAATTAGTTTAAGTCAAAATCAAATATACACTATATTAAGCTCAAAACACAATTAAAATAAACATATCTTAAATAGCTCAAAATATAGTCAAAATATTCGATATCTCAAATAGCTCAAACCTGTCAGCTACCAAATCACTGATCCATTGAAAAAAATAAGCAAAAGAGTTTCCCTTACCTATTTCTCCTTTTCAAAACTAACTCAAAAGAAAATAGAGAAATCCACCTCAAGAAATTTCACGGGAACCTGATAAAATTCCCCGAATTAAACAGGAACCTATCAAAATTTTCAAAGAAATTCCTTTTAACGAGAACGCAAAAGATAAAAAAAAATCGAAAAAAGGTTCGTTGATTCAAGATTAAACTTACCTAAAATAGAGATTATTTAGCAACAAGAGCTAAGGAAGAGGCCGCGTTCAAATCCAACAACTCTAACTCATCCATGCAAACAACCGAACATAGCGGAGGGAGAGAAAAAATGATTGTGGTTCTTCAAAGAAAAATCAGATGAAGAAGAAATAAGGAAGAGAGAAAAAAAAATGAATTAATATAGCGTTGAGGTGTATTTAGTAAAATTAGTTTGCTAAATACAATCCCCACTCCCAATAACGGATTATTCAAAAGATTCCCGAAACTCAACTAAAATCATTTGAAACAAAAGAATAATAATTGTTTTCTTCTTCTTCATCTTTCTATCATCAACGGAATACAACCACAAAACATTAACATTAATAATAAATTCATCACAGTTCAATTCAATTAATAAATTAAGTAAAAACTTAAATTTAATTCCCTTCACCATATTAAATTAAATATAACTAAATATTTAATTCTTCGTAATATTTATTTTCCTTCCACAAAAAATCTATTAATTAAATCAGTCCTTACAATTACCACAGCTGGTCTTGGATACATACATTTGACATATTTTTCTCGCACCCTGTCTCAACATGGTATATAAATCCAGAGAATACCTTAAAGGTGGGTGATTAAGGGAAGTTAATGTTTAGGTAGAGTTTGGGTTTGACTGAAGGCAGTATAGTGTAAATGTTGTGTATTGAGGTGATTATATATTTTTTTGGATGTATTGATGTGGTTTTTTATGGAACTTTAATTAACTAACCATATGGTAGCCTTCTAACTTGTAATTATGTTTTGCGTATTTCTTAGAACTTATTAATGATATTCTTTTGTCTATAAAAAAAATAATGATGATAATTATTTGTGTCTCAACCACATTATCCACTTTAGGTAACAATAGCTAACATTTAACATAAAAATTAACAAAATTAAATAAAGGACCTAAAAGAATTATATTTTTCCCTTAAAATTATAGTTTTCTTGAAGATACATATTAATAATTTTGTAATTATCTCATTAACATTGATAATTTTTTTATTGTTTTTATTTCTATCAAATTATATCACACGATATAATTCTCTCCTTTTATTTTGTGTATCAACTTAAATTTGACTATGGACCCCTCATTGCTTTTAGTTTTGATACAAAATTTAAAAAATAACCCACAAATATATTTGTATGCATTAAGTAATACTGTCTTTCAGAAATCAATACAATTTGCAAAAGGAACATTTACTCAACTTTTCAAACTTGTAGCAATACATGTCATGTGTTTTATTTTACCTTTGGAATAGGTTGGGCTACGAGACTGGATAAGGGTGAATTTTGCATTTTGAGTTCGTATTCCTAACTCGGTGAAACATCATAATTCTTGTAATTAATCTCTATTTCTTTTTGCTGCTCACTTTATTTTTTTCAACAATGTTGGTTTGTTCTATGTTCCTTTAATCATCTATCAATGCCGAAAATAACCTTGTGTGTCCAACATTTTTATTGAGCAAAAATAAAATTCTAAAACATGGAGCAGCTTCCAAAGTTTGAGAATCAAATAGCAAAAGTGATAACGTGTGCTTGTAGCAATATATTATGTACAAAAATGGATATAAAATATCTATCAAAACAGGACATAATACAAAAATATGCATCAATCTGTAAACAAACCAATTTAAAAGGCATTAATTTTACTTACCAAAATCAAACAATAGGCAAGAATACTGCAATCTAACAAGAAAGGAAGACAAATGTTCATGACTCTCCTCGGTTCACTTTGCTATGTTCATTGCTAATGCTTGATTTGAGAAGGAGAAAGCATGAGTGAGCAAGGACACTCTAGCAAAATTAGAGTTTCAACCAGTGTCATAGAACTAAGAATTAAACCAATGATTCATTTGGTCAAGCCATTAATTGGATTACACATGCTCATAAATTTGTGGTTAATGTTATTAAACTAGACACAAATCATGTAAATCATGTTAAATAAATTAAGAGACATTCTTCTGCTTACACAAATCAATCGGTAGGCCATCACAGTGCATTATGTCAAGAAAACAAATTCTCACAAATCTCCTAGGTTCTTCATCTCATTAATTATCAATTTTTTATTTGTGAAAAGAAAATATGAGTTGACAAGGACATACTGCATAATTAGAATTTCATCTAATGTTATGAAGCTTAGATCGGATCAATAACGAATCAAAGATCAAGTGATTAATCCCTTGAATAAGTTTTTCTCGTAAATTAGTGTTATATTGTCATTAAACCAAACAAAAATCATATTGGATCGATTTAACTTCATGGCCTAGTTTACAAGATGTTATATTATAAAACAAAACAATACACAAAATGAAAAATAAAGAAAAAAAAGAAATAACCAATGAAGATTACATGTACAACAGAAAATAAAAGACTCTATTAAAAACTTATAAGATTGGTATAGTGAAAATGTCACATGTGAAGAAAAAGTGGGAGTGACAAATCATTTTTTATTAAAAAAAATCTAAAAGAATGTCAAAATTAAGAAATAAAAATGAACCAAAGAAAAATATCAAGCATACATAAAAAAATGTGTACGGTGACTATATTTTTTTGTTAAATAGAGAAAAGAAATATAGGGTTAGACTAGATTTTTTTAAAAAGATAAGGTCATTTTTTAATTTTTCTTTCACAATATCCTATATATAGTAGATTGTTATATATATATATAAATTGTTTTTTAAATAATAAAAAAAATTGCTCAATTGGATTTCAATAACATTCCTAAGTATTTCAAAAGTAAATTATCATGAATTTTGTTTCACTATTAATTGGCTGATGTTCTAATTCATCAACCATTTTCCTATTTAATATTTCATGCTGAAAGAAGTTATTTAATCATGTTGCTAACAATTTTAATATTAATAAGATTTATTAAAAATGGTGAAATGAGGTCTAATTCAACCCCACAAAACGGGTTTGTAAGGTGAGATTTGTAACTTATTATATACTCTTGTTTAGCTATATACTAATCAATGTGGAATCTCCAAGACACACCCTTCACACCGAGACTGGATATCTCAAGCGTGGAGTTTATATTTGTGGGTAGTACGGTAACAGCTCAATACTAGGTGACATGATAAGCCCGACAACAATGAATCATAAATTTAACTTTTGTGGGTGGTTCAATAGCAGCCCAATAAGCCCAACAATAACAACAAACCGCTAAGATATACTCTGATACCATATTAGAAATGGTGAAATAAAGTTTAACTCAACCTCACAAAATCGGCTTGTAAGGTGAGGTTTGCACTTCATTATATACTCTTGTTTCACTGTGGAATCTCTAACAAGATTTTCACAATTGAGCTTCTAATTAACTCATCGAGAAGTCATTTTATTGATTTGAACTTTTTAAAAAATCAAAATAGTTTGTGTTACCAATTTGCTTAGTAAAGTAGTATTACCTTGTATTTAGAAGATGACTTTGCTCTTTGGTGTTGGGATTTGGTGGTGTCTTTAACTCCTTGTTTGGTGAAGTGATGTTTGGTAGGAAGGAAATAAAGGAAACAATTTTGAAAAATGTAAGACACATGTACTATATCACATTCAACTCTATCACTTTTTTTTCTCACAAAATATTTTTTACATTATTTCTCTATTCTTATTTTCATCATTTCAACCAAACAAAAAGTTGAGGAGGGCGTTACAAGGTCACACTCCAAAATCCAATTTTGACAATGATTTCTATAGAATAATATTAAGATATATAGAAAGATTTCATACCTAAATCTACATAGTGTATGTCTCTATTATTTATAAGTATTAGATAATACGAATTTAGTTAGTCGATGTCATGATTAATTGTCATCAATTTAATAACCATGTAATTCCTATATCATCTTTGTAATCACGCATACTTACCACATTATAAAGATATCATGAAATCAAAGGTAGTTTTCTTAAATATTGACAAGAATGAGACAATCTTATTAATACCTTTTTCAATTGCGACTAGATTAGTAATGATGACAAGCTTTCATTAAAGAATTTTTCTACCATAAACACATAAATGTGTTTGTATAGCAACATTAAGAACATTATCAAACTAATAAGAACTAACCATTTGTAATTATATGATTACCATTTAGTAGAGTTGTTAATAAAGGAAACAATTTAAGTTGAGTAGAAATCATTGTCAAAATTGGATTTTGGAGTGTTACCTTGTAAGGCCCTCCTCAACTTTTTGTTTGGTTGAAATGATGAAAATAAGAATAGAGAAATAATGTAAAAAATATTTTGTAAAATTATATTATTACACATAAATTACACATAAAAATAAAATTTTGTAACGCCCTCTGCTAAAAATAAGAATAGGGCATTACAAGGTAACACTCCAAAAAATTACACATAAATATTTAATATCTTAAAATTTTATCCTAATTTTATATATTTGAATCTATTTCCTTATTTTCTTTATTCTTTTAAATTTTATACCATTTAATTTTATATATTTGAACCAATTGTTTTTAACAACTCAACTAAATGTAAGACACATGTAAAATTGTAAGACATATTGTTTGGCGAAGTTGAATTAGTTTAACAACTCAACATTAAGACACACGTAAGATATTTAGTTGAATCAATTTTATATGAATGACATAAAATTTTATATATTTGAATCTATTTCCTTATTGTTTGGCAAAGTGATGTTTGGTAGGAAGGAAATAAAGGAAACAATTTTGAAAAATATAAGACACATGTACTATATCACATTCAATTCTATCTCTTTTTTTCTCACAAAATATTTTTTACATTATTTTTCTATTTTTATTTTCATCATTTAAGCCAAACAAAAAGTTGAGGAGGGCGTTACAGGTAACACTCCAAAATCCAATTTTGATAATAATTTCTATAGAATAATATTAAGATATATAGAAAGATCTCATACCTAGATCTACATAGTGTATGTCTCTATTATTTATAAATATTAGATAATAGGGATTTAGTTAGTCGATGTCATGATTAATTGTCATCAATTTAATAACCCCATGTAATTCCTATATCATCTTTGTAATCATGCATACTTACCACATTATAAAGATATCGTGAAATCAAAGGTAGTTTTCTTAAATATTGACAAGAATGAGACAATCTTATCAATACCTTTTTCAATTGTGACTAGATTGGTAATTATGACAAGCTTTCAATAAAGAATTTTTCTACCATAAACACATAAATGTGTTTGTATAGCAACATTAAGAATATTATCAAACTAATAAGAACTAACCATTTGTAATTATATGATTACCATTTAGTTGAGTTGTTAATAAATTAATTTAATATCTTCCAAATACTTGCCTTCAGGTCAAAATTCTCAAGTCTATTAGACTTTTATGCACAGGTGACAAGTCTGTTAAGGAACTATTAGGTAGATATGGTATGATAAAATAAGAGTAGGATAAGTTAAAATTTGGCATGGCAAGAGGTTGGATGGTAGAGTTGTCAAAATGTGTTTAAATTTGTAGGCCAACTTGATCACCATGAATACGGGTCAGACCAGACCAAAAAACAAGAAAAAAGAGTTGTAATAGCTAAAAACCAATCCGACCAACTTAGGACCCAACCTATATGGGTTCAACCCGGGTGGGCCGGACCAGCCCATATTCAACCCACTAAATATTTATTATTTTAATATTTTACTATTTACTAAATATTTATTATTCAACCCACTAAACATTTATGATTTAAGCTATTATATTATATAATCAAATAGAAAATATTTTTCTTAATTTTAAATAAAGACTTAATTAAATAATTATTTTTAAAATTTTAAATAATCTCAATTTTTAAAATATTTTTTTATTTTTTTGTAGGTTGGCTCGTATGACCCACCAACCCGTGGTGGGTCGAGCCGGACTGACAGATTGAGTAAGAAAGTTTAAACGAGCCGGGTTGAGTTGACTTGTTTTTCTGGTAGGCCAATGTGGGTTGGCCCATATGGGACGAGCCAACCTATTTTGACAGCTATACTGAGTGGGGACGAGTATGATATTTTCATCTTCATATCTGCTCCTAAAACTCATCCTCATCCTCATCCACATATCCGACGTTTGGTATGAGATTTATGTCTCATCTAATTCCTGTCAAGTACTGGGTATACCTATACCGGTCTTATACCTATAAAAAATTATAATAATTTTTTAATAAAAAATAAATTGTTTGAATATAATCCAAAAGTTATCTAATAAATGCAAAATTTTTATTTTGTGAATTAAATGTCAAACCTTTATTTAAAACAAAATGTCAAACTTTTATTGACATTCTAAAATTGTAATTTGTGGAAAGTTTAATAAATCAAGGGTAAGAGTTTGGGATATTTTAATCATTAAAATAATTTCAGAGATGAGATGGGTATGTATATTCTTATCTCAGATTTAACAAATCGAGTATTTTTTATACCGTACCCATGTCCAATTAAATAAAAAACTTTTAATCAATTTCACAGTGGGTTGGAGATTATTCATAGGTACAAGTTTATTTGTCATTCTTAATTAAAATTCTATCCAATGTTTAGTGTACATCAGATAACAATTATATAAACTATACTCAAATGACAAAATTACTATTTCATTAAAATCACATCTAATTTTTTAACTCTACAAATTAAATTTTTATTTATATTTTTAATTATGAAAATTATAATGTTAACTAAATTATATGAAATTTTGTTTTACTTGTGAATTTATTTTTCTTTAAATTATTAAAATTTAAAATTATAATTAATATTTAAAATATTTGAATAATAGTTATTTAATTTTTATTATTTTAATAAATAATATAATTTATCTAAGAAAAAAATATGATATATAATTTTTTAGATATATTTTTAATATAATATAGAGAAAGCAAGTTCGTTGATACCAGTTGGCAAACTTAGTTAAATTACAAATTCGATATTTTATATAGAATCAAAATTTAATCAATCCAATTATTAGATATCATATTTTTATTAATTAGATCATGTATAAAAAATTTCATACAATTTTAAAATTATTTGGTAGTTCATCACATCATTTAATTTTAATGTATAATATGATATTTAAAAAATGTATAAATATCCATTACTATATAACATATCTATAAAAGTCCAAATTATTTAAAATTTGATAAACATGATCTATAAAATATTATCATGAAATTCAATTATTGTATTGATTAAATTTTTAGAGTTTAATTAGTATGCAGTCACAGGGTAAAAGAGTTTTATACTAATGTTAAATCACAACTCTTTATTTATATGACTTGTATTGATTGATAAAGTAAATAAATTTACCATAATTGAAGGGTTGTGATTGAATATCAGTATAAAAATTTTAATAGTTTTTACACTGTTAGTGCATACTAATTAAATTCAAATTTTTATTCTACATAAAGTTATTAATGTAATTTGACTAAGTTCGACACAAGTGACAACAAATCCTACCCCATTATATAGTTATTATAATATATAATATTAAAATATTTATATAATATAGTTATATAATATTATTTTATATTACATATATTATAATATGATATAGAGAGAAAACATAAGTTTATTTTATTTGTTACTTTTTAACCCAACTTTTTCAGGTTTCTTTTAGTTTCTTGAGCAAGATACGTGAATTGTTGTAAATCTTTATGATAACAAAAAGAAAACCCTCGTCTTTTCCCTTACGATAGATGGGTTAATTATCTTATCCTATCAATAGCACATATCTATGACCTCAAGACAATGGGTAAGAGTCAAAAAATTATAAAGAAATCAGAAAAAAAAATGTATGGAGTGCAAAATAAATTGACAAAAAAAATAAAGTTAGACTTTTAATCTAAATATTTAAATAAAAAACATACCTCAACCAAGTGATAAATTAAAAATAATTAGTTTTGTTACATAAACTAAGGAGAGTAAACTATACAAATTAAAAATAATTGGTTCAAATATATAAAATTAAATGGTATAAAATTTAAAAGAATAAAAAATAAGGAAATAGATTCAAATATATAAAATTAGGATAAAATGTTAAGATATTAAATATTTATGTGTAATTTTTTAAAATTGAGGAAATGCATTTGCATCCCATCATATACACATTAACTTATTTTCTCATTCTTCTTCATCTGAATACTTCTTCTTGCCCGAGTTTTGTCTGTGAAGTCCTACACTTCCTTCTTCTTCCTCCTTCATTCTTCGCAGTCGCAATCTTTCTGCACCTCCATTTGCCATCACCTTCGCTTGTGAAGTTCGCACCTTCCTACACCTCTTCTTCGAGCTTTATCTCCTTTCTCGTTTTCTGAAAGTATATTCCTCTTTGTCCTAGATTCTGCATAGATCCTTAATCACTGAGTGACCAAAACAACAAAGCAAGATCCAAAACCATACAAGGAAACCCAAACTAAATCCAGAACAGGTTGTCCGGACTCAGTCCAGATTTTCCTATCCCAATGCTGAGTTGTTTTAAATTATTGAGTATTAAGGCACTTGAATTTGAATCAACATTGGAGTTAAGTTACCTCACCAATTTCTCCTAGAGTTATAATATATGGCGGAGACATTATGATGTTATCCCCTACTACACGAACTAACATCCCATGCTTCTCGCATTATGCTCCAAAGTAGGTAGCTACTCCTGTAGTAGACATCATTGTCAAACTATGCCCACATCCACATAAAAAAGCATGCTTGTTTAATTCACATATAAGTACCATTGTTTAACTCACATTTTATTTCCACCTTTTATAGATTTTAAACATGAAAAGAATACAAGTCACTTCACATGAGAATGTCATGTAGATTGCCCAAGTGTATTGTAAGATAGCCATTTATTAGAATATGTTTGTTGCTTAAATTACAATTAATATCACTCAAAAGGATTGAGTAGAGTATCCATGTTGAGTTAAGTATGTTTAACAAATAGATTGATAAAAAATGAGTATTGAACTTGCCCCATTCCCGAGGATACAAATCATTAGGTGACTTATTGTCTATGTGAATTCAGTGTTATGAATCAAGCCAGTATTAAATTACAAAGTCCGGACAGCCCTGCTCTTGTAAAAAATTTTGCAAAAAACCTGATTTCATAATATACTCGAGAGAAGATAAAGGTAAACCTAAATTGGGAAGAACAAAGCAAACACATGGGAAGAACACAAACACATGAAGAAAAAGCAGATAAAGTCATTGATTCAGTGGAGAAAAAAAACGAAGTCCTGCAAGAGAAGCAAATGAGAAAGGTACAAAACGAAAGAGAGGTGGAGATGAAAGAGGAAGAGAAAGAAGTGCATAGTAATTAAATTTTTACTGTTTTTATTAAAGGCGTTTTTGCCATTTTAAAAATTTATGGAGATGTAGAGAGAACTTATGGGAGTACGGGAAAAAATTCTCTGTATTATATCTATTAGTTGGATCCTAAGTAGAGAAAAGGTGAATCAAGAACAATTATTTTAAGAATTTTAGATATTATGCTTTGCTGTTATGATTTTTTTTTCTTATTTCCTTGCAGATTTTAAAAACTTCTTGAATTTATTATATTTCGAGAAGGATTTGCTAGTTTCAATCAAAGACTTTGCTTAAAATCTTATTTTATAACTGAAATTTTTCTACTCTTCATTTCTTACCATTTGATTTTTTATTTGTACAGTTGTACTTCTATTTGTACAGTTCCTTTTACGTTACGCTTATTTTCAAGATTCAAATCACCTATTTGTGCAGCGGACTAACTGCAAAATGTTGCAGGAAAAATGTGGACAATGTAGTATGAAGTCATAGACACAAATGCTGCCAAGTACTTGTATTGAAACAGACCTCACTCGGGCATAAGTTGTTATTCATGTCTCTAAGGGGTGTCACTTCAATAACACTAACACCTGAGCACCCATCTCCTCCACTGTATCTCATCATATCCCTCACCCTTGCTACATCATCCCACCTCCCAACAATCGCATAAAGATTTGACATTAATACATAAAATCCTCCGTTTTTGTGATTCAATAAAAACAATTTTTTGGCCAAGCATTCCCCAAGCTTTACTTCCTGTTGAATGCAACAAGCACTTAACAACACTCCCCAGACAGCAGAATCAGGCGGAATTTCCATGTTGTTAATAACTTCAATTGCTTCCGTGAACATGCCTGCTCTACCCAAGAGACCAACTATGCAAGCATAATGCTGCAAACTTGGCATCAAACCATACTTTTTTCTCATGATACGAAAGTACTTCATTCCTACGTAGACAAGTCCTCCATGAGTGCATGCTGCTAAAACTCCCAAGAAAGTGATTTTATCAGGTTCAAGCCCTTGTTCTTGCAGTTTGGAGAAACAACTGAAAGCTTTGTGTTCAAGTCCATATAAACTATACCCCGATATGATGGAGTTCCATGTTGCCAAACATGGATCACTGATGCTACAAAATACTTTTTCAGCATAATCTAATCTTCCACACTTAGTATACATATCTATTAGAGCAGTTCCCGTAAAATCTTCCACTTTCACATTGTTTCTAAGGATATAGCCATGCAGTGTCTCTCCGATCCGCAGGTACCCAAGCTGGCAACACCCCGATAATAGACTAGCAATGGTAATGGCATCGGGTTTTTGTCCACCCATGTTCATTTGGCAGAACAACTCCATGGCATCACTTGATTTTCCAGCCTGAACACATCCAGATATCAGAGAGTTCCAAGTGACCAGTGGTTTTTCACTCCTGTCAAAGAACAAAGACAAAGCAGCCTCTACTTCATCAAATCTTGAATACATGCTTATTAACACATTTGCAACTAAGCAATCATTAGATAGCCCATTCTTCAGCCCATAACAGTGGAAAGCACGCCCGATAGCAAATTGAGAAGGAACAGTAATGCCATGAAGGACACTAATCAAGGCAACTGCATCTGGTTTTATGCCTAACTGCACAGTTTGAATAAAACACTCAACTGCAGAGTCTACGTCACCTTTTTCACAGTAACCGGAGATTATCGCAGTTAACGAAATGAGATCTTTTGCAGGATAGCATTCATAAAGCAATTTTGCCATATCTGTAAACCCTTGCTTTGCATATAGGCAAACTAGTGAGGTTACAACAGAAGCATTGCCAGTGAAGCCACATTTGATAATATAGCAATGGACAGTATCGGGAACAGCATTAGCAGACATAAGGTTCATCATTGTCACTGAACTAGGCTGCAGACCTTCCTTCAGCATCTCTTTAAAACACAACACTGCCTTGTCTAAAAAACCATTTTGTCCATAGGCACCAATCATGGTATTCCAAGAGATAACATTCTTATCAGCCATTTCTTCGAATAAGAGTTGAGATGATTCCAAGTCATCACACTTAGCATACATGGAGGTAAGGGCATTACTCAATTGAGGATCCAAAGAAAGACCAACTTTGATTCCAAACCCATGAATGGATCTACCTTGAAGAATGAATTGGCGCCGAGCACAAGAAGGTAACAAACTAAGAATTGTTGTTGGATTAGGTCTGAAACACTCTCTAAGCATGCGCACAAAGAGTTGAAGAGCATGATGAGGATGCCCATTCTGTGAATATCCACAAATCAATACGTTCCATGAAACAACATCTTTAGAGGGCATATCTTCGAACAGCAGGTGTGCGTGAGTGGTGAACCCATGTTTCATGTAGAGGTCAATGAGAGCTGTGTTTACATATAGGAATTGGTGAATGCCCCGTTTTAACAACTGGGTTTGAATCTGGTTGGCTTGTAGCCTGGTGGTGGGTGATCCACATTCACGAGAAGTGGAAGAAAGGCACGCTTTGATGAGTAAGGAAAAAGTAAGATGGTTGAGATTGGCATTCAGCTGTAAAAGTTGTCGAAAGATATGAAATGCAGAGCTTGCATCCTGGAACAGAGACAGATTAGGCAATTTCATTTCATGACCATTGACGAACCAGCGATTATCCTTTCACTTTCACAGGCGCATCATAGTGTGCCATATGAACCATGAAGAGAGAGAGCTACCCAACTAGGAAACTCCCAAGCATGAAAAACATACCATTTAAATAATCTGTTTCTCACTTTTTGTAACCAATCATGTAATGTAATGTGATATCTCTTTTATGGTAAATATGTAGAACTAATCAATTAATACAGTACTCTTTTTGTTTTTAGTTTAACATATTATTATGTTGAAAAAAGAAGAATAGAATATTTAAATAAAAGTTTAATTAATATACACATGAAAAAGAATTTTAATGTTTAATCACAACTCAACATATTAATTAAATTTTTTTAAAAAATAATTTATTTAAATTATATATAAAATGATATTCTAATATTAAAATAAAATTATTTTTTATAAATCAAATATTAATTGTTAATATTTTAATTTTTGAAAGAACTCGAACCTACGAGATCAATCTTATAACTCCTAATATTAAAATAAAAAGTAATTATATTATAATTAAAACTATCGTAATTAGTATATTATTAATTATTTAGAATTAAACTATTATTAGTATAAATATTTTAAAAAAATAACTTATAAATAATTAAATTAAATTTTAAAAATAAAATTATTTAGTCTCCCATAAAAAAATTATTCTTTGTCGTAAAAAAATTATATTAATTTATGTATTTAACTAATTAGATGCAAATTATTTTCAGTATGATTATTTAAAATAATCACATTAAATTATATAAATTAATAATGTTAACCAAAATTTATCTACGGTAAAAAATTAAATAGTCTTTATTTTCATTAAAACTATTCTAGTTTATGATATTAATAATTGATTAGATTAAATTATTTTTTAAAATCTAATATTTTAAAATATAAATTATAAAATAGTTACATTAAATTTTAAAAATAAACATTAAGACTCTGTCTTTTATAAAAAATATTTGTAGTTTGTATTATAAATAAAATTATTTAAATTTAAGATATTATTGACTAATCATAATTAAATTATTTTTTAGTTATAAATATTTTAATAAATAAATTATATAATAATTATATTAAGTTATACAAATTGACATTGTTCATTGTAATTTTGTCTCCCACAAATAATACTTACACTATTGAAATAAAATATCTCTATAATGGGGTTGAATAGAGAGCTACAATAAACTATTTGAACAACTTTTTTGAAAATATTTAGTAACACTTATATAAGAACATTCTAAGAAGGTGACCTTGCAAACACAAGATGTAAGATGATAGAAAGCTTTCACAAAGACAAACATAGATTGAAATAGCTTTATAAAATATCTTGTTCTACACTTTTAAATATAATTATAAAACAACTTTTATATAAGAATCTTCTTACAAAATTATTGAGAATAAAACTAGTTTTACTAAGTATAAATATTGCAAAGAAAGTAAGTAAGAAACTCAGTTTTATACTGTCCACTTAAACTGAGCTATGTTCATTACGGGTGTATAAAAAATTCAAATATGCAAAATAATAAATATCCTATTTGAATCCAATTCATTTAAATTCATTTTAATGGATTGATTTCACATCCAAATCCTTCTCTTATTTTTTTTTCATTTTACATTTAATCCAATTAATTGGATATGAATATGGATATTTATTTGGATTTTTAAAAATTCAAAATTCAAACTATGAGTATATAGTTATATTATGTTTCAAATTTTATTTATGTTTTTAAGGATATGTAAAATTTGAAAATAAAAATTATATTATGGGAAAACTTACTAATAATTACAAAAAAATAAACTTAAAATATCATATATATATATATATATATATATATATATATATATATATAATATACTAATGACTCATTAAGGCATCTCTAATAAGAGCAACTCCCATGAGTTGCAGCTTATTGCATTAAAAGAAGTGTTTGGTGGTCATTATAGTGCCACATAATTGTTAAGTAATTCATATTTAATTTTAGTCCAATGAATGAAAGAAATTATAAGCAACTCCAAGGAAATTACAATTTTATAATTTTTAATTTTTTCAGTTATATATTGTTATTAATTTATACAGATTTGGTGAAAAATTACCTTTTTAATCATAAGCAACAGTTGTTTGGTGAAGCAACCTATCTGCTTTTTAAGTAACTTGAATTGTCATGTAGGATTCCTCCAGTGAATGAGTTGCTTCAAGTAACTCATTAATTTTTTAAGCAACTTTACCAACATCTCCTATTGGAGATGCTCTTAGTTAAATTAGACAAGGTTAAGTGAATATTGTATTTTATTAATATTAAATTTGTCCTTAGTTTTTTAGTAACTATATGAAATATTGTATTTTAATTATAAAATAGTTAAATTTGCTACTTTTTAACACTTGACACAACAACCTAGATATTCTCACTAGGTGTGGGAGATGCACTAGAAGAGAATATAGAAAAAAATCAATAGTGATTTATCACATACTTGTGGCACATACCACAAAACTGGGGGACACAAGCTAAATGCATTGTGTGTTTCCACTCCTTTGTGAGATAAACCAAAATATTGTGTTCAAACTCCTAATGTAATTTATCTTCTAACATATCCCACACCTTTGTGAGAATATCAACACTATTGTAGCACATGCTAAAATAACTGTTACGAATATAAAAAGCATTTTCTGTATAAATAAAATAAGTTGTGTGGTTAAATATAATTAAAAATAGATTTTTAAAATTATATGTCTCTATTGAAATTTTATAAAACAATCATATTTAAAATAAATTGGATTTTAATAATAAATTAGTTTTAAAACTGGTTTTAAACCAGTTTAAACAAATCCAACCCAATATTGATTAAATTTATATCCATCTAATTGTCCAGTCCAAGCAGACCCAAATATTGTCCAGTCTCTTTCAAACACCAATTCAACTATTTAAAAAAAATAATAAAACTATTCTTACTATCACTTTTGGCTCACAATGAGTATTCTTAATCCACTCATTGTTTTATCCTTCAACTCCCCCTGAGAACAAGAATGATTAAACCAAGCTACTCTTGAATATCACTGAGTATTCTTTGTCAATGAATTCACTCCTATCTTATAACCCGAGTATTCTTTAAATAAAAGTCACTCCTTACTTCACAATCCAAAGGTAAGAAAGAAGGTTAAAAAGGTTACTCTCACATATAGGATTTACACTTTTGCACATAATGAATAGTTTCACTAAGTGAAAGATAAACCAATTATAGCTCACTAGAAGGTTGAAGTATAATAGCTTCTTATCACTCAAGGTGAGGGTATGATCTCTTGAACACTTTGTAGTGGGAGAGAGCTTTTGATTCCATTGTCATTCTTCTTCTTTTTTCAATTCTATATTTTCATCACTCCTTTGAACCTCAATTTATAACTTTCGAGTTGTGATTGTTGCTTATCTTCAATGATAAATTTTGGCTCGTGTACGGGGTTATCACCAACTAGTAATTTTTTCTCTTATATTTGGCACCATGTATCACCTTTTGAGAACAACTTGCTCCAATTGGTGGCTTTGTACTCAGTGATGGTGTTAGAGACACTTTGTTTAACGTGGATCTTCAGCTTTTGCAACACAGCTTATCACTTAGCTCATGCTCCACTAATATAATTTGAATTTCCACTCCAAAGATAATTTATCCTTTTTATAAATCAACTTATAATAAATATTAGATGATACGACCAGATACTAATGCTTTTGGTTAGTCTCTGTCTTGCTTTATTTTCGTGTCTTCTGGTTTTGCTTACAAAGTTTTCTATTTAGAGTTTAAATATTTGTTTTAATTCATAATTCTCTTTTTTTCCTTACTTCTAATATTTCGCTTCATTTACAATAGTTCTATCTGGATTATCTTTGTCTTGTATCTTTTTTATCAGAAATTTCTATCTTTGTCTTGTTTATAATTGAATAAGTTTTCGTGGTTACCAACCAAGGCTTCATCTTGATTGCTTAAATCTTCTCATCAATTCTCATGTCTTCTTTTCTCAATCATTAATTTAGTCTTTATAGGTGTTATGATTAGATGATTTCCGTCTCCAATTAGAAACTCACTCCTTTATATGGGGTTATTCTTGTACAAAAGGCTCTATAAGGCAGTCTTTTCTTTCTTAGTTAGATGGTCTATCAAAGAGTTATAAGCTTCAGTCTTCTGATTTTCAACAGATGCTTTAGTCTTCTAAACTTTATATGCATTAGATGGTCTAGTAATCACGTTAGTAGCTTTGGTCTTCTTATCTGCAATGGTTGGTCTTCTTATCAAGCTTCGATCTTTAGTGACTTCAAACTTCTTATTTAAAGCATCTTTTAGTTTGTGTTACGAAGCTTCTTATATGAAGCGTTTTTGGTATCTTATCTTAAGAAGATTTATTGAAATATTCTATACTATTGATGACTTCTTATATGATTGTTTTTTTAACATGTGAACATTCTAATAATCTTACAATAAAAACACTAAATAATCAAACTTAATTTATTGTTAATCATCAAAATTGCAACGATAGCTATGGATCGTTTGATTATTTGTACTTTTTGAACCTAACAACTATCTATCATAATTATAATTATTTTAATTTATGATATTATTTTTTATAGCACAATTTATGTTATTGTTAACTAATCAATTTATTTTTTTAATGAAAATAATTTATAAAGTAATCACAATAAATTATAAAAATTAGTGTTCTTGAGCAAGTTTTTTCCTCTTATAAAAATATTTTTAATATTTATGATAACTAAATTATTTTAATTTATTGTGATTACTTTATAATTTAGTTAATGATCTTGAACAGAACTTTTATCTTGAACAGAATTAAATTATAGGATTTAATTAATATCATTTAGTGAATGAGGGGCGGATGCGTTTCTCTCTTCGTTTGGATTATCTTTTACTAATTAGAATTAAATTAATTTTTAGTATAATTTTTTCAAAAACTTATTATGTAGCTACAGTAAAATTTTTAAAATTAATGTTCTTGCCCAATATTTCATCTCACTTAAAAAATATTTTTACTCTCTACTATAATTAAAAATATTTTAGTTATGATATTATTAACCATCTTGTGTTATATTAAAATAATACTCCATCAAAGATTTTATGATTGAAGATGTTTTTACTTACACACACATATCAGTATATATGCCTCAAGAACGTGGTCCTGGCGGAGGGAAATAGTACTGGACTTTTTAATTAATTTTTAAGTCATTTCTTTCATACTTAAAATTATTATTAAAATAAAAAATTTAAAAACTTTCAAGAGAAGAGATCTCTATTTAAAACAGAAGCTGAACTATATAGTATATATTAAGCATGAAAAGGATATTAGGCATCTCCTATTGTTTATATGCTATACAATATATATATATATATATAGAGTGTGTATATGTATATGAGAAAAAATGGAAGTTACTTCTCACCTTTCTTATCTATTTTTTTTTTAAATTTAATGATTGTAATAAGTAATTAATTTTAATTAATAGATAATAAAAAATGAATTTTTAGATGAATAGTATACCTTTAAAACATACTTTTTGGAGTATAAAAACCTCTCTATATATATTATATAAAATTTGTGAATTAAAGCAATCTGTATGAGAAGTTGACTTTTTTAAAAAACAAGATGAATACTTTTTTAAGATATAGTTTTAAAATTAAAAATTAGTTTTTCAATAATAACTATTAATTATATTCCTATTTTATTTTAAACTCAATTAATTAAAATAAAATATAAAAATGTATATTTCTTCCCTTTTCAATAATTAAACTGGTTTATAAGACATAATGTCTGAATTCAAAGTGGGTTTAGCAAGGACACCCTCTCATAAAAAAAAAAAAAAAAATCAGAAACCACAGTGCGCGGATATGTGGAGTGCGTGTCTTCTCCTCATTCGTAGTTTGATGTGCAGAGATATGGCATAACCAAAACCGCGCTTTTTGGTTTCGACGATTCCCCTGTGTCTGTGTCTCTCAGCTCAGGTAACTCTCCCTTTTCTTCATCTTCTCTCCTCCTCAATTCAAAATCAAACCTTACTCCTTCCTCTCTCATTTCTCACCGTTTTTCTTTCTCATTCTTTTTCACTACTTCATACCATTTTTTATTTCATTTATTTCTTTTTCTTATTATTCATTTTCAAATTTACGGGGTACAACGCCGTGGAATTAGAATTAGAACGAATGCTAAGTTAGCAGGACCGAAAATGTTGACATAAAGGTTTAGGTTTCATTAATTTGCCGGTGTTATTATAAGTCACAACATATGTTCTTGATTTGACTTCCGTTTACTTAAAACATTTTTCCTCACTCTCAAAAGCAGGGCTGTTTGGATGTGCAATGTCATAGCGATTTGATTTTTTATTTCTGATTTCTGCTCCTTCAAAATTCAAGATTATGATCTCTCAATACTCTGTTTGACTTCCAGTAGGAAATGGTACCTTACCTACCCCTTAGCTCAGACAGAAATGCATGAATCAATTGAAACCAAGTATTCTTTTTTATGAGGCGCCACCTGATATCAGCTACCTTAACAAAATATCCTCTCCCAAACTGTTGATTTAGAGCAGTGTAAGATTCTGCATGAAAAAGATGCTGCAGGTTGTGATTCCCAGGCAGAATAGCAAGTCATTTGCCAGTGTTAGGCCAAACATACAGAAACCTGTTGATTCTAGAACTTCCCATGTAGTTTTTAGTTTGGTTTCTAGGCACAGTCGTTGCAAACTATGTCTTGGTAGGACAAAAGCTGAACCTCTAGTAAAAATTAGGCACGCATTCTGTCCTAGTAGGATAAGAGTTGCAGACGAATATCAAGAAGGTTTGTCTGATGAAGATGATGATCTTTGTCCCGTTGAATGTGTAAGAGAATTCGCCACTGATGAAGAGTTCAGCAAAATTCTGGACAAGTCTAAAGAAACTGGATCTTTGGTGGTGGTAGATTTCTTCCGCACCTCTTGTGGAAGCTGCAAGTATATAGAGCAGGGTTTTTCAAAACTCTGCAAGAAATCTGGTGATCATGATGCTCCGGTAATCTTTCTAAAGCATAATGTAAGTATGCTATCTGTTTAGCTCCTCTATATTTCAGACAAATATTTATGTTTCTATCTCCTGTACAGTTTTTTTATGAGATTAATTTTGCTAAACGTTAATAATTTACATCGTGAACCCGTAAGAAATTATTCTATGTATGACACTTAAAGGTCTATAATTAGAGTAAATCACCATTTTAGTTTTTAAAAGTATACAGTGTTGTGACGTTACTGTCTAAAACTAAAAAAATTTCAAATAAGTCCTTGAAAGTGAAATTCGTTAATCATGTTAATTCAAAATTAAAAAGTACATGTATAACTTAGGTGATAATGTTAACATATGTTTAGGGACCAAACTGATAGGTAAGTTCAGGAACTTAGATAAAAAATTGGAAATTTCTTGAACTTGTTTGGAATTTTCTTAGTTTTAGAGACTAATAGGTTGTTTACATGTAATTATAATAAAAATCTAACAAACTTATAATTTACATGAATCGTAATTAGATAATAACAGTGTAAACAATCATTACATTGTTATTAAACTGTAGTGATTCTTAAGATTTTATTTATAAATAAGTAGTTTATTCAGTAACATGTATCATAAGTTTATTATCTTTTACAATAATTATTTTAAAAATTAAATCAATGATGACAATGTAAAAATTTTACTCTAAAAGTTCATAGAAATTAAACTACTTTTTATTATTATCTTCTATATCAATATAACACTTAAATATTAAGTCTGTCAGAAACAAAAAATATATATATATATATATATATTCATCCTTTCTCATACAAAGTTCTCTACAAGGTGCTGTGGAGAAGAAAGTCATGACAAACTAATATTTACTTTATCGATGTCTCTCAAACTAGAGGTGTTATTTGATTAATTATTAGATTGAACATGTTAGAAGTTTATCTATAGAGACTCTTATTATGCTATTGCTTCTAGGTAATGGATGAGTATGATGAGCAATCCGAGGTTGCTGAGCGACTTAGAATCAGGGTAATTCTCTTGTATTGATTACTGTTTACAGAGTATCAAATGAAACTTAATCAGTATGAACCTAACCTGCCTCCCTTGGAGACAGCTAAGCATCAGCCATCAAGCTAATCTAAATTTTTGTTGTCCAACTTGTCTTCAATGTTCTGTGGTTAGTGTCTTCAAATGCTTGATTTCTCTAGTTTATTTAAGCGGTGGTACACAATGCCATTTACGTTTTGGTTCTGGTTTATTGTGTCATTGCTTTTGATGTCCATCTCGCAAACTATATATCTATATCTTCTCTTTCTTCACCTCTCTTTAATGGTTAATTCTATCTTCTCCCTATCTGCAATAGACACCAGTTGTGCATCATTTATGCTACTAGCTGCTGCATGTTATCACTACATTTGTAGTATTCATGCTTTATGATACATTGAATTTGAAAAGGAAACAAACCGATGCAGGCCGTGCCTCTTTTCCATTTCTACAAAGATGGGGTCCTGTTGGAAGCATTCCCAACCAGAGACAAAGATAGGATTGTTGCAGCCATTCTCAAGTACTCATCTCTTGAAGCTGAAGATATCTTAGGTTAACTTCAAGGAATGGGATCAGAGTACCTTCAGGGACGGTTGTGCACTGCAGGGAAATTAGTCAATTTTTGTACGTGACAAAGTTCGTTAAACAGAATGTACATTATCAATAAAGTAGTCTTGTCTCTAATTCACTTTCTTAGGATAGGATATTTTACTTGCATAGTTTCTAGTGAAGAGTTTAATGCCCCGCTGTGATCGCCTTTCTCTTTCCCCATAGGCCATAAATAAAACAATACATCTTACATTTAACCTACACCTTTAAATGCTTGCAGATACTAGTAAAGGAACGGGGCGACGCCCGGAAAGTTTTTTTTACCCCTACTCTTTTCTTAAAACACTTACTAATTAAATTAAAAATAAAAATACTCAAAATACCCTTACTCCAAATACCCATGGTTATCAAATCGAGATTTTGAATCATGTTTCGGAATAGTTATTTTATGAATCGTGAATTGAATCGTATTACGAATCATAAGATACAAAAACAAGAAAATTCATAATATTTTTATATAAAAATTAAGTGATATAACTTGATATATAATATATGAAACTATGAATTAAAATATAATCCAAGATCAAAACAAAATATTCCAAAAGATAAAAATAATAGAAAAAGTAGTAGCTCACTATATGCCCAATTTTTAATACAAAATTAAAGTTTGAACTTTGAAGTTCCTTAAAACAAAAGATAACAAAATGCAAGTTACTAATCATATTTCTATATGTCCTACACTAGTTTTATTTTTTCATTCGTCTTCTCCAAGATCAATGTCACTTAGTTCATCCTCTTCCTCTAACATCAGATGCTCCTCTTCCTCCTATATACCTCCAATTATTTCTTCAATTTCATTCTTATCTTCTAGTATGACAAATTTTCCTCTCTTATTAGTCTTGCTAATTAAGTTTCTTGGACCTATATTAAATAAAAAACTTAATAAATATCTAAATATTCTTAATAGGTGTTGAAAATTATAATCTTAAAGTCAAACAAATACCTCTCTTTCTTTTCTTGCTTAGAGCTCCTTCTTCAGAATTAAGGACTCATATATATCCATTCATGAACTATAATTTGGTAGGCAAGAACTCTCTTTCTCAATAATTCACTCATCATCAGATTCAATATCATATAAACATATAGGATCATAGGTATCTCCTTTCTCTTCTCTAATCTTTTGTCTCATCTCAAGTTGAAGATTATACTTAACAAAGACAAGAGCATTTAACCTTTGTTGCTCTAAGCGGTTCCTTCTCTTAGTATGAACTTGATTGAATAGGCTCCGATTTCTTTCACAACCGGTAGCACTACAAGTGACACTTAAAACTCTTATTGCTAGCTTTTGTAACTTTTTACCATCTCCACCGTAACTTTCCTACCAAAGAGTTAAAATGTGCAAACAAAAGCTAACATAGTAAATAAAAATTATTTTGGCTACCATACTCTCTAAACTTTTGTTGCTCTAAGCGGTTCCTTCTCTTAGTATGAACTTGATTGAATAGGCTCCAAATTCTTTCACAACCGGTAGCACTACAAGTGACACTTAAAACTCTCATTGTTAGCTTTTGTAACTTTTTACCATCTCCACCGTAACTTTCCTACCAAAGAGCTAAAATGTGCAAACAAAAGCTAACATAGTAAATAAAAATTATTTTGGCTACCATACTCTCTAAACTTAAGAAAATATGAATGATAACCAAAATCTCACTAGGTTGCTTCTTGTCCCTTATGTTTATTGTCATGCTCCTTCCAAAAAGTCCCTTGGATGTTTTGAACTTATTGAGTTGATGATCAATTGTAAATCTAATCCTTCTATCCACAATCATTCTTTCAATGGTCTCATATAAACCATATAAAACCTCATGATCTGGATTGAAGTTTTTAGAGTAGTGAAACCTAAGAAAAAGAAACATTTTTAGTCACAACACATTTGTAGTGTGATTTGATCTCTAAATAATTGAAAGCCTCAAAATTAAAAAAAAAAATCTTACATAGGATTAAGATAGTACGATGCAACATGAAGAGGCCTCTTCAATTGCACATTCCAATGAGTATCAATTATTTTCCACACTTTTTTTATATCATGACTCTTGATTCTTGAAATTTTCAGTGATTTTTTTTAGCTCTATCCATAGCATCGTAGATATAAGGCATAATAAGTTTTGAGTCTCCATCTACAAGTCTTAAAACCTTAATAAATAGAGTTACACACTTCATGCAATATTGGATGGATTTCTAGAATCTAGCGTCACATAGAACAATATTAATAACTTGTTTACCATAAACTCTATTAGCATGAGTACTAGTAGCCCATTCCTCTAAAGCAAACATAGATCAGAGAGCATTTTTTTGCTGTATTATACATTGTAGGGTGAGAAAAATAGTTGTGAATCTAGTGATTGCTAGTCTAGCTAAACCCCTTCCATTGGACTGCTTTCTATATAAGTTTAAAACCCATGTGTTCCTATAAATGAAAATTTGTGACTTTTTTTGCATTAGTAATAGTATTAAAAAAATAATCAAAGTTGTCCAATTTCTTCTAGAATTAAATCAAGACATTGAGCAACACGAAGGGACCAAAAAAAATTTGTTCTTTTCTCCTCTAATTTCTTTCTAATTGCCACAAGATTAGAGACATTATCTATCACAACATGAACTACATTATCCCCCCCAATTTCTTCTACCATTGAATCCAATAACTTGAACATTTCATTGGCATCCTTGATCACATTACTAGGATCAACAGATTTTATAAAAGCAGTCCCACTAAGACTACTCCCTAGGAAATTAGTAAGTGACCTACCTTTTCCATCAATCCAACCATCACACATTAAAGTGCAACCTCACTTCTTCCATTCATCCTTATATTTTTCCAAACCAACTTCAATTTTGCTAACAACCTTTTTCAAATAAGACATGCTTGTCTCATGATAAGTTGGAGGTTTTAAACCTTTCCATACTCACCAACATATTTCAACATTTGAAAAGCTAAGGCATTACCGTAAATGCATTGACAAATATCTTCAATCACCATGTCCCTATGCTTAATTGCTGCATTCATCATTGATTGCTTTATAGTTTTTTGCTACCCCTTTGCAAATACTCCTTGGGTACCCACTTCCTTAAAATAGTCTTGATTATTAGCCATTTCTTTATCTGCTAACAATTTTAGAAACATTTCTTTAACAACATGCGAAACTAAAATACAAGTAATGAAATTTTCGTTTATTCTTGCAAGGTGATGCTTCATTCTTGCAACATTCACTAAAAGTTTATGAGGTTGAACTGCCTCGCAATGACTCCACGTTATATCAACATTTTTTTGCTTTGTTTTACCAATTATCCAAAAAAAGTATTGTGTAGTAAGAAACTCCCAAATTTTTTTAATAAGATAAATGGAGAAAAAAATAATATATTAAAAAAGTAAAAAAAATTAAAAGAACGTCAAAGAAAAAAAATCCAACTTGGTTAGGAAAAAGACAAAAATAGTTTATTTAAAAGAAATAAAGTTACATAATAAAATATTGAAAAAGAATACTCAGGTTGTTGTAGATTTTTTAACTTTTCCTTTTACAATATAAAACCATGTACAGGACCATAGGGCCACTAAGTCACAAAAAGACAAAAAGAAAACTCAATAAAATTGTACAGTAAGAGCATGACTACTTTTGACTGAAATTTGAATAAAAAAAATTAGAGAAGAGTGTTTTCTCACGTAATAGATAAAGACAACTTAATAAAGTTACACAACAGGAGCATACCACTTTTGATGAAAATTTGAATAAAAAAATTAGAGAGGAAGATCGTGCTTTTTCATGTTGCACTATTGCAAATGAAGACGAAATGTGTTTTCTCTTTAGAAAAACAAGATGAAGATAGGAAAAGAACAATAACTCATGTTCCATGATATAACATAGAGTGTGAAAGTCAATTCAACTTTAATTGAAAGTTTCCCTATAATTTTAAAATAAATCTACAAAAAAGCCCTTTTAAATTCGATTTTTCCAGAATTGGGTCATGCAAACTAACCCAATTTTTTTACTGATGCCCACTGGTTTTAATTGTAATTGATTCTTTCATATTAAAAAATCAATTATTCCATCATGATTCAAATGATACTAACTACGATTCAGTATATAAAACGAGACATACTTCGATATATGTATCGTTTTATATCATTTTAGTTTCGAATCGCGATTTGAATCTTACAATTCTTACGATACTAATAACATTGCGTATAATTTAATTTTATTATCTCTTCCTCTCAATCTCATGCCACCTCCTTCTCCTTCTTAACCAAAACCCCTCAAGAAAAAAAGTTCACCCTTTTTTTTTATTTTGTCTTCTAAGAACCATTTGGTCTGTAGGTTTTTTTTTAACCTCTACGTACAAAGTGGTATGTAGCATTGGACATGTATTTTACGGATCACTTGGTTCATCGAGGTAAAAAAAAAGTTCACGGACAAGCTAGTCAATAGAAGGTACTTCTTTTACCTCTATGAACAAAAAAGAGTGGTTTAGAAAACTGGGCATGTGTTCTACAGACCACTATGCCTGTAGAGATAAAAAAATTATCTTCTATGATCAACTAGTCCGTAGAACTGGGAGAAAAAAGAGTTAGTTTTAAGTTATTGTAATAAGGGTATTAACATAATTTTATTATCTAGTAGGTGTTTTAAGAAAAAAGAGCAGGTGTTAAAAGAAAATAAGCAGGTGTTAGAAGAAACTAAAATTGCTTGTTCATGTGAATGAGATTCAAAAGGTTAAGTTTAATTTTATTGATAATTAGTGTTTATCAGCGTTTCTAATGGAAGTTTTTTATTGATTCTTAAATTTTTAGAACAAGGGATGCATTTGGGTAATATAACAAGTTCTTAACAGTTAAATGTGAAATAATTGTAAGACTCTTAAAAAGTATACTATTGAAGAGAAAATTTGTTTGGGTTATTAGATTTTATATCTAATTAATTTTTTAGTCTCTGAAATTTAACTAAATTCTGCTTTTGGTCAAAGAATAACACTAACAATATTTATGCATTGCAAGTTTTTGTTCATTCCATATATATTAAAAAATATTATTTTATTCCTTAAAATTATTAAATCTCAATTATTGTTTTTTTTAATTTAAAAAAGTATTTATATTTGATAAACCTAAAAAAATAATTAAAAAATACTATCACTTTTTTTATAAGTTAAAATATTTTATTAATAAATCAAAACAAAAGCATAAGATGTGTTTTTTTATAAGTTAAAAGATTTTATTAATAAATCAAAACAAAAGCATAAGATGTGCCTTGAGGCATCACAAATCCACAATAAAACATGGCTCTGTAAGAAAAGCAAAATTGTCACATCCACTCAATACAACTCATTCTATGTTAACGTGTGATGTAAGTTTATATGTGTAGCATAACTCACAAGAGTTTAGTTGTATGTCTAGCACTATTTGTTGGACATTAACCCTCTAGTCTCGGAAGACTGTCATATTTCTTGCCTTCCATAATTGCCAGATACTTGAGAACCACATGAATAACCAAACTTTCTTAAGCTCCTTTAATCTGTCAACAAGATCCATGAACTAGTAACAATGATTTCTAACTTCAATGAAAAATGCTAAAGAGATCCCCCATTAACAACACAAAGCCTACATACCTGATAATCAGTAGTACAATTCAGAAAAAGGTGCAAATTTGTTTCCAGCACATCATCACAAAGTTTGCATAACCCATCACTAGGCTGAATTATTCTTTGGCGCACTAAATTGTGCCTAGTTGACAACCTTTCCACATCCAACTGTCAAGCTAGGAATTGTACCTTTGATGAAACTCCTTTTGCCCATAGTAACTTGAAATAATGTGATGTAGTTTTGAGCCTTCCCTCAATGTCTTGTAAGTATATGACATTGTGTATTGATTAGTACTTTCCATATTCTACACCCATCTATAAGGAATGCCCTCTCTCAGCATAACTCCTTCCAACCTGTGTGAATTCCTTCAACAAATTTGTCTTTCACACAAATAGTTGCTTTCTCTATACCCATCGCCACCCCAGACCTAAATCTTACATTTCTTTAACTAGCACACTTTTAGTGCTAAACTGTATAGCCTATGATAGTCATTACATAACTTCTAATCCCCTAACTATGTCACTTCCATCCCCTAATTTGTGCCTAACATGTCTCGACCGTCAATCCCTTGACCTCTATCTCTCCTGCTTTATAGAGTGTAAATCATGCCACCACCTAGAACATTTTCTCCCTCGTACTTCCCACTCCTTATTTGATTACATATATTTGGCTTTTAACACTTTGACTCACACACTATTAGGTTCCACGTTTAGTCGATATTTGTATCTACCCAACAAAACTAAATTGAATGCATTAATGTCCCTTAATCCCAGATCGCCCATCTCCTTGTCCCTACACACATTATCCCATGACACCTAACTAACTTTATTTTTATCCCCAGTACCACCCTATAAAAAATATTAGAAAAGAGATTGAAGGTTACAAATGATATCTTGTGGAGTCTTGAAAAAAGAAAGGAAGTATATCAGTAGTGCAGATAAGATGCATTTAATCAAAACTAATTGTCTTGTTAAGGATATATGTTTACTCTCCTATGAGGATAGTCATCGTTTTACCACATTCACCATAGGGGACCACGTCTCCACATGAGGGGAATTAGCACCTAATGGTAGTCACAAATATGTAAAAGGAAACACCCTTGACTTATAGTTAAGCTGCACTAAGGCTCTTTCCAACTATACATGACTCACATTTACCCCAATAAGTTGACCCTTGTAAAATTTGACTTTTATAGTGCATTTGGATGAGGTAATTTTATGGAGTGAATCATTGTTTTAAAGAATTTTAAATGCTTTATTTAAAAAAAACTTGTTTGCATAGAATTTAAAAAATTTAAAAATGATATAATTTGTACAAGACATTTTAATATACTGATTTAGTGGAATTTCAAATTAATTCCAACTAAATTCTCCTCTCTCACAATAGAGACGGAAGTGCTAACCTTTGGAGCTGAACCGCTCTGTCTTCTCTCATTTTCATCATTTCATTCAAGTCTCTCTTGTTCCAGAGGTTTCTCTCGCTCTCTCTCGCACTTTCGTTCTTGCTCGCATTCTCACTCATTTTCTCGCTCTCCTTTGCACACATAGGGATTCTCTTAATCTTCTCTTCTCTTTCACTCTTCTCATCTTTGTGATTGATTTTCTTTTTAGCTTGTATTTCATAAAAATTATGTTTAGGGTTTAATTTTATTGTTTTTTAATTAGGGTTTTCTAAAAATTCTAACAGTGAAGAACAAAAATTTATTTTCTCTCTTCTAAGCGGGATTCAAGTTGTAAAGGTATATCTTTTCATTCCTAATTTTTTTTATCATCATGAATTTTGATTAAATTTGTGGTTGGCTGGGTAGATTTGTCTTGGGAAAAATGATTCATACATGTTTGATAAAAACTAATGATGGACATTTTTTTTGGAAGCTCTCTAGTGGGCCTGTATGCAAAGTGCAATGCATTTGAGAAAGTCGTACAACTGTTCAATGAAATGCCTAAGAAGGATGTGGCATGTTGGAATATAATGATTTCTTGCTGTTGCCAAAGTGGAAACTTCAAAGAGGCACTACAATATTTTGGCATAATGAGAAGATTTGGATTTGAGCCTGATTCAGTTACAATCACAATTGGTATTTCATCTTGTGCTAGACTTTTGGACTTGTACAGGGGAATGGAAATTCATGAAGAATTGATTAATAGTGGGTTTGTGCTGGACAATTTCATTAGCTCTGCTCTTGTTGAGATGTATGGAAAATATGGTCACCTAGAAATGGCCATAGAGGTTTTTTAGCAGATACCTAAAAAGACTGTTGTTACTTGGAATTCCATGATTAGTGGATATGGTTTGAAAGGTGACAACATTTCATGCACCAAACTTTTGAAGAATATGTACAAGAAAGGAGTGAAGCCTATTGTGACTACTTTAAGTAGTTTAATAATGGCTTGTTCACAATCAGCTCGACTATTAGAAGGATAGTTTGCACATGGATATATAATACGAAACAAAATTCAACCCTTATGTTTTTATTAATAATTCACTTATGGATCTACACTTCAAATGTGGGAAGGTAGGCTTAGTTGTAAACATATTTAAATTAATACCAAAGTCCAAGGTAGTTTCTTGGAATGTTATGACTTTTGGATATGTGGCTGAAAGGAAACTTTTTGAAGCCCTTGGCATCTTTGGTGAAATGAGAAAATCTTATGCTACATCAAATGTTATTACTTTTACCAGTGTTTTAGAAACTTGCTCTCAAATAGCAACACTAGAGAAAGGTAAAAAGATTCATAATTTGATTATTGAGAAAAATGTGGACAACAATAAAGTGATCATGGGGGCTCTCCTTGATATGTATGCAAAGTGTGGTGTTGTAGATGAAGCATTCAGTGTTTTTAAATGTTTGCCTAGAAAGAGATCTAGTGTCCTAGACTTCCATGATTACTGCTTATAGGTCTCATGGTGAAGCCATGACGCTCTGGAGCTTTTCGCTAAGATGCTGTAGTCCAATGTGAAACATGTCAGGGTTACTTTTATTGCGCTATATTATCTGCTTGTGACCATGCTGGGTTGGTTGATGAAGATGTTATTACTTCTATCTAATGATCAATATTTATGGCATTATACCTAGAGTTGAACATTATCCATGCTTGATTGATCTTTTTGGATGTGCTGGAAGAATGCATGAAGCATGTGAAATTCTACAAAGAAACCCTAAAATAAAGGATGATGTTGGATTGTTAAGCACATTGTTCTTTGCATGCCATTTGCACAAAAATATTAATTTGGGAGTTGAAATTGCAAGAACGATTATTGATAAGGATCCTGATGACTCATCAACCTATATTCTCTTGTCAAATATGTATGCTTTTGGGCAAAAATGGGATGAAGTATGTATGGTTAGATCAAAGATGAAAAAGCCTAGATTAAAGAAGAATCCAAGGTGTAGTTAGAATGAGATTAACCAAAAGATCTACCTTTCTTTGTGGAAGTTTAACATGATGAGGTTCCTAAGACAATGATCCTTGGTGTGAGTAAGTGGTCTTAAAATTTTTCTGGTCAAAATCCAAAAAGGACTAAAAAAATATCTTTGGCTTTCCTTTGCTTGATTGCATATTTCATCTAGTATTTCCAAATCAATGGATTAATGAAGCTATGATTTATAATACAAAGAAGAAAAATGTACATTGTTCAAAAGTTCATTCAAAATTGTTTGCTCACACTGTACACTCCCAAAAACAGAGATCCCTCTTTCCCAGTTGTCAAATAGAAAGCCCTCACACTTATTTATAATTAGCGGAATATCATTACATTCTGGCATAGGGGAATTAAACTTGTGGCATATTTAATGGTTGTTGCTCTTTACTTTATCTGTACCAATTTGTTTATACTTATAATAAATCTCTCTAGTAGCTCCTATGTGTCAACCTCTCGTACATTTGTTTCCTGCCCATCTAATAGTTTTTCCTAATATTTTGTAAAAAATGGAGATATTAATTTCAATGGTATTCTTAAAACTTAACTTTGGTATTGTCTATTTATTATATGAATTTGGTGGTGTCTACATAGGTAAGCTATTAAATAGTGATTGAATACATCATAAGGTTTTAGCCATTCTTACATTAGAGATACATTTATAAGTTAATGATTGTTTGAGTAGTTAACTTAATAATATCAGTAATTGAAAATTTGGTCATTGAATGAAATTTTGAAAAGTTTAAAAATTGCAGGTGAAGAATCCTAGTCCTAATCCTGAGTTATGGGTGCCCAATAGTGATTCTAGGGATTTGAGGATAAAAAGAAAGGAAGATGGGGTTTTATGGTTGGGAATGTGATTATCACCACCTGTAAATGAGCTAGCAGCAGTTATCAAGCACTAATTTGAGATACATTGACAATTAATATATTTTCCAATTATCAAGATAGAAGAAACACTGTCTAGGGAACTTCCTTGATATAATTTTCTATTAAAGAGAGACTTTTATGTATTATATTTAGTACTTTTTCTTATTTGATTTTTGAAGCATTGTGATTAAATGTGAGACAATTTTTAAGAGATATTATTATAATGTTTTCTACTATGATTTGTTTCAAGAGCATTGATTTGTGGTGTTTCTTTTTTAATCTTTCAACTATGCTTTAGCTATATGTATAGAGCAATAACATGCTTGTAGTTGTGTATCTTTATATAAAATTTTAGTTCAACTTCTTTAGTTCTATATAAAAAGGATATCATAGGATTGTGTTAAAATCCACAAACCTATGAGTGACATGGTGAAAGATTTCAATAAAACACTGCTTAAGACACATGCCATATGATTATGGTAAAACTCACAACACTTTCGAGTTATGCACTAAAGGAAAAAGTTTTTACAGAACACAAGTCACAAAATTGTAGACGAATGCTAACTCTGTGAGAAAGGAAAACAAAAAAAATATTTATTAAATGTTTATATTTTTCATTTTTTGTAAAATTTAATATTAATTTTAAAAAAATTAAAACACAAAGAATTTTAAATTTCTTTATCTAAACAAATTATTTAGATGATGAGGAGAATGTAAATATAAGCAATTCAAATGCCATAATTTTAAATTCCTGAAATTGTTAAAATGCTCTATTCAAACAAAAAAAAGTGATTGAATTGTTGTGGAATAAATTAATTTACAATTATATTATATTTTTTAAAATGTTATGAATACTATAATAAAAAGTACCAATATTTATAATTTTGAATTATTAAATATTTTAAAATTTTTTTAGTTAAATAATTATAAATTAGATAATATAATATATGTTTTATAAAGTTTAATATTAAATTTTCATTTCTTAAAATATATATTTGAAAATTAAGAAATTTAAGAATTGATTTATCTTATCCAAACTAAAAAATTGAAATTAAAGAAACTGAATTAATTTTGTTAATATGAAAATTGAATTGTCTTGTCCAAACAAGAAATTTGAAATTTAAGAAATTTCAATTTATTTATCCCAACAAAACATTTACAAAATGAAGAAAATTCAAATAAAAACAATTCAAATTAATAGTATTTTAAATTTTTTAAAATCTTAAAATGCCTCATCGAAATACAATATTAAGTTAGAAACAAAAAAGAAGAAAAAACTATCGCTTGACAATTCTAAGAATTAGAATGACAATTTTATAATTCAAAGACTATATTAACCGGTAACTTCAAAAACGATTTCGATGTATATTAATCTTAACTTGTTAGACTACCATTACCAGCTTAATACATTAAATGAGATTTTATCATCTATAACTTCTATGACTATTAAAATAGTATATAAGGTAATCGTGGTGTAGAAATTTTCTACTTCTATATTACTATATATTATAATCTTGTCTTTATCTTTTTCATAATTATGTAACTTCATTATAATGTTGTTTTTATCTTTGTCATAATTATGTAACTGCTCCTAATTTTTTCAACTACTTTGGCCTAGTGTACTTAGAACAAGTAAAGCCATATATATCAGACCACAACCATTTAACCCACGTTCGCTAATCGGTGGTAGAATATACAAAAGAGGGGTTTGTCATATTTACATCTTGAACGTTAGTTTTTGTTAAAAGTACTTGGACTGGGTTTTTTGTTTTTGGGGTGAGGGAATAAGTTTAATATTTTAACAGTATTTTATTTTATAACATGAGCATCTGTTATATAATAAAACAGTATTCTTAAAAAATGGTTTTGATAAGTTTGTTTTTTTTTTTTTCTCAACAACATTATAGAATTATTATGAAATATTTTGTTTTAAAGAAAAGGGGAAGGATAATATTCTGGCAGATGTTATTCCAGAAATTTTAACATGGTTGTGCTTTCTTTTCTTTATATGCCATTTCTTTTCTTTGTTCCAAGAATATGTTAAATTGTGAAGGATTTTTGTATTACACAATTTTTTAAGGATAGTATGTGTAGCCTATACAAAAAAGGATAGTATGTTGACATACTTATCTATTTAATTGCATTGTTGCTCAAACTTTTACAACAGTAACACAAAGAATGTGATTTTCTTTTAACACCTCCTTGTATACTATTGGCACCAATAATGGAAAATATTCATATTACCCTCTTTTCTGTCTTCTTCAACAGCCCTGCCCCAACCACGATTCCCTCTCCCTCCCTCCACCAGCCCTCGCCTGGTAGGGGCAACTGGAATTATTGGATCAACAATTATCAGATCGACATTACCTAGTTGAATTAGGAATAGTTACCGGATTGGTATGATTACCATTGGAACTGGAATCGCAATTAGCATAGTCATTGTAGAAGCAGAGGGTGTCATCGGAACCTAAATTGAAGCCTGCGGAGGCAGAGTTGTCACAACCACAGGGTAGAAGGTTTGCAAGAAGAAAAATCAGATTCAATAGACAAAGAAAACGATATAAAATGACTCCTTGATTAAAAAATGAGATTGGTAAAAAAAATTGTAAATTTAATCATCAACATCAACAAAAACTAACATTACTAATACTAATATCTAACCTATAAAACTAAGAAAGCCAAAGAGCCTATAGAGAGAGAAAGGAATATGGAGAACAAAGGAAGTGAATGGTTGTAGAGAAAGGAGAAGCCTCCCCCACACATAACTTCGTATATTTAATTTATCCATTAAGAATCACATAATCCAAAATAATATTATTTGTTATTACATATTAATTGCATGTTTTGGATCATGCTGTCCGAAATATTAAAATTGAATAATTATTTTTTCATTCCAAATCAACCAATCAAGAACATACCGTTAATGTTCTCCAAATCAACTAATTCGGAACATATTGTTAGTGTATTTCAAATCAAGTTGTCTGGAAAGCTAAAAAAGAAATAATTTTTTACATTCTAAATCAATTGGTTCAAAACATATTTACTATGTTCCAGATGAATTTATCCGGTTTATGTATATTCTGGATCACTTAATCCGGAAGTGGGATAATTTGTGGAATAACAAAAGAACAATGTTGATTTCAATATTCTGACAGGTGCTACAAGAAAATCCCCACCAGAAGTCATTTAAAATAAACCATCTTAACTTCATGTCAATTTATAGATTGTGCACTGTATATATTGTAGAATTCATCTACATAAAATACAAAAATGACTAGGGATTAGAAAGAGAAATAATCAATCATTTAGCATTGAGCGGCAGACAATTAGAACACGCCCAATTGATGCAGAGAACGTAAATTGACCTCAACTATGTTCAAGACAAGAAACTGTAACTGGTGCAGAGAACTACTTTAAGCCCTTTTTCCATACGAGTTTTCAAGGACCTGCACTTCCGGTCCATATATCAAACGGCAGCGCTCAGTAAACGAACCAACCATCCTAGAGGCTACCTCCTTAAAGAACATCGATGCAATCTGACCACCGTAAAAGAACATTTCATTACTCATTAAAAAAAAAAAATACGACCACTAATCATAACAGTATTGTGATGAAGTGCGTTGTGTAGGCCTCGTATGAATGAATACAAATGCAACTATGCAAGTGCATGGGTGGGGAAGTCATGCCAAAGTAATGGTAATGCTACTGAGCTGTAATTGATAAGCAAAATCACATATTCTTTATTCCTTAACATACGCACGCTATACGTATCTACTTTTAAGCGAATGAAAATGAAAGGTGAGGACAACAAATGACATACAGGGTTCAGTGCAAGAAAATGAAAATGAGGACAAATGATTGGATTGCTTCTCCAATCAAATCATAAAGATACCAAAAGCAAGTAGTGGAGAACAGACTGTCATAACAGAACTATACCTGTCTGTAAAGTGGAGATCGAAACTTAAAATCCACCAAGAAATAAAGATTGCAACTTCCTGGAACAGGGCCAGGGTTAAATTCCCATACGTTTATCAAATGGTCAAATAGGGTACTCTGTGACACAGTTGTCTGGAAACACAAAAAATATGTAAGTACAATAAAATAGCAATTAGTAGAAATGAAGAGCAAAACTCTGCTAAAAATTAAGAGAAACACGGATCCATGTTTACCGGTTTGAATCACTAAAAGGTTTGTGACTTCTAAGTAAAGAATCTAACCCATATATTACATTCAATATTCTCTATTATAAAGGATCAAAGCCCATTGGCCTTCTAGCAATGATAAAGATTTAATACGAGGACAATTGAAAGTATTTAGCAATAGCAGAGCTAAAGTCAGCTGTTCAAATCTGCATCTCTTGCCAGTGTACATTTCCGCACATATATCAGTGGCTAGGTTATAGAAGTATTCTACAAAGGATTTAGTACTCATTACTCAACAAGTACATACTGCATACCAAACATGGACTGGCCACATGAAGCTCAGCATCACAATTGCATAATGACACAGCAAAAATATACAGTAAACCCTGTACAAAGTTGCAGCGAAAAGATACTAACAGAAACTACTACTGCAGAAAAAATGTCCATGCTTGGCTTGCCACATCTTATAGAGCAAACAAATTGAGCATGAGACAAGTGAGAAGTTCATTTAATGAACAAGTCAAGCTTGAGAGTTTGTGTGAAAATAAAGCAAGAGCAATATATATGTTATATGTAAAAACTGGAGATAAAATTCTATTCATTAGATATATAATTTGTTACTATAAAGAATATATTTCCTAAAATAACTCCCCGAAACTAATAACCTAATAATCAATGAAATATAAAATATAATAATCAGGAAAACATAATGCAAATTCGAGCAAAAAGAGAAACAGATACCTTAACTATTGCCTATTAATTAGGAAAGAAACCAGGCCATGAGATGTCAATAGCTCTGATATTGATGTCAACAAGATTTTATGACATTTTCTAGAATACTAAATATATCATTTATCTTAGAATATATAATCAACGATGATTGTATTGATTAGCTACTGATGAGGCTACAAGTTAGCAACTGATTATTAGAGTATCCTGTAGGAGGGAGAGGAACAATAGAGGCATTTTGGAAGGGAGAGCGGAGGAATCTGTCCTGCATCCCCTAAAAGAGGGACACATAGCAGCAGGAAATAATGCAGTAATATTGAAGGAAAACATGAATATGAAGGCAATGGAGAGTGCTGCAGGGTGGTGTCATCTTTTAGGTAGTTTTGGTGTGGCTGATGCCACTTGGCAGAGAAGGCATTGCTTCAGTGGATGGTGTATTTACCTCTGCTAAGTTTTCTGCCATTTTGATTGTAATTAGAATTTTATTCTCTTATTTGTGTATTTATGTATTGTTCGTACCATTTCTACAGTAATATCATACCTAGGGCTCATTTAGGCTTGAACTTGCTTCATATAGACTAGGTATACTGTACACATTTAGTAACCAAAATAACCCAGTCTGAAATTAAGCTCAAACTTGTGCAGCCTCTCTTTTCCACATGAGCTGAGTCTGAGCCTGCTACTTGACAGCTTGACCAACCCTAGAAAATGTAAGAAATTGCTAATACATAGACAGTATTAGTTACCGAGTTTTGCTTTGTCTAGTTTTAAAATATTCCAGTTTTCCCTCTAAATTCCAAATGATCCTACTCTGTCTATTATCAGAGTGATGTTGAAGGGGAAGTTGGATTGTTCATGAGGCACTGTGTTACATCTCCACATAAATGAGACAATGACATCAATGAAAGTACTTCATTACATCATTTTTAATGATAACCAAGTAACATTGGTCAAATTGAACTCGAAGAACCAGAAGGCAAATTTTTCTTCATCTGACCATCCATATGTGGAATTAAGTCCAAGACTCCAAGTTAAACAAAGCAGAAAAATAGACATGTGGAGTTAGCACCAAATATAAACCATCAAACTTTTCATCAACATTAAAATGTTTAAATTGAACATCAAGCTACAAATTTGTGAATAACATGGACACTGTTGCTAACTCATTAACAAACATTGCCTTGAATATGTTATATGGCTACAGATCTAATTAAATATGGAAATTTTAAATCATGCACTAACAAGTAACAACAACCAGAAAAAATCTCACAGCCATGATCCTCCTGAATGCAAGCAAAAGGTAACTACCATATACTACAGGAGATTGAATACCTTTACACGATTTGGTTTGTTCAATTGAACATGAGAAACATAACTTTCAACAAGGAATTTAAATCCAATCTCCAACTCCGCATCAAATGATCCGTCTGGATGGTGTCTAAGTATGTCCGACCTTGTACACCATGGGACAAAACCATGATAGAATTCAACAGCAGCAACTACATCAAATAATTGTTCTGGAGTGTACCTAATAATTAATAAATATATCAGTTAAAAATAAAAAGAATGAAAACAACAACAAAGTATGAATATTCTGAACTCAGCAGTAATGTATGCAAGGCCAAGGACAAGGAGAAATTATTAGGTAGTCTTACAAGAAAGTATTAATAACACTTTATTACACTTGAATATAGGAAAAAAGGCTTGGGTGGTGTACACACTCAGCTCAGAACATTGTATTAATAAAGATACTAAACAAGAGTACATAAGAAGTCAGAAAGGGAGCTGAACAACCATCTTACCTCTAACATACAACATAAATGAAAGACAAAATGTAGCTCAATGTAACAACTAACACTTAATACAAACTTATATTTAACAATCCCCCTCAAGTTGAAGCATATAAATTATATGTTCCAAGCTTGAAACTTAAGTATTGAATCCAAGGACCCTTCAAGGATTTGGTCAATAGATCTGAAGGCTGATCACATGAGCTAACAAACTCTGTCCTAATTTCAATGTGTTTAGTCCTTTCATGAAAACACTTGTACAAGTTGTTTAACCCAAGGTTTCATTTTCTTCTTTAAAAAAACTTTTCTTTCCCTCTATCCCGCCAACTAGCCTACTTTACTTATTCTGCCCATTACTACCTTACTGTACTATCCCGTCTTCCATAAAAGCGAAGGCTTGAAGTCTATCCCCCTTGCAAACTTTCTATGTTGTGGAAGGGGCTATTGCCTTTTATTAGTTTTTCTAATCTCTTAGTTTGGCTATTACATACATGTCATAGTCTGTATATCTCATGGTGGCCCTTTCTTCCTAGCCCTTTTTCCATTTCATAGCATTCCAATCCAAATCCTACCCTTGTAGGAAGGAAAGCTTATTGCTTTTTGGTTGTCACAAGGGTCAATGTAATTGAGGGTTGTCTTCTACTAGCCTATGTAACAGTAAGTACAAGCCCCTAGGGGCTTATCTTCTTATAGCATCCTTTGTAGCGGAGAGGGAACCATTTCCTTTGCTTTGAATGAATCATATCATTCATCAGTAGGGGACACCAAGACACATGTAACTAAAGTCATAAATCTATATTCATCTTTTGCACTAAATCAAGAAATAGTATTCTGTTTCTTGATCTTTCACGAGATAAGGTTACCTCCAAGAAACACACAATATCCAATATCCAACAATTTGACCGTTTCCTTTATCCTTTTACAGAAGACCTTAGCCTGGAGCCTACTTAATGTACCTGAGAATACGAATTACTCCATTCCAATGATCAATACAAGGTGAATTCATGAACCAACTCAACTCAAATTGCAAAGGAAATAGCTGGCTTAGTAATAGTAAGATATATGAGTTTCCCAACCAACCTTCTATACCTTTCTGGATCTGAATATAAGTCTCCCTAATCAGGCACTAACTTCTTGTAAAGATCCATAGGATTATCAACGAGCTTACAATTAGACATTTAAATTTCCATCAGAAGATCCAAGGCATATTTCTTCTGGGAAACTACAATGCCTCCTTTGAATTGAGCTACTTCTATTCCAAGAAAATATTTCAGATGACCAAGATCTTTAGTTTGAAAGTGGTTGCATAAATGTTACTTTAATTGAGAAATTGTAACTTCATCATTCCCTATAATGACATTATCATCAACATAAACAACCAAATAAATACATTTTCCAAAAGATTTATGATAGTAGAAGACGGAGTGATCAACTTCACTCCTTTTGCATTCCAAAACTTTTGATAACATTGCTAAATTTTCCAAATCAAGCCCTTAGAGACGGTTTAAGACCATAGAGAGATCGACGAAGTTACACACTAAACCAGACTCCTCCTGAGCAACAAATCCAAGAGGTCGGAACATGTAAATCTCTTTATCTAACTCACATGAAGGAATGCATTTTTAACATTCATCTGATACAGGGACCAATGACGAATAAATGTCATGGCAAGAAGAAGACGAATGGTAGTGATCTTGGCCACCAGTAAAAAAATATCTCCATAATCAAGTCCATATATCTGAGTATAACCTTTGGCTACAAGACGAGCTTTAAGACAATCAATTTCACCATGAGGACCAACTAGTGTTATCAAATGGTGGTTATGGCGGCGCCATAACGGTGCCGTAACACCGTGGTGACAGAGGCCGCAATCCTTTATGGGCGTTACACTTGGGTATAGCGCGAGTCCGCCTTTCGGTGTGTGGCGGGTGTCATGGCGGAAATGGCATGGCGGCGCATGGCGGGTGTGGCGGACGTAACGCCCAATTGGGTTTTTTTTTTTTTTTCTACGTTTTTGGACTGGGTTGACCCAACCCGGTTGATGCCAAACACTATGTGCATGCCCTAGCCACAAACTCACCTCACGAACTCACCCTGGCGACGACGACCGTTCAGTCTCCAACGAGTTCTACGGCACCGACGACAACAACAGCCACCTCACGACGCCTCTTCTCTTTCTCGCGAGTCACGCGAATGTTTCTCTTCCTCGTGAGTGCGACTACTATTCCTCTTCTTCCTCACGCCGTTGCTCCGCCGTGGACAACGTTCTACCTTACCCCAAAGCCTTTTCCTTCCTCTCGCGCACAGGTCTCTACCTCCTTTAATATCTCTTATTTTTTTTATAAAAGAGATATTAGTTTTTTTTCTGTTTTTTGCTTCTGATTTTTTTTATAAAAGCTATTTTTTAAATTTTTTTTTTCAGTTTAATAATCATGTCTGGGACAGAAACAAACACCCCAAATGTATCCTCAAATTTTTTTAGTTTAGGATTTGTCATTGTGTTTACTGTTTTTAACTTTGTTTTGATGGTTGTTTAATCCTTTTGATTTGATTAGGAATTTATGTTTTTAAAATTTAATGATGACAATATCGCTATATTATGAATTCTATGAATTTTAGATTATTACATTGTTGGTTTTGATTAACCTGTTTGTTATTTTGGTGTTTATGCATTATATTATATATATATATATATATATATATATATATATATATATGTACTTCTTTTTTTGTCCACCATGGTGTCCGCCATAGACTGCCATGGCAGTATGGCGCTTAAAGGTCCTGACCGCCATCTGCCGTATAACCTTCTTGACAACCTTGGGACCAACTTTAATGGCATAGATCCATCTGCAACCAACAAATGCTCTGAGATTCCTTAATATTTTAGGTTCCACTAACTGTCATAAAAGAGCACAAAGTTAAAAGTACAACTTCTTCTACTGAACTCTTTGTTCAGCTGATTTCTCAGTATTTTCTTCCTTTTCTAAATGTTCATAGTATCCCTGTCCAAGGATCCAGAATTCCACAAAGTGCGCATGGAGAGGACTATGGAGGAGCGACTGCTTGGGTTGGATTACGCATGTCTAGGCGCACCAAACCCTAAACTCGCTTGACAAAATTGTTACTGATGACAGCAACTGTGACTTTAGACTTTTAGAGCAAGATCATTCCCACTCTTATACCAACTTGAATATAGAAAAAAAGGCTTGAGTGGTGTAAACACTCAGCTCAGAACATTGTATTAATAGAGATACTAAACAAGAGTACATAAGAAGTCAAAAAGGAGCTAAACAACCACCCTACCAATAACATACAACAAAATGAAAGAAATGTAGCTCAACTAACAACTAACACTTAATACAAACTTATATTTCGCATTACAAATGATATGAAAATTAGTTTTGACCATGGTGATCCTTACCACCTAATAATTTCTCCAGGACAAGACGATAATTTTGTTTACGCTCAAATTCAAAGATAGAATATTTATCATATAATCTTGGTACACAAGGTACAAAGTTAAAAGCCAGCTCTAAACAGGTGCTAGAATATATCCTAACATAATAAAACTAGTTAGACATCACAAAAGGTAAATTTCTCCTTAGGATTGAAATAAATTGCACAAGGGAAGGGTACCAATGATGGAAACAGTCAATTGAAACTAAAAAAATTCATTAAAAAAAGTTTTGATTAACATAACAGAAGACACCAGCTCAGCTACAATTGAAAATTGAAAATAATAACAAAATGTAGTATATTCGAAATCATCTTGCATAGAAAAATATAGAACCAAAAACAATAATAATAACAAAATGAAAATGCAAATAGAGCCTCATACATGGGAGCAGAATAAACAAAGAGAGAGGAGTAGAATCCCGTTACCCCAAAACGCGCCTCTCCTCGTAAGTTTTGGTTAGAATACCCTCTTCACCATCTCCACATCCAAGAAACTGTCTAGCTTGAACAGCAATAAAATTGTTGTGGTTATTATGATTGCAGGATCCACCGATGAGAGAGGAAAAGCCAATGCGAGAGATGGAAGGCTGAATGAGATTATGGCCGGTAATGGCAGTAGTGATGCATCTGCAGCCATCGAGTTTCCCAGTGCTCTTGCTAGACCTAAAAAATTGACTCACACCACTTTTACGCGATGCAAAAGAGCAAAGCGCCTTTGAGGTCGAAAAAAATGGCGGCATCGTAAACCCCGAAAATAATTGGGATACCTAATCTAATTAAAAATTGCAAGGGTGAGAAAATGAGGATTATCTGAAAAGGAAAAAAATGATTGAATGAGAATCGCGGATTGGGATAGGGGATGAGGAGAATGTAAAACCCTAGGATACCAAAAATAGAAGAAGGATGAATATTCTAATGGGGAGAGGAAGAATGAGAAGGGTTTGCGTATGCGGATTTATTGTGTACAAAGTTGAAGGGGTAATTTGGAGGTGGTTTGTTGAAGAAAAGGATTCAAACATGTAACGGCCACGTGGTTGCTTAGCCCAGTTTAACACGACAAGATAGACCCATTCACTGCGTGAACCACCACGCGACGTCGTTTATACTTTACCGCACACGTGCCCACTGTCGCCGATTATACAGCACCCGTCGTCCGCGCCTCTACTTCGTCCCTACCCCCTTTTTTTTTCCATCCGCCTTACTACTTAGTATTTGTTTTTTATTTTATTTAATTATTGTATCATTAGTTTAGTAGAGGAAGGTTTAATTACAAGAGATTTTTTGCTGTAAAAATATACATGATAAATTTTAGTAATTTTTATAACTACACATCTTATTACAAACATAAAAATTTTAATTATAATAAATAAGAAAAAAAATTTATACTAATATTTAATTATAATTTTTCATTAAGATATTAATCGATAAAATAAATAAATTTATTATAAATGAATAATTATACTAATTGTTAGTGTAGTGTAAATATTTACACTTATAGTATATATTGATTGAATTCATTCCTAATGTAAATTTATTTATTATTTATTAATCTTTTGTTCTTGATTTTATATTTCATCCTCTCTTTTATATAAAATAATAATAATAATTAATTTATCAAAACCAAAAAAAAATTAAATCGGTTATCTTAATTTTAATCTAAAATTCTCAGAGTCATAGAATTAAATTATTTGAGTCTTAGCTTTTTTTTTTTTTTTGAAAAGTTATTTATTATGTATAACTATTATTAGCTTATTCATCAGTATACAGATAGTCAAAACAAATAATTGTAAAGAAGAAAGCCTAGATAAAACAGACCAAACCTTTTTTTTTCTCTAAAATTATATATAAATTTAAAATTATCAATTTTGTTCTCAAATATTCACTAAAAAGTAGAATACATTTTGATTAATATGCATGTAAAAATACTACTTATATTATATTTAAGATATTTATTTATTTAAGAGATTATTTGGTATATATTATGGGTGTAAATATTATATTTAATTTTTTTTTTATTTATATTAAATTTGTTGAATTTATTTATTATTATTTTAAAAGTTACGTAAATGAAAAGTGTATATTAATTAAATTTTTTATTTATTTAAAGTAAATTTGAAATACTTATCTGTTAATAGAAATTTAAATGCCTTTAGTTAATATTAAGAAATTCTATTCATATGCAATCTATTGTACAACATATTTTATCTCATTTCTTTTCATTTATTACTTCTTACCTGTTTTTGTGTAACCAAAGAAATCTTATACATTTTTATTTTAATTATAATATTTTGTATGAAAAAAAATTAACAATTATATAATAATAATATTGGTTGTAGGGATAATATTTGTGAAATAAAAAGGATAGGCGAGTTTGAGATAACCCCTCCCCCAATCAAAAAGGAAGAAGAGATGAGAAATACGAAAAGGGTAGCGGAGGGAGGTTCTTTATCCTAGGCTAGCCAGTTAAGTGGAGTTTACTGCAGTGCGGAGTGCAGAGTGCAGAGTGCAGAGTGCAGCGTGCAGAGTGAGGGAACACCATAGACCATAGCATTACTATTACCATGCTGATGTTGGTTGGATAAGTGATGATTTCAACTTCAGGCATGGCTTTGGCTTCTTGTATACCCAAAACGGCAGCGCATGTTGTTTTCCTCGCAAAGCCTTACTCTTCCTCTCCCCTGTTCTTACCTTTCCGTTTCCAGTCTTTGCATTTGCCTTTGCCTCTCTCTCCCCTGAAAGCTGCTTCTTCCAATTTGCGCGGCAGGCCCCTCGTCTCTCAGGTTAAGGGAATTTTGGAGGAACACTCCTTCGAAGACGACGATGACGACAAATGGGTTGACTGGGAAGACCAGATTTTGGAGGACACCGTTCCTCTCGTTGGCTTCGTCCGGATGATTCTTCATTCTGGACAGTATGTCTCTCTCTCACTCCAAACCATTTCCCATTTCCCATTTCCCATTCTTCACTGCTTTACTTTATGTCTCTTCCCTATTCTGCCATGCCATCATTTTGCATTTTGCATTACACTGCACTTCTTCAACTACACCCACTTCATATTGCCTATATTTAATTTAATTTAATTTATTATATATCATGCTAATAAATCGCCACCCAACTCTAATCAAATGCAGATCATGTACTAACTCTAATTTCAACATGCCATTCAACCCTTAAATCATCGATAAATTGTCTCTTGCTGTAGTGGAACTGTTTAGTCTAACAGTCGGACCAGACCAAATAGTGGCCATAGTCGACAAGATAGCAGCTTTATATGTTGCTTTTGATTCTAAGCAAACACTCTGAACAAAGACTTTAGAACTTATTTGGGAAGCTATCTTGGGATTTCAAGTTCCAAAAATCTAATCAAATCTGTAGTTGTAGTGAAAATGATAAAGAAGAAGACTCAGATTTAGAAGATGATGATTCATGATTCCTGTCTAGGAAACTTTTATTTGACTTTTGTTGGTATTTACTTGTGTGTTTTGTTTGATACACCTTTGACTTTTTATGGTTAATGATGAATATCATGATACAAGTTTACATTATATGTAGTAGCTTCTATATTTTTTTGAGAAATTATATGTATATAGTAGTTTACATTATATAAGCTATATAAAAAAGTTCAGAATAGTGGCATCCTGCCATTTGCTTTCCGGGCATAGCATTTTTGGGGCCAGTTGCGTCACTATCTAGGTTTTACAACACTGATGTATATGTATGCTTTATCTTCGTTTATCTTGGAAATTCTAATAATACCTTGTTGCAAATTCTTGCCTCAGTTATGAAAATATACGTACTATTTTCATTTCTCTTGGCAATTCTGATAATAACTTGTTGCAAATTCTTCCATAGATATGAAAATGGAGATAAACTAAGTCCAGAGCACGAGAAAACCATTATTGAGAAGCTGCTTCCCTTTCATCCAGAATGTGAGAAAAAGATTGGATGTGGAGTTGATTATATCACGGTATCTCTCTCTCTTGCTTTCTCTCACTCAGGCACAAACACACAATATGGGCACTGTTTTTGTTGAGAAAAGGCTTTCCCAATATTAAGTTATTTGTTTGGGTCTAATAATTATAACTTTTTTAGGTTTAAAGTGTGTTTGGAAAATATTATAATCTGTTTTTTAGATTATAAGCCGTTTTAAAAAATAAGCTGGATGTTTGGGAATCCAAATTAAATTTAGAAAAACTTTTCTTTGAAAAAATAAACTGCTTTTAAGAAGCTGAAAATTTGTAGCTTATGTTGTTGCTCACCAGCTTATTTTTTCATTTAGTTGTTTTTATGTTCTTTTACTCTATAAAAGCTGATTTTTTGTTGTATCCAAACAAAATTAATTATTTTTAAAACCACTTTTTAACAAATTTATTCAAACAAAAATTGATTCTGATTATAATTGATTATTGAAATAATCTAATTTTTTCAGCTATCCCAAACACATTCTTAGCAGTCCATTAGATTAGATATTTGACCATGACACCAGTTGTGGCCTACTGCAAAAATTTCATAATTCATCCATTATAAATTAAAATGGCTCTGGTGGATGGTGAGTGCTTGAAAGCTGGCTTAATTGCTATTTAACCTTAGTCTACCTTAAGTGCAGCCTCCAATACCTTCCTTGTGTTGGGTGTGAGGGGGTGTATTAGTCGTGTATTCCCTAATGATATAACCTAGGTTTTTGTTGATCCACCTGATAAGAGTTGAAAACAGTAGTGTTCAGGGGGTTTACAACAACTCATGCATCCTGTTCAACCAACTAAGCTAGACTCTCTTAACCTAGTAATATAACCTAGGTAGTGTTTATAAGGCTTGGATAATTCTGACATTTCAAGCCAGTATTTGGAATTGAGGTAGATTCCTAGCCCAAATTCTAAAAGTGGGCCCCTACACCAATAATAGGATTTGTCTCTTCTCAAATGCGGGATGTAATAGTGCCAGCTGGTTGTTATTGATGATGAAATGAAGTAATTAGTTTGTTAATTCATAGTGCTATCATATTGCGTTCGACTTATGAAAATTTATGCCATTGATTTGTTCATCAACGGTAATCTATTACCTAATTAGGTAGGTTTTAGTGTTTTACTCCACTTAATTTGTCAATAACTAAACTTAAGTAATCTCGTCTCAGCCTCTGGTTCAGATAAGTTCTTTCAGGATCTCCATACCAAAGTTGTATTCATTTTGCCCTTTAGGTCAATTAATTACTTTGGTGTTCCAAATTCAACTGCTTTGCCTAATCTTTTTTTCTCATTTCATGATAGTTATGGATTCACATAATTAAGTGCACTTAATGTTTAGCCCTGGAAAGTCTTTTGCTGCTAGCCATAGAGGTGCGAAAAAAACCAATTAAACCAAACCTGAATTCAAACCATATTCTTAAAAATCCAGATATTGTAAATTGTTTTTTAAACCAAAGTGATTTTACTTTTTAAAAAAACCAATTTTGATTGGAGTAAATTACACCTACACCCCGTTCCACAATTTAGGGTTTATTACACTCGCAGCTCCTCCATATTTGACCAGACAAACCCCTCTTAAATCAACATTAACATAACATAGGCACTCCCCCCCTTCCATAACAAAGGTCTTCGCATTAAATCAAAGCGCTCATGTGTGCAACACATGTATGTTCAATGAAATTTTATAAATGCCATTGTATTCATCCCTGTTATATTTCCAGAATTCCAGTGTGACTCATACATGCACATATGTTACCATGAATTACTCTAAATCAAATCATTGACATGTTCTCCCCAATCCAACAACTCACCCCTTCATATCAAAATTCAGAAAATTTACAATTCGTAGACTCTCGTTATTGTTTCTACTTACAACAATCTATTTTGGATTCACAAGAACAAACTACTAAGCAGTTCACTCTTGTAGTACTCACTTGTATCATCGACATTCAATCCATAAGTAAAACACTAATACAAAATAGAAATGAATACAATCAATCAAACACTTGTACAAATAATTTAATATGAAGTCAAAAGACAAATAGTAATAGAAATTCAAACTCAAATAGTATTGCAATTAGTTGTTGGAAAACTTAAATTTAATTTATTGTTGGACAGTTGCTCAAACATTGCAAGTAAAATAACAAAATCATTATATCAATTACTATATTATAAACATGCAAAAAAATGTAGAAAAAGAAATTGTACAACCCACAAAAGAATTTCTATTCTTTGTTATTACTATTATTATTATTATAACAACGGATCGGATTGGGTCACCCACAGCCACAGGTAAAAATTGTACCAGTTGTTATCCAACTCGTACATGAATAGGTCTTGATTGGATCTGACTCAAATGCTCTTAAAACCCAATCTAAACTATTTGGGTTAGGGTTGGGTTCGTAGATTACCCAGCCCATGGACACCCCCACTTTTGACTATGTTTCGATCATGTGTGATAATTTATCTATCTTAGTTGTTAATGTGAAAAAACTGCAAGTGTATGGTATTGTTAAATAATAATAAATTTTTCTCTCTACTTAATAATTAAATCAGAGTAAAATATAAATTGGGAAAAAATCAAATTCTATAATTTTAAATATTGGAATTCAAAAGAAAGATAAAATCTTTATAAAGATAAAAGACAGATTTATGTGATTTTTAATTTTGAAAATAAAGGAAAGATAGATAAATAAGGAAAAGATAATTTAGAAGATTTTCAGGATTTAGGATTTCACACTATGACTGTCTATTGATTCAATTTTAATTACTTTTATGCTCTTATTGGTTCTCTATGAAAGTGAATTAATCTAAGGAAATATTCCTCTCTTTTAAGGCACAAATGTATATCTAATTAAATTAACTTCTATTTTCATGGTAGCTATGTGCAATTAAATTCATTAAGTTCTATGTTAATTCATTGAGTTCTCGAAGAGTTAAACCTACTTTCGTGATTTAATTCCTAAGTTCCTTTAATAGGTTTCAACAATTAAGTTCATCTTTCAGTCTTTTTTTAATTATCTATGACTACAAAACAGTGATTAAGCATATTCTATCAGTAAAAGCAATAGAAAAGAAATCATGAGAAACACAATATAAACATAAAAATATTTAGTATATCATCAATAGAGTCAACGGCTAAATTTGAATCCTAGAATAAAAAAGTCTACTCACTCATAGTCATGAGTATAAAAAACAAGAAAATAAATAATATTAAACTCGGAAATAAAGAGTGAAAAGGGAAAGAAAGAGCTCAAGTTTTGCTCTCTATGGCATGCATGAACTAAAGTTTCAAGACCCTAGTTTAAAACAGAAATTTTGTATTTAAACTAAGTTTAACACCTATTGTCAGTGTAAAAGAGTTTTACACTTACACTAGCGGTTATCACAACCCTTCATTTACATCATTTTTAAAGTATTAAGTGGTAAAGTTGACAAACTTATCATATATAAAGGGTTGTGATTAACAGTGTATAAGCGTTTTTTTCTTAAACTAATGGGCTTCCTAACGTCTTAACCTAAAAATAAAATAAAACAATTTAAATTGATTACACAAATGAGTGCGTATTTTGCATGAGTACAATATTTTAAATTTCATTAATTAATTCTTTTTTTCTTCCGAATTGCTTCTAAAGTTCCAAATTTCACTCAAATGTTCTAAATCAGTCCAAAAATGTCCCAAATACTAGTAAGTCATATCCTAAAACACCAAAAACATCAAAACATAACAATTTCCAAAATATAATAAAAATATACCTAAAATACAAATACTAAGCCTAAATGACATACAAATAAACAAAATCCTAATTAAAATGAAACCTAAAAGTGTAATGCTTCAGCTGTTGAAAAGGATGTACAACGAAAGGATTCTACTTCTATTTGTACTTCCATTTTATTTTTTACCTATTTTCTTTGATATTTTCTTATTTCTATTCTATTTCTCTTCAACCAAATACTTTTTAATTTTTACTTTTTTCTCATTTATTTCCATTCACCTTTTTCTATTTTCGTCCACTCTATTTCTCTCTTCTTCCAAATGGAGTGTAACTGTCTTCTATCACTTGCCAATGTTTGCTTTTGAAAAATAAAGATTAATGAAGTATGCATTCACTGCATTCATTGTCTCTTGAATTGAATTCTATCCAATCTGTTTTTCTTGGAGACACAGTTGGAAATGATTTGAGTTAAGGAGACAAACTAAACCAAGCATAACTCGAGTTTGATATGAACTTTTTTTAGCTCAAACTTGACTTAATTCAAGCTTGCAGACAGCTTAATTCAACTCATTAGCTTGGTTCTGTTTGCGTTGGTTTGGTTCACTGTCAATTCTATTTGGGGTTAACTATAACACTTGAATTGTGAGTTTTACATGTTGCTGAAAAGTTTATTGATCTCTTGCCCATGGCAGATTGGATATCATCCTGACTTTGAACGCTCTAGGTGTTTGTTCATTGTACGACAAGATGGAGAGCTGGTTGATTTTTCATATTGGAAGTGCATAAAGGGTTTGATAAGAAAGAACTACCCATTATATGCTGACAGTTTCATTCTCAGACATTTCAGGAAGAAGAGTCGTAATTTGTGAAGTTACCAATGCCGTTTGCTGGTTGGACCATTTCATTTTAGAATTCGCTTCCTCTAGTTTAATCCTTTTGATTTTCCGTGTTCTCTTATTGCTGGTAGAATGCTATTTTAAAGGTCTGAGAAAAATGAATGTAAAATTTTTTGGAGCTCAGAAGAGTGGTTAGCGTTTAACGGCTCACTACAAAGATTGCGATCAATGCCGGAAATGGTACTCATTTTATTACTGACAATATTCGTAGTGATATAAAAATGTGGGAATGTAGATTAATGTACATAGACCTCGACGATAATGTTACCTTTCAGTTCAAATATTTTTTTCAATTTGAAGAATTGAGTTTATTTTATACGGTTATCGTTTAGCCGTTTAGGGATATATATTATCCTATTTTAATTCTAAAACAATTGTGGTAATATTCACAACTCACTAGTTAATAAGATAATTGCTTCCTGATTGAATTAACTGTATGTTTAGGAAGGTGAATGGAAAGTAAAGAAAAAATAGGGTTGAAATTTGAATTGAAGGGAAAATTGCAGTAAAAAAAAAAAAGAAATTATTATTTTTCTTTCAAGCAGAGTAAAATTCATTGTTTTTAAACGGATTAGTGGTTACTAACTTGCTCGTCCAATGCTGTGAGAGGTGCTCTCATCTTGGAAAGACTGTTTCCTGTTCCTGTTCTTTTCATTGTATATCTCGTGAAGCAAATAGAGTAGTAGATTAGCTAATTAGGCTTGCTACATTTGGTTTTAAAGTAAATAGGGATTGTATGTTTTTTAAGTTTAATTAGCTTGCATGGTTTTATACTAATATTCAATTACAACTTAGTGTTTTAGACTAACATTTAATCATAACTTTTCTGAGTTTATTGATTTTACTAATTAATACTTTTAAAGTCATATACATATAAATGAAGAGTTGTGATTGAATGTCACTGGAAAACTTTTTTACATCATTAGTAATGCATACTAGTTAAACTTTTCTTTTTTACTCCCCAAGTTTTATATATGATACAGGATTAATATTTGGAGAATTTATAAGGTTAATCTTGTAACATAAGTTAAATGAAGGATAAAGGGGAAAAAAGAAGTCATGAATTCTATTCTCTACAAATAACTTCATATCACATCATATTATTTATCATATTGGGATGAAAATCCTATGTCTTAAATTGGTGTCTCAATTTCTGTCTCAACCATTAAATGACATAGTGATTATTGATTGGTTGGGACAGGAATTGAGACACCAATTTGAGACACAAGATTTTGATCCATCATATTGAGAGATAGTCTTGCTTATATTTATCAAAATTACGAGTTAACTTGTAAAATTGGACGAGTTTATAAGTCAAAGTTAAATTTCACGTAAAATCAAAAGGATAGTAAATTTGGAGCAAACTTGGTAGAATTGGATAGGCTTAGAGTAAACTCAGTGAAATAGGGTGGACTCATGAGCAAACTCATGCAAACTTCTAGGGTGTTGCTTCCATGTGCTCTAATTTTAAGTGTTTGACTCTAACTTATTCTTATATCTAAAGAGGTTGTTAAAATTTTGAGTGTTCTAACTTTAATTTGCATTTATTTTGAGTAGTTTGAACTTATTATGTGATGAAAATTTTCAATATGTTATTTATAGGTACATTTTTAACAAAATAAATCGTTTATTATTCTACGAGTTGAGTTTATTGGGCTTTCATGAGTTTATGTAAACTTTCGATTTTGATAACTTAATCTTGCTCTTTAAATATGGACAAGTTCTTTTAGTACCCCTCATTTGCTACTCGCACCCCTTCATCCTTTACAATTTTTTGCAAAACCCCGAAATACCCTCACCTTCTTTTACCTTATGTTTTTTGACATAGCATCACCTAACTTCACGTCTACATGCGCACCTCTACCCACTTCTTTGAAAGAACACGTTTGCTTCTCCATTTCGCATCCTCACCCTCTTCGAACATATATATTTTCACCTCCATTTTAGGAACTTTCTCTGCCATGTGTCCTCACCTGCAAGACAAAAAAAATATTTAAATTTTTTACATTCACATAATCTGAATCAAGTGATCTGAAATGCAAAAGTAGACTTAGCAATTGAATTTTGGACAGGTTGATCCAAAATGTTAATAATGTATTCTGGATCAACTGATCCAGAATTATAACAAATTTGTATTTTGGATTGGCTCATCCGAAATTGTGCACAATTTTTATTTCGGATCAACTGATTTAGATAGTAATTTTTTTGTGTTCCAAATCGGTTGATCTGGAATACATTGTTACATTTCGAATTAAGTAATCTAAAATTGTAACAAATTGTTATTCTAGATTAGTTCATTTGAAACTGTGCACAATTTGTATTCCCAGAACATTAATTTTTTTGTGTTTCAAACTAACTGATCTAAAATACATTATGTACATTTCGGATTAAGTGATCCAAAATTATAAAAAATTTGTATTTTGGATCAGTTCATTCAAAGCTGTGCACAATTTGTATTTCAGATCAACTGATCCATAACATTAATTTTTTTTGTGTTCCGGATCAATTGATCCAAAACATTGCAAACCAATGTTGAATACCAAGAAACAAGAACATTATAAATCAATTCTAATCAACAAGAAACACTGAAAAAGTCATACCTAAATGAAATTGTATTTTTCCTTTCTAAATACGTGCTAATCAACTAACAATATCTTAAAGACTTGTAAGAACATATAATGATTAAAGATATACAATAGAGCATAATGTCACAGTTTATTTGATACACGAGAAAAACAATTAAGCAAGATCATACATAGACATAGCAATATAATAAAAAAATTCCAAGATTTAAAAATCAAATAATAGTAAGAATATGTTAAAGCTTTTCAAAATATTGTAACATCTGGAGGCTGCAAATAGTAAATAAGAGATGGTAAAAAGACTGCTTAAATGTAACGTGGGAGGCTCAATTTCTATTCCTAATGTGTGCGAAACACACACAAATTCAGAGAAGTCAATTTCTTAAATAAATTTTCCTTTCGACTCAAAGAACAACATAAAAAAAATAAAATAATATATATATATATATATATATATATATATATATATATTTCTATTTCTATACTTTTTTATTCTCTCTCATGTGTTAAATAGCATTTGGACTCCAAATATGTTTATTTTTACGATCTTTCATAAAAAATGTGCTTTTCTTTCTTTTAATTTTTATATACTTATTCAAAACAACTTTGTTTAAAATATTTAATCTTCTTTGGCTAAGCTTATATAGTAGAGTTTATAAAAGTAGAACTTTTCTAAAAGCTTTAATACAAAAACACCTTTAGAAAAAAGTTTAATTAATGTTTGAATTATACATATGTAAAAGTTTATATAGAAAAATTTATAAAAAAAAATATATTTTGACTAAATTATATAAGTTCTTTGATATTAGTAAAATTACTAAAAACAACATTGTTTTCAATTTAAAATCTTAACAAAAAAAAAAATTTTTCTCTTTAAAAACTGAAAACTCGTGATCGATGATCAACGGTTGGTATCGGAGATAGATGTTGAAAGTGGCATTAGGTGACTTCTAGCAAGAGGTGATCGTCAGTGCGACCGACGATCGGAGATAGCGATTGATGATTGTCGGTTGGAGGTAATAGTCGATAATCACTACTCAGAGGTAGCGGTCGGTAACCGTCGGTTAGAGTTGACAGTCAATGACTGCTAATCAAATGTAATTGTTAATGGTGGCAAGTGATGTTAAATGATAAGTTTGAATAAGAACTAAAAACTCAGAATCACTCAAAATGGGACAAATTAAAAAAGCTTTAAAAACTACCTTTTCCATATACTCTACTAAACTTTTAAAGATGTAAAAAATTATTAAAAATTTTATATTTAAACACTAATTTTAAACGAAATAGAGTTTATTGAAATAAAAAAGTTCTCGGTAGAACTTTTAACGTGTATGAAACAGGCTCAATCTTATTGGACCTCAAATACGGAAATTTATTTTTTCCAGCGAACATTTCAACTTTAGTTAAGTGTATTGTGGGGGATTATCCCCTTTTTGTAAACACAATCCTTCTTAGTTTATGCCTTTTTTTTTCTTTATTTTATTACCCTCCGTTGTAACTGAACTTGGTGGAACAATGCTCAGCAATGTTATGTTACTCCATAATGAGGGGATTTCTCCAAAGTTGCTTCCTGGTTAGACAAAAAGATGACCATCACTTGTGTTGGTTCTAAAGTTGAGAGGTACATGCAAATATTCTAATGCTTAAGATAGAATTTGGCATAATAATAATGACTAAGGGTGTGTTTAAAAACCCAATGAACGCCATTGAACTGAACACAAAACTTAACGCACACTAAGATATGTGAAATATGCGTACTAGGCTCAATTTGTGATGAACATATTTTATAAGCAAAATGTCTCTTCATACAATATGTCTACCTTTGAGGGGAAAAAAATGAACTTGTTTGTAAGTTAAAAGGTAAAAAATGTCTTATATATTTTTAAAAGATGATTTTTAATTTATACACAAGTTAATTTTAACTTAAAACGCATTTATTTTATTTTTTTTTCCTTCTTATTTTCTTTTTTTAAAGATGCATTTAGAATAATTTCAACAATCCTATAATTGACTATCATTATAATTTATTATAATTAAAAGCCAAAATTTATTTTGATATGCAAACAAAAATTAATTTTGATTATAATTAATTATAAAATCGATTATACACTTCAGTCGTCTCAAATAATCCCTTAATCCGAATTCCAGTAGAATATGGAGTCGTATTTTACTCCCAGAACACGAGCACACCATAAATGTCTTTTCAAGTGAAGGAAGTCAATTCTTATTGTTTGAACTAAAATTACCCATAAAATTTATTGAAAAGGCTTTCTTTCTTGCAGAAGAACTCAAACCTAAGAAAGGCTGAATTTCTGATGTTTTGTAAAGTTGTTATCATAATCTCAACATTGACGTGCTTCAGCACCCTCAGCTTCTTATTCGCTTTTTTATTTAATTTCTTGTCTTTTGAGACAAAATATATACAATAAACTTTTAATTAGTAAATAGGAAGTGTCAAAATTTCACTGGTCCTTAACTTTCAACACCCACTTAATGCTTATGCAATGTACATACCGAAGGTGACCGTACTTAACTGATGATATGCAAATGGCCACAATGAAGAGAAATGGCAAAGACCAAATTTATTACTAACTCTAATAACTGCTTTCTTAGCAACTGGTATATATCTTTTAGAACCATTTGCGAAAATATTATAATATTATTTGGTTAGTCTTTTAACTAATGGATTAATGTATGATGATCTAAAGATATTTTGTAAGAAAAATAATAGTAGATAATAAACGAATTAAAAGAGATGTTATATGAAACATAGATTACAATGTTGTCAAAAAATACTTACGGAAAGCATTAGAATTAGATGCAGAGCATTGAGGTTGTTTGTTGGTTGTGGTGTGCATGTGGCGTGCACTTATGGGTTCAGACAGCGAGATGTGTTAGTTGGACACGTGTTTGTGTTCCCATTTTGTTGGTCCCTGTATAATAATATTACAAGGTTTTGGTGCCTTTTTGAATTGGTAATGGAGAATGAACTATATTTGACAGTGCCTGTCTCTCTCTTCTCTTTGCAACACCTGTTCCGTTCCATTCATGTCTTCTTTATCCTTTTCTCTCCATTGGTGGAAAACTGCTTAGGTGTCCTAACAATTTTGGATCTTTCCAGAGTTGGTGGCGTCACCAGCAAACTTGATGCATAATGCTCTTCTTCGTTTCCTTAAGCAACAAAATAATATGATTTTATGTGAGATCAGATCACATGCATGTCCTCTTTTGGTATAAGAAATACATTCAACCAAATTATATATTAATTAACCTAATAAAAATTAAAATAAAATCTTCTTAGGGAACAAAGACTAAATCTAAATCTAGCATCGTGAATTGAACTTAGATTTTACTTTCGTTGCACAACCTCATATGGTAGTATTTGACTTGAAAACTATTTGTCCCACACTTTATTAGCACAAGCAAACAAAAGCTTCAACCGTCACCTTTGACCTGAACATGTCTCAGTCTCACAATCACTTGAAATTTACAGCCAAAACTTACGAATTTATACCCATTATCGAAAAATGCTGATTAAGTACCTTTTCAAATACAAAGAGAATATATAGAACAGTTCTTGGTATATTCCCAGATTGATTTGAAAATGGAGTGACGGGAACTGATGAATTGCTATATAATTTTTAAATAAAATAATACAAAACTAAACAGAAAGGATATAAATATAATATGTGGGTTAGTTGTGATTTGATTTTTCCATTTCCATGTAATTCTGGGGTAGAATTGTTCTGAGAGCACAAGGCAATTATGGATGTGATGCCCAGTGCCCTTTTTCACGCGGAATTAAAAATGGTGCTTCTGCTTTGTCCTTTTGCAAAGGCGGCTTCAAAGTTGAACACGTCCATGAACCACTTTTGTCAGCTTTCTTTGGAAACGACCCTATCTGGTGCTATTTCTAATTTCTATTTATACATTTATGCAGTTACCCAAACAGTACAAATTCATATTAACATTATCATTAACACCGTGCTACTTAGAGTCCTCTAGGAGATTAGGACCACAAAGCTCTTTTAGGCTTGGGCCCGCTAGTTTAGCATCGAAAGTCTATTACTTCATCTATTTTAAATCATTTATGTCCTGTACGTAAGTTGAATTATTATATGATGCCGGTGTTTGGCTTTTCAAGTTTGTGTTAAAAATTCAATAAAAAAAAAGTACCCACAGTTGAGAACACAAGAGCTCAAGATTAATAGAATGAGTAAAGGCAGAGTAAGTTTGAGACTCACAGCATTAAAGCTAAAACTTTTGGCTTATCAATTAAAAATTATTTATTATTATTTTTGCTAAAAAAATGTCTCAATAAAAAAGTTATATATATTGATAAAAAAGATCTAATAGCTGTATTATTTTTTTTTAAAAAAAATATTCTTTATAATTTGTTTTAGTCTCATCACTGTTGGATTGGTCTAAGTAAAGGTATTATATATACAAATCATGTTACATATAACACAGAATAATAAAAGTTAAAGGATCCTACTAACATCATGTTTGGTTTGAGAAGAATGAAAGTGGGGAAAGGGAAGGAAAGGATTTAAAAATAAATGTTTGGTGTAAGAGGAATGGATGAAAGGTTATCGAAATCTCTCTTTAACCGATTTTCAAGAGGAAAGGAGAGGGAGGAAAAGTTAATTAATAAAATTTGCATCATTTTATTAAATTAATCTTAATTTCTTTTAATTTTTTTATAATGGTGTGTGTGTGTGTTTTTTTTTTAAGAATTCTCATTGAGCTTTGTTTTTCTCTACTTTTAATCTATACATTTTAATCTCTACATTTAATATTATATGTGGGAGAATTGCTGGAAGAAAAGGAAATGTTTAAGAGATTTTACCACAACATTGTAGAATACCCCACTTAAGCGTGAGAGGTGCTTTAGAAGATAAAGTGCATTAGACTTTACCTACATATTAGTGGTGTGGAATATCCTACAGAAATGTGAGAGATACAGTAAAAGAAAAATTACATCAAATGAATACTCGTATAAGTGTGATAAAATCTAGGAAGGTGTGATGCACACCAAAAGATCAAGCATAAAGATTTCCCCAAGAAAAATTACATCAAATGAATACTCGTATAAGTGTGATAAAATCTAGGAAGGTGTGATGCACACCAAAAGATCAAGAATAAAGATTTCCCCTACAATAGTGTTGCATAGCCTACAAAGATGTGAGAGACACACTAAAAAGAGAAAGTGCAAAAGAAATTTAACCAAGTGGCAAATTTCACAAAGTGTGTATAAACAAGAAGTTAAGTAGACTTTTAAAATATAATAAGAGTAAAAAAGTAGTTAACTTTAAAATTCCTTATCTCATAAACTAAACAAGAATAACATTATTTTTTCTCTCTTCTCCATGGGACAAAAAAGGACTTAAAAGTTATTCATAATGTTATGCATAAAGGAAATATTTAGTGTTTGTTTGCCAGAAGTTTTATAAAATTAACTTTTGCATTTAAAAACTAAAAAACTCGTTTGGTTAGTTTTTTTTAAATAATTTTCAAAAATAATTTTGATTTTTTAGTTTTTACAAACTAAAAAAAGGAAATAGCTATAAGTAATTTTGATTTTGAGTTTTGTATTTTTGTTTTGAAAAGGGAAAATACGTTTTTTTTTCATTAGTGATACTTTTGTAAATATATACAATTTTTTTTTTTATTTTCACATCTCTAAAACAATTTTCAAATAAAATTTACTAAACAAGTTTTTTCTCTTCTTCTAGAAAACAGCTCTCAAAAAGTATTTTCCAAAACTCTTTTAAAAAACTAAACCAATCAATCCATTTAGGTAGTCTTAGCTTTTTAATTTAATGTTTTTACCAAATAATTAAAAATATTTTATAATATAATTTCAAATTAATTATTTACAACCATTTCCAGTACATTGTTAATGTGGTCTAGTTAAATTCTAATTCTAATTAATTACATAAATATTTGATTAATCAACTATTATATATGTAGTAAGAGAATCTATCACACGAGTATTATACCGAAACCTATGTTAAAATAAAATTGATTGATTGTTAAATTAGAAATTTAAAAATATTTGACACAAATCAAAGAGAAATATGGATCTTTAAGTTTTTTTTGTGGCAACGAATTTGTACAAATTATCATTCTAACCACGTCTGTGGTAGTTTTTTTTTTAGAAAATATCTCTAAAGGCTGAATTTAATTAATTATAAATTAATATAGTATTTCTTAATGAAATCTTTTTTCATACACAAAATGAATAAATAAATTATTGCATAGTATTCATTTTTTAGAGGATCCTATTATATTATTTATTAGATTTAAGAACTTCAACAAATTTTCATTTCAATGATCCCATATTTGGGGAAGTAAGGAAGGGAATAAGAGAGTTAATTAGGTGTCATGAGATAAAGTGTGTATGACGAAGGAGGAGAGAGTTTGAGTTTGCGAGATATGGACATTTTTAATATAGCTCTTCTAGAAAAAATGGAAGTGGTGCTTAAGGGTGGAAAGTGAGAATCTATGGGCTAAGGTCTTACAATCTAAGTACAGGCGTGTGGATGAGAGTTGGGAGGTGAATAACAAAATGTGTTATACTTGGTGTCAAATTTAAACTCCTTGGAGAGGTAAGGGCAAAGGTGTAAGGATTGTGGTCTTCGAATGTGCAACATAGCCTAGAAGCATGGAGATATATTGGATTTTGGGAGGATAGGTGGTTTGGAGATTGTAGTTTATAGGAGGAGTTCCCCAAGTTGTATAGGTTAGCTTTAGATAAGAAGGTCTTAGTAGCAAAAAAGCAATTATGGGAGGCAAGATGGACATAAATTTGGAGAAAAAGGTTATTTATGTGGGAAAAAGAGATGGTTATAGAGTTAGAAAAGAGGATGAGAGAGGTAACAGTGTCACCTAGGAGTACCTCAGCTTACAAGTTTTCAACTTTGGATCCAAGAGAAGAGATAAATGTGTTTTACAAGCAGTTATGAGTGAAAAGGGGTACCTCCAAAGGTGCAAATCATATCTCGGCAACTTGAAGCAATTCGACTACCAATAAGAAATAACTTGCTAAAATGAAAAATTGGACCAGAGGGAGAGGATTTGTAACTGTTA